>JAUIMM010000082.1:7460000-8846666 GCA_031769625.1 Taudactylus pleione
CCTGCTCATCTTTACTCATCTCTACCATGTATTCACAAGAGACATACTATAATAATTGGCCTCCAAGACACATAATAATTGACCTCCATGAATTAATCCCTAGTAGTGTGCTTACTCTTGTGTGGCAGGATATATAGTATTTAAGCTCCTCTGGGGCAGGGACTGATGTGAACGATTAAATATTCTCTGTAAGTTGCTTCCTAATATGTAGGCTCTATATAAAATTGTTAACTATGACAAGGCAAGTTTTCCATTTAATGAAACAGTAAGTCAACTTAATATGGAGGCATAGAACTGCATAAGTATATAGAGCAGTTGAATAGTGCAAAACAAGCAAGAACTGCAGGAAGCACTGTAAAATTGTTTTATTATATGTGAAATAAAACAATATAGCATCTAAATATGTGCAACATGGAAAACAAAACCATAAAGTTTTATGAACCAAATCATAACAACTCAATAATAAGATCCCAATTACAAAAAATGGATGCCATAAAATCAGAATAATATGGTATTAATGTTTATTCCAAAGTAATACTTTGTCAGCAGCATGCTAATCTAAAAACATTTTGTAAAGTGAGATTAAGCTAAGTGCATAAGAAAACATTTTCATGCAGTTGCATCATTACTTTTTGGACATATAATTTGGCAAAAGTATATTTACTGTAAGTACAAGCCAAGCAGGATGATTTTTTTCCCTCTAAAAGCATTCGCTAAGGCTTTGCATCCTTTTTGTAGCCCACCTAGAGACCAATATATCAATGTGTAGAATCAACTCTTGATTAAAGTTTTTGGAGCATAAAATCTAAGTCATCTCTTTCCATTTTGTAAAACATTTTACTGTAATAAAAGTATCAAGATATTTTTATATTTCAGTCATGTTGCAGATTAAATGGCCGGTTACTCTCTGAACATCAAAAGAAAACAAAATATATTGTACTCTTATGTTAAACTATTTTAAGTCCAATCACAGTCCAATAAAGAAAATAATGCATATAACAAGTGTAATTAGACATTATGAGGTACTTTACTAAGAATCACGTTGGTCTGAGATTGCATTTTCGCTCGGATTTTGCAATTTTCCCTAACACGGAAATTTGCTAAAGAAAACACAGGTGTGTTTAGTAAAAGCCGAATGTAAATATGGCCGAGTACAGTCTCTAAAATTGCCTGTAATGCAATATGGAAATGATTACACCATCGACTAAACACAGAAGTAATTTCCATATATATCGGGGTAAATTTACTAAGAATCGTGTTAGTCTGAGATTGCAATAATGGGGATAATTTGCCATTTTTCCAAACACAGGAATTTACTTTGAAAAAAATGGGGGTCTTTTTGAATCTTTAGAGGTGATCATGGCCGATGCTAGCTGGGGTGTAATGCCACAGCCAGAGGACCCTTTCACCAGGTCAAAAGCATTAACACCCCATATTAGTTAGCACAAGCCAGGGATCCCCCTTCTAACAAGCAACCCAGGCATATGCTGAAACATGGGGCTTTACCCTGCATCCCTGGCTGGTGGGTGCAGGAGTATTAGTGTGACAATTAGAATTATACTGTTGTTTTATACAGTAGAACTACAGGTGCCAGCTTGCCTGCCATTTGGCACATGTGGAATTACAAGTACCAGCAGGAGGTTGGCATAAGTACCCCTACTGTAATTAAAAAAAAAGACAGTACACACACAACGTACAATGTAAAAGTTTATTACATACCTAACACACTCACACATACTTACCTTCTACCAGATGTTCAAGTCCCTTTCTTCAGTAGAATTGCCATTGCTTTAAATGTGAAAAAATTTTTAATACTCATCTACCTCCAAGCATAGTTTTGGTCCCCTTCTCCTGTAGGCTTCACGGGTCTTGACAAAATAAAAAAATTAGTACCTGATCCATACCAGATATGTAGTGATGTTTGAGTTAACACAGAGGTTCCAAACCACGGTCTTCAAGGCACACTAACAGTCCAGGTTTTAAGGATAGCCACAGTTAAACACAAGTGTCTTAATTAGTACCTCAGTTATTTAGATTTAACCATCTGTACTCAAGCATGGATATCACTAAAACCTGGACTGTTAGTGTGCCTTGAGGACCGTGGTTGGGAAATTCTGAGTAAACACATGCTGAATGACAGAGACCGGCAGGCTTCAGTCATCCTCCAGGGCCGCCAGCCAATCAGAGGCCATTCTGCAGTTAGTGGCAGCTGATTGTCTGTGACCCACTTGGCTGACAGTCAACAGCATGTGGGTCACAGCCAAACAGCTTGTGCTGACTAGCTTGGCATTTTAATGCTTTGGTCAGGGAGACCCAGTGAAAGGGTCCCTTGGATGTGGAATTACACCCCGGCTAGATGAGTTTGGTGCTGGTTTTAAAAATAGGGAGAACCTCACACATTTTTTCCCCTATTTTTAAAACCTGTACTGGCTCTGGGAGCCCAGTGCTGGTTCATTAAATACAGGGGAACCCTACACATTTTTGATCCATATTTTTAGAACCAGGACTGGCTCAGGAGCCCAGGGCTGATTATGCTTTGGGGAGGGGGACACATATTTTTTTTTTAAATTAACCTTACTAACACACACATAAGCAATGTGCACATATCTCACTGATATGTGCAGGCTGCTTGTTTGGTAGGGACACACGGGCGGGAAAGATGGAGATTAAACACAGGTAGGAATGATCATATACACCATCAGGAAACATGATCCTGACAAACACAGGAGCTTGGTAAATTCACAAATTTATTAAAATAAAAGTCCCAATTCTGATCGTTCCTACCCATGTTTAAAGGGATAGACATGGGTCAAACATGATTCTTAGTAAATTTAACCATATGAGTGCAGGACAAAAAGGTTAATTATTTATGCAAACTTTTAAATCATCCCAAAAGCAACTTTTAAACTACATTTTATGAAAAGACGAAACGTTGCGTAGACGCTGCTGATTACTGATAATGCAACAATTTCCTCTGTGCCCCCTGCCAACATAGACACAAATAAAATGGATAGCAGAAAGGACATATTGGATATACCACTCCTCAGACTTCTGATATTCTTGCCCATCCCTAGCTGGACATCTAAATAGCCATACCAAAAGATTAGGGGACTTATGGGAAAAAATAATTGTATCACTAATTGACAGTAAGCATTATAAGTAATATCTGTTAGTGGGAGGTAATGTACTGTACAGTATGCACTAGAACAGTGGTTCCAAACTCAGTTATCAATGCACCCTAACAGTAAAGGTTATAAGGATATCCACACATAAGCACAAGTAACTTAAAAATTACATCAGTCAGTTTAATTATACTACCTGTGAACAAGTGTAAGTTTTCTTACACATGGACTGTTATGGTGCTTTGAGGAGTGAGCTTGGGAAACCCTGCACTAGAAGTCTGTGATTTTCAGGGGTTTTGCTCGTCGGATTTAAAATGTAATATTGTATTTAATCTTATTGACAGTATTGTCCAGCAACAAATTCAAGAAAAATGTGGTGACTTCTGAAAATCTGTTAGTTCCTAAGTTTCATCATTTGCAACTATACTTCTTATATCATGCAATCAAATGCACAGCAATATTGATCTCAACTTTCATTATAAGCGCAAATATTTTCATGAAGTGGTCTGAAGACCTTGACCAATAGAAGGTTTTTTTATAAAATCTAAATAATAATTGGCTGTGTCATGTCCTGATATCAACATGCGCAGTGATAACTGGACACTCCCCCTTCTCACCAACAACTTTCACACCATGGGGGACAGAGTCAAGAAGTGAACTGTGGTGATGCTGGGAATCAGTCAAAAGATGTTGCGGCTGGGGTAAGTGAAGGATTGTGTTTGTGAGACCCTAAACCAAGCAAATGCTGCGTCCAGTATACTGAACTAGTACCGGAATTATGTGGCATATGACATGGCATAAAGTATTTAAAAGCCTGATTTTAGTTTACTAAACCACAATATTAGATGAGAGAGAGTGCTTATGCATATTTGTATGTGTTCTTAATTTAGCAGCCATTTTTTGAGAAGACTGCATTTTGTATCATCTTGGGGGTGGCACAAATTGAAACTATACTACTACCTTCTTATTTTCAGTTTACATACATTTTATATAGAATGGAGATTAGTACTGTATGTGAACATTTATGTATGTGTCCACATACACTTATCCTCAAATCATGTCAAATAGCCCAGTTTGGTGAACCATTGACTTTGTGACTTTGCTGCTCTATGTGCCCTTAGGACATACAGTAGCACAATATTAACAAATTAGTACACTATTAGTGAACTAGGATGCAAAATTCATGAAAAATGACATGATCTGGATACACTGCACTGCTCATACATCAAGGTATATTTCCATAGTTGTTTGTAGTTACTATTTATTCACAGTGTGATTGATAGTCAGGAAGTGTTTGGGAGAGTTAGCAAGGAGTGGCGGCAAGGAATGCAGGTGTGTCACAACCATTTCAGGAGCGTGCCTCATCCTGCGACTGCGAGACTGTGTGCAATTCCATTAGCCATTCTGCAAAACCACTAGATCACTCAGGACTGCAGCAATCGAATGATCTGTGACCAATGCTTTGTCTTTGTATGCATATGTTATGACATTTTATGCATACAGTATGCAGGTGGGCATCTCAGTTCATCTCCCGGCATCTGTGACCTTTGCATATTTTCAAATAGCAGCTGCTTATACAGTACATACACAGCAGTGACAACATTAGTGTGCAACTCTGAATGAGGTACTTAGTACACTATTAGAGCATTAATATGCAAAATTGAGGAAAAAGTACAGCCATGGCCAAAAGTTTTGAGAATGACACAAGTATTGCTTTTTTTACCTAGTCTGCTGCTTCAATGTTTTTATAATGGCAATTTGCATATAATCCAGAATGTCATCAAGAGTGATCAGATGAATTGCAATTAATTGCAAAGTCCCTCTTTGCCATGACAATGAACTTAGGGCTCGATTCAGACCCACTCGCTAGATGCATTCATACAGAGTCAGCCCTAACCAATTTGGTGCCCTAGGCAAAATTTGGACTGGTGCCCCCTAACAGATAATCCCAGCACCAATCTAAGGCACCCATTTATCAAAGAAGCAAAACGCCTTTAGCGCTCGCTAAAGGGGTTATGCCATTTTTTCTGGATTTAACAAACAGCAGTAATCAAAGATTACAGCTGTTTGTAAAGCATCGCTCTCGCTATCTTTTCTGGCTTCAGCGAAACCTTCCAGGCAATGCCGGGTCCCCATGTTGTGCACATGCACAGATGGACCATTGTGCATAACAACGGAGCCCCGTCACTAGCAGTGTTAGACTGCCAGCAGTCCAGCGGAGGACCTTGCCGAGGAGGAGGACTTCACGGAACCTCTCTGGAGGAGTAAGTATTGGAAAATACCAGTACATTTTTAATTTGTATCGCATTCATACTAAAAGAAAAATTGTGCTGGTGCTTACTATCATTGATAAATGGAAACCTAAGTGTTTATACGTGGATACCAACGATGAAAGGTGCGATAAAAAGCATTGTGTATATAGATATATATGGCATGGACGGCACTCCTCAGATATATATATAATCTCTATCTTGAGAATATACAGTCAGGTGCATAAATATTGGGACATTGACAGAATTTTCATATTTTGGCCTCTATTCACCACCACAATGGCTTTGAAATGAAACAAACAAGATGTGCTTTAACTGCAGACTTTCAGATTTAATTTGAGGGTAATTACATTTAAATCAGGTGAACGGTGTAGGAATTACAACGGTTTCTATATGTGCCTCCGACTTTTTAAAGGGCCAAAAGTAATGGGACAAACTAAACAATCCTAAATCAAACTTTCACTTTTTAATACTTTGTTGCAAATCCTTTGCAGGCAATTACAGCCTGAAGTGTGGAACGCATATAGACATCACCAGATGCTGGGTTTCATCCATGGTGATGCTCTGCCAGGCCTCTACTGCAAATGTCTTCAGTTAATGCTTGATCTTGGGGCATTTTCCCTTCAGTTTTGTCTTCATCAAGTGAAATGCATGCTCAATCGGATTATCCTTAAAAAACTCTTTGGTTGCTTTTGCAGTATGCTTCAGGTCATTGTCCATCTGCACTGTGAAGCGCCGTCCAATGAGTTCTGAAGCATTTGACTGAATATGAGCATATAATATTGCCCGAAACACTTCAGAATTCATTCTGCTGCTTTTGTCAGCAGTCACATCATCAATAAATACAAGGGAACCAGTTCCATTGGCAGCCATACATGCCCACGCCATGACACTACCACCACCATGCTTCACTGATGAGGTGGTATGTTTTGGATCAAGAGCAGTTCCTTTCCTTCTCCATACTCTTCTCTTCCCATCACTCTGGTACAAGTTGATCTTTGTCTCATTTGTCCATATGATGTTGTTTCAGAACTGTAATGGCTTTTTTAGATATTGTTTGGCAAACTCTAATCTGGTCTTCCTGTTTTTGAGGTTTACATCGCATGGTGAACCCTCTATATTCACTCTTGTGAAGTCTTCTCTTGATTGTTGACTTTGACACATATACACCTACCTCCTGGAGAGTGTTCTTGATTTGGCCAACTGTTATGAAGGGGTTTTTCTTCACCAGGGAAATAATTCTTCTGTCATCCACCACAGTTGTTTTCCGTGGTCTTCCGGGTCTTTTGGTGTTGCTGAGCTCTCCGGTGCATTCTTTCTTTTTAAGAATGTTCCAAACAGTTGACTTGGCCACACCTTATGTTTATGCTATCTCTCTGATGGGTTTGTTTTGATTTTTCAGCCTAATGATGGCTTGCTTCACTGATAGTGACAGCTCTTTGGATCTCATATTGAGAGTCGACAGCTACTGATTCCAAATGCAAATATCACACCTAGAATCAACTCCAGACCTTTTACCTGCTTGATTGAAAATTAAATAATGAGGGAATAGTCCACACCTGTCCATGAAATAGTTTTTGAGTTCATAGTCCCATTACCTTTGGCCCCTTAGAAAGTGGGAGGCACATATAGAAACTGTTGTAATTCCTACACCATTCACCTGATTTGGAAGTAATTACCCTCAAATTAAATGTGAACGTCTGCAGTTGAAGCACATCTTGTTTGTTTCATTTCAAAGCCATTATAGTGGTGAATAGAGGCCAAAATATGAAAATTCTGTCAATGTCCCAATATTTATGCACCTGACTGTATATATATATATACAGTATATATCTTGCTATATATATATATATATATATATATATATGTATATACAAATATAAATACATATATATATATACACACATACATATATATTTATACACACATATATATATATACACATATATACATTTATTTAGATATATATCTATTATATATATATTATATCTATAGATATATTATATATATATCTATATATATATATATAAATATATATATATATATATATATATACATACATGACACAGCTCCTATAAGTTAAATGCAGGTGCAGCCCCCCTTTCTGCCCACAGTGCCTACCTGCCTGAGCAGCTAATGCTGCTGTTGACAGCTGGTCCGCTGGGGCTGAGCGCAGGGCAGTGGCGGGCGGCGGGCCAGTGGCTAATCTGGATGCAGAGCCATGACTGACCTCAGTCACAGTTTGGCTCTGCAAAGGTCCACGGGAGGAGTGGCCGTGGCTGGGCATGCGCAGCATGCCCTCCCACGGCCATCTTGACTCCTACTGTAGTCAGAATGAGCTTCCATGCAGAAGCTCATTCTGTCTTAGCTCAAAGTCAGTCAGTGACCATCCGACTGCTGCGCTGCCCGATTGGAGCTGAGCTCCAATCACGGCAGTAACTAGAGAGGGGGAAGTAGCATTGCAGAGGGGGGGCAGCATCGCAGAGAGGGGGTGGGCAGCTTCAGAGCCCTGGAATGCCCCTAGGCCTGCCAGTTGCCATAGGCATTTGCTTAGAATGCCTATGCCTAGGGCCGGCTCTGCGTTCACAAATTCAGCAAGGCAAGCGATTGCATGGCAAGTCATTAGCACGCCCACTATGTCTTGGCGTGTGATCATTTTTTGTATACAGATGCCCACCAGCCTGTCTTAAGACGCCCATTTGCGCAAGTCATCTCCAGGAAGTGTATGAAACCATTGGTACCATTGGAACCATGCGCAGCACTTGTGGATGACCATACCCTACTGCAAGCACTGCAAGCACTTCAACCAAGTGAATTGTACTATGACGCTGCCTCTTAATTATGCACGCTTCTGAAATGGCATTGAGACGCTCAGGCACGTCTGCGTTTGCACCTCCATTTCCCCGTTTTTAATGTCCAGCCCCTGGCACCACCAACAAACGGCTCCTCCTGTCACTCATTCTGCCGGGCTGTCTTTCCACAGTGAGCGAACAATTCCCAATCACTCGGATTGGTTCACACACATGCACTATGATGCATACGCATGCGCAAGATGCAATAATTGGCTGGCTGCATGCGAACACTTTCTAGCGAGCGGGTCTGAATCGGGCCCTTAATCACAAAAACAACATTTCCACATTTCCATTGCAGCCCTGCCACAAAAGGACCAGCTGACATCATATCAGTGATTCTCTTGTTAACACAGGTGAGAGTGTTGATTAGGACAAGTCTGGAGATCACTCTGTCATGCTGTTTGAGTTAGAATAACAGACTGGAAGCTTTAAAAGGAGGGTGGAGCTTGAAATCATTGTTCTTCCTCTTTTAACCATGGTTACCTGCAAGGAAACATGTGCAGTCATCATTTATTTGCACAAAATGGGTTTCACAGGCAAGGATATTGCTGCTAGTAAGACTGCACTTAAATCAACCATTTATCAGATCATCAAGAACTTCAAGGAGAAAGGTTCGATAGTTGCGAAGAAGGCCTCAGGGCAAGAACGTCCCACAAGCACCAGGACCGTCTGCTAAAGCTGATTCAGCTGCAGGATTGGGGCACCACCAGTGCAGAGCTTGCTCAGGAATGGCAGCAGGCAGGTGTGAGTGCATCTTCACACACAGTGAGGTGAAGACTTTTGGAGGATGGCCTGGTGTCAAGAGGGGCAGCAAAGAAGCCACTTCTCTCCAGGAAAAACATCAGGGACAGACTGATATTCTGCAAAAGGTACAGGGATTAGACTTCTGAGGACTGGGGTAAAGTTATTTTCTCTGATGATTTCAGATTGTTTGGGGCATCTGGAAAAATGCTTGTCCTGGAGAAGGAAAGGTGAGCGCTACCATCAGTCATGTGTCATGCCAACAGTAAAGCATCCTCAGACCATTAATTTGTGGGGTTGCTTCTCAGCCAAGGGAGTGGGCTCACTCACAATTTTGCCTAAGAACACAGCCATGAATAAAGAATGTTACCAAAACATCCTCCAAGAGAAACTTCTCCCAATCATGCAAGAACAGTTTGGTGACGAACAATGCCTTTTCCAGCATGATGGAGCACCTTTCCACAAGGCAAAGAGATAACTAAGTGGCTAGGGGTACAAAACAATAGAAATTTTAGGTCCATGACCAGGAAACTCCCCAGACTTTAATCCCATTGAGAACTTGTGGTCAGTCCTCAAGAGGCTGGTGGACTAACAAAAACCCCAAAATTCTGACAAATTCCATGCATTTATTAGGCAAGAATGGGCGGCCATCAGTCAGTATGTGGCCCAGAAGTTGATTGACAGCATGCCAGGGCGAATTACAAAGGTCTTCAAAAAGAAGGGTCAACACTGCAAATATTGACTCTGAATAAACTTGATGTAAAAGCCTTTGACACTTATGAAATGCTTGTAATTTTACTTCAGTATACCATAGTAACATCTGACAAAAAGGTCTAAAAACACTGGAGCATCAAACTTTGTGAAAACCAATACTTGTGTAAATCTCAAAACTTGACCGTGGCTGTACTCAAGAAAGAGAATCGCTAGCCTTTGTGAAGCATCTAAATCATGGCAGGTATCTTGTTCCAAATGACATAAAAAGGATAGGGATATGAAGACATGTGTATTCATTTATTAATTTATACACATTTTTTATACTATGTAATTATTTAAAAACTGTAGTTTGTGTACCTGTGGGTTCAGATCTTTGGTTATGATAATGAGTATTATAGGGCCAAATGTAATGCCATGAGCTGAGCTAGCGAAAATAAAGTGACAGTAAGCAGCCTAAGAGTTGGAGGTGGAGCGCCCCGTGCACCCCTAGAAATGGCCCTGCATGGATGAATGCAAACACAACCATGTTTGGTGTCACATAATAGAACCCATTGATGGCAGGTAAGCACAATTCTCCTTTATTAAATCACACAGCACTCCATGCTACACCTTTGCACCCACCAAGGAGTCAAGGGGTGGGGCCCTGCTTGATCCGACATGTACTGGGCCCCATGATTTCTGATGGCAGCCCTGATAGCAGTCACAGCTGTATACAGGATCAGTATCATTAGAAAAGGAGACTGTGAGACTGTGAATCATGGGCATTGCTGGGCAATGACTGGGATGTGACCTGAAGTGAATGCAAATTTGAGATGGAATCATTGCGGAGCCATAGGCTCCTTGAAGGGTCAAAGGTGTGGGCAATGGTGCATCAATGGCGGAGTGTTTTAACCACCAGCAGATTTGCACTGTGCTCAGATAGTGGAAGTGGGGCATCTCAGGGTTTACAGTTGCAAATCTGTAACAAATTGCAGAAGCACATGAATAGTGTTCTCCTCTGCATCAGGCACAGTCATAGTAATAGCATTATGTTAGTTGCATTGCATTATTGAATTCTTTTTCTTTATAAATTCTTCTTTTTATGTTACTTTTCAATCTTCCTCCAATTTTAAAATGTGTCCCATTGTACTAGAAATCTTTTAATTTATCTTTGAAAACAAATACTACTTTCCCAAACTCTATAAAAATAGTTTGAAGTGTTTGATTGTCCTTTTTTACTAACTTATATTGTACATATTCAGCTGTTTACTTATTTTGTGATATGTGAAAATATGTGAGTGTATTTTTAGGTCCCTAATCTTAAGAAATACTATAATACATAAATCATTGCTGATTCCAGTGGTAAAACTATGACGAGAGTAGCCCATGCAGCTGTAATCAGGCCCAGTAGTGAGTGGGATCTGGTGAGTCTGGTTTATTAGCACTGCTAACCTTACTCTGCTTTCTGAGAAAGGCCAACTTTGAAGTACAGTATCCACATTCCCTAGCCAGTGGTTCCCGAACTAAGGGCCTGATGCAGAGTTGGGAATAGAGTGAGATATCTCTCTCAACTGTGAACCTGAACAAACCATATTGCAAAAATTGTAAATACTGGCTGATTTTGCATGTAGCCCACAAATACTGCACTGCTTTATTATTACTCTACAATTTAGATATCAGTTTAGAAACACTCCTCCCAAATCTAAATCTCTCTGCACATTTTAAATCTACCCCACCAGCAGTGCAGCATGGTTTCACTAAGATGATCAGTTGAGAGAGATATCTCACTCTATACCTAAGTCTGAATCAGGCCCTAAGTGTAGTGCCACTCTGGGGTGCTTCAGGGCACTTGCAGGGGTGCCTCATGTTAGTGGTCCAGTACCAAATAAAATGATTTTTAGTCAATGTGATAGTAAAAACCAGTGCTAACCAGTGACTGTGAATAAAAAATGATATGGACAAAAAGAAGAGCAGTCCTGTCAACCACCACATAACTGAACCTAAGGGTGACATATAAGCACAAATGTACTTAATAAAATTTTTGCTGAATCTCTCAATAAGAAACTTCTGGTCCAGGGGTCCCATGGAAAAAATGGTGATACTCAGGGCGTGTGATTCAAAAAGTTTGGGAACCACTGCAATAAGGAAATTCATAGAATTTGCATAGAAACTTGAGAATAAAAAAAATAACAAAACGAATGCAGAGCTGTCACTATCAAACAAAATAATGAAGGTGTTATATTCAACTTCAGTTTGACCAAAGCAATATCACACTACATCACAGTCAGCATGCACTTTGCAGTAAACGCATAGTCAGGGCACCGATTAAGTGGTTACTGTGAAGAGTGCGCTGGATTATCAGCTGTGCGTGGGTTCTATACTAATGGCTAAATAATTATATACACATTTACACTGTTTGTGAACTATTTTACCAGAGAGGGCACTAATATGGATTAATTTTAGAGGGAGCAAGTAAACAGTATGCATGTGATAGTGTGACATACTGTAAGTCACACACTGTTCAACAACTACATGCCAGTAGTGACCCTGTAATGCAATAAGGCAGTGGTTCCCAAACTTTTTGGAATCACAGCGCCCTAGTGCATCAGTATTGTTTTCACGGCACCACTAAACCAGAAGTTTGTTATTGAGAAATTCAGAAATAATGTAGTGAAGTGTCATCCTTAGGGTCAGTTATGTGGTGGTGGACAGGTTTGCATTTCTTTTTGTCCACATATTTACATTACATTAACCAGAAATAATTTGATTTGGTGCTGGACCACCATCCTGAGGCACCTCTACAAGTGTCCCGAGGTACCCCAGGGTGCTATGGCACACAGTTTGGGAACCACTGCAATAAGGATTACAGCTTGGAATCCATTTGTGAGATTCTATGCAATAGATGAATAATATAGGGGATATATTTTAACCCTAATTACATAAAATACAAATATGGTGCATCAGTAATCTGGATAATATATATTTCGGGGTGTATAATATAATACTCATCCAAGTAAATGCGAGGATTACAGTTACTTTACTGAAATACTAATTACCTACATTGCATTATAAAATGAATTTACCTTTTACATTATCTCACAGTTTTTAACATCTATATTTTAATAAGTGAATTAAAAGTATTTTTTTATTTAGATCTTTTTCTCTTTGTGCACCACACAATACAAATTCTTTCCTATCCAGTCTTTTTGTACCATATGTTTGTGAAGTGGTAACACCCCCAGCTTTGTACAGTATGTGGACAGTTAATATATTGCAACAGGGGATATATCTATAATGTAATCAAAAGAAAATGCGAACATAAACACGTGCGCTAAAGCAGGCAATAGATCCATATAGGTGTGGAAGTGTCACCTCACACTCCCCAATTTAAGAACACAGAAAAAATATCACCAAAAGAATCCTGCGGCGCTAGATAACCAATAGATGAAAAAGGTCTCTTCTTTCTCCTGATACTGTTCAACCTTCTCCTTTTTTATCCAAGTCTCTCAACAAAGGAACAGAAGAAAACACAATAGTGTAATACTGTCTAATGATTTTAAATCAAACTCAGGTTTAGGATCTCCTACCAGAGAAAGTGGTCTACATTCAAGTAAACATTCAGGCATGTATGGTTGGGGCAACTTAAGTCATATCCTGTCCATTTATGCAATTATTTGTCCTTCTCACAATCACTCAGTGGGTCATCCGTCCAAAAAATATGTAAATAGATATAATATTGATAGTCCCCTTCACCTCCGGCCTCCTTTTCTGAGTCTGGCAGAAAAGGAGGATGGAGGTGAAGGGGACTTTAGTACTTTATCCAAAGGTGGTTCCAGTTTTTGTCGCTTGGGGACTCCTGGTGTCTGATAAAACTTGCGTTGTGTGTCTACTAGTCCATCAGGTAGACAACACCATCTGGTGAGAGTCCACCTTCTCTTCATGTTTATGTTTATTTATGTTGTCTTATGTAAATAAAACGGTATCACACTATCAATATTATATCTATGTACATATTTTTTGGACGGGTGACCCACTGAGTGATTGTGAGAAGGTTATCTAGCGCCGCAGGATTCTTTTGGTGATATTTTTTCTGATATCTATAACTTGTTGTATATATATTTATATATATATATATATATATATATATATATATATTTATATGACCTGCTCGATTGGTTTTTCTTGTACTTTTGATTTTAGTAATACCAGATAAAGACCAACATTATTAAATTTAAAGTAAAGTATATGCTGCCAATATTTTAAAATAAGCCATTTATGAGGTAGGAAATCTGGTAGAGATGTTTTATTGTACAAATCTGAAAATAAATCAAACTAGGCTGTAAATGTCAATGGAAAGGAGAACAAATGTAGATTTATTGCCACCCACAAAGTCACGCATAAGAAAGTTTATAGTATTCTATATAAAAAGGTTGTATTAGCAAATGATCATATTGTAGCTAAATATTTAGCTAGGAAACTGAAGGGTTTTGTAAGGACATACACAACACCCTACAGTAGTAAATATTAGCTTCAAAACAAGCTGTTTTCTATAACAGAGAGTACAGCAACTGATCTACAGTATATCAATGTGCCCCTGTCAAGGTATACTGTACATAAATGTACAGTATACAGAAACAATTAATTCAATTAAGTTATAATGACCATTTTTTTGCATATTTTCAAGTGTTATGAGTTTATAGATGGTTTATACACAAAAGGAAATGGGGGAACAAAAGAAAACAGGTATGAATGTGGGGCAAATTGTTCACTGTGCACTACGCAAGCAATATTTTATCTACCATAATTCATCACTATATAAACACTTGTACCCCCACCTGACACCTACATAGCAATATACATTTATAATTGTAGAGTGCAAAAGAATGTGATGGTGCTATATAAGCAAATAATTAATTAATAAATAAATGTTAATAAGTATTTGTATACATTCAATTCTCCCTCATCCATTAACATTTAATAACAGATCTGTTCTTATGTATATATCCTTTTTGCATTATGTGCAAGACACCTCGTTAGACTAAAGGTGCATACACACTAGACGATATTTACATGATTCGCCCAATTTGGAGTCATCAGAACAACAAATCGTGTAAAATATGTCCAAATTGTGATTGTCTCTCATGATCACGATGCTGATGCGCTTACCCATGGGTCATACATCGCTTATTCAGATCTTGCCTACTGCAGGAAAGATCTGCCAATCTCATACATGATTTTGTGTAGATAGATAGATTTTGTGCACGATAGATCTTTTGTCAGATTGGACACTTTTTAGCACCATATCGTGTCCTGGAGCCTGGGAGCTGCTGGGGAGAGTTCAAGGGAAATCACTCATGATATCGCATCTTCAGCACATCATCTAGTGAAGTGGTTCCCAAACTGTGCGCCGTGTCACCCTGGGGTGCCTCGGGACCCTTGCAGGCTGCCCCAGGATGGTGGTCCAGCACCAAATCAAATTATTTATGGTCAATGTAATGTAAATATGTGGACAAACAGAAGCTCAAACCGGTCCACAACCACATTACTGAACCTAAGGATGACAGGTAAGCACAATTTACTTCACTTTACTACTTTACTACATTTTTCCTGAATTCTCAATAACAAACTTTTGGCTTTGGGGTGCCGTGAAAACAATGCTGATACTCTAGGGTGCCGTGATTCAATAAAGTTTGGGAACCACTGGTCTAGTGTGTAGGCACCTTTAGACTCTCCACCATGGGTAGCAATACCTGTACTTTTTCCACTTTTTCCTGATTTTTGCAAATACTTTGCATTGTAGCGGCATACAAATTTTCCTATGTTGCCCTAGGTATTTAGGATTAGTATTTTTGTAGCAAATAAATTGATACATTGTGTCAGATTAAGCATAATAATACATGGTGTGAGACATGGCATGGGTCCCTCTTATCAGACCTCTGTCTTTGGCCTTTTTACCCAGATTAGTGACACAGAAGCTATATGAAATGCCAGCAATGGTATCCAGGGTACCGATGCATTGTACTTTTTTCACATTAGTGATGCAGCTAATGCTGGGCATACACTATACATTTATCTGTGAGACATCTGTCCATTCTGGCTGGCTGCAATAAAAACCTGGTAATGTATTGGAGCAAATGACATTTGAACATATGGTCCCATACACTGCAAAACAGGCAAAAATGCTTGTTCAAATTGGTTAAACTAGTTTGATTTAACCAAATTTGTCTGAACAAACATTTTTGTGTGTTTTCCAGTATTTGGGATCATATGGTTGGTTGTCATTTGCTACCATACACTACCAGGTTTTCATTCCAACCAGACAAAATGTACAGATGTCTGGCAGATGATTGCATAGTGTATGCTCAGCATAAGATGCATATTTATAAAAAAAAAAGTTTCTGGAGGGACACTTGGTAGAGCTAAGTCACAAAGTCCATGGCATGCCAAATAGGGATATTTTGTGCAATTTGAGGATAGATGCATGTGGATAAATCTGTACCATTATATCCTCTCACGTACCAGCATGTCAACACAAGTATATATTTACACTACTTCCACAACATGATTTCATTTGTATGCAGAATCAGGTATGTATGCATCCTCTATTCATTATATAAACTACACCATCAATATTCCCTTTCTCAACAGTCAAGAAAAGTTTATGTATAGTCTGCTTTATTATGTGGCCATTCATTATTGTAAAATAACCCAATAGGAATGCCTTATAATTGTTGTGAAGCATATTTAAACAAGCCCCCTATGTAGAAAACACAGTTTGCCTATTTAATTTTATTTTTTACTGTTATTTAATTTTTTATATTTATTATAATTTATTATGTATCATCTATCATTTACAGAATAGTTATTATTTACACTACTAGTCAAAACTGTTAGAACATCCAGTTTTTACAGTTTGTATTGGCTATTAAGCAATCCAAGCCCAGTGAATAACCTGAAATGGTACAAAGATACAGTAAGTGCTAAGCTGCAATAGATAGGGAACAAGTAATGGGTTAAGATTGTACAGTTGGCATTAGTGGAAGCAAACTAAGCCTTGATTGTTGATACAAAAATTCCTTCCAGTGTCCCAATTTTTTTAAAGTACTTGATTATAAACCCCCTGTCTGTATAAAAGCAATTTTGGAACATACTGTTATTACACCCTCTGCAGCATTATTTGACAAATATTGTATGGAAGAAAGTAGTATATTGCTATTATAATGGTGAGAATATAGCAATTTAACAATTAACAATTATAACACTTAAAATGTAGGTTTTTCCTTTAGAGAAATTCCAAAAATTGTGACAGGAAGAGACCAGGCAATCCCCAAGCCCCAACAGAATCAGAAGAACAGTTTAAGAAATTTAACATGTTGGGGTAAATTTACTAAGAATTGTGTCTGTCTAGTGTTTGTCCAAGATTAAACATGGGTAGGAATGATCATGCACCATTTTTTTTTAAAGAAATTCAGAAATTTACTAAGCTCTTGTGTTTGACGGGATTGTGTTTTTCAATGGTATTTGTGATCATTCTTACCCAAGTTCCCCTAGCCCAACACTGCCAAACAAGCAGCATACACATATCAGTCAGATCCGTGCTGGCTGCTTGTGAGTAATAATTTTTAAATAAAGGGTTAATTTAATTAAAAAAAAACATGTGGGGTTCCCCCCCAAAAGCATAACCATCCCTGGGCTCCATGAGCCAGTCCTGATTCTAAAAATACGGGGGACAAATTATATGGGGATCCCCTGTATTTTATGAACCAGCAATGGGTTCTGTGAGCCTGTCTTAGTTTTAAAAATAAGGGGAAAAAATTGCATGATGATACCTGTATTTTTAAAACAAACTTCAGGCTTAAACTAGAAGGAGTGTAATGCCACAGCCAGGGAACCATTTCTCCGGGTCCCCCGGCCAAAGCATTAACACCCAAAATTAGTTAGCCCAGACCAGGGATTCCAGGGGACATGGGAGCCCCCTATAAAGGGGTCCCCCCCTTCTGAGCATCCCAGGCCTGAAGCCTGGTGCACTCCTGGCCGGTAGGTGCAGGGATAATAGGATTGATAATAAATGGCTACTATTGTTTTTTACAGTGGGACTACAGGTACTCAACTACCTTCTAGCACAGCTCAGTCCTCTTCTGCAGTAGAGCACCGGACTTACAAAATAGCAAACCAACTTACCTGGACCACAGACATCGAAGAGATGTATGTGTTTCCACATACATCTCTACCCTGGCAAATGACAGAAACCTTGTAAGTAACATTAGTTGCTGGCCCACAAACCAATCAGAGGCCACTCTAGAGTAAGCAGCCACTGATTGGCTGTGAGCTGTGTGGCTTCATGGCCCAGACTTAAAGTACCTGGGCCATGAAGTACCACAAGTGAATTACTAAAGATCAGGAGGTTTTATGAACTAAGTAATCAATATTTGATTTTTTTCTTTAATCACACAGGGATTTTGTATGCCTTTGAGTAAGGAAAAGGATGATTGCTTAGTGTGTGATACCAACTGTCAAATATGTAGGACAATATGTGATGTTCTGGGGCACTTTTGCTAGATCCTGAATCAGCAACTTGCAAAGGGGTTACGGACTATAGATAGACAGTAATTAGATAGACAATGTCTAGCTAGACACCAGATGTTAGATAGTCAATAGTTAGCCAGGGACAAAAGGTTGACAGGGACAAAAGTCAGACACACTAAAGTTTGACATGTAAGAAGGCCAACAGGTGCAAAAGGTCAACAGGGTAAAAAGTTTGACATGAAAATGGTCAACACAAAAATGGTCGACACATTTTTGTTGCTGTTGTTAGGGTCAGGGGCTTACTGGAGGGTTAGGGCTGGGCATTTACCCAGATGGTTAGGGTTAGGCACCAGCAGGGAGGGTTAGGCACCAAGGGGAGGTTAGGGTTAGGTGAAGATTAGGGCTACAAAAAATAAAAATTGTCGACCATTTTTGTGTCACCCATTTTTATGTCAAACTTTTTAGCCTGTCGACCTTTTGTACCTGTCGACATTCTTACATGTCAAACTTTAGTGTGTCTGACTTTTGTTCCTGTCGACCTTTTGTCCCTGTCTATCTATTGATTGTCTAACATCTGATGTCTATCTAGACATTGTCTATCTAATTACTGTCTATCTCTTATACTGTACCCCTTGCAAAGGGTAACTGGTAATGCAAACCCTGAACAAAAGGGTTAGCACAGAATTTTGTATTGCTATGCAATATCCTCCAGTTTATGCCTAAATGGTCAAGTGTTAATTCTACAGCAAGATACAGTAATGACCCAAAACATACCTCTAGGCTATGTCTGTATTACATTTAATTAAAGGAACAAAATGGATGGTTAAATCATTGAAAGGCAAGCACAGCCTCCAGTCCCAAATCCCACCAAGGACAAGAGTGTGAAAGCAATGTAACCTATAAGTTCATTATTTTTGTGAAAACTTCTGCAACAATGTTCGGAAGAATGATTGAAATAACTTTTGAGTACCACTGTAAAAAAATGCCATGAGTGTGTTTAGTGATTAAGAGCCTTATGTAATAGTCTGAGAAATGCAGGCACAGGCATGATTCTGATGAGTATGGTTTTGCCTTTTAAATATTTGTCACTTTAAAAATATGGGCATACTCACCAGAACTGAGCTATTACATAAGGCCTTATGTGGTATATTTACTAAAGTGTGGGTTATTAGAAGTGGAGTTGTTACCCATAGCAACCAATAAGATTCCAGATAGAATCTGATTGAAGGGTCTAGTATCTTCTAGGAGGTGCAAGATAAATGATAAGTAGAATCTGATTGATTGCTATGGGCAACATCTCCACTTCTAAAAACTCGCACTTTAGTAAATATACCCCTACAGTATATCTGCAAAAGGTGGCTACTTTGATGAGTCAAAAATTTAGATTACATTTTGTTAAGCGCTGCTTAAATTTCAATAAAAACTTGTAAAATATGGGTTTTCTAAAACTTTTGACCAGTAGTGTATTGTATATTATTTATTGTATTTTTGTTTAAAATGCCAATAATTCATATAATTACTATATATGTAGTCCTTATAGTAATTTGATGATAATTGCTATATACTGTACATATATATATTAATTGCTATCAAATCCCATGTCCTATTGTGTAGTACAACAAAATGATTCATATTATTATTATTATTATTATTATTATTATTTTACTGTAAATGGCGCCACAAGTGTCCCACAGCACCATACAAATAGGTTGACCAGTGACTTACAGTACAATACAATACAGGACGAGGACATGGATACTATACATTGCTACATTAGTGACCATAACACCCAGATAAGCAACAGAGCATAAGCAACCAAGTGTTAGGAGCCCTAGTGGGGAGTAAGAAGTAGATGAACGTAAAGTAAGAAGAAGCACAAGAGGGTAGAGGGCCCTGCTCATAAGAACTTACATTCTAAAGGTATTGAACTAGGACCTTGATCTCCCTTACAGTACAGTACATTACAAATTATGTTTATAACCTAAAATTAAATTAATAAAATAGTATTTTTATTCCATTTTCATAAAGACTTTATTTATAATTTCTAAAACATATTTATACTTGTTTTAATATGGCATGCAGAAATTAAAAATAGTAACAAAGAAACCTAAATATCTTTTATGTAGATTAAAACTTATTTTGACTTTAAAAATGTAGACAAATAAAACAAGTACTCACAGCACACTGCATTGGACCAGCAAAATAAATTTACATCCTACCATACTTGATAATAGAAATGCACAGATCTCAGATACATACATTTGCAAGCATATGGTAAGCCACCAGTCACAGAAAGGTGTCTCGGTGGTCCCTACAAGACATGATGATAGCACCATTATTGGGTCATCTATTTATATTTCTAAATTGAGAACTAATTTACCTGGTGGCCCCCTAAGATCATCATATGGCACTACAAGGATCAGTTTATCTTGCAACTACTGATCACATACTGTATATGCCTCTCACTACTTTAATAATGTGTAATGTTGCTGCAGTGCAAACTGAATAATCTAATACAATAAATCCATGTATGGGCCATGTACATGAGTAATGTTTTTTGTGTATGATACAAATAAACACTGCATACAGTACTATAGTAAGATGTTGCTTCTGTTTTAGTGGCACATTCATTTTATTGACTGGGAATGGTCAAGTTACATCACAGAAGTGCAAAGCAATTAATCTCAGTTTACATCCTACATTGTGGAGCTGATCTGCAGCTGTGTTTTCATAAGGGCATATTAAAAAACAGATCTTTAAAACACATCTTTAACAAGAGAACATTTCAGGAAAGGTAATACATGTTAAGTACTTACCCTGTGAACAAACAGATGGTATTCAGCTGAGAATATCATGTTTTGAGAATTTTTTTTGCCAACAGAGAAGAACAAATCTCAAGTACAAAAGAGCATGGTGTTGTATCATGCATTATATTTTATTAAAATTGGTGTTTAAAACATTGGGAAAGCAAAAATTATTTTGTAAAAAGATAAGCTTCATACTGTATTGTAATGGTATTATTTTTCCTATGCAAACAATGTGTCATTTTAAGTCTTTAGCATTTGTACATAAATAAAAAAAATAATCCAACATTTACCAGCAGCAACTTAATTTGCTATACTGTACCCATTATTTTTAAATATCAGTACTACAGTATACTCTGTAATTTATTCAAAGAGGACAGAAAAAATGTTTTTACTTCATTAAGCATTCACTACAAACTGCAACATTTACAGTAACTTGCACTTCAGAAATGCAGATCTGAGATGTTCGCATATAAATTTAGAACAGTTAAGCCGGCCATACATGGTGCGATAGGCACTGTGTGATGCAACGGGGGATCTGACATCCAACATATCGGGCAGTCCCCACACATGGCACAATCAGGGGGCCGCCCGCCCGATATGCTGGCTTCCCCCGCATAGCACTGCATGGGATCGCACCTCGCATCCCCTGATCAACTGAATCTGCAGTAAGATAAGGGGTTGCGATTTACGACCCCATGGGTGCACACTTTGTCTGACATCAGGCCCATACACTGTGCAATATAGCAGCCAAATCGTACCAATCAGTTGGATCGGCTGCTTTATCACACCGTGTATGGATGCCTTAAGTTCTATTAATCAAAACATTGAATTCTTTAATAGGGGGCCCATTCACATGCTTTTTGTGGATCCCTCTAAGATGCTCAGTCAGGTGCTGACCAGGCTGTGACTAGTTCTCACCATGTTAGGGGGACCTACCATGTACGGTAGGCTTAGCTGTCACATTCAGACCCATTAAGTCTATTGCAGCTTACTGATGGTTAAACCGTTATGGCAAATCCACTACTGGAATTCCCAGTTAAGTGGAAACCAGTAATGACAAATTAGCATTGGGGCTTGTTAAAGATTTCATAGGGAGGGAAGTTTTTTGGGGGGAGTAATTATTATTTTTATTTTTTTCAACACTGAAAAATTATCATTATATTGATGACTGGAGTATTATAGTGCCAGACATATTTTTGCATCTACATTTAGTATGCATTTTTTTGTCCTCATTTAAATCGTCAATAAACCACTCATATAACTACTGTATTAGTAAAATTTAAGTACTATATGTAAAAAAAAAATACATTTATATAATATTAGTTTCTACATTAAATACAGGACAGCATCAACTTGGCTGCAGCAAAGATTAACTTCTATTGAAGCTGTGGAATGTTGTGAAGTTAGAAGAGTTTACTCAAAATTCAGAGAAGGGCCATTGTATTGATTTAAATCCTTTATACTGTATAACATGGTTTAGATGTCAGGGTAGAAAGTGTTAATTATTATTGTTTTGTTTTTAAGGAAATTGTAATGAACAATAGTTGATTTTTGTATTTTGTAGTGTGTACACTATGGGCACCCAGAAGAAACAAACACTTATATTTATAGAACACTGCTTTCTAAAAACCTAGATGACAGCACAGATAATTTTTTGTGCAAATTAACATAATGTCATGTTATGGGCTTGTTCCATGTTAACCCTTTAACCTTCTCAAATGTCATGATACAAATGTGCCATCAAATTTGTATATGTGAACTACATATTCATGTCACTACATAACCTTCTGACGTGTGAAGTGAAGTGAATTAATTTAATGTACAAAGGAAATGGCAAAATACTGCATGTATCAAAACACAAGTCCAAATTATGTTACAGTGAGCGATGATGTCATGGCTTAAGTTAAATTCATTAATTTACATGTGTATAAAATTATTTTTAAAGACATAAAACTCACAAACTACACACAGTGTAAGTTTAGCGTGTTGGCATATGGAATGTTTACCACAATGCAATATATTAATGTGTGATTAGTGTTGGGACATTGTATCCCCAAATAAAATCTAGACATGCTAATCTTTAAATGCAATTCCCATTAATATTTTCTGTGGAGCTGGTCAAAATAAATAGGAAGCTGGTAAACAGTGTTACCCTATCACAAATAACTTTTTACTGCCCATAGCAAAAAATAATTTTATTAAACCATAATAATATAATAAGCAATAAATATTGGAACCATAACAAGCATATTTTTGACCCCATAACTAATTGTTAATATTATCTCCCTAAAAAACACTTACTGTAACATATTTTTTTTATTTTCAGAGATGCTAGATACAGTTTGAGCTATCTTGTGTCACAACCATGGAGGAGATTTATCAAAGCTTGGATAGAGATAATGTAGAGAGAGATATAGTAACAACCAAGCAGTTTTGTTCATCTTTCAAACACAACATGTAAAATGACAGTAAGAAGCGGATTGGTTGGTAATTTATCTCTCAAAGCTTTGATAAATCTCCCCCCATGTCTTATTCTTTCAATGTGTGATGTGTGTTCTAGCTGAGCTGGATTAAGGTGTATGGGCCTCTCTTCCTCAGTAGATTTCCTAGACCATTATTTCCAGCTGTTTAGCAGGATTCCCTTGCAGAAAGGGAAGGGCAGGATACAAGCAAAGGGTGGGGATAAACCAGGGCCATAATGGTAGGTGTGCAAGTGGTGCCCAGTGCATTGGGCCCTGGGGGTGGCACTGTCGATGCCTTACAACACCTGTTGCCAGTACAGCTGCTGTAGAGCTGCCTACATCATCCATAGTATACTTCATGTATGCAATCTGCAGCCTGTAGTGCTTCCCAGAGTGTCTGTTGGATTCACCAGGTATCTCTCTTCTTCCTGGTTCTGCGATCCATCATGGTGTGACATCATGATTTTGCATTTTTGACATTAAACTGTAGTTGCCATGTTCTTGCCCATTCCACTAGTCTACCCAGATCCTCAGTCATTTGTTTTACCCCTCCTGGTGTATCTACCCTATTGCATACTTTTGTGTCATCTGCTAAAAGGCATACTTTCCCTTTAATATTATTTGCAATATCACCAACATAGATATTAAAAATCACTGGCCCAAGTACAGATCCCATGGGTCCTCCACTGGTAACCTTTCGCTCGTGTGAATATACTCCATTTACTACAACTCTCTGTTTCCTATCCTGCAATCAAGATCTTATCCATTCAACAGTCATAGAATCCAATCCCAAGTTTTGGAGTTTGTTTATCATTCTGCGATGCCTTACTAAAGTCTATATAAGCTACATCTATGGTCCCCCCTTGATCTATTAATTTTGTCACCCAGTCAAAAAAATCAATAAGATTTGTTTGGCATGATCTCCCCTGAGTAAATCCATGCTGTTTGGGATCCTGTAAATTTTGGGATTTGAGATATTCCACCACTTTTGCTTTTAATAGTGTTTCCATTATATTTCCCACTACTGATGTAAGTCTCACTGGTCTGTAGTTACTTGCTTCTTCTTTGCTTCCACTTTTGTACAGTGGTATTACATTTCTTATTTTCCATTCCTCTGTAATCACTCCTGATACCAGAGACTGGTTGAATAATTCTGTTGAAGGTGTTACCAGGACCCCTTTAAGCTATTTTAGTATCCTTGGATGTATCCAATCCGGCCCCAATGATTTATCCACTTTCAGCTTTGAGAGTTCTGTTATGACCCTCTCCTCTGTAAATTAAATTTCATATACTTAATTTTTATGAATGCCTCTGCAACTTAACTGTGGCCCCTTCCCCTCTTTTTCTGTAGTGAATACTGAACAAAAATAATTATTTAGATTATCTGCTATTTCTTTGTCTCCCTCGATCATGTACTCACTCTCCATCTTAAGTCTTATTATTCCTCCATTTGACTTCCTCCTTTAACTTATATACTTAAAAAAGTTTTGCTCCCTTTATCTACTGACTGGGCCATTTTCTCCTCGGATTCTGCCTTTGCACACCTAATCACCTTCTTAGCCTCCTTCCTTCTGGCAAGATATACCTTTCTCTTTATTATTTTGGGTCTGCTTATATTTCCTAAAAGCCATCTTTTTTAATTTCACTGTAGTTGATACCTCTTTTGTAAACCACACTGGCTTCCTTTTCCTGGTGCTTTTCCTAACCCTTTAATACAAAGGTCTGTTGCCTTTAGTTTAGCATTTTTTATTTTTCCCACCTCTCCTGCACTCCTTCCAAGTTTCTCCAATCTGCCACTGACACTGTAACACATCTTTCCATCTCTGCAAAGTCAGCCTTCCTAAAATCTAACACTTTTTTTTATGTATGGCATGAATTGGACCCTGTCTTTATACTAAACCATACTGCTTGGTGATCACTGGATCCTAGTTTCTCACCCACATTTACATCCAATATGCTGTTACAATTTGTCAGTATCAAGTCCAGAATAGCATTTTTGCAAGTTGGCTCCCTCATTAATTGTTTGAGAGATGCTCCCTGAAGGGAATTTAGAAAGTTGCCACTTCTAGAGGAACTTGCAGCAGACACCTCCCAGTTTACTTCAGATAAATTAAAGTCTCCCATGATTCAGTGGCGGATCCATGGGGGGCGATTGGAGTGATCTCCTCCCTAGCACAGTTTGTCCCACCTTTATCATCTCTCTCCTCTACATCATTCAGAGGAGAGAGATGATAAAGGCTGTGCTGTGCTATGATCGGAGCTGTGTAAGCGTGCTCCCGTCTCCCAGTCAGGGGTATGTGTCAGTGAAAGGCTGTCACCCGGGAGCCGGGGAGGAAGAGATCACAGCCGGCTCCTCACACCCTGTGATCAGCTGTTTGGACCACCCCAGTGATCAGATGTGTGGTTTAAACAGACCACATGCTGACCAGTGCTAAAAAAAAGAAAAAAACTTACCTCTGTCCAGGGACTGAAGATCAGGGCTCCAGTGATGTCCTCCCTCCAGTCATCTGGTCTTCCAGCCCCTGAACTGTGACCCTGGTCAGCTGCTGCATTAAACAGCTGACTGGGTCACAGTGCAGGATGGGAGAGCAGCCAGCTGACCGGAGCCCGGAGGGAGAACATCACTGGAGCAGCGAAGGTAAGTGAAACTAAAAGGGGAGGAGTCACATGGGTACTGCAAGGGAGGTTGCAGGAGGGGGGGTTCCCCCAGGGGGGGTTGTGGGGGTGGGGGGGTACTTAAACATATATTGATTGCAAAAACCAATGTGACCAACAAAAAAAATGTGAAGGGGAGGAACTGGGACCAAAAAGGGGAGGTGCAAGTACAGGAAAGATGAGGAGTTGGAATTAAATATTAACTTACCCCCTCATAGAACAGTCTAGATCCACCCCTGCCATGATTATGACCTCTCCTTTTAAAGTCATTCTAGTAATGTCCTGCAGTAGGTACTTATCCAGTTCCTGTCCAGGTGGTCTATAGATCACCCCAGTGCAAATTATGTCCTTGTCCTCCATTTCTATAGTCACCCAAAGGGCCTCAGTTTTTGGTTCAACATTTTGTATTACAGTAGCATTTATGCTGTTTTTCACATACATAGCTCATCCTCCTCTAATCATCCCCATTCTGTCCTTTCTAAATAGAATATAACCTGGTATAGCTATGTCCCAGTCATGATTTTCATTACACCATGACTCTGTAATTGTTACAATATCTAGTTCAACCCTTGTCATTATTGCACTTAGGGCCTGATTCAGAGCCGGACGCTATTTACGCTCGCTTGTTCAGAAAAAGGGGCTGGCTATTTAAATTGAGCGCTCGCTCTTTGCGGTCTGTTGATGCCTCTATATATGATCGAGCGACCGAAACATGCGCTTGGTATTTTGTAAGGACGCCCCCTGGCCGCTCGCATCCTATGTCATCTCCGCTATTTATTTGATTAATCGAGTACATTGAAAGGCATCTGAACTGCTCGCAGTGCTTGTGGTTGGATTTTCCTACTGCAATCATGCGAACAGTTCAGGCTAAGAAACAACCAAGTGACATGGTCGATGACGCTGCTTTGTTAATTATGCACACCCTTAAAATGCCTGTTTTGACCGTTTGGCATGCCTGCGTTCGGATCTCCACTCCCCGTTTTCAAGCACCTTCCCCTGTTACCACCCACAAACGCCTCATCCTGTCACTCATTATGACCCATACACATGCGCAGTTGTGCAAACATCGCTCGGAGCGAACGAGCGGCCGCTTACGAGCGGCTCTGAATAAGGCCCTTAGTTCAGAGATTTTATCAGCTATGCTCCTGGCATTTTGCACACATAGCTTTAAGAGTTTTGCTTGTGCATCTTTTTTTCCGAGACATGGTTTGAGAGTATGTTACAATGACAGTAGTCAAAGCGATTTTTGGTATTACCTGGTCTCAGATGTTGTTCAATGTTTTTCAACTGTTTTTTAACTGTTATTTAAAATGTTTCTACACTTTGTAAATTTCTGAACTCAGCCAACTGCCCCCACAACTGAATGCAAAGATAAAGTATGTCTGATTAATACAGGCTACAGCTGAAGCCACATGACCAGCTAATCAAAGGAGTTGAATTACCCTGTGTTAAGTAAACACTAGGCCATAAATTACACTTCACTGACCAACATCTTACAACTGGCAAAAATAATTACAAGCATGTACAATATAATACACATACTTTTAAATACAGAGCTGATTTGTCACATGTTCATGGGCGGGACCAACAAATTGCAGAAAATCATCCTGTTAAGGTACTAGACTACACAACACCATGTACAGTTCCAAGCTCCTGCTGGCATCATGGGATGATAAGAGGGGCATAGATGTTGCAGTCATCTTGCAACTCCTCTGACAAATGCCCAACCTGTAAGGTATGAGGAAGGTTATATTGTGTGCTCCAATCTATGTAATCCATATATAATCATTCTGCATGTATGTATGTGTGTGAGAGACCATTTGATTGGTTTTGATGTGTGTCTCTGTATCTGTGACCTTATGCATGTGTAAGAGCCAGTGCAAATAACTCTGCAAATGAGACTACAGTTAGTATGACCTTGCGAGTTTGACTCTGTATGTGTGAGAACTATGATTGTGACTCTGCATGTGAGAGAACCTGTAAGTGTAACTTTGCAGGATGAGATGCTGCAAGAAAGACTGAGCCTGCAAATGCATGCATGACTCTGCTTACATGTCACTACATGCAGGGCAATAGAGACAATGACAGGTCAGGGTGATGGGGGAGACATGGCTAAACACGAGGTCATGGCAAAACCCTCCCCCAAAACTAATGAAAATTTCTATGCACACTGCTGCACAGCATCAGCGAGTGATGAGTAGTGGGACATTCCTCTGTGCCCACCACCACCCCTCTATTCACCCCTGTCTGCACATGTGTATGCTGGGGTAAAAACAAATTAAAGTGTTGGAGTTTAAAGGAATTGTAGCAGAGGATACCTTGAAAAAATAATTGATTTGAGGGAATGCATACATTAACCAAAGTATTTAGGATATGAAGTTTTTTTGGGGGGTATTAATTGTTGCATTGATGGTCATGGCATGAAGTGATCCTGAGGGTGTATAATTTGATCTGGGGGTATGCAGTCCAGAAGCCGGCGGACATAATCCCGACAGCCGGCTTCCCAACTGTCATATCCCGGCAAGGGTCTAAAGACAGGCATCGATATGCTGATGATATGCTGACATCATTAGACATACACTGGGATCCCGACGCCTGGCATTCCGATCAAAGGGACGCCAGATGCCGAGTGTGGATAGCCGTGTGGGGGAGGGTTAGGATTAGGGTTCCTGGGGGGGATTTAGGGTTAGGCACCCCCCTGGGAGGTTAGGTTTAGGCTAGGGAAAGGAGGGTTAGCATTAGGCACCCCGGGGGGGACTTAGGGTTAGGCATCCCCCCAGGGGACTTAGGTTTAGGCGGTGGGGAAGGGAGTTAGGTTTAGGCACATAGAGGGGGGATTAGGGTTAAGCACTGGGGGGGAAGGTTAGGGTTAGGCACCCCTATGGGAGGGTTAGGGTTAGGGGGTAGAAATAGGTTAGTCAATACTTACCTTAGGACGATCAGGATTTCCTCTTCTGCCGGGATGACGCTGTCGGGATTCCAACTGCCGGGCAAGGGTCCGGTGGTAAATCATACCAATTCAGATCTGGGAGAGCATCACAGAATTATACTGGAAAAGCCTGAATTCACAATGTAAAGGAGGATTTTTTTTCTTCCTGTAGTTTTGGGCCACCTATGTTATTACAGCTTTGCTGATCACAGTGGTGAACTGCTGTCTCTGTAATTCAAGAGGTCTTTGCTCACTAAAAAGCATTCCCTTATCATTTTAAGTTTAGAGTGATACTGCTGGATGTGTCACCTAATACCATTTCCATTACATTTAGCATGACTGCCTATTCCCTTTTACTTACATGGCTAAGAATAATTGAGGAGATCATAATTGGTAATGTTATGCTGCTATTTAAATTAAGATTTTTGATTAGTATAAGTTGCATTGTACAGTACATGCATGTCCAATGAATAGGATAGTCGTTGATGTGCTGTCTAGAACTACAGTAGGCACACCCCTCTGTGACTTGACCATGCCCATTGTGGTGGCAAAAATGTATAATCAATATTTTTTTTTATTATTTTAATAAACATATATGGGGAGAGTGGTTACATAGAAAAATACAGAAAATTCTGAAATGAGGTAGTCGAAGAGAGAAAAAATAGACAGCAACTTGGTGACCCAAATTTATCCACTCAGGTGAGCTGTCACTATGGACAAAGTTGCGAGACAGCTTCTGGACCAGTGCTGATATTTACTATTGATCTTGATTTTCTTGCATGTTTGTCACTCTCACACACATTCAGGACAGAGCCAATTTGTATAACAAATTAAAAATAGTGCAAATGTAACATTCAATAATGTTACTTTTGACCAAATGTGTTGTATATTTGTTAAATAAATATTTTAATTTGTGATAGGAATTGGTCTGACTGCCTTCTTTAACATTTACCACTTCCTAGTAAAGTTGAGTACAACTTTTATGATCTAGGACATGGATCAGGATGATATATCATACACAGCATATTGGACCTCATTCAGAGGCAGTCGGAGGATGCAAGTGGTTGCTCAGAAACTGGGCGGCCACTTGCATCCTGACCACCCGCCTCTGTTGCGGTCGTTAGGCTGTGGGTTTACACCCACAGCTCTAACGACCGCTCGGGTGATGGTCGCAAAGGTCAGAGACCATCGCGACCATCGGGGCTTACGACGAGACCCTAGGGTAGGGTCTCACTTGTTGTAAGCCCCGAGAGCTTCTGGCTCTGTCAGAGCTGGAAGCTCTCCACTGACATAACTAGTGATGTCAGTGGGGCCTCCCCCAAATGGTAGGCGTTCCCATGGGAATGCCTCCATTTGGGCTGCCACCCCCCCGGCCCACCTTCCAAACAGGACAAGCTGTCAATCAACACCAACAGCTCGCCCCCTTTGGAAAGAGACCCGCTACGACCAGCACTGTCGGTTGTAGCGGGTCTCACGCATGCGCACGAGGGAGCCGGCTCCCTCGTGCGCATGCACACTGGCCAAACATCGAGGCGCCCGTGCGGTCGTAGACCATGCGGCCACCTCTGAATAAGGTCCATAGTGTGTATGCCCAATCCATCATTCACTGCTGTCTTTCATCACATCATGCCATCTATGCTGCACGTCAGATGGGATGATGCAAATAAGAATGTGGTGCACATCATCTAGTGTGTACACACAATCTCACAACCACAAGATATATTGGCCCAATCTTTCTTCTGAACAGCCAGTGATCTATATGATGATTGCATAGTGTGTACAGGAGAAAAGATTAATTGGAAACAATATTCCGACATGAAATATTGTGCCGTCGTTCAGAAGCTTGCATCTTGTGTATGCTCTATATCATGTGTTCTGGGATCTAGTGAAATTAGAACGACCATCACATCATTTGTACCATTGTATAGTGTCTACCCAGCTTAACTCTCTTTCATGAATCATGTCACTATGCTCTTAACTTTAATCCAGTTCTGTGTTCTGGGCACCCATATATATGCTATACCACAAAACAAGATGTACAGTTGTGCACTCTACTACTCATTTTTAATAACTTGCGTTGAGTGTTCCTGCCCTTCTTAATAATTCAACAATTACATTTTTCATCTGGGATATTTGTTCACATAACATTATGTTATGTGCATAGGAGTCTAACTTTATCTTGTGTATTTCAGTGCCTCATATTTTGCTTTCCTGCCATTTTTCTTTTAAATAGTAAATTTGTGTAGAACCTCCACTTATTTATATTAGCCATAAAGACTTACTGACAGATAATAAGCTTTCCCAAAAGTAGTTTACTTTTTTCTTACCTATATATTAACTCTACATTCCATGAAATGAAAAATAATTTACATTAACCAATGTTATCTGCTGTACACAGCACTGGAAAATAATGACTATAAAACATTTAGTTGTAATACAGTGCAACTGTTTTCATTTTGTTTATATTATATCATTTTAACATATGCATTAAAATGCTAGAAAAGTAATTATTTGTCTTAAAATGTGCAGCATCAGCTAGGTCATTAAAAGATTGTGCACAGATGGAATTTTTTATGTTTATATTGTAAGCAAGCAAATGGTAAAAAGACTTTAAAAACATTAATTTTGCCATTTTTGCTTATAAAAGTAATTTTTTTACACTCTTCTCACCTGATATGTATTAGAGAGTTCCTTTCGAAATAGAGAATGGATATGTCTACTAACTCAAAGATTCTGAGAGACCCATCATAGTTGACAGCTCCAATGAGACCAAGGTCCGTCCCTGGAAACGTTTATAGTTTCATATATTCCTCATCAGATACTGCATTTCACAGCTCCATATTTATCTGACACACAGATTTCAAGAAGAAAGGCATCATTTTTAAGCATCAGCTTCTGGCCCATATGAAAATGGAAAAAAATATATATGACCTGTAAAAGACAAAGAAAGAAATAAAACTATATTAAAAAATACATCTAAAGATAGAGAAATGTGGCAGATATTTATTATTACAAATGGAATTATGCCAGTCAAGTGAATTATATCAAACTGATATTATTCATAATTTCAGACTTAAGTGACTCCTTCCAGTATTCTTTGATACAACTACAATACTTATAGCTAATATATAACTAATTAAATCTACCAATTACTGTATAGTCATGGGTGCAGAGAGTGGGGTTTACACAGCTCTATAGGGGTCCAGGAGTGGTGTTACCATACCCCCATGAACAATGGGGCATAGCTGCACTATCTCCTGTTGCCGCACCCCCCAAGCACTTGGGCATAATTCCCTTAGCACTTGAGTTGTAAGTATTGACAACAACAAAGAAATACTTTGTGGTTTATTCTTTGGAATTAATACACCTTTATAAAACAGCAAGAAGGTTTCTACATATAGGTTTTCATAATAAAACATGTAATTGAATATTTTAATGTATATTTTATTTTATTAATTTGAATAAAACACATAGGATGTGTTAGAAAATATGGTAATACTTAGAGAGTAAATCTGTGCTGCTGCTGCTGCTGCTGATGATGATCATCAACACACACCTTTGCAGTGCTTAAATATAAAAACAGCTAAATGAATAAACAAAAATGTGCTCCTCACCTAAAATATATAACCAGACACCAGCCTTTTGCAGCCTGGGCTGTTTGCCGCAAATGCAGGGAGATGAACAAGCCGGGTTCGCAGCACTGTAACAAGTTTCCCTTTGTCATAGTGAACCTTAGACATAGAGGCCCACTATAAATACAGAGAACCTTACTTAATAATACAGAGAACCTAAAGATCCGCATCACAAGATTTAAGGCCAGTTCACAAATAACCATTCCACAGTGATTTGACTCTGATTGTTTACAGTGTGAGCAAACCACTGTGATTTGTTATTTGCATCTAGACTTTACATGGGAACTCAATGAACATAAATATATTAATAAGATTCATTAAAATATTTTTTTACATTGTCTACTTGCTGCAAATCTTAAATATCCAGCTTACATTATTTAACTTTCAGTGGGGAGAATTTATTTTGTTTTATCTATTTATTAATTCATTTTATTTTTAATTACAAAATAATGTCTTCTATATGGCCATATAATAAGGTATTTTGATTTGCAAATATGTCAATATATGTATAATTAAATAAATGTATATGCACTATTGTTCCAGCATACATTTTATGTGTATGTTTTGGAATCAAATGTGTCCAAATCTATAACCTCCATTAAAAAAAATGGTGTGTGATGGGGCATAAAAATGCCATTGTATTACAAGTCAATGTATAATAATTAAAAGGATATAATTTATCTCTATGACCATGATAAAGCACAAGTTTAGGGCACAAAACTTGAAGGTGACTTCTATTGCCCATTTTATTGTACAGTACAAATTTTTATTTGATGCAAAACAATTCGTTCACAGGGACGATTATAATTAGATCTGCTGGGATCCCCATGTTTGTTTTTGGCAAAACCACCCTCAAATGTTTTGGCAAAACCACCCCAAGTTTTTTGGTTTGGTTTCAGTTTTCAATTTCTTTAAAAATTTATAAAAACAGCTAATATCTTGTAATTGGGATCTGTTTGTGTTCCTATAGTATTATCAACATCAACAACATTCATTTTCAGTAAATGTTGATCACCTCACAGCACCTGAAATCACGAGGGATGGATTTAAATGCAATCCAGAACACACAAGATCTGGTTTTTAGATACAAGTTCCGAACTTGGATAGTGACGCGTGTGGAGACTCGGTTCGACTTGAAACCCCAAAGTTCGGGTGTTTTCAGTTTTCAGCACAACCAAACCACTCATCTCTAATTCTAATATCAGGTTGCGTTTTATCTCCACTGACAGTGATGGGAAACTTTACAAATTAGTAATTATACATTAGTGGCAAATATATATTTTACATGAGTAGCATCACTATTTTCCAAATATAAGTTATAACAAATATCTTCCAGAAATAGAGATACATACTTTAAATATACATCTATTTAGAATTGTAACTAAAGTTCTAGTATTTTTATTAGGTATGTGGAAAACAAGACATACACCTCTTCATTTTAGAGGCATAAATAATTTTGATTATATTGCAGGTGCTTGAGAGATTGAAATTAAATCGCTTACCTTTTGTAGGGATTTTGTAAATGGGATATTTCTTTGGTGCAAATGAACCAAGAGAAGAGAAGAAGATATATATATATATATATATATATATATATATATATATATATATATAGTATACACTGTTTGCAAAGTGGGATTCTATTGCAATTCTATATTTCCTTCAAGGTGAGATTTTCAAGTTATGGTTGAAACGTTTCTTTAAAATAGGATTTCTTGTTACAGTATATGCATCAGCAAGTGACATGAAAGGAATTTAGTCCTTCAATGTATATTCTTTTTAATTGTCCATTTTCATTCCAACTAAACACATTAGTAGCATAACTTTGAAGGAATGAAGGACAACATGTTTGATATAAATAAAATGGAGAAGTAAAATGAATAAATATTGGTAATTCTTTCCTTTCATCTCACATGCTGATGCATAAAGCATAAATTCCTATTGCAAAGAAAGTTTCAACCTTTTTGCTTGAAAAGTTTAACTTGAAGAGGAGTAATATAGAATTGAATAGTACCACACTTTGCACACAGTGAACTCTATATATTTCTTCTGTTTTCTCGGTTCACCTGCGTCAAAAAGATTTCCTATCTACAGAATTTTTATTAGGCATGCATATCATAACTTTGTCTCAGATTTTGCAGTGCTATATAGTAAATTAGCAATAACCACTGGTATTATGATACTAATCATGATGCTCTAAAAAGTGCCATAACTGCTAACTTGCACAATAGAAGTTAGCAGTTATGGTAGAATACTGTTTCCCTAGTGACTGCACATTTGCAATATTTGTTGAAGCATATGTTTTACTGGTTGCATGGGATTTTTTCTGATTTGTAGCTGCAAGAAATTCCCTTATGCATTAAACTCCAGGCTTAGAATTCATTTACAACTCTACCTTGGGTGATAATGCAATTTTAAAATTAAATATCTCACATTAAAAGCTGTAACTTTTTAATTTATGTCTTGGTAGCTTATTAAAAGATCATTATTAAAAAGCTGATATGGTGGAGAAAATAATTCAAATAAATATATGACACACTGGCTATATTTTTTAAAGCCCATGATAGTGGAAGTTTTGTGCTCCTGTGTGCAGTTTGCAAATTATTTGAAAACCAAATGTTAACAGAGCTACAAATTTATGAGACTGCAGTAGACTACCAAATGTTACAGCAGAGATAATACATAACATTGGAGCAAGCAAAGTCCATAAAACATCACAGTTACTGTCTTATATTTAATATAACATTTTTATTGTTAAATTCAATATAGAGAAAATACAATCATGCAACTATAAAATATTATGTGAGACCACAAACTCGACAACAGTTATAGGCACAGTTTTCTTTTATTTTTTTCAATTTTATAAGGAATGCAGAGCAATTAAAATAGAAATAAATCTGATTAAGAAAAAAAAGTGGATATATTGCTCTTAGTCACAGAAATACAAGTCTAAGTTTATTTTTTTTCATAGCTGTATATTATTCTTCCCATATATTGGATTGCTGTCATATGTTTAAAGAAAAAAAAATAACTGCAACACTAACAACATCACAATGTCAAAACATTTCTAACTTTTTAACAATTAACACATTTTTAATGGTTAAAAAAAATTAAACTAAAACATTATTTACTACATTGACTCCAGTAGCTTTGAATATAAATGTATTTTTAAAATATGTGGGCTTGTTAGCTGCTTGTGTTTTAAAGAGTTACAGGGCATACATAAAATTGGTAAGACAATATGCACCTGTTGTTTTATGTATTTTAGATCATTAGCCACCAGAGGTTACAGGGATCGGGCAACAGGATTTAAAGTAAAAAAATCATGCAGTAGAATGCTCTGCTGGCTGATAAGTAAAATAAAATGTTCCCTGGAAATTCACATTTAGTGCTGAGTTGCCTCAAATGTTCTCTTAAATTATTTATATGAATTTATTGTTTACATTATACAATTAAAGGCAGGCAAGAGTTCCCTTTGGCACACACACCCCCAAAAAATAAATAATGCAGAAACAAATGAGGGTGTTTTTTTTGTGCGCGTCACACTCCCGAATAGGTAGTGTGGCTTTGTGACACGCCCCCTGTTCATCGCTTTAGGAAACACGCCCAGGAGAAGGTGGATGCAGCCGCTACCAGAAGAGGGATTGGGAACAGCAGCACAGTTGTTTGTATGTCATGCCACACAGAGCTCATTCACATTATGCCACACAGTAGTACTCCTTATACACATTATTCCACACTGTAGTAGTGCCCCTTCTAACACATTATGCCATGCAGTAATGCCCCTTACACATTATGCCACACATGGTAATGCCCCTTTCATATTATGCCACACATGGTAATGCCCCTTAATCATTATGCTGCACAGAGTAATGCCCCTTACACATAGTGACAGGCAGCCCGGTCACAGTGGGCAGACGCTGCAGCTGCAGGGAATGAGGAGACGTGAACAGTGTGCAGCACTCAGAGGCGTACTGTGGAGTCATGCTACGGCATCCCTTCTCCATACTTCACTTACAAAAGTGAAGTTTCATAGGGCAGGACATATTAATGTAAAAAATGTGGTCAGACCTCTGAAAACTGCCATTTTTGCAGGTTTACCAAAGTAGGTATGGATCCCCTAGGTATTAAAATGTCCACACAATATAATTGTATGGGGCTGCAATGTGTCCATATGCATTAAGCTCCAGAAAGCATAACTTTTCAGAGCTTATGCCATATATAGATGGCATTGCCTATAGAAGGCATTTCATATAGAAGCCTGTAAGAGTTCAAGCTGCAAATTTCATCGCAGTGGTTAATTTGCAATGGGTCTTCATAGTTACTGTGATCACAGTATCAATAGCAGTGGGACTTTCATATACTGCGATGCATGTGCAGTACACAACAATCATCTGTCTGCATGTGCTTTAGCAGTTGCAATCCTTGCTGAATCAGGCCCCAAGTCTATAGGTTTGTTTTAAGAAACTCACAGCAGTCCAAGTAAGCTGTTAGAGGGGATCACAAGTGAGCAGTGCAGTAGAGGATCCAGTATCGGTGCATGCACTGATGCTCTTTGCCCTCCACAATGGAGGCTTTGTCAAAGAGAATGGTGTACCTTACCTCTCTTTTATAGGCACCATGTGTAGAGTATGCATTTAGGTAAATGACAACACCTGTTGGCTGCTGGTGAGTGTTCAGGACTTGGAGCTGAAGCTATGCATTTAACCTTTTGTTTAGACAATATATATTAAATAATTTTTGCAGATAAAAAATGCGTCTTTGGTAGGTATAGAGTAAGAATACAGTATTAAGCAAATCTCATAACTCTGCTGTGTCATCACACTAACCCAGAGAGGGAGTGGAGAGGACACTTTGTCCCCTCTGTTTACTAAGCTGTGGTGACCAGTTTTACCTACTACTGATCACTGCACAATTTCCTCTGTGAGGACTGGGACTGTTGCTAAAGTAATGTTGTAATGTGAGAGGCAGCTCAATAAAACTGCTTTCAGCCTTGACATGTGGGCTGTACCTTGCCAGACATGATGTGTTAATAAAAATAAAAGAAAAAGTGCATACCCTCATGTTGGTTCTACAAAAGCCCAACATTGCACTTTGTTGTGGCATGAAAATACTAAACAATCAAGATAGTCAGTGACTTTATAACCTACACCTGCAAATATTATTAGTAAAGTAAAAACAAAACCAACATCAAGTAGTGGAAGGCCTTAGCCATCAGATTTCATTAGATGTAACCATGTCATGTTTATTTAAGTTTTGTAGTCTCTCTTGATTCAAAATTAATAAAAAAATCATTCTATTCTATAAAAAACTAAAAATCTTCAAAGCTTCATATACTTGTATTGGTACTTAAAACATTCACAAAAAAGAATATATAATATTGTGCAGACTCTTCTAGTGATTTATGATCAGTAAAATCAAAGAGTGCTGGGACAATTTAATTATATTTCCCATTATTTCTCATGTATTGGGACCATCTTGAAGATAGTTTGTAATAGAACAAAAGTAATAAGATTAAAGAAGATGACAAAAGAGCAGAAGAGAGAAGATATAAGGGCATATTTCTATGGACACAATAATTAACAGTGTTTTATTTTTACTATTTGTGATTTACTGTATTTAGTTTTTATTGACCTTAACATGACTATTCATTTAAAAATACTTCTCAATGAAAGCCATATATGTTAGCCAAGCAAAGATGTCATTGTCATATATAAAGAAGAATAGCCAAATTTGTAAATGTGTCTGTTGACAAAGGTATAAATGACATTAAGGTGTTGTGGATCCCTTGCTCAATGACCATTAACCTAGCCAGGTGATATACAGCAGAGCAGATCTATCTCACATTTAGCTCTCCGCTAATAGATTACTCATAATGGTAAATCAACTGGCATAAAATCATCATTACTATCAATCTATAAGTGCAGAAATTCAAAAGGCTTGCATCAGGTTACCTTAAATTTATGTGACCCTTGACAATATAAGTGCCAAAAAAATAACAAAAATAAATAAAACATTAAATAATGACTTAAAAACAATAATTTTCCAAACCTCCAATACTGTCTGTGAAACTGGCACATTTTTCTTGCGTGTCATATTGATGTAGAAATTATGTGAATCCCAGCCTAGAAAACAAGCACCCTTGTGTTTTCCTACACATTCTTGCCCCTTTTTCTACTTAAAGGTCTATTCATCATTACTTATTTTATACAAAAGCAAGTGAAAAAAAAAATTTCACCTAATTTTGTATAATTTAAGTGTCAGACCGATTCATTATTCATGTAACACAGGAGATATCTCCTGCTTTTAAATGTGCCTCGATAACTTCCTCAATCCCCATACTATAGTATGGGACACCAAAATCCTTATGGATCCTTATGGATACCTCACCTGTAGGGGGAAAAGTATCACTTTTCCGAAAAGCTGACTCTGCAAAAAGAGCAGCTTTTAGATGTGATACTTTTGTCAGTGAGGCATGTCTCCAAAAGATTTTTTAAACTAGCAGTGATAATTATGTCATGGTGTATAGGCTCCTTAGTGCACTCTGTGGTTTTATATTAATATTTTTAAAATAAAAATATCTATGTCAGGGCGCAATCACTGTATCCTCCTTACTGGTACTACATAGGTCAGGACTGCGGTCACACAGATCCCCATGTCCCAATGTAATGAGAATCGAGCTTGATAATATACCTACAATTATTATTTTATCAGTTCACCAATTACACAATACAACACCTAGATAAGTATCTATAATCACCACCTACATTGAAAGGGCCACAGGTCCTCAAGTCTCTTTAGTTACAATTGCACATTCTCTGTAACACAATTACAACTCAAATAATTACAAGCATCTCAAAATACTTCTTGCAATATCAATAATAATTATAGGGTAGCTTAATCAAAGCTTCTTCAAAATCTAAAGTATATATCAAATAGACTATAAATACTTTGTTTCTACAAAAAGGAGTACAATACTTAGTCATAATATGACAGAAATACAGATATGTCCTCGCTCTTTGCCTCTGATGAGCAAACTTGCATATGCACCTTACATGTGATTTGCAATGCACGTGTACGCAACTTTACGCCAGGCCGTGGCAGCATTTGCACCATGCAAACCATATGTGCCGCAGCAAGTCGGAGAGGTGACAATTATGAAGCAGGACACATCTATACCATTAAAAATCTACACCACAATTATTTAGTGATGTTATGCCCCACTCCTCTGTGATTGGCTAGCTAGTTTATGACATGGATTCAGTGCTAGGTTGGTCCTTCTAGTTTCTTATCTTAAATCCAGAAAAAGGTCATGATTTTCCTTGGATAAGATGGATTTAAAAATTATATGATCATGTTATTTGTCATAACATAATTCATAAAATAATATCAAACATTTCTGCACTGAGATGGTTGCGTGCTTGGATACCCCAGGGCTTTCAAACCACTGGTACTATTGGCTCGTAATTTGCACAAGTTGAGTGCATAAACTTAAGTTACATGTTTGTCATTCTGGAGATCTCTATCTATTTAAAGTATTTTTTTTTTTTTTAAAAACATAAAAAATCCAGAAGCTTTGTTCTCTGTATATGACTTGCCAATTGATGTCCAGCTGTGTTTGCATACACATACTCCTTTGAAGCTCATGCCAAGTTTGTGAATGACAAAGACTTGCAAGAAAAGTTGATGAGTATTAGCATTTAGGAAGTTTATCTTTTATTCCAAATTATTTTCCCACTTTTGTACTAGTCTTTATTTGAATTATCCCATTGTTTCCTGATACTACCAGTTATTTATAAGTTAATAGAATAACTTCGGAAACCTTTTTTACCCTTCTGCTTACTGGACCCTTTGAAGGCATTTATGACATATGCCCATAGTTTCATATGGGCAGCTAAGATGATTTAAAAAGACAAATCCAGCAATTTTTTTCCTGCTATGCCCATATTTCTACCCTCTAAAAGTAAAATGTCTTTTTTTTGACCATATAATTTCTTCATATAATATCCAATGAACACATATGTAATATCTCTTATCTTAAGAAACCTTACCTAAGCACTGAGTTTTTTTAAAGAAAATCAAGAAAAAGTATCTATTTTCTTATTTTTCTCTATTAAATAAGGTGAAGAAAATAAAATTATATTTATTCTAACCCACCTCCACCAACAACAAAAACAAGTATTTGTCCCCAAAAGATTATTCCCAGGGAAACTAGAAATTGTTCAGTCACTCAGTAGTTAAATTATAAATAATATTTTGATATATTTAAAAGTAATACCTCCTATGAAATTATTGATTTAGATCAAGAAATCACTTTCTAAGACTCTAGTTTTTACATCCTTTACTTGTGTATAAATCAGAATTCTTTCAAATACAGTACATAATGTGCAAGGTTTTCTGAATTGCTCCCATGTGACAGTGGAAGAGTACTACCCTTCACATCAACCTGTCAACGTGGTAGTGATTAAGCTGTTGTTAACACTGTTTTTCAAGCTGCAAAAGTGCCACATTCAAACACTCCCAAGTGTCACTGCCCTAAGAGGTCAGTATAGAAGCTCCTAAGCAAAGTCTGATGCAAGCCGCAATCTCCATTAATCACCTTCACATGCGAAGGACGTTTTTTAAACAAGTGATTTATTTTTCGTTCTCTTTTAATATATACAGTTTTTCAAAAGATTAGTAAACACTAGCAAAAAGGATGTTTGACTAAAGTAATGAATAAAATCAAACAAATGTATAGGATATATACCAATTTAAAGTCAAATAAAACATTAATCTGATGTATTAACAGCTAACTGGTTAATGTTCTTACTCTTTTCTGAAGATTTCATGTCTAAAATTGTACTAATGTGCATTAAATAGGAGCTTAATATAAACGCAAATTGCTAGAGCCTAAATATTTAAACCGATTGCAAGAGAAATGCTGCTTATATACACTAAGGCTTTCATTCTCCATGAATGCATGTATGAACCATGCTTACATGTCTTAATGAAAAATGCAGCACATTAGCCAAGTGATGAAATCAATATGCTGCATACTATATAGCTATGACTATGGGCTATAATCCATTATAAATATGTCTATTAGAAAATGTGTCTCAACATCTCCATTAATCATTTAAATATAGAAGAATTCCTGTCACTATTAATAAAGTAACCAATTGGGCTAATGAGTGTAAGTATAGTAAAACATGCATCTCTTTGTGGGTAAAAAGCTTTTAGATGAGACTGAAATGCTATGTGTTTTATATCTGTTTTTTTAAATAGGAATTTCTAGCTAGATAAGATGACAATTAAACTGATCCAGAAGAGCACATTACTTTAAAATGAATTTGCAGTTATTTCAGCAATATATATAAAATCGTACAATCTGGTACTAGATATAGGAAATAATAGGCAAAAAAATAACATTTTGGCCTGGATCTATTTATAAATAGCTGATACCAATTTACTCCATAAGTTATAGTGGGTTAATATATTATATTGTACTAGAAAACATTACAGAACAGATGGGTTCAGTAATATTGCATCTGTTGCTTTTGGAACTTGCCAAGTTTGGCACAATTCTCTGCACATGCCAGTAAGATTTTCTTCAGCAATATAGAATTAGTTGTGTTCAGGATCTGCAAAGCAATACAACTATTTGCTCTTTCTTTAGTAACATTAACTTGACGTTTTCAATTTTATAAAATAAGTAGAAAAGTGGCTGCATGACTGTTGGTTTCACACAAACTTTTCATATGCCTTTAAAAGTCATTAGGGCTTATTTACTAACATTGCTTTTACATTATTTAAGGTAGTAAAGAGGAATCATTTGCTTGTAATTCATTTTTTTTCAAGGGGGCAGCACAGTGGCGAGTGGTTATCATTACTCTTTCACAGCACTGGGAACTTTGGTTCAGTTTCCACCATCTATGTGGGGTTTACATGTTCTTCCCATGCTTGTATGGGTCTCCTGCGAGAGCTCTGGTACAACAACAAGTACAAATTTACTTGTGCCACAAAAGACCCTAGTATGTGTTTATGTGGTAAGGATTTTATACTGTAAGCTCCAATGGGTCAGGGTGATGTAAATTATTGAAAATAATGAATGAATGCGCCAATATGGCTGCAAATGTGTGAAGTGCTTTTTGTCTTATTATGGAGAAATGTGATATATACTGTAAATAAATATTTATTATTATTAAATATACTGTATGAACCAAACATAAAAGAGAAAATGCACTTTTTAGTGGGCACACATATAGGAATAGAGAATTAGCTTAATCTAGCATACTTAAAACATAACTTTTATTTTCAACTATTGAAAAAAGTGAGCAAAAAATGATAACATTTTTTACTATGTTAGTACAAATACAAATGGTTTTGAACATCACTGGCAAAATATTAGTATTACAGAATTATATCCTTAATAGGCATAAAGCTACTAAAATCCAGAAAAAATAGCCAGCTAAGGTGTAGAATGCTAGGGCACAATATGCATCACAATGATAACACCAATTAATATACTGTATAATGCATTCATATATTAAAATAGTTGTTAAATCACAACAATTGAAATAGATCAACCATCAGACATAAAAACTAAAACATAGCAGATAACACTCTGGATATAATATCCAAAACTGTGTACTAAAACCAGAAACTGTATCACATCAAATAGAATACAGTGATCCACTGTAAATATACTGTATCAAATTTCTATTTAAAGTGAAAAATATAAAACAAAGCATAAAAAAGACATAATTCAAAAGCAATTACTGTACAAAGTTGTACAAAGCGATCTAAATGTTACATTATCACATGGAAAATATAATACATATATTATCAGTCTAATATTAAATACATTTATTATCAAATTGACTATACTAGGGTCTAAATATATAAATTGGGAATTGTGCTGGCAAACTATTAGAAAAATTGACAATAATTTCTATCACAGAAGGCAAAGATGGCCCAGCTCAAAGAATCTTCCATCTAAGAGATGAGGGCAAACATTTGAAGAAAATGGTAGTGGAATAACAAGTGTAACTGCTGGTGATTAAAATGTTTTGTGGCAATTATAAAGCAACAGCATTATCAAAACCAATAATAAGTTGTTATTGAGGATTGTAATTTCAGTTACTAGTGGTGCGTTCCTGTTGGAACAAGTAGAATCCATAAAATTTGAAGCCATGAAACATGAACTAGTTACTATAGAAATGTCAAAAGACAGCTGATGTCTACATTAACTGTTCTTCACTATTTATTTTAACTGAGCTTCCTTCATCTTCTGGTTCTAGAAAAGGATGTTGTGCTGCATTGGTACTATTGTAGTTATGGTATAATATGGTCCTATTTCTCTCTTTAATTTGGATTATAAAATCTTAGCTACAAATATGTTTAATAGTATTCAAGCCATCATTCCCTCACTGCTTGCAGAACACCCTGTATGTATTCATACAGCAATAGCAGTGGTTGTATCATTGTCAAACACCTCACATCTTACGGTATTTCAACACTGTCTCATGGCCATATGTCTATGATGTGCTCACCACTGTCTCGTGGCCATATCTCTATGATGTGCTCACCACTGTGTCATGGCCATATCTCTATGATGTGCTCACCACTGTGTCATGGCCATATCTCTATGATGTGCGCACCACTGTCTCATGGCCATATCTCTATGATGTGCTCACCACTGTCTCATGGCCATATCTCTATGATGTGCTCACCACTGTCTCATGGCCATATCTCTATGATGTGCTCACAACTGTCTCATGGCCATATCTCTATGATGTGCTCACCACTGTGTCATGGCCATATCTCTATGATGTGCTCACCACTGTCTCATGGCCATATCTCTATGATGTGCACACCACTGTCTCATGGCCATATCTCTATGATGTGCTCACCACTGTGTCATGGCCATATCTCTATGATGTGCACACCACTGTCTCGTGGCCATATCTCTATGATGTGCTCACCACTGTCTCATGGCCATATCTCTATGATGTGCTCACCACTGTGTCATGGCCATATCTCTATGATGTGCACACCACTGTCTCATGGCCATATCTCTATGATGTGCTCACCACTGTCTCATGGCCATATCTCTATGATGTGCTCACAACTGTCTCATGGCCATATCTCTATGATGTGCTCACCACTGTGTCATGGCCATATCTCTATGATGTGCTCACCACTGTCTCATGGCCATATCTCTATGATGTGCACACCACTGTCTCATGGCCATATCTCTATGATGTGCTCACCACTGTCTCATGGCCATATCTCTATGATGTGCTCACCACTGTCTCATGGCCATATCTCTATGATGTGCACACCACTGTCTCATGGCCATATCTCTATGATGTGCTCACCACTGTGTCATGGCCATATCTCTATGATGTGCACACCACTGTCTCGTGGCCATATCTCTATGATGTGCTCACCACTGTCTCATGGCCATATCTCTATGATGTGCTCACCACTGTCTCATGGCCATATCATTATGATGTGCTCACCACTGTCTCATGGACATATCTCTATAATGTGCTCAATACTACAACATATGGGAAGGATTTAATTGAATTGATAATAGTGACTAGTTTCCTATTGATGAGTGGATCACATGGGGTAATGCATAGTAATGAAAGGGACACACAACCTGGTTGTTCACACATCCAGGCTGTTCAATGTCTCTGTCACTCTTTAACTTGATATTAGATGTCTTATTGAACTGGCCACTAATGCAGGACATTTGTATTGAAACAAGACAATTTAAATATCCATTTTTACTGAAGACATATTAGTCTGTTTGTAAAATCAAGAGTCTCTTCAACTGTTAATAATGAAGATTGACAACTCTGGAGTAGGCTCACTGTTCACAGTCAGTTTTGACAAATCCACAGCACTGGTATTGAGGAAAGAGCACACACTATAACACTGGGCAGGAGCGGATACAATGCAAGTCCATTTGTGTATACTAAGGGTGATGCAGAGTTATATGCAAACTGAATTCATCTCCACTAGTGTACTGAGTAGATGGAACTAGACTGTAATTAGTCATTCACACATACAGTAGGCTAAGTTCAGATATGACATTTCAATGGATTAGTGGGCTGTGTAGAGTTTTGCTCATATGTACGTAATTATGTCTGTTTTCAGATAGATTGTTTGCACCAGAGATAGGGTTGGTGCAAGCATGCACTTTTACTGGTATGAAATCTACTGTATGGAAAAGGTGATTAGTATGTATCATGTAATATCCAGTGTGATAACGTGTCAGGTATTGAATGATTCAATAAATAAAAAGTGGTTTAAAAATAAGAAATACGAAATTAGAATTTCAAGGATTCAAATGTATCTGTTTAAACATTCAGTTTGTGGTCACATAATTTTCGTAAGATTTAGTAATGGGCATGCACTGTAGACTAGAGTTTTTAAACTAAACTATTACACAAAGTATTGATAACCAAAGTAGGCATGATGATCATTCACTGAGAAACTCTCATATAATAATATTTCATAAATCTCTAATCATTAAGTACATATAATCATCAAAGTGATAAACACCATCGAGTCACATTATTATGACCACATAATCGAGTCACATTATTATTTGACGTCAGCAGCGCGTAGACCATGAAGTACATCACGTGCCTTATGCTGGTTTGGTGGGTACATAAGATATGCAATAGGCCATCTACACACATATCACTTGTTGCTGTTATGGGTAAAAGGGGTGATTTATCTGAGTTGCAAAAAGGGTGGACTATTGACTTTCAGGGCCAAGGGTGGCAGGATTTCTGAAACAGCACAGTTAGTGAACTGTTTGTGTGCTGCAGTGGTGAAACTGTATCGTGACTGGACAAATGGCACCATTATGAATAACTGACGTGGAAACTGCGGACCACTACATACTACTGATGTGAGGGCCAACTGACAGTCTACAGTAGAGCAGCTCACAGTCAAAATGAACCTGGGGGCCACCATGTGTGTGTCTAAAATGACAACTCAGCAAACCCTGCTGCATATGGGGCTCTGAATCAAATGGAAGGTGCATCAGCGGAAAAGGATTTCATTTAAATGCCTGTATTGGAATTGGATCTCCGCTGATTGGCGAAGGGTTGCCTTCTCCAATGAGTCACGTTTTCTGCTTTATCAAACGGATGGACGTTGGCGTGTCAGGCAAGAAACATTGGAGAGCAAACACCCTGCAACCATTGCTGGACGAACACAAGCTGATGGTGGCAACGTTATGGTCTAGGGCAGTGGTTTCCAATGTTAATTGAGGTGTGAGCTACTTTAGAAAAATTAAACCTCCTGAAGAGCTACTAAAATTGTAGAAAAAATTAATCTGGCTAATAACCGAACAATTGAAGGTAATTTAATGAAAATGAAAAAAAAATGTTTCATAGAAAATAATGCATTTCATTATTACAGTGATATTGTTGTAGTTTGTAAATAAAATTTAAGCACAGGCACATTTTACTGTTAATTACAGTCTCCAAGGAGGTACGTGCAGTAAAGCAGCAAAATATATAGGCAGGGCTGCTGTGCGATTTTCCTGCATTGCTGAGTGGGAGTCACTCACTCTGCCGTAGCGTAGACACCGTGAGTGGACCCATGGGGAAGCACATCAGGTGATTGCTGTAGAGGCTGCGGTAATCACCTGATGTGCCTCCCTATGGCTCCACCCATGGCGTCAATGCCATGGGGGAGCACTTGTCAGAGGTCACTTCCTCCTAGTTGACTCGGCAGTACTGCAGCTAGCTGAGCTACCAAAATTAAGACCGCAAGCTACAGGTTGGAGACCATTGGTCTAGGGAATGTTTTCATGGCATTCTCTGGGCCCACTCATCCATGGGCCCACTCATCCAACTGATTTGGTTATGAATTATCCCTGCAGAGCACGTACACCCATACATGCTGATTGTCTTCCCTGGGGTGGATGAGACATACCACATGGCTAGAAATATGCATCAGTGGTTGGACAAGCACAACCAAGACTTCCAAGTACTTCCCTGGCCCTCTAATTCCCCTGACTTGAACCCAATTGAGCTTTTTGGGGACCACCTTGATCATTGTGTTCACTCTATGGATACTCCACTAAGCACCCTCCAGCAGCTGTGGGATGCACTGCAGTCATCATGGCTCCTTATACCTGTGCCAACCTACCAGCATCTTACTTAATCACTCCCAACCCATCTAACTGTTGTCCGTACTGTACACGGCGGTTACTCTGGCTATTAGCTGGTGGTCATAATAACGTGACTCGACTGTGTAATTACTAAATGACAGTTGAAAATATATTATAGAAATGAACAGTTGGGCTACTAGAGCCTTGAGAGGTGACTCACATAGATAAAGTAGTGGCTAATCAATGCTCATAATTTTTTTATAACTAAGTATAACTAATGAGTTCATTGATACAGATAGATTTAAAATGTCTACTAGAATATGTAGTGACCTATTAAACCAATTGTAGAGTAGTGCTAGTTTTAAATCATACTTGCACTGAGGAGAATATCAGCATGATTTGTGTAACAGGTAGAAATTATACAAATAAATTATGTATGAAATGAAAATACTAAATAAAGATGTTGTGCATTTAATTATACAATTATTAAAGAAACAACAGCCATACATAGCACAGATAATCCTTCTTTTATATATAACGGTATTTGTTATAATGTCATTTGAGAATTATAGTGCTTAAAGAAGTGTAATGCAAGCATATCTAAGATAAGTGATTACTGAATTCAAATACAGTGTTAAGTGATACACATAGTAAAAAAATAAAAAAACAGCTTAATAAAATCAATGAATTACCTAAAACAAAATATTTATAACTAAAATTAATATACAAATAATGTGAAAATGAGAAACAGCTGTGACATGCAGATATAGTATCATCATATAATATTCAAATTGTTTAAGTGTATAGTGAATGTATAATATATAGCATAGATTATCAAGTAAAATAACTCCCTCCACACAAAATTTTTTTTTTAAATGTTATCAATGGCTATGTAACCTAATTAAACCAGCATAGAGCACTGAGTAACACCAGTAAATTATAATTGATTAAAACTGTACTAAAAGTAAAGTTTTCTGCACATACACTTAGGCAGATATAACCCAGTATCAAAGTAATAGATATGTATGAAAAATTAAAGATAATTCAGATAAAATTATATTAACAGCATTACACGGATACAACCAAACTTAAGGTGCCCATCCACTAGACGATTTTGACAGGCGATTGCACGATAACGACGTTATTATGCAATCGTTTGCAAATCGTCCACAAATCGGGCATTTTAAAGTTGGAAATGACCAGCGATGCGCGTGCCCGCTGGTTGTTTCCGACATCTATCATCGGGCAAACATGATGGACAACCTGAGGATATTCTCAGGTTGAGCATGTTTGCAGATGATTGATGAGCCTGCACTGAATGACTGCTCGTTTAGTGCAGGCTCATCACAGACTGACAAACGACTGCACAATTACAATGTCCATTGTAAGCTCGTCTAGTGGATGGGCACCTTAAAACTCAGATGTCTTATTGAGGCTATTTGGATGCAAAGAATTAAACTTACTAAGCAACATTTTTCAAAAACTGCTGCAGCTGTTTTGAGCAACTGAATTTATAGGGGCAATAATATTCAATACAAAATATGTCTGGATTTCTATTGAATATAATTATCCTTTTTACTGTAAATAGAGTGGGCAAAACCATATCTACCAAGTGGGCAAAACCATATCTACCACTTTAATATTAAGTAGATTGTCGGAGTGCCGATTATAAAAATGTTGGGGGAAGGGGGGTGGATTTGTATTTTTACAGTATTTAGTAGAGTATATTACTGTATATCTATGCTCCAAAAATAGTGCTCTTAGAGTATGGGTAGTGTGTTCTATATAGTGATAGTTCCGGAATTGGTATGATTTATCGCCGGACGCATGGCCGGCGGTTCGAATCCCGACAGCGGCATCCCGGCGGCAGTGAAAATCCTTATCATCCTAAGGTAAGTATTTGCTAACCTATTCTACCCCCTAACCCTCCCTTAGGGGTGCCTAACCCTAACCTCCCCCCAGTGCTTAACCCCCCTCTAAGTGCCTAAACCTAACCCCCCCTTCCCCGCTGCCTAAACCTATGTCCCCCGGGGGGTGCCTAACCTTAACTCCCCTTCCCCTAGCCTGATCCTAACCTACCGGGGGGTGACTAACCCTAAGTCCCCCCCGGGAACCTAACCCTCCCCCCCACTGATATCCGTGCTTGGTGCCCGGCATCCCTTTGATCGGGAAGCAGGGCGTCAGTCTCCTGGCATATGTCTAATGACAGGTGTCGGGATTTTGACACCAGTCTTTAGACCCTTGCCAGGATTAGACAGTCGGGAAGCCGGCGGTCGGGATTACATCTGTCGGCTTCCCGACTGCCACCCATAGTTACAAGTGCATTCCAACATGGAGATAACATATTTCATATTGCAGTTAATAAAAGACTTTACTGGAAACAGCTGTTGACAAAATCTATTTGCTAGTGCTGCATCTTAATAACATGGTTGCTACTGACCTTAATGAATTTTTGCATTAGTGAGCAAACTGTGGTGCGGGTGTATAGAGCATATCTACCTGGCTTCCTAAAAAGACAGTAGTTTAGCTTTAGGTACTTGTGATGCATGTTCATGACAAGATTCCTGGCAAGGTGATAAGCTCATGGTACTTCCCAAGCAGAATGTCAACAGTCATAAAAAAATAACACAGCCTTTGCTAAAAACCGCCCTGTGGCTCAGATGCTGCTAAAAGATGACGGCTCAAACGCCTGTCAGAACTGCCAGGCTAGTAGCAGTTAAATAATGACATTTTAGATAGAAAATGTTTGGGGTCCCCCTATCAACCTGGGCTGGTAATGAAAAATTTTTGGAAAAACATCAAAGGGTCCCCCTTGTTCCTAGTCTGGTAGCTCTAAAAGGCATCTGAGCCACAGGCTGGCTTTTAGTGCTGGCGCTAAAAAAAAAATCACAGTTTTATTGATACAATTGAACTTAGTTTACCAGAGTACACCAAGTATCTAAACATAAAAATAAATTAATATTTGAAATATTTTGGTGGGCTGCAGGGTTCAAATTTCAGACATTAGATAGTTCACCCACCAGTTTTGGCAAGTAGGCGGGAATCTCCCACTGTACACTAATTTATTAGACTGTCTCACTAACTATGAAGTAACATCTCCATTTAAATCTAGTCCTCATGCCCCTCACTGTTCACTCTTCAAGCATGCGACCCCTTCATAATCTTCTGTATCACATGCTGAACACACACACCTGCTTGCTTGAACAGCTGCTGGGACCTAACATTAACTCATCCACTGCTTATGGGATAAATGTTATAATAAAATATAGCATAAGATATTGACCCTGGCACTACCTGGGTTTTATTTTTTTGTTCTCTCTCTTATTAATGTTCTTTTTCAGACATCCTCACTTTTCTTTGCTACAGAATATTTTTCTTTTCTTTATGTGGCTTGTGCATCACTTATACGAGGAAGTAGAAAGGTCCCAGAGGGAAGAAGGTCCCAGCACAGAATGGAAATGTATATTCGACCACTTGCGGTCTAGAGGGTAATTTGACCTTTACAAATAGGTGCTCCCACAAGTAAGCCAGATATGTAAAAAAGAGAAAGAGACAAGTACTTCCTGTATGGGGCACATTAAAAATTTGTAAATTAAAACTTAACTTTTATTTAATCTGATAATTAGACTCACCTAAACAGACAAACATGTAACAAAAGATTGGACAAGGCGATACTAAATGACTGTATAATAATATGATTAATCAGAGGTCCAAAATAACCTTGTCCGTATTAAATACATGTACGGAGGACATGGTGAGGGCGAAATAGTGTGGGGAATGTGTAGGTAAGGGATGTGTACAAACACTAGACAATTAAAATACTGCCAACTCTATCTAGTTATCACAATAGATAGGATTAATATTCCTATAATTATTCCTGAGTCCCCAGATAGAAATTATCTGAAGTGAAACACTAGTAAGGATGCTGCAAGATGGTACTTCATATACTGTAAATGTATACATGAATAAAGATTTCATGGAAATATTTCACACTTATGAGCATCTGAATATAACAAAAGGGATCATATATAGATATCCAAGACCATATCAATGGCTATCCCATACATAGCTTCTAACTCATAATCATGGTATTAAACAAGATAAATAAGTACTGGCACACATGACGAATGGTACTTCATCAAATATAAGCATATATAGAAATGATTAACGCATCATAGCTTATCATACATTTATGGTATTGCAACAGCGTGTGAGATTGTAGATGCCTAGATATTGGGGATCCTATGTAGGCACCCAAGAGTACATTAATAACTTTCCCATATATTGTTTATAAATCATTATATTAGTTTCCCACAGGACAAATAAATGCTGGCACACATGAAAAGTGACTAGCATAGCCACATAAATAAGAAAATAAACATCATTGGTATTGCAAAGTATCTAAGAAATATAAGGAGACTTAACCACGTGTATAAAGATAAGCAGAAGATGTCAGACACAGTAAGTGTGGCTAATGCACATGTAAACTCTATACATAAATTGTGGACTAACATAACCACATACATAAATATTAGTAATGTAAACCATGCATGGCAGGTGATATTAAGTCTCTATACATCCAATACATATGAAATAAGCATTATTGGTATAGCATAGTCTCTGAGATATATAAGGATACTTAACCAGGTGTATAACGATAAGCAGAAGATGTCAGACACAGTAAGTGTGACTGATGCACATGTAAACTCTATACATAAATTGTGGACTACCATAACCACATACATAAATATTGGTAATGGAAGTCATATATGGCAGGTAATATTAAGTCTCTATACATTGAATTACATGGAAGAAATGCATCACATGTGTGGGAGCAAACGAAAAGGGAGAAGAGCAGACTGAGCACTTACAAGTCACTGACTGCTTCTGCAATCATAATATTAAATGATGGTGAGCGGGTAGGCACAGTGGCTGAGTGAAATTCAGTATGAGTGAAGTGCTGCATCTGCTGTCAGGAATGCCGGCCGTGTGATGTCCTGTTACCGTTGCAGCGCAGGACAAGTCGTCAGTGTGCCTGATGGGAGTGTAGCAGAAAAAGAGAAGTACAGTACCTTGCCAGTGGGGGACTCAGAAAAATATGTGAGTATGACAAGTGAGGAGTCCTGTAGCGCTACCAGTATCCCAGGGTCTCACTGACTATGAAGTAACATCTCTATTAAAATCTAGTCATCATGCCCTTCACTGTTCACTCTTCAAGCATGTGACACCTTCATAATCTTCTGTATCACATGCTGAACACACACAATTGCTTGCTTGAACTGCTGCTGGGACCTAACATTAACTCATCCACTGCATATGGGATAAATGATATAATAAAATATAGCATTAGATATTGACCCTGGCACTACCTGGGTTTTATTTTTTTGTTCTCTCTCTCCCTCTCTCTCTCTCTCTCTCCATCCCTCCCTCTTTATCTCCCTATTACACCAACTTTCTTACAATTAATCTTCCAATTTTTCTTATAAGCAATTGCTTTTATTACAAGGTTGAGTCTCCCATATCCAAAATGCTTGGGACCAGGGGTATTTTGGATAATGGAATATTCCGTATTTTGGAATATTTGCATATCATAAAGAAATATCTTGGGAATTGGACTTCAATATGCACACAGAATGCATTTATGTGTTATATACACCTTATACACGCAGCCTGCAGGTAATTTTGGACAATATTTTCAATAATTTTGTGGCTCAAGCAAAGTTTGTGTACAAAAATGAAATTCATTTATGTTTTATATACACCTTATGCACACAGCCTGAAGGTAATTTTAGACAATATTTTTAATAATTTGTGCTTTAGACAAAGTTTGTGTTCATTGAACCATCAAAAATCAAAGGTTTCATTATCTCAGTCATACCAAAATAATTCCGTATTTCGGAATATTCCGTATTGCTGAATATTTGGATATGGGAGACTCAACCTGTATATGATTATCCCTAGCATTACCTTTTTGCATTTTATGTTTATTATTGTACTTTTAAAGACATACTCACCTTTCTTTGCTACAGAATATATTTTTCTTTTCCTTATGTGTCTTGTTCATCACTTACACAGGAGGAAGTATTCAGACTTCAGACCAACTGTCATTAACTGCCAAAATGATTACATAATATTTATCACTGTTCAACTTTATATATATATATATATATATATATATATTATTTTTTTGCTTTAGCGATATTGGACTCAAATGTTACATCCAATGTTATATAAAAAGATATTATGCTATGTGAACTGCTACATTTAAAACAATTCACTTAGTATTAGCCATTAAACTTTAGATCTTTAACTATATTTAATTGTTTTGCTTTAAAGATGTTGGTTATTTGCTTTATTAAAACATGATGAAAGTATGGGAAGCCAAACTAGGTTTGTAGATAGGATAGTTTTATCTAATACCCCTTTTACACCAGAGCAAAAACCTGGGTTTTTGCTGGGTCTACCTAGGTCGCAGCTCAGTGTAAAAGGGTCCCTGAAAAACAATCCCGGTCAAGTGACCCGGCAATCCAACCCAGGTAGCTACCAGGATCTGACCCAGGATGGACCTGGGTAATGGTGCAGTGTAAATGGCGCAACCCAGGTTATCCGACCTGGGTCATGTCTAAAATTAGCTAATTGGTGGTTGGGGAGCAGTCACCTCCCACTTTTTATGACCTCACAAGTTTAGCAGGGCAGACCCAGGTTCATTGTGAAAGGGGTTAACCTGAGAATAACCCAGATCGATGGTGCTGTGTAAATGCTGTCTGACCTGGGTTGGAATCATGTCTGAAAACCCAGGTCAGACCCGGGTTTTTGGTGGAAAATAGGTATTACAAAATTCCTTACTACAAGACAAACTAATAAACAGATATGCAGGGCATACATTTTACTGTATTTACATTTTTGTTAGAATTATTATATTTCTTAACCACTAGTGAGACTCTGTGTATTGCATGAGTAAGTTCAGATTATTTTTTATCATTAAAGACTTTACTGAATTTACCTGCTTTTTTAGAATTTCTCTTTCAATGAGCAGTTTCTCCTTAATCTTTGCAGTTGTCCATATGGTATATTATTAAGTTAACTTGTATTATGGTTTCTATTTGAATGTAGAAAATTATTAGTATATACTTCTGCACATGTTTTGAGATGAGCACAACAATTGAACACCTGTTACACAGCACATTGATTGCACTCTTCACCTCTAACCACCCCCTACTTTACAGAGCCCTCTGTAGTTTGGGAGGTGCTGAAATGTATTAGTCATAACAGAATGTGCTCCATCTGTGCAAAATACACACGTTATTCCTACATATACAGTATTAGAAGTTACAGATTAACTTTAGTGATATATTAAAATGCTGAATTAAATAACTTGCATTTTCTAGACAATTGCACTAAACCATAACCAAATACTGCATGTCAATGAAAATACAGTTTGTTAATTATATGACCCCACTGTAAGTTAACAGCACCAATGACATCTGTTTTACTGTATGATAAACTGTGGAAGTGGCTGTTTTTAGATCTCCCAAAATAGAATGTATTATTAACATAATTAAGCCAGGCAACAATAGAATTAAAATAGAGGGATTGCAGTTTGCAGCACTTGTATGATACATTGCAGGGGCAAGTTGTAGAACGTAAGGAATAGGGAAGCAGGCAAATACATGCTCCCATGGAGACTTTTTATCTTCAACTGATTATGAAGCTTAGGGATATATTTAATGAAGTGCGGGTTTATAAAAGTGGAGATGTTGCCCATAGCAACCAATCAGATTCTAGCTATTATCTCCTAGAAGGTGCTAGATAAATGATAAGTAGAATCTGATTGATTGCTATGGGCAACACCTCCACATCTATAAACCCACTCTTTAGTAAATATAACCCTTACATCTATATTCACTATCACATGGACACATACAGTTACACATTGAGGTTAATATATTAATCTAAAGGTAACTGCCCTGCCAGTGTGTTTTTGGAGTATGGGAGGAAACCAAAGTGCCTAGAGCAATGGTTCCCAACCACGGTCCTCAAGGCACACTAACAGTCCTGGTTTTGGTGATATCCATGCTAAAGCACAGATGGTTTAATTAAAATAACTAAGGTACTAATTAAGTTGTCTCTGCTCAATTATGGCTATCCTTAAAACCTGGACTGTTAGTGTGCCTTGAGGACCGTGGTTGGGGACCCCTGGCCTAGAGGAAACCATAAAAACATTAAGGGGACATATAAACTATACGCAGATTAGATGGGAATTAAACTCATGGAGCAAATTTTACTAAGTGGCAGGTACTAAAGCCAGGCAGTTTGGTGGTGGGTTTGCTATCAGCGGATTTACTAAGGCCAAAACTTCTGCCGTCAAAGCACACTCTAGAATAGAAAAGAACAGAACTAAATATCAAAGCACCATCAATGTTTTAGACCATAGACAGAAAAGAATAGAATAAAAACCCTGGATTTATCAAGCAGGGGTTTTGAAAACCACCATAAAATAGCCAACAAACCCACCAAAAAAATTGACTAGCCTAAAGCTGGGCATTCACTATACAATTTTCTGTCAGATATCTGTCCAATCTGGCTGGAAAATTAATATGAAAAGATTATTTTATAAGCCACCATTGTCTGTCTCTATGATATAAATTGAATGCTTCTTTCTATAACAAATAGAGAATAAACAAATAAATGAATAATTCTATTCCACAGTGGTCTGTTTCAAGTATGTCAATTGCATGGTGTTTCTGAAAAAGCACTATTAAATGAATATGAACAGAAAAGCTTCTAATTTGCAGTGGTTTTAATTAGGGATGAGTGGGTTCAGATTTCCGAAATCCGAACCCCCCCCCCATCTGAGCCGGGATCCGAGTCAGGCTTGGGTTTTCCCCCCAGACTCGGATCTGAAATCCAAGCAAAACATCATCCTCCCACTGTCGGATTGTTGTTGGTTTTGGATTCTATAAAAGGTCTCACGATCGCCACCATTTTTCATTCCGGCTGTGGAGTGTGCACAGGGAGAGAGCTTGGTTGCTGCTGGCTGATGCTGACCATAGGGGCAGGCTGACCATAGGGGCAGGCTGACCATAGGGGCTGACTGGCTACTGTTGTCCAGTGCTGTGCTGCTGTCTGTGAAGGGCTGCTGTGGAGTCTGCACAGGGAGGGAGCTAGGACTTGTTGGTTGCTGCTGACGCTGACCATAGAGGCTGGCTAGTGTTATCCAGAGCTGTGCTGCTGTCGGTCAAGGGCTGCTGTCTCCCCAAAAAAGAAAAAAAAAAACACCTGTCACTGTCATCGGCGTAGCTGTTGCTGTCACTGTCACTGGTGTAGCTGTCGCTTTCAATGTCATAGAAAAAACACCTGTCACTGTCATCGGTGTAGCTGTTGCTGTCACTGTCATAAAAAACACCTGTCACTGTCATTTGTGTAGCTGTCACTGTCATCGGTGTAGCTGTCGCTGTCACTGTCATTGGTGTAGCTGTCGCTGTCACTGTCACTGTCATCAGCGTATCTGTCACTGTCATAAAAAAAACACCTGTCACTGTCATCGGTGTAGCTGTCACTGTCATAAAAAAACACCTGTCACTGTCATTTGTGTAGCTGTCACTGTCATCGGTGAAGCCGTTGCTGTGACTGTCATCAGCGTAGCTGTCGCTGTCATCGGTGTAGCTGTCGCTGTCACTGTTATAAAAAACACCTGTCACTGTCATTGGTGCAGCTGTCACTGTCATAGGTATAGCTGTCACTGTCACTGTCATTGGTGTAGCTGAGCAGGGGTCCTGTGCTGCTGTCTGTCAAGGAGGGCTTCTGCCCTGAAAAAAAATATTTTTACAGGGGTGATTCACTCCATAAAAATAATGGAGAACAAAAAATTGGAGGATAAAAATAAAATGGGGAAAGATCAAGAACCACTTCCTCCTAGTGCTGAAGCTGCTGCCACTAGTCATGACATAGACAATGAAATGCCATCAACGTCGTCTGCCAAGGCCGATGCCCAATGTCATAGTAGAGGGCATGCAAAATCCAAAAAGCCAAAGTTCAGTAAAATGACCTTGAAAAATAAATTTAAATCATCTCAGGAAAAACGTAAACTTGTCAATATGCCATTTACTACATGGAGTGGCAAGGAACGGCTAAGGTCCTTCCCTATGTTCATGACTAGTGGTTCAGCTTCACATGATAATGGAAGCCCTCCTTCTTCCGCTAGAAAAATGAAATGAGTTAAGCTGGCAAAAGCACAGCAAAGAACTGTGCATTCTAATTATAAGAAGATATCACAAATCCTCAAGGAGAGTCCAAGCGTGGTGGCAGTTGCAATGCCTGACCTTCCCAACACTGGATGGGAAGAGGTGTCTCCTTCCACCATTTGCACTCCCTCTGCAAGTGCTGGATGTAGCACCCACAGTCCACTTGCTGATATTCAAATTGAAGAGGTCACTGTTGAAGTACAACAGGATGAGGATATTGGTGTAGCTGGTGCTGAGGAGGAAGTTGATGAAGAGGATTCTGGTTTGTTTAAATCAGGCTCCGGGGGAGACAGTTGTTGTCAATGGGATGAAAAAGCCCATCACGGTCATGCTTGGGCAGAAGACCAAAAATTCTACCACTGTGGTCTGAAAATATTTCAGTCCAAATCCAGACAACTACTGTCTTGCCATATGTTGCGTATGTAAAGGTGTAATAAGTAGGGGTAAGGACGTTAACCACCTAGGAACATCATCCCTTATACGTCACCTGCAGCGCATTCATAAAACGTTACTGGCAAGTTCAGAAACTGTGGCTAAGACTGTAAGCAGTACAGGGACACCTAAACCCCTTTGTCCTCTTGTATCCAAGTGCCTGCAAACCACACTTTCGACTCCCTTCTCATAAATTTCCTCCTCAGTCAGGATTGGAAGTAGTCCTGCAGGTCATGTCACTGGCATGACTGACTCCTCTCCTATCCGGGATTCCTCTGGAAGATCCTGCATTGCTGCACCTACTGCTGCCGCAGCTGCTGTTGCAGAGGAAGTAGGAACACCACTACTTCTTTTACTAAGCAATTGACCCTCCAACAGTCCTTATCGAGGAGGATGAAGTACGACAGCAGTCATCCTGTTGCAAAGCGGATAACTGAGGCCTTGACAGCTATGTTGGTGTTAAACGTGCATCTGGTATCCGCCATTAGTGCAGTGGGATTTAGACAACTGATGGAGGTAGTGTGTCCCCGGTACCAAATCACGTCTAGATTCCACTTCACTAGGCAGGCGATACCTAGACTGTACAGAGACATCAGAAAAAGTGTCCTCAGTGTCCTAAAAAATGCGGTTGTACCCAATGTCCACTTAACCACGGACATGTGGACAAGTGGAAATGGGCAGACTAAGGACTATATGACTGTGACAGCCCACTGGGTAGATGTATCACCTTACTCAGCAACAACAGCAGCGTCACCAGTAGCAGCATCTCAGAAATGCCAGCTTGTTTCAAGGCAGGCTACACTGTGTATCACCATTTTCAGTAAGATGCACACTGCTGACAACCTCTTAGAGAATCTTAGGGAAATCATCACCCAATGGCTTACCCCACTTAGACTCTCCTGGGGATTTGAGATATCTGACAATGCCACCAATATTGTGCTGGCATTACATCTGGGCAAATTCCAACACATCCCATGTTTTGCTCACACAATAAATTTGGTGGTGCATAATTTTCTGAAAAACGACAAGGACGTGCAGGAGACGCTTGGGTGGGCTGAAAAAAATTCTGCCCACTTTCGCCATTCAGCGACTGCATGCCAAAGACTGGAGCGCCAGCAAACACTCTTGAACCTGCCCTGCCATTACCTGAAGTGAGAGGTTGTGACACAGTGGAACTCAACCTTCTATATGCTTCAGAGGATGAAGGAGCAGTAAAAGGCCATTCAAGCCTATACATCCACCTATGACATAGGCAATGGAGGGGGTATGCACCTGACTCAAGCGCAGTGGAGAATGATTTCCATGTTGTGCAAGGTTCTCCAGCCCTTCAAACTTGCCACACGTGAAGTCAGTTCAGACACTGCCAGCTTGAGTCAGGTCCTTCCTCTCATCAGGCTATTGCAGAAGCAGCTGGAGAAAGTGAAGTAGGAGCTGAGATGGAGCAATTCCGCTCAGTATGTGGGACTTGTGGATGAAGTCCTTCATTCATTTTCCTAGGATTCGAGGGTGGTCAATTTGTTGAAATTAGACCACTACATTTTGGCCACCATGCTCGATCCTAAGTTTAAAGCCTAAGTGGTGTCTCTCTTTCTGGTGGATGCAAGCCTGCAGAAGTGGAAAGACCTGCTGGTGAAAACACTGTCAGCTGAAGCAGAATGTGACACGTCAACATCTCCTTCTTCATTTTCTCCCACAACTGGGGCTGCCAGGAGACAACTTAGATATCCTAAGCTTCCCACTGGCAGTGATGCAGGGCAGGCAGGACCAAGTTTGGACATCTGGTCCTGAATGAAGGACCTGCCAACAATTACTGACATGTCTACTGTCACTGCATATGATACTGTCACCATTGACAAAATGGTGGAGGAATATATCGTTGACAGCATCCAAGTAGGCATGTCAGACAGTCTGTACCTGTACTTGCAGGAGAAAGAGGCAATTTGGCAGGCCCCTGTACAAATTGGCTCTATTTTACCTAAGTTGCCGCCCTTCAGTGTATACTCCCAAAGAGTTTTCAGTGCAGCCGGAAACCTTGTCAGCGAAAGGCGTAGGAGGTTGCTTCCACAAAACGTGGAGAAGATGATGTTCATCAAAATTAATTATCAATTCTTCCAAGAACACCAGCCTCCAGAAAGTACAGAGGGACATGTGGTGGTGGATTCCAGCAGGGAGGAAGTGATACTCTGTGAGGATGAGGATGTACACAACACTGACGAGGGTGAGGAATCGGTGGATGAGGATGAGGACAACATCTTGCCTCTGTAGAGCCAGTTTGTGCAGGGACAGATTAATTGCCAGCTTGTTTTGTGGGGGCCTAAACGAACCAATCATTTCAGCCACAGTCATGTGGCAGACCCTGGCGCTGAAATAATTGGTTTGTTAAAGAGTGCATGTCCTGTTTATACAACATAAGGGTGGGTGGGAGGGCCCAAGGACAATTCCATCTTGCACCTCTTTTTGTTCTTTGCATTATGTACTCTTTGGAGCCTAGTTTTTCAAACTGCCATCCTGTCTGCCACTTCAGTGCCACTCCTAGATGGGCCACAAGTTTGTGCTTCCCACTTGTGTCGCTTAGCGTAGTCATACAGCTACCTTGGTTCAACCTTTTGACCTAAAAACAATATTGTGAGGTGTTCTGGATAGACTGGAAATGAGTGGAAATTAATGTTACTGAGGTTAATATTAGCGTAGGAACAAAAAAACAAACAAATTCTGTGATTTTAGCTGTTTTTATGCTTTTTTCCAAAAAAATACAGATCCAAAACACAAAACCCAAAACACAAAACATGGAAGGGTGGTTTTGGCAAATCTAATCCAGATCCAAAACACGAAGAAAGATCCAGATCCAAAACACAAAACACGAAAAGTGGCTGGTGCACACCCCTAGTTTCCATAGAAACCATAGTAAAATAGAAATAGAATAGAATAGAATAGTGAAATGGAATAGAAACCACTGCCAAATAGAACACTCCATGGTGGGTTGTCATCGGTGAACAACATGGGTTTCAGTTTAGATATCAAAACTGACCTGTAGTAAATGCTGTCATTTAAAAATAGAAGCCGCTGTATTAGGGCGTTGGTGGTAGTAGAAGACTAGAGGTTGTTGTATTAATTTGTTTCAGCCTGGTGGTGTGAGTAGTTTTTGTGGTTGTTGAAAGGTGTTTAGTGTTTTTTACTATCTTGTCTTCTCACGTTTATACATTTGTCCCATTTTTGTCTCTTGTCTACTTATAATTTTGGTTTTGCCAGTGTTTGTTGTGTGTGTCTGTGGTGTGATGTGATGGATGCTTTGTTAGTGTAGGTTTTATTTTTAAATGTTTGTTTGTCTTGTGAAGGGTGAGAGGAAAAAGTGTAGGGAGATAGATGTTGAACCTGAGTAAGTGTGGAAGTATAGCCTATAGAGCAGGATGAGGAGGATTTGCAACTCTCCAAAACAAATTCTGGCAGACATGTCAGATTTTCTTTCAAAGATAAAGTAGCTGTACTTCTGTGAACAAGCCCCTGTCATAACGACTGTCAGAAACTTGCCTGGGATTCCTTTGTGCACACAAAGGACCCTGCACCCCAAAGCAGTCCCACACTGGTATTTGTACTTCTGTCCTTTATCTTACTCTAAGAACTTTCATTAGTGACACTCAGTGACATCTCCATGTGCTGCTCCAGCAACAGGGTTGACTCACAGGGTGCATTCTGACAGCTGATGCTGCATTCTCCTATTTTCTCTGCATTTGAAGCTGTGACTCTCATGCCCTGTCCAATGCCTGTGGGAAACAGGGGAGAGTAGGTAACATCATATGTAATTGCACAGGTTTGATTTTCTACTATCTAAATATCCTAATTGCAATGTAATTCATGGTATTTACTGTGCTCGTACACCTGAAATTACTTTAACATTGCCAGTTGTGTCACTAATAGGATATTGTATTGCATCATTACAGAATTGTACTCAAAATGAATTAAATACACATGCGGCGCTCATCCAGGCTTCATGACTTCAGATCTGTCCTGTGTGTAGTAAAATTGTTCTAGAGTGTTATATTGCCAGAAATGTTTATAATTATAAATATGGATAATGCCTCAAACATCCACACTTTATCTCTCCGAACATAGGACTTGATTCAGATCCGGTCATTAGATGCGGCCGCTCGCTCCTAGTATATGCAAATTCGGGTTAATGGCGCCATGGCAGGTGATCGCATGCCAAGCCATAAGCACTCCCACTATGTCTTGGCGAGCAATCACTTTGTCAATGTAGATTCCCATTAGCGTGTCTATACATGCCCACTAGCGCATGTCATCTCCAGGAAGTGTCTTTAAACATTGGTACATCGAGGTCCATCGGAAGCGATCGCAGAGCTTGTGGTTGACTCTGCACTGCAAGCTCTTCAGCACCAAGTAAAAAGCACCAAGTGACGTGTAGTAGGACGCATCTTTGCTAATTAAGCACACCCACAAAACTCTGTATGGACACTCAGACACACCTCCCTTTGCACATCCACGCCTCCGTTCACAAGCACCTTCCCCTGTTATCACCCTCAAATGGCACTTTCTGTCACTCAAAGTAGCGGGCAGTCTGTGTACTATGAGTGCACGATTCCTCATCGCTGAGACTGCAAATTATACGCAAGCACAGACGGGTGACTATCAGTCAGTGCGAGCAGCTGCAGCTAAGCGAACAGGTTTGAGTCAGGTCCATAGTCCCATAAGATGTCCTTATATGTAATGAAAATTTTAGAATTATACTGAAGCATTGCAGAGATTTTTGATGTTATGTATTTTGCGTTGTTGTTTTTGAATCAGTTCTAGAGTGCATGTATTTATTGCACCTTTTTATGTTTTCACATATTTCGCCACATTCATTTCCTTATCACTGTTACAATATACACCATTTTTTTTCAGTGTCTTTTCTACCCAATTTGTTTGCTTGATATCAATAGGAGATTGTATCCCACATAATGTGGGTATAGGTGGGTACACACCTGATGAGTGATCGTACACACTGAACTGCCATCATCTGTTTGTGCCCTCAGGTCCTGGTGGCCGGGGCGTGGGAACCTAGTGGCCATTAGGCATGTTGGGGGCATGTCCCGCCCCCCTCCTCACGGCTGCTTCTGTGTGTGTACGGGTGGTCTGCAGACCACCCGTACACATTTGCTGATGGACAGATATGTCTGCAGACATATCTGTCCATCAGCTGTGCAGCACAACCAATGCAATATGTTGGTTAACGGCGACGGGCAGCTGATACATTGGCCGATCAATTGATCGGCCAATGTATCTGTCAGTGAGTACCCAGCATAAGAATGCTATTTTTGATTATCTGTTTAATTAATATAGTGGAAGCACATAATGTGATTCCACAGGCATCTAATTATTGAGATAATCCACTCTCTGCAAACAAATGGCGGTGTTCTACATACTCCAATGAAGTGTTAAGAATGTTTATAAAGTGTATTAAAAGTTATGTTTTAACAAATTATTTATGGACTGATATAGAGTGTGCCCCTTTATTAGCATCCCACGTTTGCAAGTAACCTGTTAACATACCTTCAAGCCTGTGTTCAGTGCAGCTCTCCTACTCCGGTCCCAGCCCAGTTCAGGCTGCTACTTCACTGCTGCTGCCAAGTTGTCTGATCCACTCTGCAGTATGGCCCTCATTCAGAGCCGTACGCTCTGAGCAGAGCGCACGCTCTGAATGAGGGCCGGGCTCCATTTTCATGGAGCGTCCTCCTGGACGCTCGTATAGCTGTGGGTCACCACCCACAGGCTATACGAGCGTGCTTTGTGATGGCCGCGATGGTTGAGACCATCGCGACCATCGAATTTGCGAGCCGGAGCCTGCGGTTGAGGTTTTCAACCGCAAGCTCCGGAGTGATTTTGGCTCTATCTATGGGCCGGCTTCTGACGGGAGGCGTTCCCGTGGGAACGCCCCCGTCAGGGAGGCACACCCCCGGCATGCCCACCAAAGGGGGCGTGCTGTCAATCAACATTGACAGCACGCCCCCTTTGATCGGACACAACGAGCGAAGGACTTTCCTTCGCTCGTCCCGTCTGGCGCATGCGCACGACGGAGCTCCCTCCGTCGTGCGCATGCTCAGTGCATAACATCGACCCACTTGCGAGCGGACAGCCGCTCGCGAGTGGGTCTGAATCAGGCCCTATATCTCTGTTACCAGTACCAAGTCTGCGCCTCTTCAGTCTGTGTTTAAGCTGCTGCACCTCTTCAGCCTGTGTTCCAGCTGATGCAGGCTGTGATTCTCCATACCTCTTCAAGCTCTGCTTCTCCTCTGGTTCCATTCTGGTTCAAGCTCTAAATCCAGTCCGGATCAAGATACTGTTCTCCTCCGGGCTCATTCAGGTTCTAGTCAGTCAGGTGACTTGTGGACCGCAGGTGGAATGCATACCGGAAGCTCTAAAACTGGAAGTAATGGACCGCGAGTTTGGTAGCATCTCCTGGCCAGCTGAGGCAGCATGAGCGTCTGCCAGTGTCGCGGTTTAGGAGCAGAGGTCCCTCTGCCTTGGGTCACAGCACTGTCAGCCATCCGGTGTACCCAGCTACATTATCACTCTGCCAGTGAGTAGCGCGCATCCATACACTTAGCCACTGGTAAGAATTCTCTATCACCCTTCTCTAAATGGGTAGAGGCAGAAACTGTCCGTAATTAATCTTACAAGTGTCTTGGAAGCTCTGGAGGTTTATCTCTCTTTCATTAGCTGGATGACTCTCTCCATTATTATACCAGACTTTTATCAGCTGTGAACAGACTAATTATCCACAAAATTGCCATCAATAACATGCATGGTGTTTTTCACCAGCTGAACTCCAACTCTGCAATTTTATTTGTATTTTTTATTTCTTTTATAGCCGGATCTGTGCAATAATATATAATTCGTATATGAATTATTAATTTTATCCACCTGTTTATCTAAGTGAATTATCTATTTTAGTACATATGTCTTGCCTGTGTTTTATATACTTGGCCCAGTCTGTTTGCTACATTATTGCTCCTGCCTGTGCAGTAGTCTGAAGTAAACTAGAGACTATAATAGTGCTTCAAGTGCCAAGTCTTCTGTTTACCGTTATCCTGACTTCAAGCAAATCTTCTGATTTCAACTCACCTGCTCATTGCAGGTTCAAGTGGACTATTACTGTTTTTCAATTCAGACAATATTCCAATGTTCCAACCTGTCTTCAGGACTCTCTGCTCTCCATACCATCACTACTATCATTGATGGTGGTAATTATTCTGAGGGTCCATTCTCTGAGTGTTTGGTTTCATACTGTGTTTACACTGGAGTGGTTATTCTGGGTGCTGGGGATGGGGTACTGGATCTTTATCCCTCTTTGAGGGTGTAGGCTTCAGACACCCAGCTCCGGTAGTCGGTTGGTACTATTTTCAGTGGATTTCAGGCAAGCTATTGATCAGCGGCATTACTCACTGTTCTATCCTATGAGTTCTCAAATATGTATTCCCTTGTTCAGGGTTAGGGGCTGAATTTCCTTCATTTGGTTCCAGGGACAGACTGGGAGCCTTACAGAGATTTCTGTTCTCTTAGACTGCACTAGTCAACATACCACACAGACAGCTAATCCAACCTCCTTGATTCCTGCACATCTCCATGGGTCCTGACTAGGATCTGACTATTCAAACTGTGATATCATTATACATTTATTTTTACACTTACAACAAATACAGTAGATTGGTAAGTATGGTGAACAAAGTTAGACACATATTTATCTTCCAAAGGTATGTATGTCATTTTATTTACATTAGTGTTTACAGAACAACCAAAAAACAGACAAAAGCTTACTTGGAAAAGCAATTCCTAAATGTTTCAGAAAACAAAGTAAAAAACATGCTTTGGCCTGAGGACAGAGAGGAGGATAATTTTATGTTTACAATTATTCCCAGCCTCACCTCCCAATCATGAAGCTGAATAGCCAAATGCTTCAGCCACCTCTGCTCTACAACCAAGACCTCACAGAGATCCAGCATTGGACTTTATTGATTTGCTAGTTGCCTTCTAGAGAAGTTAGGTGAACTTTATCACAATACAATTCCAACAAATGCACACATGTCTAGGTAGATGACATGGCATAACCATATGATGTCCAATGTTAATAACACTTAAATAATAATATACTATATCTTGGTACACAAATTATAGTCCACCTACCAGAAACCCATACAGCTTACTTCTGTAAGCAGCACAACCCCAACTAGTTCTGCCCTCTCCATCTTCTAACAGATGTGGCCTACACACCAGAGGTGGTTTATCGCAAAAACCCTCTGAAGATCCCACTCCTATTTCTTATCCTAAAAATAAAAGATTAAAAAAATCTTTATGTGATGTGTTATGTGCAGGTTTAGTCATCTGCAAAATTTGTGGTTCTGAAATTATGTTTTCTTGTCACCATCATCAACAAAATATTATCTTCTTTCTTAGCAGTATCTTGGTAAAAATGGGCAATCAAAGCTCCTGCTTCAGAGATGTACCCTAATCTGATGATTAACATACATCTCCGATGTTAGGGGTCTGCACCTTTGCAGAAGCAGATCTGTGCTTGTGCAGAATGGGTCCTGTGATCTCATTCGGAGACCCCCAAACCACAGCATAAATGACATGCTGCAATATTTGGGGGGTAGGTCAGGGGTATGTCTGGTCACCATTCCTGGAAACTGGGATGTTTTGCCCCCAATTCCAGGAGGGATGAGGCCAGAGCTGGCCCTAGGCATAGGCAAACTAGTCAAATGCCTAAGGGCATGTATTCCTAGGGCTGAATCAGCTTGAAGCGAGAAGCAAGCAGCAGTGGGACCATGTGACTGGCAAGGACAGTGAGTAATATTGGCCATTCAGGGATTTCCTTTTTAATATGAGTTCAACATATACTGTGGACACATTAAAGGAGAGGGACTGTAATGGAGTCTTGTCTTCGAACCCAGTGTGTCCTATTTTATTCCTGCTACATTTTGTACCCCATTTTAGGGTTTATACATTTTTGTATACCAAATGTGGATTTAGCCTCAGCAGAATATTGCACCCATTTTTATAATTTGTTTTATATATTATTTTTTGTTGTATATAATAAAGATATTTGTTGTGACTTATTCAAATAAACATTCCACACTTTGTTATCACACTTTATTAACAGGTTGCATAACCTGCTATTGGAACAGCTAGTTTTATTACGCTTATATTAATTGATTGAAAGGCGCACCTATTTTTGTTTTTTACCTGAGGTGACGAGGTCACAGTTTAATTCACCAGGTGAGTGCTGTGATGGGGATGTGGGGATGTGGGGTGTAACAATGTATGGAATAATGTGCAAGGGCATCACTGTGTAGCGATATGTGTATAATGGAATTACTAATGTATGGAATAATGTGTAAGGGGCATTTTTGTGTGTCATTATGCATATGAGGGCATTACTAATGAGTGGCATGTGTAAGGGGTATTACTGTGTGGCATTTCTGCATTATGTGTATAAGGGGTGCTCCTACTGTGTGGCATTATGTGTACAAGGTGCACAATTGTTTGTCTTAATGTGTACAAAGGGCATTACTGTGTGGTGTAATGTGAATAAGGAGCAATATGGTGTGGTGTAATGTGAATAATGGACACTACTGTGTGACATAACATGAATAGGGGGCACTTCTGTGAGGCATAACATGTATAAGGTAAAGGGATACTACTGTGTGGCATAACGTGAATAAGGAACACTACGTGTCATGTTGTGTGAATAAGGGACACTACTATGTGATGTAACATGAATAAGGGAAACTATCCTGTGATGTAATGTGAATAAGGTTGCACTACTGTGTGGTGTAATTTTAATTGGGGGTACTATTGTGTGGCCATACCCCTTTCCAGCCCTTTGGCACATGCTGTCCCTATTTAAATATGGGAGTGGGGGTGCCATTGCTTTTGCTGGCACAGGACACCAAAATGTCTAATTGCAGCTTTGTGAGGATTGCTATGGGTGAGGGGTGATGGTTGTTGCTGGCTGCTGCTGTGACCTGTGCTGTTGAGTGATGGGTGCTGTTCTGGGAGAGGTTTGCTGGGTCAAAGGCAGAATTAGTGAAGATGCTAGGGGGTAGCTGCCAAAATCTTGCCTAGGACATCAAATTGTTTAGGGCCGGCTATGGACCAGGCCAGGCTCTGCATCAGTGCATGCAGATTCCTGGCCTCTTAAGTGACCAGCACCCAGTAAAGCTGCGGGAAGCTTCAGCTTCCGCATCCTGACCAAAGCAGTAACCATCACGAACATCAGTCACAATGGTTGCAATGGTGATCCCAGCCTGTGACGTCAGTCACAGTGCTGGGATCACAAATGCAATAAGAAGGTGTCTAACAGCTCCTTTTGCATTTGCACCTGAGATAAACAGCTACTTGTGTGCTGTTCTGTAAATCAGTCCATCTCTGAATCAGGCCCAAAACTCTTGTACTACTCTGATATTGAGCAATAATAATTTTTTGCCTTGCAACTTGTTGCTTTAAAGTTACTGTATAAAATAAATGTTCTAACAGTGATTTAAAATTACCACTCGTGTTACAATAGTGTGCATCACTACTATATAGTTTATCAATGTTTGATTGTAATTGTGCTGTTAGTAATGTAAATTGGTAATAATAAGGTTTACAGTACTTACAAGTGAACAGTTAGTAATTATTATTTATGACATCTGCCTCTCACTTTCTGTGCTATGTAAGTGAGTATATTTTGATAGGAAAGTTGATAAACCTATGAGCAAAATATTGTTTTATCCCCGCAAACATGCCTGTAATATGGCATTTTACTATATTGGCAAAATCTCCATCGATTTTTGATTGCTTTAGGTTGATATTTTAATATGATGCATATTAAATTTCTGCAATTTCTATACTTTGACTTCAAATGTCCTATTGTCATTTAAAATCTGTATTTTCATCTGTGTTACATCGATTTTGCTTTTAGTAAATCTCCAGATTGCAAGGAAACTTGATGCAAAACACAAAGTCAATGTTCAATAAATATAAAACCCCAAGAGAAAACCATTAGTTTCTCTTTTAGCACAGTGAACAATGTAACCATCCTTTAGGGGTCATCAGCATTCAAGGAAAAATAATAATTTTTGTGCATTTATTGTGTCTGGGGTAGGAAACCCTTTCCTCTCTGTTGTGGTGTAGAGAAAGTGACAGTGTTGCTTACAATAGAGAACTGGAGCAAGACTGGGCTCCCTGCATCCCACTGCAATCAGTTGTCACCAGACCTGTGATAAAGAACCAAAATATATTAACATCTATCAATTTGTTCGGGATACCACATATGACTCACTAGGATGTTATAGGATATGTTTAGGTCATAGAGATGTGCAGGGATTGCCTTTAACATGTGACCCAGACTCAGTGTATATCAGTGTATATCTTGATTTAATCTCTGCTACTTTCTCCTCCTTTGTCTTATTCTTCTCCCCAGTTCACTCTTCAACTGTTCACCCCTTTTCTTAGCATGTAAGCTCTCACAGGTAGGGCCCTCCTTACTCATGTTTCATCCCTAACACTTCTCTTGCTTGCAGTGCTCCTTGTCTTATGTGTCTTAGTGCCCTACCATTGCCTTTGTCTTTCATCTTACAGTTACTGTACCATAACTATTTTTCTTAAATGAGAACAAGTCCAAATTATCATATCATAGTAGTCATTACTTCTCTGACCTGTTGCAGCTCCACAACAAAGTTAAACAATTTCTAAAGGTAAAATGGGAGAGCTTTCATAGTGCAAAATTGGTGTGTACATTTATTAAAGGAAAATAGTTTTATCTAATAACACTTTACAATCTTCCAAATCCTGGTATCCTAAAAACACTGGTCACAGGGGGCATAATCTACAATAAACACATAAATTCACTATAGTGTAATACCATAAAACAATATACATTTTTATTCAAAAGGTGAGGGACCCCAAATTAAAATATACTCACAAGATAAAAAAAATATAGGTCCACATCCACATTAGGAAGGATCTCCAAAATTGCTCTTCTATATCACCATAAGAATCACTGCATCATAGAAAGGATGTAGAAAAAGTCCCAGAAAAAGTCCATAAAATCCAAGTAAAAGTCTTCAAATATAGGAAACACAGTGTGAGACCACACAACATGTTTTGTGTAATCAAAAACCCTTATGAAATGTGATTAATTGAAATTCCAGAAAATAGAACTCATAAACTGTTTCGTTTTTGAATCTTATCTTCTGGAATGGCATTTTTACACTTTGGATATTATCTATCTATCTATCTATCTATCTATCTATCTATCTATCTATCTATCTATCTAACTCTCTAACTTGAAAAGTAAGTTTATAAAATCTATATATTTGTAGTTTAATAGCTATCATATTTTTGCCTTGTTGTCAAAAGTGTTCACCTGTTTCTTAGATTGATATTTTTAATCATACAGTAGCATTGTAGAACTTTTAATTTTAAATATATTTATAAATAAGGATGCTGAGGCAATAATGTGGGATATTACCTACTTATTTATGTGTTCTGATTATTATCTATTATATCTGGTATGAAAGGACCTTCCTGATCCTAAGAAGCTTCACAAAACTGAAATTTTCCATTGAAGTTACAACACCAAATTACTCTGTTATACAATATAAGCTGGTTTCGATATTTGTGAATTATGTTTGTTATAATTTTGCCTGGTTAAAGTATCCTAATTATTTTACACCAGTTTATATTGTTATTTTGTTTGTTATTTTCCTCCAACATTTAAGGGACATAATTTATTCAACAAGGGATAGTGTTAAGGAATCAAATAATTGAAAAAGTTAAATCTAACACTTCTTTAACTATGCAGCCACTTATTCACTCTTTTGATACATGTTTCTTTGGATATATTTATTAAACTAGAAGTTGCCTATCCTTTTTCACTAGCTTTTATATAATTTATTATTCGTAATTTGTTAGTTCTAAATTTATATTTTTCAATACACTCATCTCAATCACAGAGTAAGTAAATACTATTTTAGTTTTGGTTCTCTTTTAAATGAACTAATGCTACATTATTCAGTGTTTCTTTAATATCATGTAATTATATATTCATTGTCACATGAATTTAACACAACAACAACTGAAAATACCTTTACACTACTACAGTATGTAAGGCAAATGAAATAACACATCTTCTCTCTCCAATAAGTCTAGCAGGTTCCTGACATTTTTAGTCATTTTCTATAATTGAATATTGATAACTTTCAAAAAAAAATATATAACAAATCATATATTTTCATTCAGAAAAGGAGGTCTGAGCAACTTAAAGACCTTTTACTTCCTACAGTACGTACAATTATATGTGCAATTGCTTTTACACTGCCAACTCTGATATTTTAGTTAAAGTAATTTTACAGTATTTCAATAGATCATAAAACGAGAATAAGACACTATGTACAGCAAGATATTTTACTATTATTTTGCCAGCCATTAAACCACTGCCTGTCAATTAAGTTTTTATCTTTCCTATCTTTCAAATCCATGTCCTTTGACATGTCAAGACTAGCAATTTGCCTCAATGTTTTCTTCCCTCCCTTTCAATATTTCATGCAGCAAATGGATAAGATAGGTACAATGCGTAATCTGAAAAGTGAAAAGAATGAGAAGAACAGTGTGTGTTATTTATTCTGTAGACATCCATAATATATGATGCTGTGTGAAAGTAATTATATAACACATGCACACTAAAATTTAAAAAAATATATATTAATAATCTACACCTAATGTTCACCTGTATAAATACAAATACATATTCATAGTAGGCTTAAGACAATGGCATCCATTTTGAATTTTGTTAGAATTTTATTAAAACACAAACATAAAAAAGTGCATTATGTGTAGCACCTTACACTCATCTCATATGTATGTACATTTTACTATTGAATATCTAATTATATAATCTACTTCGAACTGTCTACTGTACTACCAGCCATTTGGTTTTTAAGCAATGTTAATATTCAAGCTGTTTTTACACCCAGATAAATTACAATACATAATTAATTTGATTGGAGGAAATAATTTTATAATAAAAAGAGTTCACCTATAACTAAGAAAAGTGGCAGAGAAGAAAAAAATAGTCTTAAAACTGATGACCCACTGAAACAGGATAGACTGTTAGGACTATCAGCCAATAAATAATAATAATGGAAAACAACACTAAGTAAAACAGACTATTTATTGTTATTACCAGTTATTTATATAATGCATCAGTTCCTGTCGCAGTGAAGCTTACAATCTATATTACCTACCACATTTGCACACCCATCCAAAATTATTTTTTGCCAATTAATCTACCACTATATTTTTGGAAATGGGAGGAAATCAGGGTACAGCTTGGAAACCCATGCAAGCACAGGAACAATATACAAACTCAACTCAGTTAGGGTGGTGGTAAAAATCAAACCCATGACCTCACTGCTGTAAGGCAGTAATGCTAACCATTATACAAACCAGTCTGCCATTATTCTCATGGTACATTGATTGAAATAAGTCTGTAAAGATACACACTACTTCAGCCCAATATATTCTCTGTAATATACCCCCACACAGTACAGTGGTTTCAATAGTTTAAACTCTCACAATGCTTAGACCTTTCAGTTTATGACCATGATATTTGGAGTAGTTAACTAGATGCAATGTGTGTCTGTAGGCCTCTCTCAATAATACTTTTATTGTATTTTCTCTAAACCTTACATTCAATGACTTTGTGGACCTCCTCACTTATAGGTCAGGGCAATTCAACAGCCCTCTAGGTGCCTTGGAACTATACATCCTAGCATGGCCTGCAACAGTTTTGCATTTAAAACTGTTACAGGGCATGCTGGGATGAGTAGTTCCACAGTAGCTGGGGTTCCACATGTTGAAAACTCCTGATAGAAGTACTTCCACAATTTAATAATTAATAAGTTGTTTAAGTGCCTCTTAATCTTTATTCCTAACAAAGCTACATTTAAGGTATACTGATTTATGACTGATTTATGGAGTTTGATCATCCCCATGTGATTAAGTTCCTTTGGAGATATCATCCTGTTGCTTACTACTGAGGACAGAACATTATTTTGATTATTATTACATTTAAATCGAATTTGTCTTCTATCATTTTTCTGGATTTGTGTTTAATTATTTTTCCAAAATCTGTTCTACTTTCAAGATCACATAATGCCTCTAAATTATACTGTTTCCAGACTTTTGGTAAACTTAGATGTAAGTGAAACTGTCATATCCTTATCAAATTGACTATTTTTATATTCTTGTGCATTTTGGGTTCCAACAACAACTGCCTATTTTGCCACAGGTTGGAAACTATTGTTGCCAAAACTTCAACAACTGTTTTTAGTTATCCTCAGCAGAGGCTCCTACCCTGTTACCTTATGGGGATGCCGCTGCTGCTGGTATGGCTGTGCCGGTCGGGTCCCGGTTCCTGCACAATGAGTTTGGCAGGTGCCGGGACTGACACATGCGCATGAGCATGATTGCAGCCCCGAGAAGCCATGTAGGGCTGCCCGAAAGGCAGAGCAGTGGCTTCCACTGAAAGCTGCTCTCAGCTAATCGCTGCCCAGAGTGAAAGTCCCAGGGGGAGCAAACACCTCTCCCTCGGGCTGCATGTTCTTTGCATGACTGGAAAGTGGTGCTTCCAATAGGAAGCTACCTCCAGTCACAGTGTAGCTAGTGAAGTCATGGACTGAACTGGCTCACTGAAGTCGCAGGTTTCACTTTGAAGGGATGGGGGGCAGAATCTCATTCCATTACATTTTTATAATATTTTTAAAAAATATAGAAATGTTTAAATTAAATCAATAACAGTTTTTGGATGTATCACAGACTAATTCTGCATATTTAGTTGACTTGGATAAGCACAAAAAAAACATATGGACGCACTTCAATAAAACCTTTAGATAGCTTAATTTTAAGGACTTTATGAGCATGGAACAGAACAATATTATGGGTCTTGTTATAAACATCAGAATTGTACATGATCATGAAGAAAGCAAGAGCACTGGTGGATGACTGTGCATGATCATTTTCAAAATTACAATAATATAACTATATGTTAAAGGATTATAACTGATATATTAATTTCACTGGGATTAACATTTTGTTTATATTTTTTTAGTATACCATTGTAAATTTCATATTTATTTATTTTTCTCAGTACAGAATGGTAGCATATTGGTATAGAAAGAACAAAATAATAAATAATGGTTACCAAAACCTAATGTTCTAAGATGTATAATAATAAAATAAATAATAAATATCCAATGCTTGAGCACAGATGGTAAAATCAAAGTGACTGAACTACTAATTAAGTCACCTATGCTCAAGTATAGATATCCTTCAAACCTGGACTGCTACAGTAGTGTGTCTTGAAGACCGAGTTTGAGAAGCACTGTCCTAGATAGTTCAGAAATGAAAAAAATGTCATAAAAAGGCCAAGCATAACGTTAATAAGCCAATTTAATAAGCCAACTCATACCAAGCACCCAAACATAAAAATATATAGTATTCTCTGTGTAATTAGCAAGTTTATGTATCCTAGTGTGATATTATATATACTTGTTTCTCACTTTAAATTGGTGAGAACTAAGTGTGATTGAATTCAGGCTATCACAAATCCTTCATCTCTTAATAAGATACCTTTGAAAAAATAAATCCAGTGCTCAGAGTGTAAAAGGTTTTTACATCAATTATTTTATATAAGTATTATAAAGCTACATTGTGCAGCATCTTTCTTAAAAGCATGTAAAGAGCATACATATTAAGTTAAAATGTTTTTTATTCTTCAAAAGGTGTTACTAACTGGATTTTAGAAGGAAATCGAGCACAGACTATATTTGTCCACCTGTTTACTTCTGCCTCCAAATCCCTCTATCCATTTCTATGCCTTAGGGATATCAGTCTAAATACTTTTTGTGTTTATGCTAATCACTTTCTCAGGATTATGTTTCTGTGGATAATACAGTTACTTGGGTACTGATGTGTATTGTGGGAGTTGAATTCAGATAAAAAAAGAGAGCCAAATAACGACTCTATGATAGGGCTGTAGCAAGGTATGTACGAGCAGTGCCAATGACCGGGTCACAGGGCTGAGGGGGCATTACTTTTGCTGTCCAAATGCACCTGTATTTGTCTTGCAGGGTGTCAGAAATAGCATTGTGCAGCCTGCGGATTTGCCAAAGAGCTGCCCAGCACTTTCTTATATTGTGTAAGGAGCTCAGCTTCCAGGTCCTGGTGCCAGCCCCTTTTCTGAGATGTCATCATGTCAAATGTGTGGGTGGCAGAGCCAATCCAGGGCACATAATCCCACTGCTATGGCTCTGCTGTAAATACCTTCTATAATTACTTTTATAGAAATAATGTAACCTGAAAATATATTACCTAAAATGTTAGCTAGTTCTCCAGATTCATATGGATATTAAATATATGTAATATGCAAACGTTTGTAAACACCTAATTAAATGTGTCATACAGTATTTCTGCACATTTTAATGTACTGAAAACAGTAGTTACAATGTAATTGCTTTATTTGGTAAATAAAAATCCATACTATAAGAACTATGTATGTAAATAATATTGTTTTAAATCTTTGATTGGATAGTTGTGCATCTAGATTTTTTTTCTGCCAGTAAAGCTTAAGTACTGAGAAGTAATCTAAAAATATGTTGAATATGAAATTTGCTTTATATAGAGGTACCTTTAAATCTCTACTGTGATAACTCTGCTGTTATAATTAAATGTGCAGATTGGTACCATGTGGCCTTATCCCCTACTATTTGATACATATTTAAACAATGGCACACAGTAGTACACACATAGTGTTGTCAATGCTTGGTTAACAATTAATAGGCATTCAGGCAGTTCTGAAATTTCCTCTCAAGGGAATTAAAATGTAAGTTACATTGGCTATAGATGGTAGGGCTATACTGTAGATGGTAGGGCTAATCCCAACTCAATACTGAATCTGAATGCTTAACCCTATAGTATGTAGTAGGTGAGTGTAATTTACTCCAAAAGCTCTGTGAAACCAGGTTGAGTTAAGTCAGTGATGAGCAATGATTGACTTAGGTGGCCAGATTTTTTTGTATCAAAATGCACAGTGCTTGGTTAAGTAATAATGGTATACAGTATTTACTAAAGTGTGAAATTCTAGAAATGGAGATGTTGCCCATAGCAACCAATATGATTCTACTTAACATTTAACTAGCACCTTCTAGAAGATAATAGCTAGTATCTGATTGTTTGCTATGGGCAACATTTCCACTTCTAAAAACTCTCACTTTAGTAAATATACCCCATACACTCAGCAATAGTGAGTCCATATATTCCTGCCATATTAGACACAAATACAGTAAGTACAGTATTGTAGTGTGTTATATTTATAACATATTTATTGTGGAAACCTAAAAACAAATAATCAAATTTTAGCAGCTGTCATTGCCCCACCTTTTAAGTGCATGCAGTAGCCCAGCTGGTTTCCAATATTACAGTGTGTAGGATCCACCTACTATATGTATAGTAAACCAACACCAGGCTGGTCAGCACAATATTAGTGATATCTCCCTCAAGCTCTGGAGGCCAAGATATTTACCAGAATTGGGACCTATAATTCATAGTCTGCAGATACATTATTTTAATTTGGGGTTTTTTTTTGTCTCTCAAACTATCAGATACATGATAATAGGAATATATTTCATATAGACTATCCTTTTACCGTAAGTCTGTGTCTTGTAAGTGCCACAGAGATAGGAATATTTCTTCTGGTATATTTTTTCCAGTGCAACTGTGGATCAAGGTAGAGGAGAGGATTTTTTTAGTGTTCTTATTATTCTAACCCTTTATCTACTGTAAAAAGGGTCAGTTATTAATTTGTATTCTAATAAAGATTTTTTTAACATAATGTGTGTGTTTACATGATTTAGGTTTCTATTACTCTGTGTGCATTTTAGTGGGTTAGGAATTTAATTCCTCTAAAGTTGCTAATCTCACCCATCACCAGTAGTATTTGAGGTAGAAGGGGTTAGGTAGAGCTATCAGAATTTGGATTTGCACTGGTACTCTACCTAAACCCCATCTTTATACCTGAAGGAGATAGGTAGGGTACCAAACAGTATCAAAGGGTCGACACAAAAATGATCAACACATATATTTTTTTTTTTAGCCCTAATCTTCACCCTAAGTGGTAATAAATGTGTCTAAACAACAGCGCCCCAGGGAGTTTGGTAATTCAATGTGCAATGAGTGTAGAGTAAAAATGGTTTTAATCTATACATATATTGACAATATAAATGGAATTGATGAAATAAAAAGAATGGAATAAAATACAATACAATACAATCACATATTAAAATTGCATCTGATAGTTATTGCAGTCTCCGGTGTGCAAAAGGTGATTACTGGATGGATCGCAAATTTGTTATGCACATCAACAGCTCGTCAGCTTGGGAGATAGTGTTTGTAGCAAAAAGGTAACAAGTAAGTCTTGAGTCCTTATTTTGCAACTGCGGTTTTGAATACAAAGTGTCAGATGGGTATCGATGGATAGCGTCTGTCCTACCTTGTTTCCAAACAGTTCTTCAGCTGTCCTGGGTATATACTTACCACACTTCCGTGTGGTTATGGTGCTGTGAGTGCCGCCCGATCTTCTGGCTTCTCTTCCTGTCCTCCGCCAGAGTCTCTCAGGGATGTACTGTCCTGCTTGGCGGGTGTTTGCCGGCGGTGAGTGTGCACGCTGATCCTCACCGGGAAGCTGGAGACGGGAGTCTGTGAGGCTAGTTGAGAGGGGGGGCATGGCCAACGCATTTCACCCGCTTATGCTTGTGCGGGCTTCATCAGGGCTGTGTGAATAGTTGATAGTGGGGAAGCTTTTTATTTCAGACGGATAATTAACTCCTCCTTGAGTACTCATGTAGTTAATCCTTCTGTCAGATCCCGGTTGTTGTAGCGTTGATTTATATAGAATTGGGATGTATAGCCTTAGTTTTCTTACTAAATGTAATATTGAAAAGTAAGAGCCAAGCAAATACAAACATGAAAAAGGTGCATAGATGAACATAGTATTCTATCAGACAATTGTAAACCTGCTAATCTGTGTAGATCGGGATAAAGCAGGTAACTCTACATTATGCATGAATGGGATAAATACATGAATATAGATGCATATGAATGAATATAAGAGATTCATTGGCTTGTTGATATTAGGTATCTGGTAAGGAATAATCTAGCTTTCTCATTCTGAAATTAATTGTTAGAATTAGTGAAATTGGTCAGAATACAAAGAAAATGTATATGTGGATACCGTATTTGAATTCTATCTGGATATTCTTGGGTTGATCTTCTTTCTTCGTTTGTTGATTTTTGACTTCATCCCCATATTGTAGCTAAGGGTACTGCATATTGTGATGTGTCTACATAACCAGATATTCATGAGTGGCCTCCATTCTCATTACTAATCTGGCCCAACCCTGCTTAGCTTCCAAGTTCGGAAGTAGTTGGGCGTATCCAGGGTGGTGTAAGTAGGTACCATCTACAGTCCCAATCTTCCTCTTGTGGATTCAGTCCTTCAGGAATTCTGATAATTTGAAATCTATGTTAAGGCCTCTTGGTGTGAGGGTTTTCATTTTGTAAATCCAGCGGGTTTCTTCTCGGGACATTAGTTTCAGATAATTTCCACCTCTCCATGTAATATTCACTTTCTTAATTGCTGTGAAGGTGAGGACACATGGGTCTCCATTATGTTCCTTGCTGAAATGGTCAGATACACTATGTGTATCTATTTTATGTTTAATATTTCTTATATGTTCGCCTATCCGTAGGCTTAATTTTCTAGCTGTTCGCCCTATATATTGTAGGCCGCAAGGACAGGAGATTAGGTATATTACACCCTTTGTATCACAAGTCATTGAGTCTTTGATTTTGAAAGTATCTCTGGTGGAATTGGATGTTATTTCCATTGTCGGGGTGATACTTCTGTGTTTTGTTGTTCTACATGCCATGCATCTATTACAATGATAGAATCCTGCTTTTCTTTCCCCTAGCCAGATTCCTTCTTTAGAGATTTTTTCTTTTTCTGGTGGGAAATGATTCTTTACCAGTTCTTGTGTTATGCTCTTTGCTCTTCTATATGTAAACTGTGGTTTGTTTGGGATTAATTCCTGCAAAGAATCATCTCTCATGAGTAGATGCCAATGTTTTTGAACAATTTTTTCCAAAAGTGTATGTTGGTCACTGTATTGAGTAATGAATCTAAGACACGTTGGGTCTTCAGTTTTCTTGTCCTTATATGTAAGGAGATTTCTTCTGTCCGAGGTTCTAGCTGTTTCAAATGCTTTATCGATGATTCCTTTGTTGTATTTCTGGTCCGTAAACTTAGTCTTTAAATTGAGGGCTTGTTCTTCAAACATTTTGATGTTAGAGCAATTTCATCTTATTCTTTTGAATTGACCTCCCGGAATACTGTTAATCCAATTCTTGTGGTGATTGCTTGTAGGTGGTATAAACCGATGGCAGTCGACTGATTTGATGTAAGTTTTTGTTTGGAACTTATCATCAGGGATCGGAGTGACTCAATGATAAATATTAACAAATAAATTAATATAATCAAAGAAAAATTAAAACCTATTGCAGAGATGGAGGATTTCAAAACCTTGGAATCCACAACCAACAATAAATTGATAAATATTGAAAATGAAGTGATTAATATTAAACAGAATAAACTGTGGAGAGATAAATTAGATTATAAAGAAGGAAGGAGGACATGGATCCCACAAAGGCAAAAGAAGCCATACAATCTGTCAACCAAAACACACAACCAGCCAGCAATGAATCAGCACCATTGCAAGTACTATAATAATAAAAAGAAATCAGAATCCAAGCACTATAACAGGACAAATGAACTTAACAAGAGACGAGAATTAGATTCAAATGCCGAAGTATATACACTAGATCACAGAAGGTAAAAACCACCAAACTACAAAAAACCCTTAATAGAAACATTACCGACAAGATATGGAAGAGACAGAACATATCAACCATATAGAGCAAGCAACTTTCAATACCCTAATAGACAAATTAAAGGCGCCTTGGACACCAGTCAAGTGAGAGAAAGTTTCAGGAGAGGAATGACAGAAGCCATCCATCAGGAACAAATAACATCAATGACAATTCTGAAAAATTTGGAACAAAATGTCACATCAAAAGCCTTGGATCACCACAATAACACAGATACAGCAGAAGAGAACCTGAACCTTTTTTTAGAACTACTAGGGGAAGACACCCCACCAGATCCGGAAGTAATGAGCACACAAAAAAGAAAACTAAGTACATCAGAGCTGGAAAGTATAGAAAAGGAAAAAGAGAAGGAAGAAAATCAAATACAGAGAAAAAAAGAAAAGAACAAAACATTGAAGATGAAAAGAAAGAAATTCGACAATTAGGCATCCATAATCTGAGCAAACATATACTAAGTGAGGATGAAGTAACTGTACTAGCTAAAGGTCTTAAATTTGCCCCTGATAACAGCATTGATCAATTCCAAACATTCATAGATTTACAAAAGTTTACTCGGAAGTTGACTCTAAAAAAATTATTTCAGAAACAAAAAGATGTACACCAAATGTCAGAAACAGAGAACGATTTCCATACTGATCTGAAGGTAAAATCCACTTTTTACCCAAGACATATCAAAGGAGCATGTATAGAAGCCTTCGAAAAAGCAACAGAATATGATATAGAACATCTGGGAAAAAAAGATAAAAAACCATGTCCATAAAAAACACAAATTTAAAGGCACAACAAATAAACCTAATTTCAACAAAAGGGAAAAGGTAGCTCACAAAATTTGAAAGAAAACAAAACAATTGTATTAAAACCAGCAGATAAAGGAGGAGGAGGAGTCATTATGGACAAAGAATACTACAATGAAGAAGCATTAAGACTTCTGTCTGATGAGGATACATATGAACTCCTGAAAAAAGATCCATCAGAACAGTATAAGAAAGAAATGAACCTCCTCCTAAAAGAAGGTATAGATACTGGAGTATTAAACACAGCAGAATATGAATATATTATACAACATCACCCAATACTGCCAGTCTTCTATTTTTTACCAAAAATACACAAAATTTACAATAAACCACCAAGGCGCCCAATAGTTTCTGGGATTGGATCACTGACCACTAAACTTTCCGAATATGTGTTTTAGAAATATTAAACAACACTGAATGGGAAGAAGGATTCATCCTAGCAACATTTGATGTCAAATCTCTTTATACCTGCATTGATCACCAACAAGGTTGTAGAGGAGTAGAAGCGATCATGGAAAAAGACGATAAAATAAAAAGAGAACTAAAAAGCATTGACTTTATCCTCACACATAACAATTTTTGGTATGGCAGCTCCCACTATAGACTGGTTCGCGGGACTGCAATGGGCACTAAATTTGCCCCCAGTTACGCGAACCTGTTTATGGCAGAATGGGAAAACCAAAACATCTGGACCAATAACCAATACAGAGAACACATCTCAATGTGGAAGCGCTACATAGATGATATTATTATCATATGGATAGGAGGAACAGAGAGATTCAACCAATTTGTGGAATCCATTAATTCAAAGGATAACAACTTGGAATTTACTGCGACTTCCAGCTCTCACTCAATTGATTTTCTAGACTTAACTATATATATTGAAGCAGGGAAGATCCAAACAAAAACTTACATTAAATCAGTCGACTGCCATTGGTTTACACCACCTACAAGCAATCACCACAAGAATTGGATTAACAGTATTCCGGGAGGTCAATTCAAAAGAATAAGACAAAATTGCTCTAACATCAAAATGTTTGAAGAACAAGCCCTCAATTTAAAGACTAAGTTTACGGACCAGAAATACAACAAAGGAATCATCGATAAAGCATTTGAAACAGCTAGAACCTCGGACAGAAGAAATCTCCTTACATATAAGGACAAGAAAACTGAAGACCCAACGTGTCTTAGATTCATTACTCAATACAGTGACCAACATACACTTTTGGAAAAAATTGTTCAAAAACATTGGCATCTACTCATGAGAGATGATTCTTTACAGGGATTAATCCCAAACAAACCACAGTTTACATATAGAAGAGCAAAGAGCATAACACAAGAACTGGTAAAGAATCATTTCCCACCAGAAAAAGAAAAAACCTCTAAAGAAGGAATCTGGCTAGGGGAAAGAAAAGCAGGATTCTATCATTGTAATAGATGCATGGCATGTAGAACAACAAAACACAGAAGTATCACCCCGACAATGGAAATAACATCCAATTCCACCGGTGATACTTTCAAAATCAAAGACTCAATGACTTGTGATACAAAGGGTGTAATATACCTAATCTCCTGTCCTTGCGGCCTACAATATATAGGGCGAACAGCTAGAAAATTAAGCCTACGGATAGGCGAACATATAAGAAATATTAAACATAAAATAGATACACATAGTGTATCTGACCATTTCAGCAAGGAACATAATGGAGACCCAAGTGTCCTCACCTTCACAGCAATTAAGAAAGTGAATATTACATGGAGAGGTGGAAATTATCTGAAACTAATGTCCCGAGAAGAAACCCGCTGGATTTACAAAATGAAAACCCTCACACCAAGAGGCCTTAACATAGATTTCGAATTATCTGAATTTCTGAAGGACTGAATCCCCAAGAGGAAGATTGGGACTGTAGATGGTACCTACTTACACACCACCCTGGAAACGCCCAACTACTTCCGAACTTGGAAGCTAAGCAGGGTTGGGCCAGATTAGTAATGAGAAGGGAGACCACTCATGAATATCTGGTTATGTAGACACATCACAATATGCAGTACCCTTAGCTACAATATGGGGATGAAGTCAAAAGTCAACAAACAAAGAAAGAAGATCAACCCAAGAATATCCAGATAGAATTCAGATAGGGTATCCACATATACATTTTCTTTGTATTCTGACCAATTTCACTAATTCTAACAATTAATTTCAGAATGAGAAAGCTAGATTATTCCTTACCAGATACCTAATATCAACAAGCCAATGAATCTCTTATATTCATTCATATGCATCTATATTCATGTATTTATCCCATTCATGCATAATGTAGAGTTACCTGCTTTATCCCGATCTACACAGATTAGCAGGTTTACAATTGTCTGATAGAATACTATGTTCATCTATGCACCTTTTTCATGTTTGTATTTGCTTGGCTCTTACTTTTCAATATTACATTTAGTAAGAAAACTCAGGCTATACATCCCAATTCTATATAAATCAACGCTACAACAACCGGGATCTGACAGAAGGATTAACTACATGAGTACTCAAGGAGGAGTTAATTATCCGTCTGAAATAAAAAGCTTCCCCACTATCAACTATTCACACAGCCCTGACAAAGCCCGCACAAGCATAAGCGGGTGAAACGCGTTGGCCACGCCCCCCCTCTCAACTAGCCTCACAGACTCCCGTCTCCAGCTTTCCGGGGGAGGATCAGCGTGCACGCTCACCGCCGGCAAACACCCGCCAAGCAGGACAGTACATCCCTGAGAGATGCTGGCGGAGGACAGGAGGAGAAGCCAGAAGATCGGGCGGCACTCACAGCACCATAACCACACGGAAGTGTGGTAAGTATATACCCAGGACAGCTGAAGAACTGTTTGGAAACAAGATAGGACAGACGCTATCCATCAATACCCATCTGACACTTTGTATTCAAAACCGCAGTTGCAAAATAAGGACTCAAGACTTACTTGTTACCTTTTTGCTACAAACACTATCTCCCAAGCTGACGAGCTGTTGATGTGCATAACAAATTTGCGATCCATCCAGTAATCACCTTTTGCACACCGGAGACTGCAATAACTATCAGATGCACTTTTAATATGTGATTGTATTGTATTGTATTTTATTCCATTCTTTTTATTTCATCAATTCCATTTATATTGTCAATATATGTCTAGATTAAAACCATTTTTACTATACACTCATTGCACATTGAATTACCAAACTCCCTGGGGCGCTGTTGTTTAGACACATTTATTACCACTTATCTGCAATTTCTAGTGACACGGGAACTGTCACCAGTGTCTACAGCTGCAACAGGGAAATTCTACAATTTTTACATTCTTCACATCTTTTATTATAACTCCACATTGCTATATTTTTACATCCCCACAAAAGTATCCCCAGGAGCGCACAACAGCACCACATCAATACCTAACTAATCTTCACCCTAACTCTAATCCTAACCCTCCCCTTGGTGCCTAACCCTGACCCACCCTCCTAGTGCCTAAATCTAACCATCAGGGTAGGTGCCTGACCCTAACCGTCACTTCTAGTGCCTAACCCTAACCCTCCGGTAAGTGCCTAACCATAACCCTCCCTCCTGGTGCCTAACCCTAACCATCTTGGTAAGTGCCTAACCATAACCGTGGGGAAAGTGCCTAACCCTAACCCTACAGTAAGTGCCTAACCCTAACTCTAAAAAAACAAAAAAAGCATGTCGATCATTTTTGTGTCGACCATTTTCATGTCGACCTTTTGACCCTGTCAACCATTTGTACCTGTTGGCCTTCTTACATGTCGACCTTTAGTGTGTTGACTTTTGTACCTGTCGACCTTTTGTACTTGTCGACCTATTGACTGTCTAAAATCTGGGGTCTATCTAGACATTGTCTAACTAATTACTGTCTATTAGAGCTGTAACTAGACTTTTTGGTGCCTGTGCCAGAAAGAGCATTGGCGACCCCCTCATTTTTCAAAGGGACACAATGCACCCAAAAAATGGCTGTGGCTTCATGGTGAAGGGCCAGGGAAGAGATAGGAGAGGCCAGGAGATGCTGGGGATGAAATAAGAGGAAGCTACAAGTGAGAATGATAATAAACAGAAATTTGACAGGCCCAAACAGCGCCCCCTGACCTGTGGTGCCCTGTGCGATGGCACCGGCTGCACTAACCTAGCTACGGCCCTGCTGTCTATCTACAGTACAGAACCCTGTACATGTGCAGTTCAAAAGTGAAGACATCCTAGACATCACCAGCTTTGGGTCAAATGCAGATGATGCAGATACTCTGTGTAACAAATGCCCAAAAAAAGGAAAACTTTTTGTCATACAAACATGTTATGAGAATCTACTTCAATAGATTTTCTACTATACAGATGAATTTGTAAAGATATTTGTGTATGCAGATGGTAGGATGACAAATATGGCAATGGAGAGGTCTAAATGAGCCAGATGGACCAGCCACACTGTAGCTTTAGGGCTATCTTACTTCCCCCACTTGCTATGCCCCTATTTCTGGACTTTTGCTGTCAATGGTGGTGAATCTGACCCATTGCTCTCCATGCAGACCACCATGCCTGGTGTTGTGGGTTTAAGTCATCTGCTGTACTGGTAGCTTGATCAGGATGCAGTTAGCACCTCTGGTAGCATGGCTGGGGAAAACTTGTGGCATGTCTATTTATCCTGCTACTTCTTCACCTGCTGTTTTCTCTACTCCTTTTCCACTGGATTTGCACAGCTGTATTCAGTTGAATTTCAGTTGATTTGGGCCTGTCTACTATGATTTCTGGTCCTGGGTCCTTTTGATCTTTGTCTTCTGTTGCAAGTTCTCTGGACAATGGTTGGCAGGATGTCATCAATGTCTTGGTGCCTGGATTATTGCATTGCTCCTACAAAATCTGCTTTCAGGTTAGCATTCTTGGTCACTTGTTTGGGGGTCAGGAATTGGCACTGTAGCCTTAATGTTTAGAGGTCACTGTAGGTAAAGATTGACAGGGATGATCATTCAGCCTGGTGCTTTCTGAATAGAAAAAGGCAGTATAGCATAGGTAGCAGCAAGAATGGTGGTATCCATGCCAATATAGTGGTGCTTTATGGCCTTTGAGCTCAGATGAGGGACAATATTAGGAAGGTTAAGTATTTGGATGTATTTGTCCTTGTTACAAAGGTAAAAAAGACTCTGATAACATAAAATAAGAAAGGAGGCATGGGTGAGGATGTCTACTGGTCTTATGTAAACTGGCTGAATGGTTTAAAAGTTTGCTCTGCCTATTAGCTGGTGACCTGCCCTGCTGAGACAGTGAATGTGATATGTTGTTTCCACTTGATTCTATGCATTTTCCAGTCCAGTAGGGGTTTGCTGTAAAGATGTTATGATGAAGCATTCTGAGGTAAGCAAAACAAAGTTGCCATTATGTACCTAGTTTGCAAGGATGTTGAGGTATGTCCTAAACCTGAACATGTCTTACCTGCTAGGGCAGTCAGTTAATAACATCATTCCAGAGGCCCTTTGCAGAGTTTGCTATTAGACTTTTGATGCTATATCTGAATAAAACTGCGCAGTAAAATTGCAAATTCAGCCAACACATAACAAAAACAAAATATATTTAAAAAAATTGCTTATATAGCTGCATACTAAATAGCAAACTTCAAAAACAATCAATACAATGTGACAAATTCTATTTAATAACAAGTAACACATTAACCGCAAGAATGAATCACAATAAACAGTAGTTACACATTTCAAAATACATTTGTAAATATATATATATATACATATTTATATACATATATACAGTGCCTTGCAAAAATATTCACATGCCTTGACATTTTACCTTTTTTGTTACATTACAACCTGTAATATATTTTCTTTTTTTATCTGAATTTTATGTGATGGATCTGCACAAAATAGTCTAATTTGGTGAAGGGAAATGAGAAAAACAAAAAAACAAAAAACAAAAAATAAATATATATATATATATATATATATATAAACAATCTTTATAAATAAAGATGAGACTAAAATTGGACTTTTCGACCACCAAGGAAACCGCTGTGTCTGGTGTAAACCCAACACATCCCATCACCCCAAGACCACCATCCCCACAGTGAAATATGGTGGTGGCAGCATCATGCTGTGGGGATGTTTTTCAGCAGCAGGGACTGGGACACTAATTCGAGTCAAGGAAAAGATGGATGGTACTAAATACAGGGATATTCTTGAGCAAAACCTGTTTCAGTCTGCCTGTCATTTGAGACTGGGACGGAGGTTCACCTTCCAGCAGGACAATGACCCGAAGCATACTGCTAAAGCAAAACTCAAGTGGTTTAAGGGGAAACATTTAAATGTGTTGGAATGTCCTAGTCAAAGCCCAGATCTCAATCCAGTTGAGAATCTGTGGTCAGACTTGAAGATTGCTGTTCACAAGCGGAAACCATCCAACATGAAGGAGCTGGAGCAGTTTTGCCTTGAGGAATGGGCAAAAATCCCAGGGGCAAGATGTGGCAAGCTCATAGAGACTTAGGAGGGCTAAGAATCTTAAGGACTGGTTGGTGCACAATGACATTTCTCAATCACTTCCTTCCCAGGATATCCACTTTTTAACCAAAAAACAAGGCTGTTATAAATGTACAGGATATACTACCTGCAGTAATATGGATCCCGGTAATTACATCACACATCCTCATTCCGGCAAACGGTTCCCCATCAGACATATTTTGACTTGCACGAGTAAATACGTGATATATATGATCAAATGTCCATGTAGTCTGGTGTATATTGGGAAAACAACCAGGCTATTCTAAGAAAGAATGGTTCAACATCGTACAGCCATATGACAAGCTTTGTCGGGAAAAGAAGTGGACCAGCCAGTTGCTCGTCATTTCAAGCAGAACAGACATTCTTTAGCAACCTTATCCTATAAAATCAATGACTTTGTGCCTATGGACAAGAGAGGAGGAGACCATGAGAAGCGTTTGTTACAATTAGAAACTCTATGGATTCATAGATTGAATACGGTTACTCCTTTTGGACTAAACAAGACTTTTTCTAGTTTTTTGTGAGCCCAATATTATTTCCTAGATTTGTGCCTTCATGTGACTGTTGGTCCTATATCACAATGTGTACATATGTATGCAATTATATTTTTCTACCAGTTAGATTATTCCAGGATACGCACAGGGACGGATATAAAACATAATATCCTCTTGTCTATCTCTGTGTAGCCCTGGGGGAGATGTTGTAATTTGTTACAACCATACCACACTGGTCTTGCCCAATCTCAGCTGAACTTGGAAACTAAGCAGTGTTGGGCCTGACTAGTACTTGAATGGGAGACCTTTAGGGAAGATCCGGTGTTGTAAGTACTACTTAGAAGTCTCCTACATACCTTGGTAGCACACATGAGAGTGAAATGATATGTCACAGATGTTCCCTTTTGACTTCTTCCTTATCTCATGGTTAGGCCATTTTCTTGTTTGGACATTTGTGCACATCTGGAGTCATGAGAATATTCAACTTTTTCAATTTTTTGGAGTTTTTTAAATAATATTTTTTGTATAATAATAACTTTTTTTCTAATTGATTTTTTCTATCGTGTTTTTCCAATTCTGTTGAGTCATCTGAATGTTCTCTTGGTGGTCTAAGTCATTTTTGCATTTATGCATATGTCCATCTTTTGTCGTATTTGCGATCACCTGAGCACCTTTTTGGGTTTAGCTCTGCTGAGTCTTCCTGGGTTCCTTGTGCATCTTTTTCATAGCCTCATGGTTGTCATATTTGTATACTATGGACTATTCTTCCCCACAGACAATATTGCTTTAAGCCTTCTTTTGTGATTCTCTTGCTACATTCTTTCAGTAGGATATATTCTACAGTCATCCCTTTTCTTATATACTTCTGTGGCACACATGTATATTCTGTTGTTTTATCCTATATACCCAGTCTGATGCACATAGTTTTGTAGATGTATTCACCAATATATTCTTTTTAGGATCCTTTTGATGGTATACATGCCATTTATACATAACGGTATGGTTACATACTCAGTTTTTATTTATATCTCTTTTATTTCTTTATTATTCTTTGTATATGTATTATTATCTTTACTTGGCTTCCACTTGGAATATTCGTTTTACATTTTCACTTCTTTCACATTCACCAGTGTGAAACACTGCGGTGTGGAGTTTATATGTTCTTTATTTTTACAGGAGCGATTTGTATTTTTTAACTTTGTTTCTTCAATTGTTTTTATGTGTGGGTTTTGGCCCACACCTTACAAATTGCATTATGCATACTGTGGCACGATGTTTATTTTTTCATGTTTAGCACTGCATGTCAGTGCCTCACTGTTTATTCACACTTATCCACGATGTACAGTGGTTATTCTTCCTCCTATCCACCAGGGGCGCCAGACTGTTTCAGCCTGTTTGATGCCTGAGCATCTGATGCAGCGTGGTGCGTCTCACGTTGGTGACATCTTCGCACTCAGGTTGCGATGCTCAGGAGGCACACGAGGATGATGTCAGACTCTGGCCCCCGGCAGTATGGAGCATTACAGTGCACCAATCACCTTGGACATACTACTATAAAGGTATGTGTATTTGTTCTTGTTATTGTGTTCTTAATAAAAGTCATGTGCGACTGAAACGTTGAACAAGGCAGACACAGTTGTCAAGTTTGATTCTTACATTTCACCAGACCTGTGAGTGCCGCCTTTCTCTTTCTGTATATGTAAGTGGGTGTTCTATTGAACTTCCAGGAAGGCACCAAGGCAAGTAATTTGTTTTGCGTTTATGTGAAGTGCTGGCCATTTGACTATATATATATATATATATATATATATATTGTATACACATATATATATATATATATATATATATATACAGTATATAATATGTGTGTGTAAGTCCTTTCTTTCTATAATTCATATACTGTGTCAAGATTGGAAGCATCAAATGTAAATGCAGGAATAGTATTTAATTGTGTCCGGTAATCAGAGGAAGAAAATGTCCTTAAGAACAGTTTTGACAAAATATACCAGTTAAAATTGCCAATATATAATGTTACTGGTTTACCTGCTCTCCAACTTTAGGGTTCAGTTTGTCTCATAGATACTAAATGGACTAATGCCTGCCCATTGATTGTTTGATTTTGTCCACATAATTTGAATGCTTAGCTCCTTCCTGGAGAGCATGTGTGGGAACTGGTGAATTAGGGGTAGCTCGTTGCCTTCATGATTTCTTGTGTGTTGGACTGGCTGGTTCTTGATGCTGCACCAATCTCTGCATGCCATATTTGCAGAATATGTCCCTGTACTCTGAGAGTCCCTGTACTTGACTGATATAACTTGGTTGAGATTGACACAATCTCATTCTGTTGTAAACTGACAATGGAATGATGGACAGGCTGTTCTAAGACATTGTGGTAAGTTTAGCAGCAAGAAAAGTGACATGTTGGCATGGGCAGACTTTTCTGGAACTGTTCAATGTTGTGTTTTATGTTGTACCCATGAAAAGAGTGCTTTGCCACAAGCTGGAACATGTGACAGCAGGTGTTTGTAGGTTGCACCATTTCCATTGGTTGTCCACCTAAATATGAAGGGATCCCTGAGTTTGGAGAACCTTTCTCCCAGGCCTTAATGTGGTACTTTGTGGTCCATTAATCCTATTTCTAATTTATATCTCCAGTTGTACACTGATGAAACAAGGTCCGCTTGGTTCACATCATACTTGTAGGGTTCATAGTGTGCTGTGCCTGGAGTAGGTAGAACCTTTTTCTATTGGGACTATTTTCCATTGTGGTGGCTTTGAACCTGTGTGGGGAACATTTTTTTTGTTTTAACATTGGAGTCGTTCTGGTAATAAATCAACAGCAATCCTCCTTTTTGCCAGTGATTTGCCTTCTGGCTTGGCTTATCATGCTTTGTTAATAAAATTTCTGTAATATCTGCTTTGTTGCACACCATGTACTTGGCATGAAGAACTCCACTTATGTCCTGCTATCTAGATTTCAGGGAGTTGGCATCTTCAGCTTTCCTGATTTATGTCATGTGCCCCTCTTATTGTTGACAGGTTATCTGGCTGGAATGTAGAGTTTAGCACACATTTCATTTCAGTGGCTCTGGAAACTTTCAGGACAGGTTGTTATGCATGTTCCCAGTGGGAGTTTCTTGTCCTGCAAAAATTGAGTAGGTAAAACCTTACATAATTTACTTTTGTATTTGATATTTGGCCTTTACACTTTTGGCAATGCCCATGGCTTTGGTGTAGCAGAAACTTGCCAGAATATTTTTTTGTCTTTGCATTTATGGTCAATGTTACATCACTAGGAGCTTTATTGTCCAGATGGCTCTTAAAGGGTGTGCCAGAGTGGTTATTACACCCAATGACAGAAAGTGTCAAATGTGTTTGGCATTGTTAGTTTGACTATTTCACATTGTCCTAGATGTTTGGTTTTTCCTTTATGAGACTTTTGTTTCAACTTGCCTTTGTGATGGCCTTTTATGAATATTTTCACATTGGAGAGCTGATTTTGTCATCTAAATTGGCCATACCCCCTTTACTATTCTCATATGTCTTCATTTGTGATTGGTTTTATGCAGAATACAGTGTTCAAATACAAACAAGGTAGGTTATGGTTACTGGGTATCTTTGATCTCCTCTCATGATGCCAAGATATGGATGGTGGTATTTTCACATGAGTATTTGTAAAGTCATCATCAGATTGGGAGCACTTCTGATTACAGTCTTTCAGTTTTGAAAGGATTTTTAGCAACCTAATATTTGTCCTTTATGGAGAATGGCGTCCATTCCTTCTGAATGGGTATACTACTACAGCTGGTTTTGCTGGATGTTTGGATTACGAGATTAAAGTAATCAGACACTGGAAATCTGATTCATCAATGCAATATATTTGCTTGCATAAATAGTCATTTCAATTCTTACAATTTTTTTATTATTTTACTTTTGTTTTTAACTTGTGAGCTGAGACAACTCAGCACCATTCCCAATGGCGGCTTTGAGAGATTTTGCTCTGTTTCCTCTGACCATGGAGCCTAATTAGCAATACTGTAGGTATCCAGGCAGGTTATCAAGTTTTCACCTTGTACAAATTACCCCTTCACTTATCCTTTCAGTGTATTTTTATCACTTTTAGAGTTTTTATCTTACAAATTTTCTAGTTTGATATTATAGACAGAAGAGTAAATATTTGTCCTGTGTAGTTGGTTGACATCTTTTTTTTTCTATTAGACTTCTTAGTCTCCTATGGTCTCTGACTCATTTGTGTATATTGTTCTGAGCTGCAGCATGTGGCATGGTTCATATGGTATGCATTAGAAGCACTTGCTAACCTGCATTTTTCACTTGGCTGTTTCCTTTGGCCCTCAAGGGTTTAGACATCTGTTTAGGGATAATGATCTCTGTATGAAGTCTTGTTGGACATTCAACTCCATTGTCTTCTACTTGGAAGCAATAGTGATTTGGAGGTCTGAGTGTTCCTTGGTATGGTTCTCCATTATTCCTCATTGCTTTTGGTGTAGTCATCCAGGAGGGGGTGCTATTGAAATTTCACATTAGAAGGTTAATGATATGGTTGCTCAGCATCTGTTGGAGTTGGAAGGTTTTGTGGTCTCTTACCCGTTGAAACACTTTCAGGTATTTTCAGGACTAATGATGTTTATCTCACTGGGGAGGGTGTTTATATGTTTTGAGAATATTTTAGGGTATTACTGTAGTTGAGTAGTTTAGTCGAAGTTTAATATGGTGGCAGGGACGGTTCTCTACTGGGAACATAACATGGTGGGGAAAGAACAGCAATTCTGTGGCCATCTTGCTGTACTATCTAAGGGTCTTTTCCTTCAATATACTGGGTAGATTGGTTTCAGCCTACTGCAATCACTGTCATTATCTGGCTGGGTGGCATTATAAGTGTATTGGTTTGGGACTTGGGGACCTCCCACAATTGCTGTTGGAAAAGCGTAATTAGCTTTTGCAAGTTGCTTTTGTCATCCTTAGATAAGTGCTCATTACTTTGCTGGCCCTGTATTTTGTTACCACCATACTGTTAAGAAATACAAAGTTGACTTGTTTTGAACACTACCTTGTTATCCATGTGCTTATTCTTAGATAAGTTTAGTTACTAATGATAATTTAAACTGCATTGTTAGTTACAATCTTGCGTCTGCCACTAAAGAGTTTATCATTTAAAATGGATTATAATACAAAACATTTTTCTAATGATCAATACTGTTCAGTAGTTCTATTAGTCAGTTTAATTCATTTAATTAATACAATACATTCAGTTCTGCATGATTATTTTGGGTATAGTAAAGGAAGAAAACACAACCTATTGAGACCACTCTCATTTGACATTTTCACTCACAAACACTGTTGGATAGCCACCTGTATTTTTGCCTTATAAATTAAATCTATCATAACAATTTTACATTATGTAACATATAAGAGTTGAACCAGGATGAATATGATTTTTTTTTGGCAAGTCATAAGAATGACTACTAAAAGTCCAGAATTACCAATGATGGCTGATGAGGAAAACAAGACTTTTGTTAATGTTGGACACTGTGATACTATACAAATGATTGTAATTGCTGCTTGTAAGTAACTGATGATTTTATGCCTGTACTGGGCTGCTGGAACAGCTGTGGTAACATTTGCAAGATGACTCATTTCATGCAATTACATTTTCTGGCTATTTGGATATTTCATATTATACAATATTGCTTACATTCATTCTAGTAAACTTTTTAAATTGACAAAGTCTAAAATGTGTTAATCTCAGCTTAATTTTTTTAACTATGCAGTTACTGAAAGATTCATAATGATGTAGGATAAGATTTGCATTGTGCATACAGATGACGTGATGCATGATTTTGTCTTGATAAGAGACTTATATTTTTGAAGCTGAATTAATTGTACTTAGTGTTAACAGTTTCATCTTCTAAGCAAGACTAACAACATCTTCATCATTTTTCTTTAACATAAGGAATTTGTAATAACTACACTAGATCATCCAGGGTGCGAACCAATGACAATACTGTTTCAAGCAACTCAAATAGCTTAGCTTTTCTAATTATATTATTATTATTATTATTATTATTATTAATAATAATAATAGGTCATATATTGTTTATTTTGGTGTACAATAATTGTATTTAATGGATTGTCATATAGGTATTGTTTATGTTCATTTAGTACTATGCTTTTATAAAAATAATGTTAATTTATTGATATTTTCTCAATATATAACATTATATGTTCAGTTGTTAACAACTGAAACATATAATGTTATATATTGAGAAAATATCAATAAATTAACATTATTTTTATGTAAATGTAACAATTATGCTGTGGGCATATAATAATGAAAATGTTTAATTTGCTTGTATGGCTGTCCCAAGGGGATGTAGTCAGCATCCCGGCATCCCAAGGCATGTTTATGGAATTTTATTCGTAAATGGTGCTAACAATTTACAATGGCTTACAATAATATCCCCTTCTTTCCAAATTGTATTACCTTAACTTTGATGGTACTGTATAAATTGGTTCTTATAAATAATTAAGCGAAAGGTGGTCAATTGTTCAAAACAAAATACTTTTTGAAGATGAAAAATACCATGCATAGTACAAAGCTACAGTTTAAGTGTTAAAGTACTTGATTTAGTTTTTGAAAAAATGCATAAAACACTATATTAATCTTAAAGAGTTTGACAACTAAAAATGGATCTAGCAAAAGACATATGCTTGGAATGTAATAGACATTTTTTATTTTAAGCTAATAACTACTTTGGGTCATTTTTGGTAAATAATTAGCTAACCTAATTATTCATTTTCATCGCATATGACTTGTGAAAAAAGAAATATACAGCTATTAATACCAGTAAGTATTTATCTATTTTTTAATCTATATCTCTCTCTTAATATAAATCATGGGGATCAGTGGACAATTATATGCATATGTACTATGGACATTATCTCACAAACAAAGTATTCTTCTGATGCTAAAAATCTCAACTGATGTACCAATCATGATTAGGAATTTGGAAACTAATATACTGTGTTAAAGTACTACTGTACCGGTTCAGCAAGTTCAACAATTCTCTTGGAACACTTTTTTGTCTTGTTAAAGATGGAACATACAGTATACTAAAGAATCAGTGTTTCATGTACAATTCCTAATACAACAATTTGTAGGATTATAGCAGAAGTTAAGTGAGAAAGAAGAAGGTATTGATAGACTACATCACAAAACAAAAACACAACTAAATTACTAATTTAATTAAAATTTGTTGTAATACAATTAATGTATTAAGGACTAATTCATTGTCACAGGAGCATGTACTTCAGTAGAACTCATTCAGTTTGCAAGTAACAGAGGAGTTACTGAATAATTAGCTTGAAAGCAATAGAAAAAGTACCAGTAGCATGTAAATAGAGGTTAGTCCACATAGCAAATGATTTATCCAGATTATGGTTTATTAATAGGTAGGTAACACAGTGTTAATAGCAGGTACAGGATATCAGGGGGTACCAGTTGCATTTAGGAGCATTAGGGTTGTTAGATGTTGTGACAAGTTGGGGGACATACACTTCATATAGAGTTTATAGTGTAGTGGTGACAACAAATGTATGTATAACAGGGGTATTCAACATGTGACCCTCCAGCTGAAATGTAACTACCCACTTTATGTCATGTCACAGTTTTAGCTTGCCTTAATAGAAAAACTGTGGCAGGGTATGTGGGGATGTGTAGTTCCACAGCAGCTGGAAGGAGAATGTTGAATAACCCTGATGTATAATATACTGAGGTGGTGGAACAGTGACTATTAGGGTCTCTCACACTGGGAGATCTCCAGGGCACATCCAATATGCCAGACCAAGTAGAAAGATGCTGCAGTGAGCCATGCATATGCAGTAGGTGCAAATCAGAGGTCCTGCCTCCAAGGAGGGCTGCTTTGGCTCCTAGTGCTCATCTGCTGTCTGAATAACAAAAACAGTATGGAGAACACCTTTAAAATTTACCACAAAAATAGTGCCCAATTTTTGACACTGACTACAAAATCTGAGAACCACAATAACTAAGCAGAATTGAAGAGTGATAGTCTATAATCACCATCATTTTTGTTCTTATGGGAGCTGTTTTTACAGCAATATGTGGACTATTATACCATTAATACATTTAAAAAAAAAACAAGCAGAATGCCATCTCTTCAAATCCTCAGAGGGAGGTATGCTGTTTTTCTGCTTTAACAGTAGGACCATAAGTTTGGTGAGCAGGGCTTATGCCTTATTGTGAGGCACACAAAACAGGCTAGTGCACCCTCAAAAAAGCTATAGAGCTCTTCTGGACTACTAGGCTAAAGGGGCATGGGTAATGAATAGGAGTGTATTCTCTGAAATGGAAAGTTTGCCACACTAATTGTCCCAGTATAAGATAAAAAAAATAGAAATGAGCAGTTCTTTTTACCAAAATAGCACACTTTGGGATTTAACTAATTGGCTACCCAAAACATACTAGAACCAGATAACCAATAAGATGCTATTTTTTAGATTCAAACGTGCTATAACTGAGCAGAACTAAACCACTCATCTCTAAAAAAAAAAAAACAATTTTGAAATAATGATTACTTAAATAATATATAATCCTCCAAACCCAAACCCTTATTCATGAGTCCAATCTCCATAAAAATGAAACCACCTTGCATGCTATTGATGAATGGTGCCAAATGATTCAAGTGAGCAGTCCCTTTTTTCCAGGGTGGATATCTGCTTATAATTGGTTGAATGGTGAAGGAAACTCCTACTTTTACTATATTTTATATATTTACATTTTCCATTTAGACTTCATTGGATGAAGACTTTTTTTTTTCTTTTTAATAAAGTGATGAAATAGTGTTTGGGAGTTCTAGTGTTTTATTCAAATTACATATATTTGAAAATAATGTTCCTCAAAACTCTTTTGGTCTTTTTATAATGCTGTACGATAAATCCAAGAAACCACTGTCCAGGAAGGACAGTTGGAGTATCAAAACATTTAGTGTTGCAGAGTTGCGGGTTGTGTAAACTGGTTTTAGGGCCATCCAATGGTTGCACCAGCTATTGCATAGGAACTCCACTCTCATGTTCTTTCTGTTATTGACACCAATCCAATATAACCCAGCTGACTGTTTCCTTTATTTATGTAAAAACTCATGTAACTCTCTGTGGGTTGCTATAGTAGCCACAATGATGACAACATTTGCTATCATTTAAAAATAGCTGAGATTGCATTGTATGGAACAGAATATTGTAGATTTCATATATCGCTAGAAACACTAAATCCTGATGTCATTGACTGTAATCAGTGAGTTGTTATAAAATCCATTTTGTACTCCTTAGGAAAACATTAGAAATAATTGCATACCACTATTGTAATGTACACATAACAATATAGTTGCATGTATATCCCATTTACATTGATTATATGATTTGTATGATATATTAACATATAACAATAATAAAAATACCACAACACTATGAGTATATTATTCATAGCTTTCAGTATTCTAGGTATAAAATTCACAAAATCTGAACATACTATTTACAGATTTTGTCAAACCACTCATAAATATACAGTATATTAATGGCACCCCATTGCTAAGCCATGCCCCATTTGGATCCTGAAAAGCAGAATTTCCAATGCAAATTTTGACCAAAATGAATATTTGATCAGTTTCAGTAACCTTTTGGTGTTTGCTTATTTGTAAACTTTCATTTCATAACTATTCAAAAAATACAGCTATAATGATTAACATGAGTTACTGCAGGGCTGGTACAAGTCTGGGGGTGAACTAGGTGGCTACTTCCCCAACCTACAATTTGAAAGTGGTGCCTCACCTTTGCTACTTCTACACTTGGCTATAATGAAAATGGAACATCACCTTGTTCCTCAGGGTGGGGTGCTTGGCTGTGACACCATAGCCAGCTGCACAACAGTGCAACATTTGCATATCTCTAGTTACAGCTAGAGATGAGAGGTTTGGTTTTAATGAAAACCGAACACATCCAAACTTTGGGGTTCTGAGAAGAACTATGGCCCTCATTCAGAGCCACTCGCTAGCGGCAGTACGCTCGTTCCGAGCGATGTTCGCACATCTGCGCATGCGTACGGATCGTTATACGCATGCGCGAACCAGTCAGTGCGGCCGAAATTCATGTGCTCGCAATATAGCGAATGCCTGCTATTTTGAGTGACAGAATGAGGCGTATGTGGGTGGTAACAGGGGAAGGTGCTTGAAAACGGGGAGTGGAGATCAGAACGCAGGCGTGCTTAAAGGTCAAAACGGGCGTTTTATGGGTGTGCATAATTAATACAGCAGCGTCATTGACCACGTCACTGGGTTATGTTATAGCCAGAACTGCTCGCAAGATTGTGGTAGCAAAAACCAACCACAAGAATAGCGAGCAGTTCATACGCTGGTCGATGTACTCGATTAATCTAATAAATAGCGGACATGACGTATGGTGCGAGCGGCCAGGGGGCGTTTGTAACAAATAAACGAGCGTATGTTTTGCTCGCTCGTTCAGACTTAGAGGTGTGAACAGACTGCAATTTGCGAACGGATCATTTGAATAGCCACCCCTTGTTTTTGAACGAACGACTGCAAATAGCGAACGGCTCTGAATCAGGCCCTATGTCCCGGGTCAGGTCTTCTTGTAAGTTGAAACTCGGATCTAAAAAATGGATCTTGCTTTTTTTGGATTGCATTAAAGCCCCTCCCTCATGTTTTCAAGTGCTGAGGTGGTCAGAAGTAGCTGCAATTTACTGGAAATGAAAGTTATTTGTGTTAATACTACTATAGGAACAAAAACATGTTCAAGTTACATGATTTTTCCAGTTTTTATACATTTTTAAAGAAATCCAAAAGTAATTCAAAATAATTAAGGGTGGTTTTGCCAAACAAAAAACATGATGATTTAGAACCAAAACCAAAAGACAGTCTCTAGTTACAGCCATGTCCAGAGCCAGGAGCCACAATGACAGACTAACATGAGACATGGCTTCTTCTGCTGGGTGCAAAATTCAGCTGAGAATAATTACATCACTCATGCAGTGTTTATGTGCCCTCTAACCATTAGCAGCTGATGCACTTACCTAGGTGCACATACTGTAGTGGTAGTGACAATCCTGATTTACAGTATAATTGTGTACCATATTTATAAACATACCTCAATGTAGTTAAAACATGAGTTTAGGTACATCTATTTAAGTTGATGTTCATTTATAGAAGTAAATCCTGCCCTCACCAGTTCCAGGTTATGAGTTATTTACCTAGAAGTTGCTACACTGTGTAATAAAATGGAATTTTCTAATTGAAAGCAGTTGAATTGTTAGTGAAACAAGATTGATGGATGTCTGATGACCCTTGTCATTTGAGATTTTGGATGAATGAGTCTATTAGCAATATACCTATAGGGAAATATTACCTAATAAATCCACCCTTATGCACAATGATGAAGAAATTACCAACCCTTATGTAATGAGCAGTATTAGCACATTCAGCATGGCAAACCATGCACCTAATGTGCTGTCTTGATTCTAAAACTGAATAGATTCAGCAGGTTATGACCTAGCGTTCACTACACTAATTTTCTGTCATGCTCTTGAGACTGCTGGATTAAGAACTGTGAAGGCATTACTGTTTCTTGCTGAACCTTTAAAGTCTTGTCAATACTAATTGTTATTGTAATGAAGCTAGACCTACATGATAGCTGAAGTTTACAAAGTGCACATTGCTAGCTTTATTTAAAGTGGAAAATGTTTTTTAGTGACATATTATAAATTGGACAAATAAAAATAATTTATTTAGAAAACAGAACATTATTTGCATATTTGTATTTATTGTTATTATAGCTGTGATGTTTTGTACTCACACAGCAAAACTAATATTAATGAAATTATATAACAATATAGGACCATGGGGGGATCACCTGCTGAGCAAGAAACACATTCAAAGATCAGTACTTCCAGACATGGGTCGTGGTGTAAGCAGCGCAGCACTTGTGGCTACTGCCACACCCCCAGTATGGAGGCACTGATCTCTCAATGTGTTTGAGGCTCAGCAGGTGATCCCCTTATCCCCATGGCTAGATGAGATCTATGATAGTGAGGACTGGAGGGAACATTTTTGATTTCTGTTAGTTGGGGGAATCTATGTTTGGGTTAAGCACTGTGTGTGTGAGGGGGGAGCTGAGGGAGGGGAGTAAAGAGCTATCTGGGAGGATCTGAGTGAGTGGAGAGAGTGTCTGTGTGAGGGGGAGATCTGTGTGAAGGGGATTCTGTATGAGTGGGGTATGCGTTTGACATCCCAGCAGTCTGGATGCCAACGCTTACATTACTGGTGCCAGAATACCAATACCGTTCAGAATACCGGTGCCAGCATCCTTACCACCATGATGCCGAAGGTAAGTAACAGGGTTGGGGGTATGGTTAGGTTTATGGGTTAGGCGCTAGGGGGAGGGTTAGGGTTAGGCATTAAGGGGGAGGGTTACTTTTAGGGTGCAGGGAGAGAGAAGTTAGGTTTAATCACTGAGGAGGTTAGGCTCAGGCACTGGGGAGGGTTAAGGTAGGAATAGGGGTATGGTTAGCATACCGACCACCAAGTGTCGGTATGCTAACCCTGTAGGGATTCTGACTGCCTGGATCCCGACTGTCGGAATTACATACCGATTCCATGAATGGAGTGTTATATCTGTGTGAGGGGGGAGAGAGCTGTCATTATTGCTATATGTGAAATGTATTAGTGTCTACAGTTTATATGCAAATAGGTATCATGATGACCCTTAATGTGCATGAGAGTTGGAGTGGGATGCATTAAGGATCCCACAACTGATCACAATTATTACGGTGTTTAGTAATGCCATATGCTTGAACAATTGTAGCTAAAATCACAAAGGACAGCTCTCCTGAAAAGAACTGTACTTTGTGACAGAGGGACTTCTGGGTTTATGACTTAGCAGTACCTCTGCGCATGTGTTGTATGACCCACGTGCCATGGGGGACACTGGGAGAGATCCATATTCATTAATTATCTGGTCCTAGCCCTGATAATTATAATTTCTTATTGGCATGTGTGCCCCTGTGTATAGATGGATAGATGTATATATATACATGCACGACCTTAGGTTACAAATCCACTCTGCATGGTCGAAAGCAGAGAGATCAAAATGGATCCCTCTTTGCAAACTGTCAAAACTGTCAAACCTCTCTCTATAGGACCTCAGTGGGCTAATAGAATATGGCTTCAGAGTTTGATAAATAAAATAAATGCTATGCCCCGATACTAATATATGATAAAGACTTCCTGATTGCCAGATTCTTTTTACATGTCTCTTTGAACATATTTTCAAGTTAGTGAAACTTATAACATCTCTACTTGACCTATTAAGCATTGTATGCTATATTTGTTTCTTCTTTCATGAGCCCCTATGAAGAGAAAATCATCCTTTTAACTATATTCATAAGAGCAGCCTGCTAATTAGAGTGTGGTGAAACTCACAAGTTTGTCACTTCTTTGAATTATTTTGGGAACAATCACAACATGATCTCACTTACACTTTTATTTTTACACATTATTCATCCACTGAGAGGTAGAGGTTTCTACCCTGTATATTAAAAGAAACAATATATTGTTTTGATTTTTCTTTGATAAGCTCTATTTTAAAGTCCTATTTAAGAGACTTCTTTTCTAAATGTTATATACTGTATATGTTTATATATATATATATATATATATATATATATATAAATTAGAGATATCTTTTGATAGACACAGTCGTCCATAAGATCATCATTGTATATATTTTTTTAAATACAAAAGAAAGAGAACACTGATTTCCACCAAAAAGGTTTTAAACATGTATTATATGTACATTATTATATGTCACATTGTTCAACTTGGAGCACTTTTCATTTTCACTTTACTGTTCTATTGATTTCCTTTTATTTTAGAGATACTGAATGCAGGATTGTGCTCAGACCTCTGTGTTTTGGTTTTAGTTCTAAAACATCACTGGTTTGGTTTTGTTTCTCTTCAAAAATTGATAAAAACAGCTGAAATCAAGTAACTTGGACATGTTTTTGTTCCTATACAGGGGCATATCTATAATGGGTGCAGGGTGTGCGGGGGACATGGGCCCCTGGGTCCAGGGGGGCCCCGCACCGCATACCCTGCACCCATAATATTACTTACCTCTCCAGAGTCCCACGATGGCGCGGGGGTGTGGTGCTGTAAAACAACTAGAAAATGGCCGCAGCGGCCATTTTCCCATCATTTGCGCATGCGCAGTACAGGGAAAATGGCCACAGCGGCCTTTTTCCTGGTGACCTGTGCAGAAATTATAGACTCTGGGCACACTCTAGTGCCCAGAGTCTATAACTCCGGCGCTGGCCGCGCACAGATCAGTGCTCTGCTGCCCACCGGGCGGAGAGGAGGGGGCCTGTGTCGGAGACTGCACATGGGCCCCCTCCTCTCTAGAAAGGCACCTGTTCCTATAGTATTACTAACATCAATAACATAAATTTACTCTCATTTCCTGTCAATGTTCCAGTCAATGTTGACCACCTCAGAGCACCTGAAGTCACAGCAGAGGGACATAAATGCAATCCAAAACACATGAAATCCGATTTTTAGATCCGAGTTCTGAACTTGGGAAGAAGACCTGACTCGGGACCTGGTTTTTTATGGAATCCCAAAGTGATCCAAGCTAGGATTCAAGTTAATTTATAACCTCAAAGTTTGGGTGTGTTCGGACTTTAGCAAAACTGAACCATTCATCTCTACTTTACTTTATGTGAAATTTAGCTGCTTTAAGGGAAACACCAAATATCTACTGTAATTGTTTGCTATTATGAATTAGAATAAAAGAGAAAATGGAGGTTATCTCCTCCTTTCATGATTTGTTTCTTACTATAGGGTCTAGGATGGGGTTATAGGGATATATGGTAGGTATGCCAAAAAGGGATTAAGTATACAGGGAGGGAGGAATGGGGAGTGTTGTCTCTGTGTGAATTTTTATTGTGAGGTCAAACTGTCTTATTTCGCTTTCTCTCTCTCTCTCTCTCTCTCTCTCTCTTTCTTCAGATTATAGGGATTATGGATGAACTGTATCTGTATGGGAATTTTGTGCCTGGTACTTATTTGCAACTCTTATTGGCCATGTCAAAAATTAGGGTGTTGAATTGGAGCTTAATGACAAGATTAAGAGGTCATTGGTTCTCCGACAGGTTCAGCAATACAAAGCAGATATTGTATGCCTCAATGAAACACATTTATTAGGTGGCAAGCTGATGTCCTTAAGAAAATCTTGGGTCAGCTGAGTGTACCACTCTTCACATGCAACAGCGGTCAGAGAGGAGGTGTCAGTTTTAATTCATAAAACAGTGTGTTTATCCAATGCTTGGTTTATTCTATGCCTTGCTTTATATTGGCAATATATATCCCCTACCCATACTCACATAAAATTATTAAGAAAGTTGCTAAATTCTTAATCCAGTCTCCTGATATCCTGATTATATGCATAGAGGATTTTAATAATGACCTTTACCCAGGGATAGATCATTGGAAATTGACCACTAGTCCTAGTCAGGTTAAGGGAAGTCAGTTTGCGGCTCTTGTGGCAGAAATGGGCTTGGTGGATGGATGGAGGACAAGAAATTTTGGAGTGAGGCAATATTCTTGTTTTTCATACATCTATGGCTCATTCTCCAGGATAAACATGGCCCTTGTCTCTCCCAAATTGATGCCTAAGATACTGTTGGTTAGTTCTGAACCAAGAGGAATATCAGATCACTCCCCATTACTGCTTGACTTGGACTTAGCAGAAAGGGGGCAACCCTTTTGGAAGATTAATCCATTTTGGCTAACATGTATGGGAGACTTATTGGACTTGTAAATTGTGTGGGATGGTTACTTTGCTACTAATAATGGCTCGGCTGGGGTGGAGGTAATGTGGGATGCTTTTGAATAATTTCTACAGGGCATGCTGATTAAACGAGTAGTGAACTTAAATCTTTTCAAAAGTGTCAGGAGTGAGAGTTAGAATCCTCTTGCAGACAATTGGAATTGGATTATCTGAGAACAGGTACTGAGTTATTAAACTCAGCATGGTTGGCCTCACAGAAAGAGTGGAACAATCATCTCTTACCAAGACACAATTTATTTTCAGCTCACTTGCAGAATATTTTTGCAGATCTACCAGGGAGTTATTTTACGCATTTGGCTAGGTCTGACCATCCTTCTAAAATGGTGTTAGAGGTTATTAGAATGAAAATGGAGACGTTGTAAGGCAGTTTACCAGACCCTTTATGTTTCTAAGTTGATCGGTAGCATAGAGGAGGTATGTAGGTGTTTGGCTGAGATTCTTCTTCTCAATTTATCTGAGGAGGTTAGGAATTTTTTTAATTCTCCAATTACAATGGAGTAAGAAGATTTGGCTCTTTGTTTCTTCCCTTAGAAAAAGACTCCTGGTTTGAATAGTGTACTCATTGAATTATATAAAAAAACATGCCTCCTATTATTTGCCACGATAATTGAACCTCTACAATTAATTATTTACAAATGTTGTTCTTTCTGCAACCTAAGACAAAAGCTCTTATAGTGGATTTGCCTAAACCAGAGAAGGATCCATAGTTCTCAGAATCATTCCTATTTCTTTACTTACAACAGATGTTAAGATTCTGGCCAGAATATTAGCAACTAAACTTAATCAGATGATTTTGCACATTAGTCACCCAGATAAGATGGGATTTATCCCAGATAAATCTACATCAATCAATCTTAGACGTCTGTTTACTCATTTGCAAGTCTCTTATGAAGATGAGACATTCTCAGTAGTTGTTTCCCTTGATGCTAGCAAGGCATTACATTTTGTGGACTGGCCGTTTTTGTGGGAGACCATGAAATGTAGTAGAATAGGACCTGTGTTTATTAAATGTATTTAGCTGTTATATTCGGTTTCTGTGAATGGATTTATATCTTCTCCTGTCCCCATATTAAGTAGAATGAGACAAGGTTATTCCCTTTCCCCTTCGTTATTTGCCATTGCAATTGAGCCCTTGTCATGTTTGTTACATTCACATCAAGGCATGCAGGAGTTGGAAATGGGTTCTAGGATAGATAAAGTGGCATTATATGCTGATGATTTGTTGTTGTTTATCAAGGACTAATATATCTCTATGCCTATAGTTCTTGATTTACTGTAATTGGTAGGTTTGGCAGTTTTTCCAGGTTATTGATAAACTGATATAAGTCATGTATTCTCCCCATGAGATAAGTCATGTATTCACCCCATGAGGGGTCTATGCCTGGTGATTCCCTTAATTCTTCTTCCCTTACAATGGGTAGATAGATTTAAATATCTGGATATTTGGATTTGTAATACATTTCATGATTACAGTTCCCTAAATGTCAAACCTCAGCTGAAATATTTAAAGACACATGTAAGAAACTGGAGTACACTGATGGGTACAGTCAATTTGATAAAGATGGCGATACTCCCCAAATTTGTGTATGTTTTCATAATTATCCAGTTTTACTTCCATCTGCATTATTTTGGCAAATATTCTAGAACCTTTTCCAAACTCTCTGCTATACAGATTTGTGAGGCTTAGAGTGAGTGGGGAGTGATTTCTGTGGGTCCCAGTACATAACCTTTGTTACAAATTTTCCACCTACGTGTATCTGCATAGAGTCTATTTTCATTCTATACTATTACACTCACATCAATCTATTAAATTAGTACCTTTACTGTTAATCTAAATAGTAGGCAACAATTCAGAGTCCACTTCCATAGCCCCGGTATACAATTCAGAGTTCAGCCATTTGGCCCAAACTTTATTAAACTTATGTTCAGCATATCTGGCTATGTAAATGTATTTCTCGTGTGACACAGTATCATTAACTAGATAGATACACTGATTGAATATTTGTCCCTTTTGGGCCATTTAAGTTTGGGCTATACAAACTTTAGCCAAAGTACACATATTATGAATGTATTATTTAGTGTGCTTATCTTCGTATTTGTGATAATTGGAACTTTTTTTTTCTTTTCTTCTCTATTCTTTTGTTTTTATAATTTGAGCTTGGTTTGATTGTATTTATTTTTGTGTTTGTAATGTAATGTATTTATGTATGCGTTATATCGAAAACTTTAATAGAAATATTGAATTCAAAATAAATTAGAAGAGGCTAATTAAATATAAAGTAAACTCCACTAACTGAAATTTTTAGCTTGATTTTAGAAGGCAAACATTTGACTAAATTGATTATGTTAATGAGATCATACAGTAATATGTAGAGGGTAATGGATATAAGCAGGAAGCAACAGTCTGAGTGTTAGATGGTGGAAGAAGGAGGGTTCCTAACAGCACAGATCATTAATGTTAGGTTATGTCTAACTGATTTACAAAGATTTTGATTTCAAGTACATCTATGTACAAAATATAGTGGAGACAAAATAACAATGAGATATATAAAACAAAATGGTTCAATGAAAAAGTGTTATAAATAATCAATGGTAAAAAAATATTTTTGTAAGCAAAACACATTTTAAAATGCCAAGATCATACAGCATATAGGATTTAATGGAATAGAAAATGCAACCATCTAAACTAACATATATTTGTCTTCTTATAATCATATTTTTCTCTTGCCGAAATATGTATAATTCTTCTATGTAATACGTCTTTATCTTCAGTGGGTTCCTTCTGTGGTAATGCACAATTACTACTGTAAATGTGTTTGTTTTTTTCCTTACTGTTTCTTCCCCAGGGATAGTGTTATATGAATTACCATTACTTTCAATTGGCAGGGAAATGCTAATAATATCATGGAGGAGAATATTCTCATGATATTTCATCAAACAGAATTTGCATAAAGTAATATGCAAACTAACTCTTGGGAATCTGTTGTACGTTTTTATTCAGTGAGAAACTTGCTGTGCTACATCTTGTACATATCAAATATTATGATATATTGGAAGTCTACTTCAAGCTCTACATATAAACTTGGTGATAGAAAAGGGATGGCAAAATCCTATTTTTGCTGCTACACTTCACGTCTAACAGTGATAATTTATCATTGGCACAAAGACTGAATTCCCACTGCATGACTGTATTTCATTGGAGATCTTGACAAGCTTTGCTTGAACTGACGTAGTATTTCTATTTGCCTTTAAACTAACATTTTATAACATATAACAGCATTAGCTCTATGGGGGATTTGCCAATATGAATATATCAAATAGTTTGTGCACTTGGACTCTAAGAGTAAACCACTTAGAAACATTGGGGGAGATGTATCAAAGGTTGGAGAGATAAAGTGGAGAGATAACGTACCAACCAATCAGCTCCAAACTGTCATTTATCAAACACTGGGTCTGATTCAGCTTTGGGAATAGAGTAAGAAAGAGCAAGTAACTGTGCATCTTGGTAAAACCATGCTGCACTGCAGGTGGAGCACATTTAAAATGTTCAAAGAGATTTAGATTTGGGAGGAGTGTGTCCAAACTTAAATCTGAATTGCAGTATAATAATAAAGCTGTGCAGTATTTGAGGGCTACATGCAAAAGCAGCCAGTATTTACCATACTGTACATGCAAAACAGTATGTATTTGTACCCCTTGCATTAAAACATGGTTTGTCTAGGTTCACAGTTACTTGCTATATCTTACTCTATTCCCAAAGCTGAATTAAGCCAGCAGCCTGAAAGATGACAGTTAGGAGCTAATTGGTTACTACTTTATCTCTCTCCAAGCATTTGTAAATCTCACCCATTATTATTTGTCAGACTCATAGGGGTAGATTTATTAAAACCTCTAAAACAGACAAGTGGATGTGTTACCCATACAACCAATCAGATTCAGATTGATTCAGATGTTCTAGAATGCAATAGATAAATGATAGCTAGAATCTGATTAGCTACTATGGGGAAACACCATCAGTTTTCATTTTTATAAACTTTAGTAAATCTACCCCATTAGGTCAAAAATAAAATTTTGCACACACTAGTAAGAGTAAGTTTTGTATGTTTTCATCATGCAGTGCATAGAAAAAAAATGCAGAACACCAAGTTCAATATGGCTTAACATGACAATTAGTAGTGTCTTTAGTGCCATTTTTTTAAGTAAATTCAATGTATTGTTAATGAAAACTCTGATGAGTTGTCTATGTAGTGGAAGCACAACCAGTACTGTATATGGTGATCAATGCATAATAGCAGTCTAAAGATATTACAAACTCATGCGCTGTAAGGATATTGGAATGCAGAGTCACTACATTAAAATAATAATAAGTTTGTCTAGTTTACCTCAATTAATTTGGTGATTAATGACAGGGACAGTTTAAAAAATAGAAGTAAACATAATAGACCTTTTTTCTGCAGTGTACTGTATACATTCTACAAAATCACTCCCATTCAAATATTGATCTATTAGTCTATTAAAAATGATTAGTTTCCACCTTAAACAAGCACAGTTCAACCAATGGTGGAACATCAAATAAAGACAGCATTTTAAAGAATGACAAATAAATTCATACAATTGGTGAATTTAGCTTAATTTCAGAGATTCATGAATATAATAAGTCCAAAGAACCTAAATAAACATGAAAATGTCCATACTGGTTGGTGGGTTTTTTGTTTAGCATGTGACAGTCCACGTGTCTAGAGTAGGGGTCATATTTTTTCTCTCACTTAAACTACATTGGATCAATAAACAGTAAGTTCTGTAACAACATGGTGAACAAGATGTGGGGTCTAAAATATATATTTTTTAAAATAATGTTAATTTAAAATGTTATTAACATTTCTTTAGTATTTAGTGCTATATATGCTATATCAAACTATATTTCAAACAAGTAAAATATTTTATTGCATACATAATCATAATTAAGCCATTTGACAGGTGTCACACTGACTGACTCATACTAATGCTTTAAGACTTTTGTAGGCTCTACACAAAAGGTATGACAAAGACGCAAGGATAGTACAAAATACACACATATATACAGAGATGAGAGACTGAACAGACTTTTATAAACTAGGAGGGCTCCCTAACATTAACTCGGTTTGTATTGTGGAGCTCCTTCGAACAGTTTGTCTTGTTATTTTATTTTAACAAATGTATTGTGTCAGATTAAGACAAAAAGAAAACACAACTACAGTACAGAAAAAATTAGGATATACAGTATTGTGTGCATCAATATTACAGCACATATATGGCAGCCATTATTCTTGAAAAAAAAACTGCTGGCCTATATTATTATTTTACAAATAATGAGAACAGTTATTATTATTATTATTATTATTATTATTATTATTATTATTATTATAATTATTGCTAAATAAAGGGAGATGTCATTAAATAAAAAAATATAGCGGGACATTACACTTATTATAAAAATATGGGACATTATACATATTATACATCTATAGTGGGAATTTTATAAAATGTTTACTCTACAGGGGGCACACATTTTATTTGAATACAGTACATGGACACTGTCAAGAGGAAGGAGTATGGTTTCAACTGGAATAACAGTGGTTTTTCCTAAACTGCTTGAGGTTTGGTTAAAACACATGACATTTATTGATTCAAAACCATTGCACATCATAGGTGATTTTAGTTTTTACCCTCCAAACCCCTGTGTAATAAACTTATAGTCTGGAGGGCAAAATTATTGACTATTGTATGTGCAGAAATGTGTGATGGTGTTAAACTGATCCAAGTAACCATACAATTTTAAATGTAATCTCTATAGCAGAGGTTCCCAAATGCTGTCTTCAATGCTCCCCAACAGTTATGTTGGGGAGCATATCATGGTTGAGCACAGATGACTTAATTTGTACCACAGTTTAATATATCCACCTTTGCACGACCATGGATATCTCTAAAACCTGACCTGTTGACTTAGATTAGTCATTTCTGGTGTGTCGTATCATCTTCCTACCCAACCTCCTCACTCTCACTACATCTCTAACCTCATATCTGTCCCTCAGGCCCTCTCTTCCTCTGCCCATTGTCTCTGTTCCACTTAGGTCACTTTCTTTCATACTCACATCCAGGATTTACCTTGAGCTGCCCCCATCCTCTTTAATTCACTCCCTTGCCCATTCAGACTTATTTTTATTAAAGCATACCAGCACTTTTTATAACTCTATACTTCACCATATAGTGTGTAAGCTTTTAAGGGCAAGACCCTCCTCTCTTCTATTCTTACCTAGCACACTCCATTTATCGAGTGCTCCATTCCCTTATTTCCTTCTCTCATTCAGCAACTCTGACTTTGATTGCTCGTCCAAATGTTGGGTACAGAGTCATTGAGTACTGAGTTGATTGCCACCTGCAATTCTTGCTAGCTTTCCCCTGTTATTTGTGCTACCCAGTCTGTGGTATGCAATTAATATTTATTGGCTTATGCACAAGTGCTATGGCCATCCATTAGGTATTATACCTATACTATGATAACTTGTTACTGTGATATGTTTTCTATGTTTACCCTGTATGTTACTGAATACACTATTTTAAAGCACATTATAAATAATAATAGTAACAACAACAGTTAGGAAACAGCATCTAGCTATATAAAAACCACATGATTGGTACCTGTTTCTGATTTATGCAGTTTCCCAACACCATATCATTGTAGAGGTGAAAGTTTCAGATGTAGGAGTGGAACTAGTGTCTCATGACAATTCATGGTGATCCTCTACCTCCCATAAAATACAGAATATCCTTGTGACAATTTTTCAGAGAGAATTCCCTCACTGAATCAAATTATAAGAGAACATAGAATTGTTAAACATAAAATTGGCTTATAAAGGAATGGAGGAGTTGGCTAGTGGGGCATTCATCCTATTGAAATCCTTAGAATGATGGGAAATAATCAGTATGACTGAATCACTGTAAATTACATAGTGTTCCTGAAAATATAGTTTATGAGTGATGTTCTCATTTCAACTACAAATCATGGGAGTGTGGAAGTTTTTATAAATACCTATTTCTGTATTATATTGTCAGCATACCCACTATAAACCAATTGATAAACTAAGGAAACTAGGTCTCAGAACAATATCTACACCTCTGAAGATCTGATAGCTGGTGCCAATTTCCTGTCTTGTATAATGGCTGCTTACAATCACCATTCATCTAGCCAGACACAATTGTTATGTATTTATGGTAAAATCCAAAGTCATTCACATTTTCTTCTAAATCAAGTTTACCCAAAGGAAACTTTATGAAAATTTGAGTGACAAAAAAACATGAGAAAAGTCCAAGTAAGTAAAACAACAGTAACAGGAAACAAAATGCTGAGTGACCTAGAAAAAAGGATCCTTGATATCAGATTGGGAATAGAGTGTGATCTTTCATAAAAACTTTGAATACATTCTGCTAAATTGCTTGAAAAATCATTGGACTTTAGTTTATACCATCTTGAAATATTTTATACAGGTTCAGTACAACTGCAGCCTCCATCCTCGAACTGTAGGAGCCTCATACTAAGTTGGACGCATGTTAACAAACAGACCCCTTTAATGATTTTGAATTGCTTGTGCATGCTTCTTAATCTGAAAACTTGTTATGCACAAATGTTGTTTGATGCGTCCAAAGTAGAAGTAGTTGCATCTATGTCAGATGTTGAGCAAATGGAGACCAACATCAGTGTCATGGGCAAGTAGCCTGACTTCTGTTCTTGTTTTTGTTGTTCAGACACAGTTATAATCCCTGTTTTAGATGATCTTTTGTGTAGTTTGTAATGAATGGTGTAGAGACCATTTATATAATTAATTTTGATTCTATATAAAGATTCAAATAATGTGATAGTAAACACCGTACATCACTGCGAGGTGTCACTATTAGATTTACTATAATTGGGAAACAGGAGCTGCAGCTTTAAGAGACTATAGTATTAACAATCCATAAGAGTGGGCAGCGAGGAATAAGGGATGCCAACAAAAGACCTGCAAATGCAAGGAGATAGAGAGAGAACTATGACATCAGTGAGTGGTGAGCAGAGCAAGCTGCTGCAGTGTGGAGTTGATATATGTTAAGATAAATAATTATATAAGACTGACTTTCTGAGGAGATTTCTCTGAGCTGGGAGAAGATGTTTAGAGGGACTCCAGAGTGATTGAGGAGGAAGCAGTTTAGAAATGTCAGTGAGGTGATTGGCGAGAGCAGTTGTGCTGACAGAGCTGTATTGAGAAACACTGAGTGAGCTGTGTAAGTTTACAGTGAGGAGATCTGTGTGCAGAATGTGAAACCATAGAATGCATGCAAATGAGAGACCTTGTATGTTGCTGACAACCACAGAGACCAGTTTCACAGACCCCCTAGAAGTGCTGCATGATTCATGACCTGAGTAGTTTGGAACTTGTGGTGCCACAACAGTTCAAGTGTACACTGCATTATCCTTCACAGTAAGGCATCCAGAGACATAGTTTGTTTTGCTATATTTTTAAAGGAATGGATTGTATTGCCGGCGGATGTATAGCCTGACAGCGGCTGGCCGAAGGGAGGAAATCCAGATAGCGGAGGTAAGTACAGCTAACCCTCCCCCTCCTAATCCTAACCCTCCTTTAGGGGTGCCTAACTCTTACCTCCCCCCCTAGTGCCTAACCCTAACCTCACCTCGCTAGTGCCTAAACCTAACCACCCCTCCCAGCACCCTAAACCTAACCCTCCCGGAGGGTGCCTGACCCTAACCCCCCCTTTCCCTAGCCTAACCCTAACCCTCCCCATGTGGGTGCCTAACCCTAAGTCCCCCCGGGGTGCCCCAAACCTAACCCTCCCCCCCGTGGCTAACAGGATGGGCACCCGTACTTACCTCATTCGGGCCTGCGTTGTTCTGCATTCCGGCATCAGGATTATGACAAGCATCAGTATCTTGATGCCTGTCATAAATCCCTAGCCAAAGTCAAAATAACAGAACTGCAATGTTAAGATGATTTTATTACATTATAAAATTCCGGACTGCCAACAGTCAAGTTAAGTGAATTCAAGTCACCTAAATCAGTGTCAATTACTGTTAGATCAGGAGATACTATGTAATACAGTGTAATAGAGTTGTAGGTTTAGGATCTGAATAAGTACAGTTGTTTGATAATACTACAGGTCCATAGAAGTGCAATATTAGGTATTGTTATTGAAGCAAAGCTATTACTCAATATGTAGATATAACCTTGATAAAGTGTTCTTGGTGTAAAGTGTTCCTTAGAAACAAATATTAAATAAACTAATTACTTATTACCAGATGCTGGGTTCCATGTTGCATCACATGCAAGTATTATTGTGATAGATTACTATTAGCTTGTGTGTTTATTATAACCGTGAAACCAGAAGTATTCTTGTACCACTTTCAAAAAGTAACAGTAAAAGATTTTACACTCTGCTGTTGTGTATTTCCTGTGTCACAGGGTGGGAGCACATGCCTCTGTGTTGTGGTGTGGAGAAGAGGGGAAGTAAGTGTGCTTTTGAAGATTGGACAGGTGTAAATAATTAATATTTTCCTCAATCAAGGTCATCAGGCCTGTCTTATCTATCCATTGTAACATTAAAAAATTTATCTGAGTTACTATAAAAATAATCAGTCAACTAGAAGGAACACGTTTGGATAATTAGGTACCTGCTTAGCATCTTCATGATTGTTATATTTTGGGGAAAAAATATTTCTGACATTTCTAGCAACCATGGTAGGTTGTTAATTGCTAGAATCCATGCTTGGTAGCTTATGTTCCTGAATGGATAGCACACAGTGATTGGCAGGTGCGCTCACAGCATATATAGGAAATCCATTAAGTGGTTCTGTTTGGTTCCAGGTGCAATACCACTTGTGGTTCTATGGTACATTGACAATAATTTATTTAATAATCTATGTTACTGATGTGTCCTCACACATTATTGCTGCAGTCGCACCAAACAACCACTCTCGGCGTGCCAGGTCCCGTGCAACTGGTCCTGTATTGAGCCTTTTTCTGCATCCATTCTGCCCAAAAATACATCTTATGTGCAATGCAATGTAACTAAGTTGCACCACTAGACTGTACTGATTAATTTGATTTGCAACACTTGCATATCTGTGTGGCCACTGCTTCTTTTCCATGTCAAACTCCATTGTGCTTCATACACAAATTCAGTCGCGCACAGATATACAAGTGTTGCATATTAAATTAATCAGTGTAGTTTTGTGGTACAGTCATCTTGCAAGCATGGCATATTGAGGCTAAATGTATGAGGACACATTTGTATCTGTGGGGCCTACTGTTTAATTTGGATTTTGACTACTGTTGGATACTGATTTAGTGTTTCTGCCAGACTGCTGTACAAACTGGCCTTACACTGACCTTCTCTGTCTTTGAAATAAATTGTAGTTTTATCTCTGTGATACCTTAGTTGTGAGACCCTTCTCATTGGCAAATAAACACCCCTCTCTGTGCAGCTATGGGTGAAGCTAAGTATAGACAAGCAAAAAAAGTATGATAGCGCTCAGTGATGTTATGCAACAGGACACAGGGCCAAACATGATAACAAATGGTAGTTTGTGAAACAATGTCAATGCCAAATATTCTATATTGATGGCCAAACTGCAGCCCAAGGAACATAATGAAAAGCTTTTTGCCCAAGGTTATATTAGTGTGTAGTAATAAGATTATTAGTTGTGTTATTTGTAATTGCCTTGTAATTTCCATATGACCTAAATGTTGCTTATTACATTACATTGAAAAAATAATGTTTAAAATCATGTATATATGTTTATACTAAAAAAGCATAAATTTATTTTGTTGTGAATAACATTTGTTTTAATCAAATATAAGGATTTTCCTTTTTTTTCTTACTAAAGGCATGCTTGGTTTTATTAGTTAGTGAAATATTAAACATAAACACTTGAAAATGTATTGCTTGGGACCATGAATTATAGGCATTATCTGCATTGTTGCTCTTTGGATACCATATGGCTTGCATAGCATGGATGAAAACTTCTACTTCCACCTGCAGGGAATGATTATGAGCATATGACATGTGCTCACTGAATATTCTCTTATCCATGCCCTACTGTACATTTGTCTTGTCAGAGAGAAGCAGGTGACAATTGGGTTTGTGCAAAATTGTTAGTACATTAATCAAAACTGACACTGATAAATGAGCTGGTGCTGTAGTTGTCATTATATAGGTATTGTGTAGAATGTATATGCATAGTTAAACATGAAACATTTTTTTACCCTTGTAAAGCTTCAAATGCTAGAAAATAACATACCTGTTGAGGTCAATGTCTTCAGAATACAGAATCATTTATTTCCATATTTATTTATTTATTTATTTATTTATGAATGAGAATTTAGGAAATGTAAACTGAATATACCCAGTCACTGTTGTGACAGTACCTTTAGAGGACCCAAATACTGTACCCTTATTTCTATTGTTTTCCAAATTATCTCTGTTTGGAGGTCTACTATATGCAATGCATGTGTGTGTATTCCAATGAGCAAATAATTCTGTGAATTAGCAGCACCACCATTTTGTGAGTGACAGCAATCTCAGTCTGGGGCCTATTCATCATTCCTAAACTTTCTCTGGAGGTAATTAGGTTTAGAACTCGCATGGAGTCATGGAGTTCAAGTACCTAATCACTGGAGGAATTCATCATTCCTCCTCTCCATAACTATCTATTTCGAAAAGCTGTCAATTTGCGATGACAGCTTTTTCGGGAAATAGATAGTTTGCCCTCTCTACTCTACCTTACCGCAGCTGGAATCTGTGCGGCGCATGTGCTGTTACATTCGTAAAACCAGCGCACGCGCAGCACTACCTACAGCTGCGGTAATTTTGTTTCCCCCCAAACCCCCCTCCGAAAACCTCCCCCCCATCCCCGCACATACCTGCCTGCTGCAGTGTCTCTAGCTCCGATGGCTGGTCTGACAAGTGTTCTCCCAGCTGACCACAGTACAGTTTAGAAAAAAATAAAAAAAATGTCTAAACTTTATTGTGTTCTGCTGGGAGAACACTTGTCAGACCAGCCACCGGAGCCATAGGGTGGACCAGAGTGGCGGAGGGAGACGTCGGGGGACCTGTCCACGCTGACACAGGTATTTTTTACCTGCTATTCGCCACCTCACAGTGGCGAATAGTAACTCAATCAAATTCCGAAAATACATAATTTTTGGAATTTGATGAATACCATAATTTCTATATCCCCATATTAATGTACAGTATGGGGAGTGTGGAAATTAACGCAGGGGGACTTATCCAGGAGATATTAGTGATATCTCCTGTGTTATGTCTCTTCATTAAGGAAAATGTCCTTAAAACATTATTTTAGTGTTGATGAATAGGCCCCTCTGTGAGAGTTCAAAATCTGCAGTTAATCACATGGTGTCATGGCATACCATATCTGTATTACGCAAGGAACACATCCATTAAGGCATCAGCCTTAATTATCATAATTTCATTGCTTTGTGAAGCTTGAGTGGCAGAAATTCACTACAGAAAGTTAGAGGGAAATCTATCAACGATATCTATGGTTGTTCAAGTGGTGCCGTGTGTATGCAGCATTAGTCTCCATCTACATATCGGACAACCGGAACCCATATACTGTATGTCTAGGCTAATAAAGGAGTACATGAAGGGATATAACATGAAAAAATCATACATTATTCAAATTACAATTATTAGATAAATTCTAACAACAAATCTAGGAACAATAAATACCTAAAGTAGCACATAATATACTGCTTCACAGCAACTGTCCATAACTCCAATAACATTCTCTCAGGAAAAACTAATACTACAAAAGTATATCAAACTACTATTGTGAAAAACGAAATTACACACAAAAGATGTACATTTATCACAAAAGAAAAAGATAGCAAAGAATCTCAAAAAAATACAAAAAGACAAAAAACAACAAAAGGTAAAGAATACAAAATTAAATATAACAAGAAGAGGGCATAAGTACAATATGTATAACAGTCAAGAAAAAATATAATGATGTTACCCCATTATTGTAAAAATATTTTTAGTGGATTGTTCTCATTTAAACCACCAGGAACAATGGTGTTTAGTCTGTAAATCCAGCGTGCTTCTAATTTTTTAAGCTTCAACTCGCTTTCACCCCCTTTATTTGGTTTTGGGACATAGGGGTCTATTTACTAAGCAGTGTTAGGAGACAGAGAGAAAAATGATAAGAAAGTGATAAGGTGCCAGCCAATCAGCTCCCAAATGTCATTTTTCAAACACAGCCTGTGAGATGACAGTTGGGAGCTGATTGGCTGGCACCTTATCACTTTTCACTCTGTCTCCTAACACTGCTTAGTAAATAGACCCCATTGTCTTCTAAAAGTTATACATTGTGTTTGATAATACTAACTATGCCAGGGTGTGGAATAAACTGGCCTCATATGAGTTTTAAGTGTGAAATGCCCTTTGTGTGAGTGTTGAATGTCATGCAGTACTTCATATGCTGGATTTGTGAATTACAATCGGCTCTAGAGCTCTAGGTGCTGTGTCCATACTGTAAAATAATCGGAATGACCATCCAAGGATCTGTTGATCCGCTTTAGACTCCTGCCAGTTTAGTGCACTCATTTTAGCAGACAGTGCATAGAATATTAAAGAATATTAAAGCATTATTGGATACCAGAAGTTTACTGAGTATTTAATATGGGGATGTAGAAAGTTACAACACAGATTAGAGAGAACCAAACAGGCACAATAAGAGAAAGTATAGGAATGAATTTACTTGTACTCAGGGGTGTCTTTACAGAGGGGAGGGGGCCCCCACCTCTTTCCCCAGTGACTGGCAGCTGACCGATGTGGATGGCCGGCCACCGCAGCTTCAGTAGAGTCTGAGTGTGCCCAGAGTCTACTGCGCATGCACAGAGCACCAGGGAAATGGTGTGGCTGCAAACCATCTTGTTTCATTTGATGGTGTGAGTGGAAGGCTGGGAGGTCTGGGCCTTAGTCGACACTGGCAGTGAATTAACCATAATTTCTGCCAACCTGGTTCCACTTGGGGCTGATAAGGTGCTACCCCCGGTAAAGATTATATGTGTACATGGGGATGTAGAAGAATGCCCCCGAGACCGATCTCTGGAGGTGGTAGCTGCAGTAGCTGCCAGACCATCATACCCATTGATCCTAGGTTGGGAATTTCCAATATTACAAGAGGTAGTTACTTGGCATAATGACAGCAGACGGTACACGTCACAGGTGTCCCAAAAGCCAAGCTCTGCTGTGTCCCAAAATTTGGTGGCTCTAACACCCTCCTTGGCCAGTGAACAGCAGGAGGGGAGATAGCATGAGGCACAGTGGGTTCCCATTGGCAAGGAAGTGTCTTTACAGGACTTTGGTGAAGACCAACAGAATTATGGGAACTTGATAAATGCATTTGAAAATGTTGTAGAGATAAATGGTAGAGTAATCACGGCTTTACCAGCAGACAGTGTACCATACTTTGCATTGAAAAATTATTTGTTATTGTAAGGATCCACGAGTAGCGGATCATCTTGTTGGCAGGTCCCAGCCATAGTTGCGACTGGGACACTGCATCATGTCCTGTCCTTGTTCCAGCTGTTGCAGGCAGCTGGAAATCCTGTCTTGTCTGTTTACAGATCTCAGGTGCTCACTAATTAATCATTCCTGCCTGTGTGCAGATCTCAGGTGCTCACTAATTAATCATGTCTCTGTGCAGAGCTCAAGTGCCTGGGATTAGGAGAAGCTCTCGGCAGGAAACGGCTCTGATTGTACCCTGCATATCTTAAGTTACAGCCAGCCCTGCACTCAGTGGCGGTTATACTGTCTGACTTACTAAGTTGTTGGTCTTTCTCATAAGTCTAAACTCCAGCCAGTGTTCTAGTGTTCCACAGTTCTAGTATCTTGAATCTGTCAGCATTAATCCATTGGCATTCTGTACTACAAGTCCTGTCAAGCTGTGTTTCTCAGTATTCAGATAATATACCTGCCGTGCTTTAGTACACCTGTCTGGTTCCTGTTCCATGGCCTGCAAGGCTGTATTCTACTCCAACTATACCATCACGGCGCAGTAGCCAGACCCCGGCTGCCTAAGCCAAATCACAGCCCATAGGCCGCATCAAACTTTGTATCATCATGGCTCAGTAGCTACACCCCATCTGTCACAGTCACACAGTGGCTATAAGGCTGAATCCTTTCCAAATCCATCTCGGCTGTCACAGCCACATCTTGGCCACTAGGCCACATCTTGCCAAGATCACCTCAGCTCTGAAAGCTGCACCTCAGCCACTAGCGCATCTTGCCAAGTTCACCTCAGCTCTCAAAACTGAACCTCAGCCACTAAGTCGCATCTTGCCAAGATCACCTCAGTTCTCAAACTGCATCTCAGCCACTAGGCCGCATCATAGCCAAGATCTTCCCAGCTCTCAAAGCTGCATCTCAGCTACAAGGCCGCATCCTTGCCAAGCTCGTCTCAGCTCTCAAAGCTGCACATTAGCCACAGTTCTGCCTCATCATTGTTTTTTTGTCTGTTTCTTGTTTATCTTGCCTGTTTTGTCTAGTCTGTAATCCTGCTATAGCCTCATTTCTAGTCATTCCTGCTGTGCAGCTAATTTAGGTTGTCCATTCTCTGCCTGCCTGACAACCCAATTCACACCATAGTCCCATGGCTATCCTTAGGCCCATTATCTGCCGCTGCTAGTGCACCCTGTTATATCTGTTTAGTGTCACTTCTCTGCAGCCTCACACCAGTTAGCCAGTTGTGGAAGAACTGCCACATCACCATCCTGTCTTGTCCTAGTCAGCAGTCCTGTGGTCTCACCTCATTATGTGAGATCGTAACAGTTATATCTTGTAACATATTTGAAGGTTAAGAGAGTAGACCAATTGTTGGTTCCCCGGAAACATGAGCAGTTGGTGTTGAGGGCGGCTCATACATAACCATGGGGTGACCATATGGGGGAGGTGAAAACTCTCCAGAATATTCAGTTACGTCTCTTCTGGCCCTAAATTCATGCAGCAGTAAAAAAGTATTGTCAGAAATGTCCAGTGTGTCAGAGAGCACCCCGGTCAGGGTTTTGGGCACCCTTGTGTCCCCTCCCTGTCATTTCTGTACCTTTTGAGTGGTATGGATCTGAAAGGGCCGGTGGAAAAATCTGCTCATGGGCAGACAATACATATTAGTGGTAGTAGATTATGCCACAAGGTACCCGGAGGCCATACCGCTATGTAATATGAAATCTAGCACTATTGCCCGGTAGTTAATGATGCTATATACCTGTCTGGGAATACCAAAAGAGGTTCTGACAGATCAAGAAACCCCTTTTGTATACAAATTGATGAAAGATTTGTGCCAACTGTTAAGGGTAATGCGAAGAATATAGCGATATGGCACATAGTGTGAATTATAGTTTTCATGTAATAACAGGTTGTTAATTAAAAGCCATAGAATCACTGGTTTCATAACAGTGAGGAAAGTGTGAGGGCAGGAAAGCTGACTGCCCTTATTAGGTCATGTATCCTGTGACTCCCAGTACAGATTAATGAAAGGATAACAAGCAGGAAAGATGCCAAGCTAACCATTTGACATGTAACTGGAATCTAGCTCTGTATGTTCCTGAAATGGCCTATTATCACATTTAGGAGCCACATCTTAATTTTAAGGATTGTTAAGTGTACCCAGCAATTGGAATTTGGATTAACATCTGACTGTCACATGACAACTTTTCTTGTGAAGTGTACAGGGCAGAAAGGCCTTTTGATTACAGTTATGTAATAATAGCCCAGGTAACAGAATTAAGAGCCCATCTGTGTGTTCATTCAATTATGGTGATGTTGTCACCGGGACATGTAGATTGCTCAGCCCTTTGTGTTTGCAGCTATAGGAAGCAAGCACTGTAGGGGGTTAAACATAGAGTAGTTGGTCTGACTTTCAGGTGTGATTAGATATAGCCATATCAAAGACGTGTCATATTTCAGATGGTTTTTGAGATAAAATTGATGTATCAATGATAGCTGGAAGCTTGAAAATCATATACACATAACTGGATTCAACATCCCGATTGTGTGTGAGTCACAAATCATTGAGACATACAGTTGCAAAGATATGAGATATCTCAAGAATGCACAATCACAAACACATGATATCTAAATTCATATAATAGCTAAAATAAGAACAAGTAAGGTGAACAACCCATATTTTTGGTAATCTTTCAGCAGGGGAAGTTATTAAGAATTATTTGGTTTTAAGTTTAAAGGGATTTAGAAGTTAGCTGGGAGGTTCCTGGCCCCCAATTATCTTAATCCACCAATCAGAGATGACTGGGGTGACATTATCTTTGGTGTGATGCTCTGCTGATAAAAAGGATTGAAGTCCTGTGTTCTGGGTTCAAACTAAGGGATCAATGTTGCATTGAAGTTTAACCCGCATTCCTTGCATTTCTATCGTTCCTTCTGGGGAAAATTAGCTGAGCTTTAATTTGTAAGTCTTCCTGTTTATTTTAAATTGCTATACCTTTGTAACCATTATTTTCTTTGTAACATTCTTTTTAAGCATCATACACCTTTTTGTAAATTAATTATTATTTATTAGTTTATTTCATATATGCTCCGAGACCTAGTCTTTAAAGAGATTATTAATCCGCTAGGGTAACGCTACATCTATTGTTAAGTACGGGAAGTAGAGGGGCGGTCTCAGCGAACTGTGTGGTCATCTGGGACACCAAGTCTGCGCAATTGGGGAGAGGTTATGCTATAACTGTGTTAACTGCTAGAATCAGGAGGCAACATATTAACTTTGTGGGTATCTTGTTGCCAAGCCTGCACAATTGCTCATTAGATAAGGGACCTGTAGCTATCTTCCATCGGTGGTGGTAGTATATAAGCAAGGTATTTGTATCATGGAACGCTGTCTATAGCAGAGTTGCACCCCCACGTCAGGGGTACTTGTTGTGGGTCCCTGACAGGTAGATAGGATTACCACCTCAGTTTATCACCCTCAAACAGATGGGCTAATGAAATGCTTTAACCAGACCCTTAAACAGATGATAAAGAAGGTGGTGTCACAAGAAAAGCAAGATTGGGATCTACTCCTGCCTTATTTGGTGTTTGCAGTTTGTGATGTGCCCCAATCCTCCACGGGGTTCAGTCCCTTCAAACTCCTCTATGGGTGGCAACCTAGAGGAATTTTAGATGTGTTAAAGGAAGGGTGGGAGCAACAGCTATGCCAAGATCCTAATATCGTTCAGTTTGAGTCCCAATTGTATGGCCAGTTAAGGCACATTGCGCCACTGCTGAACAAACATATGAACAGAGCTCAACAGCATCAGAAATGCAATTATGACGTTACCAAAGTTGACCAGTCTTTCAAACTGGGTGGCAAGGTACAAGTACTTGTGCCTACTACTGAAAGAAATTTGTATACTCAATGGTGAGGCTCTTATGAGATCATAGAGGCCATGGGAACATTAAACTACAGGGCACGACAGGAGGGTAGATGGAAGGAGACACAAATTTATCATGTAAATCTATTAAAACCTTGGAAAGAAAGTGCCAGTCAGCCCTTTTTAGTGGCAAAAAAACCCCCAGACTGTCAGTCTAAGCCAAAAAGAGGAAGTGGTGAGCTTAGTAGCACAAAAACAAGATGTATTTTCTGCTATTCTGGGAAAGACCCAAATCATACATCATGATATTGTTACTACTCCTGGGGTGATAATGAAGCAGAGACCCTACTGCATACCTGAGGCAAAACAGGCAGTGGTAAAACGTTAAGTGGAAAAGATGCTGCACTTTGGGGTCATAGAGGAGTCAAACAGTAAATGGAATAACCCCATTGTCTTAGTGTCAAAGCCTTTGGGAGCTTTAAGATTCTGCAAAGACTTTTTCAAGTTAAATAAAGTTTCTAAGTTTGGTTCCTACCCTATGCCCCAGGTTGACGAGTTGGTTTAGAATCTAGCAAAAGGCCAGTATCTCACTGCTTTTGATTTGACAAAAGGGTATTGTTAGATTCCTTTGACTGAAGTTGCTAAAGCAAAAACAGCCTTCAATACTCCAGAGGGAGGGCTCCAGTACAAAATGCTTCATTTTGGTTTGCATGGAGCCCCAGCAACTTTCCAGAGGGTTATGAATAAGTTGCTTCGGCCCCACAGGGAGTATGTAGCTACATATTTAGATGTCATTGTCATCTTTAGCTCTGACTGGGAGTAACACCTTTCAAGGGTAGAAGCATAGTTACAGTCTTTAAGGGCACAAGGGTTTACCGCTAACCCTGAGAAATGGGCCATTGGAATGGTGGAGGTGAAATACTGGAGCAATAAAACAGCTTGGTAACAAGCTCCAGTCAAGGTTTTCCTGGACTCTGTTGTAAACCAGAAGCAAGGCTACTTAACAGCACCTGTTATCTCTCTTTAAAGCTGTGTCAGTGCATGTCCACAGTGATCCTGATGGTGAAGTAGTCACCCAGGTTATAGGCCTGGGGAAGACTAGTGTTAGGGATCCTGGACCTGTGAGTCCATTAAAAGAACTGTATTGCTGTTTGAAAGATTCTGTGTACCAGCCTGTAACATCTTGCCTGTGAACACTGCACTGTCCTGTATACCAGCCTGTGGTGAGGAAATAAAGCTTCTGTTGGATTTTACCCCATCTATGTGATTCTTGTCACAATATATATATAATAATAATTGGATAGCAATCTATGTGTAAAAATACAGCCAACCGCTCACTTTGCTCACGGCAACCTGTAATTCCTCTGGCAGCGGCTATATACAGCCAGGCACAAGCAGAGTTAGGATGGACTAATAGCCTGGACACGCTATATCAGGTTCACTCTATCTATTGCCTACAAACTAAGCATATACTATTGCGGTTATCACTCTCACACTGGGACGCCAGTAGTGAGGATTTGCTCTCAGCAGAATCTTTCTGCCAACCTGTATTTCAAATTAACAGTGAAGTGTTAATGAAATGCTACATTAGAAACATTGTATTATGGGACTCTCATTCATTCTAGATACATTAGTATCTCAAACATCTTAAGCCTTTTCAATTAGAAATGGCTCCACTGCCATTTACCCATCTGTGACTGCTATCCAATGTCCAATGTCACCACCATTAATTTCCATATAGTTTTATGAATTTTGCTGTCACTTTATAGTGACAGTGTTAAAGCCTACAGTCACCAGTGTGAAGCTACTATACATAGTAAGAGCAGGCCTCAACATAAGTAAGAGCAGGCCAACGGGCAAAGTATAAATAACATAAGAAACATTTCAAATTGTTTATTTAATGTTGATTAAAAAGGAGATACAATATTGCTTAGCAGTTGGGAAAGTAATTACATGGATTTGCATCATAATTTCCCCCTATGGTCCAGAAAATCCTTAAACACTGTGTTTACACTGCATCTCATGCATACAAAAGATTTACTGGAACAGTTTTCCCAAAACTATTAATATCTCGAGCAGTCCTACAAAATGTTTTCAGAACCAAAGCATGGCCATTTCAGTCATCTAATTATAATGTAATGGGAACACATAGATTTGTAGGTTACTTGTATGGGTTTAAATAATAGATACATAGATAGATTTTATTGCTACTTTTAAGTAATAATATCATTTATATATGTAGAAATATAGATGTAATTTGTAGACCCAAACAATATTTTTGATACTACAAAAGCTTTCATTTGATAGTATCACCCCTTCTTTCATATTTTACACAATGCTACATCTTTCCCTAAAACTCCACTAAGCATTATGTGAATGACAGCATGAACTGCAACAAGTTCCTTTCAGACTCACTACTACATAGCTTGAAAATTGATATTCAAGAACTACAAGGATGTGTCCAAACCAGGGCAAAAGACACGATGATCTGTGCTAACTTGAAATCTACCCCAAAATGCCCATCTGCTACTATGTGCATCTCATTTAAAAATTAATTTGTATGTGTAAATCCCCTCTCCCTGTGTGTCCAATCAAAGCTGCTCTTAAGTGTAAGCTCTTGCTAGCAGGGCCCTGTCTTCTTCTGTGCCCCATATGTAAATGTGAAATCTGCAAATTATAATTGTGTTATTATGTACACTTGTATACAGTATCTAAAAGGGAGTAGCTACAGTAGATGCAGCTGCTACAGGGCCCGGCCCTTTCGCTGCTCCTGGCTTTCCAGGGCAGCACGTCTGCTGTCATGGGCCTGGCCAGCTCTGCCTTGGTCTCTCCTCACTATTTCTTCATTTATAATACTTACTATATGCTAATCACTATTCATTTAAACCTTGTATGTCATCTAAAATGGCAGAGAGTGCAAAGATCATTTACAACCATAATGGATAAACTGCAAAATAATTTGCATATATGAATTTGTTTTTAGCAGATTAACTACTGTGATTCTAAATGATCTACTGTTAGCATGCTTTGCCTGTTTAGTTGATATACAAGGTTTAAAAGAATAGTAATTAGCATATAGTATTATAAAACATGTTTTAAATAACATAGTCTCCCTAATCCTAATGAGTATGATGTACCATGGTCATAATCCAATTTTGTCCCTGACGTTTAACTGGTGTTATTGCTACACCTGTGCCCATTCCTCCTCCTAGCATTAGTGAGGAGACATGGAGGAGGCTGGGCATGTGACAGCAGCACACAATGCTGAGAGAGGCCTATGGAAACATTTTGCTATAGGGCCCCATAGGTCTTGCTCTGCCCCCTGTCTGTAAAGTTGTGATCATATCTACAAATGTACAGTTTGGTCTCCCATGTAATTTTACTGTATGCTTCATACATTATAATGCTACAGACTCCTTTTGGTGCCTTATAATAGTAATGGGTTTGATTCATAGATGGACGCAATGCCGATATTTTTGAAGAATGAGTGATTGTCTGCTAATGCGCATGCAAATCAATTGTAATGTGATTACATTTGTACAGAGGAACCACTCACAATGTGAGTGACAGAAAGTCACCGTTTGGGGGAGGTAAAGGGGAGTGGTTAGAAAAACACAGACTTGTCTGACCATTTGCACACTGTTTTATGTGCGTGCATAAATTAGCCATTGCCTTCTCCTGTGCGTTTCAGGAGAGCTGCAGTGTTTGTAGTTGGTCAGACTTGCCTTATATGCTGCATGATGGCCTGATGTGTGTCGATAGTACTGTTGTTTATGCTGTTGCACGTCATCGGACAGATATGAGAAGGCAGCCTTGGGCGTACCTATGCCTGGATATGCTTTGGAAGGCATTAGCATATTTTAGCAAATACATCAATAACAATGATAGAAATCTCCTTTTCACAACACAATACAGCCAAACCTCAATAAACTTCCTTGACCTGGAAATTTTTATTGACAACCAACAGATACACACCAGAACCCCGTAGATGTCAATAGCTACATTCTATCTACCAGTTGTCATCACCCCACATGGCTTGACAACATTCCTAAAGGACAATTCAAAAGGATCAGACACAACTGCACAAGACTCACGGATTACAAGGAACAAGCCAACACCCTTAAACAGCAATTCATTGACAAAGTGTACAAACCGGACAAGTTAGAACTCACCATCGTCCAGATAGGAAAAGACTTAAGACAACCACTACTAGGCTACAAACTACAAACACTAAACACACACAACAGCATCCCTTTTAACATGCAATACAACACCCACACAAACAGCATCAAACACATCTTCAACAAACACTGACACCTGCTACTACAGGACGAACAACTTGCAGACATCCTTCCCACCAGACCAAAAGTCATCTACAAGAAAGCACCCAACATACACAGAAAACTGGTACAGAACCACATCCCACCCCCGCAACAAACACAGAGCAGGTTTCTTCCATTGCGGAACCTGCACGAACTGCACAACTCTAAAATACTACAGCACCTCCCCCACCACGTCATTCACCTCATCACAAACATGAGAGACCTACAAAATAAAGGAACACATCACATGCAACACTCCCAATGTCATTTATCTGATACAATGCCCCTGTAACCAACAGTACATAGGAAGAACCACAAGACTACTCAAAACAAGGATAGCGCAACACCTCAAAAACATCACCAAAAAATCAGACACCCATAGCATACCCATACACTTCCAAGAACACCACCAAAGCAACAACCTAGGCATCTGTTTCACAGGCATCAAACACATCACAAGACACTGGAGAGGTGGCGACCACATCAAAATCCTCAACAAAGAGGAACTCCGGTGGATCTTTACACTAAAGACACTGACACCCAGAGGACTCAATATTGACAATGATGTCAAATCAGTTATCAGCAAATAGACCCACCCCATGTTACCAACACGCAGATGGACACCACCTACCCCTGCCATGCCATAAACCCCACATCCCTGCCCATGAGGCACACACAGTACTCACCCAACCACACAAACAGGAGCACCAACCCACTACTTAGGCTGCCCACCCCCCACAACCCCCCCAACCACTACGTACCAGGACCCCACCATGGCAAGCACCCTGCCTAAACACCAACACCACACCAGTACCCCCACCCCACCGCACTTAACACCCCCACATCCACACCGCAATCCCGTGTACAGCCTATGTACCCTTCCCATCCTCTGCAATCTACACCTCATCCTCCCAACCTACCTAGGTCCCATTACACACTGCCTCCCCCTAGGAACCCCCCTCAACCCCATCCACATATTAGCCCCCCCCACACACAGACTTTGTATCCCATCACCCACATCCAGCCCACTTGTATATTAATATCACTTAATGGTCCTTCTACATCAAACCAGCCAACAGCCCAGAAGCCCACACCACAAAAAGAAAACCTTTGTCGCTGAGAATGAGACACACACACAACATACGGCACCACCACACAGCGACATCCCCAACACAACACACCACGTATCCATCGCCCCATACCCCAACCATTTCCACAGACTTATGACGTAAGCACTACTCACCACTACACCCACTTCACCCCCCTCCTCAAATATACACATCACTGTATGTTCACATTACCTCTCCCCCCATACCCACACACTGTACCGCGAGTCACCACACACACCCCTGTCCTTTAAGCACCCCAGTCAGCATTATACAGCATGCCCAAACAGTTGCCATGACAACCGCCACCCTCACCTACAGGAGTCATCGCATCACACTCCCCGCCTCCGCTACCCAATCAGATCCACCCCACAGCTCACACCCACTCAGCCCGGCTCCACAGCGACCGCTCGCACCACATGACATTCTACACGGAACGCATGTACACCACGGTTGTCATAAACCCACAACCAAACAGGAACCTCCACGTTACCCGCTCTCCACGCCCCCTGCAGCCTATCTTACCAGATCCCCAAACACACACCCACATCACCCTGACTATGCCCCAGCCGCCAGCACCACGTGACGGCCGTGCCGCACACACGGCCTCGGCCCTCCAAAACACAGGCCTAATTACAGTAATCACAGACATCTGTGTTACCACGGCCCTCAATTACAGCAATCACAGACAGCTGTGTAACCACAGCCCCTAATTACAGTAATCACAGACATCTGTGTAACCATGGCCTCTAATTAAAGCAATCACAGACAGCTGTATAACCACAGCCAATAATTACAGTAATCACAGACATCTGTGTAACCATGGTCCCTAATTACAGCAATCACAGACAGCTGTGTAAACACAGCCCCTCCCACATGTCGCAGACTATCAACAGATCCACAGCACACATCACCAAAGGCAGCCCAAACCCCCCCCCATGCCTCATCATACAGCGAGTTCAGCAACCGATCCCCACACAGACCAACCCCCCACCTCCCTGTCCACCATTGGCTGCCCACATCACATGACCACCAAAAGGCACAGGATTTAAACCCCATACCTGCAACACCATTCTCCTTACCTCCTTGAAGAAGGCAGAACCCCTGCTGAAATGCATTGGAGACCCCATACGCCCACATTCCAGACCCATGGCCTACTCCCACCGAAGCTCCTCATCCCCACGGGAACCTCCGGTTGGCCTTATTTGCATCACCCCTGCACTTGCTGCTGCAAGCACCTCCACCCTAACCATAAAGACCACAGATTGTCACACATCAAGCCCATCCCGGGCAGTCCATCCACCTGCCAGAAGGGTGACCCACACCGCACCCCCGGCTCTCACAGGGGGACTTACTCCAGTGACACGGCACCAGAGGCAGCTCCCACAAGCAACTCAGCCCTACTGCTGCATTCACAACCACCAGCACCACCCGGTCGCTGACCGCTGCAAAATAGAAGATCCTCTTGAACAACAGCTACTCATCTTTACCACTGCAGCAGCTTCAATCAGTCAACAAGGAACTGCAGCAATGCAACACCCCTTTGGCCTATGGACCTCAGGCCTTACCTACCGTTAGGTATAAGACTTTGAGACTTTTCATTCATACGCGGGACGCCGCCAGGTGTACTACACCCACCCACCACACCATATCCCTCTCACTCTCCCACCCTCACCCACCGAGACTCCCAAGACTGTCGACCATAGTGTCCAGCAGGGGTAACGTGCCGGTCTATTGAACCACATGGAAAGGAGCCCCCTGAAAGGGTTGACCCACCTCCCCAGTCTCTCCCCCCCACCTCTCTCACCCACCACCTTACCCACCTTATTGCCCGGGACTATATAGGAGAAGCACTGTGACTGCTCCAATAAAACATTTACTCCCACCTTGAGTCCGCCTCTGTCATTCCATTGGTCCACCTCTCTCCACTCATTCACACCACACACACTAGCAACCACATACACAGTCCAACACTCCCCCATCATCATTGCAACCACAGGGCGAGTGCACCTTCCGTACCCCACTGTCTCTATCCAATTTTATGCAGGACCTGGTATGCCTGTCATCAGGAAGTGCAGCACCCCACTCACCCATATAGCACACCTTTCAGCCCACTAACTTATCACATCTGCCCACACAGCAGAGCGCAGTCCTACCCAACCATCACCATATTTTAGCAACTGCGATCCGTGAGAGAATGCAGTTGCGATTGCATTACCATACGTATCTCAATCAGGCCCTATATCACTAAAAGTTGAGTAAAAACACATAATTGCACTTCAAAGAATATTTTAACTTTTACACTACTGGTCAAAAGTTTAAAAACATCCCTATTTTTTAGTTTTTGATTCATCGATCCATAAGACCTCCTTCCTGTCCTCAGTAGGCCACTGGCAGTGCTTTATGGCCCAGATAAGCCTTTTTCATTGCTGCAGAAAAGCTGTAAGTTTTTAACCCATTACTTGTTTCCTGAAAAAAGGCTTTTTGTTATATCTCTGGAATTTATATTAATTTCAGTTTTTGCAAACATAAACTTTTTCTTGCAGTTTACAGCTTACCATTTTTCCATTTCAGGCTAATCTTTGACCTTGAATTGCTTAAATAAAAAATGAAAAAATGATAGTATTCTAAAACTTTTAACTGGTTGTGTATAAATGACCCATACTGGGAAAAGCACTTCCACATAGTTTAATGAGGGAAGCAATGTACAAGACAGTTTGAGGAAATTTAACATATTTTAGGTACAGTATGATACTCTAAACTACAGAAAACCTTTTTTTTCTGTGAAAACCCAAAATACTTACTAGATAATATATTCCAGTTTAAATCTTGATGAAAAAAAGAATATAAAAATTATACCATATCAGAAATGTAGGAATTATATATATATATATATATATATATATATATATATATATAAATATATATATATATATAAATATATATATATATATATATATGTATACTCAGTTGGTGATATTAGGCTAATACTAAAGTATGTTCACCATATTGATTTATGGTTATGTTATTCTAAGTTCAAACAGAAGAAAATAATTCAAAGATGTATTAAGGTTATAAAAATATGTGAAATTGTTAGTTAAAAAAAGATCATGTGTGACTTGTGGCTTTTTACCAACATCTGCTTCTCTGCCAACAATACTTCAAAGGAAATGAAGCTCTCTGATTTATTTATCAAATAATTGTGGTGTATTCTATAAATTCTTTCCTATAATAGGAACCATTATTTTTTTTACAAAATACAAGGTACTCTCAGCTTTTACACATTTTGCTTTAACAAAGTTAGCAGAAATAAAATTGTTATTATGTTTAACGTAAAACTAAACATAAAAACTGTAATTTTTTTCAAACTGTGGGCCGTATTCAATTTGGAGCGAAAAGCCGTTTGTGGCAAAACTTTTTCTCCGATGACGTCATTTTTGCTGATTTCATTTATCCCCTTATTCAATTTTGGCGTCTTTTCGGTGGCGTGATAACGCAATGCAATGTAATAGGTGAAAAAGTTTTGCGTATGAATACCCGGGCCCACCCTAAACCCTTTTTAGACCCCCCTTGATGCTAACTGCGTCAAAAAATGCAAAAAATGACACAAAGGATACCCCAAAAAAGCACTTTGAGAAAATGTGCGCAAAAAAAGAGTTGGGGTACAAATTCAAATACTAGCGAAATAGCCTTTTGGGGGGGGTCTGGAAGCATGGGGGAGGTGTTTTTTTTTATTGCAGGTGTTTGCTGAAGGTGCGTTTTTTTGTGCACTTTAAAGCTTTATTTTAGTGACTTTGAACTATGCTTGCACCCATTTTCATGTACCCCAAATTTGATGGGAAAACTTATTTTCCCCCAAAAATGTAACAAAAAACTATTCTTCATCACTTGCTAAATGACACAAAATAGCGCCTATTGACACCATTTAAAAACCCATGTACCCACAGTGAGCCCCCATGTCAGAGCATCTTTAGGGGGTGTCAGGCTGATTTCCCCAAAAACGACAGGACTTTTCATCTGTTTGAGTTTTACCGCATCCCGTTTTCACCGATTTGGAGTTGCTTATGGGGATACCCGGGGACGTACGCGATACTTTTTCACACAGAAAAGCGGTGAAGATGGTGGAAAGTCTGGCCTCAGACTTTTCTCTTCTAATTGAATTCGGGCCTAAATGTAAAAAAAACATCTATTCATGCCTTAGAAGTCATACATGCTTAAGTGAAGCGTTCAATATACAGTACATTCTTAAAACCCATTACAGTAAATTAACTTTAGGGCTTATAGTGCAAATATAAAGTGCTTTGGGTTAATTTCAATATTATCTGCAGAGTTACTGGTATTAATGCTTTGTACTAAGTGCCAGATTAAGCTCTTGATTCATATTTGGGAATAGAGTAAAATAGAGCAAGTAACTGTGTCCCTGATTCAGAGATGCGCGCTAACCTGATGGTTAGTGTACATCTCCGATGTTTAGGGGTCTGTGCATACACAGGACCCTTTCTGTGCATGTGCAGAATGGGTCCTGCAATCTCGCTTGATTGATGATTGACATGCTGTGGCATTTGGGGGATGGGGCTGGTCACCGTTCCCGGAAACAGGAACATGTCGTCCCTGTTTTCTGTGAGGAACAAGGCCAGTGCCTGCGTCAGTGGACACAATTTCCTGGCCTTGCAAGTGACCAGGAACTGGCCAGGCCCTGGTAAGCTTCAGTCTCCACTGCCTGACCATCAGTCATGATGGTTGCTATGGTGATCCCTGACTGCTGGGATCACAGATGCAGCAACGACATGTCTGTTACCTATTGACACCTCCTGCTGTATAAACATTTTAGATGGATGGATTTGCACAGCTGTATGTGTGAGGTTCTGCAAATCTGTGGATCTCTGAATCAGGCCCTGTGCCCTTGGACAAACCATATTACAATGCAATGGCTGCAAATACATAATTGTTTTGGCATGTGGGGTAAATACTGGCTGCCTTTGCATGTAGCCCATAAATGCTGTAGAGCAATATTTTTACACTGCAATTTAGATTTCAATTTGGACACATCCCTCCCAAATCTATATCTCTCTACACATTTTACACCTGTCTCACCTGCAGAGCAACATGAATTTACCAAGATGCACAGTTACTTGCTCTTTCCTACTCCATTCCCAAATCTGAATTAGGCCGTAAGATCCTATGAGGCCCTAGCAACCAGAGGTGCAGCCAGAGAGGGTGCAGCAGGAGCAACCACTCCCCCTGCTGAAAATCTGGAAATGTGGTGCCTATCAAGACATGGGTTTGCTCCGCAGCTGTTGAGGCACCTCTTCCCTTTCCTCTTGCTACACTGTATAAGGAACCTGCCTTCCACATCATACCAGGAAGCAGTGGATGGTCTATAATAATGTGGAGTTTCTGGCTGTTGAGTACACTCTTCAACAGTCATTGCTATGCTGAAATTGGATGTGTCACACAGTATATGATAACCCCAGCCTAATTGTTTCAGTAGCAGACCTTTGTTAAATTAAGGAGACAGGCAAGTTATCTGTAGGACCTTTTTAGCTTGAAGTGTTCAGTGTTGTAAATTTTGATGGCTACCCAGTGGCGTAACTAGGGTATTTGGAGCCCAGGGCAATTGTAAAAATGGAAAACCCCCCCATATGCGTGTGCGGCAAAAAAAGGGTGTGGCCACTTAAAAATGGGGCTTGTCAACATGACACACCCCTTTATCATCACTCTGAACATTCTTTTCTATATGCACCTTAACCCCAGTAGTGTCCCTTATACAGTACCCCCAGTATGCAATGTCCCCAGTTGTGGTCCCTCTTATGCAGACCCATAGTAGTTCCCCTTATTCAGTACCCCAGTAGTGGTCTCCCTTATGCAGTGCCCCCCCTATGAAGTGCCCCCAGTAGTGGTACCCCTTATGAAGTGCTCCTTTATATAGTGCCCCCAGTAGTAGTCCCCCCTTATGCAGTGCCCCCAGTAGTGGTCCCCCTTATGCAGGCCCCCAGCAGTGATCCTCCCTATCCAGTGCCCCTTATACAGTGCCCCCTGTAGTTTTCCTCCCTATGCCCCTAGTGTTCCCCCCAATGCAGTGCCCCTAGTAGTAAGCCCCTTATATAGTGCCCCCAGCAGTAGTCCCCCCCTATGCAGTGCCCCCAGTAGTGGTCCCCCTTATGCAGGCCCCGGCAGTGATTCACCCTATCCAGCGCCCCTTATAATTTGCTCCCTGTAGTTTTCCTCCCTATTTAGTGCCCTTAGTGGTCCCCCCAATGCAGTGCCCCCAGTAGTGGTCCCCCTTATGCAGGCCCCCAGCAGTGATCCCCCCTATCCAGTGCCCCTTATACAGTGCCCCCTGTAGTTTTCCTCCCTATTTAGTGCCCCCAGTAGTAGTCCCCTAGTAGTAAGCCCCTTATATAGTGCCCCCAGTAGCAGTTACCCCCCTCCTGATGCAGTGCCCCCAATAGTAGTCCCCCCCAGCTGTAGTCCCCAGTAGTGCCCCTCCCCCAGTAGTGGTCCCCCCCAGTAATGGTCCCCACAGTAGTGGTGCCCCCAGTAGTGCTCCCCCCTGTAATGGTGCCTCCAGTAGTGGTCCCCCCTGTAATGGTTCCCCCAGTAGTGGTCCCCCCCTGTAATGGTGCCCCCGATGTGTAGACACACAACACAAGTAAAACAAAATAAAAAAAAATACACATACCTGAATCCACGCTCCGGCTCCAGCCACTGCTCCCGGTGCTGCACATCACTCTTCCAGGGCTGGTGCGCTCTGCATTATGGGATGGACATCATGACATCATGACCTCTCTCCCATTACCCACTGCAGGAGCCGGAAGGGAGCCGGCTCTTGCAGTGGGAGCTCAGCAGTCAATGAGAGTCTGTCTGACTCTCATTGGCTGCTGGTTAACACTCACATCGCTGCCACACTGGTGGTGAGGTGTGTGTTACTGCACAGCCTGAGACCGCCCGCCTCCCACCCTCCGCCTGGTGCTATTGGGTAAGCGCTCAGGGGAGGGAAGGTCTCGGCTGTGCAGCAAAGTACCGGTGCTGGGCACAGGGAAGCCTAGTGCTTGTCCTTTGTAAATGTGTAGCACTGACCGCACACACTGCGGTCGGCGCTACACTGCCTAACTAGGGCGGGTCGGTACCGTGGCCGGCGGCGTGGCCCCCCTCCCACGCCGCTGGTCCACCCCCCTTAGTTAGGCCACTGTGGCTACCCCCTGTGGGAACCACCCTTTATTGCCACAGTAGGATTATGGGTTTATAAAAGTATTTTGGAAAAGCAGAGTGCTCAAATTAAAAAGGCTTCAAAAACAGATGCAATACATAAATACATTTTGGTGTAAATAAATACTGGAAAATAAAATAAGAAAGATCTATTCTAGTCCAGCTGTACAAATACATTTATAGCATGATTTAATTACCATATGATGTCTAGGGGTAAATTTACTAAAATTCATGTTTGGGCGAGATTAAACACAATGTTTTTCGCATGAACACACTCGAGTTTGTGCAGAACAAACTCTCAAATTTACCAAGAATCATGTTTCACTAAATTGTGTTTTATAATGGTGTATGCATTTGTGTTTTTTTTTGCATGTTTCCTGTGTCTGACCACAGCCAAACATACCTAAACATGCATCCTGCACACATCAGTGAGATATGTGCAGGCTGCATGTGTGTACTGTGTATTAAAAAAAATGTGTCAACAAAGAGGACCGGTCCTGGTTCAAGAAATACGGGGAAAAATGATGTGGGGGTCCAGCATATTTTTAGAACCAACCGCAGACTCCATCATTGTGTGGTGTAATGTTGCATCTGAGAAACACACTTAACCCTGTATTTTATGAACCAGGGCCGCATTTCAGCCAATGAGCATTTTCCCCATTGACTTCAATGGTGGGAATGAACTTTAATAACCCCAAGGTTCCCACCATTAAAGTCAATGGGGGAAATGGTCATTGGCTGAGGGGTGGAGGCTTGCCTCTCTCAGCCAATGAGTGTTCAACCAATGCTAGATGTGGGCTACACGTTGGTGTTTTTTTATTTTTACAAGTCCATAGATACCTACATGGAATGAAGATGGCCTGAACCAAGAATAAAGAAAATTTTTTATTTTTTTCTATACGGGTACGATCATGGATTCTACTGGAAAAAAGGACAGACCGGTGCCAGGGACAAGGTAAGTATGAATTGTGAGTGTTGGTGAGTGAGTGATTTAGTGAGTGTATGTATAATAAAATACTATATTACACTCTTTTGTGTGTGTGTGTCTTGTAATTTTTTAAATAATTATTTTACAGGAGGAACCAGTGGGCCCTTCATACCCCACATGCTGGTACTTGTAGATCTACAAGCTCTGACATGTGGGATAGGCTTGTTGGGACCTCTAGTCCACCTGTAAAAAACAATATTACTTTTACACAATTAACACTATCAAACCCACATCCACCAACCAAGGATGTGGGGGATAGCCACAGGATTCAGCCCCAGCCTGGGGTACCCTGGAGAAGGGGAAGCCTATTATTGTGGGGTTCCCACATTCCCAGAGATCTCTGGCCTGGGATAACTAGTGCAAATGCTTTGGCCAAAGGACCCTGTCAAGTGTGTCACCTGGCTGCATCATTAGAACCCTGTTAGTGGAGCCTGGTGCTAGTTTTAAAAATATGGAGGACCCTCACGCCATTTTTCCTCGTATTTTTAGAACCAGGACCAACTCACAGAGCCCGGTGCTGGTTCATTAAATACATGGGACCCCTACACATTTTGTTTTACTGCATTTTTTAACCATGGCCAGATTAAAGAGCCTGGGGATGGTTCTGTTGTTTTTTGGGGGGGCAGGGGGGGCACATAATTTTTTTTTAAAGTTTAACACTTTAATGGCTTCATTACAGGCAGAAACATGCGCAGATCATACTGATCTGTGTATGATTCTGCTAAACACTCTGTTCAGAAGGGGATCTATTTTAAACATCTATTTTGGATCACGTTTCCTTTATTTACAGCCATGATTCCAACACACAATTATTGGTAAATTCACATGCTGTTTTCCTGTATATGGACTTGCAAGTTTGGCAGATGGTATATTAATTTATTTTTATGTGTTTATCTGTGTTTAGCAGAGAGAATCATGATTTCACACCCGTGTTTCCCATTACTAAATTTGTGAATTTAAAAAAATGGGCAAACACGCCCAAGAATGCAATATCAACCAAACTTGATTCTTAGTAAATTTACCCCCTATAGTGGCCACAGACCTGTAAATTGATCAATTTTGAAAGCAGTATTAAATGCAGCCGCAAGATGCTCCTATTCGACCAAAGCGTAAAGATTTGGGGGTGAGGTGTGCAGTGCTAAAAAACTGTTTCAGTTGTGCCAGAGTGTAATCACCCCTCTAAAATTCACAAAAGTTTAAAAGTACAAAATAATGAAATATGATAATAACAATGGCAAAGTATGCAACTATAACCACTTTTATATACCTATTGACATTCGCATTTTGAAGCACATGGGCCTGGGACACCTAATTTTTCATCTTTGCTCCCCTTCCTGTCAAAAGCTGGCTATACCACTGCTAGCAACATACTAGTTTGGGACACCTTTTCCCATTCCTTTTGTAAAAATTGAATACATACTATAACTGGCAGGAGCAATCTGGCTTCCTCAGTGTCCATTGGGATAGGGCCCAGGGTTGCATAATGGGTGAGACGGCTTTGATATCTATCACATTGAGGTGGGTGGCTTTGAGAAGATTAATTGAATGTAAAAAGTCAGGACAAAGCACACGGTTTTGCATTTGCTTCAGCAGGCATTGTTTTTTTCAACATTCATGTACAGGGCCTTATATAATAGAGTATATAGGTTATATACTGTACTAATAAGCATGCACATTTTCACTAAAATCATTAAAAAAGATCAAACTTTATATTTCATTGCTTAACTTATACAATGTGGATAAAATCATATTGGCTGCTATTGTTTAGTGTAGATTTGTACCTTTGAGTAATGTTAGTAAATATCATTGATCGATGTATTCTAACTCTTGGCAGCTGTAAAACTTCAGTTTTAATGACTGGTGCTGATATTGCAGTCTTAAAAATAGGGGTTCATTACTCTTTTTCTGAACAATATTTTAAGGGAATGGAATTGAACAGAAATGTGTTAATGTTTCTTTAGAAGTCTGATATACTATCATTTTCTGTTAAGTTTATTAAGCCAATAGACTGACTAAAGAAATGGAATGGACATCCTCTGTATCAATGCCTAAATCAGCAAGCAACTTAACACAGTAAATATGGATATTCTGAATTAACAGATTAGACATTCATTTTAGACTTAGCTCATTTATTTTAATAACACAATTTTAAAGGTTTGCTTTAAAAATGCAAATAATTCAAATATGATCACTTTTAAGCAGGTGTGACAAAGACAGCTATAATTGCTAGCATTTATTTAGTGATATTTCAGGCTGAGGTTTATTAGAGACCTCAGGCAAACTAGATATGATTTGCAGTAAGTTGCATAGCACAGTTCAGTGAAACTTATCATGGGATATACTATGACATATTTGGGATGACTCCCATTCATTGAATTACAGGAATTTGCTACAATTATTCTGACTATTTCTATGCCAAGATTACACACTTCAAGCCCAAGCTTATTTGGAATAGTAAATCTTGAAAAATATGAGAGCATTAATAACAAGTGTAAGTGCATGGGCAGGCCTGTAAGGTAAGCAGGGATGTACACTGATGACACTTATCAAAGCAAGCCACACCGATCTCAGTGAACACCAATGGACTAATTCAAAGTTGTATGCAAATCAGCCATAATTACATACACATTTAATACACATTAAATAATGGAGATAATCATCCGTATGCTGAGTTGCATGCACCTATGCAACTGCACCATCACATCATCTACTTGGTTTCAAAGCCATTGTCATTACCAGTACACAGAAACACCAACCTATCCTTGGTGCAAGAGACCCATCTGTAATCAGATGGATGTTTGCGTATGCACAACCTAGCATAGTTCCCAAATCTGTGCACTCATCAGGACCTCACTAAACTTAACCTACATGCAAATTCTCCATTACCATCCACTTATTCCCCCTCAGACACTAGTTGAAATGTGACTGAGTTGCGTATGACTCTGAATCGCCCGCAGATGTGTGTGCTCAGCTAAAGAGCATGTTCTCTGTGAAGGCAGAAGATCTGGCTACAATGGATATGCATGCAATTCAGCATCAGTCCCTGAGTGGGCTGCAGTGTGACATATGCCTTTCTCCACCTACATAATGAGGTGAATTGTGTCATCACATCTCATGTTGGCCAGATCTGTCATCCCATGAAGTTGAGTGTTTCAGGGCATGAAGTGGGCGGTGACAATGCTATTGCACATAACCATACTGACTTGTAGGAGTGTCATGGCATGTATCTAATGCTCTGTGCCATTCTGAGTTGTGCATATGGGGAAGGGAAGTCTGTTTCTGATGTATCTCTTGTACCTAGCATGGGGCTGGTGCAAGTGCAGATACTGCTAATGATTGTTGCAGCGGCCGGTCTAAATCCAATGCGATGTTGGGTGCCAGCTTGAACATGCATGAACCCCTGCATTGGTATTGATTGGATACTTATAGTTTCATAAAGAAGTAAATTAGGCTAATGCGGCTGTTCCCTAAACTTCAACAATGATGGCACACAATACAATTGTTGTCATCCCCTGACCACATTTCCCCATGCCCACATCTAAATGAGGACTAGGATCAGTAATCATTTATGAAAGGTCTAACTGACCATCAATATTTCAGTCTGCATAGGTAATTGAATAATATGAAGAATAGACTTTGCAAATAACCTCAAGCAAAGAGTAACACAATCTCGCCTCAGCAGGCAATACAGCAGGGGCATTTATTGAGTGATATATTGCAGAGAATTTCACTGCTGCAATCTGGAGGCAATACAACAGGGACATTCATAAAGTGATCTATTTTACAGACTTGCATTGTTGCAAACTGGATTACTAATAATAAACAGTAAAGTCAACAGTGCCCTAGTGCCAAGTTAAATAATCTGTAATATACAAGCCAGAGGAAAGTTTATTTTCAAAGTAGACCATCAATATCATTCTATTGAATTAAGTCATTTGAGAGTAAGTCAGCTTAGAAAGGGTGAGCCTGATCAGTATACTCTAGTGAGACTCATTACTTCTTTTATGCAGCATTGAGTCTGAGCCCGTGCATATTATACTAACCACTTATTTATCAGAGCAGACGGCTGGGCATTCCAGTATAACAAACCAGATATTGTTTGTTCCTTATGTGTGCATTGATGGGAACACAAATAAGGCAATCCTTAATATTAACCTTGATCTCACATTGTGCTACAGAATCAGCATGATGTATTAATAAATGTATAAAAAAAACTGTATATTTAAAAAATTTAATAATACAGCAAAGTTATAAAACAAAACACAATACTTTTTGTGTACAGTTCCTTCACTTCTCATAATCATGCATTTTGTTACTTTTTGCTTCACTAGTGACTGTGGGTTTGTATATAACTTGACAACATGCTGGTTGGATCTGGGAGATGTCATTGCAGGGTTTGTAGATACAGCCTATACCTAGCAATTATATCTTAAAATAATTATCCACCTGATATGAACATTAAACTAGTTAGTTTGTGTGGAGAAACTATGTAAAATAATGGACATACTGAACTTTCTACAGTCCAAATTCCCATAGCTTCACTGCTACTTTTCATGTGAGCATGTCATGGTGTTCCTGTATAGTAACCCAATAAAAATGAAATAATACAATCAGCATGTCTTGGCATTCTATTCTATTCACAGCAGATGAAACTGCTACAGCGTGAACAGAATGTCATACCAAAGCTGAGGTTATTTTTATTCCAGGTTACTGTACAAGCATGCTTGCATTGAAACCACAATATGTGGCAGGCTCACCACAGTTAAAAAGACCCTAGATGCTGTTAAATGTCTGGGAAGAAAAGTATATGGGCGCCCACCTATCTATAGTTGAATATAAGACAGGCAGCTCTCCTAGGGGTCTCCCAACACCCTAGTTCAAATGGAAATGTAAATAGATAAAGGATAACTCCACAGTGTCTGTCCCGGATCATGAAGACACCCAATCCAGATAATAACAATGGTGTTTTATTTTTCAAATGATTCAAAATCTTCATAGATATATATCATAAAATAATCATGTACATAAAAATTGTAACAATAAGTAGTGCAAACGGCAATTTGATAACAAATACCCTGCTAATGTGAGAGAATAAATACCCTCAATTTGCACCTATAAAAATAGCACCAGCTGTGTGCCCTGTTTGCAAACAGTAATATGATTGTATCCAATGGTTAAAAAATCAGAAACCAAGTTGCATATGTGTATAGCAAGTATCCTTTCCGTGATTGTGCAATATTCATATAATGCCGAAGTGTGACCCATCCTTTATGCAGTCCGGATACCTGAGTGTTTAAATGTTAATACAGCTATTGATCCACATGAGATCTGAGTATATAGATAAGATCAGTCACTGTGGCGTCTCCCCATGTTGGCTGTATATTGTAGATGGTGAGGACAGAATATCATGCCCTTTAATAACCTACTTGTTAGCTCAGTGTGGGGAGTGAGATCGAACAAACAGCTCACCTGGTGACCAAACTCCGATTCTCCATATTAGTGGTGAGATCGGGAATCACTATATAGATGTGAAGTGGCTGGCCCATCTGTGCTGTATGCTGTCTGGCAGCTGGCTCATCAAAGCGGCTGGCTGTACATGCCGGATTTATACCATGTAGTGAACGGAGCTCGACGGAGGCGCTCTCACCTGATCAATTCAAACTCCGGAGCTCCAGTGGCTGCAGCAAAAGCTCTGCTCCGGCTGTATGATCACCAGGGCTGTAAGGACACTCCACATACTCTGCACATTCAACACAGGTTTCCACTGGATTGGACACAGGTAGGATTTGCAGACATGACTCCAGGGACACTCTAACGCATTTCTTTCTCAATAGAGAATTTCTTCAGAAGGATCTAAATGTCTGCTGCCTGTTTGCGAAGCATATCAGTGTATGCAAGTACAAGTGATGCAAAGTCATATGCAATGGTGACGGAATTGTTAGGTATAAAAAGTTGGTACATCTATTTCTACCAGGATTATTATTTGCATCAAGTAAAGGCTGAGAAAGTGTGCCATGATGATGATGATGACAAGTATCAAACTAAACTTATGGATAGGAGGTGGGTGCACCACAAATATACATACAACTCTGCATACAGGCAAATATATGATGTGCATGCAATGCTGGAGCTATTACAGCTGACTTGCATTTTATCTCAGCATCTGGCCGAGGACAATCCATAGTAAAATATACATCTTGGGTTGGAAACCCCTTTAATATAAACTCATTCTAAAACTATGCAGATTTGCATGAATTATAATAGTTGTGTGCTCTCTATAACTCTACATTTACAGTGCCTATAGAAAATTATCATACCCGGAAATTAAATAAATAAAATTAAACTTTTCTCAGCTTTATTTACACATTTTTTTCACCTTACAGCATTCAACTAATAAAAAAGACAACAGTACTGAAAATGAATTAAAAAAAAATGAAAAACTAGAATAACAGGGTTAGAAAAGTGATCAGTCCCCAATTTTATACTTTGTAAAGTCACCATTTGCTGCAGTTACAGCTATTATCTTGTTTGGATATATCTCTACCAGCTTTTAGCAGCTTGATTGGGGAGTATTTGACCGTTATAACTTGCAGAATTGCAAATTTCAGGCTAAGTGGTGATAGACTGATCTCCAAGTCTGTCAACAGATTTTCTATCAGATTTAGGGTCCTGATACAGAGACGGACACTAATGCAATTTTCTCTGCATATAGAATCGAGTGATTGTTTACCATTGCGCATACGTACACTTTCCATTTCTTAATAATGCTTTGAATGGAAGTCAGAGTTAGAGATAAAAGCCTTTGAATTCATTCTTCCTAACATTTGCCTTTCCACAACTTTATCCTGGGGCCCTTTTGAAAGCACCTTTCCAACCATGGTGAGTTATTTGCATTACTATGCACTACTCCAAACTGTGGTAAGATCCGAACAGGGACTCGGTTCGACTGGTACCCCAAAGTGATTCAGAATTCAGACTAGATTCGATTTGGAATCCCTAAATTTCGTTGTTGTCGGTTCTCTGAGAACCGCACCTGCACATCTCTACCCTAAGCGCATAATCACTGATCCAAAGCAGATATTTTCGTAGATCAATTCTATAATTGTTAAGGGTTAAAACTTATAATGTGTAAATGATGCTGAAAAAATGTCAGATTTCACTTATTTCACATTCCATGGTGTAATATGACAAATGGTAAGGATTTTACAGGGTATGATGATTTTCTATATGCACTGTATTAAATTGCATATGGAATAACTGCAAGGTTCCGTATGTGTTTTATATTGTACAGTACATCAATACACTTTACAGCCCATGGTTTTGTGCATCACATCTTTTTTACTCCTATCATTTATAATATGGAAAATCACACACAAATGCTAATTTTCCAATCCACTGATATTGACAGGGTGCTGTCGTGAAGAAACAGCCACACTGAGTTGTTGCCTGATAATGTACTTTTTAGAAGCTGTTTTAATGGCAATGACAAAAATACGAAAAGGCTATTTTGTCATTGCTGAAATACTGTAGACAGTATCCACTGTGAGCCGGGAAGGTAATGTAGCAGAGATGTTGGTTATCTACAGCAGGATACAAGCAAGATAATGCTAATAGAAAAAAGGTCAATGTGTGAAGCCACTTGAAATAAGAACTGGAGAGCAGTTTACAAAATGTGTGTTTGCATAAAGCAGAAGTAAACAGTTCTTTTGCTATTTATTTCTCCTGCAACCCCTTATGTCATTAATAGATCTCTTTCTTAGTGAATATTTCAAGCTAATGCCACAGTCAGTTCTGTGCCAGCATTGCACGTGCCACCACCAATAGAGGGTAGTAACTCAAATAAGGAGATGAGGAGAAATGAGACAGCTATTGATATTAAGATAAGTAGAGGAACACACTAGGAAGTCTAGAGAGAGCAATAGTGAATGTGCGCTGAATGTAAATGATCATAAAGAAAAGATACACTGGGGAAGATACATAAGACAAATTACATTCTGACTGTAAAACCTTCCCGGATCACAGACTGAGCCACTAAGACTCTATAAGAAAAAGATTGTTTGCAAGAAAATATGTCCTCAAACTTATGAATTATGAAATACAAAATATGAAAATATACAATGGATTTCCGGAGGGTTACAATTGAACTAGGGTACATTCAATGAGATGTTATTCTCTGAAATGCCATAAGAAAAATGCTTATTTTGATAGTAGTTTTATTTCAAATAGAATGGAGTACTTTGGCAGAAAATGTAAGTTTAACAGATCAGATTTGTTTTCTTAGAATTTCAAGTGTATCAGAAAATTCTCTATCTTGAACAGATTTCATGCATAATTGTGCATGTTTAATTCAAGAAAATACAAAAAATTTGCCATATTGAAATATGTGTAAGCCTAACATCACCATATTGTAGATCCATGTGCATTCATCTTACATATACTATGCTTTGAAATCTAAATATATACTGTAGGCAGGGGCTGGCTGGCAACTTTTAGCCTGGGGGGCAAGCACACGACACTGGCCCATGAGCAGCCTACCACCCTCAGTGCCCAGATGCAGTGCTATCTGTCGCCCCCCCCATCCACACAGTGACTTCATCCACCCCCTACCCACTGCTACACTCACTGTCATGCTGTCAGTCCAAACTTCATCCCCAGACTAAGCGATGCACTGGTTATTGGAGAGCTGATAGTGCCAGATACTGTACACCCACAATTTGGGCCTATCAGGAACCTGCATAGTAATAGCCTACACTATCTACTGCATAAATATAATGTTATTCAACACATTAGGGTATGCGGGACTACAGGTGGGACATGTTGTATGGAGGGGAAGGTCCCCCACTTTGGTGTGGTGCAGAGTTGGACATACCCAGAACAGCGTAGCTGAGCTCAGGAAACCTTTACACAACACAGGCACCGCCAGGCGCTGGCATCTAACAATTGCTCTGCTGCTTTCAGAATAGGTTGCACTGCTGCTGGCTGCAGAAGCTGGCTATCTGCACCCACACTCCAGCCATACAGAAGCTGGAGGTGGGGACACAGGGAAGTGGAGGCAAGGGAAATTTGAAGAAAGGTACAATTCCCGAGTAAAGTGTGCAGCGATACTACATGTTATGCCAAGTTGCCTCCAGCCTACCTTATCAACTGCGCTAGGAGGGGACTCAGGGGAGTATGTTTTGTTCCTCCCAGACTACTTTCTCGGGCACCCACACTGGTTCCCCCCCTCCACATTTGGAGCCTGGATGCACACGCTTATGATGCCTCAGTATACTATACACTGTAATACATCAGAAAAGTAGTTCACAAGACACAAGGCATTTGATCTATCCTCCTAGCTAGCTATGGGGGAGATGTATGAAGCCCAGAAGCGGTATAAGCGCACGTTAGGTGCGCTGATACTGCTTCTCCACGATGTATGATCGGGGGTCTGGGCGGTAAATGACAGAGGTGCTATGCCCCCCTGTCATTATTGGCGCTGCTATCTACAAGATAGCAGCGCCGATAGCCGGGGCCATGTACGAACGGTCTGATCGCCTGACCGTTCGTCCCGCTGTAGCTGTTGTTATCGACAGCTACAGCCTAGCGCTGTCCTATCCCCAAAGCAGGGACAGCGCTGTCCCTGCTGCGGCGGCTGCCGGCTGCACGCGGGGATCTCGCGATACTTGTGAGATCCCGCGCATGCTCAGTGGAGCCGGCCGGGACTGAGACACAGCGCATCAGCACTAGGCTGATGCGCTGTGGTCTCTTGCGGGTAGCGCCGGAGGGGGGAGTTAACACTCCCCCTCTCCCGCCGATGAGATGTTCTTAAATCTCATCGTTGTGCTTCCTGCTTCGCCTCGGTAAAGAGGCGAAGCGGGAAGCGTTATAGCGGCACGTTAAGTGCCGCTATCATACATCTACCCCTATGTGTGGTGCTTTCATTGTGAGACTGAGGCTTTTAAAGACCAGAGTCTACAGTCACATGTACAGTAGCTGCAGCATACATACTCTGACACACACACTCTCTGCAGTCCAGTCACACACACTGACCTTACGGACACTCTTTCTGCAGTCCTGTCACACCACACACACACACACACACACACACTGACCTTACGGACACTCTTTCTGCAGTCCTGTCACACCACACACACACACACACACACTGACCTTACTGACACTCTTTCTGCAATACTGTCAAACCACACATACACACACACACACTGACCTTACTGAAACTGTTTTGGCAATCCTGTCACACCACACACACACACACTGACCTTACAGAAACGTTTTGCAATCCTGTCACACCACACACACACTTACCTTACATTCCTGCAGTCTGTTTTCCCTCACATTCAGAGAGAACAGTCTCCCATTGGTCCAATCTCCTGTGCTTCTGATCTCCGGGTTAAGCAGCTGCAGGGTCCTACCTCCTGCACTGTTTGGTGATCGACAGCTTCTGCCTGCCTGCCTGCGTGCTTTCAAGCTTCCCTGATAGTGAATGTGGCCACTGCTGCCGGCCCAAATCATTCCATAGTGCATCGGCCCGGGGGGCATATGGCCCCCTGCCCCCCGGCCCAGCCCGCCTCTGACTGTAGGGCCGTGGTTCCCAAACTTTTTCGAATCACGGCGCACTAGAGTATCAGCATTTTTTCCATGGCACACATGGGCCAAAAGTTTCTTGAAATTCAGCAGAAAATGAAAGTGAATTGTGTTTATATGTCACCCTTAGGGTCAGTTATGTGGTGATTGACAGGGCTGCGCTTCTTTTTGTCCATATATTTTTTGATTGGCTGCCACTAGCACTGATTTTGCCTATTACACTGACTAAAAATTATATTATTTGGTACTGGGCCACCAAGCCGAGGCACCCCTGCACATGCCCTGAGGCACCCCAGGGTGCCACGGTACCCAATTTGGGAACCACTGCTGTAGGGGCTAAATCTGACTTGAAATAAAGCCAAAAAAGCTTGTAACTGTGTATTTGGAACAAACCATGTTGCAATGCAAGGGTTCAAACACTTTTTTCATGCATGCATGGTAAATACTGGATTCTATTGCATGTAGCCATCAAATGCTGGACAGCTTATTCTACGCTGCAATTTAGATTAGAGGGTTGAACACACCCCTCTATCTAAATCTCTTTTACAACAGCCCCATAATTTTGAGAATAAATAGTTAACCCTTGTAATGTACAGTATGTGAATTGTAGGTACTACATAGTTCATCCCCATTGTAGCATAGCATATTGATCTGGTCTTTTAATAATTGAAAAATAATCTGTCATTAGGTTCTATGTATTATTTTGTCTGTTTATTACACAGGACCTTCTGCACTAAATAAGAAAAAAGGGTTGCTCCATACACCTGTTATCTCAGGAGAGCATGCAATATATCACAGTTCTTAGCTCATGTTTGCTTATGAGTCAAGCTTTCATCATATGTGCTCTTCCTTTCTAAACATTTCTATATTCTATAGCTTTCCTGCTGAGAGTTATTATGGAAGCCTGTGGGAGAGAGAATGTCACATAGAAATACTATATATTAAATGTTTCCTCCCATGTGAATGCAGTTACAGATTAGCTCCATTAATCTTACTGCATAGTGCTTAGCTCACTAATATAATGTTACAATGATGCTAGTAAAAGGACAGATTCTATGACCTTGTGCTTTATAAACCTGTGATCCTGTTGGGTGAGCCAAGGAAGTGGCTGGTTGTTTAGCCTTCTGGTTTTGTCATCCTTAAACTTTCTGCACTGTACTGCCTTCTCCACCCACTTCCGGGAAACAGCCAAGAAAGGTAGTGAAGCCTGTGTGTGATTAATGTGGTACCTGTGGTCTAGCCGCTCCTCTTCCTGATTAATGTAGGACTGTATGGATATTGACTTTGGCATTGTGTTACTACCTCTCCGTTTCTGAACCCTTTCCATTAGACTTAGACTTTGGCACTGCTTTTCCCCATAGCAGGACCAGATTAACAATGGGGCTATAGCTCTAGGCCTCCACATAAAAATAGGCCCATCATCATGACTGCATGATCATGACTTACAACCAGCTTTCAACATATGTATTTCTATTTTCCTCACAAAATGTTGCAATTTTTTAACTTTTACCTATTTAGTAAGACATTGAGGCTGAATGTGTAAAGGTGAACATGCCCACATGGCACTGGCCACACCCACAAAGCACAGGTCATAGCTCCTCTGCTTATCATAATAGACCCTTGAACATTTTCAGCACCAGGCCCATATGGCCCTTAAACCAGCCCTGTAGCTACCAGCCATTGGGATCCTATCTCTGACACTACATTGCTGCAGACTCATCTGCAGTTAGGCATGGCAACTAATAAATAAATAAGAAGACAATGTAGAACTTAGGTAAAAGGTTTTCTTTAAAGATTTAATACCAACTGTAACCAAGATGCAGAAGATACTGAATGTAGGTGTTCCTCCCATCTAGCTACATATTTGTAGCACATTCCACAAAGCTGGTGATGTCATGATGGAAGCCTGGATAGTATATTTCAATGAACATATATAGTAGACATATTGTTAATGCAAACACAAAAGTAAATGAATGATATGTAACTAACAAATTCTATAATGTACACCAGACACCAGTAGCATAATCACTGATGTGGAGACGCCCGTTTGCATAGCATAAAATACACAAACTGGTTCAGTGCATGCATGCCCACAATAAACATGTTAGCCTACAGTATTTCTGTATGCAGATCTGGTCACACCTAACATGTTAGCCTCCTTAAAACTGGTGGGTCAAAATGAGCCAAATGCTGTGTAACTGGGGCTGAGGTAGATATGCAAGGCTACACATGACAGTAACCATAGCACTAAGGGGTGGTGCAAATATACCTTCAGTATAATAGCTAGCTGCTTCTGATTGGCTGATGCAGAATTACAGAGATTTCCCTATTGCTTATGCATATATTATATGATTTTGTGAGTAAATTTTAGCTTAATTGTTTTGGTTTACAGCACAAGAAGAAAGTGTTTATGTATTATATAAACCTAATAGAAAATGCATGATGTTAAAAAAATGTGTTGTGCTTATGAGACTTTGTTAGCCATAACTGTGCATTATTTCTGCCTGACATAAACTTGCTGTATACAGTATGATATTGGTACAGAGCCTGACACATTTTGTGCTTCATGGAACTGTATTGTATATGCATAATTGTGTTTTTTTTTCACATCTGTGTTTTGCACAAAATGTTTTCATACTCAGCATGGACCTCATGTTGGCTATAAATGAATACAAAAAATGTCCTAGATACTTTTATACAGAAGCTACTGAGGCAAGTGTAAAAGAATAACACCCTTTACTGAAAAACATTTTGTTAAGGATCTAACAGAGGGCCTGATTAAGAGTTGTACAGAAACTCCATGGTTTACGTACAACACCAAAGTTTTGTGATTGACATGCTGCAACTGTTTGGGGTCTTTGAAGAGCTGCATTCTAGAAAATGGGTTGTCTGCTTCAAGTCATGACGAGATCAGGATCTGCATCTTCAGGTATCCTGGCCTCTGCAGTGTGATTACACCGGACATCTGAGAGATACTCAAATGTCAGGCAAGTGATCCGATACTGCATTAATACACTCAGCATCGGATCACAGAAGTCAGCAGGAGACATCTGTTTACACAAGACACCTCCTGCGGCTTGTGTATATTGTAGCACAGGCGCTACTTACAAGTCGCTGTCCTATAGGGTGCATCTCTAAATCAGGCACATAATGCCTTACCAAGATATATATGGATGTAAACTACCTGGTGTTTTTGTCTTACCTTTATCAAAGCTTTTATTTGCTGTATGAAGTATCCTTTAGTTGCATACCTTGCACAACTGTTACTACCTTTACTAAGATCATAAGGCTGAACACTTACTATAGATATTGTAAATGAGCACAAATTACATAGGAATATAAACATATAAAATAAAAAATATCTTGCACATTACAGACTGACAGACTGGAGAGCAGGGCAGCTTCATTTTCTTAAGTCCGCCCCCCCCCACTTGTGGCAAATTACAGTAATTCACGGGTCAATATGGAGGAGGTGGAGCCAATATGACACAATTCCATTAGAATCACATAATTTCCCCCCCCCCATTGAACCGCAAATCACTGCATTTCCAGGTCCTGTCCCCATCAGATCTGCTGCAAAGTAAGTTTGTTTGTAATATATGTGTGACATATGTGTGTGTATTATTATTCTTATTATTATTATTATTATCCTTTATTTATATAGCACCACAAGAGTTCCGCAGTGCCTTACATAGTACATAGAACTAATAGGTGAACAAGAAACAAGTAACTTACAGTACATTACATTGCAGGACAAGGACACGACTTATATACATTGCTGCAATAGTGATTAAAGCACTCACAATAAGCTGCCGGGAGTTGGCAGTCACATGTTAGGTGCCCTTATGGGGAGTAAAGAGTAGAAGAAAATGTAAAGAGAAGCACGTGAGGGAAGAGGTCCCTGCTCGTGAGAGCTTACATTATAAAGGAGTGTATATATATATATTCCCTGATTGGTGGTGTCTGGGAAATGCAACTGCAGTCAGCCTCCTTCTCTGTATTCAGGTCATGGGGTACAGTGTCAGTAACTTTCAGTGCCTCTCCTCAGCCCCAATCTGCCCCACAGCCAACCTCCTCCTCTATATTCATAATATGAGCAGCCTATTTTTCTAACTGATGGCTGTATAAATCCCACCAAGCGTACTTGTGATTTGAAGTGTGTACAATATACACTAGCATATAAGCTGTAGCATTCTTCTTCCTTCCTTTCTCTCTCTCTCTCTCTCTCTCTCTCTCGCCCATATCCCCCTCTCCTCTCACTCTGAGTCCCACTATCCACCCTCCCTCTCTGGTATTCACCATATTTTCCTGATTCATTAATACGCAATCTCCATATTTTCCCTACATCTATCATCCTCTCAGACCATCTTTCCAACGGAATGGGTATGATGCGGCCGGCGGTTCGATTCCCATCAGCGGCAGCCCGACAGGAGCAGAGTGCAAAGCAGCGGAAGCCCGACAGCGCTGGAAATCCCGATCGTGGATAGGTAACTATGTACTAACCTAACCCCCCTAACTCTAACCCTCCTTAAGGGTGCCTAACCCTAACTTCCTCCCCAAGTGCCTAACCCTAATCCCCCCTCTAAGTGCCTAACCCTAACCACCCCCTTCCCCGCTGCCTAAACCTAAGTCCCCCAGGGGGTTCCTAACCCTAAGTCCCCCCCGGGGGTGCCTAACCCTAACCCTCCCTCCCCCTAGCCTAACCCTAACCCTCCCGGGGGGGGTGCCTAACCCTAAGTCCCCCCCAGGAGCCCTAAACCTAACCCTCCCCCCCGCGGCTGTCCACTCGCGGTGCCCAGCATCACTACGATCGGGATGTAGATCTAGATGCCCGGCATTTCACCCATGCCGGAATAAGACAGTCGGGAAGCCGGCTGCCGGTATTTAGGCAGTCGGCTTCCCGATTCCTTCCCCTTTCCAACTATACCCCTCTACCTTATTTCCTCCCATCATCTGTCTTTCTCTACACCCTAATTACCAATTTTACTCTTGCATAACCTATTCTATCTCCTCGACCATTTCTCCCTCATCTCACCCATACTTTTTCAGCAAACATGTCTCAGTTAATCTCCTCTCTCCCACTTCCATCTCACCAATAGACCCTCAAACTCCCACCTCATCTCATCAGACATGACCCTCCCCCAAACCATCTCCTCCCCTCTCCCTACTCCACTATATCTCCCACTAAGATGGTGCAGATGCAGATACACCTCTCTGCAGATCCTACTTATCTTTATTTTGCCTGCAGGTACAAAAAATATCCAGTATCACACATACCAGAGAGTTCATTGGCCCTATGTGTAAGCCAATGGTATTGGTTAGGACTCAGATTGGTAAAGGGGGTATTTTGGAGTCTCCAACCCACTCCCTATAATGCTGAGTACAATATGTACCCAGCGTGATGTGTCATGCAGCACGTTCCGGCAGGTTGCCGGCATCAGCAAGGGCTTACACACTTGTTGATCCCTGGAGCGATGGAACATTCAACAGCATAGTCCCCACTGACAGTATCACCCTTAGAACCTGCATGCAGATCCGAAGGGTGATGTCACTAATGACTTACTGCCTGATGTGTATTATATGTGGTATACAACAAATCATCTAGTGTGTACCCGGCTTAAGAAATAATAATTGCATGAGGCCTCAGTCTTGACGTTTTCATATCATAGTGTAAAGGGGTTTTGTCATGACCAGGGGTGACAGGCTGCTGAGATCGCGGCGCTTACCGCTCCGTGCGCTGTGGCATGGTGTTTCCAGCAGAGGTGCAGGTTCCTGGAGAATAGCGCTGGGTGCTGTGAGTCTCCGCAGACCAAGGGCTTCCATCTGGAGGCAGGTGAGAGGGGCTGAGACTGGCAGAGCTTCCATGCTGTGACCACTGGGCGTGGCCATCTTGGATTTGGGTCACATGTTGTTTCTGGCCAATCAGGTTCAGTCTGGGCTGGGGAGGCTAGCAACCAATCCTGCACTACCTGAGGGTACTAAAGGGCTGTCCAGAGGCTCTTTAGTTGCCAGTGCAACGTCTATCACAGCGTATGCTGTGAGCTAGTTCTCTGTGCTCCTTTGCTCATTTAAAGTGTCAGTACCAGTGTGTTTCTGCAGACTCCCCTCTCAGCCTTGGTGCAGTTTGCTCCTGTTACTACCTGTCTCCTGATCCCGTCTACCTGCTATACCCAGCCTACCCCTGGTCTCTAAGGTCCGCCATTGTCTCGCAGCCTGGTTCTGATCCCGTCGCGTGCCACTGCTTCATGAGTCATACTCCCCTAAGGCCGGCTGCCTTCAAATACCAGCAAACAAGTCCTCATTCCTCATCCGACTCCAGTCCGGGTCCAAGCGCACGCCAAGCCGTGACAGTTTGCACTGGCCAGATGGATTCGGCCAGTGGACAGGATCTGAGGGCCGACTTGCTCCAGGGTATCGCCAGTCGCCTAGAGGGACTAGAGGCGTCTCAGCGCCAAATGGCTTAGTTCTTGCAGGAAATGTCTCTTCGTCAGGATACGCTGCAAGCTTCCCTGGTTACTGTTAATTTGCCTGCCGCCACCAACCAGCCAGCAGCTCCAGCTGTCCCTGTTCCACCTGCACCATCTCATTTGCACCTTCCGACTCCCAATAAGTTTGACGGGAACCCCAAGTTGTGCCCAGGGTTTCTCAACCAGTGTGACGTCCACTTCACATTATAGCCTGCGAACTTTCCATCTCCAAAATCCAAAGTGGCATATATAGTGTCTCTACTGACCGGTTCTGCCCTGGACTGGGATTCGCCTCTCTGGGAGAGGTCCGACCCGTTACTAGACAACTACTCTTGATTCCTCACGTCCTTCCGGAGGATTTTCGATGAGCCCGGCAGAACAACCTCCGCGGCGACGGAAATCCTGCGACTTCGCCAAGGGAACCGACCAGTCAGTCAGTATATCATTCAATTTCAAACGCTGGCTTCGGAACTAAAATGGAATGAAGAAGCCCTGACTTCCACCTTTTGGAATGGATTGACAGATCGCATAAAAGATGACCTCGCCACTCGTGATCCGCCGGCTACCCTCAATGAGCTTATCTCCCTTTGCAATAAAGTGGATTTGCGGTACAGAGAACACCAGAGTGAAAAAACTAGGGGAGATCGCTTTAGGTTCCGGCCGACCACTACTCCAACCCTCCCTCCGTCTGAACCTGTGGGTGACGAACCCATGCAGATTATCCGGGCCCGCCTCACGGTAGAAGAACGGCAAAGACGCTGCCGAGAAAATCTATGCATGTACTGCGGGGAGACTGGTCATATGGTTGCAGCCTGCCCACGTCGTCCGGGAAACTCCCAATCCTAATCTGTGCCGGAGACACCAGGTTAGGAGTGATGTCTCCGTCTCCATCAAAAAATGAATCTACCCTCTCCATTACTTTTGAGATCTCCACTGGTTCTAAAACTGTTCTTTCTCTCCTCGATTCAGGGGCCGCTGAAAATTTTATCACCGCTGAACTTGTCCAGAGGCTCCGGCTTCCTGTCTCCTCTCTCGACCACACCATCACTCTATCTGCTGTAGATGGCACTCAGATTACCAACGGAATCGTCTCTCAACGTACCCTTCCTGTGCCAGTTCGTATCGGAGCTCTCCACACTGAAACTATCCGATTCCTAGTAATTCCCAAAGCCTCCCATGAGGTCATCCTTGGATACCCCTGGTTACGCAAGCACTCCCCCATTATTGATTGGGGCACCATGCAGATCTTATCCTGGGGAGAAACTTGTCAAGTATCCTGCCTTCCTCAAATCAAACCCGTCAAAGGTAGTTACATTGCAACCACTACTCCAATTCCCTACCAGTATCGCTCCTTCTACGATGTCTTCTGTAAGACTGGAGCCGATATTCTGCCTCCTCATCGGGAGTGGGACTGTCCTATTGAGTTGATTCCTGGCAAAACTCCTCCGCGAGGTCGTACTTACCCACTCTCCCTACCCGAGACTGAAGCCATGTCAGCATACATCCAGGAGAACCTGCAAAAGGGGTTCATTCGACCATCCTCCTCACCGGCAGGGGCAGGACTCTTTTTTGTGTCTAAGAAGGATGGAGGCCTGCGTCCTTGCATCGATTACAGGGGCTTAAATGATATAACCATCAAAAATCGCTACCCGATACCCCTCATTACCGAACTTTTCGATCGAGTAAAAGGTGCTACTATTTTTACCAAGCTGGATTTAAGAGGGGCCTACAGTCTCATTAGGATACGAGCCGGGGACGAATGAAAAACAGCATTCAATACTCGAGACGGGCATTTTGAATACCTGGTAATGCCTTTTGGTCTCTGTAATGCTCCTGCTGTGTTCCAAAACTTAGTGAATGAGATCTTTCGGGACTTACTATATATCTCTGTGGTAGTATACCTCGACGATATTCTGATATTCTCCTCCAACATTGTCAGACATCGATCCCAAGTCAAGGAGGTGTTAACTCGCCTACGAAATAACCACCTGTACTGCAAAGCTGAAAAATGCGTATTTGAAGTTCCCTCAGTTCCCTTTTTAGGTTACATCATTTCAGGTGCCGGCCTTGAAATGGATCCCCAGAAAGTTCAGGCAATATTGGACTGGTCTCGTCCGAATTCTTTGAAGGCAGTACAAAGATTTTTGGGCTTCGCAAATTATTATCGAAGGTTTATCAAAGGATTTTCCACTCTCATGGCACCCATTTCCGCCCTAACTTGCAAGGGGGCAAATCCATCCCGATGGCCTCCAGAGGCAGAAACCGCCTTTCAACTCTTAAAGCAAGCCTTCATTTCTGCCCCCGTGCTGAGACAACCCAACATTAACTACCCATTCTTTCTTGAGGTAGACGCCTCTTCTGAAGCGGTAGTGGCAGTACTATCCCAGAAACTCGAGGATAGCAAGTTTCATCCCTGTGGCTTCTTCTCAAAGAAATTTTCCCAAGAAGAAAAGAATTATCCCATTGGAGAGCAGGAATTATTGGCTGTGAAACTAGCTTTTGAAGAGTGGCGTTATCTTCTTGAGGGCGCGATGTATCCCATCACCGTTTATACAGATCATCGGAATCTCCTATACCTAAAAAATATTCAGTGCCTGAGTTCCCGCCTGGCTCGATGGTCAATATTCTTTTCTCGTTTCAATTTTACTTTAACTTTTCGCCCAGGCTCACTAAATCAAAAAGCAGATGCCCTCTCTCGATCACTCTCCCCCGACGCATCGTCCGAAAGTCATAAGGAAACTCCAGTTCTAGACTCCAGAGTATTCACTACCACTTGCATTCAACCTCCTCCCGGGAAGACATTTGTGGCCTCAGATATGCGCAAGCAGCTTTTGAAGTGGGCTCATACCTCTCGTTTTGCCGGACACCCGGGCATACGCAAGACCTTGGAATTCCTGCAACGATCATACTGGTGGCCTGCTATGAAGTCGGAAATTGAAGCTTTTATCGCCTCCTTTCCACAGTTTGCTCAACATAAAACATCCAGACAGGTTCCTGCCGGCACACTCCTACCTCTGTCAGTACCAATCCATCCTTGGACACACCTTTCCATGGACTTTGTAACGGATCTACCTGTTTCTAATGGGTTTACCACCATCTGGATAGTAGTGGATCATTTCTCCAAAATGGTTCATTTCGTTCCCCTCAAGAAGTTGCCGTCTGCTCCAGAGTTAGCTCAGTTATTCATCGACAACATCTTCCGTCTCCATGGACTTCCAACTGAGATTGTTTCTGATAGAGGGGTACAGTTCATAGCCAGATTTTGGAGAGCTATATGTTCTATCTTTCAAATCAAACTGAATTTTTCAATAGCTTACCATCCTCAGTCTAACGGGTCTACAGAGAGGGTCAATCAAGACCTTGAGACTTTCTTAAGAATTCACATGTCTTCATCACAAGACAACTGGACGGACACCTTACCCTGGGCCGAATTTGCCCATAACAGCTCCTATCATTCATCTACAGGGCAAACCCCATTCTTTGTAGTTTTAGGACTGTATCCCAGAGTACCAGAGTTTCAAGAATTGCCAGTCTTCGATGTACCAGCAGTGACCTCCACCCTACAGAGATTCTCTCAGATTTGGACTCAGGTCCATTCCTCCTTACAAAAAGCCTCTCTTTGATATAAATTAACAGCGGACAAAAAAAGGAGAGCGGTGCCCAACCTAAAAACAGGTGACTTAGTATGGCTATCCACTCATAATCTTCGCCTTAAAGTGCCGTCTATGAAATTTGCTCCTCGTTTCATCGGTCCTTTTCCCATCGTTCAAGTGATCAATCCAGTAGCCTATAAATTAAAACTTCCGTCCTACCTCAAAATACCAATATTCCCTGCTGAAACCTCTCATCCTGAATCGCTTTCGCAAGACTCTGCCACGCTCCCCCAAAGTCTTGACTGAGAGGGGTGTAGAGTTCGAGATCAAACAGGTCCTGGACTCTCGTTTTCGTTATGGGCAACTCCAATATCTACTGGATTGGAAAGGTTACGGTCCCGAAGAACGTTGCTGGGTGAAAGCTGAGGATGTCTACGCTCCTCGCCTAGTGCTTAAGTTTCACTCTGAAAATCCTGGTAAACCCAAGAAGCGTCCAGAGGCCACTCCTAAAGGAGGGGGTACTGTCACGACCAGGGGTGACAGGCTGCTGAGATCGCGGCGCTTACCGTTCCGGGTGCTGTGGCATGGTGTTTCCAGCAGAGGTGCAGGTTCCTGGAGAATAGCGCTGGGTGCTGTGAGTCTCCGCAGACCAAGGGCTTCCATCTGGAGGCAGGTGAGAGGGGCTGAGACTGGCAGAGCTTCCATGCTGTGACCACTGGGCGCGGCCATCTTGGATTTGGGTCACATGTCGTTTCTGGCCAATCAGGTTCAGTCTGGGCTGGGGAGGCTAGCAACCAATCCTGCACTACCTGAAGGTACTAAAGGGCTGTCCAGAGGCTCTTTAGTTGCCAGTGCAACGTCTATCACAGCGTATGCTGTGAGCTAGTTCTCTGTGCTCCTTTGCTCATTTAAAGTGTCAGTACCAGTGTGTTTCTGCAGACTCCCCTCTCAGCCTTGGTGCAGTTTGCTCCTGTTACTACCTGTCTCCTGATCCCGTCTACCTGCTATACCCAGCCTACCCCGGGTCTCTAAGGTCCGCCAGTGTCTCGCAGCCTGGTTCTGATCCCGTCGCGTGCCACTGCTTCATGAGTCATACTCCCCTAAGGCCGGCTGCCTTCAAGTACCAGCAAACAAGTCCTCATTCCTCATCCGACTCCACTCCGGGTCCAAGCGCACGCCAAGCCGTGATAGGTTTATTACCATTATACGATCATAAACCACTGGGTGCCTTATTTTATTTGATATGAATTAACTGACTCTGTACCTGTATATGAATCCACCAATCCACACAATGCATTACTGCAAAGGAATATTACCAGTCTGTTATGTAAGCTCAGCCAGAGAAGCATCTACCACGTAACATTGGAGCAGCAGAATTAAATAGCATAGACACTACAGTTATTTCCTGGATATTATTTTATACTTCCCAACTGTCTTTATTTAGGCAGGACAGAACCAATTTGAAGGCTTTGTCTCAACTGGAAAAGTTTTAGTCAGCAAGTCAAAATGTTGGAACATATGTATAGGAAGTGTGACTGGTGTGCCCAGCAAGTAATGAGTTTTGCAGGTTATCAAGATGCTTAATGATTAAAATGCCCCTCACAGGTGTGGCATGTCTCAATTTGTTACATTGTCATGGTATGCAGTCGGGAAGCCGACGGGCGGTCTCCCGACGGCCGGCTTCCCGACTGCTTTATCCCGGTGAGTGTTAAATGACAGGTGTCTAAATCTAGATGTCTGTCATTTTACCGATGCCGGGAGACCGGTGCCTGGCATCCTGATCGAAGTGATGCCGAGCGCGGAGAGCCACGGGGGGGTGGAGGGTTAGGTTTAGGGCTTCCGGGGAAGACTTATGGTTAGACACCCCCCTGGGAGGTTAGGTGCAGGGAAGGTTAGGGTTAGGCATCCCTGGGGGGGACTTAGGGTTAGGCACCCCCCCCCCGGGGGACTTAGGTTTAGGCGGCAGGGAAGGGGGGGTAGGTTTAGGCACTTAGAGGGGGGATTAGGGTTAGGCACTGTGGGAAAGGTTAGGGTTAGGCACCCCTAAGGAGGTTTAGGGGGGGGAATTAGGTTAGTGAATATTTACCTTAGAGACGATTGGGATTTTCACCCATGTCGAGTAAATCATACCGATTCCATTGTCATGTCCCTGTCCTGATTTCTGCCAGTATGGGAGATGTGAATAACAGAGCCTTTGACATATATTAATTATATTGCAAATTATTGAAAGTGTTATGAGAATTATCACATTGTGAAAAAAAAATTCAGTTTAACTTTACAACCGCAACTATTGAACACAATGTGCCATGTTGCTACTTGCTACCATCAAAAAATTCATTTTAAGCGCATTTAAACGAAGAAAAAATGTACAAATTATGAAGAAATGTTATACATTTTCTATAGAAGAACTAAGTGTTCAACAAGCTTAAATGCTTTCAAAGGTCTTGTCTGCCACATGTATAATTTAATTCACTTACTGAATCTATTTAAAATGCTAGAGTCCATTCAAGAAATATTTTTTTCCAGCAAATGCTCCTACAAAAAGAAGCTTGTGGATAAGCTCTAGGGACACATAAAAAAATAATAATAATAATTTCTGACTTTAAAATTCAGAATTCAGAGATAAAAAAGTTATACTTCTGACTTTAAAGTGTTTGTAAAGCTTTAATATGCACCACAGTGGATCACCTTGAGAAAGTGGCAAGTTTCATTACTTTAGATGGGCGTGCTGGGGGCACAACAGTTGTCTCAGCATTAACAGTCATGTAATGTTGTGCAAATTATTCTGTTTTGTACTGTCTTCTGCATACATACAGTACACTGTATCACAGCTTAGTAAAGCAACACACACATACATACTGCATATATTCATACACACATACTTCGTCACTTAATACACCACAAAGAGCACCATATCTGTTTATTTCTCATAAATCAATAATCTGGTGGAGCAAAAAGAGTGCGGGCACCCAACCACAGATCAGGGAGTGTGTTCTTGGGAAATACATTCTCCAGGATTAAGACATTTGCAATTATTTGGACTACATTGTACTGAAACAGAGGACTGGTGCCATTACTACCATTGTCTGTGTGTGTGTGTATATATATATATATATATATATATATATATATACATATATAGACCAAACAGCCCAGCACTCAGGAAAGCCTACCGAAGGTGGTGCTCAGGAACTTCGATAGACGTGTAAATGGTTTATTGAAGCATAGTGCAAAGACATCAACGTTTCGGGGAACAAGTCCTCTTCAGCAGGATAAATATTAATTTCTAAGAAAGAAATACAGGAGCGCAAACTGTAATAAAACTACATTTTATTTAATAAAAATATCGTAAAAAGTACATTGAAGTTAACATTAGCCAGCTCACAAAAAGCCTAATAGCACAAGGGTTGTCGATCACTCTAGACACTGCCGTTAGATTTTCCTAGAATTATCTATTATTGAAGGTTTTGTGGTGATAAAATCTCGATGGGAAGCCGCATTTTATGAAAACGCAAAATACATGGACTGTCTAAATATAGTATAAGGACAATTATCTGAATTGGAGTCGATAGCGCAACACATTATCCTTTTGTATATATATATATATATATATATGGGTGGGTTCATAGGGGGGCCGCACACTCTGCACCCATATTATCTAAAACTTACCTCTCCAAGTCCCACGTCTGGTCTCTCAGCACTGCTCAAAACAATGCCGTGGCCATTTTTCTGGCATTTTGCACATGCGCTGTGAGGAAATTGCCAGGAAAATGGTGGCCGCTCCATTTTCCCGGTGATCTGCACATGTAAGTGCTGTGCATATGCCTATGTTTGTGGTGAGAGCAATATGCCCTGCCATTTTTGAGAGAGGGAATCTGTAGTTCAGTTAGTGCCCAGATGGGCTAGCAATAGTTTTTATTATTACTGCATAATAAAAACTAGCTGAGGCTAGCTTGCACGAAAACCTGGACAGTTGTGCTGATTCCTGGTTGCTGTGTGTTTGGAGGTGTCCATCTCACCAGGGAAGTACCTCCTACCCCGATCTTATTACAATAGATAGATAGATAGATAGATAGATAGATAGATAGATAGATAGATAGATAGATAGATGTGTATATACTGTATAACAAGCAAGAAGCTAACATATTACATGATGAGCTTTATAGATGGTTAATAAAAACATGAGAAAAACATGCATCAATTTCATGCTGCCAAAATTAAACAAAAGTAGCAATATGTTTAAATAAAACAATCCGGGTAGGTAGTCATATTGCAAATGATAAGTAAATATTATAAGCATTTGAAATATTCTGAGCAAACTAGTTTCATACAGTATATTGAATATAGTGGTCTTTTTCCATAAGCTAATCTTTGTGCATTACCTTTGTTATACATAAACTCACATAACTCACATACAATATATAACTACAGATGTGTCTACATACATCTTACTTCCTTGCGCAGTAAACAGCTCTTCTAGTCGTGCCATGCCATGGTGTGACTTGTAGCGCATAATGCAACTTTTTACCTTCAAATGCGTCTTATTCGCAAAGCTTCTGCTGATTAAAATGACATACGGCATTCTGTGTGCAAATGCCGGTGTATCTGCATGCAAAATGCTACATTACAGTGTCACAGCCACTGACACTGTAACATAGTATTTTGCATGCAAACACATGCAAAATACTACGTTATATTTAATGCTACTTGTAGCGCATGGAGGTAATATGTATGTGGACAAATCTGTATTAGCAACCAGCCAGATATTAGTTTTCATTTTCAAACATGTGCTATAAAAAAATTAATTGATTGCTAGGGTTTACAACACATTCATAGAATGAATGCAGTGCACACGGGCCCCTGTGTACAGGGGGGACCACACTACACACCCTGCACACATGTTTTTTAATACTGACCTCTCCGGAGTCCAACATTGGTAGCAGGGTACTAATCACAGGGAAAATGGCACAGCAGCCATTTTCCCGGTGATTTACACAGTAGAAATATTGGTGGGAAAACAAGTACTGTAACATTTTCTTGGGGATCTGCCGAATGCACAGTAGACTTTGGCACAGCGCCAGAGACTACGCATTTGCGCCGCCAGCTAGTTAAAAGGGCCCGGATGGAGATTGCACATAGGCTCCATTCTCTCTTAATATGCCCGTCAATACTTTCCAATAAAAACTTATTCGTGGTAAAATCATCTATAGACCGAGATTTGAACTTGTATATTTTTTTTCCATCAGTTCAGTTGTTCACAGTTTGGCATTTGTGTTTGTTGTTTTCTGTCAATGTTCCATAACTGCTTAAACCTTAATTAAATGTAATCAATAGTGAAGGTGAATACTTTGTCTTTCACTGCAATTTAAGTTAGTTCTGTATGAAGCACATTGCCTCTCATTCAGGTTCTGCTTACCATTTCTAGTGCAAAGCTGGAATGCAGCTGCTCTTAATTAGCAAAATATTGCACATTGCTTAGCAACAAAAATGTAGCATACACGCTGTATACATCTGAAGGGAGTGATTGGTTAGAATGCTGCTTTGTAAATCAATAAGACAAAGTGAAGAAATGTCCTTTAGGTCTTTTTATTCTACTCTACGTAACTACACTTGAACTCCAGTTTAACATAGCTGTTTTCCTTACCATGTTCAACTAGACTTTTATAAAGCCATCATCCTCTAACTGTGGTCTTTCTTATAAGAGGGTATACAAAATCAGTCGCACAGTCTGAATTATAAGAATCCTTTGACTTGTCTATAACCTTACTAAAGGTTGGTGCCTGCTGTTGCATACAAAAATGGTACTAAATATAAAAAAATATATAAACTAAAATGATTCACACCTAAAAAAATGTGAACAATATAGCATTTTTTATTGGTTTTCAGAACAAGAATACACATGTATACTTAGTATCAGAAGAGTCAAAAAATTCAAATAGAGGAGCCACACCATCAGCCATTCCAACTGCTGCCTAACATTGCCGGCCAGGACTCACTAGCATTTGGTGTGGTTCCCCTATTTGAATTTTGAACTGCGTTGCAGCCACACCTCTAGAGCCAATGCTTACCATTGCTCATAATGTTACTGTGGGCAGGAGCAACCACCTTGATAATAATATGGTCATAGCTTCCTTAACAATTTTATTGCAATTACACTAACAGGACCACTGCTTTCAGTTGTGGTGACCCCTTGGTGTAGTGCATGAAGCCCTATGTGCAGAGCAAACACCTGTTTTTTGCTGAAAATAATGCTTTTTGACATTCAGTAAATAGGCACTTAAATAATGTAACAGGAAAGTACATGTACTGACCTTAACAGATGCTTTCATTTTTATATTATACTAGGAATTAAGCTGTTTAACATTGAATTTAACCTTCATATTTGACAACGTGCAAGCCATTTTCCTATTTTGCCAGTCATTTTAGGTTTGAAAGTGCTTCCTGGAGAGTTCTGCAATAGATTTACTTACAGAAACTGTGATGTAAAAGTGAAAACCAGTCATTCACTGCTGCTTAGAGATACACACTGCAGTATTACACACATTTTCAACTAGCTGCTGATTACTGTGCATTGCAAGACCACCAGCTGTTTAGAAAACTACCCCAGAGATGAGAAGTCAGCTGTGATGTGTCATAATGGTTTTTACCATTCTTTAGTAACAAGACCTATTTCTACAGGAGACTGAATGGTTTAGTGTATTGAATGCATCATTTTCAAAATGTACCACACAAGTGAAAAAGGTTCTGTTGTTCTGTCAATAATTGGTAAAGGTGCATACACACACAACGATTTTTTTAACGATAATCGTTTGAAAAAATCGTTCACTTTCTGAGTCAAACGATGAACGATTATTGTTCATGCGCGTTCACGTTTGTAGTTTGTGGTTTGTAGTTCAGTCAGACTTGTCAACTCAACGATTTTCATTAAGTTAATATGCAAAAATTGTTTGTAGTTCATAAAAATCGTTCATTACATTTAAATGAACATATTAAATGAACAACTTTAGTAAACGATTTTAGTTCATTTTTTCAAGGTAGAAAATAGTTTACTAAAATCGTTCATTAACTAAATCGGTGGGTGTATGCAGCTTAACTCTTATTTAAGTGGTTTCCCATTGTCTTTGTAGTCTTTTATGCATTGCTGTTACAAAATGTATATTTTTCAGCGACAAATGCAACAAAAAGCAACAGGTCTACATTAAAATGTAAAATAAAGCAAATACAAAAATGTATATAAAAATTTTATTATTCAAACCTAAAAGAAAAAAAACCACAATTTTGAATGTAATATGCACTTTTATTGCAATTCTGTACATATCCCTTAGATACTAGATAAATGAAAGGTCACACATAGTTATTCTCAATCTCCCTCTGGCAAGTTGCAAAAGCAATATACAGCCAAAATATGGTCTATATTAACACCAGAACATGCAACTATACTGTGCAATGGAAATAAAGAAACAGACTGCCTAGCATTGCTATAATTTAACTGTCAGCTTTTTCTGAATTTAGCTCCTCCATGCAGTACTTCTGATTACTATTGTTGCCTTTCAATCAAGTGATAATTTTCACAGTTGTCCTTATTTGCGTTACATAATTAAGAATCAGTTGGTAGATATTATTTTTGTTCATAGTTATTTCTCAGTTGGGATAAATATAAATTTCTTATCAAACTCCTGAAACAGATTGAGAGGGTTATCTGTCAGATATTAACTGGATCAATAGTTAGCGGAGTGTGAAGTGCATTTGTGCTGTTTGTGGCCATGGATAACCAGATTAAAATGTATCTGTACGCTGAATTCAGAGACTGTGAGAAAATAGAATGAGTGTGTTCACTCTAGTGCTTTAGTACAGGGAACTTAAAAAAAACAAATATACAGGCATGTACACGTTATATATATACAAACGAGCTGTACTATTGAAAAATTCATATTTTGCAAACATAGGGGCATATGTATCAAATTTTGATGTGAGATAAAATTGTGAAATAGATATCACCAACCAATCGGCTCCAAACTATCATTTCTTAAACACAGCTTGCAAAATGTAAGTTAGAAGCTGATTGGTTGGTGATATATATCTCACAATTTTATCTTGCATCAAGCTTTGATACATATGCCCCATAGAGTATAAATCATCAAAACACAACTTTATATTACTTTATTTTCCAATTGTAAAGGTATTACAGACAGAAAGAAACACAAAGGGGTATATTTATTAAAGAGCGGGTTTATAGAAGTTGTGATGTTGCCCATAGCAATCAATCAGATTCTAGCTATTATCTTCTAGATGGTGCTTGATAAATGAAAAGTAGAATCTGGTTGCTATGGGTAACATTTCCACTTTTATAAACCCGCACTTTTGTAAATATACCCCAAAGAACGTCATGCATGCAGTTTTTTATGTTTTAAAATGTCATTATACTGTATACCATAATCACCGCTTATAAAGACATGCTTTTTTCAGTTGCAGCATAATAAAGAAAGTTTTACATGTGGAAGCATTAGCAATTGCATTTGTGACTGCTAGTTTTTCAAAAGAAGATCAGTTTTTCCAAGAATGGCAACAAAAGAATTATCCAAAAGAGGAAACTAAAACTGCCATGCAACTATATGTTATATTGTTCATTGTCTGTTCAGGCTTTATAATCCTTTCATCGCCATCTGAGCTAGAACAGATTAATACAGTTTGTCTGAGATCAGTATATTTTGTTAAAAGCAATTGAGGTTTTCTCACTTGTGGTGCTGCACTCCAGATTACTGAGGATCTGATCTCTTATGCTGGTCATACACTTTACAATTATTTAGGTGATCTGCCTAATATCAGCAGATTGCCCAGCTAATTGTATTGTATATTCCTGCGACTGATCTGAAAATATTGATCGGTTGGTTGTGCTGGATCGTCCAGCTTGTTCGGTCAATGCAATATTTTGTAACTTAAAAGTCGGCTGCATCGGCCAGTGTATGCACTGCCACAGCTGACCAATGGACATTTCCCCTGTTCCTTCACTGGGAAGGGAGGAACACAGATATTGGGGGCCAAACACTGTGAAACATCTCACAGTGTATGCCCAAGATATCTGATGGATGTCATGCTGCCAGATAAAATACCTGTTGGTCTGACAGGCATTTTATCTGCCAGTGTATGCCCAGCATTAGTCTGCAAGTGAGGCTTCTGATAATACAGTTCTTAGTGCTGCCATTACTAATGATATCCAAGTGTCATATTGGCATAAATTGCTTAATAGTCTACTTTTTAAATCTATAAGCAAATGAGTAGTATAATTTTAATTATCATATTTAACATATTTAATATTTGCGTAGTAAAAGTTTTTCTACTTGCAGAGTAGCACTGTCATCTAAAATTGTATTATACTGACAACCTTGTGGGTCTGCCTGCACTGTTTTAATGCATTGGAGGAGTGTTGAACAAATATCTAATTTCCATGCAATGTTCTTCCTGGCATAACATGTCTCAGTAAGTACAGTACTGTATGTAGGCTAATAAAAATGCAGAATTCAACTGGATCAATGGCAGGCAGTATGTTGTTCAACAACAACAAAGGTCTTCAGGATGTGGACTTAGTGCCTGATTCCGACTTGGGAATAGACTGAGATATCTCTCTCAACTGATCATTTTGGTGAAACCATGCTGCAGTGCAGGTGGGGGCAGATTTAAAATGTGCAGAGAGATTTAGATTTGGGAGGGAGGTTCCCAAACTGAAATCTAAATTGTAGAGTAATAATAAAGCTGTGCAGTATTTGTGGGCTACATGCAAAATCAGCCAGTATTTACCCCACATGCAATTTTTTTTAATGTATTTATACCCCTTGCATTGCAATATGGTTTGTTCAGGATCACAGATGAGAGCTATATCTCTCTCTATTACCAAGTCTGAATCAGGCACTTAGTGTTAGGTTCTCCATTGTAATGCTCCTGATGTTTTCCAATATTTGTTATTTAAAATTACCTCATTTTAAAATTTTAAACAAGACATCAGAATACGCTATTATTGTCTAATTTAAAACAAAAGTGAGTATTAAAGAATAATATGGGTACACTCAGGGCCTGTGCAAGGTTTCAGGGCAGCCTAGACAAAGGTTCACAATGCCGCCCCTGTTTTCCCCCAAACCCTCCGCCCAACTCACAGACACATACACAGCACCCTAATAATATTCACATGACTCGAATTAAAGGGAAATTTCCCCCTGCAGTGCCCCCAGTAGTAAGGGTCCCTGTAGTGCCCCCAGTAGTAATGCTAATGCCCTTGAAGTGCCCCCAGTAGTAATGCTCCCTGCAATGTCCCCAGTAGTAATGTTCCCTGAAGTGTCCCCAGTAGTAATGCCCTGGTAGTGCCCCCAGTAGTAATGCTAATGCCCTTGTAGTGCCCCCAGTAGTAATGCTAATGCCCTTATAGTGCCCCCAGTACTAATGCTCCCTGCAGTGCCCCCAGTAGTAATGCTCCCTGCAGTGTCCCCAGTTGTAATGTTCCCTGCAGTGCCCCCAGTAGTAATGCCCTTGTAGTGCCCCCAGTAGTAATGCTCCCTGCAGTGCCCCAGTAGTAATGCCCTTTGAAGTGCCCCCAGTAGTAAGGGCCCCTGTAGTGCCCCCAGTTGTAGTGCTCCCAATAGTGCCCCCATATGATGCCCCCAGTAGTAAGGCCCCTGTACTAAGCCCCCCCGCACACGCACACACACACAAAAAATACTTACCTTAATCCCCGCTCCAGCGCCTGCTGCCGTCCCTGACGCACGCTCCTCGGAACTATGGGAGTGACATCATGACGTCGCTCCCATAGTGCACTGCGGGACCTGGAAGCCAGAGCTCAGGAGTGAGCTCCATCCTCCGGCTGCCGCTGGCACCGTGGGGGGGAGAGAGGAGCCGGGCGCCCACTGGTAACACAATCTCAGCGGGTGCCCAGCAAATGGAGGGTTCAGGGGGTGTGATCGTGCCATAGCAATCGCACCCCCTGCACCCTCCATAGTTAGGGCAGAGCCGGAAGCGCCCTCCAGTGGCTGGCGCCCCTGGGTAGCTGCCTGAGCTTGCCTAGTGGAAGCGCCGGCCCTGGGTACACTAAGGAACATTTCAATGAAATAAAAGGTGGAACAAATACATGCAAGGCACAGAATACTCACAGGCTACAAGTGCCTATACTGAATAAAATAGATAATGTATTAATCTTGTAGACATGTGCACAGAAGTGCACTTTAGCCAATGTAAGCTCTACAGAGCTAGTAATAGGTATGCACCATGTAATTGTAAATTACTCTTAATAGTATATATTATAGCGATAAGTGGTTCTGTTTTGGCTCAGATCTTCTTGCCAAGTTTTATCTCAGAACAAGGCACAACATCATCTTTCATGATCATCGTTGCACAGATGTCTGAGAAAGTTAACATTTTGTTCGTATTTCAGTGAGCTATAGCTGCATGCTCACTGGCGTGGTCCCAACAGTGCCTACCAGGATGTGCACAACTTCCAGTGCCTCTATATCACAAGATACTGTAGTCCAGAGCAGTTGAGGTTTCGGGATTGGCTGTGCATTCTACTCACTTAGTTGATGAGGAGACTTGATGTTAAGGTCAACTAGTGATTACTGTGAAGTGGGTGATATCCTTTCTTCTACAAGTGTCGGTCATATGCCCTTCCATAGGGAGTATTGTGGGTGCCATCTTGATAGTGGGCAGTATATGGCTGCTGTCTGTGATGTCACTGGGGGTGTTGCATGGTCTCCATGGTTTTCAGAACGCCGGTAGGCGGGGGAATAAACAGCTAGCAAATAACACTGCTAATGGTGTGGGGAGATGTGGGAAACAACCAAACGCCACACTTGTATATGAAGGATAATTTGATTCATGTGTCCCTGCCGATTATGTGCATATAAAAACAAATATGAATGGATCCACATATCCTCATTTAGGTAGATGCGTATCCCCTATTTGTATGGGGATATTGGTCATTTTTTAATGTCTTCCTATAAATAAATATATTTGTGTATAAATAACAAATAGTATAAACACCCCTATGTTGACAGGTTGGTCAGTAAGTACTGTGTTAGAAATCCCTGTAAGTATGCATCAGGATTTTCCATGTCTTCCTATAAACATATTTATTATTATTATTATTATTATTATTATTATTAAACACATACAAATATATATATATATATATATATATATATGCATATCTAGAGGTATGACCAAAGGGGGGTGATTAAGAACCACATAATTATGGGGCATCAAATATTGTATAGGTTAGGTGGAATTGACAGTATTTGAGAAATGGGGCTAGCGCCTGGTGCGTATATGGTTAATATGTGATCAAAAATACAAAAAAGGCTTCTGTGCTAATCACTATATAAAAAACAAAGGCTGTGAAAATGATAAATATATTATTATTTTAATGAACATATGAAAAAATTAACTGCAGATCAACTCTAAAAACATATACAAACATTAAATGAAAAAATAAATTAATTGTTGCATTAATAATCTAAACACATACTGTTTCCAATATATCATAGGAAAAAAGATAGATGTTTTAAACTCTATGATGGTAATCAGTATATGCTGCTATTGGCAACCAGAAGGATATCAATCTGTAAAGTAGGTTTAGTCACTCTGTTGAAACCTGATATGGGGTATACTGACTCCCTAAATACCGGAACCGTGGAGCTAACAAAATCTTGGTATGGTGAATATAATATCGGGGGGGGGGGTGGGTCTCCAGACCAAAACCCACAGTCCAGTATCTCACCTGTCCCAGTGGACTCAAAGTTCCAAAGATTCCCTAGGAACCAACTGCCCCTGTGACTCCCACACAAATAGAAAGAAGTAGGTGTGATGTTGGCCCCTTTGACCAGCGCCACACAGGCATCTAACTGCGGGACTGTGCGTAGCTCCAATGGCTCACAGGCAGGGAAGTCATGCAGGATGGTGAGCTATTCATGCCTCAGCGACTCCCAATCAGGCCGCAGGTGGTGAAGGCTGGACAGTCTGCCTCTGTGGGGATTCCCCCGTCCAGCGGAGGCAACAGATAGCAGAAATGACGGTACACACAAACAGGCTCAGCAATGTCCGTCAGTGTGTCCCAGCAAAACTGGTTGGTAATTAATATGCAGGTAGTGCAAATCACCAAACAATGGTTCCACAGATGGAATACAGCAGTGTAGTTGGTCAAGCACTGGATAAGCAGTCCAGAGAACACCTTGACATACAGTATTTCTCCCCTCTTGCAGGGTTTTTTTTCAAAAGGTAATGAAGTCCCAGCGCACCAGTTTTTCTTACTCTAATATGTGATCATCCTGTGATTACTGATTTTACCTCGTTGTCCATATTTAGACCGCGTAGTGCAAGGGTTCTCAGGTTAAACTTGAGTTCCTCCTTGTTAATATTTTTGGTGTAATCCTCCCCTCTCCAATTCTTTTTTATTGCTTCAATCCCTATCAAGACTAGACCTGTAGGGTCTTGGTTGTGCTTATTTTTATAGTGATTGGAGAGATTATGTGTCTCTAGACCTTTGCAAATATTTCTGATATGTTCAGACATCCATGTTTTAAATTTCCTAGTCCTCCCTACATGTTGCTGTCCGCAGGGGCATGTAATCAAGTAAATAGCTCCTTTGCTATTACACATCAGGTGGTCTTGGATTTTGTATATCTTGTTGGTCTGATTGGAAGTGAATGTGCAAGACTATTTAGTTGTTCTTTGCATTTGATCTGCAGAATTGGCAAGTGCCACAGTAGAAGAAACCTGGGGTGAGTTTGCTGCCTGTCAAGGTTTTATATGTTGGGACATGGGACCTCATTCAGACCTGCTCGCAAGCGGGTCAATGTTTGGCTGTGCGCATGCACAGCGGCCACACAGCACGTGCGCAATCCCCTTAGCAAGAGAGAAATTCTCTCGCTTCATGGCTCACTACAAAAGGGGCGGCTGATGATGTTGATAGACAGCTCGACCCGTTTTGTAGGGGTGGCGGGGGAGTGGCTTCAGAAACGGAGGTGTTCCCAAGCAAATGCCTGCCGTTTGTGGGCAACCCCACCTACATCACCAGTGATGTCAGTGAGAGAGCTTCCGGCTCTATTAGAGACAAAAGCTCTCTGGGGCTTGCGGAAGACAAGACTCTACCACAAGGGTCTCATTGCAAGCCCCGATGGTCGCGATGGTCTTGACCATCGCGACCATCATCCTGGTCACTCATTTAAGCTGTGGGTGGTAACCCACAGCCTAGCGAGCGGCCAGGAGGAAAGCTCAGAAAATGGAAGTGGCCACCCTCATTCAGAGTGAGTGCTCGCATTTTGCGAGCAGCTCTGAATGAGGTCCATTGTCTCTTAAATAGGTGTACTAACTTCTGTTTGAGGTCAGGAGCTTTCTTATATACGATCTGTCATTGAGGGTTTCATCTCCCAGGAGTATGTGCCAGTGTTGGTGGAGTATCCTATTTAATTGTCTGTGGTCCTTGCTATATTGTGTTATGAAGAGTGTTCTTGGTTCTTTGGCTGTCATAATTTTGCCTTTGTATGTCAGTAGTGAGTTTCTATCTGCTTTTTCTACTAACTCAAATGTGTTGTGTACCTTCTCCTTTTTATACTATAGTCTTCTTCTAAAAACTGTTGTTCCAATGTCTGGCCCTGTGTGTGATGGTCTATCAATTTTCTGCAGTTTCTCCTAATTCTTTTAAATTGGCCAATGGGGATGTTGTCAAACAAGTTAGGTTGGTGACCACTGTTTATAAGTATATTACTGTTAACATCAACTGGTTTATGGTAGGTTTTCATACAGATGTGGTTTTCCTCAATGGATATGGTTATGTCCAAGAAGTTGACTTGCATTTTGCTGTAGTTGGTAGTGAAAGTGAGGTTGTTATCATTGCTATTGATGTATTTGAGAAATTGTGATAATTTTAAAATAATCTCTGTTTGGACCAGATGGTCTGGTTTTCCCACCTGCTCATAAACAGGTTGGCATAGCTCGGGGAAAACCTAGTCCCCATTGCTGTTCCTGTGTCCTGTCTTTTGAATGTACCTTCGAACCAAAAATAGTTGTGCCGTAAGATGAACTGGATGCAGTTGGTGATGAACTTGGTTTGTGAACTCGTCATGTTTTTTTCTTGTTGTAAGAAGTTGTTTCACTGCCTTTGTCCCTTGTTGATGGTCTATAACTGTATAGAAGGAATTCACATCACTTGAACATACAGTAGCCAGAAGTTTTTGGACCAATTGATTTATTGTAGTGTCTGCAGGATATCTGTGGTTTCTTGTGTGTATGATTTCTGGGTCTGCACGTAAGGTTGTAGGAAGGTATCTATATATTGTGAGAGGTTGGATGTTAAATAACTGAATCCTGATAATATTGGGGGCCCTTGGGGTTCTGTAGTGCTTTTATCAGGGGTATTCAATATGGGTGTGATAACATTGTTTTTGCGTTAATATCGGAGGTATGATGTCAGGTTTTAGTTTTACACCGTGTTCAATTTCAAAGACTTATCGCAGTTTTGAAAAGTCTTTGATAAAAAACGGGGATGTTTTCACCATTGAATAGGTGTCGAAAAAAAGTGCACAATTGGGGTTTAGGGGTGCAGGCTTAAAAAAAATAGCCTGGCCCCCTGGGACTGACATTTAAAAAAGAACTGTGTCCAAAAAAAGTTTTAAAAAAAAATAGGGACACCCCAAAAAATTAATTTAAAAATTGGGGTGAAAAAAAAAAATGGGAAAAAATTGTTTAACAATAGGGAAATAGGTTCAGGGCTATTCTGCAAGTATGCGGCAGATGTTTTCTAGAATAGAATTATAGCGGCAGGTGCACAAATGCAGAATTTTTAAAAACTTACTTTAGGGACATAAAAATATGCTAGTACCCATTTTCATGTACCCCAAATTTGATGGGACCACTTAAAAAATGAAAAAAATAACCTAAGTGCTCTTCTGCATCACTTCTTCAATGTCGGAAAAAAACACCTGCTGCAGCTATTTAAATCCCCGACTTTCAATTAAAGGCTAAAACGGGGGTACCCATAGTGATCCCCCATGTTTTTACTACTTTAGGGGGGTCTTACATTTTTTTAAGGAAAAATTCGTAACTTTACGCAAATCCAACTTCGGAGTTTCCCGTTTTCGTTAATTTTATATTGAATACGGGTATAAGCGGGAGCGCGCCCGATACTTTAACGCAGGTAAAAACTCCGATATGAAACGTTAACTTTGACAGTGAAGTTAACGTTTCATATTGAATACCCCTCTATGTATCTTTGGTAGTTAATATATTACCATGACTGGATGGGAGTTATCCATAAATTTATAAAAGTATTCGACTTAAGGACTGTACAAATTTTATGACTCTGTCTTGCAGATCAAATGTTGGTGCTAGTTCAGTATTACCACCTAAAAACATAACCCAAGCAAGTTATTATATTAACCCCCCAAAAATTTCAGCTCATATTTATGGCAGAAATGCCCCCATTTGGTCATTGTGCCCTTAGATCAGTTTAAGCACCAACTTAACTAAGTATTTTGTTGTGCAATTCTTCTTGGACTACTAGATCTATCTATCTATCTATCTATCTATCTATCTATCTATTTTTGCATTTTAAGTAATTAGTTGCATTGGTGTTTCCATTATGATGTAATTCAACAACAAGTGCCAAGGTTCCAATCAGAATTTGCTACATTTTGCACCACTTTTTTAGGATTCCTACTGGAGAAGAGGATGCAAAATGGCTTCAGGGATACATAGGTGAGTATGTGAGATAGTGATTGTTATTGTGCATTTGTGTGCATGTATGTTTTATTAAACTTTTACTGGCATGGTGTGTGTGTTCTGTGTGTTTTTAAGTATTTATTTTGCAGTGGAACTACAGGTACCAGTGGGCCCATAATGCCCTGTATTCTGGTACTGTATTGTGGTTCTCCAAGTACCAGCTAGTGGGAGAGGCTTGTTGGTATCTGTAGTCTGTAGTTCCACTGCAAACAATAATATTTTAACTCTTTCAATCACACCACACTTTACATTATCAACCTGGAATCCACTGTTTCAGTGATGACAGGGATAGCCTCGGGCTTTCAGCCTAGGCCTGGAGTTTCCTGGAGAGGGGGACCCCTTTATTTGGAGGTCCCCAGCTCCCCATGGATCCCTGGACTGGGCTGACTAGTGGTCAGGGCTAATGCTTTGGCTGGGGGACCCAGTGAAAGGGATCCCCTAGCTGTGGCATTACCCCCCTCCCACTAGAAAGTTTGGTACTTTTTTTCTGCTGTATTTCCAGTACCAGGACCAGATCAGAGCCCAGTGCTGGTTGTGCTACATACAGGGGTCCCCTACATCTTTTGTCCCTGGATTTTGGCAACCAGGGCTGGTTCTGAATAGCCTGATGCTGGGTGTGCTGAATATATATGACCCCTATGTCATTTGTCCCCTGTATTTAGCACAACCAGTATGGGGTCTCCAAAGACCAGTGCTGGTTGTTCTTTTTTTGGGGGGCATGCCGTTTCTCTTTTAATTTTTATACAGATTTTCATTTTTTAAAACACGTAAGCACAGACAAATCTCACAGTCCGTGCATCTATGTTTATTTTACACACAGATGCATGCATCAAGGATCTCCCTGATTCGTCCGTGCATCTGTTCGTTTGATTTAGTCAAAACCGACCGCTACACACAAATGAAAAATAAGAATGATATTGAATGATCACACCATTGAACAACACGAATGGCAGCAACTCAGCAGCTTACTAAGTTCAGTGACCTGTTCGAAAAATGAAACACATGAATACGGACAATGTAATCCAAGACTGATCTTGAATGACATTGAATAGAAATTGCCAGCTTAGTAAATTTACCCAACAACAAAAAATGAATAGAAAAATAGGTGAAAAAGCGCTGCACAAACACACAGGTGGTAAGCAGCAGCCTACATGATTTTTTCACTTGATTAGTGCTTTGTTAGCGCCTGGTAAATTTATTTATTTAGTAAATTTACCCCTAAGTTTCTGATCATGAAAATAGATCAGGTAAGCAATTTGAGAGAGGCAGGTTGATAATAGCTACAACCTGTGTTGATATGGATTTAGAGGATCCTGCTGAGAGGGGAATAAGGATCCTGCAAAGATGAAAATAAGAGCACAGTCATTAAGAGCTGAGGGTGAGTTTAAGGTGAGAACCACTAGAAAGTCGGTATGAGACATCCTGAGAGGGAGCTTGCTGTAGAAAGTATGAAGATATTATGGCTGCAGGAAGTTGGTTAAACCATAGGTTCCAGTCACCTGAGCCATGTAAAGTGCCGTGAAAGAGAGACTGTGATGCCAACAGCAGATTGTGTGTTACTTTGGGGGTTGAATTAATAAAGGGTGTAAAGGTTTATTGCTGCCAATTTTTTTTCATCTACTCCTATACATCAAAGTTTTTCTGGCTGTAAAGCCCAGTGGCATTAAGATTCCTAGCATCCCCATGTCTTTACATGTGGAACAACATCTTTACTGCACATGCACAAGACTATCCACAGAGACTGGCCTGGCAATATAATTTTTGTTCCAATTCCTGTAAAATTAGGAGATGTTTCACGAGTGCACCTCAAATTGAATGTGCGGCTTTAGGAGAAGCTGGATGAAGTCTTTCAGCACTATGGGCCTGAGTAATCACGGTAGTGGGCGCCTCTATGCCGGTTAGCAGTTGCAAACATTAGCATATTTTCGCAGCAGAACTGCGTGTGTAATCGCAGCTGCTATCACAATAGTGTAATGAATCAGGCCCTATGTAAGCACTATGCAAGCAAATGGTAGACAATATGATGCTATGACTTTGTCCTCTTCTTGTGTATGTACTTCACATGTTATCTGAACAATGTTTTTTTATCACTTTTACCCACTCTTCTGTCTATGTATGTCTTCACCAACCTAATTATATTTCATGGAGTTTGTGTACTAACGCAAGTATCTAGGAAAGAGCATAGCATTTTCACTCTTCCATATATACCTCATCTTGGTGTCTAGCTCTTGACCTGTAGGAGTTGAGGAAGAGCTAGGTCACTCATGCATAATATTGTGAGTAGTGTTGGGGTACTCTCGCTCTCTTTCATGTGCCAAAATCCTCACTCTCTTTCATGCACCAAAATAATCTGACACATTTGAGCTAGTGGAGGTCAGCTCTGCTTCATTTATTGCACATCTGCATTGTATATAATAAACAATAGAGGGCAAAAAATTTGTGAGTTTTAGTTGTGCATTTGTTCCTCGTGCCTCCACTTAAATACTGTGTCCACCTTCTGTCATTTTAAGTATAATTTCCAAAGAGCTATTGTATGAGAAATCTTATGAGTACAAAGAAGCCTTTTCCATGCTTGTTAAGCCTGCCTCCTGTTCTTTGTATGGTGTAAAAGAGTTGCAGAACTAAAAGCTCTTTCCCAAGTCAAATATGTATTTTCTCTTCATTACAGCATCTCTTTCTAATTATATTAATTGCAATCAAATAACAACAGCCTTTATCTAACCCTTATGGACTGCCCTGCCCTTCACAGCACTGTCTCTAATATTAGCCATCAGTCTTGTATTATATATATATATATATATATACACGCGAGTGATGTTGACAGGGAGATGGGGATAAAGCCATCAGAGATTTGAGGTTTATTTCTGTGCAACTGCAAAGCTGACTTATTATCAGGACATGAGGAGAAGAGCAAGGGGTTAAGTCTACTTGAATTAACAGAACTGAGGCCTTGCAGGACTTTTGAGGACAATAGTTTAGAGCAAACAGGCTGTCAGTAATAAATCTGTATCTGACCTAGTGAGACTAATTACAATGCTTCTTTACAGCTTTCCTCATTTTTTAAACATTGCACATTCTCTGTTTGCTCATAGACTGTGGGGCAGTAGAAGATTTGACACTGAATAATGGCAAATTATGCATATTTATAAGTTTTGTTTCATCAATCTTGTAGGTGTATTTCTATGTGTGTTTTTTCCAAAGATAAGACTATACTTTGTACTCTGACTCACATGCAAAACTTGTAACAGTAGTTTCCTAAATTTATTTGAGGTAACAGTTTGACCACTGTGAATTATGTTTTCCATATGTACTACAAACTCCAAGCACAACACAATGTAATTAGCCTATGTAAGCTTTAAAAGAGCTGATACAGTAACTGAGGGTTAAAACTTACATTGTGAAAATTAGTAAAATTATTATGTTAACTCCTGTCATGGTAAGAGAGCTTTTGTAGGTTATGTGAGACAAACTGCTACTGTATGCCCTGGGCATAGGCAAATGCAGGGGGGTTTTCCATCTGCCTGGAAACCCCCCTTCCAAGCCCACACCATGACCACAATAGAAATAGTAATATAATGGAATTTTACTAGTGCTGCATGTTCTTCTCAGTATCATAAATGAAATAATTAGCACCACCTGTGGATCTTTTAACACATATCAGACAGTAATAAATACACCTGTGCACCAATTATGGGATTTGGGAAACATGCACTGTTAGGGATGCACTACTATAGAGCCTAATATTTACATACAGTATATGGCCAGGGCAGTGCTAGGTTCTTCTGCTGCTCCCGGACTTGCTCCCATGCCATGGAATGGAGCCCACATCTAAAATAAAACATTCAGCTCAGGCAGGATGGCCCTACTGCCGCATTTAATGGCTTACTGTGATCTCTGGTCCTGTATATGCTGGAACTAGGACACACAATACACTTTGTATGAAGCATATTAAAGCTGGATAAGTGGTAATTATGTCCTCTTCATGGCCACCCTCACTCTAAAATCAAGCATTTGGAAACCCCCCACTAGAAATCCTGCGTTTGCCACTGCAGGGCTCGGTGGTTAGGCCCATAACCATGGCCATGATTATGCCAAAACCTCTATTTTATTATTTGCAAAATTCTATTGCAAAATATATTACTATATATAATGAGTAATGTTGGAGTTGTACATCTGTAATTCTTCCTTTTGTGTTTGCAACAATAGTCTCCACAGGTAGCACCACCCATCACATACATATTCAGGGTGTGCAGTCTAGGGCCCCTTTCAACATATGCCCTGAAATTTGGCATGCAGCACTGAGCGACAGTTCTATCCATCCGTGCCAAATTTCAGCTTGGACATCCAATAGTTTTTGAGGTGTAGCCCCTTAAACACCATGCCCCCCCCCCTCTGGAATTCTCTATGGGAGAATTGCAGTTTTTTAGATGCAGCATTAATATAAGGGCACAACTGTGCCCTTATAATATAAAAATATATAAAACATATTTTCTCTTTTGTCACATTCACATCCTCCTGACCCTTTATCATCATTCCGTGGGGCGGGGTCATAGAGCCCACTAAGAACCTCTGCAATCTGGCTGGGCCAATATACAATATGTAGCACCTATCCTTGTGTATCAATGCCTACTTCCCTATAGATTGTAATCTTGCAAGCAGGGTTCTTCTACATCTATATCTCTTATTACCCAGTGTTGTTTTATTAATGTTTGATCCCACTTTTAAAGTACAATGGAATATGCTGCATTATATAAGTAACTATTATTTATTATTATTATTATTATTATTATTATTATTATTATTATTATTATTATTATTATTATTATTCTGTGGTATAGACTTTCCAAATTTACTGATCTCTGGTGGAGGCATGTGATATGTAACAATACATTTCTAGAGTGGTTACTTTGTTGAAAATGATTATAGTTCAAACCTTTTATACAGTTTTTCTTACAAGGTCCAGCATTAAAGAGCATGAACATCTAAGTTAATATTAGAGCATGTTAGCACATTTAATAATACTAAAGGCACTAACTGAAGAGTTGATCTGGGCATTAAAAACTATTACTGTGCTATTAATTCTGTAATGATGATTTCCTGGGATTGCCATTTGGTGGAGTGGGAAATGTATTAAATTAAATTTTGTCAAAACCACAGGATTTGTACAGCAGTGGTGAAAACCACCGACATTATCTGCCACACAATAGAAGTAATAACTGGGGAGACAGCTCATTGTGGCAATTCAGAAAGTGAGGAATCCAAATACACTTCTAATGAATGCAATCATTATGCAATCATGAGGAAAATAACAAAACCAATAGCCTTATGGGGACATTTTTATTTTATTAACAACAGTCTGACGGGAATGGTTTTAAACCCAGCAATCACCAGTGGGTTTAAGATCCAACGGTTTGGAGGTGAAAACTGTTGGTGATGGATGGCAGGTTGAGTACACCACCAATTTAATACATTTATGACTTGGTGTGGATGTGCGGTGATGCCGTATTGACATGACATGCTATAATGTGACAATGTGTTTGGTAACAAAATGACTGGAAGCTAATTCTGTATGATGCATTGGACTCTTATTCACAGGAAGTGGGACATTTACTAGTGTGGTTTTGAAAACTGCATAATGCGTGATTAGTAAAATGTGAAATTTACTAAGGTACAAACCACACACCAATGCACATCAATCATACTGCCAAATTTAGAACTGCAATTCTGAGTTTTAGGCCTGGCAGCTACACAAACTGTCCCACTTAATTATTTATTTATAAACACATAGTTCACACAAGCAAAATAACTTAATCCAAATGCAATTTGAGCTATCAGAATGTCATAAAATAAATAAAGTTAAACATCTCTCCTTTCCATTTTCTAACAACCCAGCCTACACAGCAATAGTCCTGATAGGTATGGCAACTAGAGCTGAGTAGTACTATGTCCATCTTTGTAGTCCCACAAATGCTTAAATACTATTTTGACAAAGTAACTGTGGTTCCCCCTGGCCAGTGCTACTACTAGTCATTTATAGCGTACAGTATATGCCTGATCTGTTTGGGCTCAACCCTAAAGCTTAGGGTCCAATACAGAGTAGCCCTGAGCTCCCACACGGGATGCAGTCAGGAAGCCGAAGGTCAAAATACCAACCGCTGGCTTCCCAACTGTCAAATCCCGGCAGGGTACTAATGACAGGTGTCAAAATCCCGATGCCTGTCATTATACCTATGCCGGGAGCCCAGCGCCGGCATACCAAACAAAGGTAAGCCGGGCGGAGGGCGCGGACAGCTGCGGGGGGTGGGTAGGTTAGGGGCTCCTGGGGGGGGGCTTAAGGTTAGACACTCCCCCGGGAGGTTTATGGTTAGGCTAGGGGAAGGGGGGGTTAGGGTTAGGCACCCCCAGGGGGAGGTTAGGTTTAGGCACCCCCCCGGGAGACTTAGGTTTAGGCTGCGGGGATGGGGGGTTAGGTTTAGGCACTTAGGGGAGGGTTAGGATTAGGCCCTAGGGGGGAGTTTAGGGTTAGGCACCCCTAAGGGAGTGTTAGGTGGGGTAGGGTAAGTTATACTTATCTAAATCCCCTGTCGGGATTTTCACTGCTGTCGGTCTGCCGGTGTCGGGATTTGAACCACTGGCCATAGGGCTGGCGGTCATTCATACTGATTCCTCTCACGCAATGTATGGGATAAAACCGGGCTGAGATGCTGCTGATTTGGAATCGCCCACAGAAACAGACCTACATACCATATGTTCCCTACAGTGCATGTGTGGTTTGCTAACATTTTCAAGATGCGGGCACATATGGAACAGAGTGCAATTCAGAATGAAGCCCAGAAGGTACAGTATATATTCATAGATGTGGAATTATAGAAGAACTGTAACTAGGAAATGCAAAGTAACAGTCACTGTAACAAAGCCGACATTTAGATGTAGCAGATTGATGTATAATGTAAAGGAGTGAAAAAAAAGCATGAAAAGTTAAAACAGATGAGTGAAAAACACTTGTCAAGGAAGAATTCCTTCAATAATACCATCCTATTTCAATGCACTACTGCTTTTAAATATTCTGCAATGTATCATTACCTTATATCTGTCTCTCGCTACAGTTTCCCTTGTTCTACTAAGCTCTCTTCCATCAGTGTGTTTCTTGCCATTTCCATGTAGCACATAACTTCATTTTTACCTCACTGCTGAACCCTAAATAATAGTTTTCCATGCACCATGCTGACCTATTTTTCACTTAATCACTGAAGGGTTCAGGAGCTTGTCTAACAGCAATATAATAACTAATATTATAACTTGCTTTGGCAGCTTTTAGCATTACAAAATATCCATGCACATTTGCTAAAAACATTTTTCTTCCACTACCTCCTGAAAACCAATGTTATGCTAACTTGTTTCAATCAATTAATAATCGTATGCAGACATTCTACTATAGACAAAAGATATTCATATTAACATTAGTCATTATGCTGCTATTAACACAGAAAGGTAATTTGCAAATCTAGTAAATGGTTATCTATTTATTCTTCTCTTGTAATGGCCAGTACACAATGCTGCGCAATCGCACCCAATTTTATCAGTATGTATAAGGATAAGCACATTGAAATGGCAGCAATTATTTTGGGCACCCATCATTTATTCCATATGGTTCCAAGAAAATGGATTAATATTAACTAATTGTTTTATTAAGCACAATGCCATGTTCTTGATTCTGTGACAAATGTACAGCAGTATTGTGGGCTAAGAATATCGTATATACGTCAAGGAGTGTACACAGTACATTTTCAAAGGCATAACATAAATAAATGATTTCCAACCTTATGTACTAAGGGCCTGATTCAGATTTGGGAATAGAGTAAGAAAGCAAGTTACTGTTCATCGTGGTAAATCCATGTTGCACTATAGATGGGGTAGATTTAAAATGTGCAGAGATTTACATTTGGTAGGGGTGTGCCCAAACTGACATATAAGTAAATTAAAGCTGTACAGCATTTGTGGGCTACATAGAAAAGCAGCCAGTATTTACCCCACATGTAAAAAAGTATGTATTTACACCCCTTGCATTGCTACATGGTTTGTCCAGGTACACAGTTATACCTCTTTTCCACCAAAAACCCGGGTCCGACCTGGGTTTTCAGACATGGTTCCAACCCAGGTCAGACCCAGGTCAGACACCATTTACACAGCACCATCGATCTGGGTTATTTTCAGGTCATCCCCATTCACACTGAACCTGGGTCTGCCCTGCTAAACTTGTGAGGTCATAAAAAGTGGGAGGTGACTGCTCCACAACCACCAATCAGCATATTTTAGGCATGACCCAGGTCGGATAACCAGGGTTGCACTGTTTACACTGCACCATTACCCAGGTCCATCCTGGGACAGATACACAAAAAACAGAGTTGCAGATGTACTTTTCGATCATTACTGTTCACATTTAAATTTATTAAATAGAATTTCAGGGGCAGTTTGCATATCAATGGCCAATGATATGGGCCTGCCCACCAGTGTCAAGGTCACATCATTGAACTGGTCCCTAGCACTCTGGGGTTCACATCTGGGACGCAGGACACCCCAAAAGACAGCCCAGCCTTCATGTTTGTTTATTATTCATGTATTTTTTCACACATATTTTACTTTTATTATTATTTTAATACTTATTAGCTACTTTTACACACCTGATACTTTAACACTCCACTATCACCCTTTTTTTCGAGTGATGCCCTGGGGAAGTCTTTGGCTGGGCTGTCTTTTGGGGTGCCCTGTATCCCAGATGTGAATCCAAGAGTGTTAGGGACCTGCTCAATGAGGTGACCTTGATGCTGGTGGGCAGACCCGTATCATTGGCCATTGATATGCAAACTACCTCAGAAATTATTTTTAATAAATTTAAATGTGAACAGTAATTATCGCATAATGCATCTGCATATCTGTTTTTTGTGTATGTTACTTTAAAATCTCAGCATGATGGCACCTTTCATTATTATTATGGTGTGCAGTCTAGAGCCCCTCCCTTTACTACATCCTGGGTCAGACCCTGGTAGCTATCTGGGTTGGATTGCCGGGTCACTTGACCTGTGTTATTTTACAGGAACCCTTTGACACTGAGCTGCGACCCGGGTAGACCCAGCAAAAAGCCAGGTTTTTGCTCTGGTGTAAAAGGGGTATAACTTGCTTTATCTTACTCTATTCCCAAATCTGAATGAGGCCCTAGGATTGTTTAAGATGGTAGGCAAATTTAAGAAAAAAATAAACATTAAGATGATGAAGTAAGTTGCAGCCTGCCACATTCTGTTTTGCAAGGTGCTCTACAAATATGAGCTTTAGCTTACATAATTCAATTTGATTAAGAAAAAAGTATAAATGTGACAAAAATAATAAAGGCTCTATAAGACATAATCAAGACAATAGCAAACAGTATTTTATGAGACAAGAGTTATAGTTAAAGATGTGTGCAGACCCCCGGGTTTTGTTTTTGGTTCTAAATCATCATTGTTATTTGGTTTTGGCAAAAACACCGTCAATTGTTTTGGTAGTGGTTTCAAATTGGGATCTGCATTTCTTTAAGAAATCGATAGAAACAGCTAAAATCATACAACTTGGACCTGCTTCTGTTCCTACAGTATTAATAACATAACTAATATTCAATCCTATTCAATTTTGACCACCGTTTCACCAATATTGGCCAAAGGCTGCCGTGAGCTTTTTGGCTAAACTAAGCTTCAGAGCAGGGGCACAAACACAATGCAATTTAAAAGAATATAGCACATCTATGAAACAATTCTTCTTTGGGGTGCAGCTCACTCAGAAACAACAAACTATTTTTTGGTCAGCTGAGCTTGCAATCACAATAATGTATCTGCCCCTAATGCACAATATATACTGCAGTGTAGATGATAGAGATACCCTTGTGAAAAACAATTGTAAGTATGGCTCTTCTACCCGCTCCAACCTCTTTACAACTCTCTGTAATGGTGATTGTTAATGCACTACAGCCCACAACCCTCTCCATGCCCTCCCCTATATACAATGGTGCCTTCTTTACACCCCTTTTCCACCCATTCCGACCCATACAACTCTCTGCAATAGTGTAACAGTGACAGTTAAAGCACAACTACAGCCTACAACCATCTCCATGTACTCTCCTGTGTGTAATGGCACCTGAAACCATGAGGGGAAGACTATAATATAATCCAAAACAAGCAAGATCCAACATTTCTGGGAAAATTAAGTTTTGCCTCATTTTGAGAATCAAATTTGGCCAGAGGACCTGAGCCAGGACTCAGATCTACTCGGAAATTCCAAATTTACACATCTCTAGTTATAATGCATTAGTTTATTAATGAAGTGGTCTAAAAGTTACAGTAGTCATTACTTTAATGTTTTCACTTTTTCCAACTTGCACATTCTATGATGGAACACAAGCAAATTGTTGAGTAGAGCATTAGTTCAGATGCACTTAAAAAAAAAGCACTCTTAGGGTCATATTCAATTAGTTTTGCACCCGCGATACTTTTTCTCAAGCCAGACTTTTTGCCTACATTGCGAGTTTTGCATGCAGTAAAGTATCGGGCACGCTCCCGCTATTCGCTGTATTCAATTAGAAAGGATGCGAAAACGACACCCGGGGACCTGAAACAGGCAAAGAGTCCTGTCAAAAATGGGGAACTCAGCCTGACACCCCCCCTAAAAGCACCAAAATTGGGGAACACTATAGCTGCCCCCAATTAGCCATAATAAAAGTATTTGGGGTACTTAAGTTGTGACAATTGCTGCTAATTAGCACATTTATACAAGTGGTGAAAAATAGCATTAAGCAGTTTTTTTAGGTGAAAAAAACTACTCCAAGCAAATTTGGGCTACTTGAAAATGGGGGCTAGGATATTTTTAAGTTGTTAAAGTGAAGTTTTAAATTACGTAAAAAATCCACCTGCTGCAAGCACCTGCATTAAAAAAAACACCTGCCCCATACTTGGGGACCCCCCAGAAGTCTATTTTGCTAGCTTTTATGTTTGTCCGCCAACTTTTAACTTTTTCGCCCCTCAAAATTAAAGTACTTTTTTTGGGTTTTCTAAAGTATTTTTTCAATATTTTTTGACACAGTTTATCATTGGGGGATTGTCCCAAGGATGCAAGGGGGTTTCCCAAAGATTGCACCCCAAAACCACAATTCTGCACTTTTTCCACCTACTATTCATAGGTGAAACTTTTCCGCCGATTACATTGCATTGACTTTTCACATACGCGAAAAGTCTTTGGAATTGAGTATGGCAGAAACTTTCTGCCTGGCAAAATTACATCATCCACAATACTTTTTCGCGGATTCAGACTTTTAGCCTCTGATTGAATATGGGTCTTAGTGTGCACTTTTATAGGACAGGTAGCTACGAATAAAAAAAAAAACCATATGGGCACCTTTGTATATTTTTCATTTTTAGTTTAAATGCCAACCATAATAAATTACAGAAGTGTACTGTTAGATTGATATTTCTTTCTCAAAATGGATTAATCATAAATATCTGGATAAAAAAAAATAGTTACTCTTTTTTCCTCATATATTGGCCAAAGATGAAACAAATATTTCACACAAGTTGTTTCTGTCCTGAAAAAAAATCACTTGGTTAGAGTAAAGATATATAAAAAAATTATTTTTGGTTTCACAGGATGGTCTTGTTGGTTTTACACATACACATGATATCTATTAATTTTATTGTATTGGATCTACCATTGGTTACAATAACATTCTCCAATTCTTGATTGAACATCTGCACAAGTACAGTACTTGTTTAAAGTCCCTGCTGTCACTGCCAGTGAATTCAATGGGTTTGACCATTCACTTGCCTGCCCATGTCCTCCCTGTCTGTAAAATGACATGACATGTACAATTCTCAGTACTCTACCTACACTTATATCCTGTTATCTCCCCATCATGAGTGTGATTGTGCAATAGATTTGTTACCAGGCCAAAGTCCTCCTTGCAGTAGAGAATATGTTTTTTCCTTACTGGAGACATATCAATGTCTGAATGCATTAAATAAAACTTGGAATGAGGTTTAATTAGAAAGTTATTTCTCCAGCTGGGCGCTTTAAAGCTCTGAATCAATTGCATGTGGGTGAATACCATCACTGTAAAAAAAATAAACAATATAACCTTATATTTATTCACAATTTGTTGGATCATGTAAAAGGGGCACCAAATGTTACCAAATTAAATCTACAAGGTATCTATAAATTAATTTGTATAAAATAATGAGATAAGTGGAAAATTTTCTTTAACATGTGGGATAGACAATACAAGTATCTAATTTTGCCTTTCAGTTTGTGCAATGCACAACCCGTTATGTAAAACCTTGTAAAAGTATTCTGGGATTTCCTGTAATTTAATATGTTGTAGTATACTGTACATTGGCTCATTTGTGCAATAAAAAAATAAAGGTCACTAAATATTGGGATTGTTTAAATGAATGTCCTCATTAATTAAGTCTCAAAATGCCACTAACTGGTCATTGTTCGCACTACAGGAACAGAGGATCTTAGCGATTAAGCAAATATATTGTAATAATTAGCTAAAGAAAAATCATGTGTATATTTTTTTTTGTATTTACCATTTGTTACTATCATTATTCTTTAGTTTTTCTTAAGTTCTTTATCTTAAAAGATGTAGCTAAAACACAAAACAGCATAGTCTTCTGAGAACATAACATTCAGTAATAACAATCCTTAACCCAGTGGGGGATCATAATGCTTTTTGAAACACTTTGGCTATAACATATATGTCTTTCATGTTCATAATTTTTTTTTCACATTTTCTCCAATATATATATATAGTAACAGAATGAGATATTTAAATGATATAAAACAACAGCCTGTTTGCATTATTCTTATAGTACAGTTTTAGAGCACCCATCATTATATAATACAATATGTTTCCTCCCTGGGAATCTATTTATACTGTGTCTCCACTGGTCAAGGGTAATAGCACACATACATTTAGACTGAACATTTTAACTATTTATAGGAATAGCGATGACTATTGCAGTGTGTATACACACACACACAGACCCATATCAAAGGGGTGCTATTCTGATGTTTTCCATATTTATTTTAAACTACGTACATGGGGGAGGGGAAATCAAGCCTTTTTTACCATTATTATGTCACTGTATGTTTGAATATAATTTTTTTATTATATTGCCTTATAATTATCTACATATATGCTGTACCACCAAAAAATGCAACAGGAAGCTTCAAATATGTAGTTGAAGATATGGAGAAAATGTAAAAGCCTATAAGTAGGAGGGACCTGTGGGACTTCAGAGATTCAGAGCCGTATTCAATTAGATGTTAAAAGCCGATATCCATGAAAAAAGTATCGCCAATTGCGTCTTTTTGCGTGGTGGAGACTTATCTAATTCCACCCACTTTTTGCGTATGCGGAAAGTTAATGCAATGTAATAGGCAAAAAAGATTTACCTCTGAATAGCAGGAGAAAAGAAGCGCTAAATTTTTATTTTGGGATGCAAAGGTGGGGAAACCACTCAGAACCCTTGGGACAGCCCCCCAAAGAACAACTGCACCAAAAAGTTCCTGAAAAAAAATTAAGAACACCCCAAAAAATTAATTTCATATTGGGGGTGAAAAAGCACAAAGTGGGGGGGGGCAACTTCAAAAACTAGCAAAATAAAGTTCTGGAGGTGCTCAAGGAAGGGGCCAAGTGTTTTTGGGATTGCAGGTATTTTTATGACAGAGGAATTTAATTTTTATTAAAACATCACTCTAGAGATATTAATTATGTTATCAACCATTTTCAGGTACCCAAATTTGCCAGGACTACTTTTTTTCTCAAAAAAATACTGCTTTATGCCATTCTTCACCACTTGCGCAAAGACGCTAATTAGAGGCTATTGTACCAACTTAAGCACCCCAAACAGTTTTATTAGGACTATTTGGGCACTACTACATTGATCCCCAATGTTTCTGCATCTTTTTTGGGGGTTCAGGCTGATTTCTCCCATTCTGACACGACTTTCCGCCTGTTCTGACTTCGCAGGTAGCTGTTTTGACATCTTTTGGAATTGTATAGGACAAATAGTGGGGACGCGCGCGATAAGTTTCCGCGTCCAAAAGACCCGATATAGGCGAAAATTCAAGCAGGTGGAACTTTATCGCGGACGCAATACTAATTGAATACCGCCCTTAGCTGTTAAAGTGCCAATATTAAAAGATGCAAAACCAGGATGGTTTTGCCTTTTAAATAATTGCCACTTTAAATCTAGCTACCAAATCACTGACAACTTGCGAATGCCTACTAAATAAATTTTGCTCATAAAAAATTCACAATTTGTATAATATAATTTGCAGCAGGTATCTTAATATGCCTGTGACTGTGTATATTATGTCAAATGCATATTTTTTTGTAATCAACATTCATTTTGTAAGATTCGTTATTAGTATATCTTATGCTAGCATTGTATCATTTCAATGTATTATAATTGGGATTCCCCTGATTTGATCTCAGTACAAATAGAAGCGATAAACCGCTTGTTACACATTGGTGCAATGGCTCTATGAGCAGCATGTTGTTGACTTTTAAGGAATTTTTTTAACCCATGGATGAATATCTCCCCAGATCCCAGGACATATGTGAGAATTAAATTGGAGAATATTAGTTTTTTTTTTGTGGTCTTGGTTATTTCCCATTAAATGTTTTTCAATTATTTGGGGTTTTTTCTTCAATTCTCCATGGCACAATGGTAGTATCAGCAGATCCAGGATGTTAGGGAAAGCTGGAACTTCTGTTTCCTCATTCTGTCAAAGTCATTGGTATGCTGGAGCTTGTATTGCTGTATGTGGCTTAAAGACAGATTGGGCAAGATATGGCCTTTAGTGAACCAAAAAAATAACTTTCATTTTTTAACTGAAATGTATTAATCCATACCTACTGCCCCTGTGTGCAAGAAAATCCCTTTGGCTATTAGTATAGGCTCCTTTGTCTTTGGAAGGGGAGTACTTATATGTAGGCCTGATGTTACTAGGCAATACAGACCTGTTCTGACTCACTTAGGACTAGAAGAGGGACCCCTCACTAACAATATCCTTGCTATTATGCCAACAGCCCCTGGCTGGCATATGCTGGTACTGGTAATTTGGGCTAGTCCCCATACTTTACTTACCCCCAAATTTGATAATACTAGCCTAGGTAATCAGCACTAGATGTACTTTTTACTGTGTATGGCAGCATGAAAAAGACATTTTGTACTTGTGTGTTGGGCTCTACATGAGAAACACAGTATAGAAATGGATTACACAAAATATTTTTGCAAAAGCGGAAATCTAAGTATATACTGACAGAACTTTACGGCTCTGTGAAACAGCTGATCTTGAATATCAAACAAAAAGCATTCCCATAATTCTGTTATCTCATAAAAAGACTGCACATACTGACAATAGTCATAATGTAAATGTATTCAAACAGAGTAATATCCTTTTTCAGGCTTCAAGTGAACACAGAAACAGCACGAACCATAAGAGTAGAGATGTCCATGTATTTATATATATATGGGTGAGGGCAAGAAAATAAAATGACATTCCGAAAACTTGTTGACAAGAAAATGATTTATTTACAATAGGTCAATGCTTAGAATAATGTTTTAGCTGAAATGTCAACTTAAGTTAATGTAAATAGATCATCCTGTTATAAGATAGACCTGTGACTGTCATTTTCATCTTTATTCAATACAGATGGCATTTCAAAAAATAATATTAAGGCTAGGAACTTTTTTGTATGTATAAAATATTCCTTTAAACTCCAATGTTGTTTTTCTGCTATAGGCATTATTATTATTGCTCTCATTTTCTCAGCCCATTCTACCTCCCAAAATCATACACAGAGATGTTATTCTCTCCTAGGATATATTTAATGATGGGGGAGAAATGTTTGGCTCATCTAAATGATTTCTGCTCAGCTAACCTAATTCCATTATCCGTTAGTCATGTTTACAGCGTACTGACAGCTAATAACTCAGGCGGAACTCTGTAACCATTTTTAATCTTACTCTTCATCCAAGTCAGTGCTCAAAGTGCTTTGCTTCCTTGATTATTAAGGATCATGTGCACGTATCCTGTCAGCTTTCAGTTCATGGAATCTGAATAAGCCACAAGGTCAAATTTTTCAAACCAACTTTGCAGATTGACATATGATAATTACAAGTACCTATCAAAAATGATTTGAATTATCTGAGACGTAGCACCTCAGACATTAACATTTGCTCTTCAAGCTTATAAAGAAAAAAAATGAATGACATAATCTTTACTGTTAATGTAATAGCAATGCCTGAATGACAAAATGATCTGTTCACTTGCTTTAAAGTGATACAGTTTTGATAACTACTGTATACAAATATTGTCTTGAGATGCATTTGCTTTTATGTATCAATCATATACAGTACCAAGTATATATATAATATATATATATATATATATATATATATGTATATATATCTAAATACAAACTCAGTACTCTCCTAATTATATTCCAAACTGTAACTCATTCAAATTCAGGTATTGTCAGTTCAAGATATATTGCAATAATTTGTCAAGCTGACCAACCACGTCACGGTCTCCCCTCTTGTTCAGTCATCAGTCTCTACACTGACACTGAAAATTATGGGCATTGCTCTGCTTCATTTCTCTCTCTCTCTCTCTATCTCTCTCTCTCTCTCTCTCTCACACGTGTGTGTTTATTACACTTGCAAATACTAGTATAGCAAAATTTTACAATTCTGATCTGTTTCCTTTGGGTAGAGATTTATTATTCAGGTTTCATACCTAGATGGATGTGAATTTGACAGTGTTATTAGTTTGTGTCACTTTTGTATGGTATTGTCAACCTTTATTTCTCAAACATGCATATGACCATTGACAATAAGAGAAATGTGAATAATGTTAGGATTAACTATGCAATGACATATGACACATTCATGCCAATTTTTATCACAGCGTACATATACGTATGGCTTACAGAGGGAACTTTAGGTTTTAAATAAACTCTTTTTCAAAGAATAATAAATACAGTGTAACATTTATCATTGCTGCAGGTCAACTTAATAAAGAATCCCTTAAATCCCTCAGAATTTTTAGTTAATGTTAGAATAGATGTCAACAAATTAAATGAAATCATTATTAAAATATGAAGCAAAATATAGAAAGGAAGGTTTCATGGTGAATAGTTAGCAATTCAAAATTCATAATGATGACACCAAAATGCTGTGACTAGAATGACAACATGGTTCAACATATCGACAGGCACAATATCAAAATCCTCAGGATGTCGACATGTTCACAATGTCGACTTCTGCAATGTGAAATGTTAGCATTCTCAGGATGTTGATGGTTATGGTTAGGTTCCGCCAGGAGCATCAGTGTTAGGCAACAGAGGGAGGTTAGGGTTATACTGTGGGGGGAGGGGTAAGGTTAGGCACTTGGGCAAAGTTTAGGAGTGAGATTAGGGTCATGGTTAGGAATGAATACTCAACAGAATCACCAGTCATCAGACATCTGTGGCAAAACTACTGGTCTCTTGACCACCAACCGGAAGACAACGATGGGGACACTGCTGCCGCTGGCCCACCAGAGATGTTAGGTCGACATATCATTTGTAGACATGATGGGGTAAATTTACTAAAGTAAGAGTTTTTAGAAGTGGAGAATCAGATTCTACTTAACATTTAACTAGCACCTTATAAAAGATAATAGCTAGAACCTGATTGGTTGCTATGGGCAACATCTCCACTTCTAAAAACTCTCACTTTAGTAAATTTACCCCTATGAATGTTGACATGGTGACTGTTGATATGCTAAGTTGACCTTATGCCTGATGACATGAGACCTGTTTACTTAACATTCATTCACCATAACAATCCCACTGGGATCCAACATCCTTCTCACTCCATACATCCATCTCATTCAGAATACACAGTTAGCTCCCTAATTTATAAAACTATCATAGTCTGTTTATGCATGTACACTATCTGTGCCTCCATGCTGTTTTATCTTTCCCAATGCCTACTGCTGTGTGGTCTCCCAACTGTGTTAGTTCTTTATTCCTTCATCTGCACTATTCTGTCTTTCCCCATCCACGCCGCTCTGTCTTCCTGCATCTGTGCCACTCTGGGCCCGATTCAGACCCGGTCGCAAGCGCTGTGCACTTGCAACCGGGTCGATGGTGCACATGCGCGAGACCCAGATAGCGATGGGCACTCTGTCGCTCCGGGTCTCGCAACAAAGGGGGCGAGCTGTCGATGTTGAGTGACAGCTCGCCCCTTTTGGTGGGCGGGCCGGGGGAGTGGCTGCTAAAAAGGGAGGCGTTCCCATGTGAACGGATCCGTTTGGGGCGGCCCCACTGACATCACGAGTGATGTCAGTGGGAGAGATTTCGGCTCTGTTAGAGCCAAAATCTCTCTGGGGCTTGCTACCACAAGGGTCTCGTCGCAAGCCCGATGGTCACGATGGCTGCTAAAAAGGGAGGCGTTCCCATGTGAACGGATCTGTTTGGGGGCGGCCCCACTGACATCACGAGTGATGTCAGTGGGAGAGATTTCGGCTCTGTTAGAGCCAAAATCTCTCTGGGGCTTGCTACCACAAGGGTCTCGTCGCAAGCCCGATGGTCACGATGGTCTTGACCGTCGCGGCCATCTTCCTGGCCACTCGCTATAGCTGTGGGTGGTCACCCACAGCTATGCGAGTGGCCAGGAGGCCATTCTAAAAAAAAAAAAGACTGCCCTGATTCAGAGCAAGCTCTCTGTCAGAGCATCCGGCTCTGAATCAGGGCCTCTGTTTCCTTCCATCTGCACCACTGCTTTCCCCCAGCCATGGCACTCTGTCTTCCCCTCATCTGTGCCACTCTTTCTTCCTCCATCTGCACCATGCTGCATTGATATGTGGGTGAAATTTATTTCAGTTGGTTGATGGGTGGTGCTTTTGGGGAGGAGGGCTTTGTGCTGGGTGAGTTAGTGTAGTATGGACAGCAACACTTAAAATCATGGCCTGCACTGACGGTGTCTGTAAGTCTATGCTATTTGCTACTCCACGCATACTCCATGTAACAGTGAAGAAAGTCTAGGCACAACTATAGGTAGCAGCTGCATTATTCACACAGAATCAGCACAGGTAGATTACCCAGATAGAGCTGTAGTTAAGGTACTAAGAAATCAATATGTCCCAAAGTCAAGTACCAGCCTAGCAAATTGAAGGGGGGTAACATGTTTCACCCATGACTTTAAAATATCTAGTTATGGATCTGCATATGAGCTAACAAAAGAGTCTATTTTATAATCAGATCATGCCCCTTTAACTCTCACGTGGTCCTTAGAAATTTGCCCTTTCTTTGTCAGATCGTGGCAATTTAATGATTCTCTCCTCTCCTCAGTAGAGGCAAAACAAACACTTCAATCCCCTCTACAAGATTTCTTACAATATAACAAACCTGAAGAAATCTCCTCTACAAATTTTTACTGCTCTCTTAAAGCAGTTCTCAGAGGGGTTTCGATCCAAGTTGCTTCAAGAAGTAAGCAACAAGAAGCTCAGATTCAAAAAGATTTAGAACTTAGACTTCATGCTCTGGAGGAAAAACATTAAAAAATCACTAATTCTTTATTATTTCAGAAAATAGTTAAAATTAGAGAAGAGATTGCTAATTATTCCTTGAAAAATATCAAGAATAATACCAATAAACTAAAACAAGAATTTTATACTGAAGGTAATAGAGCATCATATCTCCTAGCTAGGAAAATCAGAGGTAAAATAGTTAGGTCTTCAGGGACGGCCCTATATAATGCCTCTGGGACCAAACTGATCAACCCATTGGATATATCTAACTTGTTTGCAGAATATTATGCCAATTTATATAATCTAAAAGATGATGTAAACATGATACAACCTAATTCAGAAACTATTTTTGATTTTCTCTCTAAATTATCCCTGCCTATCCTTAACTCTCAAGTGGTAGAATCTTTGAATGTTCCATGGACTTCTGACGAAATCAGATTTGCTATTATATTTTTGAAAAATGGCAAATCCCCTGGCCCAGATGGCTTTTCAAATGCTTTTTATAACACCTTTCAGGATGATCTTATTCCAGTGTTACTTGTTTAGATCAGGCTCTTCTATTGGTTCTTTTCCTCCAGAAATGCTCAAAGCTCATATTGTCACTATACCTAAGCCTAATAAGGATCCTATTTTTGTCCAGAATTATAGACCAATTGCTTTATTGAATACAGATATTAAAATATATGCAAAAATGTTAGCAAATAGACTTAATCCCTTGTTACCAGATTTGATAAACCCAAACCAAATAGGCTTTGCTCCTGGATGACAAGCTTCATATAATACTCATAGAGCATTTACTATTATAGAGCATTTAAAAAAAAATTCCACTTCTAGCACTCTTCTTAGATGCTGAAAAGGCCTTTGATAGACTCCTTTGGGACTATATGAAAGCTGTTTTAATTAACTTTGGTTTTGTTGGATGGTTTCTAGATGCTATACTTGCATTATATTCTGCTCCATGTTTTATAATGGTTTCTTATCCACTGTATTTTATATTAATAATGGTATGAGACAGGGTTGCCCTCTTTCTCCTTTGATATTTTCTCTAGCAATGGAACGATTAGCTGAGAGTATCCTTATGTCTCCATTTATTGAAGGTCCCCTTATTAGTGGCACACGTCATAAAATTTTTCTCTTTTCAGACGGTCTTACTTTTTGTAACTAATCCAAAATCTTCTCTCCCAGCTGTTCACGAGGTGTTGCAAAAATACTCTGAAGCCTCATATTACCATTTAAATTCTTCTAAAACTGAAGTTCTACCATTGAATATTTCTTCTTTACTCCTTAGATCTCTCAAATCTAAATATAATTACAATTGGAAAACTGATTATCTTCAGTATTTAGGTATCTTCTTACCTGTTTCTGAAGATTTTCTTTTAGAGTATAATTATGGTCCCCTTTTGAAACAAATTTCAGCTTTTACAAATGACTGGATGAATCATGAGATCTCCTGGATGGGTACGATAGCGGTAATTAAAATGACTTTGTTACCTAAAATTTTACATTTATTTAGATATATTCCAAAGATCCATCCTTCAAATTGGCTGAACTACTTTTATGCTGTTCTTAATAAAATGTATGGCGCAATAAAAAAGCTAAATTATCTAAAAAATATTTAATGATGCCCAAATCAGTGGGAGGTCTTGCATTTACTAAACTTGAATTGTATCAACTTTCCTGTATGGTCAACCAAATTAGTGATTGGGCTCCGGCCACAAAATATAAATCTTGGATGATCCTGGAAGATGTATTGATAGGTAAAATGTCTTTATACAATTCATTATGGATTCTATCTGACTCCAGAGTGCTCTCTGGATTTACATCTAGAACTACAATTGAGAGTTTGAAGGCATGGGATAGAATTATTAATCTTTTTGAAATACATTTACCTGCAAGTAATTTTTCTATATAAGGTCTATCTTGTCTTATCCCAGAATTAAATTTATCTACATGGATTTCTAATGGTAATCATAATCTGAACAATATGCTTATTGGAGATCCCTTTCAATCATTTTCTCAAATACAATCCCAATTCTCTTTGCCTCATACTGAATTCTATAAATTTCTTCAAATTAGACATTGGGTTCAATCCTTCCCCTTAATGCAATAAATAGGTGTAAAATTCCTACATATATCTTATCTCGTATCTCCTCTCCTTCTTGAAAAGGAGGTATCTCTTACTGGTATTCTTTACTCCTCCCAGTGGGTCTACCAAATAAAATAACATTTTATTTAAAATGGGAACATAACCTTCAAATGAGTTAGTAATCACATTTGTGTCTGTTTTCAAAATGTCTAAATGTACTTCACATGTTGAAATGTCCTTTAAATTATTTTATCATATATATTTAACTCCAGCTAGAATGCAAATAATGAATTCTTCTCATTCTAATGTATGTTGGAGGGGATGTGGTCAAGTTGGTGAATTAATACATAATTTCTGGGATTGTCTAAATATTCGTCCCCTTTGGATAGAACTAGAAGATTTGTTCCTAAAGGTTACTGGTCTTCAAATTTCTTTAACACCTGCTATTGCTCTCCTACATATATTTACAGATAATATCCCAAAATATCATAGATATCTTATAAATTATAACCCATATTTTTATTTCCACTGAAGCTGCAATAGCCTAATTCTGGCAACAAGTTAAACCTCCTTCTATTTATTTAATTATATCTAAACTAAATTATTGTTTCCTAATGGAAACTTTAAACTGTCCCTATGCCAATTCTGCTAACTAACCATTGATGAAATGGTTGTCATGGAACTTGTATTCTGAAATAAATCTTTGTATTCCTGTCGATTTGTAAAATTATATGTCCTTTATTTTGAATTACATGTTATGTTAATAATTATATTGTGTTACAAATGTTACCCTCCCCTTTGTATTTCCTTTTCTTTTTTTTCTTTTTTTTCTGTACCCACTTTAATTTACCATGGTCTTGGAAAATGTTAATAAAAATTATTGTTAAAAAAAAAATAATAATAATAATAACAATAATAATAATATTTTAAAAGCTACAAAGTTTTAAACTTGAAATTTGAATTGTAGCATAAGGATGATAGGCGTAGACAGAGATAAACACTTTGAGGATCTGGAGTAAAGGCGAATTTGCTTCGCCATAGCATTCATAACAGTTTGGAGTGAAAGACCAAAGTCGAAAGTGGGGCTGATTCAGCAAATGTTGGAATTGCAAAGCAACACACAAGCAGCTTGCAATTCCATCCTTGCAAATATGCAAATGCAGCATGAGATGTCTGACACCCCCTGCTGCATTTGCAACATTGCAGGCCGGGATAACCATTGTGACAACGATGGTGTATCACACTGGCCAGCTGAGTAAGACTCAGCTTATGCAGGCTGGTTGGCTTGCGAGGCCAGGAAACTGCATCTACGGACACAGATCCTAGCCTTGCACACTCACAGAAAATACCCCCCTGTTTCTGGGAATACCAGCCATCCCCACCTCTGCATTGCACCGTAAATGCCTGTGCCTGTCAATCAGGCATAGGCATAGCAGGGGCTGTGGGCAAACACGCAGGACCTGTTCTGCAAATGCGCAGAATGGGTCCTGCGCATCCACAGATTTCTGATAATCAGGAATCTGCGTTCAGCATTGCATTGCGTGCAATGCTGAATCAGGCCCTGTGTTCCAATAAATGCCGCAAAGTAAGAGTAATGCTGGGTACACACTAGATGATATGTTGTCCAATCCGGAGGATTGGAGCAACAAATTGGGCACATCATCTAGTGTGTACCCGCTATGTCGCTGAGGATTATGTATGTTAAAGAAAGAATTTTGAATAGCATTCTAAGCATGATATGAAGTTACTATTGAAACTGGCATAGACGAATATGCACTTGAGGAGCAACATGACAGTTCAAGAGATATGACTGCTGAATTTCTAACTGAAAAGTGTGGATTCAGTCTGACCATCTGGAGACCACAGAGGAAAATGTTGCAACTGCCACTTAAGTATCAAACTTTGGGGAGTTGGCAAAATTGGAATGTTATATTTTGTGATTACTATATCCGACAGGGATCATATGTAGATAGGGGGAACACTACAGGTATGGTTTTAATCACATTTCGAAAAACTGTGAAAAGACATGACAAGGAAGACAGTTTTAAAACATACTGGACAGTATGCTAGTAGAATTGAGAGATCAGGAGTGAAAAGATAGATTTGTATACCATCAGCAAATGAAAGGTAACAGAAGTCAAAGGAGTGAATAAGCTAACCAAAAGGATATGAGAAGTTGTAAAAGAGAAGCAGTCCAAAAACAGAACACTTTGTTAAACAAACAGAGAGTGTACAAAGGGCCTTATTCAGATCCAGTTGCAAATGCCATTGCAGTTGGAATATCTCATGGATCGCAACTTCGGAAAAGAAATATGCTGATGACTATTCACCGTCCAGTGCTTAGAGATGCCCACTGTGGCAAATATGAACTATGAGCACTATAATGTGGCATAATATCAACTGGGAGTACTGCAGCATACTTAAGCTTTGGGCACTTTGTGGCATAATATGAACTGGGGCACTGCTACATAATTTTATCTGGATGAACTACAGCGTGGCATAATGCAAATTGGGGCATTGTGATGACAATCTCTCCTTAAACAATACTCATGGTGTGCCTTTACAATTTTAGCATATTGTTCAGTGTGCCATGAGTTAAATAAGATTGCAAATTTATACTCTACTGCCCACCCTGCAGCTTACACATGATGTAGTCTCACTCTCATTCTCATTTCCGAGTGGACAGGCACTAAAGCATACCCTATATATTAGGGACCTGAAGAGGATACTTTTGAGTTAGGCATGAAGAGACAGGCAAGTTCTAAGTCCACCTTTTATGAAGTGTTTAAAATCTCTGATATTATTACATATTGAAGTATTCCTACTTTTAGGTTAAAATTATTTTTGGAAGTCATTTTAGAACTGATTAGAGGAATTTGCTATCTATTTAAAGATAGGGTGATGTGCTGCTTCTGAAGTGCCACCACTAAATTGCTTTATTGAAGTTTTTAATAATGTACTTCCCACTAATGTTCAGTTAATTTTGATTGATTTAATTATGTTTTATCTTATTTGTGTTTGTCATAGTACTGTTTTATAAGATGTGTATTCCAATTTTATTATGAGATTTAATTTTTAGCATAACATTGCAACATAAATTAGGCCAAGTTTACATTAACCACTTGCCTGGCATGGTCGTAATTTTCTGACCACACCAGGCAGTTCTTTATCTGCTCTGGTCGCAAAATTCCAACCAGTCAGATAAACATGAGGGCAGCTGCAGGAAGAGAATCTTCCCACAGCTGCTGGTCTCAGATGGACCTTCTGGTCCCTCTGCTTGCCTGCACCCTCTACCCCTGTGTCTGAAGTGCTGCCGATCACTGCTGATCGATCAGCAAAGCAGTGCCCCCCTACCCAGTGGCTGAAAAGATTAGAAGCCACTGGGAAAAAGTAAATTAGCCTCCCCCCTCATCTCCCTAGTGTGCCTGGTGCCTGAAACTTGTGTCAAGTTGAATGTCGCAATGTTTCCGATGTTCAAATGGTGGTTCCAATGTTCCAATGTTTGAAAAACCAAATTTTTTTACAAATCATAAAAAAATTTATATAGATTTTTTATTAAATCATTTTGGATAAGTTAAAATGAATGTTCCTCACCTAATTCACTCATACAAAAATCTGACAATTTTGGAGCGGTTTTTAGAAAAAAAAAATCATCAGTTAAGTGGTTAATTTAATATGTTATTATTATTTACTATTTATGGTTATGCAATATTTTTTTTTTTTAATTAATTATCTAAAATATAACATTAGCATGGTTTATATTTTACATATACTGTAATACAATTCTGTTCCCAATATGACATTACCATGTCATATGAGGGCACATATTGTTATTACTTATTACTTTGCTCACTTTAAAACCTGGCTACAACAATACCCTGTTAGTTTCATTATACACGGCATGCTTTTAAGATGGAAACATGGAGACTTATCAAACAAATCAGACCACTCAGTTAAAAATTAGATTAATAACTAAAAGAAAGAAAAAATAAGACACAAAAGCAATAAAAAAACATAGCTAACATTTACAGCACTATCACTCCTTCAAATCTAATGTAAAATACTTGCACTAACTGTAAAATAAAAAAAGTCTGAACCTTCCCAATATAACAGACCTAAGTAAAATATAGTTATATATTATTCCAGTACATTAGCCGAAAAAAGATGTGTTTCTTTAAAAAGCAACATAAAATTCAGTTCAGTGACTAAATAACATTCATTAAGTCATTATCGAGACATGGATGCCTTCCAAACATGTACATTGTCTTGGTCCTGTAGGTTTAGTGGTTAGTATACAGTATATTAAGGATTAATAATTTACTCTTTTATAAAATGTCAAAGTCAGCAAAAATGTTTAATGAAAATGTAATTATTATTGTAAAAGCGGTTAGTATAATGAAGCTCACCTCTGAGAATTTATAAAGTATTATCAACTAATTTCTGAATGTATCAGTTATTGTTGTGATATTACAAAATATTACAAACTAACAATATTACAGTATGTAACCTTAATCAGAATGCAAACATAGGGGGTGGCTATCAGCAGAGGGCATGTTGGCGAGCTTGATAGCGTCAGACACTAGTGGCCATGTATCGTCGGACATTCTGAGCAACCATAGGGTTACTCTAATGTCCGATGGTTCCGCTGATGTCCAACCTATGGTACGACTATTTGTGCACATTGTCAGATTAGAGCCATAGCCAGTGGGAGACTCTGTAAGAAGCTCATCAACTGCAGCATTAGCCTAAATTTGCAGTAGCAGTTGTGATTGGATCCTGCAACTCTGTCCACCTTTGAATCAGGCCTTATGACTGTTAAAAGGGCAATAAGGTGTCTATAGGTGGACTCCATGTCCCAAGGTGTAAAGTTATTGCAGAATAATGACACTGGATCAAGCATAAGGTGTAAAGCAAATGTCTATTCAGGAAGAAAACTAATTTTATCCAAAAATGTTGTATTTTAGGGCACTGCCAGAAATTATGAAAAATTAGGGCATTAGGGACCTTTCTTTTGGGCAGCAACCTGATTCTCCCAAAACATGTGTTTGCACTGACCTTATAAATGAAAGTAAAAACATCAAATAATCAGTATCCACTTAAGGGTCAGGTGTATTAGAAAGAGGAAGAACATAGTGATAGAGATCACATAGGTCATATTTGTCTATTAGGTTCTAAGAAAATATTATGTGTCCACTGAGGTCAAACAATTTTTTTCACTGCTATTATTTCTTTGGCTTTCCAGCCTAGGAGATTTTGGCAAGATGGGAGCCCGCTTCTTCCAGAGAGACCACACATTTGCAAAATTTCACACCAAAGATGGTGGGAAACAGGGATTACCACAAGAAGATAAGAAAGTGATAAGGTGCCAGCCAATCAGCTCCCAACTGTCATCTCACAGGCTGTGTTTGATAAATGACAATTGGGAGCTGCTTGGCTAGCACCTTATCACTTTCTTATCACTTTTCATTCAGTCTCCTAATACTGCTTAGTAAATAGACCCCTTAGAGGTCAACGGACATCTTTGAAGTACCCACCATGACAGGTGTCTTTGAACAAAACATTTGTCATAATATTTGGAGAGAGAATATTTTTCAGGGTGTGAATTAACGTAAAGTATGGAGAGAAATGTATAAGTAACATGAATCAAAAGCCAATCTGACATGTATCAAAAAAATATAGCTCAGGAAAAGGTAAGGATATCCGGGATCACCAGTCCACTATTTTTACACTGAAATCTAAGCTTGGCCAAGGGCATAAAGGGTTTTTACCCTGCCCAGATGAAGTTTAGTACAGAGAAGTATGTCAGAATATACATATTTATTATACTTATTTGGATAGGATATCTTTGGAAAGCCCCACAACATGGCCCAACAATGATAAAGGCAAAAATCTCCATTATATAATGTAGAAGATATCTTGAGAATCAAAGTAGTAGAGTTGACTAGCTACAAATCTCTCAATTTAGACAGGATGTGTATGCCGAGGTATTTCAATTTAGAGGTAGTTAGTTGAAACTAATAAACAATGGGGATCAATGAAGAATCCAGAATATCTGCACTGAGAAGGAGAAGCTCAGACTTAACAGAATTGATTTTGTAACCAGCAAATAATGCAAAAGTGTGGATGCTGTCAAACAGCACATGGATGGAGATGGGTGGATCAGAGATATAAAACAGAATATCATCAGTGAATAAAGAAAGTTTCAATTTGGTCTGATTAACATAAATCACTGCAAAAAGTTTGATGGCAATAGCAAAAAGGAGTTGGGAAAGTGAGCATCCCTGATGAGTGCCTCTCTGGAAATGACTGGGGTCATATAGATAGCCATTGCAAGCTATTTGTGAGCTAGGAAAGAAGTATAAAGCATGGAGCATTGCAATGAGATCATCCAAAAATTAAACTTATATTCGACATCTAAAAGTGAGATGGGTCTGTAGGAACTTAGTAAGTCTAAGTCTTTTCATGGCTTGGTGAGGAATGTGAAGATGGCATCATTAATATTATGGTTAAGTATGATCAGTTAGAGTGGTTTTCAATACTTTAGTCATAGAAACACAGACTTTATGCAATATAATCTTGTAGTATTCCCCTGTAAGCCCATCAGGACCATGGCCTTAGCTGGGTTTACATTTTGAATATCCAATCACACCTCAGTAGGGGTGACTGGAGCACACATCTGTTCTAAAATATCAGAGTCCAACTGAGGCAAACTACATCTCCTCTAGAAAGTAGCTATAACCTCTGTGTCAATGGGGTGTTGGGTATATAAAGACTTGTAAAATAATCAGTGTACCTCAGTGGTTTCTATAGTATTTTTTTGTAGTAGTCAGGTTTTTGCAAAGTTCAAATTAATGAGGTAGGTTGTGAGCTCCTCAGAAGGTTAGAGGGAAGACATTTTGATTTGTTGCCAAATTTAGCAAATGTGTGGTATCTCTGGAAGGAGAAATGGTCTCCCATCTTGACAAAATCTCATCAAATTGGGTTTTAGCTGTGTAAGCCAATTTATAACATGGTGAGGGGCACTATTTGAAAAACTGGTATGCATTTGTTAAAGAGGCCTAATAATGTTTATACAGATTTAAAAACTCTTTAACTCTTTATATCAAGTGTATGCAATTATGCAGCCTTGGACAACTGCCTAAGATTGCCAAAATACAAAGATTTCTCTTGTTCATGCTGAATATTAACACTAAACTCCTCCCAAAACCTTAACCTTTTCCTTATAATATCAAAGATGTAGAAAGTTAAGTTGTAAGCCTCCATTGCCTAAAGGTGACTCTATCTGTCATGGTGGTAAGAAGGAACCAGATTAATACATGATCTAAAAGCCATATTGGTTTAATTTCTGTAGCTATGACTTTGGGAAATAATTAATCAGCCACTAATATATAATCTATTCATGACAGAGGACCATTGGTGGCTGAGAGGCATGTGAACTATTTATCTAGAGGGTGTCTAGCTCTCCAAACATCTATTAGTAGTATGTGCTGAGCAAAAAACGGAACCCATAATTTAGGAATGTGATCATTTGATCTAGAGGAGGAATTGCTATTCACATATCTGGAGAGAAGATTAAAATCACCTCTGACTATTAGTTGCAGTAACATAAACAGAGACAGTTAGATTAAGAGGGAATAAGAAAATGTGGTATATGTATTAGGAACATAAATTGTGCATAAAACATAAATGGGTCTGTGCAACACTAAAATATTACATTATATAATAGTCCTCAGGGTCATATATAGAAAATAATATCTTAGTCAGCAATTGCTTTTTGCCAAAATCATAGATGTAATGGGAGCAGAGGCCACTACAGACGTACAAAGTATATTTAATAGAATATTTTTTTTGTGGCAGAAAATGGGTCTCATGTAAAGAGAGCAAACTTATACTTATTCAGATATAATAATATTTTATTTCATTTTATTGGGAGGTGTATGCCTTCCACATTCCAAGAACCTATCTCAAACAAAGACATTTCCAATATTAATGCATGAAGGCAGGAAATTTGGTACAGATCAGAGCAAATATGGTAGTGCTGTCATAAAGGTCAACTGCATAGCATATGAAAAGCATAGGGGTGGAAAACACAGCAGCGAAGCCACAACATGGAGAGTGGACAATCAATTAGACAAAGACAAAAAAAAACACAAAAATGCCACAAGCTCTAAGAGACTCAGCAGGCTTCAGGACAGAAAGGAAAACAATTGGCTACATGGGAAATCTTAAGAACAAAATTCTCTGCAAACTAGGACAAAGAGGCTCCAAGCGCCAAACCCAACTCAGCTATGTCATAAACATATATAGTTCAGCAGCATATGGCATCAGAGAGAATGGTAAGCAAAGTCAGGTTGCAATATAGCATATAAAATGAAGAACTGCAAGTTATTGGAATTATAATAACATACAAAACAGAAATGATAGCATTAAACATTGTATTAACACGAGACATATGGAAATTAAATACGTAAGTAAAGGCCTGTGGTAGTAGTCAGTATGTTTGGTAACAGGGAAATATGCTCTGGGCTGTTATTATGTGAAACTTTGACTGCAACAATATAAAAACCAAAGTCAAGGATATAATGAAGAAGCAGTTATAGAAGCAAACCAAAAAAGCATCCAAAGTGTAGCAGTTAAATGGCGTGACTAGAGCATTCAAATATCATCTGACATCATAGGATTCAGTAGCATCTCCCATGTCAACTGGAGCAGCAAAGTCCGCCTCTGCATCTGGAACTGAAGTGAACCCCTTGAAGGAGTCTCACATGCAGAGTTGAAGGTGTGCATGATACCAGAAAGCAAATTTGCTACCAGCCTGGAAGAAATTGGAGCAGACTGGAGAGAACAACTATCATTCCCTTGTGAGTTCTGGGGAATAGTTCTTAAAAATTTAGAATTTAGAGCCATTTCAATGTTAGGCCATATTGTTAATGTGATGCCGACTAAATAACTTTCTTATAGAGATATTTGAGGCATCTGAATAGGATGACGCATGGTCTGGAAATACTGTAGGTTTGGATCTGGAAGGAGTCTTGAATAGTCAGTATTTCTGGAAATGTGGATCATTAAAAAATGGTTAAGTGCAGACTCTTTCAGAGTTTCAAGTAAACCAACAACTCTTAAGTTATTGCTGCAGGATCTATTTTACAGATCATCCAATTTAGCCCAGATCTTATATTTAGATTTATGTAATTTAGGAGTCTGGGATTTTAAAACAGTAGCATCCTGGAAAGTCTCTCCCAGTCTGTTTTCCACTACAGAGACCATTTGGGCAAGCTGCTGGATCTGCTCTTTAACATCTGTAGCTGCAGGTCTGGAGCTCCGGTGTATCTAGGAGTTGCTGATGCTAGAGCCATAACTAGACTTTTTGGTGCCCTGTGCCAAAAGAGCATTAGCGCCCACTCATTTTTCATATAGGGACATAACACACTCAAAGAGGGGAATGTCTTCATGGGGATGGGCCATGGAAGAGATAGGGGTGGCCAGGAAATGCTGGGGATGAAATAAGAGGAAGCTACAAGTGAGAATGATAATAATCAGAAAATTGACAGGCCTCAAAAGTGCCCCCTGCCCTGCAGTGCCCGGCCACACTACCCTAGTTACGGCCCTGGCTGATGCCATATTGGAAGTGGCACTGATTTGTCAGAATGGGGCTGCTGCTGTTTAGCAGATACTGGAGAGGCTAAATACCTCACAGGAAGGGGAAGCCAGTAGTGGCCATAAAAGAGTTGGGAGCTGAGCGGGCAATGGAGCTGAGAGAAGGTGCGGTTCCCTCCATTATCTTATTTGTTTATTTTAACTAACTACAAATGCATATCTTTTAATAGATTATATTAAACATTAAATGGTTTAAATATATATTTAATAAAAAAAAATAAGTATTTGGTTTTCAAATTGATAGAAAATGTATTCTCTTATTTGATATTGACTAGTTACTTAATTATTTTGTGTTATTCATGAAAATATTTATGTATTTATTATATGAATCCTCCTTAATACCTGCAGCCACATTTAACATGACAACTTGAAAGATTTTACACACCTACATACAGTAAATACATAACTACCACGAAGGCAGTTTCTTTGTACAGGTTGAGTCTCCCATATTCACAATGCTTGGGACCAAGGGTATTTTGGATATCGGAATAATCCATATTTTGGAATAATTGCATACCATAATGAAATGTCTTAGGAATAGGGCCCAAATCTAAACACAGAATGCATTTATGATTCATATACATCTTATATACACGGCCTGAAGGTTATTTTATACAATATTTTCAATAATTTTGTGGCTCAAACAAAGTTTGTGTAGATACATGAAATTAATTTATATGTCATATACACCTTATACACACAGCCTATAGGTCATTTTATACTTTATTTTTAATAATTTTGTGCCTTAAGCAAAGTTTGTGTACATTGAACAATCAAAAATCAAAGGTTTCACTATTTCAGTCATGCTAAAAATATTCCGTATTTCTGAATATTTGGATATGGGAGACTCAACCTGTAGTACAAAAGCAGCTTTTATCTTGCACAACTTGCAAAATACTTGCACTTCTACATTTCATTATGATACTGTTATTTAAATTCAAGTGGCATGCAATGATTAGATCCCTTGATGTGCCCAACCAATCATAAATCTGAATTTAACAAAAGGAACTTAAGCACAATCTATCAAGGCCACTTTTGGATCTGACAATACTAATATAGAAGGTAAACAAATCAATTCAACAAATGTGCTATTTGACCCCAATTTGTATTGTACCAATCAATGTAGGTTTTATTCATTATCACACAAAAACTTCAAGAAGGTAAAAACTCATGCACAAATAGGATAGCAAAAAAAGGTTGAGGCATATTAAGCAGGGAAAGTAAAATCTAGGCTTGCAATCAATAAGATAGATTTACATTTCATCACAAAGAATTCCTGAGTCACTAAGAGTACTTAAGCCTGAAATTGAAGTATTTTTAAAGTCTGTGAATATTCCAGAGCTGTCCCTAGACTTTATATATTTGGTTATCATTAAAATCAGTAATATAACATCAAGGACTGTGAGGTCATCATTTTTAAATATAACATATAAACACCCTGTCACTAAGCAAGCTAATTGCCTGCAGAGTAAACAAAAAACCAGCACTCACGTTTAGATGAATCCACAGGTTTATTCACAAGGCATGTAAACAGACATACCACATAGCTATCAGAATGTAGCTATGTGGTATGTCTGTTTACATGCCTTGTGAATAAATCTGTGGATTCATCTAAACGTGAGTGCTGGTTTTTTGTTTACTCTGCAGGCAATTAGCTTGCTTAGTGACACTGTGTTTATACTACAACTTGTTTTGGACCTAGCACCCCCCTGCCAAATAGTGTTTTTTGAGTGCCATCTCTCATGCTATATATAATAGAAACATAGAAACATAGAATTTGATGGCAGATAAGAACCACTTGGCCAATCTAGTCTACTCTTTTATGTCTACAGTAAAACTGCCTATACAGATTTTTTAAATGTAGGTGAAAATAATTACTCTTTGTGAAGAATAAAACGGCAGAAGTACAGCATAGTTCCTGATTTGTGAGTAAAACTAGGTACACACCGGTAAACATTCCAATCCAACGGGGCAAATTTATGGAAAGCATGTGGACAAAATGGTATGTCCTTGGTATAATACAATAATCATCCAAAAAAAATAATAATTTAAATGTGCTGATACAAAGGTGATAGGAGGTATGACATTTATGAGACATTGACATTGTTTACTTCTGCAAATATAATAATTTCAGTCATACTGTAGACTATGGATTTCTGAAATGGACCTGCAGTAGAATGCACTGTGTGGTAATATTTGAATAACAATAACCTGTCATACAATTTTCTATTAGTGAAGTAGCGGCTACTATTTTTGCACTTTACATATTTATGTAAAGATTTAATATCTTATGGGATTCCCTAAGGCTGATATATTCTTGTTTCAGGGAAAATTCTGAATGCTTTAATTGAAATTGATCAATTTTAAAATGCATGTAATCAAATAAGCTGCAATTTTTAATTAAAAAGTCTCCCCCGATAGCTGGCATAACAAAATATGCTTTCACAGCTACATTTTAAATGGAAGTAAAAAATGATTAAAATAAATTCCAAAGAATATTACAGTAGATTGTACTGTAAGTTAATTCAGACAAGAACATCTCTGTTTCATGTCATTGTATGCAAGTTGTGTCATGAGCCTCTCAAAGTATAGCATTAAGTAATATAACCTATTAGTACTTAAGGGAGAAAAAAAATATTAATAATAATAATAATAATAATAATTATATAAAAAGAATGATATGTGACATAAAGGACACCAAGCATTATCCATACTGTGCCATCCTCACATTTTTAATATTAGCATTTAATACAATAAATTTCTATCTAAGAATGTCTATTCATTCACATCAATCACTCTCTCAGTATTACTAGTGCATGTACACGAAGGGCAACTTTTAGTAAGAAAACGATTCATTTAACAGAAACTGTTTACATTCTGGGAAACCCCTTTTGTGAGCATGCAAACTTCATACACACATTCATTCATCCTGCTTAAAACTAGAGATGAGTGGGTTCGGATCTCAGAGATCCGAACCCACTCGAACTTAGGGGATCGAAGTCAGATCCGAGTCGGCTCGGGTTTTCCTGCCTGACCTTGGATCTGAAAACGAGGCAAAATGTCATCATCCAGCTGTCAGATTCTAGCAGGTTTTGGATTCTAGAAAGGTTCCATGATCACCGCCATTTTTTATTCCGGCTGTGGAGAGTGAAGAGGGAGGGAGCTGGGAGCTGTGCTGCGCTGCTGTGTGGCTGCTGTTGTGCATTGTGACTTGTGACTACTACGAGGTTGTGCTGGGAGCTGTGTTGCATAATTGAGGGCTGGCTGGCTGTTATCCATAGGGGCTGGCTGGCTGTAGTCCATAGGGGCTGGCAGGCTGTTGTCCATAGGCGCTGGTTTGCTGTTGTCCATAGGGGCTGGCTATTTTGAGGTTGTCCTGTCTATAGGGGCTGGCTGTTATCCATTGGGTCTGAATGGCTGTTTCTGGCTGTTGTCCTGTCCATAGGGGCTGGCTGGCTGTAATCCATAGGGGCTGGCTGGTTGTAGTCCATAGGAGCTGGTTGGCTGTTGTCCATAGGGGTTGGCTGGCTGTTGTCCTGTCCATAGGGGCTGGCTGTTCTGCTGTGTTGTCCAGGGGTGCTATGTCCATCAGGGGTGCTCTTCTTCACCCCCAGTGTAATAAAAATAAAAACAATTTTTTGTGTGTGCATGTTAGTCACACCACCAGTGAAAAATTATAACTAATTTTTGTGTGTGCGTAATTGTGTATTAGCCACACCACCAGTGTGAAATTAAAAACAATTTTTTGGTGTATGCGTGTTAGCCTGCCACACCACCAGTGAAAAAATAAAAACAATGTTTTGTGTGTAGCCCACACACCAGGTGCAGGATTCTCAAGAAAGACACAATGTAAGGCCTTAAATCAGGGGTAGCTAACCTTAGTCTTCGAGAGCTACTAACAGTTCATGTTTTCCAGACCACCTAGCTGGTGCACAGATATATTCATTACTCACCAACACATTTAATTATTTATTACACTTGTGATTCTGAGGAGACTGGGAAAGCATTCACTGTTGGTAGCTCTCGAGGACCAGGGTTGGCTACCCCTGCCTTAAATCATAGATCTTATGCTTGTCCACATATCTGTGCTGGTTAAGAGGCACTTTGAGGCCACTAACTAACTATGTTTTTTTTAATGTCCCTGTACAGGTTGGGAAATGCTTTTTCATATGGAAAGCACTACTAGAAGTCTTCCTGGTCCTCTCTGGGATGAGAAAATCCACTACCAGCAGCAGCAGGCATTCTTCTGAGGCAAGGACTGATGTGAATGTGTCAAATATATTTTGTCAATGCCTCCTCCCCTTCTCCCTCATAAATTTTCTTCAGAATCAAAACATTAAATAAAATTTACTACCAATCAAACCCTTCCTGTCCCTGCCCTGCCTACAACTACATACATACTCCAACTCACTCAGGCCTCTCTTGAATAATAAAAACATTTGTTTCATGATGCGCCATGTTGGAAGTTGAACTGCCACGTTTTTGTGCCGCCCACTGCTGCCGCTTAACTTAGTCAGCCAGCTAGCTTGGTGCAAATTTTGGGCCTAAACTGGATGAAAACAATATAGTGAGCTGTAAGGTGGTCAAAATTGACTGGAAATGAGTGGAAATAAATGCTATTGAGGTTAATTATACTGTAGGAACAAAAACAGGCTAATTTTATGTGATTTTAGCTGTTTTTGGATTTTTTAAGAAAAAATCCAGATCCAAAACCAAAAAACAAAACAAAGAGGTGAGGTTTTTGCAAAACCAATCCAGATCCAAAACCAGGGGAGATCCAGATCCAAAATTCAAAACCAAAACACGGGGTTCGGCGCACATCTCTAGTTAAAACTGAACACAAGGTCTTAGTATTGACATACAATATTTACCCTGATGCCACAGCTTAGCATATTACCCTTGAACCAAATAAAAATTGTAATATAATGACATAATTTAACAATGCACCTAATAAAATGTATTATTTATTTTTCTAAATTCTCTATGATTTTTATTTCTTATTTTATATATTTATTTTACTAATTATTTGTTCTTAAACTAGTGGAACTGGATGCCAAAGTCAGGGATTCCAGTTCCACTGCACAGGATTAGCATAGTAAACTGGGTCATGTACAGTATGCACAGATTTCTGTTACCACTGCCAGCCAGTATCACCAGGCAGCTTAGTATCCAGTGATGTTTTTTTTTAGTAGACAATGGTAATAAAAAAAAAAATTATCACTAAAATAAAAATAGGCGGCAGTGGAAAAACTTTGTTATTGTAACATAACAATAAATGAAGGCCTATGGCACAGAAGTTTGCATACTGAACCTATATAATCTGGCCATAAGTGTCCCAATCCTGCCCCAATGACATTACACAGTCAGATGAATTGAACACTGTTGTTCTTAACTCTATTCATAGACTACAAATACAATTAAATGTTAATGCACAAATACTGTATGCTGTGAAATAGCAATTCTGTTGAACCACAAAGCAAAAATTGGATTTTGTCACTAGAACATCACACCACCAGAACCAGCCTAATTTCCCACAAAAGTTTTATCTCTGCAAAATGTTGCCATCATGTTGTTCATCTGTCCTCATTAGCATTTTTTACAAAAGTGACGATCCACTAATTGTTTACAAAATGGTCACTGACTCTATTATATCTTATACCATTTGCAGCTTCAATTTGCAAATTATTCAGCACCTTTTTTTGTTCATGCCAAACACTGCTAGTGTTACAGTAACTACTGAGGAAACACAAACTAGTGAATAAATAGGGATATGGAGATGGAAATATCGCACAGGCAAAGTTGAAAGATAAATAAGTAGAATATATAGCCCAGTGGCTCCCAAACTTTTTTGAATTTTGAGTATCAGCATTGTTTTCACAGCACCCCTATGCAAAAAATTTGTTATTGAGATATTCAGAAAAAAATGTAGTGAAGTAGTAAAGTGAAGTAAATTGTGCTTGCCTGTCATCCTTAGGCTCAGTTATGTGGTGGTGGACAGGTTTGCACTTCTGTTTGCCCACATATTTATAGTACATTGACCATAAATAATTTGATTTGGTGATGGACCACCAACATGAGGCACCCCTGCAAGTGTCCCGAGGCACCCCATGGTGCCACAGCGCACAGTTTGGGAACCACTGTATTCCCTAGCCATTTTGCTATTGCTAGACAAGTATTCGAGTAGCGGTTGTGCTCACTATAGTTGGGTATACTTAAGAAAAATTAAGAAGAGGGACGAAACTCTGTTGAGTGAGCACTCTTGGAAATTAAAATTTGTTAAATTTAAAACATAACTTTTAATATATAATAGTTATTATATTAAAAGTTATGCTTTAAATGTAACACATTTTCATTTCCAAGAGTTCTCACCCAAGTTCCTCCCCTCTTCTTATTTTTTTTGAAAAACAAACTAGGTCATATTTTAGTAGCTTATTCATGCTCAGTAGTGCAGAGGTTAAATGATATATTCATACTTTAGTTATGCAGAAACTAACATTACTAGTCAAATTTTAGCTATACAGAGTTAGTGGCATTAATCATGCTTCAGCTGTGCTGAGGATATTAAACCTTAGGCAACAGTGTCAAATTCAGAGCCATAACTAGACTTTTTGGTGCCCTGTGCCAGAAAGAGCATTGGCACCCCCTCTCCCTCCATTTTTTAAATAGGGACATAAGATAGTGCACCTAAACAAGGGCCATGGCTTCATGGGGAAGGGCCAGGGTAGAGATAGGGGAGGCCAGGAGATTCTGTGGATAAAAGAAGAGGAATCTACAAGTAAGAATGATAATAAACAAGAAAATTGACAGGCCCAAACAGCACCCCCTGCCTGCAGTGTCCTGTGCCATGGCACAGGTCACACTACCCTAGTTATGGCCCTGGTCAAATTATCAGTTTTATTGGGCCATTTCAGGTTACAGAATAGTAGAGCTAAAACTACTAATAATTTAGTACTTTATACACAAGTAACAGAGATTTAAAAGAGAGTACTAACATACTGTACTGGGCTCAGGCAATTTTAACTAGTTTTAAGCACATATGTATAGACACCATTCCTTTGAACGCATGTTAGTGTGTGCAGGTTCCCGTGTAAAGCATATGTGTATAAGACAAACAAAGAATTGTTTTTAAGGCTGTCATAAATAACTAAGGATAAAGTTTTATTTTCTCCTACAAATTAAATTAAGCTAAATAAATTAAATCTAAGTATATATTAATTATCCTTTGAAAATCAATTGGGAATCTTTTCTGCTGCAGTCCACATGGAAAAATTAATTACAGAAAGTGTATATAGCCCAAACTTCATATAATTTAGCACCCACACATATGCATTAAGTACTAAAGTTAACTAACTAATTTACATTAGGCTGCTAACTAGAGCTAATGATTTCCATCATGAACACTGATTGCATGTTGCACTAGCCCTCCAGCACTTGTAAGAGATATTGCTCCTGGCTGGTGTCAACAGCAGGTATTGGCTCATCTGTGTGTCTACTGTGCTCTTTTTTCTGCTAACTATATTACTTTGTGTCTCTTAGGTCAGTGGTTCTCAACTACAACACTCAAGTACCCCTGACAGGTCATGTTTTGAGGTTTTCTGCCTGTGGAAGCAGGAGGTATAAATATTGACCCAGTAAAATGGAACAACTCACCTGTGCATGATTAAACAAATACACACAACTTAACCTGTTAGCAGGGCCGGCTCCAGTGGTCGGAGCACCCTGTGCCGGCTCTTCGCAGCACACCCCAACATCGCGCTCGGCGAAGGCGCACGCAACCAGAAATGGGGGTGTGACCTAATTATCATAGGCCGTGCCCTATGTCACATTATTTGGAGGCATGCCCACTGGGGTGAGCCTCACTAGATTGGCTTCCCCCAGTCCTCGCCCATCACTGAATGCATGTGCGCAGCATCCAATCAGACTCCAAGATCCAGCACAGCTATGGTGGTGGGGGTCCCCAACCTCCCGATTTGACCACTCGTTGGCCAATTCAGCCCACGGGTGACACAGCGGGACAGCACTGTCCTGCTGAAATCGGGATGTTGGGCCGGGGTGCGCCCTCTATGGGTGGTGCCCCTGTTCGACCGCACTGGTCAAACACCTCTAGAGCCGGCCCTGCCTGTTGGGGGTACTTGGGAACGGAGTTGAGAATCACTGTATTAGGTGATTGTGGTCACATGATATTTATGTCATCTAGAGGGCTGACTCTTACCTGATGCTTATTGTTGCAGCTGCTTTTAATTGCCACCCATTTCAGACAAACCTTGCCTATTATACTGTAGCATTCAAATGCTAGCATTTTTGTACTTCTGCCACTGTGCTGTGTTTATGTCTTGTCTGCTGCTTGAATTTCTAATTGTGTTCTTAACTTTCCTGATTTGCTGGGTAGACTGAATTATTGTATGGGGTTCTGACTGTCTTGTTTGCCACCTCTACTGAATGCTTGTCTTTCACCCCAACTGCTGCCTTGAGCAACCAATACCTGTGACTCCTACATGCTGCTCTGTCTTTTGCTGTGTTTACATATCTGTGTGTTAATTCTTCTGTACATCTGTTCTGAACATTACAGACAGCCATTTTTCATTTTCAGTACTTGATATTCTGCTGACATATCCACTGGCCAAATAACTAATTACTGCTATGCTGGACATTACCTTGTCTGCGGTACCTCTAATTTGCCTACTGTACATCAACCAGTTGCTCAATTATCACAAGTACATCTCTATATGCCACAGCCTATCTGGCCAAATGTTGATACTACAGCCTGCATTGAACTGTGGTTTACTTAGTTACTCAATATTCTCTACTGCCAAGAGTAGCACTTGAATACTGCATCCCACTTATTCAATATTATGTGTGCTTATTTTGTGTACCTACTGCATCAATTATAGCTCCTAATTCAATTGTCCTTTTAATACATATTTTTATTCCTGTGTTCATGGAACCTTGAAGCAGTCCTCATAGGTCAGTCTGACTGCTATGTAGGAGGTTATGATTTCAAGTTCCAGTTATGACAATGTCAAAATGCTGAGAAATGTGTGTTTTAAATAAAGGAAATGCCTGCTTGTCCTGTCCCCCAATATGTCAGTAGAACATCGGCAATGTCAGAGACCTCTCCATCTCAGAAACAAAAACATTGTTCCCTGATGGATGGGAAGGAGGTGTTTCTGGGGACTCAGAAACCCCCCTGTATGCTCCACCTGGACCTGGGCATGTCTGTGAGCAACAGATTTGTGAACTTGCACTACTTCGCAGTTGAGCATGTCGTATTGGGGAAATGGGGATAGAGTATAGGCGAAGGAATAAAACAAGATGCCAAGTAGGTGGAGTTCTCCTAAATCTAAAATGTAATGCAAAATGTATATATATATCTACCAGAACTATTTATTTTCTGGTGGTCTCACCAATTACAAAAGTTTTGCCCTCTGCAGGGAAGCATTACAACTGTTGTTAAACAGCCACAATAAAGCATTTAGTTGAAGCTTAATGAAAATGTCACAATTTTAAATAACCCCATCTGGGTAAAAGCTAAGTTAAAGTAATATAGGGCATTAAGTGTGTTTCCACATGGGCTTATTGTAAGTTCCTTTATAGATATGTACTTTGCATACAGTAGAAACAGAATTTCTGAAAATATATGCAATGTCAGCATTGGATATTCGCCTGTGCTCAGAAATCTTTCTTAGTGCTGCTATTCCATGGATCAAATGCTGGGATAACTCATAGCTGCACTGTTATGTAATCGAGTACTCACAATTTGCAGGGTTTTTCTTTGAACCTTTTCTGGAGTGCTCTGACCCCTTGCTCTACAATGGGGCTTTGCTTGGTGGGCAATTGCTTCATCTGTCTGTTTACACCAGCCGCAACACTGAACCGATTGTGTAACCTGAAGCACTTTTCTCTAACAACGATCTATATTTAATTGTATATTTAAAGCATTCCAATAAGTCATTTATGGTACTCTTCACTATCTATGTTACTCAATTGTGCACCCCAACACTAGACACCAACCACAGCTCTTCGTGTCAGTGATTCTTGTTAAAAGTGTACAAAGTATAGTTGAATTCCCAAAGCAACAGCCAGAAATAATAACTGGTTTTCTGGAATTAAAAAAGAAAATGCTCCTACATCCTACCTGTTTGGTACACATTACAAAAAAAATAAAAGTATATAAAAATAAATGTAAACATATGATGTAGGGAGGTTGGGAAGCTTAAGAAAGTAAAGCTGAAACTCATTGGAAGGTATCAGATGTTTTGTTTTTTGAGCACTTCATTCATTCGATACAGTAGCAAGAAAAGTACTACTGTGCAGAGATGTCCAGATGTTTTTAGTGCTGAATAAAGAGCAGATGTGAGATAAAAATATAAATAATGGGCTAAAGTAATGTAGTATCACATGGGCACACAAGTAGTTTTAGCTGTCACTTCTTTGACACCATGCATTTTCAACACAGCTGGGCTTTTAGCTGCAAATCTGTCTTGGGAAGTACATGAAAACTGTTTGTCAGCCATAGGATATGTGCTGTAATGTTAGTAGTGATTTATCAGCCATAGGATATGTATTGTGATATTAATGATGATTTTTCAGCTATAGGATATGTGTTGTAATGTTTGTAATGATTTGGCAGCCATAGGATATGTATTGTGATGTTAGTGATGATTTGTCAGCCATAGGATATGTATTGTGATGTTTATGATGATTTGTCAGCCATAGGATATGTATTGTATGTTTATGATGATTTGTCAGCCATAGGATATGTATTGTGATGTTAGTGATGATTTATCAGCCATAGGATATGTATTGTGATGTTAGTGATGATTTGTCAGCTATAGGATATGTGTTGTAATGTTTGTAATGATTTGGCAGCTATAGGATATGTATTGTGATGTTTATGATGATTTGTCAGCCATAGGATATGTATTGTGATGTAGTGATGATTTGTCAACCGTAGGATATGCAATAACAAAAGCTACTATGAAAAAGCAGTGGAATCATCTGAATGTTTTTCATGTAGTTTGTGAAAGCATCACTTTGGAGGAAATGTTTTAACTCTTTTAAAGAGGACAGATGAAGAAGTTTCCTCAACCAATCATCTTCTAGTTACATTTTTACAGAATGTACTAGATAAATTATTGCTAAGAGCTGATTGGTTGCTATGGGAATCTTCTCCACCTGTCCTTATTAGAAGATTTAGTAATTCTCCCCTATATACCTGTCTTTATTTTTATATATCCATCATGTGTTGCATCACTGGGAAATAAACAGATGAGAACAATTTATATTTTCTGCTACTTCAAGGCCATTTTAGTTTATGTTTGGATGCGAATAACACTGTCAATCATCTACACAATAGAGGGTGAGGTCTCTTCTTTCACAATGCTATTATGTTTTTCATGTTTGCAAACTACATTTGAGCTTCACAGATACCCAGAAATGGCAGCTATTTTAACCCTTTATTATAGTGCTTATAGTTTATGGTTAAGTACCATAAATTATTGTACTTTGAAACCTTGATAGCATGAGAACCTGGTGCCTGTTTGTATCCCAAATCTATGTTTCTGAGGAAAATGGCAGGAATTCAGTTCCAGAGGGGCACATCCCATCCTACCAGCAGCACAAGTTGTGCCTGGCAAGGGAGGTGCGAGGGAAAACTTGCGAAGTCGGCACTACCAGTATTGTCTTAGTGATTACGGTGATGGCCAGTGGCACATCATGCCAAATTGTATTCCCTCCTTTAAAACTTCTGATTGGCTAGGAGGTGCCTATATTTTCTAATTAATTTTATTTCTAAGGAATATAGGAGGAGATGTATCAAACCTTGGAGAGAGATAAAGTGGAGAGAGATAAAGTACCAACCAATTAGCACCATTTTTTTAAACACAGCCTGTAAAATGTCAGTTAGAAGCTAAATGGTTGGTACTTTATCTCTGTTCACTCTATTTCTCTCCAAGGTTTGATACATCTCCCCATATTTCCTAAAGAAGAATCAGTTTGCCTGTTTTAAATACTCCACCATCATATCTATCCACTAAAAGAAATTATAATTTATAATATGATTTTTTTTACATATATTTAAACACATATACTATATAATATCCCAACAAATAGAAGGGCCACTTATCTGTGCAAATAATGTAAGTAGCAATCCATAGATATAAAAGAAGTACTTAATAAACTACACAAATTGAGGCTGAGCAAATTTACACTTCGGCAAAACCATGTTGCACTGCACGTGGGACAGATTTAAATTGTTCAGAGATATTTAGAGTTGGGAGGGACGTCTTTTACTGAATAGAAAACTCCAATGTATGAAGTTTTTGTGCACTACATAGAAAACTAACCAGTATTTAGACTGCATGCAAAATAAATAAATGAGTAAATAAATTTATTTGCACCCCTTGCATTGCACAGTTGTTCCTTTTTTTTATTTTGCTCCCAACTCTAAATCAGCCAAATTATGTGAACTTATAAACAATACGTTTATAATTTTTTAATATGACTACTATTGTTTTCTTTTAATAATAAAGAGCTAAAATATTGGTATGCAGTGTGGGAATCAGGGGCTGGCAGGCAACTTTTAGCCTGGGGGGCAAATGCATGCAGGCGGCTCTGGCAGAGGAGTAGCGTGTAGCCAGGGTGCCCGGAGCACATGCGTGCTACGTCGCCCCCCCAAGTGTTCCATGGAGGAGGTGGGTCCATATGGGATTAATGTAAAGTTAAAAAAAAAAGTTTAGGGGCAGCCCCCTGTAGTGGTACCCATATGCAGTGTCCCTTGTGCCCCAGGAGAGGACCCCTTTATGCAGGCCTACAGTAGTGATCCCCCCTATGCAGTGCCTATTATACTGTGCCCCCAGTAGTGGTCCCCTCTGTACAGTGCACCTTGTGCCCCCAGTAGTAAGCCCCTTATATAGTGCCCCCATTAGTGGTCCCCCCAGTTGTAGAACCCCCCTTGTAGTGCCCCCAGTAGTAGTCCCACTCTTGTAGTGCCCCTAGTAGTAGTCCCCACTTGTAGTGCCCCCAGCAGTAGTATTCTCACCCCTTGTAGTGCCCCCAGTAGTAGTAGTCCCCCCTTGTAGTGCCCCCAGTAGTAGTTCCCCCAGTTGTATAACCCCCCTTGTAGTGCCCCCAGTAGTAGTCCCCCCCTTGTAGTGCCCCCAGTAGTAGTCCCCCCCTTGTAGTCTCCCCCTTGTAGTCCCCCAGTTGTAGAACCCCCCTTGTAGTGCCCCCAGTAGTAGTCCCCCCCTTGTAGTGCCCCCAGTAGTGGTCTCCCCATTATAGTACCCCCAGTAGTGGTCTCCCCCTTCTAGCACCCCAGTAGTGGTTCCCCCCCTTGTAGTGACCCCAGTAGTGGTTCCCCCCGTTGTAGTGCCCCCAGTAGTGGTCTCCCCATTATAGTGCCCCCAGTAGTGGTCTCCCCCAGTAGACACATAATAAAAAAGAAAAAAAAAACACTTGCCTGAATCCCCGCTCGGGCCGCCACCATGCGCTCCTTCGTCTGTCCTCCCAGGCCGGGCCACTCTGCATTATGGGAGAGACATCATGACGTCTCTCCCATTACCCACTGCAGGAGCTGGAAGATGGAGCGGCTCCCGCAGTGGGTGCAGCAGCAGCCGATGAGAGTCTGTCAGACCCTCATTGGCTGCTGATCACAACAAACACACAGCTGCTGGAGCCGGCGGCTGTGTGTTTGGCACTGTGTAGTGCTGACCGAACTCTATATGGTCAGCGCTACACTCACAGTGCAGTCTGTGTCACAGAGACACAGACTGCCTGTGGCCCGCGGCCCGCATGGCACTGCAGCCCGGGGGGCACATGGCACCCTGCCCCCCGGCCCAGCCCGCCACTGGTGGGAATGACAGAAAAATTATGTACAATGATATGATACAGAAGGTAAAGATGGCACTGTGCAACTGACCTTATAATATAAGAGGTGCTGGGAATATTTGGAACATGTGGTGGGAATAACAAATGTAATAGATTTTGAAAAGCAGCATCATTATCAGCGACAGACATTTTTCTGTGCAGTTACAGTACCAAAGGTGCAGCATGGTTGCAACCAGGAGAGGAAGACGGTGGCCCAAAGCATGAACCAGTGACTGCCCAACATCTTAAAGCAGCTGTTGTCAATCATAAATGTCAATATAAATGTCAATATAAAAAATATAAAAAATATACAGTATATAGTATCATACCAGTGGAGAACAATAACTCTGTTATAGAAATAATATTTTTGGCACAATGATTTTGACTTCAGAGCAGTCACTTAACTTTAATTTCTGTTAAGACTACTAATGATGTAAATGTACTGTACTGAACTTTAATTTCTGTTAAGACTACTAATGATGTAAATGTACTGTACTGAACTTTAATTTCTGTTAACACTACTGTAATGATGTAAATTCACTGACTTCATTAAATATTCCTTAGTGCAACTCTCAATGTTACAAGAGAAAAATAAAACGTATTATGTATACTCTTTGTAAAAAAGGTGTTTATTTTTTCTTAACTAAGAATAAAACATAAGGATGATTAATTTATTCAGTGTTCTTACGTTCATATTTGCATTAAAAAATTTCTGACATGGCAACAGACCAGGAACACAGAAGCCAGGTTTAGAAGCCCCAGCAGGATCAGCTCTTGATACTGAATGATGAGTGTACTGCTGAGCTTTGCTTTACTGCTCACAATCTCTGGACAACTCTGTGATGACTGAGCCTTGTATTTGTTTTTTGTTTTTTTGCAAATATGTGTCTGAGTACTATATTCCATCAAGAGTCAATGTATGCACTTTACACACATTCCACGCTGTACATCCATGAAGTTTACTATATACAGTGCTTTTTTCTATGAAAAATTTTAAGGCTATTCAGAAAAAGGTACCACACTCACCTAAACTTACTAGTTGATATAATGCAGTGGTTCCCAAACTCAATCCAACAGGTCATGTTTTGAGGATTTCGAGTATGGAAACAGGAGGATTAATTACTGAACAAAAAAAATAAATTGATGAGGCTATAACCCCTCAACAATTACAGAGAGTGCTGTGCTTTTAACCAAATTAATAATTTATTTAAAAAATGGAGATTCATATATTTTTTTCCATGATGATCAAATGGAATAAAAGATATAGTACACAATATGACACAATTGAAATCACACAATTGAATTACAATAAGAGAGGTTAAACATATATAGATCCTAGGATTTTGGTGAATAAATATGGTACACTTCATATAACAAAAACTTTAGTTCTTAGGTTCTTTTTGTTAGTAGGGTTTGTTAGTATATACGTTCACTTTTATATATCATATTCTTTGCATCCCATTTATAGGTAGACTTTAAGAAATTTCTGATTAGTAATTTTCAATCAGCTGTATGTTAGATAGGATGGTCATTTACATCACCTGGGTATTTAATAGATGGGAATTCCCTTTGATTGAAATCAATGTTCTCCTCAGGTAGATATCCTCTGTGACCAATCCTTTCTTTGCATGTCAAAAGATCATCTACATATATGTAGAATGTTCAAGCTGCCAACTGCACAATTTCAATAAACCAAGTGCTTGTTCCAAGTTCTTGGATGGACCCAGATGTATATTTGCTGTAAATAGAGAACAGCAACTTTCAGAGTCCTCTGATTGTAATAACCTGGTATTAGGATCAGACACCCATTAGTGGCCAAGGTACTCTTATACAATTCCACTATTTGTTCCTAGGGTGCTGAATCGAATACAGCAGTGGGCATCAGAAGCTGGGTACAATGTCACTATCTATGTACTATGGGCCTGATTCAGACCCGGTCACAAGCGCTGAGCGCACGCAACCGGGTCGATGTTTGCCGACTAGGCATGCGCATGACGGAGCCGGCTCCGTCATGCGTATGCGCGAGACCCGGCTAGCGACGGGTGCTCCGTTGCTCCGAGTCTCGCACCAAAGGGGGCGAGCTGTCGATGGTGATTGACAGATCGCCCTGTTTGGTAGGCGTGGCCGGGGGGTGGCTTCACAAACAGAGGCGTTCCCAAGCAAACCAGTGATGCCAGTGAGAGAGCTTCCGGCTCTATTAGAGCCAGAAGCTCTCTGGGGCTTGTGGCCACGAGACCCTACCACAAGGGTCTCATCGCAAGCCCGATGCTCATGATGGTCTTGACCATCGCAACCATCAACCTGGCCACTCGCAATAGCTGTGGGTGGTCACCTACAGCTATGCGAGCGGTCAGGGGGCCGAAATAAAAAAATAAAATGCCCTGATTCAGAGTGAGCGCTCGTTCAGAGCGTCCGTCTCTGAATCAGGCCCTATTTATTTAATTCCATTTGATCATCATGGAAAAAAATATATGAATCTCCATTTTTTAAATAAATTATTAATTTGGTTAGAAGCACAGCGCTCTCTGTAATTGTTGAGGGGTTACAGCCTCACCAATTTATTTTTTTTGTTTTGTTTTAAGGTCGACAATACCTTTTAGAGTGCAGCAGTGAATCTTACGTCTGTCACTGGTGAGACCCGCGCCCTTTGTTTTCTTTTTTACTTTTACCAATCCTTGGAATAATTACTGACACAACAAAATAGAATTACTCACCTGTGCATGACTAAAGAAATCCACAAAACACGTCCTTTTGATGGTACTTGAGGACTGGAGTTAAGAATCCCTGATATACAATTAGATCTACAGTACAGTAATTTCCACACTTAGTTTTTTAATTTCTGAAAGTGCATCACTGATTTCCAAAACTAGTTATAAGAATTGAAAATGATACCCCCCCCCCTAAACGAAAAGGTGCTGATATGGTATACCATATTGTACCATCAGAAAATAAACTCTGACTGTATATGTTCACTACCGGTGCTAAGTTTTAGATTGGGATATTTGTATATCTACAGTTGGTGGAAATTTACTGTTCTCAAAGGTACAATGTGTGCACCTCTGCTTCACATTTACAAGCAGATTGTGACATGGCAAACAACATGTTATACAAATGGATGCGTCCATGTCAAAGCAGGGAGTGAACTATTGTTTGAGACTGTTGTATTATATACATTAACCTTATATACTGTACAAGCTGCAGACATAGACATACTTTTTTATATTATCATAGTACCTATTACAAACTTGTTACCAAGGGGGTCATTCAGACCCACTCGCGAGCGGCAGTTCGCTCGCAAGTGGGTTGATGTTCCCCAATACGCATGCGCACGACGGAGGGAGCTCCGTCGTGCGCATGCGTGAGACCCGGCGAGCGAAGGACTTTCCTTCGCTCGGAGTCTCGCATCAAAGGGGGCGTGCTGTCGATGGTGAGTGACAGCACGCCCCCTTTGGTGGGCATGCCGGGGGCGTGCCTGCCAGACGGAGGCGTTCCTATGGGAACGCCTACCGTCTGAAGCCGGCCCCACTGACATCACTAGTGATGTCAGTGGGAGTGATTTTGGCTCTGAAAGAGCTAAAATCACTCCTGGCCTTGCGGTTGTGAAACCCGACCACAGGGTTTCACTCGCAAGTCCGATGGTTGCGATGGTCAAGACCATCGTGACCATCTTGTTGCACGCTCGTATATGCTGTGGGTGGTGACCCACAGCTATACGAGCATCTAGGAGGACGCTCCATTTTAATGGAGGTGGGCCCTGATTCAGAGCGAGCGCTCTGGTCAGAGCGTCCGGCTCTGAATCAGGGCCCAAGTGTAATAAAAAGTATTAAATATACCTTTTTTTAAATTAGTGTGTCCTTATTATTAAATTAAAAATATATTAGCTTAGATTAATATATCCAGATAAATGTCAAAAGTGCAGTTTTTAGGTGATTTTGCAACAGGATTTAAAGTTGCAATTCTCTTAAAACTAACCAGGTTTTGCCTTAAAAAAATTGCTGCTTTAAATGTAGATGTAAAATGATAAAAAATTGTCACTGATGACCAATCTTTCCCTATTTAATTGGCCCAAAGTATTTGTCTGGATACATTAAACTAAGTCCTTATATTTTAATGTATATTTACATTTAAAATTAATGATCTCCTTAGCAAGGACCTTATTTTATCTGTATGTGATTACTTCACCTTGCTTACTCACCAACTGTAAAACAAATACAGGAATATGCTGATGTTTTAGAAGGAAATAGTATACAATGTATCATAACATCATAGTCAATGACACTCATACAAGTCACAAAGTGTATAATTCATTATTGCTTATCAATAGGCAGTAGAGGGACTGTTTTGGCAGTGGAAGGACATTTCTCCTGTCTATGGGTGTAGCCTAACATTAATAAATATTCCTGGATGGACAGCTATTCATGCTAATGGCTCATTGATTATAAATGTATGTTAATATCAATTAGGTTGTACAGTATATGTACCACATGTAGAAACAACATTGAACAAACAGAAAGGAATGAAAGTTCTTGGCATTCTACCTCACTGTTCTTCTGACTGGAGTATTATAGTTGCATCAACTCTTATGTTTTTTTATTATTTTTATTTTCAGTGGATACAATGATTTTTTATGGACTAAGGGCCTGATTCAGACCCACTCGCGAGCGGCTGTCCGCTCGCAAGTGGGTCGATGTTATGGACTGAGCATGCGCACGACGGAGGGAGCTCTTTGGTGGGCGTGCCGGGGGCGTGCCTCCCTGACGGGGGCGTTCCCACGGGAACGCCTCCCATCAAAAGCCGGCCCACTGACATCACTAGTGATGTCAGTGGGAGTGATTTTGGCTCTGATAGAGCCAAAATCACTCCGGAGCTTGCGGTTGAAAACCTCAACCGCAGGCTTCGGCTCGCAATTTTGATGGTCGCGATGGTCACGACCATCGCGGCCATCACAATGCACGCTCGTATAGCCTGTGGGTGGTGACCCACAGCTATACGAGCGTCCAGGAGGACGCTCCATTTTCATGGAGCCCGGCCCTCATTCAGAGCGTGCGCTCTGCTCAGAGCGTACGGCTCTGAATGAGGGCCTAAGAGTAGAAAAGTCCCATTTAATTTAAAAAAATATTTGTTTTCCTTTGCATTACAAATATGGAACTTTTTTGCTTTTAGATCAAAAGAAGAACATTTTCCCCTTGAATTGCAAATGCAGAACATTTACATTATTATTTCAAGCACAAATCACCTTGGTTGGAATGCAAAAAGACATTTTCTCTATTACTAAGTTGTTGTGGTTTGGGGAGTTTCAATTTCAACCAAATGTTTATTTAAAAATCAAGAATACTTTTTAGTTTAATGGAGAAAGGGCTTAATCCTTAATATTATATTGGCTTCCCCTCTGTGGCATAGTTGCTCCTCCAGGTGTACCCTGAAATTTGCAGTCCAGTTGTGCTATGAGAGCCACAGCACTTTTCAGCATGATTAGACATGGGGACTCCAGGCTACCAGTGAAAATCAGCTAAGCCTGTCTAGCCTGGGGTTGGTTTACACTTTACCAGGAAAACACCATATTCACTGCCCCATTACTTTACTTGGATCCAGCCCAGGCTGATTAGACTCCAGGGCTCAGTCAGGAATTTGTCGGATGACCACGCTACCCAATTGAATTTATTTTTAGTTTACACTAATTAACCCATTCATTTTAACAGCCCATACATATCAAAGGGGGTTCTGCATGTAGCCCACATGCTGGAAAGGAAACCAAAATTAACTGATTTGAAATGAATGTGAAAAGCTATGCACCACTTGAACTCAGAATGCATTCACAAATACAAGTAAATGTGTCTAGCTATTATTAGCTGTACTAACATCAGGTACATTGCAGTACAAATGCATAACATTAAATGTATATTTGTTTTTCACAAGCGCCTAAATTATGCATTTTGTCCAATAGGTAACAAATCTAAGGCAGCCTGAATAAAAGCATAAATTAATTTGTTTTAACTATGACAGGTTTGGAATGAAAAAACAAATATGATGTCCATGTGCGTCATGTGCATTGTAAATTTTGAAGGAAGTGAGAAATCATTAGGTCATGTTGATACAAGGTATGTGGGACAAGATTAACTAAGTGGCGACGTTTACAAGCCAACAATACTCAGTGGTTTTGACCCCAAAATGTAAAACTGTGATGATATTAAATGCAAAACATGCCTGGCATTTCATTTAATATTATTGCTATTTTAAATTTGGGTGGTCAAAACCATTCATGGTTTGCAAACATTATGACTTGCTTAAAAAAAAATTTGAGACTTGTTTCTATATTTATTTGCAATTTTTCATATTCTTTCTCACCCAATGGTACAGCAACAGCCATACACATATCGGTAAATGGTATCAGCTTGTAGCCTTCAAATCAAAATCACTGCATCAGGGACTCGGCAGACAATTACTTGAATACGAAAGAAAAAACACTTTAAAATTCTGGTTTAAACATTAGATTAGCATCTTCTTTATCCATGTTATTTAAAAACAATCTTTCCCTTGAACAATGAAGTAATTATTTATTTAGACTGTATTTAATTTTGATAAGACAATAAAAATATCACAGAAAGGCAGCAATAGCTAAATGTGTCAGTCATTTCCAGGATGCTTAATTAACACACAAATTCATGCAGTAGTAATATTTGTAAACCCATGGATAATGCACTGCTGCAAATGAGTTTAGAAGATTAAATTAAGGTGCATTGAATTTAGGTTAAACAGTGAATTTAAATTGAAAGAGCAAATGGGAATGAATTGACAGATTGATTAAAAGAGTTTAGATATGCAAAATTGCTAAGTGTGCTAAATGCCTGACGTTTATTGTATCATAGTAAGAGATCAGTTCAATAAATTTCTACATAATGGTGATTTCTTTGGACTACCAATGGATACTTCAAGTCAAGATATCAAAGATATTAGGATATAACTTTCTCAGTGCTTTCGACCAGAAAATAAAAAAAACTTTCAAAATATTGTGCTGAAAATCCCTTTGAGTTTACTAACCACTGTGCAGATTCAAGCAAGTGCAACAAGTGTATTACACATGTTTGTATGTACAATTGGTCCTATATATACAGTATGTGGTATACAATAAGAGGTATATAGCATATTACAACTGTATTATAAACACACTACATAAAATAGACAAAGAAAAAAGTTTCTGCAGAATAGTCCCTGTTTTCACTTTTAAAATATTTAATTTAACACTACTTATATCCAACATACAAAGTATCTGAATTTACAAAGTATCTGAATTTGCAAGTTTTTTGGAAATAAACACCTACAATTATTTTACTTCACAATGAATTTGAGGGCATTTCCATTTTCAATCATTTTTTTTCCATTAAATCTATCAAGCCCAAACATACATACAGTGTTTATCAATGAAACATGGTAACAGTGAGTTTTGGTTTATAAGATAGTAGATATGTGCGCTGACCCCTGTGTTTTGATTTTGGATCAGGACTTATCTTTGTGTTTTGGTTTTGCAAAACCACCCTCAAGTGTTTTGGTTTGGTTTTAGTTTTGGATCTGGATTTAAAAAAAAAAAATATACGTTTTTAAAAACAACTAAAATCATGTGATTTTTGCAATCCAAAATCCAAAATTTTGTTTGGTTGCTCTGCAATATGCACTCTGCTACAAAGTCTTGAAACTGTCTGTCATGGGGGGTAGTCCAACCAAGCTGGTTTTGCCTTTAAAATGATTGTTGCTTTAAAAAAAAGACCACCTTATACACTGGTTTACCAATTGAAGGAAAGGAAGCAGTACTTTGCAGGTAATAAATATTAAATGTAGGTATATTATCAGATATATAATTAGACATATGTATCCCTGTGATAACTGGATGGAATTAGAGACAGGTGGAAACTATAATATAATTGCATTTAATAGTTCTACAAATGTGAAAGATGTCAATACCTGAATTTATAGTGATGAAATAAGTGATTTGTTGCCACAGCTCTTTACTACAATAAAGTTGCGCAAGGCATTCTTTCATACATTCTTTTGCTTTGCAAGACCACAGGATGCCATCTTGTATTGTGTTTGCAGATTCACATTTGGTGTAATGAATAGAAGCGGGGAGACTGACTGTTCATGGTGTGGTGTAGTTATGATAGGATTGGTAACAGTTAAGGTCTAATTCCACAAGCAAAATGCATGGAGTGAGTGATAAATCCACAAGACATATTTCTGAAATTTGTTTCATCTTTCATTGCTATAGCTAACAACACATAGCACATTTCATGAAAGATGCTCTATTGTGTTAATATTTCTCTTTCTTCCCAGCTGAATGAAGAAGCCTGAATCAATGAATATTATTACATTGTGTAAGAGCATCATAGGTGAATATTGAGTGCAGATGTCTGTTGTATATATATTTGCTATCTTCAAGCATTAGTGCTCCATTATTTTGCTTTCTTACATATTTTGGAGTCCATTGCTTTGAACTGCCTTTCATGTGAACAACTTTGGGAAGAGAATGTATTGAGAGGAAAACATAAAAAGAAAATTTGATATATATTACTGCATTGCAATTCAATGCTATTTTGAAAGTATACTATTCCAAACATTACGTTTTTCCATATTGGTCTATTGGCATTATTAACAGTGCAATTGAAAATCTATGCATTGAACAAATGTCAGTCTGCCCTTTTTACTGCCCTTTTACTTTTTAAATAAACAGAAATCTGAAAATGAAACTACATATGATGATATCAGAGCAGAATATTTTCCATTTTACTTACAAAGGGTATTTGAATTCATCATTAGTGAGGGCTTATTATTTGTGACTTGGATTGTTATACTCAGTATATAATGAACACCATTTACAAAATTATTCTGCAAAATAATCACCTTGTTACACATTTGGCAGCAAAATTCCACATGTTTCACAGGCGTAATTAAACCTTGAGTGATCTCAGTCCTTCCCCAACCATAGCAGACTGCAAAATGAATTAACAATCATTGTTCCAGCTCTAATCATTCTGTAAACTACAAATATATAAGTACACTGCAGAATAGGGAAGAAAGATTGCATCACTGGAATTTGCACCACTGTGACATATATATGCTGCTCAGTAACAAGTTTTGGAACTACCATTGATTAAGTGGGTCCACCAACAATAACATATGGTCTCTACCTCCAGTGTATTTGGTACCATTAGCAGATGCATCTTGCAAACAATTCATCATCAGCTCTTATTTAAAGCCTGCAGCTTCTGCATTTTCTCTGCTGAACTAAACATTCATTACTAACTGTATGTTTGGAGTACCTTAAAGATTGTACTGTTTCCTAAATAAGCATATCAGATTTTAAAAATAAATGTATAGTAATATTAGTGATAGTAATAGACAACTCATAATTTTTGTCTGTGTACCATCTAATGTCTATTTGGAAAGTTTCCTACTGATGGCATTATTGCAAGTACATTCTAAATGCTCTTTTCCTCTTCTACAGTATTCACGTTTCTTTTTGAACAATCTTAAATTTGCCAGTAGTCTCCCTCTTCTCACATTTTACAATATTGTCTTCTATTTTATTCTTTTATTTTACATACTGTATGACAAGTATATTATTGTATATGGCATAGAAGAGTTTCATTTCATGTGATGAGAGCAGGGCCGGATTAAGGACTGTGGGGGCCCTGGGCAACAAACTTGTGGGGGCCCCTATATACCACCGTCCCCTGTAGCAATGCCAGTTATGCAGTGCCCCCAGTAGTGCCCCTTATATAGTGCCCCCAGACCCAGTACTGGTCCCCCCTATGCAGTGCCTCTTATATAATGCCCCAGTAGTGGTCCCCCTATACAGTGACCCTATTAGTGCACCTTATAAAGTACCCAAACCCAGTAGTGTCCCCCCTATGCAGTGCCCCTTATATAATGCCCCAGTAGTGGTCCCCCTATACAGTGCCCCCAGTAGTGCCCCCAGACCCAATAGTGGTCCCCCCTATGCAGTGCCCCTTATATAACTCCCCAGTAGTGGTCCCCCTATACAGTGCCCTCAGTAGTGCCCCTTACATAGTGCCCCCAGACCCAGTGGTGGTCCCCCCCATGCAGTGCCCCTTACATAGTGCCCCCTGTAGTCCCCCCTTATGCATTGCCCCCAGTAGTAGTAGCCCACCCCTATTCAGTGCCACCAGTTGTCCTATGCATTGACCCCATGAAGCGGCCCCCCCTATGCAGTGCCCCTTACACACACAAAAAAAACCACAACTTACCTGAAACCCCGCTCCTGACGCGACCGCTGCTGTCCGCTCTTGCAGTATAGGAGAGACGTCAGCGTCATGACGTCACTCCCATCATCACCCGGGGGAGAGCTGGAAGACGGAGCTCATAAGTGAGCTCCAGCCGGTTCCGTAAATTGAAGCAGCAGCCAATGAGAGTCTGTGTGACTCTCATCGGCTGCTGTAACAAACACACAGCTGCCACCGGCAGCTGTGTGTTTGTCAATGTGTAGTGTGGCTGCGCTCACTGCGCGGTCTACACTACACCAGCGGCGGGGACACTAGCGGCGGGTGAAGCCACCAGTTGCACCGCTGCTAGTGGGGGCCCCCCTGTGTGCCCTATTTTTCTCATATTAAAGACATAACTGAGAACATTATATTTATCTTGCTCCTCAGTAGTTGGAAATGTGATCTTATGAGTTGTTAGGATTCCTCTGTACTTTAGTAAAATTGTATTTCACGTACTAACTGACATTTTCTCAAGAAATATTTCCTCCAATTACACTACTTTTATGTAAGATAATTGATACATCGGATTTGCAAACTGTACATTTATATGTCAGATTATTATTTTTTTTAAAAAATATATATTTTTGTGTACTTAATATAACTCTTTTAGCAACATACTACTGTATGTCAGATTGTCTTTAAATAGCACATTATTTTATTTTTCTTCTATTTTATTCAATCAATTATTAATTGTATTATTAAGTTATACAAGTTTAGACAAAGTAACTATAAATAGATTACATAACTATGGCAACAAAATGTTAACTTTTTTTGCAGTATCAATTCACACCAATGTACAGAATCTGAAAATGATCAATACTTCAGAAAAGAAAACAATATTTCTAAGCAATAAACTTGTGAAATAGACAAGCGGATGCACAAATTGGGGGTTGCATAATCTTATGAATCAGATTAAAATCCATCATCAGATATACAAATTTGTTACCCAATATCTTCTATGTGTTACAGTCCAGGTTTGTCCAAAGACGTGCAGAATAATTTACACCACCTGAAGAATCAGGCCTATTACAGCACATGGAAAGCAAAGAAGGCAACTAGCAAGGTTCATAAATGTCACATGTCTGTAGCCCTATACTGTAAAAACATCCTGCAGGCCCTGTGGCACTGATTCCTGGATTGTTCTATGGGAACATGTCTGTGAATGCTAGTTTGTGATTCTGGCTTGTGATGTATGCTGTGACTTATCATTCTCATCTGGCCTCTGACTATTTTAATATGTAGTCTGTGCTCACTTGGTAAACAGAAACATAGTCAGATCTGACCATAGAATATTTTACCTTCTCTTCACATTCTTCCCTTTTTAACTCAGTACTGTAAAAGAGACAATAATCCTTCTTTCTATACTTGACATTAACCATATATAAATACCCAGTCAATACTTGATGTTTTTTTTCTTTTTTATAATATTCTGTTAGGCAAACCATACATATTTTCCTCAGCTGCTGATATGCATATTTAGTCATTTAGATTTATATATACTTAGGAAAGATTGTAATCTCAACTACAGTAGTATATTTTTAAAAAATGTAATGACCACGTTATCAAAATGATTATTTATCATTCTGTTCATTCCCTCTAATAGAAGCCCATATTATACTGGGAACTCCATTATTATTTTATGTATTTCTTTATTATTTTTGTACTCTATATACTGTCATATAGCGAGTGATGATTTATATAAAGAATACACATAAATGGTGGACTGTTCATAGTTCAGATGACAGTGGAATGTGTGAATCTCTATTTAGAGATTCCAGGTATATCAGGGTATGCTGCATGTTCTTTTGGATTCTGTAATAATTCTGCCCAAATAGAAATATAGATGTTTCAATTACACTTAGAAAGCCCTTAGGTGGCCTGTAAAGTTTGCATTAGTATGTAAATCACTGAAAGTATCCTGTGAGTAGAAAAGCAATTGCCTGTGCAGAAGAGGTGGCGTTTGATAAATATGTTGGCACGTGGATTACTGGAGGATGCTTAGCTGGCATTAAAACAGGATGGACAAGCAAGCAGGTGTCTTGGCCAAAAATTGTGACTATGCATAATCATGAATCAAATGCATCACCATATTTTAGCTGTTTTTAATTATAAAATATATTTCTTCAATAGTTAGGGGTTTCAAAAACTATAGAAATATACCAATAGTCTGTATGCTGGTCAGGTGTATTTGGGGAGTCCCTGGGATGAGCGATTTGGGAGAAAAGATGTAACTAACTAATCATATCTTCCAGGGCAGTCTTGTTTTAAGTCATTTTAGAGATTGAATTATGTAGATTAATGTGACCAATTCATCTACCATGTGGCTCCTACTCATGGAAAATTCTGTCAGTTTATTGAATTTAGATTAAAAGTTAAATGAGCTGTCCTTGCATAGAACCTAGGTTATTAGCTAGCCAGCCAGTCATCAGGGAAATGGTCATTACATCACTATGGAGGTGTGCTATAGGTGACAAATAGTGAGGGAGAAAATTACTGAGTTCTGAGACTGCACAATTATACTAAACTTATTTGGGGACTTGCAGCCCTTCTCTGCAGATTGTGGCAGACCACTGGGTTATAGGTATATACATAGAGAGGTGTATTGTGTAAAGAGGAGATTGATAAATATTCTTTGTGCCCTCACTATATCAGTACTTGTGGATCTGCTTAACAACATTTAGTAAATGTCTGTTTTTGTTGATCCATATTGGGACCCTTGGGTCTAGCTCAAGCAGGGCTGAATCTAAACCTGGGATCTTTGATAAAATCTATGCTTATCTGTGATGTACCAGAACTAGATTAGCACTGGCAGAAGAGAAGTAATTTAAAGACCAGGAACTGGACTTGATTACGGAACTGGAACCTGCAGCAATAGGAATCTGGAACCAATCTTGGAGAGCTCAACATTAGAACCTGAATCCAGGAACTCAGAGCTGGAACCCACTACTGGGAACTAAGAGAGATGCAGCCATTGGATGTCAGAACAAAAATAAGCTAAAACTGGAATCAATAATTCATGACTCAGAACTGAGACCAGGAATGAGTCATAGTGATCTGACTACAGGTCTGGCTACCAGACACCCAGATATAAACCAATCGTCTACCACTGACAGTGTGCTAGCAAATGGACCAGTTATTTGAGGCACTTGATTTAAGTGGAGTACTTGCTGAGAACCAGGCACTTTGGAGAAAGCAGAGTTCTTGCTGAGGAACTGGAACTTTGGAGAATGCAGTGCAGTTGCTGAGAAACAGGTACTTTAGAGAATGCAGGGCTCTTGATAAGAAAAAGGCACTTTGGAGAATGCAGAGTACTTGCTGAGAAACAGACACCAAGTGTAAACAGAGCAATTTCTGAGAAGGAGGCACTTAGTGTAAGCGGAACACTTGCTGAGAAACACAGGATTTTGCCAAGTAGAAAAACTCCCTTGATGATCATCTAATGGGAAGTTGCCAAGTTGTATTTCTTGTATTTGATAATTTCCATTTTGATATTCCATACTCAGCAAGGCTGCGAAGTTTGTGTTGACCAAACAATAATCCATATAAGGGATTACCACTACTCCCTGGATCTGCGAAGGACAGCCATCACTGCCATGATCATTATGAACACTCTTGGTGCCAAAGCAAAAGTTGGGCGTGAAACTGAAAACGAAGAGGTTGAGCCGCAAACCTAGTAGCTACTGGAGTTCTACTAAGATTGGACAATGCAATCATGCACCCTTGATATTCATGCACACCCTAAACTTGTTCTGCTCTATTTTGTTGTTGATTAACTTTTAGGGATTTAAGGTTTATAATAGGTCAAAAGTCACTGACTAGTGTCTAAAGTAGGAACAGATCTGAATAAAGTCTAATATTTTCAGATGTTCCAGGACTGGAATAATTACTATAGCAAAATAAGAAACTGAATGCCTTTCATTAAGGCCAAATGCTTTGTTTTGTCTCTACAAAGGCTTACAAAATCATGTGGCCGGATATTTCAGTAGATCTATGGACATAATTCCTCTCATGTAGGTGATTAAGATGGAACCCCTGGTCATGGAAGATAAGAAGATGGGCTCTCATTACAGATTTTTCAGTGGGCAGCCTTCCCACCATGCTGTATGTTGTCAGAGGACTTGGTAGCTGTATACATAGCTACCTAAATCTGTTACCCTCTCTGGGTTCTCCATGAGGAGCTGAGAACTGACCCACCCAGACTTGGCACAAGATAATTTAGAATGACATCTAGAGCAGACAAAATACTCTTTCCACTGTAATTCCTCTTAGCTAGAGTCCTTAGCATACTTCAATTCCCATACAAAGAAATAAATGAGGGAAGAAGAGGACATGACAGCAGAAGTTGTAAATTGCAATCTAAGAAAATGCAAAACTGGAAAAAACACTAGTCAGGGAAAAGGTAAAGGTACAGGAAACAAGCCCACAATATATCTCAACCCTTCTTAATCCAATGGCAAACATAGATGAAAGTGTGTAAACAAATATTTAAGTCATTATTATTGACTTTCTCCAGAGAGGTATAGAAAAAAAATGGCCTAGTCTAACTAGGTTAACATAAAGTAACATATTATTTATAGAAACTAAGAAAATATATTATTTCTATCACAGTTTTTTTTTAACATATTGAAAGAGTATTAGAAAAAAAAATATTTTATAATTTTTTTAAACATGCATATCTTCTTTCTTTAGATGGGCAATAACATTGACTTACATATTTCTTGACATCACACCGTCATTATTTGCCCCTTTGGATATATTTTTGTACGTCTACAGTATTTGTAAATCATTATTAGCTGCTCAAGGGCAGTCAGATATTTACGTTCATGTTGACTATTACAAACCAAGATAAATATATGTTAGAGCAGTCAATAATAGTGTCTATAACCTTTACCCATATTAACCAGGAACATCGAGAGGGGGAACGGGTTCTACTTACCTGTGCTGGTTGGAGGGGCAAGCAGGGTCAGCTGCTGTCAGTGGCCACTGTATTGTGGTGAAGCAGCATATCATGCAGTGTGAGAGTAGACTGCTGCTTCTCAGCAGTCTTATCTCTTTCACAGGCACGCCACAGGCAGCAGCACTGCTATAATGTCATAGTGGGCATGTTGCAGGTGGGGGTGACTGTCTGATTGTCCCTTTCCCTCATGGAGCTGTCCCTGTGCGGAGTGTGCAACACCACAAAGCATACAGTTGTTTTTTTGGGAGCATGTGGACATGGCCATGCTCACTGGATTTGGCCATGCCTCAGTACCTAAGTGTAGCAAAGCTCTGTTTTTCAATTATTAAACTGAACTATACATGCTTCATATTGATGGTGAATATTTAGTTTTGGCAATGTTCTTTTATGCTATGGATTAGTCCTGGTTTTAAAAATATGAGGAACAATGGTGTGGGGGTCCATATATTTTTAAGACGTGCACAGGACTAAAACTAGCTATTATTACCACTATTACCCCTGCACCCACTAATCACAGGTGCAGGGAAGAGCCCCAGGCTTCATCCTAAGCCTGAGATGCTTAGGAGAGGGGGGACCCCTTTATTTGGGGGTCCCCTCCCTTCCCTGAGATCCCCATCCTTGGCTGACTAGCTTGGAGTGCTAATGCTTTGGCTGGGGTGAACCAGTGAAAGAGTCCCCTGGCTGTGGCATTACACCCTGGCTAGTTTGAGTCGGTGCTGGTTTTGAAAATACGGGGACCCCACGCTATTTTTTCCATTGTTTTTTCCCTCGTATTTTTAGAATCGGGACTGGCTCAGGAGCCCGGGGCTGGTTATGCTTTGGGAGGGGTAGACCCTCCGTGAATTTTGTTTTTAAATGAATCCTTTAAAAGTCTCCTATGTTTCATTGATGCTGTGAGTGTTTTCAACTCATCCAATCTCAGACCAAACATGAATCTTAGTAAATTCACCCCCTAGAATCAATGGCGATCAGTGGCGTAACTAGGGTAGGGCGAGCAGGGTGCGTGCCCTGGGCGCCATGGGACCGGCCCACCCTAGTTAACCAGTGAAGTGCTGACTGCAGTGAGTGCGGGCAGTGCTACACATTTACACAGGACCAGCGCTAGGCTTCCAGCGCCGGTCCTGTGCTGCACAGCTAAGCCCCTTCCCTCCCCCTGAGCGCTTTGCCCAATAGCGCCAGGAGGAGGGTGGCAGGTGGGTTCAGGCTGTGCTAACACACACATCGTTAACAGACTCTCATTGGCTGCTGCTGCTGCTGCACACACATCTTCGCCGGTGCTGGCGGAGATGTGTGCGTGTGTTAAACAGCAGCCAATGAGAGACAGATAGACTCTCATTAGCTGTTGCAGTGGGTAATGGGAGAGACGTCATGATGTCATGACATCTCTTCCATAATGCAGTGTGCGCCAGCCCAGGAGAGCTGACGTGCAGACGTTGCAGCGCCGGGAGCCGGTGCAGGAGCATGGATGCAGGTAAGTTTTTTATAAATTTTATATTTTTTGTGCTAGGTATAGGGAGGGGGAGTACCTCTACTAGAGGCAGTAATTGGGTACACCCTCTACTGGGGGCAGTAATTGGGGACACCCTCTACTGGGGGCAGTAATTGAGGGCACCACTGCATGGGGGGAATGCTACTGGAGGGACTATATAATGGGCACTGCATAAGCGGGGGTCTATTACTGGGGGCACTGCATAAGGGGGGTCTACTACTGGGGGCTCTATATAAGGGGCTTACTACTGGAGGCACAAGGGACACTGCACTGGGGGCACTAAATAGGGAGGACCACTACAAGGGGCACTGGATAGTGGGGACTGCTACTGGGGGGCTGCATAAGGGGGACCACTACTGGGGGCACTGTATAAGGGGAACTAATGGGGAGCTGCACAAGGGGGAACACTATTGGGCTACTGTATAAGGGGAACTGAATGGGGAGCTGCACAAGGGGAACCACTATTGGGCTACTGTATAAGGGGAACTTAATGGGGAGCTGCACAAGGGGAACCACTATTGGGCTACTGTATAAGGGGAACTAATGGGGAGCTGCACAAGGCGCACCACTACTGGGGGTACTGTATAAGGGGCAATACTGGGGGCCTGCATAACAGGGACCACTACTGGGGGCACTGCACAGGGCGGACTGTATAAGGAGCACTACAGGGGTTAAGGTGCATATGGAAAGGAATGTTAAGAGTGACGAGAAAGGGTTTGTGTCCTGTTGACATGCCACATTGTCAAGTGACCCCACCCCTTGTGACCCCATCCATTTTTTTGCCACGCGCATATTGGGAGGAGGGGGAGCTCCATTTTAAAATTTGACCTGGGCTCCAAATACCCTAGTTACACCACTGATGGCGATTCAATTGTTTTGGCTGCCCCCTGCTGGGCATCTATATGATTGGATGTCTGATGGAGCAATTCAATTATTGCTCCATTCAGACACCTAAAGTCAAGGGGGACACATTTCTTCTCGCAGCATCCTGAGGTGTGAGAAAAAATGTTTGCAAAGTCCATTATTTGAGTGCCCCAACGGTGGTTTGGGTGGCCTAACCACTTCCTTAGATGAGTTATCTGCTTTGCGCAGCTAAACCTGGTGATTTTAGGCATTTTAAATACTAATTGGTGCCCAAACAAAGAAACAATTAAATTGCTCAGTTGGATGCCTATTCATATAGTTAAATCTATGAAGGAGTGGGTGTTTGTTGGTGGGCATGAACATAGCCATACTAGCCATTGAGTTTAAGTTACCTAATAAAGCTTGAATAAAAGTGAGGAAATCTTATTGTACACTATACAGGCATAGGGCCTGATTTAGAGGTGGCCACGGCATTGATTTCAATTGCAAGCGGCTGATGTTTTCAGTGTGCTCATGCGTCCTGATGGTTACCGCTGGGGGAGGCAGAACAAATTTGGATGCAGAGAGAGACAATTTCAGTGGGAATTCATGGGTGGTAACGGGGGGATGGCGAGCTAGAAGCAGGCATGACATAGCCAGTGATTGCATCTTTTCCTGTTGCACTTGCATCGGCAGTCATGTTCCAATTGACATTCTGAGCAACCAGAGAGCTACTCTACTGTCTGTTGGTGTCGAATGATGTGCATCCAATGGTGCCGATGAGTCGCCGCTGGTGGGCGTCCTTATATAAATCCTATTGGTAGTGTGATTAGCATAGAGGCACAGTCACGCCTCATATGAAGATGCCATCCACCTGTGAATCGGGCCCGCAATTACATGGTTAATGTTAATATAGACTCACTTTTGTTAAAGTGTGTTTAATCAACTTTGAAATAGCATACAAAATAGAAAAAGTATATATATATATATATATATATATATATATATATATATGTATGTATATATTTATTTATTTGTGGTCTCTTTGCAAATGCACAAACTAGTAATCAAATAATTAAATTCCCAGCTCTCATTTCATTTTAAAAGGTTCCAAGCTTAGTGGAAAAAAGGTTATATCAAGATTTCTGGGATGATTAATTAGCTCTTAAAATTTTTTACCTATTTGACAAAAACAAAAATATATTTTTTTAATTAATGCAATACCTTAAGGGAAACAGCTAAAATAATGCACCAATTAGCATACATATCTGTGAACAATGGGCAAATTAATATTTTAATACTAATTACTCTCATATTTATCACATCGGCAAGTGGTGAATTTGGAATCACAAGTTAGCAATTAGGTAAATGAACCAAATCTTCACATGCATCATAGCTAAATAATAATAATAAAAATAGCATTCTGCATTGCTAAACCTTCACATTTGAACCTTCCACATTTCCACGATAAAACATAAACTGTACTGTGTTTCTTTATGTAATTAATATGTATTTTTATATGTGTCTCATATGAATATAGATTTATAAATGCATTCAAGTTGCATTTTTTTTTAAATACATCTCAGTGCACATTTATAGTATGTTTCCTTTTAGATTAATGTACATTTTGCACTATGCAGACAAACATCTAACACATGAGCATCATTGCCCCATGACATTGCACGCATTGCCCCATGGCACACTGCAGATAAATGAAAGTTAAACATACTTAAAAATGCAAATGTAAGATACAGTACAATTATTTTTATTTTCACATATGTTTACTTAACTTATGTTAGTAAACTATCTTAAATGCAGAAAAAATTGAACTAGTTGTACATGCAGCCTTAATTTGGCGAATCATACAAGCAAGCATAATGTGCTTCCCGTAAATGCCCATCATTTAAACTGGACATTCTCTATTAATCTCCATAGCAACTGGGAGCTACGAATGTGGTCTGAAATCCATACATTTCTACCCACTTTTTAAATAGATGTAAATGTAATGAGCCTGGAATACATTATTGATAGATTGCAATAGTGGGTTATCAGTAGCATTTAAAATTTTTATTTTTTTTGCTTGGGTTATAATGTTGATAGTAGTATTATCCTTTCATTTATACTCTTAGCACATAAAATAAACCTATGATATCAAACTAATATAACAAATGTACCTGCACCATGAATCTGATACCTGAAGGTAGTTTTTTTTTTTAAATAATCACCTGACCATATTTGAGAATTACTAAACCTACAGTATGATCCAAGTGGCCTGTTATCTCTTAATAATATGCACATAATTACCAACATGTATGGGAGTACCTTAACATCGAGAAAAATTAGATTGTATTTAAATTTGTTTTGTGTGCGTGTGAAACTATGGCTTCTACTCAGTGGCGGAACTCCCGGAGACAATGGAGTCAGTTTTGTCGCCGGGTGCCAGCCCTGAAGGGGGCACCAGGCTCAATTGTAGCCCGGGTCCCAGCCGTTCCACCTAAGCCTACCAGTACCGGCTTCTTCGTTCTAACAGTAAAAAAAACAGAGCCAGAGGAGCTGAGCGCCTATCAGCATCAGCGGCGCTCCTCCTCCGGCTCCACTATACTCTGTGATATCTCTGGTCACGTCGGGCCGCGGACGTCACGTATCATGTTACCGCCTGTGACCCTGTGCCTGCCCCTTCTGAGGACCCTCCAACACTGCACTGGTGGTTGGCACTGACTACTGTGGATGCGGAGTGCGGACCGTGGAGAGACTAGTGGGCGGGACCCAGGAGAGAGAGGCTGTGACCAGGGCCGCCAACAGTGGGGGATGGTCCACGAGCTCCAATTAAATTGCAGCCGGCACCACATTGGATATGTCACTCACTGTCACCTGGGCCTCTCAGCGTCAGCGGCGTGCCTGGAGAAGGAGCCACTGCCCGGCAACTGCCAACCAGCGTGGAGAGGCTGGGCCAGGCCAGGCCATGAAGAGTACACCCAGGGGAGAGGGAGGAGCAGTAGCGCCGGGGGGGAAGCTGTCTGCATCAGCTGCCGCATGATGGGGAAGGTAAAGAGCTCAGACGAGCAGGAGAGGCTCCCACTTCCCATCCACTTATTCCCATGGTAGAGATATCAGGTACAAAGATCACTGCTCTCCCACCCTCACCATGCTCTCCCACCCTCACCATGCTCTCCCACCCTCACCATGCTCTCTCACCCTGCTCTCATCACAGGCCAAAATTTTGAAAAAAAATATATATCTGGTTTATGCACCAGTAATGCCCCACCCACATTATCCATTGCAATACCCACCTCGGACAAACTGCCCCCCCCACTGAAGAGGAGGGGCCCTGCCTATTTTGAGAGTCCTGGGCCCCACAATCTCTGATGGCAGCCCTGGACTATATTGATTTTTACTGCCTGTCTCCAGTCACAGTGCCACAGCCCACAGACACAGCCTGTGTCTGTGGGCTATGGCACTGTGACTGGAGACAGGCAGTAAAAATCAATATAGTAAGCTAAGTCTGTCTCAATGTTCGTCAAGCCAAGCCTAATGAGGGTGGCGTGGAGTCGTTGCCTGGCGTTGGAGCCGGCAGGGGTGGAGGCTGGTCTAGGACTTTGGGGGTTATGAGCAAAGTTTTAGGAGCATTCTCTGCTTTGAATTTTGGAACCATCAAAAGATCATATGGAGATCATGTTTCATCATTACTATTCTTATAATATCATACACTTTACACAAATCATTTGAACTTCTGTGGGAAAGTTCATTTCTAGCCTTCCTTTTCACAATGTAATAAAAAGCATTAAATAAAAAATGCCAGAAGTAATAAAGACAATTCTCCTTGCACTTATGAATATTTTAAGCAGGGGCAGAACTATGGGAGACAATGGAGGCGTTTGCTGCCGGGCTCCGGCACTGAAGGGGCACCTCCTCCATTGTCCACAACATATTCAACCCACTTAGGGCTGTAGCTATGTACCCGGAGTGTACAGTCACGGCCACCCAATACATGGCACCCCTTCCCGGCACCTGAGAAGCCACCATACACTAGTGGAGAGCTCCATGTCAGAACATCAGCTGCCACCTTCGTCTATCTACAGCCTGTCTGCATGCGAATTGCTACATTACAGTGTCTGCGGCTGTGACAGGGGGGGGATCCACATTATAACTTGCCACCGGGCGTCTGGTATGAACTTACGCCACTGCTTCTACTAAAAGCCATTTTGTTAATTAGGTCAAGAACATTTATATAACCACTTAATTGACAATTTGTTTTTGCAAAACTGGTTAGAAATTGTTTGCAGGAGAGTCCGGGGAGTCAGAGGAGATCCATCCTGCTCATGTGTAGAATCGATTCCTCTTGAAAAAAACAGGGGGGCAGTGCGGTCAGCTGAAGCACAGTTGTCAGTGTTCGCATCCCATGTGACCTCGTCAGTTAAGTGGTTAATATAAAATATATATATTTTTGAAACACTTAACATTAACATACATTTTTACTAGATCGGTCATCAATATATCGGACTATCAATGTTTGGAACATCACAACTTTGATTTCCTCAGCTGCTGCCCCTGTTAGCAGTCACCAGGTATATACAGACGGGCTAAGGGGTGTTAACTTACATTTCCCCAGCGGCTTTTCCTCTCTGACTTCGGGTGGTGGTGTTCTGCCATGCTGACCGATCATCAATGATCGGCAGCACGGCAGACACTGGAGGAGGGTGCAGGGATGTGAAGGAGCCATGAGGTATCTCTGTTAATGATGGCTGCTAGTAGATTATCTTTTATTAGCCAGTTAACACACTGCCTAGTGTGGTCGCAAACGATGTTACAATGCCAGACTGTAGCGCACGCAGAGGGGGTTTCCAAGCACACAGAAACCCCCCCAGATTAATCTTTTTTTTTTTTAAAGACGGAGTCAGAGTCAGCGGGCCACCCGCGGCCACGATTGGAGCTGCCGCACATGTGCAGCAGCTCCTCAGGCAGAGAGCTCTGATTGGAAGAGCTCCCTGACTGGATACAGAAGATATGGATAGCCGAGGGAGCTGAGCCGCATGTGCAGCATACTATCTGCTAGAGTAGCCGCGGCGGTGAGCTCCTCCTCCTCAGCCCTGGGTTTATGTAAGTACTATATGCTGTATGTGTGAGTATATTCTGTGTGTGTGTATGCTGTGTGTATGTATGCTATGTGTGAATGTATGTATGTATGCTGTGTGTATGTTTGCCATGTGTGTATGTATGCTATGTGTGTATGTATGCTGTGTGTATGTTTGCCATGTGTGTATGTATGCTATGTGTGAATGCATGCAAGCTTGTGTGTACAGTATTTATGCTGTGTGTATGTTTGCTATGTGTGAATGAATGTATGTATGCTGTGTGTATGTTTGCTATGTGTGTGTGAATGAATGTATGTATGCTGTGTGTACAGTATGTATGCTGTGTGTATGTTTGCTACGTGTGTATGTTTGCCATGTGTGAATGCATGCAAGCTTGTGTGTACAGTACAGTATGTATGCTGTGTGTATATATATATATATATATATATATATATATATATATATATGAAGCACATTACCAGCACTCACTGATGTAGAGCTGAAAAATATCGTAGCTGAGGTGCTCACTTCAGGGTATTTAACCCCTACTAATAGCCATCCAAGAAAAAAGCAGCACTCCCAGACCGATAATAAATCAAAAAAAGACCGAGATTTACTTGTGCAATGTTTAGGGGTTCCCCCTTCGAAACGCTGCACAAGTAAAGCACGGTCTTTTTTTGATTTATTATCAGTCTGTGAGTGCTGCTTTTTTATTGGATGGCTATATATATATATATATATATATATATATATATATATATTGGAAACCCCCCATTAAAAATCCTGCATTTGCCACTGCCAGGCAAGTGGTTATAGTCCACACATGTACAGTATATTTTTGCATTGATTCTTCTTTCATATAACCCAAGTTGTATTTTAATTTTATATGTACTTTTACACTTTACACTCATTTATCAGTGAGAAGGATAGGTTTGTTGAAATGTTATCCGGTCATTAGGTCAGAATCGGTATGATTTTGGATTCCTGACAGTGGTTGGAATCCCGACAGCAGCATCCCGGCAGAGGAGGAAATCCTGATCGTCAAAGGTAAGTATATACTAACCTATCTCTACCCGCTAACCCTATCCCTCCCTTAGGGGTACCTAACCCTAACGTTCCCCCAGTGCCTAACCCTAATCCCCCCTCTAAGTGCCTAAACCTAACACCCCCTTCCCCGCCGCCTAAACCTAAGTCCTCCGGGGGGGTGCCTAACCATGAGTCCCTCCCGGGGGTGCCTAATGTTAACTACCCCTTCCCCTAGCCTAAACTTAACTTCCTGGGGGGGTGCCTAACACTAAGTCCCCCCGTGAACTCTAAACTTAACCCTCCCCCCCACGGCTATCCACGTTCGACGCCCAGCGTCCCTTCAATTGGGATGCTGGGTGTCGGGCTCCCGGCGTATGTTTAATGACAGGCATCGGCATATCGACGCCTGTCTTTAGAACCTTGCCGGGATATGACAGTCGGGAAGCTGGCTGTCGGGATTAGGTCCGCCGGCTTCCCGACTGCATAGCATTAGGTCTACAGTAAAAATGTAGACAATGTTTAGGTAGACAATACAAGTTAGACAGGCAATAGGTCGACAGGGTCTGAAGGTCGACACACTAAAGGTCCACTAGTAAGAAGGTCAACAGGGACAGAAGGTCGACGGGGTCATCAGGTAGACACACAAATGGTCATCACAGAAATGGTTTAAAAAAAATGACTTTTTTTTTTTTAGGGTTAGGCTCTTACAGGAGAGTTAGGGTTAAGCACTTACTCCCACAGTTAGGGTTAGGCACTTACCCTGACAGTTAGAGTTAGGGACCAGGAGGGAGGATTACGGTTAGGCACTTACCGGTGGAGGGCTAGGGTTAGGCACTAGAAGGGATTCTTAGGATCAGGCACCTACCCTGATGGTTAGTGTTAGGCACCAGGAGGGAGGGTTAGGGTTAGGCACCAAGGGGAAGGTTAGGGTTAGGGTGAAGATTAGGGCTAGAAAAAAAAAACATGTCGACCATTTCTGTGTTGACCTGATGACCCTGTTGACCTTATGTCCCCGTCAACCCTTAGTGTGTCGACATTCAAACCCTGTTGACCTTCAGACCCTGTCGACCTATGGCTTGTCTAACTAATATTGTCTACCTAAACATTTTCTACCTTTTTATTGTAGGCCTAATGATCCACACCCTGTTGAAACACCACCATTTCTTCTGGAGATTATTCTGAAAAATAGGAAATTTTTTATTGGGACGATATAGAATGCATTACAGATGTATCCTCATACACCTGGCCTTAATATGCTATATGTTGCAAGACGCCTGATGTAACTGAGTTGCTATGAGAGGTGTAATTTAGTATCTTTTCTTTTTCAATTTTGCATTTTATTGGCATCACAGATGAAACACCACTGAAAGCGTCCCAGAGACTGGGCTGTGGCTTTAACTGCACAGCAATCAGTTTTTAACACATACAACGTTGCAGATGAAGCACAATGGAACTTGGTGTGAGAAAAAGCCATGGTCGCTCAAATCGAAGCACTTCATATACAGATTCAGACTCAGTCACAAACAGATGTACAAATGCTGCACATCAAATTGATCAGTGCAATCTAGCAAAGTTGTTTTGTCACTTCCAAGTGGGTTATTTGTGTGAATAAGATGCACATTTTGAGCAAAAAAAAGTTCAGCACGGCCGAGTCGCCCAGGACCTGGTGTGCCGTGAGGGGCTGTTTGGCGTGACTGAAGCTACAGTGTATAAGGACACATCTGTAACTCCATCACCTTCAGATGGCAGTTAACAGTACATATTATACTTCTGCAAGATTTCCCTGCATAGACTTCTTTGGAGCTGGAGATTTTAAACTTCAACTGTTTATTTTCACAGCATGTATTTCTTGACAGATATTGATATCTAGACATAAAAGTGCAATGTTACTTATTTGAATTAAAATAATGCAGCAAACATTTCTCATTTTTATGACAAGTTGGCTGGTAGTTTTGTCATGTATATTAATATATGGTAACATCTAGAGATACCTAAACTTGTCTGCATAAGCAATTAGGCCTTTGTGGCTTTTTGGCACTTGCATGTTTTTCCATTCAAGAAAAGAAATGGAATAGGATACATAAATATGCATGTTTTGCATTTAAATGCATTTTTCACTCTCTAAAGTTATCATATATTTAATAACCACATTTGTTACATTCAGCAGGTTCCTGGTACTTACACTATAGCTGGGCATACGCTGTCAGATAAAAAGTCTATTAGACCGAAAGACATACTGTATTTTCTAACAGCCTGAAGCCATCAGTTATAATGACCATATACTGAGATATTTCACAATGTATGGCCACAATATATGCTCTTCTTCCCTGGGGAGGAGACATTTCCCTGTTTCTCTCCTGTGAAGGAACAGGGGAAATGTTGGGCGGGCAGTCGCGGTAGTGCATACAATGGAAGATGTGGCCGGCCGATGATCAGATCTATCAGACATGCTAGTTGATTTCAGTATGTCTGATAGAACGATCACTGCTGATCAGTCATGGACATACAATATGCGATTATCGTCTTGCTACATCATGGATCGATAACTGCATAATGTATGCACAACTTTTATTAGGATCTCTGTGGACCGGGATGTAGTCAGCATCCCGTTGGTCAGGATGCCAGTGGACAAAATACCTCAATGGCAGCCAGCAGCCTCGGGTGGAGGTAAAGGCACAGATAGGGATGTGGTGGGGGCACCAAACAGGGAGGGGGTGAGAATCACAAATAGGGAAGGGCGATTTAAAGGCACACATGGGTATGGGGGTTCAGAGACACACATGGGTAGGGGATGGTCAGAGACACACATGTGTAGGGGGGGTCAGAGACACACATGGGTATGGGGGTCAGAGACACACATGGGTGGGGGGGGTCAGAGACACACATGGGTATGTGGGTCAGAGACACACATGGGTAGTGGGATCAGAGACACTCAGGGGAATGGGGTCAATGGCACAGTTTGCTAGTGGGGTCAGTGGCACGTTAGGGGAGGGATAAGGGCAGAGGCATACATGAGAAGGTTTTGGGTGCCTCTTTACTGTGCAAGTAGGAGGAGGAAGAGAATAAAGTAGGAGAGATGTGGCAGGGAAACAAGTGTGAAGACTCCTATGAGGGGGGACCAGGGGAAAATAGCTTTTGAGTACCCATCTAAAAATGGTTCTGCATCTCCTACTGAACAACAGTCACTATGTCAGTGTCAGACAGAAGGGATGAAGCACTGGTGGTCCATGCAGTAAATTGCTTCTTAGTCACAAGCAGATATCTGCCTGTGACTAAAAAGAAGTTGCTGCCAGGACCATCAGTGCCTGTGAGTAAGAATAAGTTTGCTTCCAGGACACATTCACACACACCTGACTATGGCATCCATATAGTGGCACCTACCCATCCACATGTAGCTCTGCCCCCATTCCATGTAGCTCCTCCTCAGCCCTGTGCAGCCCCACCTTATATAAGGTGACATAGAGAAAATCAGGGCTTGGAGTGGGCTGCAACAGAGCTTTAATCATCATGATCAGCGGCACCAAGTTTTAGTTTTCAAGTTTGCAGGCTAATAAAAGCGAATGGCCACTGGCTGTGCAATGGTCTGAGTAAGGTGAGCTGGATGCAGGGAGGCAGGCCCTGTAAGTCCCCATAATGACTGCACTGCCTGCACCCATGGTAGCCAAGCCCTTGCTAACAGATCATTACAGAGGCTTCCTTCCAAAGGTACTAGTAACTTCTCTACTAATGATAACTATCAGGTCTATACTGTGTTTAACAAAGTACTGTAGGTAAGTTTCACTTTGTATCAATAATTGATCAAGAGAGGACAGAGTCTATGCTACTGTTGATTTGAAAATGTATCTATTTAGCTTTGGGTTTACAGTATATCACCGTTTTAGCAGATATAAGGTGTAATCAAGTTTTTAGAGGACAATAAACCTGGAAAAATCTAGAACTATGGGGAGATGTTTATTTTGACAAATAACCTTGTTATATATTGCTTATTCAATTTCACAGCTATGAATTCTTGATATTTATTTCTTTTTAACAGACAATGACATAATAATGATGTTATTAATATAATCTGTAAAGTTAATAATTTGATTTGATGATGGACATTAGTTTTTGGAGATAACAAGGTTTAGCAATTTTTTGTGATTAAGTTGTCTGTTTTATATTTATGGATTAAATATGGTATCTCAATCTGTTTATTATCATTAAAAATGTATTCTATTTAAGGCACATAGGGAAAGATTTACTAAACTTCTAGAAATAAAATGTGGTGGTGTTACCCATAGCAACCAATTAGATTTTGTCTAAAAAGTTCTAGGATGTAAAAGAGAAATGATAGACAGAATCTGATTGGTTGCTATTGGTAACACCACCACTTTTCATTGTAGAAACTTTAGTAAATTGATGCCCTATTCTCAGCATTCTGTGATTGAGTAAGATAGGAACACTAACAATCAGCTGTAATGAAAAGGAGAAAGGAGGGTAGGATTTTATTAATACTTTAGGAAGATATAATCCCTATTTATTATTTAGAAGGAAGTGTGGTTAGCCATTATGGATTGAGAAAAATGTAATGTCTATACTTTGTCCTGACATTCTGGTTTTAAAAAATACTCTGTAAAACTGTAAAAAGAAACACTTGCTGTGGTTCATTAGATAGACTAGCAATGTAATCCAAAGGGAAAATACAAATAGCGGTGAAGAACAGCAAAGCAAATCATGTAATATTCTGTTCAAAAAATAAATTATGATATTTGAAAAGCTTATAGATTCTCTCTGACAATATAATTATCTATGTTTATTTTAACAAACATTGTAACTAAACTGTAGCCCTTTTATTCAGATCTATTGAGTCACCAACATTGAACTTCAAAAAGCATTATTTTGCTGATCACTTAGTTTTTATAGCTATATATGTTGATACAATTTACAACTAGTGGAAATATTAGCTTTTATATAAATGTCACAACAAATTTCACTTGTGAGTTTGCCTTTGTACTTTTTCATTTAGCATAATGTACACATCATGTTACTTTAATACAAAGATTTTGACATTATCAAAGTAAAAAAATTAGATATTAAACAATAACCTCAATAGTATGAGAAAAATGATAAGAGCTTATTAAAACTGAAACTAATAAAAGTATTGAATTCACACAAAAAATGGTGATTTCTTTGAGACAAAGGTTCTGATTCAGAGGCGCTCGCTGTTTGCGAGCGCTCGCTCTGAACCAGGGCATTTTTTGTTTGTTTGTTTTGGCCTCCGGGCTGCTCGCAAAGCTGTGGGTGACCACCCACAGCTAGTGCGAGCGGCCTGGTGATGGTCGTGATTATCGCGACCATCGGGCTTGCGTCGAGACCCTGCAGGAGGGTCTTGGCTCCCGCAAGCCCGAGTGGACTCCCTGCTCTAATAGAACAGGAAGTCCACTACATGACGAGTGATATCAGTAGGGCCGCCCACAAATGGCAGGCATTCCTAAGGTAACGCCTGCGTTTGTGCAGCCACCCCCCCTCCACGCCTACAAACGGGGCGAGCTGTCAATCAACATTGACAGCCGCTAGGACTCGTGCAAGCGCACCCGGAGGCGACGCATGCGCAGTGGTGGAACATTGACCGGCTTGTGAGCGCTGTGCGCTCACGAGCGGGTCTGAATCAGGCCCAAAGTGCCTTATTTAGAGTTGGATGCAAATACAAACATAAAATGCCACCAGAGAAAAAATACATATTTTGTGACCTATTGTAAGTTGATAGCAAACTTGAGATGCAATGAACTCTGCATAGGTAGCAAATACGGCTCCTCCCCCATGCAAATAAGATGACTAAATGTGCCAAAATGAGCACAAAACTGCACAGAACACAGTACACAACAAGTACCAAACTTAATAGAAAACACTTTATATTACTAAACACAAGTATTCAGTATGCTGTACCCTTAATTTTAAATCACAGCAACAGCAGTTTTACATCATTGGCATTATTGGGTGTGCCTAAGATGTACTGGTGTATGTGTGTAGTTATCAGAGCGGCGGTCGGAATGCTGTTGGCCTGAATCCTGACACTGAAAGTCCAACACAAGACTTAAGATAGGTGTTGAAATACCAACGCTTACTGTATCTGAATCCTGATGCCAGACCACAGACAGATGCCAGCCTGAACCATGTAAGTTCAAGGTATCTTACCTGTTAGCCGCGTGGGGGGTTGGGTTAAGGTTAGGTAGCATAGCGGGGTTAGCATTAGGTTTTTGTGGTGAAAGTTAGGGTTAGGCACCCCTATAGGGGGTTAGGGCTAATCACCACTGGGGGGGGTTAGGGTTAGGCACTAAGGGGGGGAGGGTTTAATTTAGGCATGAAAGAGGGATACTTTGGTTTAGGCACTAATGGGGAGGGTTAGTGTTAGGATACAAGAAGGAAGGGTGAGGGGGAGAAGGGGGAGGGTAATTATACTTACCCAACCCCTGTTGGGATACCAACCATCGGGATGCCGTTGTTGATATTTTGACAGGAGGCATCCCGACTGCCGGCATTACATACCGAGGTGTGATACCTCAAAGTAGCAGGGGAGATATTTGCAATTACAGATCAGAGTTACCTTGATGGGAAAGTCTCCTTTCAGCAACAAGTCTTCACTAAAGCCACACCGCAGCAGAGGGGCAAGATTCCCCCAGACACAGAGAGATGCAACACAGTTTAAATGCAATCTAGCAAAAATATTTATTCCACAATTTGGTGTAATAATTGGAACACTCTCAACTAGTGTACAGTATCACTAGTGAATCAGCTCTCCCTCTGAACTTGGGTGACGTCAGGTATGATAACACTGCTGGCTCCTTGTGGTAAGTGTAAGTGACTCTGGATGCAGAGTTGCTGGCAGCCCAATCAGTTTTTGTTTTCTGATGATTCCTTTAAACTCCTCTGTCCACTGATCTCTCCTTTATTTCTTACTCTCAGCGGCTGTATGTAATACCACTGCCAAGTCATAGAGCTGTTTATCTCCCTCTCACCTTGATGTGCAGATCACCCAGCACCTCCTTGTGCAGCTCTGCCTCAACTGTAACTGTCACTAGCTGCTTTATCTGTAACTGTCACTTCAGGCTGTTCATGTACTGTAGGTGAGCCTGGTGAATTGTGGGTGGTAATTTGTGGGGCAGTAGTTTATTATGGCTTCAGCGACCTGATCAGTGCCTCGCAAACGAATTAATTGGTACCACAAAATTGCGGGATACCACACTAGATGAAATAGACAAGGTGACTGTCATCATCATAATCAGCTGACAATTTGTAACAGAATTTGAGTGTTCCTTGAAACAGGTGTATTTACATTTATTGAGCTAACACTTTGGCCACAATTCATGTCAACACACCCTTACTTTGCCTTGGTCAGTACAGCTTGCCTGGAAAAAAAAAGATACGTTGAAAAGAAAAGATGCACATTCTCACTAAATTAAACAGCAAGTTGCAGCCCAGAAAAGTTACCACTTCCATTTTTGAACAACTCTGAATGAGGTCCATACTTTTTTCTGTTTAGAAATAGGACCACCATTCAGCAGAAATGCTGGAAAGTGGTGGGTGGCATATCATAGATTTGCAAATGTGTGTAACTTTGCTACTGCAATTAATTTACATATAGAATCACTTTCTTATGGCAGTCTGCTGTGGGAAAGCATTGTGTTTTTCTTGTCTAGATATCTCCTTCCTTGCAAGCACCTGTCTTAGCCAATACATTGATTCCCATTCTGTGTTTCTATTCAGCAATTGTTAGATTTTATTAATTCATCATTCAATAATTATTGAGACATTAGCACTAATAATACATACAAGAAAACATCATATACACATCAATCAACAAGAAATTAACTACACTTTTTAAGTGTACATATTGACTAAACAAACATTTATTGTGACGACATTTTATTGAGAAACTGTGTCTACTTGTAGATAACTAGAATTTTACATTTGATTTATTCACATTTCATGTACATATTTTGGAAGATAGACATGACATTAACTCATTGTCTATAAACTATTTAAATGTTTTATTTGTAATGGCTCATGTTGTACGAGTAGGGTCTAATTTTATGGCTGATGTACATACATACATACATACATTGCTATGTAGTGTTGACTTGCATCCCCTTTAGCTGTAAAGGTAGAATGGGGAAGGGCACGGCAGAAGTGTAGCCTGTTGGTGCATGAGAACATTTGAGGACTTCTACCTCTTGCAGGTGCTTGAGGACTGGTACAATACAGTGATACGTAAAGGTGATTACCAACAGCAGCATTACCTAAATGCTTTTTATTGACTGATGGTGTTTTGGCCCATTAAGTTTAGTACATAAATCATTAGTATTTTGACATTATTTTATATCTTGTTGTGGCTGTCTGTTTACATTACTTACAGTAATTGACATTTCCATTTTGACTTCTGGAGGAAAGAATTCAAAGAGGAACAGATGTCTGTTATTCAATTTAATTAGTATTCATATTTTGGATTTGTGTTTGTATTTAATAATGTTTTATATTGAACATGTGACTTTAACATTCAGCAAAAACTGTCCAGAGCAAATGTTATCTTCTGAACACGACACTTCATTACATTCATATATGTATTGTGGGTAATGCAACTTTAGCATTTGCTACTAATGCTATAGAGCAATAACTGTACATTATCACTACGCAATCCCCCGCTGCCTAAACCTAAGTCCCTCGGGGGGGTGCCTAACCCTAACCTCCCCCTGGGGATGCCTAACCCTAACCCCCCCTTTCCCTAGCCTGACCCTAACCTCCTAGGGGGGTGCCTAACCCTAAGTGTCCCCCGGGAGCCCTAAACCAAAGCATAGCTGTCCACGCCCGGCACCCAGCATCCCTTCTATTGGGATGCTGGTCTCCCGGCGTATGTAAAATGACAGTGTCAAGATTTCAATGCCTGTCATTTAACCCTTGCCGGGATTTAGCCATCGGGAAACTGGTGGTCGGCATTGCGTCCGCGAGCTTCCCATCTGTTTCCCCTGTGCCCTCTTTCATGGAATCTTTCTGTTGTTTTGGATATTTGAATTCTAAACTTTATGGGGATCATTTGTTTTTATGTATTTAAAACAAACTTACAAATAGATGTCTATTTTACAAAAAAAAATATTTTTGCAAATATAAATAACCATTAAAATATTTGGAAATTAGTAAACATACAGTTTCTAAAAACCCAAAATACTAAGACTGACTACTTAATGGGGATCAGGGGGGAATCTAGACCTATTGGGCCCCTATAGCAAAATTTCCATGGGCCTTCCCACTCCTTTACCCCCATGTCCACTACTTAGAGTTGGACGGGCGCTCACCTTCCTGAGGTACGTGGGTGTCTTTTAATTTCTCACTAGTGTACTGTGTAGACAGAGGCAGAAGTGACAGCACATTTGTAAGAAATGAAAAGACACCCACAGGGCTCAGAAAGGTGAGGGCCCACCCACTGCCACCATATCTGGGTGAAGAGGAAAGCCTGGGCCCCAGAGGCTGCCCTCGCCTCAGAACATCTGCACTCCCTGCACCTACTATATCTATGTCCTTGATAGGGAATAAGTTGCCGGCAGTTTTTTATGCTAAAAAAGACACTGATTCTAGAGCTGAGATTAAGTCCTACACTTTTATACTCTACAGTTAAATGTAATTTGGAACTATTTCTGCTGAGGTATTTTTCACCTTGTGCTCAGATTTTTTGACACATTCGTTGCTTATAAAAGTCAAACTTCAATTCCTCTGCTTTTTTTGTAATAAAACAAGTGATATACTGTTTATTCCAGAAGACCTTGAACTTTCCAAAGGTGTCATTGGATTTTGGATTCTGTCAGAAATACCACTGGAAAATGAATCAAAACACCTATAAAACAAGATGTAGTTTAACAAAAATTGTTAAATATAATATGTATTTACTGACAAAAATCCACACAAATGGTGATAAGATATGTGATAGAACACATTTGAGAAAACTTGGCCTATAGACTGTTCATGAAAAGGATTAAGTAGTATTCCCTAGGTAAAATATGAAAATAAAAAAATTAAGTTAAAATAATTTGTTTCATTTGAATAAGAAATATCTTAGAACATTTCTCGTTGTAGATTTTTTTATTTATAGCTCTTCACATGATCACCAAAGAAACCTGATCTACACTGCTGAGATCAATCTAGGCTTAAAAAGATTTGTGTTTCGGTTAATTTTCTTTGTTAGTACAAGCTGTTGTTCTGCTCTAAAAATTCAACTATACAGGGCAGTGACTGAAAGAGCTGGAATGTAAATAGGGTCATTTAAAATTCCCTTCTCCTATTGGAGATAATTAGATACTGTCAGGCTACAGTAGTTACATGTTTAGAAAATGTGATAAAAAAAATGTCAGGACCAGGGGTTTGGGTACAGTATCATGATGGTCAGACTCATGGCCGGAATCCCGACAGTGAAAATGCCAGCGATTTTCGGTAAGTATTCTAAGGCTAATGGTGCATACACACGGTCAGATTTTTCCTTCAGATATGAACGATAATGATTTAAAAATCGTTCAGTCGTTCATATCTGAAGGAAAATCGTTCATATCTGACATGCCTGAACGATGGACGATCAACGATGCGCGTTCCCGATGGTCAGATAATGATTTCTGACATCTGATATGTTTGCAGTCAGACTTGGACGATTCCATTCATTTTAATGCAGTCAAAAATCGTTCAATCGTTCAAATCGTTCAAAACTTTGGTAAAACCGTTCAAATCGTTTAATCGTTTAATCGTTCAATCGTTCATCTGACAAATCTGACAAGTCTGACAAATCTGACCGTGTGTATGCTCCATAACCCTAACCCACCCTCCCCACAGCTTAACCCTAACCCTGTGACCTAACTCTGTGACCACTGACATTACATGTTATTTGTGCACCCCAGTATGCCGTGCAATCTAAGTGCAGCATAAGTACTTGGAGGTTACTTGTATGATCATCAGCCCCTCCAAGTAGTGCTTGCTGCTCAGGGGACTGACCAACTCCAGATAATCACGGGGAATAATTTTTGAAAAATATTAATAAAAATGTTTTTAATTAGGTAATATTTACCAAAATAATTCATTTAAAAATTGACAATTTCATGGGACTTTTAAAAAAAAAATATTCGGCAGTTAAGGTGTTAAGAAAAATGCTGGAATAGTGAGAGAGGTCGAAATAGTATGGACATATGTGGGTATAGTTTCGCTATACATATGTAATGGCTTAGATCAGAGTTTTTCAAACTCCCCTATTACAGTCCAGGTTTTAAGTATATCCATGCTTGAGATGAAATAGTACTTCTGTCAATTTTATTTAACCAATTGGACAAGCATGGACATCCTTAAAACATTGACTGTAATGGCAAATTTTGGAAAGCTTTGACTTATATCAAATACATACATAGGATAAATAGGGCTAAGGATGGAAATACATTTGAGAAAGAAGATATTGGCTTAACATTAAGAGTGAGTACAAAGTATAATATAATCAGTTAATATATATTAGTAAGTGGTAAACAATGAGGAAGACTACATGGTATAGTAAATAAGTAGAAGTGTGAGTTAATGACACAATAAAAAGGAAAAAAGATATGGATAAAGGGCAATTATAAAAATTTGGGAGAATATGTTGCTGGCATCTACCCTCCTGTAAATTCTCATAATTCCAGAGCATGGGTGCAGTATCTTTGATTTGTCCACATGACTACCATCTGCCAACCGGATTCAAACAGCTGCACTCACATGACCTTCTCAGCCAATTGGCATTGTGATAGCCCTATTTAAACCATCTCCTGTGTCCAGCTTATTGCCAAAATAACTTTTTTCTCCCTGAGCCAGTCTCCTGACTCCTGGCTGCAGTGACTCCAAGTTCTGATCCAGTATATGCATTTTATTCAGCTTCCAATGTCCTGCACTTAGGAAGTGCATCTGTATCTGACTCAGTTTCCAGAGTTCTAAATTTACAAAATGCATCTGCACTTGATTCAGCTTCCAGTGTCCTGCACTTACAAACTGCATCTGCACTTGATTCAGCTTCCAGTGTCCTGCACTTACAAACTGCATTAGCATCTGACTCAGCTTCTAGTATCATTCACTTACTACAGTAAATGCATCTGCTTCTGATGCAGCTTCCAGTGTTGTGTATTCTAGTGCATACTTACTTTAATAGCAGCTGCCTGTGTATAGGTGTTTCCTGTATCCAATCAGTCTGTAGTCATCCCAAGCATCTAGCATCTGACCTGTTCTGCACTTCACACCCATTCATTTCTAACAGGTGCCCCAATACACACTGGTGCATCCATCTATCAGTACTATGCAGCAATCCAGTATTATCATCAACTGCAGGCTGGCACCAGTACAAGCACTTTGCTGTGGTCATCTACTACCTTTAACTGCTCACTACAGTTCTCAGTACAGTATCATCAAAAGACTATACCTTGCGTGCTTCCGGCAGTCTATCCAGTATTGTCCTCCCAAATCTGTTTGTTCAAGCACCCATTCATAGCCTTCTAGTACAGGTTTGATATGTAGGAGCAAGGCTTCACACTTCCACTACTCTCTAACATAGAAAGTTAACAGCAAGGATCCTCATCCAAATCTATAAAACCCCAGTGTTGTGACACATAGTGGATTTCTTTTTCACAATAATAAAAGAATGTTTTCCTTCTAGTCTAACTACATAGAGGACACTGGCTTGTTAACATACAGTACTCACACTCTACAGCTAAGCACAGGGATTGGGGGACTGCCAGAACTAGAGTCCCGAGCCCAGACAGAAAGGGGCCCCTGGTGGCAGCAGAGTGGATAAGCGCCATGGGCATTTTGAAAGTGGCACTGGCAGCAAGCCAATCATAGCTTACAGACTGGCAGTCAATCAGGAGAGGACACAGCAGCAGCTCCTGATTGGCTGCCAGTCTGCGAGATCTGATTATTTAGTGGCTGGCATCAAAATGTTGTTGCCTTCCAGCCCCTCTCTCTTTCTGGGTGAGAACATGAGTGTGAGCAGCAGTGGCGTGCATGGAGCAGGAGCCGCAGTCCAGCTACCACCAGCCAGCAGGGAGAGGCTGGGACAAGAAGAACGAGAGGGAGGAGCAGCAGCGGTGGGGGGGAAGAAGCAATCTATAGCTGCTTCCACACGATGGAGAAGAGGAAGTGCTCAGAAAGGCAGTAGCAGTAGAGGCTGCAGGGGATCCCACTTCCCATCCAGATATTCCTGTGGTGGAGACAGACCAGGTACAGAGACTCCTGCTCTCCCACCCTCACCCTGCTCTCCCATCCTCACCTACTCTTCCACCTTCACCCTGCTCTCCCACTTTTACCCTGCTCTTCCACTTTTACACTGCTCTCCCACTTTCACCCTACTCTCCCACTTTCATTGTGCTCTCACATCCTCACCCTGCTATCACACTTTCACCTTGATCTCACACCCACACACTGCTCTCACACCCTCACCTTGCTCTCACACTTGCACCTTGCTCTCAGACCCTCACCCTGCTCTTACATTTGTACCTTACACCCTCACCCTGCTCTCACACTATCACCTTGCTCTCACACCCTCACCCTGCACTCACACTATCACCTTGCTCTCACACCCTCACCCTGCTCTCACACTATCACCTTGCTCTCACACCCTCACCCTGCTCTCACACTATCACCTTGCTCTCACATTTGCACCTTACACCCTCACCCTGCTCTCACACTATCACCTTGCTCTCACACCCTCACCCTGCTCTCACACTATCACCTTGCTCTCACACCCTCACCCTGCTCACACACTATCAACCTGCTCTCACATTTGCACCTTACACCCTCACCCTGCTCTCACACTATCACCTTGCTCTCACACACTCACCCTGCTCTCACACCCTCACCCTGCTCTCACACTATCACCCTGCTCTCACACTATCACCATGCTCTCACACACTCACCCTGCTCTCACACCCTCACCCTGCTCTCACACCCCCACCCTGCTCTCACACTATCACCTTGCTCTCACACCCTCACCTTGCTCTCACACCCTCACCCTGCTCTCACACCCTCACCCTGCTCCCACATTTGCACCTTACACCCTCACCCTGCTCTCACACTGTCACCTTCCTCTCACACCCTCACCCTGCTCTCACACTATCACCTTGCTCTCACACCCTTACCCTGCTTTCACACTATCACCTTGCTCTCATACCCTCACCCTGCTTTAACACCCTCACCCTGCTCTTACATTTGCACCTTACACCCACACCCTCCTCTCACACCCTCACCTTGCTCTCACACCCACACCATGCTCTCACGCTATCACCTTGCTCTCACACCCTCACCCTGCTCTCACACTATCACCTTGCTCTCACACCCTCACTATGCACTCACATTTGCACCTTGCTTTCACAACCTCACCCTGCTCTCACACTATCACCTTGCTCTCACACCCTCACCCTGCTCTAACACCCTCACCCTGCTCTCACATTTGCACCTTGCTCTCACACCCTCACCCTGCTCTCACACGTTCACCTTGCTCTCAAACCCACACCCTCACCCCACTCTCACACCCTCACCCTGCTCTAACACCCTCATCTTACTCTCTCACCCACACCCTCACCCCACTCTCACATCCTCAAACCACTCTCACACCCTCGCCCTGCTCTCACACTTTCACCTTGATCTCACATCCACATCCGTCTCTCACACCCTCACCTTGCTCTCACACCCTCAACCCGTTCTCACACCTTCATTCTGCTCTCACACTTTCACTTATGGCAGGCCTGCCTGTACCTCTGACTTCAGTAATGTTTTTATCTACTACAACAAAAAGGTAATCAGGGGAAATATAATTTTAAATATTCTGGAAGTCTTTTTTTCTCAGAAATAGTTCCATTGGCAATTATATCATATCATGTCATATATTTTTTAATCATATCATATCATGGTAGTAATTGAATGACTCAATAATTGATACTTAGAATGTTTCTAGATTATACAAAGATCCCTTACTGATCCTCTTTGATCTTGAATTGTGTGAGCCCACAGAGGTCGGAAACTTGCCATCTTGCTATGCATTAGGTACTGGTAACAGTCAATGCATTTTATTCTTTTTTATCTTTGGTTCAATATATTTAAGAAACATATAACATTATCTCAATGTGCTCTATTCTCTATAACCAGAGCAAGTGCTACAGTTTGGATCCCTAATACAAATCTCTGCATATTCACTGGATTCCCTTGGACCACCTCTTCTCCATGCCACTGACTCCTGCTGATTAATTGAACTTGTTACAGCCCTGCTGAATCTCTCTATGCACTGAAGACTGATTATTAAGCATAATTTTAAGTAAAGTTATTGAGGATCTGCCGACTGCTTGAAATTTATTGTACTACACAAACGAAAAATGATTAAGTCCTGAATAAGGAATTGGGAACCCATCCTTTTTTCAAGAACTATTTTATTATAAAAGGACTTTTTACCTTTTATTACATATTGGATCCATATACGTGTTTTGCGCCATTTGGAGGAAAATTGTTCATTTTATATGATGTGTACTGTATATAATATAAATTTACATCCATATTTTAAAACATTTGTTGTGATGCTGAAATATTTATTTGCAACCAGTCTGAATATAATAGTAATAATAATAACCGCTCTAACTCAGAAAACAAAATTGTCCTTCTTGTGTATGAATAGAAAAAAAAAAGATTGATAAAATACTATAAAACAATCATAGAATGTATGCACAATTAATGTGCAGATCAGCCAATCAGGGGTGGTTAGCTGGTACTGGCGACCACCATCAGCATCAGTTTCTGCACATGCCCTCAGACACCAACAAAAACTTGAGAGGCGTTTATGTATCTCCATATATCTCTGCCTCTGTTTGCAGGGGCAAATTCAAGTGGGAAGTGTGATCAGTGTGATTTCCCCTTCCCCCTCCCCGCACAGTCAGAAGAAAATGTTGATGACGATCCACTTCAGGAAGGAGGCACAGGCTGTTTCCACTGAAAGGCAAGGAAAGGGGGGGAGGTCAGCACGCCCGGGGCTGCTGGAGAATTAGGACGCTGGGAGATGCCGCACAGCCTGTTACACTGGCAGATACAGCCTCTGCTCTGTCTCTATCACCCGGGACATTGAGCCGCTGCAGCAGACTAAGTGGGACAACTGATCCTTGCTGACTGCATTTATATTTATATTGTATGATACTATATGTAGTACATCTTCCAATCAGCTCCTAATTGCCATTTTTCAAACACAGCCTGTAAAGTGACAGGGGCTGATTGGTTGATACTTTATCTCTCACTTTATCTCTCTCCAAGTTTTAGAACATCTACCCTTAGTCACAGAATATAGATGATTCAAGTATAACACATTTAATTATATTAATGGGCTTCTTTATATGTGAAAGAAGTCTAAGTCGTATTATCAAATTTGCAGTTACTGAAGGCAATGAAAACTTTTATTGATCTTTTCAAATGTTACAAATGAAATAGCTAATAGCATGATAGGAAGCTAACAACTAATTTGTGAATATTTCCATATAATATAAAACAAAATTCAAGTGATTTAAGTTCCAACATTATAATTATATTCTAAGGAATTCCATATTTTAGCATGTTTTTCTAGTTGAAATTAAGTTATTCTGCATAATTTCTCAATTGTAAGATTCTATTACCTAACAACTGTTCACTGTTTATTTCCCTCACATTGGAGGAGATGTATTATATTGGCACAGTTGTTGCTGCTATAGCTCTACCTGTTTCACATCTTTACCAAGGTAACGCAGGAAGCAGTACCGATGATATGGAGTGAGGGTGTGAAAACATCCCCCTATCATCTGGCTATCCCTGCCAGACCCCACAGTGCATCAACCTAGTCTCACCTTTCAACTGGCTGCAGTGGACATGCGCAAGATCTTGCAAACATCGTGAGATCTCCCATGCACAGCCCGGAGCCCAGCAGCAGCTGCATTCAGGGACAGTGCTGCAGTGTGAAATTGATAGCTGCAGCTGTCAGAACAGTCAGTACCACCAGAGAACGGTATGTTGACATTTAAACATTTCATCACTCTGTACATAATGATTATCAACATGGTCAATGTCGACATTATGACTGTCGACATTATGACTGTCAACATATCATACCACACCCTTTAGAATATGCGTAAGATATACATGATGTATACTGTATATAATATACATTTACATCCATATTTTAAAACATTTGCTTTGATGCTGAAATATTTATTGTAATAATAATATTAATAATAATAATAACCGCTCTAACACAACAAACATAAATTTCCTTTTTGTGTATGAATAGAAAACAAAAAATGATTGATAAAAAACTGAATCATTGACTATACGCACAATTAATGAGCAGATCAGCCAATCAGAGGTGGTTAGCTGGTATTGGCGACCACCATCAGCATCAGTATTTGCACATGCCCCCAGACACCAACAACGTCTTGAGAGGCGTATTTGTATCTCCATATGTCTCTACCTCTGTTTGCAGGGTCAAATCCCAGGGGGTGGAAAGGGGGGGTGGGTGTTGGTTAGTGTGATTTCCCCTCCCTCCTTCCCACACAGTCAGAGGAAACTGCTGATGATGATCCATTGCAGGGAGGAGGCACAGGCTCTTGCCGCTGATAGGCAAGGAAAGGGGGGTCAACAGACTTGGGGTTGCTGGAGAATTAGGACGCTGGGAGTTTCCACACAGCCTGTTACATGTCCTGCCATGCCCCTCCATTAAGCCCGGGCCTGCGTATTTAGTACTCGCTCCTCCCCCTCTTGGTGCCCCTGGCTGTGCAAATGAGTATATGCCCAAATCAGCATCAGCCCCAATGTGTTTAACTTATGCTAAATGCAATGAGAGCAGCAGACATTTTTCTAAAAACTACAACATTGCCACAGTGCTTTCAGAGATATGTAACAGCATGAGTGGGTCATCGTAATTAATGTAATGTTCTAATGTAAAATATTAAAGTCTGTCAAAACTCTTTATAAAGTCAAAGCCCTGTTAAATATTTTTACCAGTTTATCAATAACTCATCATTAATGCATTAATCTGACCTTTCCATTTTGCATGTTATGTACTGTACAAACTAATGTCCTAAATGAGTTTATCAACTTGAAATTGGTTTCATTTTTACAAAGATAACTTCAACAGAGCGGTTGCATTAAAATTAAATTCTATACAAAGCAGCTCTCTAAAGGCTGGTACACACTAGACCAGCGGTGGCCAACCCGCGGCTCTCGAGCCACATGCAGCTCTTTAGGTTTTGAGTTGCGGCTCCTCCCACTGTAACTGTGAATGCTGGCCTTTGAAGCGTTCAGAGGCTAAAGAAGCCTCTGACCACTTCAGAGTCCAGTGTTGCCAGTGATGCAGTGTGCGGGTGATGTCATGACGTCACCCGTGATGTGAGGAGCATGCCCTGCATGCCAGCTGGATCTAGTTACATCCAGTCAGAGGCAGCAGCAGTGGGAGTGGGAGCCAGAGTGGTCAGATAAGTACTGGGCTGGTGGCATTGCTTAAGGGGCGCTACTTTAGGGGGCACTGCATATGGGGCAAAACTACAGGGGGCACAGACACAGGGGGCACTGCATAAGTGGCAACTACAAGGGGCACTCCATAAGGGGCACAAATATGGGGGGAAGAGCATAATGAGCTGAGGGGTGATGCCTGCTGTCATGCTTATTGGGGCACAGTGGGGCTGTTGAAATAACTCTGGGAGATGGGGTGGGGGTGGCTGGAGTGACACATGAGGGGCCACTGCAGAGGCATGGGGGGTGGCTGCAATGACACATGAATGTAGGCTGGAATTTCAAGGGAGGGGGTTGGAGTGACACATGGAGGAGATGAAGTGTGTATTATGTGAATCTTACTTGTAATCTTACTTGTCAATGTGTTTTATTTGGTTCTGGATTTAAATATGTATTTTATGTGGATGTGGTTTTTAAAATTTATTTTATGTGGATCTGGCTTGTTTCAGAATATGTTATGTGGATCTGGCTTGTTACTTTGTATTTTATGTGAACATGGATTTTTCAATGTTTTCTATATTGCTCTGGCTTTTTCTTTCACTTCAACGGTGAAAAAACTATATTGGGAAGATTATGTAAAATGTGTATTTTCAATGTGCTGATCTCGACCCCAGTGTGACCAAAAACAGGGGGTGTGACACAAGGTCATGCTCGTGCAAATGTCATACCAAAGGCATGCACATGAAAATTAGGCATGGCCTTGAGACAGCTAGGCCACACCCCATTTTTGCACACGTGCCTTCGGCTCTTAGCTTGACTACAGATATTTTTTGGTTCTTTGCCTCTGACTGGCTGGCCACCCCTGCACTAGACTATGTCTAGTGTGTATAACCTCATCAGTGAAGGGACCCGGCGGGGGTGCCGGCATTGGCAAGTGCATACACACTTGCCGGATCCGGCAGCGAAGGACCGACTGTGGGGGCCAACAATGTGCTGACATAATAGGTAGTGCTGTACAATGAGGGAATTATGACATAATTGAATGGCATACAATTACATGAAACAGAAGGTAATGATGGTCCTGCCCAAAAAAACTTACAATGTAAGAGGTTTTGCGGGAACATTCATGCATAGATTACCAGACTAATTATTGGTCGGAGAAGCACATTTGATTACTGTAAGGCAGCAGCAATATCAACTGCCAACATTAAAGCAGCCATTGATTACTGGTATTTCTGTGCAGCTACCAGATATACTTTATAGTTGGAATGAGGAGGGACAGCTTAAGATGGAAACATAAAACTAGTTAGTGCAGAAAGCAGTCAGCTTCTGTCGACCATAACTGTCCCTCATTATTTATCCTAAATGAACTCCTTCTGCTTCTGGTTCTGGAGAAGGCTTTTCATTTTGTGCTATAAGGGCATTGTTGTGATTATTTCTCAACCCAGAGCTTCTTTTTTGTTATCATGCTTGCTTCTCAAAAAGGAGGGCCTGATTCAGACATGTAAGCTAATGCCACTGTTGCTGTGAATTTGCACGCTGCGGCTGAACAAAAATATGCAAGAGTCACAGCTGCCGGCGGCTTTGCAAATCCAAGCAACTGTGTATAAAGATGCAGCATTGGTCGCAGATCAGGTGATTATTGGATTTCTGAGTAACCCTATGGTAGCACAGAATGGCCATGGGAACTGAGACGGCAGAGCCATTTTGACTGTATATGGTCTCGACACGCCTGCGTTTGAGCCACCACCCCACTGTTGCTGCACACAAAAGGTCCCTGCTTGCGAATCACTTTGCAAATAAATCCTCATTGCAAGCAACAAAAGTCATGAAACTTGATACATGTGCAGATCACCACTAACCGTTCAACTGCCTAAACATCAGCACTACATTTATCACCGAATCAGGCCCAGAGCAAGGACTTCTATTCCCAATGTTTGACAGATTTTGCTGCTGCCATTGATACAATCAGGGGGCAAAATCAATATGTAAAATTAATAATAATAATAACAATAACAACAAAACTCCTGTTACAATTATGCAGGTGAAAATCCATATAAAGATAAAGATAAATTAACACATATAATAACATTTGCAATCTTTTTTTCTCTTGATCTCAGATTCTCATTAGGAGGAACCAAACTGCATCAATGTATGCAAAAACTGCTGTTAATTATCATAGTGTGGCCTCTTTAAATGAAACTAATAGGTAACACCATTGCACCTCTTTACCTGAACTGGGGATATTCCTCCTGCAGGATCTAATTTCTCTAATGTCATGGTATACTGTACTTGAATAATAATTTCCCCATTAACTAGGTCTAATTTCGAGTAGGCCACAGCAGATTCCTATATTGGCTCCAGTACTTACTTATATTATAACATCACTTTTGGATGCCAAGCAATGCTCCCAGAGCAATAACAATTGGATTTCAAAGACATTAAATGCCTGACTCAGAAGTGGATCTAGTGTTGATGCCGGATGAAAGTTGCCAATGTTTTCAGTCTGCGAATGCATCCGAGCCACACTGCGCATGCTTCCTGACGGGTACCTGATGCAACCTGAGGCATTTTCAGTGGCTGTTTCTGGGTAGTAACAGGGGTGGCTAGGCAGATGTGGGCATGCCACAGGCCTGTCATGGCAAGCACCTGTGCCTTTTCCCGCTGTTGCACTGACATCGACAGCCATGTTCAGAAGAAGATTCTACGCCTCCATAGGTTTGATGCAATCTCCAATGGTGCGGCCGATGGTGCATTTTAATGCACACAGCGATGGATTAGTGCCACAGCTGGTGGGCATCTCTGTATGAATTCCATTGTCCATGACATTAGCATAAAGATGCAGATGTGATATGGAAAAAGACACATTGCAGCTGCAATAGCGTGCACCTCTGAATCAGGCCCTAGGTGGCATGATGGTCAAGTATTACTGTAAATGGCTGTTGCTGAATCTGATATTTACTCTATTTATGGAATACATATCAGACTCTGAAACAAATTGGCACCCCAGATGGAATGTAAAAATTCAGTATCTGTTTATCTAATTATAATATTTATAAGGCGTAGCAGAAGCTGTAAGCTGACTACCGAATCACAGAATCACATTGGGAATAGATTTAGGAAGAATTCAGAATTTAAAGACCTAAAAGAGAAATCTGGATATTACAGTTTAATTTATCAGAGCTAGTGAATGGATAAGGGAGGATATCACATAAAATATAGCAATTTGAATATTCCCAAATAAATATTTATTTAGTAATTTTTTAGGGAGAATATAAAAAAAAACAAAGAAAATAAGGTTATAACATTGTAAAATAAATGTAATATCAAATATGCTTGAAGTTGAAGTAGCATATAGCAAAATGCACATAATTCTATTTCAGCTCAAGAGGCTGAGCTGAAATCTGAGGGAAAATTAGGTTCATGCAGGGCCGCCAAGAGCCGCGCCGGGCCCAGGTGACAGGGGGCATGGCCCAATTGCGGGAGGTGTGGCCACACCCCCTTAGGAAAATATCCACAGAAAAAAATACATTTAGCAGCGCTGCTTCGCACTGGGAGGGGGGCGCTGTGAGCCCCTCAGCCTGGCGCACAGCCAATAGGGGGCACGATCAGAGTGATCGCTCCCCCCATAGCCATAGGAGACTGCTCCAGCTGCTGCTTAGCAGCTTCGAGCAGTCTCCCACTGCAGCCCATCACACAGCAGCGCGTGCTGGGCTGCTGTGATGTAGAAGGAAGGGGGGGCGGTGCCGGACTCGGGTCCCCGCCTGGCCCCTCCAGCAAGCCCGGGCCTGGGTAATTTGTACCCGCTCCCTCCCCTCTTGGCACCCCTGGGTTCATGTCAGTACAAAGCATCTCTGACAATTAATGCAAACATGCCTTGGTTATTAAAATCCATTAAAGGGAAAATAAACAGATAAACATGGCAGCTAAAAACTTGGCAGTTTGTAATAAAGACCTCTCATGGGGAGGTTATAGAAACACCCACAACGACAAAGAAAAATTTTGTAGATGTATGTGAGACTCTGTATACAGTAGTGGAATTAATACTGGACACTTTCAATAAAAAAAAGTTTTATTTGATATTTATGCTGAATATTCATATTCAGCTATCCCAAATCAATAGTTTAATGTTTTTATTTTAATCTATGTTGTTTCTACTTAATATTTTAACATGATTTGTCAGAGAGAGAGAGAGAGGAAATGGATGGAGAGATTGAGTGGGAGAAAGAAAACAAAGAGAGAGAAGGCTTTGAAATACACTTACCAGCCACTGTCAGTGGTGAAGATGCAGGCTGTCACCAGTAACAGCAGGCAGCATGCTGACAGGTTCCGGGAGCAGGTCCCACACAGCATCCATGCAGGCTCATGTGCTTTGTTCAGCACTCAATTCATCCAGACTGTGGCAGCCTTTACAATCAATCCTCAAAGCTAGTTGCAGTTCTGGTCAAAGTGTGAATAACAACTAAAATGGCTCAGAATACCTCGAAACGTGTTGACTGGTTGCCTGGGAAGAAAGGCAAAGCCATGATGCTTCATGAGGAAGGGTATACCTACAAAGAAATTGCAAAGAGGTTGGGCGGTGAGGCAATGAAGTCAGGTGTAAGGAAACTCTGCATAAGGGTTGCGAGCAGTGGATCGATGAAATCAGCTGCAAGAACTGGGAGAAAGACCACGTTTACAAAACAAGATGAGCGCAGAATCTGTCGACTGGCTCTGCAGGACTGTCGAAGGTCTGCAAAAGCCAATAACATAATGAAAACATCTGGTGTCCAAGTTTGTGACTGAACCAAAAAAACTTTGTGACAATGGTTTTCGAGCTAGAACTCAGAGAAAGAAGCCATATCTAAACCAGAAACAGAGGCAGAAATGTATAGATTGGTCTCTGGCACACAAAGAGTTGACAGAAGAAAACTGGGACAAGATTATTTGGAGCATAGAGACCAAAATCAGCATCTTCAGGAGTGATGGAGGGAAATTTGTTTGGCGTCAGCCTGGGGAAGATCTGTTGCCCAAGTACACCACGGCAACTATGAAGCACCCAGTGAGTGTGATGGTGTGGGGCAGCATGGTCAGCCAAGGTGTGGGACATTTGGTTGTCATTGATAGCAATATCAATGCCAAAAAGTATAAAGAAGCAGTGCTGGAGGCAAAACTGTTGCCCACAATCGAGGATGACACATGGAAGTGTATCTTTCAGCAGGTTGGAGCGCCATGCCACACCGCCAACAGTTCCATGAAGTGGTTCGGTGATCACCAAATCACTGTCCTGCCTCGGCCAGGAAATAGTCCAGATTTAAATCAGATAGATTTGTCAAGGCTTAAAGTGATCACGAAATCACGAAAAAATCCAAGTAACAAGAGAGTTCTGATCAAAGCCATAATCCAGGCCTGGTACCACGTGATTACACCTGAAGATCTGGGACGTCTGGTTCACTTGATACCTCAACGAATCAAAGTTGTTCTTATAAACAGAGGATATCCAACAAACTATTTATTTTGTGTATTGCTGAAATTGTATATATTTTTTTCCATAATAAAAGCATACCTGTAGAACTGTGGTTTAACTGAATTTTTCACTGGAAATTTGACAAATGACAACTTAAAAATAAATAGTAATTATGATACTCACATATACTTAGATTGGAATATAAATTATAAGTGATTATAATTTAAAAATAATGACTAAACACAAAATGTAAAAAATTTCCAAAAAGTATCCAGAATTAATTCCACTAGTGTACAGAGGGCCTGATTCAGACCCGATCGCAATCGCTGAGCGCTCACAATCAGGTCGATTGTGGCCCAGAGAGCATGTGCACGATGGAGCCGGCTCCTTCGTGCACATGCGTGAGACCCGGATAGCGATGGGCAATCCGTCGCTTTGGGTCTCACACCAAAGGGGGCGTGCTGTTGATGTTGAGTGACAGCACGCCCCCTTTGGTGGGCGGGCTGGGTGGGTGGCTGCCCAGACGGAGGCATTTCCATGAGAACGCCTACCATTTGGGGCAGGCCCCACTGACATCACAAGTGATGTCAGTGGAGAGATTCCGGCTCTGTTAGAGCCGAAATCTCTCTGGGGCTTGCGGCAATGAGACCCTGCCACAAGGGTCTCTTCGCAAGCCCGATGATCGCAATGGTCTTGACCATCGCGGCCATCATCATGGCCGCTTGCTGTAGCTGTGGGTGGTCACCCACAGCTATGCGAGCGGCCAGGAGGCTGTTCTTAAAAAAAAAAAGACTGGCCCTGATTCAGAGTGAGCGCTCTGTCAGAGCGACCGACTCTGAATCAGGCCCAGAGTCTACTGGAGTCAGAAATAGCTTAATCAAACAAGTTTCCTTTAATAGAAAAACCGTATGAAAGATGTATCTATCCTCAAAGAGCACATTGATGATTGCAAATAAAGTAGGAACAAGAACAGATGTGCCTCATACTATTTTTGCCAAAGCGGAAATCTATGGGACTCATATAATGGGGAAAAAGGGTGTTTCTAGCGTGCAAAGGGGCCTATTCATCAACACTAAAATAATGGTTTTAAGGACATTTTCCTTAAGTACCTTTTTTTAGTATTCATTACCACACTTTACGCAGGAGATATCACTGATATCTCCTGGTTAAGTCCTCCTGCGCTAATTTCCACACTCGAAATACTGTACATTAGTATGGGGATGTAGAAATTAGGCTATTTATCAAATTCCGAATATTATGTATTTTCGGAAATTGATGGTGTTACTATACGGCACTCTCAGGTGGCGTATAGCAGGTTACACTTACTTGCTTTTAGCTGGACAGGTCCTCCTCTAGCTCGTTCCGTCACTCCCTGGTCCCTCCTCCGGCTCCGGCTTCTGCTCTGACTGTGTTCTCCCGGCAGAACACAGTAAAGGGAGCAAAGGGGGTGGAAGGACACCATCAGTGCTGCACATGTGCCACTTTTGTAAATGTAACGGTGCATGCGCAGCACTGATTACAGCTGTGGTAAGGTAGAGTAGATAGGGAAAAGTATCTATTTTCTGAAAAGCTGTCATCGCAAAAATGACAGCTTTTCGGAATAGATACTTATGGAGAGGAGGAATGATGAATTCTAAACCTAATTACCTCATCAATATTTTAGTGTTGATGAATAGGCCCTGAAAGCTGTAAACACACAGAACAGCAATGATTGGCATACAAGTGTAGAAACATGTTCTATGGCACAAATGCCAGTGGCATTGTAACTGTAGATGCTAGACTTTTAATACCTGAAATTAATTCTCCCACAAACAGATTTATAGTGCTGGCCCATGAAATTAATGTAGGATTGCAGATAACACCTAGTCATACAGAGGGGCGGGGTATTCAATTAGGTGCGAGCATAGCAAAAATCCCACACCAGCACGACTTTTCCTTCAGGTGCAGGATTTTTGCTATTGAATTAGGTGTGGGGTTTTTCAGTTATTGAGCACCGGAGTTTATTTTTTTAGCACCTCCAGAGCACGACCAATTTTTCCTAAAAAACATATTTTTAGGAAGAATGGTCATGAAATGCTCTGAGACCCCGGCAGCACCCCTCCTAATGACAAATTAAACAATTGGTAGTTTGCAATTAGCTTAATTAGTCTATAATTACTCACCTTCCAAAGCAGTGTCTTCTGCATCCAACGTTGGGAGCCGGGTCTTCTGCAGCAGGATGAGTATGTGAGTGTGTGTGTCTGTGAGTGTTTGTGAGTGTTTGAGTGTGTGCGTGTGTGACCCCCCCGCCCGTGTAAGTGTATTCTCCTCTGTTGCCAGTGCTGGGATAACTACATTTCCCAGCAGCCCTTGGACCCCCCAGCACCCCCCAGCACTCACAGCAGCCCTCTACCCAGTGACAAGATAAATGGGAGGTCACCGGGAAACAGGGAGACCACCAGAGACCCCCGGCCAGTATGTATAATTGCTTTTATTTTATTTTTTTACATGCAGCAGGGTTTTCCCGCAACCACTTTTTAAAAATTGGATTTTGCAGGTATGGGGGTACACATACCAGCGGTAATCCAAAATTGGGCACGGAGAGTGCAAGGTTTTTTACCTCGCTAAACCTCGCCCCCAATTGAATATGCCACAGAGAATTTCCACACCTCTGTAACCTCCACACAGCACTCAAAACCATCTAGTCATGGGCTGGAGTACAGATGGCGCATTAAACTGGGCTCGTGGCAATGAAGGGGCCTGAACTAATTCTGACACTGACTCACAAGCAGCAAGGAGCAGTAGAGCAGTGCTTCTTCCAGGCAGGGAAAACACCAGCATATGCCCCCAGTGCTGATTTGCTGCTTGGGAAGTACTCTGCTATCAATCAGAAGCCAGGACACGTGACCTGTAACATGCTCCACTCCTCTGTAACACTTCTGTTACCAGAGATCTGACTTCCCAGGCATGAATAAAAATAACAGGAAAGGAGCACTCCTGCCCAGGTCCAGTGACAGATGGGTATATGGGACACACATGTACAGAGTCCCTAGCTTCTGAGGATCCCCGGCATAAACCCCCCTGCCAGTCGAGCTAAGTATCCTGGCCTGTGGATACTTCACTTGAGCAAAAGTGCATGGTGACACAGCAAGGGCCGAAAATGTGCGGCAGCATGGATGTTTGTGCTGCATACAACTTCATAAGGGTGCCTGTCCATGGGAGGAACATAGAGCGAGATGGAACTCGGTGATCAGACTACATGGATAGGTGAGCCAGCAACTCACTGAAATATTCAAATATTATTTTTATATTGTGAGGTAGTAGTATTCGCATAATATTTGATTTGGGGACAAAGTGGAGCATATTATGTTTTTTGGGGCACAGTGGGCATATTATGTGATTTGGGCCTATAATGTGATTTTGGGGAGCAATGAGGCATATTATGATTTGAAGGCACACTGGGTCAGATTATGTGATTTGGAGGCACACTGGGACATAATACAGTATGTGTTTTGAGTGCATATTGGGTTGTAAGATGTGATTTGGGGCACATAATGTGAATTGGAGGCAAAGTCCGGCATATAATGTGAATTGTGAGCAGTCTTTTGTATAATAGCTGTAGTCGGGGGGGGGGGGGGGTCATGGGGCCCAAAGCATATTTTTGCACCTGGGCCCACCATTTGTTATGTCCGCCACTGCATCTAGTGATGGAGCAAATGTTTGGAGTCTCTCAGAGAGACCACATGCAAACTGCCATTCTGAAGACCACACTCTAAATTACAATGACAATTAAATGATTACCATTAGCAGGTTTTCTTTGTGCCCTTAAGCCCTAACCATTTTATTGTCTAAAAACCCTGGGACATACAAAAGATATTTGGCCCAGTTTACCAAGTTGCTCTCCCAGCAAGAATATTTTTCAGGATAGCCAAGATGCATCTAAGTCTAAGGAGTCACACTAAATAGCAAATTCTACAGTTGAAGAAACACTGGATCCTCACCATATTATCAGAGAGTAGGATCACAAGTCAAACTGTAATATCATTCCTTTTACTTGTTAGCAGGGCCACCATCAGGGGGGGGACTGCTGGAACTAGAGTCCAGGAGCCAGAGAGAAAGGGGGCCCTGGTGGCAGGAGAGTGGATAAGCACTGGGGGCAATTTGAAAGCAGCACCAGCCATGAGCCAATCATAGCTCATGGGCTGGCAGTCAATCAGGAACAGCCATAGTGGCAGCTCCTGATTGGCTGCCGATACGCGAGCTCTGATTAATTTGCGGCTGGCACCAAATTCAAATGTCGCTGCCTCCCAGACCCCGGGCCCCTCTCTCTGTCCGGGTGAGAACATGAGTGTGAGCAGCAGTGGCATGCCTGGAGCAGGAGCCACAGTCTGGCAACAAACAGCCAGCGGGGAGAAGTTGGGCCGGGAAGAAAGAGAGGGAGGAGCAGCAGTGGAGGGAGGAAGAAGCCATCTACAGCCACCGCCACTTGATGGAGAAGAGGAAGTGCTCAGATGGGAAGGAGCAGGAGAGGATACAGGGGATTCCACTTCCCATACAGATATTCCTGTGGTGGAGACAGACCAGGTACAGAGACTCCTGCTTTCCCACCCTCACCCTGCTTTCCTACCCTCACACTACTCTTCAACTTTCACATTGCTCTCCCACTTTTACCCAGTTTTCCCACTTTTACCGTGCTCTCCCACTTTAAACCTTTTCTCTTACTTTTTCCCTGCTCTCACACCCTCACCCTGGTCTCATGCCCTCACCCTGCTCTCACACTCTCACCCTGCTCTCACACTTTTACCTTGCTCTCACATCCACACCCTGCTCTTACACCCTCACGCTGCTCTCATACCCCCACCCACTCTCACACCATCACCCTGTTCTCACATTTTCACCTTTCTCAAACCCTCACCCTGCTCTCACACCTTTACCCCACTCTCACACCCTCACCTGTCTCTCAAACCTTTACCCCACTCGCACACCCTCACCCTGCTCTCTCACCGTCACCTCTATATTATAGACTGACATGTTAACACCCACCCCCTTCCCAAACTTTGACCATTTTGTCTGTCCAGAGCCCCATAATCTTCTTTTTTGTTGGAATTGTAGTTTACAAGTTCAGCTTTAGCTGCACCGCCCATGATGGTATGTACTCAGGAAGCCGCCGGTCAAAATGCTGACCGCCGGGCTTCCCGACACTGAAATCCCAGCATGAGACTATTGATAGTTGTCTAAAAATTGATGCCTATCATTAGCCCCACACCAAAATCCTGACGCCCGGCATACCAATTGTAGGTAAGCCGTATGTCAGGAGCGGATAGCCGCAGTAGGGGGAGCGTTAGGATTAGGGTCTTCTGGTAGTACTTATGGTTAGGCACCCCCATGGGAGGATTATGGTTAGGACAGGGGAAGGGGGGGGGTTATGGTCAGGCACCCCCAGGGGGAGGTTAGGCTTAGGCACCTCTCCAGGAGGGTTAGGTTTAGGGTACAGGGAAGGGGGGTTAGGATTACGCACCCCATGGGGGGAGGTTAGGGTTAGGCACTATAGGGGGAGGTTAGAGTTAGACACCCCTAAGGGATGGTTAGGGAGGGAGAGGGTTAGGGATAGCCTACTTACCTTCCCTGTCAGGCTCTTCATCTGCCGGCCTTCCAGCATCGGTATTTCATCGGCCGGGCTGAAGTCCGGCGGTATAACATACTGATTCTGTCATGACAGTGCTAAATATTGACACATGTACAATTCTAAGAAGTTTCCAGTTCACAAGAAAGAGAACAGTGATAGTTAAACCTTTTGTCACTGCAATCATGCAAACATATGTTTGCCTTTGTCAAGATTCTTCCAACTCTCATACATGTACTCATCCATGTCAGTGTACAATTCATTAATGCAATTATACTAAATTGTTTTGTTTGTATATTTATCTTAAACCAGCTATCTGTACATATTTGTCTTGTACTGTACATCTTATATCATTATAATGTACAGTACCGTGTAAATATTTCATTTTGCATTACTCAGTAGTATATTTATGCTTCCTTCATAAATGTTTCAAACAGAATTAAACATCTGGTAAAGAATGATATACTTCTTATAACAAATTGGGACAAAAATATTAATTGGGATACAATTATTCTTTTAGCTAGAGATGAGCGGTTTGGTTTTACTCAATTATGTTTGGATCTCAAAAACAGCATCATATTGTTTATCTGGCTCTCACGTATTGTGGATAGCCAATAAGATCAATCCAAACTAATCCAAACTTGCGCTAATTTGGCAAAAAGGTCAGAGTCAAAACCGAACTGCTGTTACAAGTCCAGTCCAGGACTTGTCTCCTGCCAGTATTCCTCCTGCTCCTGACCATGCTTCTAGATTGCCGGTTGCTAGGAGCCCCAGACGTCAGAGGATTTCACATGTTTCCTCCTAGTGTTGCCTGATTGGCAGCTGATCCTATTTGAACTTCCTGGACTGTCGCCGCCCTGTTGGCTATAGAGTTTTCATGTGGAACTTTTGGTTATGCAAGCTGCTCTCTGTGCAACCAGACTTCCAGCTATATTTTCTACATGCTGCGTGTATTCTGCTCACCGGCTTTTAAGTGACCCAAGTACCCTGGGTCCAAGCATCGCTGTCTACAGAGCCCTCCAGGCCATACAGCTATCCTGCTTCTATACCATGGTTCAAGCATCGCTGTCTACAGAGCCTCCAGGTTGTACAGCTATCCTGCTTCTATACCACGGTTCATGCATTGCTGTCTACTAAGCCCTCCAGGGCATACAGCTATCCTGCTTCTATACCACGGTTCAAGCATTGCTGTCTACAGAGCCCTGCATGCTATACAGCTATCCTGCTTCTATACCACGGTTCAAGCATCGTTGTCTACAGAGCCTCCAGGTCGTACAGCTATCCTGCTTCTATACCACGATTAAAGCATCGCTGTCTGCTGAGCCCTCCAGGCCAAACAGCTATCCTGCTTCTAAACCACGTTTCTAGCTATGCTGTCTACTAGGCCCTTCAGGCCATACAGCAATCCTGCTTCAACACCACATTTCAAGCACCACTGTCTACTAGGCCCTCCTGGCCATACTGCATTCCTGCTTCTATACCAGGTTTCAAGCATCGCTGTCTGCTAGGCCCTCCAGGTCATACTGCAATCCTGCTTCTATACCAGGTTTCAAGCATTGCTGTCTGCTAGGCCCTCCAGGCCATACAGCAATCCTGCTTCTTCACCATGTTTCAAGCATTGCTGTCTACTAGGTCTCCTGGCCATTTAACAACTTTAGTTAGGACTGTAAACCTACAGTATATTCTATTGACTGTCCTATGGTTTCAGCTCCTTATTGCACCATTGACATGTTGTGTTTTCACTGGTCCATCATATAATTTATTTAGTAAACTGCCATGATTTAACTATACTTCTTGTGTTTGTTCTTCGATGTGCCACGTATCTCCAAAACCTCCATCTCGGTCCTAGCAATTGCTAGAGGATCGTAACAACTGCTCATCTCTACTTTTATCATCTTAGACTGCATCACGTCTAAGAGAATAATTGTAGCACAAAAAGGTAATTGTAATTATATGCACATTGTAGCATATTGTGGAATGCTGAGTAGGGATACACATTTGTAAACTATTACTGACAGTTATTGTCTGTATGGAGCATAAACATATACATTGATTGTATTGAATTGATAGGATGTTTCCATACACATATCAAATTATATTAAATAGAATTATTAGTCACATTATAGATCCAATAGAGAAAGCCCTTAGATAGTATTAAGCTGGTGTAGAGTTATTTTAGTTTGCGTTAGAAAATAGATAGCAAATAGGAATAGAGGTAAAAATAATAGCAAGTCCTTACAGTATGGTAATGAATTCAGTGAGGAAAATGCCATGAAGTAAATACTATAGGTTTTTCCTACATCCAGCCATGTGAGATACCATTACCCAAAGAAATTAAGATTTCTATCTACAAGCAAGGAAATACTATTTGTTCCAGATAAATTTGTTCTTTATTCAATGTCACAACCTTGGTTTGGGCTAAAGAAACAAAGATGGGCTTAAAGATATGGACTTGTTGGAATTGCTGCTTTGAATAAATGTAAAGAATTTACAGTGCACAACTGCTAAAGACTGTATAAATGAGGTCACACCAGAGGTGCCCAGTGTTACAGCATTGTGATGAACAAACGGATGAAGACCACAACACTGAAAAGTTGCATAGCCCTCTGTGCAGAAAGCATAATGGCAGCTTCTACAGAGAATTCTACTGTCTCACACTGCAAATGTAACACGTCTACAAGGCAAGCAAGGCACACAGATGGCAGTCCTCGCCAGCAAATTGCTTTTGGTAAAATACAGTAGATGCCCCCTAAGGCATGGACCTATATAGAAAATATACCCTATGAAATGGACTCAGATAGAAAACAATATAACTACACTCAAGCTATAGTGATCAATTACTTTTCTCATGAATACTGCATTATATAATATTAAAATGGAGTAAACTAGAGTTTTATAAGAAAAAAACATTTTTACTATGTCACGATTGCAATAATAATATTTGTTATATTTTTGGTTAAAATTACAGTTAGAATAAAAAAGTGCTGGTTAGTAGAAATGTTTTATATTGCATTGGGAACAATTATAATAGCTAAAGTATGGCCAATTATAATAATTTTTCATGGCCACATACTATACTATACAGGTAATAGTGTAAATAAAATATTATTTGGAGGTAATATTAGGATTAAATGGGGTCATTGTTTGAATTAAAATAACCTCAATGAGTATTTAATAGTTTATAAAAAGTAGATAGGTTGCATTAAATAGTTTGTGTGTGCATGTAAATCAGTGTGTGTGTGTGTGTGTGTTGAAATATTTGTGAATGCCTCCATTTCTAAAAACCCACACTTTAGTAAATATACCCCATAGTCTCCCTTAAACACATGAGCCAGAAACACACATATGTATAAATGTGTTTATATAAAGTACTGTACATAATTGTGTTGTTGAACTAGTTTTAAAAATTTCATCTTTTGCTTATAAATTAACCAATTTGTAAGCCTGTTATAATATAGTTGCACATTTAATGTATACCAGATATTATTCTGCAACATGTTGATCCCATAGTGATCTGTTGTGGCTGACTCCAATTTGGACACACACCAGGATGACCAAGATGGAGAGACCAAGAGAACCTACCCTCAGCACCCAGGTCACGGAGAGCAAGGATGTGAGGTTATCTTTTACATTTTCATGGTCAAAGATGGCATTTTTTCTATTCCAACTATCAGTTAAATAAAATCTTATATGCATAACTCTACTCCTATGCACAAAAATAATTAAAGTTATGTGCAGCAGTTTCAATGTATTGCATATGACTAAGGAAGTTATAGATTAAATAAACTGTTTAATAGAAATTATAATTGCTGATGTTGCATGTAACTCTAACAACATTTGTTACTATACTATAGGTACAGAAGGAAAGTAGAAGAAAAGGGTTCAGTGGGTGAAAATTTCAGCTCTTGTTTAACTTTAAATTATTGTGGACCTTGTGAGAAAAAGACAGCTGGGTAATAGTAGGTTGATTTTTTTTAGATCTTTTTTATAACTTGAAAAAACACTTACCTAATATTGTTACACGTAACCATATGAAGAAAAAATGTGCGGGGCCTGCAAAGAGAAAAAAACAATTGTTAAATAAAAGCTCATTGAGGTTGAAAAATGAGGATTCAATCTAATCACAAAAATGTACAATAAATAAGTTTATTTGAAGGAAGTCTACTGGAATTAAATTACAAATACACTTAAAATGAATTTGTCTATTATATTTTGAAATATCTCAATTGTAGGAACTTCGAAAAGCTAAACATATAATGGAATTAGTTATGGTCACTTGCACTTCATTCTATGTTGTCCATCTTTCTTTGAGTAAGGTCATGCATGTGATTTTAATCCCTCACCCGCTCCTCTTCATTGCTTCAAATAATGGATTTGGCAGATAAATGCATGTTGTGCAGTAAAGACCTCAGTGCAAACAATGCTTTATTTTATGCTCAGTGATTGAATCCATCCATACATTGGGCCTGATTCAGAGGTGGATACAGTTGCAGCCATGACTGCGTTTTTTGCTACAGCCACAACGACTAATTCTATGGCTGGTGTCCTTCCTACCGAGTTACTGTACCCATTGGCTGCAGTGCTAATGCATCACTGTGCGAATTAACATGCATCAATCACATCATCAGCTGCACCATCAAAGATTGATTGGCAGCCTCCACTAGCACATGGCAGAGACAGGGAACTGACATTGAAATGCCGGACGGCTAAATTGATTTTCGATCTTGATACAGTAGCCCCAAAGGGCCTTAATGAGAAAATTTCATTCAGTATTTTTTTGCATCAGTGATATGTTTTCTGTTGTTTTACTTTATTAATTTTTGGGGATTTTGGGTTTGCTGGCTTTTTTATTATGTTTTTATATTGTATATTTTCTATTTTGTAGGAGATAATTTAGGCATAGCTTTAATGGTGTATACTGTAGTTGTTATTTGGTCAGATAACAGTTTGTTAGTGATGTAATTTACCTCTTTAGGGTTTTGGACATACAGAAGTGTGGATATGGCGCCTGATGCCATAGTAACATCTATGTTTGACAGATGCTAGGTCATGTGATCCTGGGTGCCATGATCACTGATCTGACAGAAGTTTTGTGGTGTTGTTTGGATCACATGACCACGTGTGTAAGCGACCATGTGACCCGGTGATGACTCACTGATTCTGGCTGGGCATTCCTTGCTCTGTGGAGCCTGTCATGTGATTGCAGTATGATGTGCTGTGGGGAGTGGCTATTAACTTTCAGGCTGATAAAAGCTGTTATGTCCTGTCTATTATAAATGTCAAGTGATTTGTTAGGATTGTACCTTATTGGCCATTTCAGATTGAGGCTTAGATTGTCACTCCAAAAGTGGGTGTGGCTTCACTGTTGTGTGTCCCAGCATGCCTCATGGAGTGCATGCTGATTGAACTCTGTACACCTGGTAATTTAGATTCTATTTAAGTGTGTCAAGTTTGGAGTGTATTTGCCTCTGGTGGCTGTGGCTTCTTCAACAATTATCTACCTTGACAAAGGTCTGTTATTAGACTGAAACATTGGAACATGTGCTATAATACTGGTGGTATGTACCAAATAAGGATTTTTCTATTGCTGCAATGGTGAGTGGCCTCCTACCTGTAATTATATATATATATATATATATATACATCCATTAGCAGCGGCACTCAAACTGCTGATGAGACACCGGAATCACCATCAGCTCCGTCGGTCAGCACCTGGAATTGTCAACCCCGGTAAACCGCAAAACAGGCATGGGTGTAAGGAGACGCCGAGGTGTAGCCATGGCAATGGAGGGGATGCCGGGGATGACTAATCTGTGTGCACACTGGAAATCCTGCGCACACTGGAAACTATGGCCCTGATTCAGACCCACTCGCAAGCGGCTGTCCGCTCGCAAGTGGGTCGATGGTCTGCACTGAGTATGCGCACGATGGAGGGAGCTCCGTCGTGCGCATGCACCAGATGCGACGAGCGAAGGAAAGTCCTTCGCTCGTTGTGTCTGATCAAAGGGGGCGTGCTGTCGATGTTGATTGACAGCATGCCCCCTTTGGTGGGCGTGCCGGGGGCGTGCCTCCCTGACGGGGCGTTCCCACGGGAACACCTCCCGTCAGAAGCCGGCCCACTGACATCACTAGTGATGTCAGTGGGAGTGATTTTGGCTCTGACAGAGCCAAAATCACTCCGGGGCTTGCGGTTGAAAACCTCAACCGCAGGCTCCGGCTCGCAGTTTCGATGGTCGCGATGGTCACGACCATCGCGGCCATCAAACTGCATGCTCGTATAGGCTGTGGGTGGTGACCCACAGCTATACGAGCGTCCAGGAGGATGCTCCATTTTTATGGAGGGCGGCCCTCATTCAGAGCGTACGCTCTGCTCAGAGCGTACAGCTCTGAATGAGGGCCAATGTGGCCATTGAGTGCCGGGGTTGACAATTCCAGCTGCACACAGGAAGTCCTGTGGGCGCTGACCAACAGAGCTGACGGTGATTCCGGCGTCTCATCAGCAGTTTGGGGTATTTAAGGTAAGATGGATGTATTGTTTATTATTCCTGAGGAAGGGTTGGAATAAACCCGAAACATTGAATTACACCATGTGTGTCTCAATTTCTCTTTGGAAAGCCAATGAGTGCCGCTGCAAATGGATGTATATTGTTGAATTTCTTTGCTGGCACCTCGGTCCTGTTGTGCAATGGAGGGAGTGCCAACCCTATGGATCTTATATATATATATATATATATATATATATATGGGGCAGAGTAACAAAGAGCAGGGGGCATAGTGGGCCCGAGCTTTGGATTGAGAGGAGGGTGGAGCAGGATGGAGCAGCGGACAAACAAAGTGAGTGATGGGGAAGATTAGAATGGAGGACAGGGCAGAGTATCTGGCAGACTGAGGTGACCTAGTTTGTAATTTCTGGTTATATTTTTTTGTTGTTGTAATTCCTCAATTTTCTCAACATGATTTAGTAATTATATTTATCCTTTAAATGTCAATATTGTCATTAATGTACATAGAAAAAAATTAGACCATGGCAACAACACTCTTATACAACTGTAGATGCATTAATACCTGCAGATTAAAACATAAACATTTTTTAACACATTTCCTGTATACAGGTGTTAAGATTGTTGTCTAGCAACAGATGTATTATCACTTCTGCACTGGATAAGACATGAGAGACCCTACCATTATCACATTGTGTGGGGGAGAGCAGCCCTAGCCCTTCTGTGCTCACTATCTTGACCAAATTGGGTAAAATTTGTTATGTAAGTAGATTAACTCTTTGATATTTGAAAGTTATTTTCTTTAAAAAATTTAAGTACAGAAAACTTTTATATATATATATATATATATATATATATATATATATAATGTAAATATATTTAAAAAAAGGCAATACATATATTGGCCAGTGTCGCAACAATATTAAAACTAGAGATGTGCGCAGACCCCCATGTTTTGCTTTGATTTTAAATCATCCTCATGTTTCGGTTTTTACAAAACCACCATTAATTGTTTTGGTTTTGGATTTCTTTAAAAATTCATAATCAGCTAAAATCATGTCATTTGGACCTGTTAAAGTTCCTATATTAGCCAAAGGCTGCAGCGAACACAAACAAGAGACAGAGCAGTAGCACAAACATTTGAAAGTTTAAAAGAATATAGCACATCTATGAACACAGTGGCATAGCAGTAGCAGACACGATGGCAGTTAAATAAACTATACAACCTTATAGAATGTTTCCGTTAATCAAGAGTTACTAGCCTAAAAGTAAAAGCCTTGTAGAAAATATAATTTTATACCAATACACTTCCTCTAGGTCACTAAACTTGCTCCAAACAGCAAATCACAGGCACTAGGCAAGTACAGGTCATTGGAGTTGGAGTACTATTTAGTGAAAGGCAAAGCATTAAAATATCATCACTACTATAAGGAAAAGTAAATCAAAAATATGGAAAAGATAAATCAAGCTTTAAAATGTGAGTTTTCAAATGCAAACTCAATCCTTACAGCAAATCAGAGGCCTCAGGCTAATACAGGTGATTGCTGCTGGAGGAAAGTCTAGTAGAAAATCAAACTTACTACAAACAGCTAATCTCTGGTGCAAGGCCAGTACAGGTGATTGGAGTTGGAGTATTTAGTGGAAGGTAAAGCTTTTATTTTCTATTAGAAAAAGTAAATCAGAAACATGGAACAAATAATTTAAAACCAAACTTCCAAATATGAATTTTCAAATGCAAACTGAGTAAGGGTTGCCAGAAGCTGCACAAGCATTATGTGCTATATTAGTAGGGGCTGATGCATCTATCACCACTCATATATGTTACATTCTCTGTATCTGTAGAGAAGCTGCAAGAACAGTGCTTAAAGTATATGCCTGGATGAGAAACTGGTGATGAATGGTCTTGCAAGATACAGAACATCAACACCTGTGACCAGTGGCTGAACAGAATGAGACACATGCTGTTGCCATTATCTCCAGAAAAGAGTTCAGCAACTGGAGCTCATACATCAACTTTTTTTCTAATGAAGGAGAAAAAGATGAAATGAGCAACTTAGATAATCTGTACTCATCATAGTCAATTAGGGGGAATCTAAAAGAGAGTCTCATTACCACAGTGCACCTATTAGTATTTTCATAAATTTGGTTTGGCAAAGATAATCTGTAACTTAAACACATTCATACTGTCACCATCACTATTCACATTCATTGTATGTGAGCATAGTGGGGACTTGAAACCTTGTCTTCCTGAAGTCAGTATTTTGCTTTGTATTAATATAATTTTGTTTTGGGTCCAAAATATCCACTAAATAGTAAGCAAAGTAATATATGTTGCCAGTCAAACACAAAAAATATTGGCAAAGCCCATAATGAAAAGTAGGTAGTGCAAGATGGAATTGTCCTTAGGCCCTCCCTTTCACCTGTATGTTGTATAATAAAAACCACATGCAAAGTTTAACAAACCAAGCACTTCAGCAACAAGGACTGCCACTTTTGTGACTGATAGGCTTGATCTGTTTGGGCCCCCACAGAAAAAAAAAATATTTTGATGCTTTGGTTAAACCAAGCTTCCAATATACTTAAGGTTAACAGTGTTACTCATCCTTAAAGTTGAAGATGGCATCATTCTCATCATAACTTCCATCACTGTTGTTAATGTAATCACACAATAGTAGCTCATCCTCACTGGAATCCACCATTATAGTATATGTTTGTAATTGGTAGCAAAGGTATTTCTCATGGAATTTGTATCTTATTTTTGGTGAACATCAGTTTTTCACATTTTGTGGAAGTAGCTCACAAGGTTCCCAGCTGTTCTAAGCACTCTTTCTAAGTACACACTCGAGGGTGGGCAGTTTAAGTACACATTGACTAGTTTGTACAAGTCATGCATTTTATTTCTTCCAGTTTATTTATATATACAAGTCAAGCATACATTTCAGAATCAATTAGTTTAATCTCCTCTTTCAGCTTCTATAGCTGAGATTCCAGTAGTTTAATTAAGGTTATAACCTGACTAAGGCTGTCAGTGTCTGAACTCACTTGATAGGTTACAATTTCAAATGGTTTCAGTAGTTTGAATAAACAGAGAGTATTCTCCAGTGTGCTGCAGTAAGTTAGTTACATGTCCCCCTTGTCCTCTAATGGCTTGATATGTACATCATGATGGCTAGTTTCTGTTCCTCAAGTCACTTAAGCCTATAAAGGGTGGAATTTCACCTGGTTACTACATATTGCTTCAGGTTAATTTGCATGGCAAATTAACCTGTCTTGCAGCTACTGCACTGTTCTACATTGCTGAATGCTGGAAATGTTCAAAAAATTTATGGGCCACAGACAGCATTTCCTGCATGTACCTGTAATTTTTTAAGAAGTTTCTGACCCAGAAAGTTTATTGTGTGTTCCAAACATGGTACTTGTTGAAATTCTGAGGTGAGGAATTGCTAATCTGATAAAGAAGAATCATTATGGAATTTGGTAGCATAAACACCTCAAATAATAAACTATAACAAGAAGTTGCATTGATGGACGATATTGGTTGCAGATCTAATGCTAACATAGCCATCATGGCTTCAGTGATCCACTGTACAACAGGATGGTGGCTGTCATACTAGATATGTCTTAAATTCTTTCACCAACAATTGTTGTGTGAAACTACTAGTCTTCTTGGCCCCATTCTGTGATGAATATTCATCCACAGCAGCAGTGTGCTTAGTGCACAAGGATTCTTCTTGAGAATTGTGGATTGCATCAAATAGTCAGTTTGCCTTTGCAAATTGGATGCAGGAGGACTACATCTAAATGTTAGATAGGAGGATAATGATGAATGTGTTTGTAGTGGAGATGACATGTGCTGGTTTCTATCCATGCTGCTGGCAGCTGATGCTGGACTGATTTTTATATATGCTTTTCCAGATTTTTATAAACCACTTTAATGAATTTGTGCAAATTATGTATTAGAAATGAGGTGTATAGATGCTTAACATCCCTACCTATACTTTCTTTGGCACTGCAAATACTACAGATGCCTTGACAAATATTGTCATCAAGTGCTGCCACTGTTGGTTTGACTTACTTTGACACAAACAACGTCATCCTTCTGAATTGTATAAACTTGATCAATACATTCATCATCATCATCCTCATCATCTTTATTAGTGTCAGATACACAAGTATCCCCCAATTATCCTGTTAAAGTTCAAAAGCTTTAAAAATATCATCCTCAATTTCTATGTCTAAACCAACATCATCATTATTTTCCTAATACTGATCTTCTCATTTGCAGAGAGTAAAGAAATGGTGAAAGAAGGCATCTCTAGGATTACAGTGTCAGAATCAGAAATGTCAGACTCACAAATAGCACTCATGGACACCTTTATAGACTCTTCTCAGGAATGTGTGAAGTTTGTGAACACACAATTTGTTCTTCAACCTTAGGGTTAAATGTAATAGGGTGAGAGTTTAGAAAATGTGAGAGTTTAGCAGTAAACTCTCACACTTTATAAACTTGCCCAATGTAATAGAGTCCGAGAACATGCCAAATCACATGGTTTTTTACTCAAAAAACTATCAAGATTTAAACTTTCCAGATGTTTTCCCATTTTGAAGATAAAACTTGACCAATGTTACACATCAAGAATCAGAGTGAGAAGTTTGTGCATGCAAGGTTAAAAAGTTTTCTGGCTGTGTTTGGCCCTGGCTTTCACAATAGACATTCCAGTATATGAAAGAGCAGTAGCAGAACCACAATTGTCAATTTTACATATTGTGATAGTAACTTTTCCCATTATTGGTAGAGGTGATATTTTCTTTAACATTGTTTAGATATGGAGTGCCCTTTCCTACACCTTCTTCTTACCTTATGACCTCCTCTAAAAGTAGATGTTAATGAAGTACTATGATTGCCAGCACTAGTACCCCGATGACTCTGGTCTTATATAAACTAATTCAGAATTGATTTACACCATGATAGGAGTAATGCTACTGTACTTGAAATTGTAACTTCCAACACACTAAGTGAACATACAATGAAATAGGGAAGTGAGGGACTGTTAACTTTACCATATAGTTTTATTAGAAGATGTGAAAATTAAAAAAAAACTAGGAAAAAATTTATTTTTTCAGCTTTTTTATTTTGGGGTGTAGTAGACAGGCACACAATACCCACTAAGAAAACTAATATATGCTGCCCTTAAAAAAAAAACAATCTTTGCTTGAAATATCGAAATGTAATTAAAAGACTTGATATTTATTTTATTATTTTGGAATGCAGCTGATGTGGATACAACACCCAGTATGCACAGTAATGTAAGCTGACTCTCAAAAACACACAATCTTCCCTTGAAATTCAGTATGTAGACAAAAGTGATTGGATACTGACAGCAAGTTGATCAACAAGATTTTATTGACATCACTACTTTGTAGGTCCACCAAGTGCAGTGATTACTGCAGATATTCTTTTTGCCAAATTTTCCACAAGTTCTTGGACAACAGCAGGTGGTATGTTTTGCCATTCTGCCTTTAGTACAGTGACCAACTGTGACAATGAAGAAGGTAGAGTCGACCTAGAATGCATTCATTGGTCCAATTCATTTCAGAAGTTCTCAATGGGGTTAAGATCTGACCAGAGCATCCATGATTAGCTGGGCTTAGATGGCCAGACAATCTAGGTTACCAAATTTTCTGTATACCAGTCCAGCATTGCCCTGGAAAAATGACAGATGGCATTGTTGTCCTGATAAAAAACATGTGTTGTTTCCATAGACCTGCAATAATGTAGGGAGCACAGAGTTATCGAGAACATATCTATACTTCTCATTTTAAACCTTTATAAACATGTGTCTGCTGCAGGAGCACATCATTCCACTTGTGCAGGGGTGTCCAATCCCTTTTGTCTACATAATGTTTCTCAACTAAATTGTAAAAGTCTTGAGACTTTTTAAAACTAGAAAAAGATGCTATCTTTGGGGTGCAGCTCACTCAGACATAACAATATTTATTTGTTAGCTAAGCTTGCAATCACAGTACTGTATATGCCACATGCAATGCATAAGATATATAATGTACATTTATTTATTAACAGTCTCTTATATAGCGCAACATATTCCGTTATGCTTCACAATTATATATATATATATATATATATACATATATACAGTGTATATATATATATATATACCTTGTATATAGATTGATAGCTGTAGTGTCTGTCCCTTTATCTCCCCTTGGAATGTACAGTTTAAAAGACTGTGCTTTTCTGTCCACCAAGACACAGCACTGAGCAAACTAGATATATGGTCAGCTAAGCTAGAAATATTATCACAGTACTATTTCTGCCCTTATGCACTGCAGTGTAAATAGAGATGCCCATGTAAAAAGCAAGTGTAATTACAGCTCACTTCAACAAACATTCACAGGAGTAGCTTGTGTTGCAGCTTTCTTACTACTGTCTGACCCTCACAGACACATGTATTAAAGATTCCTTCTTTTCCACCCTTTTTCCACCCACTCCAACCACTGACAACTCAAATGACGACTATTGCAGCACAGCTAAAGCCCATAACCCTCTCCATGCACTGTCTTGTGTAAAATGACACCTGAAATCATGAAGGAGAGATTTACTGGATATGCAATTCAAAACTTGTGAGATCTGAGATCTCTGGGAAATTATATTTTGCCTAATTTGAGATTCAAATTTGGTGGGAGGAACTGAGCCATGACTAGGTTCAACATGGTTACCTAAAATTTGGTTCTGTCGGAATTCTCCAAATTGAACCACTTATCTCCAGTTAAAACTTGAAAACAATTTTGATTCTAAACGTGAATATAAATGTTAACAATAGCTTCAACTTCCTTTATTACAAACTTGCCCAAGTCTTAGGGCATGATTGAGTTCAGCATGAGTTTCCATTGAAACCTTATGGGATCTGAAGATGCACAGATTTCTGAACTTTATGGTATGGAAATATTACTTTGTTTTATGGGGTGAGAGGTAAAACAAATAAAGTTTCCCTGGTTAGATATCCCACGAGTTATTAGCATGAAAGCTTTTAATGGCACCTCATAACTAACTGAATTGCCCCTATATTCTGAAAGGCTGGATAAAGGCCATGATTTGAGGACAGACACAAATGTTTGGTTTATTAGCAGATCATTTATTTATTTAATTTAATTACTTCAATCTTAAATCTCTAAAAGGATTGAAGAACTCATACAGATGCGCTTATCCACCAGGGAAAACAATGTTTCCAAACTGGCAGCTCCTAACAAGCAGGGTCTGCTACCTGTTGTAAAAAGAAGAAACAAAAGGAGTTGTGTAGGAGCGCTTGTTTGTGAAAAAAAAGCATATATACTGATAGTATATGGATATTTAATAATAAAATAAACAATGATAATAACAATATAGAAATGGCAGTGCAATGGTTCCGACTGTTATTATAATGGCCCTATTGAAGACAATCTATTGGTAGAAAAGTTCATTGCATCTGAAAGACACAGTTCCTGAAGTGGATACAATCCTTATGTACAGAAATGGGAACAATGTTGCTGATAAAATTATACTGTATTGTTTCCAGCGATGATGGGATAGTTAATGCATAGTTAATGCAGAGAGCTGCTTAATAAATGAAAAATAGATAGTCCCATAAATATCAGAAACAACTGGTGTAGATGATCAGAATGAAACACTTTGGTGGTAAATGTGTGACTGAAATATGAATATTTACCATTGATGTCTGCAGTCTCTATAGCTCTGGGTGCCAAGAAATTAAATGAAAATCTCTTGCATGGAGTGTGGCTCTACCGCTCGTTAGCGGAAGCGTGAATGCCACCTCTTAGATCGGAGCATGATGACTGACAGATTGAAGTCCCCAGCTCTGTGTTCCGTGGCTAGCGGAATGCATCAGTCAGCCGCGAGCCGCTGGGCTTCATAGCCACAGCACAGGTGACGCCTTCCGCTAGCCACGGAACACAGAGCTGGGGACATCAATCTGTCAGTCATCATGCTCCGATCTAAGAGCTGGTATTCACGCTCCCGCTGACGAGACAGATATATACACACAGACACACATATACACACTGACAGACACACTAATACACACAAACACATACACTAACACAGACACACTCTGCAGCGTAGCCAGCGCTTACCTAAGAACATGAATACAGACTTAGCCAAATAAATACTGTCTGACACCACACCCGCCCGCCCGCCCACTCAACCTCCCCCTCCCCACGCACCTTCACCCACGGCGTGCGGCTACGGGACTCAACAGCGCTGGCAACAGTGGATTACACTGTGTCACCCGGCAGCAGGCACGCTCATCCTCAGATGCCGGTCACGATGGTGCCCCTATGTGGGAACTGACTGGGAGGGGCTTGCATGCTGAGCTCCCCCTACAGCCAGCCCAGGTAGTTGGGACTCTTGGAAAAAAAAAGCTCAGCCGCTCCGGCCAGCGGCGAATGGAGCAACGGGCAGGGGGTTTTTCTAGGTACTCGGAAACCCCCCCTGTGTGCGCGTGTGCAATTTAATGTACAACATTTGTACAGCTTTGTGTGACTGAGCCTGAATCTGTATATAAAGTGTTGTGATGCAGCAGTCACAATTTTTCTTCATGCCAAGTTCTGAAGTGCCTCTTCTGTGACTTTGTACATGTTTAACACTAATTCCTGTTCAGGTAATGTCACAGTCCAGTTCTTCTAGTACATGTTGAATGGTGTTTCGCTGCATTTGCAATGTGAATAAGATGCACAATTTGCAGTTTCCCACTTATTGCTACAGTATATAGTGTACCCTCAGAGAAAAAAGTTCTCTTTAACTCTGGAATAATATTGATGGACTGTCCCAGCACTATCGAAGGGTAAAGCACTGGGACTGCTAATCAATGTGAACCTAAGAAAATATGTGTTATTGAACACTGTAGTAAGGTAGTGTCACAATAATGGCTCTGAGTTTACATTGGAAAGAACTATTATGTATTATAGGAAGGTAAGGTACAATTTTATTTTTTCGTACATTCCGATGATATAAGCCTTTAACACAGCTTGATTTTGAACAAGTTTAACTAATTTACTGTACATTTTTCAGATTCCTGAATTCCAGAAAGTAATCTAAGGGATTGTGCTAAATATTGAAAATTGGTTTTGCCTTTTCAACCATTAATGTGACAATCATGTTGACAGATCAGCAATTTTACATACTGAGTGAATGCTAAACTATTTCTCACTTTTTGTACTTACATAATCTTTCTTTTGCCACTTCTGTCATTATGTTATATGAATATGTGACACATTTCTTCTTTGCAGGTATGTCATTACAATGCAAAAGATGATGGAATGTGCTGTTGTAATTGTATGCTTTGCATAAGTGCCAGTCATTCACTAGCTTTCAGATGACAGATAAGTAACTTTACCTTTGAAAGGTACTTGCATTGAAAACTCAGAAGCTGTTATTTTTAAGGGCAGATATTATTCATTAAGCAGCAATGCAGCAGGGAAATATCCAATTGTCACTGATTTTAAGTGATTTCTAGTAATTAATCATGAGACCTTTGAGAACAATAAAGTTAGAATATCTTAAAGCAGTAACATTAAAAGGTATAATGCAGTCTCATAATTTAAGTTTGTACAGTATGTTGGAATAGAAAGAATGAGATATATAAATATATATATATATATATATATATATATATATATATATATAACTTTATAAAGGACACTTAATAATGATAATGTTAGCACTTTGCTGAGTACAGTATGGACATGTCTACTTAATTGTGAAAATACACAAATCAGCAACCAGATGCACATACATATGGGAAAGCAGTATTAATTGGTGGTCATTGACAGTTTCCTCTGGTGACAACTGTTGTCAACACTTGCAGACCACTTGATGAATTGAGGGCAGAATATGCCAGAGGTGGATTAAACCAAGTCTGGGGGCTGACCTTCATGTCATTCACACAGGGTTAGCCCATAAATGTTCAGGAGGTGTGGATTTATCAAGGGTTTTACTTGCTGATCTCTTTGTCTCGTCACTTATGCCCATCTTCCCTTCACTGTTTGTTTCCTTAGTGATTGTTTTGTTGGCTTTTGTGTTTGGCGGGAAAGCATGGTAGAACAGCAAACCGGGTGCAAGTTTAAAAAATACATTTATGTGCACCACCATTACAGGATCATCAACACCTCCCTCATGAGTTGGAAAGTAAAATTTAGTAGGAGAAGTTGTATAATTGTGTTCTTGTTGTTTGAGAACCTACGCTGATAATACATATTTTGTTATGGTTATTTGTGCATTGTATGGTTTTGCTGTGTTCTGGCCATCATTTCATGTCCACCATACTTATCATTAGTTAATTAAATTATATATATATATATATATATATATATATATATATATACACAGTATCTGTGCATGTTTTAGGAAGGTATGGAAAAAATGCTGCAGAATAAGAATGCTTTAAAATTAGATGTATAAATAGCTGGCGTTAGCTGTGGAGGCCAATATCTAGAATGCATCGCATTCCGGATGTTGGTAAATTTGTCAGCATTGCATCCCCCAAAGAAACCTATGGGTGATGCGGCTGCCTGTGGGAATGGAGGGATCACAGAAGGTATCAGAGATACCTGCTGAGATCCCTCCTTCATACATCCAGCGAATACTTAATATTTGTGGTTAACCCCCAAAAATTAGTGTTTTCGGAGATTATACCTCAATAATATATTGAAAAATACATTGAAAAATGGGCCCCTAACTCTGAATTTAGTATGAACTTGCATAAGTCATAAAGTTTCACACTTGCTCAGCCTGTAATGTTGAAAGGATAATTTTGTAGCTTTCAAAGACTGCCAATTTCCACTACAGCCAGCCCTGGAACCTGTGTAATTTAATAGTTTCCAAATTTGTAGGGATTGTGTCACAATGTGTGGTCCTGACGAAGTTCAAAGCTAGGCAAAAACCTAATCCTTGTCAAACTACACCATCATGCCAAATTATGATGGAGCTAAGGCCAAAACACTTGCCGTGCATAAAGGACAAATAGACAGACAGACAGACATGCTTTATCGCCTATTATATAGATATCATATATCATCGACATAAATAGTGCAGTCAAACAGCATTTACAAGTCTGACCAGTTGCAAACCTTGCATGTCTACTTGCAGAGAGCTCTCATTCTGCATATGCAATTGTAGTGGTTAATTTATGCACGCCCATGAAATGGTGTTGAAATGGACACACATGCCTGTGTTTTTATAACAATCCCCCATCACTACCCCCAAATGCTGAAAGCCTGTCACTCAATTTGTGAAGGATTCCTCTGTGCATCTGTTATTGCAGTGTGGTCTCTGCACATGTGCAGGATGGCTTATATACATGCACGATGGCAAACAATCACTCGATCTGCATCCGTATTTGCCAATGTGTTAACTGCTGAATCAGGCCCTCATTCAGAGCCGCTCGCTATTTGCGGTCGTTCGTTCTAAAACAAGGGGTGGCTATTCAAATGAACCGTTCGCTAATTGCGGTCTGTTCACGCCTCTAAGTCTGAATGAGCGAGCAAAACTTGCGGTTGTAATTTTGAAAAATACGCCCCCTTGCCGCTCGCACCATACGTCATGTCCGCTATTTATTAGATTAATCGAGTACATCGAACAGCGTATCAACTGCTCGCTATTCTTGTGGCTGGTTTTTTCAACCGCTATTTTGCGAGCAGTTCTGAGTAAAAAAAAACCAAGTGACGTGGTCAATGACGCTGCTGTATTAATTATGCACTCCCTTAAAACGCCCGTTTTGACCTTTAAGCACGCCTGCGTTCGAATTCCACACCCCCGTTTTAAAGCACCTTCCCCTGTTACCACCCACATACGCCTCCTTCTGTCACTCAAAATAGCAGGCATTCGCTATATAGCGAACAAACGATTTTCGGCCGCACTGACTGGTTTGCGCATGCGTATTAAAATCCGTACGCATGCGCAGATGTGCGAACATCGGTCAGAACGAACGAGCGGCCGCTTACGAGCGGCTCTGAATCAGGGCCTCAGTCCCTAATATCACTAGGATCTGGAACTACTCTTTACCACCCAGCTGATCACAACTGTTTTTCCACAGTGGTCATTTGTGTTACCTGTGTAGAACTCTACTTCACCAGCCAAGGCCAAATCATGTTCATTACACCAGCCCCAAAAAACAGAGTACACAAAAGTGACTCATTATAAAAATCATTCCCAATGCCCTCTCATTCTAAGACTTTTTAAGAATACAAAAAGTTAAACTGAGCAAAATATTAGGAGAAAAACTGAAACATATATTTAATTGAAAGGTGTGATTGCAACATGGTAGGAGGTTTGAGTTTGAAGTGACATTTAAACCTGTGCACAGTGCACCTCCTGAAGATTTTACCAGCTCTGGCAAGGGCGTACTATTCAGATGCAGCAGTGCAAACCAAGGCTTAAATTAATGAGTTTTCTGGTGTGCGCCTGAATTACTTTCGCTCACAGACATTCTTTAATGCACAGTTTAACTACATTGTACTGTTGGATGTAACAAAGCTGCATATTCTCTGTTCCAAACATATTTATCTGACATGTGAAATTGATTTAACTGTTTCACTAATGTTTCTTCCAACAAGAACAGTAGCCATTGTGAATACTGAAGTACAGGAAGATTCTGTCTTTCTGGCAGCTACAACCTGTGAAGACCGGGAAGATCTATTTCGGAGTATAATATGTTTTTTCAATGGATTCCAATAATTTATTTTATTTTATTTATTTGAATTAGGATTTTCAACTATGAGGTCTTAAAATGATTCTTTTGTCTTCAGTGTACACAGACATCTTCTAAATCCATCAGCCTAATGTGGATGATTAGTTTTTCTTCCTTCCTATGGATGTGATCTTCTATTCCCATGTATTTATCATTACTGATTAGGGACAGTGAATCTGCAACTCATGGACATTTCTATAATGAGTGCAAGGTGCACAAGGGCCCCTTGGTCCAGGAGGGCCCACTCCGCACACCCTGAACCATTTATTAAATACTTACCTCTCCGGAGTCCCGCTTCGGCGGTACCATTGCACTACAAATCACCTGGAGAATGGCCACCGTGGATATTTTCCCAGTGTTTTGTACAGGCGCACTGAGGAGATCACCTGGAAAATAGCTGCCATGCCATTTCCCAGTGACGTGCACATGCACAGTAGACTCCAGCAGAGCATAAGAGTTTACTGTAGTGCCCAGAGTCTGCTACGCTCAGTGCACTACCAGCGGCCAGGCAGAGAGGAGGGGGCCCAGGATCGATACTGCATACGGGCCCCCTCCTCTGTTAACCACTTAACTGACAAATTCTTTTTCCAAAAACCGCTCCAAAATTGTCGGTTTCTTTTATGATTGAATTAGGTCAAGAACATAATTTTAAACTTATCCATCACTATTTTATTTGAAAAAAAAAAATGTAAAACCCAGTATACAATAAAAATAGCAATTTTTATGTTATACTGTAGTGATGGCCATTGACAGCTGTACCATTGATGGTTCAACCATCGTTAGAAGCCATCAATTGTTTAGTGACTGGGCAAGATCTGTGTAGACCACAAGTGCCGATGTTTCCTAAACATCGATTGATGGCTACCATCGATGGTGCACCATTGATGGCCACCAGCAATGGCAAACCACTTGTTTTCAGTCAGACCATCGATGTTTGCAAACCATCGATGTTTGGGTGACATCCCTAAACAAAGGCTCTGCGATATCTATCGAATATAAATGTATATATATATATATATATATATATATCGAACATATATCTATATATATATATATATATAATCGAACATATATATATATATATATATATATATATATATACAACATATATGTATATATCTATCTATATATACATACGCACATATGCATATATATATATATATATATATATATATATATATGTAATTTTATTATGGCCTGGCCCTTATAAAAGTGGGCATTATGGGGGAGGAGGAGCAGCTGAGGCTGGAGGGAGTGGCCCGGATACCTAGAACAGCGGCTACCAGAGCCGCCACCACTGCTGTCTATACACGGCCAGTGATCACTGTCGGAGCCGCAGCAGGAGGGTGTCCCGCTGGTGGCCCGGACACATAGCACAGCGGCGGCTACCAGAGCCGCCGCTGCTGCTTCTGTTCAGCCAGTGATCACTATGTGATCACTGCTGTGCTGGAGCCACAGCGGGAGGGTGTCCCGCTGGCGGCCCGGCTACTCAGCAGCAGCAGCGGTGGCTACCAGAGCCACCGCTGCTGCTTCTCACTGAAGGGGGTGGGGCCGGCCGGGCTGTCCGATAACTGCTGGCCACAGTGATCGGGTCACAGCAGCAGCCGGGGCTACATGAGCCCTGTCTGCTTCCTCTATTGAAGTACGCCGGGAGGGGGGTGCCGACGGTGCCTGATCACTGTGGCCAGCAGTGATCGGGACACAAAGGAGGGGGAGGCACGGGTGTAGAGGGACCAGAAGGTCCCTCTGATATAGGCGGCAGTGGGAAGATTAACTTCCCGTAGCCGCCCAGTGGCGATTCCTGACTGGTCGTATCAGATACGACCATGTCAGGGAAAGCCCAGTCTGGTATGGTCGTATCTGATACGACTGTGCCAGGCAAGTGGTTAATATACCCCTGCTGCAACTACTACATGTAACTGGCAACTAAATCTGCAAACTACTGTATGTTAATAATACTAGCATGTGTAAGATACCTAGAAATTGTGTGATATGTCTGATAATTCTTTTTTGCAATAATCATTTTATTAACAATAATCTGCATTAGCTACCCTAATTTGTTCACTGTGTTCTGTGACTGTCAGATGAAGAAGGCAAGCACAATTAACAAAGTGAGACATTTTTGGAGATTCACATTAATTCAGGGCTCATATAGCCTACTGTCCAGTGTCCACCAATCCAAGTCCTGTTTTTAGGCAGTAATGAAACAATAATGCGAGGAAGAGTGGGAACCTGTATATCATAGGGTGTCAGGAGAGGGGGGGTTGGTTTGGGGGTATAGGGGCAGCAGTGCAAACATATCTAATTGTACTTTTGATCAAATATCCTTTTTCATAGATGCTGTATGTTACAAATGCTATAAGCCCTTAGAAAACATAACGCATCATTGCTTCACTGTAAAGAAACCTATTGCATCAACAAAAATACATAAAATAACTGTAGATGGAGTTTTTGATTATTTCCCTCCCTCCGTCGTGCGCATGCGCAGTGCACACCATCGACCCACTTGCGAGCGGACAGCCGCTTGCGAGTGGGTCTGAATCAGGCCCTAAGTGCCATGCGTACTGATAGTGATTTGCTCATAGTGCTAGTAGCATAGCAATGTTTGACTGACAGCTTTATAACTACAAGAAGTAAAACAAAATCATTAAATATTAGGTGCACCATATAATGCAATTTATATATAATATTATAAAATAAATAAAATGCAGATATTAATTAGAGGATTCAATTCCCACCTCTTGTGAATAAAAATCGAATGCCAATATGAAAATATCAACAAAAAAAGATACTAGTATATTGCAAAGAGTTTGATTAGAACAGACTGAAGACATCATGTGATGAATAATATGGAATTGCAAGTTTCTTATCCTTATGATTTTTTTTTATCACAGTTAATGCTTAATTCTTATCCCTATTTTCTTTACATGTGTTGTGCCTTTTGCCACCAGCTAGTACTTCAGTATTTCACTAGGATGAACAAGACACTTTTATTATTTGACCCCAGTGCCTAAGTCTGTGTATGAAGCAAAACACTGGGGATGACCAAATTTATCCCTAGTCAATAAGTCCTACTTAAAGTTACTGTTGAAAGGAGGATAGTTCCTTCTGCAGTTTAATGACAGAACAAACTATATGATGAACCTTTTTATTCAGAGAACATCCATCATAAAAACAGCTTTGTCCCTTTCCCCACTGACAATAATAGTATTTTTCTCTTACAAGTATTCCTTGTGGTATTTTGATTGTATACAGATATCTTAAAAGATACTTGAGTTTCAGCTATTGAACTGACTTTTTCCTGATGATGATCCAACTCAATCTTAACTTTATCTGGCGCTGCAATAATTGTGCCGCACACAGTGCAAGGAAGATTTACATATGGTTGACATTGAGCTGCTATTATAATTTATATTGCAGTAGAATAATCAATTACAAAAAATAATAATAATAATGTGCAGGGAAAGTAACCTAACCAGCTAAATGGCATCTTACCTATCTATTACATAGTATTGCAAATAATTATAGATTGGTTTTTTTTCAGTACAGAAGCCACCAAATTGGTTTAGGGCATCAAGAAAACATAAGTTTGTGAATTTATTTCTTTGCACTAATATTGGTGAAACAGAGAACCTCATTCAGAGTCGGTCGAAGCGGCCGCACGATCGTACGCCACCGATGTTCACTATACTGCGCATGCGTAAAGTTCGCAATGTGCATGCGCAAACTAGCCGCTACGATCAGAAATTTCAGCCAGGTCATAGTTTGAGTGACAGATGGAGGCGTTTGTGGGTGGTAACAGGGGAAGGTGCTTGAAAATGGGGGAGTGGAGATCCGAATGCAGGTGTGCCTCATTATGCGAACGGCATTTTATGGGAGTGCATACGGATTATGGGAGTGCATAATTAACAAAGTAGCGTCATGGCACATGACATGGGAGGTTTTTACACTGACATGATCGTAGAGCCTAAGAGAGGGTATGGTCAACCTTAAGCTCTACGACCAGTGCCGATGGTTCCCGATGGTCTCGATTAATCCTTATATGCCCGGAGATGACGTGCAATGCGTATGAGAAGGGGGCATATTTTTTTGTCTTCCGACCGCTTCCTCCCCTTGGTTGGCCAACTACCGATCCGAACTTAGGGACGCAACTTGCGAGGGAATCATTTGAATATCCGGCCCCTTTTTCCGTACGACCGTGCGGCCGCTTCGACCAACTCTGAATGAGGTCCAGAATCCCCTTGACAAATGATTTTATATAATTATAGTATAACCAAGCTGTTACCTCTAAATGGAGCCAGGCTGCTTCAGAGAATGGATAAACAAAGTACAATCAAAAAAGCAAAGCAAGGTCCCTGCTGTATTTGAAAAAAATGAGGTCATGAAATAGGGAGTATAATGCATTGTAACACACTTCTGCCCCTGAAGTTTCTGCACAAAACAATATTATTAAAGGCATTAAAATGTCTAAAATAATAACATATGGAATACTGTATTAGTAAAGAAGAATATAAGAACAGTTATTTTATTTTCTTGAAAAAAAGACATCTTCATTATCTTTATGATGAAATCAAATTAAATGAAACATTGTGTTGATATCTATTTTTACTGTAAAAATATGAATATGTTACCTATGAGTAAATTGAAAAAAATCTGATTGAAAAAAAGAGAATATGGCAAAAACATTTAACATGATCTTATCTTGCCAAATGTGCATAAGGAGTTTGCAAAGTGTAATGGTCAGTTATACAATTCCAAAGTAACTATACCTGTAGTCACTAAAATCCCTCACTATATTGTTTTTACGAAAGTAACCCATAATATCCACCTCACTAGACATAAATGCTGATACATATTATGACAAGGGAACACATCCTGCCTTTCCTTCAATCTCCTCAATTTCTTCCCATTTGATTGCGCCTGACATTGGCCATTAGCATGATACACCTTTCTCGTTATGTACTCTGCATTCTAAATATATGTTCTTCAAAGGAAGGCTGCATTTTATTTGGTGTCTATTCTTTATCAAACAGATAAGATATTCTTTAGCATTACCATAACATGTATTTAGGTACAATGTCTGTAATTTTATGGTTTTAGAAATACTAAATGTTACATAAGTTTTACAGATATTCCAAATATGAAACATTATACATTTGGAATACCTACATACAGTATGTAAATTCTTGCTTTCAAATGATTATAGTTAAGGTGTAATTAGTGTTTGTGATATCACTAAGAAAAAAGTACTGGCAACACTGAGATATAGTCATTTATTTAGTCTGAATGACCAGATTTGTGGCCAAAGGCACAACTGGCAAACACAAAATCATTGACAAAGCCCCATGTGCAGCGAAATGTACATCTGACCAGGAGGGGATGTAGGCACAGCCACGACCCCCCGGACACTATCACTCGGCATCCAGCAGCTTCAAGGTATTTTTCTTTCTCACAGGCATCATTTGGTTCCCACTCCTAAGTCTCAGTCTGCGCTCACACAGATTTCATTTTATCATTTGGAGACATGGCAGCACCTACTTTTATATGAGGAATACTACAACATATGCTCATTTTTTTTGACCTGTGAATCCCTGTTCAATGCTAACCATTCCTCAGCATGATCATATGTATATAGGGAATCCCTCTGTATGCTGTACACTTGCATCCTGTACTCTGCAGCATACATGCTGTAGGTTATCATTTACAAACTGCCTACTTTACTGATTGTACTAGGTACCTTAAGTTTGAAGCACACACGCTAAGTTCGCCAGATTCATTGGTTTATTTCTGTATTAATGATGCTGATGTGATAGTTTTTTGTCTATTACTTGGGTTTTGCTCCCATTACATTATTATATGACATTTGAACATTTATTATCGCCAGGGGATGGTGGTGGAATTATTTACCACTATCGGATGATGGAACCATCAGTAATTTTGTCTATATCATGATTTCTTCCTGAGCTAATTTTAACGTGTATGATGATTATCACATGTGTTACTTTCAGAACATGATAGAAGCCTATATCAAAAATGGTATGATTTCTCTAGACAGGATACTATTCAGTCCTGATCATTCAACCTATGATGATTTACATATGGATAATCTGGTAGGTGCATTTTATGTCAACGAGGTCTGACTTAAGTGTATTTTTCAAAATTACCGGACCCAGAACATCTTATTGTGATAAGATAACACTTAATCCTGTCACCCTAAGTTTATGTGTTGTGTTATTATCGTATTTCATGTGAGTACCCATCTCTACAAATATTTTATAAACTTATAATAAAAGTTAAGTTTTAGTTGTATCATATTACTTATTATTTTATACTATTTATGTTGGATTAGTGCCCCACCTAGGAGAGTAACCTTTTCTCTTTCCTTTTACCAAATCTAAAATAGCAGAAATTAAATTTTATTATTTGTTTTTAAATGTAGTTTTTAAAATACAGTAAAAATGGGAAGGTGATGAGAAAGACAAAGTAGAGGAGGAGAATATAATCAATCATAATATTTATATATGAGGTAAAAAGAATTCAAATCTAGTACTGTGGGTAATCATATCTTAACTAAATAAACCAACAATATGATAAAGAGGTAATGAAGTTTTATAGTGATTAGTAAATATATTATTCCAGCAATATAAATATAGTATTAGATTAAAGAGATTAAGGGGTCTATTTACTAAGCAGTGTTCGGAGACAGCGTGAAAAGTGATAATGTGCCAGCCAATCAGCTCCCAACTATCGTTTTGCAAACATAGCCTGTGAGATGGCAGTTAGGAGCTGATTGGTTGGCACCTTATCAGTTTTCACTCTGTCTCCAAACATTGCTTAGTAAACAGACACCTGAGTGTTTACCAAGAGTGTCGGATATATATATATATATATATATATATATATATATATACAGTCAGGTGCATAAATATTGGGACATTGACAGAATTTTCATATTTTGGCCTCTATTCACCACCACATTGGCTTTGAAATGAAACAAACAAGATGTGCTTTAACTGCAGACTTTCAGATTTAATTTGAGGTTTATTACATCCAAATCAGGTGAACGGTGTAGGAATTACAACGGTTTCTATATGTGCCTCCCACTTTTTAAGGGCCCAAAAGTAATGGGACTATCAACTCAAAAGCTATTTCATGGACAGGTGTGGGCTATTCCCTCGTTATTTCATTATCAATTAAGCAGGTCAAAGGTCTGGAGTTGATTCTAGGTGTGACATTTGCATTTGGAATCAGTTGCTGTCGACTCTCAATATGAGATCCAAAGAGCTGTCACTATCAGTGAAGCAAGCCATCAGAGAGATAGCAAAAACATTAGGTGTGGCCAAATCAACTGTTTGGAACATTCTTAAAAAGAAAGAATGCACCAGAGAGCTCAGCAACACCAAAAGACCCGGAAGACCACGGAAAACAACTGTGGTGGATGACAGAATAATTATTTCCCTGGTGAAGAAAAATCCCTTCACAACAGTTGGCCAAATCAAGAACACTCTCCAGGAGGTAGGTGTGTATGTGTCAAAGTCAACAATCAAGAGAAGACTTCACAAGAGTGAATATAGAGGGTTCACCACAAGATGTAAACCATTGGTGAGCCTCAAAAACAGGAAGACCAGATTAGAGTTTGCCAAACAACATCTAAAAAAGCCATTACAGTTCATGAGACAAAGATCAACTTGTACCAGAGTGATGGGAAGAGAAGAGTATGGAGAAGGAAAGGAACTGCTCATGATCCAAACATACCACCTCATCAGTGAAGCATGGTAGTGGTAGTGTCATGGCGTGGGCATGTATGGCTGCCAATGGAACTGGCTCCCTTGTATTTAGTGATGATGTGACTGCTGACAAAAGCAGCAGAATTAATTCTGAAGTGTTTCGGGCAATATTATATGCTCATATTCAGTCAAATGCTTCAGAACTCATTGGACGGCGCTTCACAGTGCAGATGGACAATGACCCGAAGCATACTGCGAAAGCAACCAAAGAGTTTTTTAAGGCTAAAAAGTGGAATGTTATGCAATGGCCAAGTCAATCCCCTGACCTGAATCCAATTGAGCATGCATTTCACTTGATGAAGACAAAACTGAAGGGAAAATGCCACAAGAACAAGCAGGAACTGAAGATATTTGCAGTAGAGGCCTGGCAGAGCATCACCAGGGATGAAACCCAGCGTCTGGTGATGTCTATGCATTCCAGACTTCAGGCTGTAATTGCCTGCAAAGGATTTGCAACAAAGTATTAAAAAGTGAAAGTTAGATTTAGGATTGTTTAGTTTGTCCCATTACTTTTGGCCCCTTAAAAAGTGGGAGGCACATATAGAAACCATTGTAATTCCTACACCGTTCACCTGATTTGGATGTAATTACCCTCAAATTAAATCTGAAAGTCTGCAGTTAAAGCACATCTTGTTTGTTTCATTTCAAAGCCATTGTGGTGGTGAATAGAGGCCAAAATATGAAAATTCTGTCAATGTCCAAATATTTATGCACCTGGCTGTATATATATATATATATATATATATATATATTACACATATATACCAAATGAACCACTTCATTATGGAGGAGAATATTGGTGTAGGATAAGGATAATTTCCCTATTTTAAAGTGATGGTGAATTTTAGTGATTTAGTGAATTTTAGTGATTATCATATTAATAACGGGTGGTATTGGTTGTCTCCAACATTGAGCTATTGCTGCCCTAGTAGCCATAAGTATGTGACCAAAAACATAAGTATATAACACAAACAAAGGGTATCCTGCACAAGAGCCAACATTTTTATTTGGAGCAGTAGATTCTATTTTAAAGTGATATTACCAACAATTTTAAATCATGTAATAGAGAGAAAAAAGACCCTCTATGTGTAAATAGTTTGTGTTGGTGGTGGGAGCACCACCAATAACATAAGTAAGATGTTTAGAGATGTTAGAGGGATAAAGATGAAACAGCGCAATTTATGGTGCCCACAAAAAGTCAAATTGCAAGCCTGCATATATAGGAGTCTCTAATTCTTTCCATAACTGATGGATATGAGGACAGTTCCAAAATATATGTACTTTGTCTCCTGTAAGCCCACAGCCATGCCAACATAGTGGAGTATAAGAGGTCAATATCTTATGCATTGTAAATAGAGTAAAATACATATGGTGAAATAGATTTTTAAAAATGACAATATGGTTTATATTTATACATTATGGATCCTCCATTCCTCAGGTTCTATATTAATGCTTAAATCTGACTCCTATTTTATATGGGCAGGTAATTTATCTGGGTTGAGTTTGAATATCATGAGGGCATATCAGGATGAGATCTCTCCTCTCCTATTATGAGAGGTAAGGTGGGCCAAGACACTGAGGCAAAGTGTGAGGAGGTGGAGTAAGTAAGTGGAGAAATTAATATACCCAGTGTCTTACTTAGAGATATTTATAAAAATCCTTTTGAGAGTATGAGACAACATTACTAAAGTTGGGCAAAATACATGAGTGAGCCATCACTGAATAATAAAGTTATTTAGTGTAAATAGTCCCTGTTCTACCCAGTTACTTAACTCTAAATTTGGGATGAGAAGATTAAGTCTTAGTAACTTTCCAAAGAACTGACAATTTTTACAAGAACATATATAATATATGATAATGCTTCTATTCAGAATCATACACTACTAATGAGATTTTTTTATAACCATACCTTGATCAGTAAGCCACCTGACTATGTGAAATAAGTATTGAGTGATTCACTCTTAATTTACTTTGATCATACTCAAGGGGATTCATCTCTTTTCATTACATAGTTATTTAATTTATTACCAAAGGGTCCAAAAATTAAAATATGATACTTGAAGACTGGTGTTAAAAATCTATGTTGTAGGACGATAGATCATTCTGCCCTACATTTCCTATATGCAGCAAGCCTTGGATATCTACTGTACACCATTCCATCATTAAGTGGGGTGTCTATCTTAACCTGTGTAGGTGCAATTTTGCTGCAAAATTTAGAAGACTCCTGCTACTTGAACAGAAAACCTGTAATACCTCTAGCTTCTGAGTACAGTATAGAGGTGGCTATATAAAGGCTTAAGGTGCATACACACACAATGATTTTTTGAACAATTATCGATAATGATATAGTTTATCGTTCAATCTTTGAAAAAAAACGTTCACTTTCTGAGTTAAAATGATGAACGATTATCGTTCATGCGCGATCACATTTGTAGTTTGTAGTTTGTAGTTCAGTCAGACTTACCAACTCAATGATTTTCAGTAAGGGAATATGCAAAAAACATTTGTAGTTCCAAAAAAATTTGTTCATTACATTTAATAAATGAACGATTTTAGTAAACGATTTTCGTTAATTTTTCCCTTGAAAAAATGAATGAAAATCGTTTACTAAAATCGTTCATTTACTAAATCGTTGTGTGTGTATGCAGCTTTACAAATTAACAGAAATAACTCTAAATACCCCCATGTAGCAGTTTGTATAACAGCAATTCCTATTACAACCGATGAAAGTAAAAATTTAAAAGGCATATATATGAAATTGTGTTCAAATGTGAATTTTAAGCACGACTGGTGAATCTCCACCAAACCACATTTGCTCATATCTTGATATCTACAATTACAGTATCAAAATAAATGACCCAATTAACTCAAAATACATGCTTCAAATATGCTATATTTTTATATACTTGCCTGCCAACTTGTAGATAACAATTACAAATACCTGCCTAATAATTTTATAAAGGTGTGTTTGTGCCTGTATTTTTTATATATATTTTCAACTTTGATTCTAATTATTCTTATGTATTTTTTTGTTCTGTAGCCATGCAATTCTCCTTTGTCTGTCATATAATACAGTGTATACATGCAGCCGCACAGAATGAGATAAACAATCAAAAGAATGGCAAAGCATGAGATATGGGACAGCAGAATAACAAAAGCAGAGGCTGTGTGAGTATGCAATTTTACAATTAGATAAAAACAAGCTAACACATGTGAATTGCTGTGGATAAACACATACTGTACCCATTCTCCATCTAACATAATTCCATTATGGCTTTTCTTAAAAAAAAGTTTGATTCTACATTGTTTCTCTGCTGCAAAACAATTGATCTAGATTAACTCATTTTACAACCATCAATAGTTCCCAACCCATCGCTACATTTGTTTTGCTACAGTACACAAAGCACAAAGCTGAGCAGGAGCTCACTGTATGCAGCTGTTATTAAGCATTTTAATTTCATCTGTAATTCAGTGGAGGATGCAAAGAATATGTAATTTGCATTAGTGTACTAAGTAGAAAAATAAATAGTTATTTTCTTCTCTAAGAAAAATATACAAAGAGGTTTTGTGCATGTTTACTAATATCTATCGTTAGATACTTTATTAGTCAATGCATGGTGCAATTGTTTTTTGCAATAGTTTTGGTATACTGCATGTTCTGTTTACTTTTTTTGGATGCTGCCTGCTCCACTTACAATTCTATCCCCAAAAACCAACCTTCAAATAGCATCAAATATCTCTGTTTGACATGCCACGGACTTTGTAACTTATACCCCTTTCAGACTAAAACTCTGGTTTTTGCACGTGAACATACATTAAGATGAAAATGACAGGACTTTGAGAGATTCTAGATATGTGGTTAGAAGGAGAGGGAGGAGTCCAGGATAACTCCAAGACAGTGCACTTTGCGGCTAGAGGAGATAGTTGTGCCATCAATTGATAAAGAAATAGTGGGAAGTGTGGTTATGTAGGGAGGAAGGAAGATGATTAGCTCAGTCTTAGACATAATAAGTTTAAACAATCGCTGGGACATCCAGGAAGAGATGGCAGAGAGACAGTTGGAGACATGAGTGAGGAGAGAGGGAGATAATTCAGGGGAGGAAAGGTAGATCTGAGTATCATCAGCATAGAGATGATATTGGAGGTCAAAAGAGCTGATGAGTTCACCTTGTGAGGATGTATAGAGTGAGAAAAGGAGAGGTCCAAGAACAGAACCTTGGGGAACACCCACTGCAAGAGGCTGTGGAGGAGAAGAGGAGTCATGAGAGGAAACAGAGAAGGATCGGTCAGAGAGGTAGGAGGATAGCCAGCAGAGGGCAGTGTCACGCAGACCAAGGGAGTGAATTATTTGCAGAAGGAGAGGGTTGTCCACAGTGTCGAAAGCAGCAGAAAGGTCAAGGAGAATGAGCAGTAGTGGCTCTTGGATTTAGCAGCAAGGAGGTCATTGCTGACTTTTGTGAGGGCAGTTTCAGTGGAGTGGAGAGAACGGAAGCCAGACTGAAAAGGGTCAAGGAGGGAATGAGAGGAAAGAAAGGTGGTAAGGCGCATGTAAACAACACGCTCAAGGAGTGCAACCCAGGTTGATAGTTGCTAGCAGGGTTTTTCATGGGACCTGCAACACAGGTCGATGACCCGGCTTAAGTGTGATTGGTGCGACCGGGTCTTAATGACTTGGGTCACACCTAAAACACATTGATTGGTTGGGGACAGTGGCACTTGGATATGAGATCATTTCCGTGTGCTCACTGAATGCTGGAAGACCCGGTTCACTGCAAGATCCAGGTTCGGTGTGAAAGAAGATGACCCGGGAATAACCAGAGTGAATGGGGTAGCCCAGCTTTAACCAGTGCTCGGTGTCCTGGGTGCAAGCTGGGTTGAAGCTGGGAATTTATGTCTGAAAGCAGTATCATCCATGACAGTTGTCCCACCAGAGCTTTTTTCACAAAATATGTCTCATTTGTATTACTAATGTGACCATTTCCATTCCATTGTGAAACATGAATAATCTAGTGTGCCTAGTACACTATAAGTCCTTTGTATGTGGCTATGATGCAATAAGATGTAACATTCACTAACAAGTATGAAAGTATGGGAATCGCTATCTATGGCAGAGCATCTAAATCACACCAAGAATCTGGCATCATATAGCACAGAAACACTAGGTGAATGAGGGCACATCTGTACTTGCAGCTGCCACTTGTCCATAACAAAATCATTTTATATGCAGTGTCCCAGACATCTGATACAACTCCAGAAGTAAAATAAAGTATAATGTAGCTTTTTAATTGTAAATATACTTGCAAAAAAATATTGATTTGATGTTATTTAGGAGTAGGATAAATAAACTAAATAGATAACAGTCACAGTTTATTATAGTTGGTTAGAATAAAACCTTTTTAATGCCCATAATTTCCACTAAAACACTTTAGGAAAATTAAATAGTAATTGAACCAATAGCAATGACTGAAATAACAGCTTATTACAATTCAATTAACTGGGACAAAATCTTGGATTAACTTTGTGGTGTGCTAAAACAGAGTGTGCTCAATTGAATTGATAGAAACAATGCTATAATGATTACCACTGCAAAATTAAATTACAAATGAATTTAGCTTAGGTATTATCTGTAATGTAAAAAAAATAAAAGCTGCAATGTTTGAAAATGGAGACAGCAAGAGAAAGACAGTAAAGTTCTAATTGGTAGTGATAATGAAAGAAATACTGTGATCTGATCTGGAACCACACTACCCATAGGTCTATCAAACAGGACAATGCCACAATAGGCTTCTTTGAACCATCTGTACCATGCAATGATATATTAGTTATTAGTATTATGATCCCCTCAGTGTACAGCACTTTATAAAATAATACAATAATACTATATAAATGCAGATGACATTGAAGTGTAAAGTTTAAAGCCAAAATAAAAAGTTTGAAGCCATAAAATAAAATAAAATAGTTCAAATGGGCTTGCCACATATCAATTTTAGAATAATGCACCTAAAAGGAAGTAGGACACTCACTGTCTTGTAGAGAGAGAAACATATAACTATGGGCCTTGTTTAGGGCTAGGAGTTAATCCAGCAACTGTGGCTGGTGGTAGTTCATCTATAAATCACAGTATTAAAATAAATCTGCCTATTATTTCTGTCCTACATGAAAAACCGGCCATTATTCTGCCTGCACACAATAAAGCACTTACTGTAATTTCAATGTGCAACTTTGTTCCTATTAGTTGGATTTGATCTTAAATGTAAATGAGTCCACTCCTATGTTTTCATACACGTCATATGTTCTATGATTTGGATGCTTTGTCGGAAGTGAGAAAACTTTTACTTTTTTACAAACCAGCGAGTTGCCCCTTTTTTTTCTTTTATATTTCTTACAAGGGTTATATTAACAAACATTAATAGGTGTGACCAGATTTATTCCTGTACAGGCAAAAGAGACATATATTTGAAATATTTTGTGTTGGAAGGAATGTTATCCATTAACAGGATTTATTCTCCCCTTCTATTTACTATTTTTGTATTTACTTTATAAATTTACATCATAAAGCAAAATTCTTAAATATTAATTATGTATCTAAATCAGTTTGAAACTTAGGCAATGTACACACTAGAATGCTATATTGACAATTTAATTTCCAGGCAAATTGGAATGACAAATTGTGAAGATCATTCATTGTGTACTGGCAATTGTGCGCTCAGCGGGAACATTTCCTATATCTTCTGGTTGGCCATGCTGCATGGACAATTAGAAGATAGTGTGCATAATGCCATGCTGCTAAATGTAGCACATCATTGTACATTACGCTGTCGTACCAGTGCATTGTGCAGTGCATATGAAGAAAACTATATGTCGGCTCGTTGACCGGGAACACCTCGTTCTTATGTGTACCTGGCCTTAAACTGTTTCAAATTTTAATATTGTAGTAACTAGCTGCAATATTTTTAGAAATTATCTACTTTCCAACTTTGGCTTTTCAAATGTTTTGTCTTTCCCTTATTCTCTTTTTATTTAAAAAGCATCAATTATGCTTTATCCACTTTGAAGACTTTACTGTGGGTGGATGTGAATTGTACCTGTGTACAAATGAAGATGAATTACACTTTAACACCGTCATATATTGCCATGTGCTCACAATTAACATTTTCAAATACAATATGATATTGTATTTAATCTTAATACATTTATCAAACTTAAAGCGTTTACAAGTTAGCTTTATTATTTTAACAGCAGTATATATTAATATTGGATAACAGTGTACTAGTAAATACTACCTAAATATAACAAAGGGTTAGTTATACATGAACATTATTAAGGTTTGGATATTTCTCTGTAAAATATAAAATATGACATCCAAATAGCACAAACAATGAACGCTGACATTTAAAACAAATAAATCAAACAAATATTTCAATAACTATCAGTGCAATAACAAGGGTACTTGGAGCTCAGGGCAAGATGAAAAATGGAGCTCCCACCCCACCTATGTGCGTGCGCCAGAAACGTGGGCAGGGTCACATGCCACAAGGGACGTGGCCACTGAAAAATAACACACCACCGTATCTCATCACTCTGTGAACATTCCTTTCCATTCCATATGCACTTCAATGTCCCCAGTAGTAGTGCCCCTTATGCAGTGCCCCCATAAGTAGTGCCCCTTATGCAATGCCCCCTGTTGTGGTGCACATTTTGCAGTGCTCCCAGTAGTGCCCAATATACAGTGCCCCTTATGCAATGCCCCCTGTTGTAGTGCCTATTATGGAGTGCCCCCTGTTGTATTGCCCATTATGGAGTGCCTCCATTAATGCCCCTTAAGCAATGCCCCAGTAGTGCCCCATATGCAGTGCCCAATAAATAGTACCCCCAGTAGTGCCCCTTATACAGTGCCCCCCAGTAGTGCTCCTTATGTAGTGGCCCCAGTAGTGCCCAATATACTGTGCCACCACTAGTGTCCAATATACAGTGCCCCCAGTAGTGCCCAATATACAGTGCCCCTTATGCAGTGCCCCAGTACTGCTCAATATATAGTGCCTCCAGTACTGCCCCTTATACAGTGCCCCCAGTAGTGCCCAATATATAGTACCCCTTATATAGTTCTCCTTATATAGTGCCCCTTATGCAGTGCCCAAAATATAGTTCCCCTTATTCAGTGCCCCCAGTAGTGCCCCTTATACAGTGCCCCCAGTAGTACCTCTTATGCAGTGCCCTCAGTAGTGCCCAATATATAGTGCCTCCATTACTGCCCCTTATATAGTGCCCCCTATGCAGTGCCCAATATACAGTGCACACATCAGTAGTACCTTTTACATTTAAGACACACAAACATAATTTACTTACCGGTATCCCCGCTCCAGCTCTCGTCTGTGACATCATGACATCTCTCCCTTCACCCAGTGTGGGAGCCGGAAGCTGGAGCTCATAAGTGAGCTCCAGCCCTGTGTGCACAGCCAATAAAAGTCTGTCTGACTCTTATTGGCAGCAGTGCTAAAACAAACACACCAATTTCATGTTTGTTTGATTGAGTACCGACACAGACCGCATATGCCCTGGACTGCGGGTGGTGGCGCCCCCTGCGCTGCTGGGTCCGATGTCGCCCCCTGCACCGCCGGGTCTGATGTCACCCCCTGAGCTGCCGGGTCCGATGTCGCCCCCTCAGCCGCTGGGTTTGGCGGCACCCAGGGCACGTGCCCTACTCGACCCCCAAATGTCACGCCACTGATAACAATATTATAACAAATGAAAGTACATCATACTTGTCTACTTTAAGTTTTATTTTACTTTAAGTAATGCCCCCTAGTTAAATATGTGGTATTTGCTGTAATTTATCATGAGAGGTGGGGCTTAGCAACCTATCTAGTCCCCCATCACCGCCTACCTGTTTCTCTGCCCCTGGATTCTCCCGGGGAGATTCTTAAAGAATAGCATCATTTAGCTCTGCCCCTAATCACCCGACTGCTGATCCCCACGAAAATTCTCCCCATTCTGCAAACATCACCAGGAAGTGGGCAGAATGTGGGAGAGGTGCCTACTCCTCCTGGGGTTTACTCGAAAAATCGGGACCCTCCCGCAGTTCCAGGAGAGTAGGCAAGTATGAAGTACATTCTTGGTAAATATTGTGCAATAAATTAATTGTGATGTGTCAGAGGATGATGACACCTGACAAACTCAAAGACATTTACTACTAGAGTAATTGTGCAAAAATATGCAATGTCAAATTATGTGCACGCTGTGTAAATACCTAACATAATACATACATTTAACTCTATTCTATGGCCATCTAAGATTGCACTGTCAGATCTTTTCTGTGTTGTCCATGTTTCCTAGACACACGTCACAACACATCTAAAAACAGCTTGAGTTTTGTAACGTTACTTTCAAAAGAATTGTTTCATAATTGCCCGTAGTATTAATAATATCATATTTTCTTCCAAATCATTATCTGGGTTTAGTAGTTCCTTTACAGTTAAACCTGGCACACAGGTGTCATCGTGTCTGGTGACACCTGTTGCGCACTCTAAATCCCCCCATGTGGTGGAGCCGCACGCGTCCAAAAAGAGGGCATGGCCTATGATACAGGTTATGAGTCCTCACAGAACTCTCGATATTATCACTTCGGGGTGTGCACAGCATCCCCGGACATGGTGGGCTGTCCCTGGAGGCATCAGAAGCCGAGTGCTGCAGGAGAATGCCACACTGTAGCACCCATCTTGTCACTGAGAAGCTGATATTTTGGTGTCATCCCCTCTGAGGGTGACACCCTGTGTGGCCTGCCCCCCTCGCACCCCCATAGTGACGCCACTGACCTTGCACTTAAATGTGTATCTTGCACCTCATTCCTATATAAATACTAGCTTCGCCCATGATGAAATTGCTTCTGCCAACATAGTTGGGTGTTATAGATGAATTGTTTTGCATAGGGGCCCTGTGATGGGAGTGCCCCATTTGACCCGCATCGCTGTACATACTGGTGGCAGCAGTTCCTTCACCTGCCACTCACACCAATGTCACTGTGTGTCCTGTGCACAGACTGCTATGTAGCTTATCCTAGTCAAGTGAATGCGAGCACAAAGCACTTCTCTCTCTCCCTCTTATTTGGCCATGTGCATGGTGCCACACCTATCTCTTGTATTGATGATGTCAATACATTATGGTTTTGTTATTGGGCCTGATTCAGAGTTGTACGCTATTGCTGCTGTAGCTGCAATTTTTTTAAGCTGAGGATGTGCCAAAATATTCTAATGAAAAAGCCGCCAAGATTTGTAATGAGATGCCCTCCGGAGCCATTGCAGCTGTCAGCAACTGTATACACAAACACAGCATTGGAGGCAGATCCTGCAAACATTAACTCTCCAAGTGAGTCTATGGTCACTCAGAATGGCTGACCTATTTGAGATGCATGAGCCATATTTCGTACATATGGGATCGCAGATGCTGAATTTGATATGCCTCTAAAACGATGAAGACATGTCTATGTTTTTGTTGACACTCCCCTTTGCCTCCCCCAAATGCTCCCTGCCTGTCAATCACAGAGCAAATAAAGACTCATAGTGTGCAACTACTGTAACATAACTTGACGCAAGTGCAGTGCTACTCAGACGCACATGCAGTGCTACTCAGATGAATGCGCAGTTATACTCAGATGCATGTGCAGTGATACTCAGATGCACGCGCAGTGATACTCAGATGAATGGGCAGTGCTACTCAGATGCATGTGCAGTGCTACTCAGATGCATGCACAGTGATACTCAGATGCATGTGCAGTGCAACTCAGATCAGTGGCGTAAGTTCATCCCAGACGCCCGGAGGCAAGTTATAATTTGGTGCCCCCCGTCACCGCCGCTGACACTGTAATGTAGTAATTTGCATGCAGACAGGCTATAGATAGACAGAGGCAGCAGCTGATGGTCTGACATGGAGCTCTCCACTAGTGTATGGTGGCTTCTCAGGTGCCTGGAAGGGGTGCCATGTATTGGGTGGCCATGACGGTACACTCCGGGTACATAGTTACAGCCCTAAGTGGGGTGAATATGTTGTGGACAAAGGAGGAGGTGCCCCCTTCAGAGCTGGAGCCCGGCGGCAGGCGCCTCCATTGTCTCCCATAGTTCTGCCCCTGACTCAGATGCATGCGCAGTGCTACTCAGATGCATGCACAGTACTACTCAGATGCATGTGCAGTGATACTCAGATGAATGTGCAGTGATACTCAGTTGCATGTGCAGTGATACTCAGATGCATGCGCAGTGATACTCAGATGCATGCGCAGTGATACTCAGATGAATGGGCAGTGCTACTCAGATGCATGCACAGTGATACTCAGATGCATGCACAGTGATACTCAGATGAATGTGCAGTGCTACTCAGATGCATGCATAGTGATACTCAGATGCATTCGCAGTGCTACTCAGATGCATGCGCAGTGCTATTCAGATGCATGCGTAGTGCTATTCAGATGCATGCGCAGTGCTATTCAGATGCATGCGTAGTGCTATTCAGATGCATGCGCAGTGCTTCTCAGATGCATGCGCAGTGATACTCAGATGAATGGGCAGTGCTACTCAGATGCATGCACAGTGATACTCAGATGCATGAGCATTGATACTCAGATGAAAGCACAGTGCTACTCAGATGCATGTGCAGTGCTATTCAGGTGCATGTGCAGTGATAATCAAATGAATGTTCAGTGCTACTCAGATGCATGTGCAGTGCTACTCAGATGCATGTGCAGTGCTACTCAGATGAATGCTCAGTGATACTCAGATGAATGCTCAGTGATACTCAGATGAATGCTCAGTGATACTGAGATGCATGTGCATTGCTACTCAGATGCATGTGCAGTGCTACTCAGATGCATGCGCAGTGATACTCAGATGCATGCACAGTGCTATTCAGATGAATGCGCAGTGGCAAAAAATTGCTCAATTTGCAAAAACATCAGCATTGCATACAACTCTGAATTAGGGCCATAGCTCAGCTTTAATTTGATGGATCAAGATGAAACAAGTGCAGGTTATTTCTAGGGAGTTTCCACTACTAAATGATGTGGTTTTCATGAAAATCGGTTCAGTGCTTTTTGAGCCTAACTTGGAACAAACAAGAGACAGACACAATGTAATAATATTAGAATAGATTATGTTTGACTTTTCACATTGCCCCCATTTATCATGAAACAACCTATTAGGATGCTAAAATGTCACTCTCTATAAGCACTCTAACAAATATGGGCTCTGCTCTGACTGGATGAATATTTTTAGTCAATCAAAAATGTTGAAATAGTGTGGAATATGGACCTTCCTTACTCTTTGGGACTCTATAATAAGTAATTGATCCTCTATAAGTGCATGAAATAAATGGTTTAAAAATAGATGACAACTGTTCCTATGCCACAATTGACTCAATGTGAAACCAATTGTATGTATAATCTTTGTTTTGTACTTAGGTGCATTTGAAACCATGATCTTCCTGCATCAAAGTAACAGAAACTTCACATCTCTAATCTGTGCTATTAGGAACCAGCCTCCTTCCACTCTCTAACCCTCAAATGTTTAGCACCTCAAAGTTATTTTGCTGCTCTAAATATTAAAATTATAACAGGTACTGATGTACAAGATGGAGGTGAAGGAAGCTGCTCTGGGTGTAGTCAAATGCATATTAAAAATAAAAAAACTGTAGATGTCAATGTTAAAAACATGAATATATATGGTGAGAGAGGGCCAAATGTAATAGGAGGAGAGTTTAGAAAATGTGAGAGTTTAGCAGTAAGCTCTCACATTGGTCAAGTGTTATCTTCAAAATGGGAAAACATCTGTATGAGAGTGTAAATCGAGAGAGTTTTTTTAGCCTAAAATCATGCGAGTTTGTCTGTTCTCGGACTGTATTATAGTGGGCGAGTTTAAAAAGTGTGAGAGTTTACAGCTAAACTCACATATTTTCTTATCTCTCATCCTATTACATTTGGCCCAAAGAGAGAAAGAGAGAGAGAGAAAGAGAGAGAGTGAAAGTAGACTGAATAGACTGAGGGCCTGATTCAGCAAGGAACGCAGATGCTAATACGCACGCAATTGGTCGATGTTTGTGCTCTGCGCATGCGTATGCATCACAGTGCATGTGCGCAAACTAGCAATTGCGATGGGAACTGCAATTGCTGAGGCTACACAGAGCCAGAGCACAGTGATCAATACGAATTGCCATTTGTGGGTGGTGACGGGGGGGTGGGGTGGTTGGGTGAACGCAGCCAAAGCACTGATAGCGTGCGTGGCTGGTAGCAATTTCTGAGTAAGGCAGGGCTTGTGCAAGTGTGCTTATAGGTCTGATGTTACTGATTGTTTCACTATGTTCCCCTAGTACACGGATGTGAGTAAGGGGAAGTGGGTGTCCTTATGTCAGGATGCGATCGCAATGTGAATGCAAACATTTAAATAGCACCGCTGATATTAGCAACTGCGGTGCATGCGTATAAGCAGAATAGCGATCCGTAGTGAATCAGGTCCTGACATCTATGAACAGACACTCAGAAATACATCTTTAACAAAAGAAGAAGTGCATAAATACAGTATATCAACTAGTGTTGTGTACCTGTATATCTACATCATAACATGTAAAAATAACACTTTAAAGTCAATATAAAATTGAAAGGTAAAAAATGACAAAAAGTTTTTACTTTTGCATTCACCTACTATTTCTGTAAGTTTAAGAATGCTGAAGCAATGTCTCACTGGGGGAATTTCAAAATGTGTTGCTGACAATACAATCAATGAACATACAGGAGAATACATTAACATTTTTTTTTACAATATTGATGACAAATTTCATCCTAGCCGTCTACATGTCTTAGAGACAAACGCTTTTAGGTTTGCCATAATCATGTATGTTATTAACTATTCCCTGAAGTCAATGATTGATTTATTACATTGCATTTTGCTTTTAAATATTTTTAACAGATAAGTGCATGGTAAAAGACTGTAAGATGGTTACTTACATTAATGTATTTCTGCTTCTGTTTACAATTCCTGATCTCTACAATGTAAGATGGAATTCAATGGTATAGTAATTGTACAGTTTTAGGTACGTGACTTATTTTCAAGGACTGTATTGTATTATTATGTGTTTCTATACTTTTGTTTATTCAACTGTAGCCCAGGTTGACATTCTATTATCCATAGAGGATGTACTGTACCGGAACTAACCCTCTGTGCAATTAATAAGTTGCAACACAGCACAAATTATGTGCATAGAATATAATAATGAGCAGTGGCGTAACTAGGGTAGGGTGAGCGGGGCATGTGCCCTGGACGCTGTGGCAGGCCCAGCAGAGGGGGCACCGCTGATCAGGACATCGTGCCCGCACCGCCACCATTGCACCCGGTCCGGACTGTGTGAAGACTACTGAACGAGCAGGCAAGTGTGCCTGCTGGTGCAGCTGGGGACTGTTAGGGGGAGCTGCAGCAGAAGTTGCGCAGCCCCTCCCAGGCAGTGTTGCCATTCAGAGCTACCTCCGGAGGCCAGGATGATTCTCCTTCCCCAGTGCTATCTCTGCTCCGGACCAGCTACTGCAGCCAGGTATTATTTTTTGTTGCTGGTAAGGGGGAGGACTGCCAGGGGGGGGGGTGACTTTCAATTGTTGTCAGCCATGTTTTTACTTGGCTGGCTGCATTTGTGTGAAAGGTATGTGCCTGTGTCAGTGTGTGTGTCATTGTGTATCTATGTCAGTGTGTGTATGTATGTCAGTGTGTGTGTATGTGTGTCACTGTGTGTGTATGTGTGTCAATGTGTGTGTATGTGTGTCACTGTGTGTGTCAGTGTGTGTCACTGTGTGTGTATCTGTCAGTGTGTGTGTATGTCGGTGTGCATGTGTCACTGTGCGTGTGTATCTGTGTCAGTGTGGGTGTGTGTGGCACTGTGTGTATCTGTGTCAGTGTCAGTGTGTGTGTATGTGTATCTGTTTCACTGTGTGTATGTGTGTCACTGTGTGTGTATGTGTGTCACTATGTGTGTGTATCTGTGTCAGTGTGCGTGTGTCACTGTGCATGTGTATCTGTGTCAGTGTGGGTGTATGTGTGGCACTGAGTGTGTGTATCTGTGTCAGTGTGTGTATGTGTGTCAATGTGCGTGTGTCAGTGTGTGCATCTGTGGCAGTGTGTGTGTCAGTGTATCTGTATCAGTGTGTGTGTTTGTGTCTGTGTCAGTGTGCGTGTCAGTGTGTGTATGTGTGTATGTCAGTTTGTGTGTATCTGTGTCAGTGTGTGTCAGTGTGTGTGTATCTGTGTCATTGTGTGTGTGTATCTGTGATGATGTGCTGAGAGATGACACGGATGGGAGGCAATGGTGTGGCTGGGAGACAATGTAGGGGAGAGATGATGGTGTGCTGAGAGATGATACAGGGGTAGGCAGTGGTGTGGCTGAGAGTCGACACAGGGGCAGTTGATGGTGTGCTTAGAGATGACACAGGGGGGAGGCAATAGTGTGGCTGAAAGACAACACAGGGAAGGAGGTGATGATGTGCTGAGAGACGACATAGGGGGGGATGCAATGGTGTGCTAAGAGATGACGTAGGGAGGTAGGTGGTGGTGTGGCTGAGAGATGACGCAGGGGAGAGGTGATGCTGTGCTGAGAGACAACATAGGGAGGGGATATGATGGTGTTCTGAGAGATGATGCAGGTGGGTAGGTGATGGTGTGGGTGAGAGACAATGCAGGTGGGAGGTGATAGTGTGCTGAGCGATGATGTAGGGAGGGGAGATGATGGTGTGTTGAGAGATGACACAGAGGGGTAGGCTGTGGTGTGGCTGTGAAACGACACAGGGGGGAGGTTCTGGGGTGCTTAGAGATGATGCAGGGGGGAGGCAAAAGTGTGGCTGAGAGACAACGCATGTAGGGAGGTGATGATGTGCAGAGAGATGACGCAGGGGGAGAATGTGTGGCTGAGAGACGCAGGGGGAAGGAAGTTACACAGGGAGAAGGATACTCATTGAATCGCTGTTGTATGATGATGAACTTGTTAATATTTCAACACAAACCGCCATCTTCCGGACTATGTGACCTACAGTACATGAAAAGTGAATACCGACTGAAGACGCCGTCATCCCAGGGAGGAAACATCTCTTCAGAGGTACCATATTGTGAGAAACCACTGTATACGTAAGGTGCATATGGAATGGAAAGGAATGTTCCCAAAGTGACGAGAAAAGGGTGGCGTGTCATGTCGGCACACCCCATTTTCAGTGAACACGCCCCTTCAGTATGTGACCACACCCATTTTTTTCCACAAGCCACATTTTTTTTACGTGTATGTGTGTGTGTGGGGGGGCTCCATTCTTAAACTTGCCCTGGGTTCCAAAAACCATAGTTACGTCACTGATAATGAACCTCCTTTATCTCTTTTGATCTCCACTCCTTCATTATCTCCACATAGTACTAAGCACTATCTCTGTCCTATATTGTAAGATTGCACACAGAGCCCTCCTATCTCTTTGTCTGTTTGTTATAACTTAGTATTTTTTTATTACTGTATTTGTTCATAGTTGTAAATCCCTATTGGTATGGTAAATACTACTACTGCTACTACTACTACAACTATTATTACTTCTGCTGCTACTACTACTACTACTATTCCTTCTGCTCCTACTACTACTTATTATTATTTATTATTAATTTTATTATTATAAAAATGTATGGATTAAAGAATATTTGTGTGGAGCACCATTTAGCATAATTGATACCAGCTGGGATTGCAGAAATTCTCAATATTGTTGTACTATTGACATATTCAACACTCTTTTTTTATGCTGCCAGATTTTTCCATAACAATACCAAATAGTCAGTCTAATTAACATACATACACACACACACTAGTACATTGTGCTGCATCACTTCTGTCTCCACCCCGTCTCAGCATCCACTATGTCTGGCTTTGCCTCCCTCTCTGCTGTTCTGACCTCCCACCCCACTACTCCACCACAGCTCCATCACTGATGCGCTGTCACAACCTCCCCATTTCTCTGTCCTGCCCCCACTCCCCCCATATTCATGGCTTCCATACGTACCCTGTTCCCGTCTGCCAGTCCTTCTCTCCTAGGTCTGTCCCATCTCCCTTTCAGTGGGAGCGATTGGGGCATGCACCTAAGCTTCGACTGCAAAAGCGTTAAAGAAATTGGACAGACCTTACACATTATTAAATATATATTATAAAATATACATATAATGTGTTGCTAAATTATTGAAACTCCAGATTGTTCCACACAGTGTTTTATTGCAATTTGACTTGTGAGCCTAACCACAGTAAGGACAATTATAACTTTGAAGGAGCTGCAGAGTTCAGTGGCTGAGACTGAAGTGAAGGTGCACCAGTCAATCATTTCAAAAGCTCTACATACAACTGACATGTATGGGAAGATTGCTAGCAAGAAACCCTTACTAAAGTGAAGCCAAAGTAAAGTACATCTGGACTTTTCTAGAAAACAGTGATCCAGCTAAAATGTGGGATACATTTCTGTGGTCAGATGAGACAAGAATTGAGCTTTTTGGCCCCAATTCAATATGTAACATCATCATGTGGGGTAACCCTAAAACTAACTTGGGAGAGATTGGAGGGGATAAGGGGACCATGGGAGAGACTGCAGGAGATAAGGGGCCAGTGGGAGAGACTGCAGACATTAAGGGGCCAGTGGGAGAGATTGCAGGGGAAAAGGGAACAGTGGGAGAGGCTACCGGGGAAAGGGAGAGAGTGCAGGGGAAATGGAGTACCTCTGTGGTGTGCACTGCAGCTACAGTGGGGTCAGCCTTCTTCTGTGCAGTGCCAATAGAAGCAGGGCGTAAGGAGGAGAAGAGAGGAAGTGAAGAGATCTGAGGGTGGGCTACTGCAGAGCTGAGGAAGGGAAACTGTTCTGGTGGGGGGCCTGAGGGGGGAAACTGGGTGTGTATGCCAGCCCCTTCTCATGCTAGCTGCACTGTGCCACAGCCTGACACTGACAGCCAGGAGGCAGGCAGAGAAGCCTTCCCAGCTGTCACTGGTATGTGCACAGAGTGCAGTGGCAGCCCTAGTGCTGCACAGTTGTAACAGCCCAGGGGGCAGGTGGTAACCTGCCCCCTTCCTAGCACACCACTGATTGAAGGATTGATGGATGGTTCTAAAGACAGGGAGATACTACAAGACAACTTGATTCAGTCTACTAGAGAACTAAAAGATTAGAAAAAAGTGCACCTTTGAGAAAGACAATGATAACTACAGTATTACAACATCAAAGTACACTGACATTGCTGAATAACGATGTCATGCAGCAGCCAAGTAGTAGTACACCAGTAGTACACCATGTAAATCCTAGCCTGTCCAGCTCTATCTAAAAATAGAAAAACAACATGTGACCTTGAGTGCCCAAGTAAGGGCCAATAAGTCAGTCCAATATTCATTGAAGATATTCAAATTATTCATCCATGATATTCACTTTGTAACATACAAATAAACATTTAATGAGTAACAAAGCTGTGTTAATATTTCTTGGAACTACAGTACTCACAGTACTCAACAATTTTCTTTTGTCAGCACATATCGCAGATATTTATCTTTCTTTTGAATGGACAAACTTTGTTCTTTTGTGCTCAAATTATTCTAGAAAAAAATCAAAAGTACATGCTCCTCATAGTGTATAAACTATTATTAAAACATTTAAACAGTAAAAAGCACTCTTGTATTGAGCCCCATCTCTGCTAAACACCAAAATGTTTTAACTATTAAAGTATTTTTCAAGGTGAATATACTTGGTGGAACTCCTCTTTTCATACCCATTTTCACCAATAATATGAATAGTAGGCAGGGTAATTAAACAATTAATTAAACAATTAATTGGGTGTCCAATCCCAAACATGAAATATATCACACCTTTTTTATGGTTCTGGATGCTACCATTTATGTTTATTTGTACAGGTTGAGTCTCGGATATCCAAAATGCTTGGGACCAGAAGTATTTTGGATATCAGAATTCTCTGTATTTTGGAATAATTGCATACCATAATGAGATATCTTGGGAATAAGACCCATGTATAAACACAGAATGCATTTATGTTTCATATACACCTTATCTAAATAGCCTGAAGGTAATTTTATACAATATTTTTAATAATTTAGTGCATTAAACAAATTTTGCGTACATGCACAAAATTAATTTATGTTTCATATACAGCGTATACACCCAGAATGAAGATAATTTTATTCAATCTTTAATAATTTTGTGCATTAAATAAAGTTTGTGTACATTGAAACATCAGAAAGCAAAGGTGTCACTATCTCAATTGCACTAAAAAGAAAATTAGTATTTCAAAATATTTCGTATTTCTGATTATTTGGATATTAGAGACTCTAGACCTGTATTTACCACCTGCTACATCATAGAGACACAATAAATTTAGTTGTTAATAATGTCTTTGATATTGTTGATAATTAATTGGAATATATAATATTAAAATAAATCCAGGTTTGGTGCGAGACAGTTACCTTGGAAAGACATAGCCAACCTGATGATTCCCAAGGGTTTAAACTTAGTCAAGGAACCTTCTTCTAATAACGAACACAATGAGCTAAAGGTAGAAAGGCAGAAAATTCTTGAAACATGTTTCTTTTTTGTCATGAATTTCATTGTACCACAGAAAAAAAAAGATTCCCTCCAGCTCACTGCAGCAATATCAGCAAAAAATATTTAAATATTACATTATAATATAGATTCAGATGTATTAGTTACATACATTTGCAAATACTGTGTATGAATAAGCGCCAGGCCATCGTCAAGGCTCCTCTATACTGGCATCGCTAACATTAAGGGGTTCATGTCCGAGAAGCAAGGTACCCCAAAAAATTCCAGCCAAGGACCATCCCCAGGGCATCACACAAAAGGATTAGAAAGAATTAAAATGACATAAATAATAAACAAACAATTAGAAAAGTGATAAATAAAATATCTATGTGAATTACGTGGTGATGCCCTGAAAAAGGTCATATAATTTGTAATTATAGAACCCAGAGTGGGTGCTACTATTATGAGCAATAATTATTTTGGGGTGAACGTTTGGGAGTGGGGCCCACCGGAGTTGTTCTGGCTGGACCTTTTTCAGGGCATCACCACTTAATTCACATAGATATTTTTTTATCACTTTTCTAATTGTTTATTATTTATGTCATTTTAATTGACTGGAACCTCCGTCCGGCGGCGGGCAGCAGGTGGAGAGTCCCCGGCGCCCACTGCCATGACGTCAGCTCAGGGTCCCCCTCACAAGTACAGGTGGCCGCGGCTCTTCTAGAAGCACGCGCGCCGACCTGCAAGAAATTTAAAGGGACAGGAGCACCAAATGTGAAGTCACATTTGGTGCGAGATTTGGACTTCTCCCTATGCTCCATACCATACTCCAACTTTCCAGTACTTACCTGTTATCCTGATCTTGACCTTGGCTTGTTTGTGACCTCGATTTCATCTGACCCCTTGTACTGCTCCTGATCTATGGTTCTGACCTCGACTTCTCCCTGTGACCCATTTATGTCTGCTCCCTGGTACTGTCTCATCTGTTTGGTATTGACCTGGCCTGTCGACTACGTTATTCTTATGCACTACATCCAGTACTCACCAGCACCTGTATAGGGGAACCTAACGTGAGGGCTGCGACCTGTGTGTCGGATGCAGCCAAGTCCATACCTTCTTGCGAGGGTCCCTGAATACCGCCGGCACATTAGACTCCACGCCTCAGGCATAGGTCTAGCCAATTCCCTAAATATGGGACACACCCACTATCCATCCGATAGTTGTGACAGTGCAACTTTGAGTGACAGATAGTGCCGTTTGTGGGTGGAAACAGGGAAAGGTCTTTGAAAACGGGGGAGTGGATGTGTGAATGCAGGCATGTCTGAGCATCAGAATGCCATTCTTTGGCTGTGCATAATTAGCATGGAAGCATCATTGTACACATCACCTGGTTGTATTTCAGCCTGCAGTGGATGCAGTGCTTGTGATGGGGTAGGATCTACCTCAAGGGCTGTGAGCAGCTTAAATGGCTCGCAATGTTATTGAATAATCATACACTTCCTGGAGATGACATGTGCTAAGAAATATAAAGGTGTGCATTATTAAACTGGTGTGCGACCACTCTGCCATTTCTCTCTAAGATGTAGAGGGTGTCCTTAAGCCTGGCTGTGCGATTACGGAATTTGCATACCCGGCCCCGGACGGCTGCGAAAGTGCGCTGTGTCTGGATCTGAATCAGGTCCAAGGTTCAATGTTGTAGGTGAGCAGCTGTCTTGGTGGGTAGCCTCTTCTGTTAAATAAAGATAAAAATCTTCCAGTTGGTGGTCCATGAGCAGAGTAGACTTTTGACCATACAAAAATTGCTGAGTTTTTTTATACCCCCTAGTATACTAACAGCCTCATGATTCATTTGTGTTTAATTTTCTTCTGCCATTGTCAGGACCATGATTGAAATGCAATTGGTTTATTCACTCTATTTATCAGGGTGTGAGGCATGGCTTTTGCTATGCTATGTAGTGACACAGCACATGGCAGATTAATAGGTAAATATTGGTTGACATGAGCAAGCACCTTGTCTGAAATAGTCAATTTCTTTGATTCTAAAATGCCTGGTCAAAGCTCCTCTTGCAACATACATTATTTTGCAGCAGTGCACTCAATGGATGTAGTAATGTAGAAATGTTAGAAAATAACTTGTGGTAGTAGTTTACTACCAAGAATGATCTTACAGTAGCTACAATTTTATCATTCAATTATTTAGATCATCCTCTGTCAAAGGCATGTCTACAGTATGATATTCATTGTTGGAAGATCCCGTACTTGTCCTTGTTTACCTTATGGCCATGCAGTATTCTTGACATCTGACAGGGATTTTTGATAATTAAAGTATTCCTTGGCGTCTTTATCATCAATGACATTATCACCTAAATAACATTGAGCACCTGGTATTACTTGCTAGGGTCCATGGTTTACGGCTTTTTGCCAAAGAGTGGGAGCTGAAGATATCTTAAATATGAGCCTGTTGTTTTGCAACAGAACTTTGTGGGTTAAAAGTCAAATATTTTTTAAAAGCCCAAACAACTTCCATTATTTGATATGATTTTGCTAGTTCAATTGTTGAAAAATGGTCTCCCCCTGACAGGGTTGTAAATATATCCACTGTTTTAGACAATGGCTATTACAGCATGTGTAGAACAGAGTTAATTGTTGTTTTGAAATCTCCAGAAATCCTTTTGTGCATTCACTACATTCTACCAGAGAGAGTATTGTAGAATCTATTAACTCGTGTAAATCCTCCTCCACCCTTGGTCAAGTGGCATAAGCAACTGGGCATGCTATGAACAATTTAGAAAATGTATCAACTTCCAATTCAATATGAGCCATGATCCATGTAAGGATACCTACTATATGCCCTTTTAGAAATAGGCTGAGCCATCTCCAGTAGTATTGCCAAACCTTATTCAGTAAGGTCAGTCCATGATTTTTCAGATATCAAACTGTGTATGGACCATCAATGAAAGTTGATTTTTATGTAGTGTTTCCTGCCCAAGCAAGGCAAGACTGCCATTTTGTAATATGTACAACATCACTAGTATATATTTATTTAAATACATTTATATTTATGAGCTGTTTTTCTTTTAACCTTGAATTTGTCAGGGCAGAGACTGAGGAGGTAATCAAATCAGCAGCACAGGAATAGTGATCTGTGTTAACTACACTGCATATATAGTTGTTCCAAATTAGTACCATATGGCTTCTGTATATGCATTATGAGAGCTGTGGGTTGTCATGATCATGATATCTGACCAGACTGTCCCTCAAACTGCTCTCTCAAGACCCGCCTCTTCATCAAGCTTATCCTTTCCTCAATCTGATCCTAATAACTCTGGAGACTAACAGCAACCATCCCATTACAGTATTGTTAGCATTACCCTCCTCTAGATTAAAATATTTTACAAGTAGTACAGTACAGATTATAGGGTATGTTCTGATACCTGCTGTGCAGCACTGTGTACTATGTACTCAATGAGTATTCACATAGAACTCCATTTTATTTTACAGAGCATTACAACTTTTAAACCAATCAGGTACTGTTGAAATTAAAGCAAAGAAAACAACTTTAAGATAATATGCACTTATCCATATGCATGCATCTAGGACTATCAGCATCAAAGCACAAATACAGTAGCTTTAAGACCACACATTAAACTCGTAAAATGAATGTGTGTTCAATGCCTTGGGGACAACACATGTTGAGGCTTGTTGTGCAAATTCCAAACCTACAGCATAACATCTGATAGTGGACTTATTTGAAATTCCCTTTATAGTAATATGAATGAAAATAAATTGAAGACTCTTTTGAGAAACATAGTATGTGACATGTGGAAGTTCAAAGAAAAATTTAGTTTTGATGTTTCACTGTAGACTGCTAATCACATACCAGCAATCAGCAATGGACTACAATAAGATAAATCATATTTTGTTATGTCAGGTGGGACAGATAGACACCTAAACCCTGAATTGCCAAAAAAGATAAAATGAGCAAAACTATTGTATTCAATGTGAGAAATAAAACTTAAAATAGAAAAATATTTTTAATATAGCAATATATACTTCATATAAATTAACATTAATTAGCATTAACCAACATGTTTAATAAAGGGATACATGAAAATTTTGTTTATGGTTATACAAACAGTATATCTGATTCAGAATGTCTAATCGAAGCTAATTGTCAATAAAAAACATAATGGTAAGGCTACATAGACACACAGTAGTGTAATGAACACTGAAGTTGAACTGTGCAGCTAATGCTCTGGGCAATGGAACCCTGTGGCTAAATATCATGATAGTTCACCAAGACAGAAATGTCTCCAGGACTAATGTAATTGAAGATTGGTAGTGATTAACTGAAATTGTCCACAATTAAAGTAGTCAGCACCAAAATAAAATGGTACGGTGTTCAAAGTGGCCTGGGCATAAGCCAAATATATTGTAGACCAGGTAGTCAGGGCCTATACTGGAACATTGGTAACATTACAAATTCTGGTAGAAGAAACTTACTAGAGTATCTCTCTATTAAGTACACACATAAAGATGCCATCATTGAGAGTAGAAAGAGGCTATCCATGTGCCTAAGACAAGACAATGGCACTAAGAACCTTCTCACAGAACCTGCATCTCCAGGCCTCTTGCACTCCAGGAAACAAGTCAAATTCCAAACTGTAGGTGAACTATATCTAGTGGTAAGATGTTTTATGGTGATAGGCTTTGACCTCTCATTGCTACTGTATATTTGACTGGAGAATGTACCATAGTTGTGATGTGTGACATATACTCCTCCTTAATAAACAACTTCAGGTTTACCAAGTTGCTCTGCATGAAATATCTTAAGCAGTTTGAGAGCATGAACATTTTCAGCAGGTTCCCATGATCTAAGGCTCTAACACTTCCATTAAATCAAATATTGCTGCTTTATTTGAAATAATCAGGAGTTCATTATATTTTCTGCAATTACTGATGTGTCCTAATACAAAAATCATTTTTGCACTATATGGTGTGAGACACCTGGTGCGACTTAGCTGGTTTGCCATGAGTAGTGATTCCTGTGCTTGCATACTTTTTCCTAAATTTCGCAGGTTGTCCTCTGTCTTTTGCCTTTTTACCCAGTTTGTGTAAACGGTCCTGAATTTGCAAGTTAAGTTAAATATAGTGTACTAAATAATTATGATTAGAATTTTTGTTGCAAAAGAAATTGGTTTAAAGTCGCAGATGAAGATGCATATTTTAAGAAGAAGTTGCTTGCTACAGCAGTTTCACAAATCTCTGCAGTGCCCCAAACAGGGCTTTTTTTTGCAGACTTTGAGGATAGGTGTATGTGGACACATCTGTAGCTCATCAAGCTCAAAAAAGTTTATAAGTGGGAAAACAGGGTTTTGTGAAGATGGTGACACTGCCATTTTATTCTGAAATACATGAAAACAACAGATGACCACAAAGTTACAATAAATATGCTACACAATTGGGTTTGGTATGTTATGTTGACATGGTCAGAATGTCTACGCTATGTTTTTGATGTAAATGTTTCATAACCCTTTAGCCTATCCCAAATTCTATGTCAAAAATAGAGATTCAGAACATGGCCCCTATGGGTAGTTGTGGCAATTGGAACGTAGATGAGGCTGAATAGGCAAGTAATTTAGGACTCTTGTCCTGGCTGCTTGCAGTTGGAACTGCTGAATAGAAACCTCAAATTAAATGAAGCAGATGACTGCAGAACGGACTGCTCTAACAACAGTGGTGATACACTGTTGCCTGGAGCTGGCAAGCAGCATATAACTGTGCAGGTGATGATGCTGAAGAATGCATAGGATTGCTGGGGCTGCATATAGCTAATTAGATGGAATGGCACTAGCAGCTGGAACAACACTGGAGATTTGGAAATCACAGTGAGCTGGATCAACACTGAAGACTTGGAAGCACAAGGAACATAAATCCTAGGTGTACACAGGAACCTCGGAGTCAAGTGTTCAATCAACATAGGAGAGAAGTAGTATGGACATCTATTTCCGAAACTGTAGGGTTTGAATCAGGTGCTCTGGTTGCTGATTGGCTTGGCTGATCATGTGGCAGGACCTCAACTGACCGGTTGGCTGGCCAGGTGCCAACACTCTAAGATGGTAGCACACAGAAACTGCAACTACACTGGAGGACAGCAATTTGGCACCCACCTGACATTAGCAGGTAAGTTTGGGGTTTCAGGAGCCACTCACAATACTGCTGTCACCGTCGAAGGGATTGGAGGCTGTGTTCCTGGGCTAGGTCTTGGACCTGTCTTGTTCGACTCAGATGCTCTCTGGAGGAGACTAGGTTTAAAGAAGTTCCTGCACATGAAGGATTGAATTGGCAGAAGGAGCCTAAGAGTGGTTTCTGTGGCACAGTAGCTCTCAGGTAGGTGTCACTGTTTAAGACTGGTAGGTAACTGGACTCCAGGTGAATGGAGGATGGCTAGTTAGTCACTGGTTAGGACCAGGAGGTAACTGTACTCCAGGTGAATGAAGGATGGCTGGATAATCACCGGTAAGGACCAGGAAGTAACTGGACTCCAGGTGAATGGAGAACGACTGGATTGTCACTGGTTAGGACCAGGAGGTAACTGGACTCCAGGTGAATGGAGGACAACTGGATTGTCACCGGTTAGACCGGGAGGTAACTGGACTCCAGGTGAATGGAGGACGACTGGATTGTCACCGTTTAGGACTGGGAGGTAACTGGACTCCAGGTGAATGGAGAACGACTGGATTGTCACTTGGTAGGATTGGGAGATAACTGGACTCCAGGTGAATGGAGGACGACTGGATTGTCACCGGTTAGGACCGGAAGGTAACTGGACTCCAGGTGAATGGAGGACAGCTGGATACGCATGGAGTATATATACTGAGGATTCAGCAAATACACTGGGAGCACAGTAAGGGAGTTCAGTAATAGACTGAAAGTCCTGTTGCACTGGCAACTTGCTAGTGGGACAGGAGGTGCCTTTATACAGACTGCTGGAAACTGACTAGCCGGATTCTGAGGGTGAGCTGCTTCAATGGTGGAGACAGCATCACATGCCCTGGTCCAAGATGGCAGTGCCCATCTTCCCCTGGAGGAGAGTAGCCGGTCCACATGGGATGCTGGACCTGACGCCGCAGGAAGACAGCAGATGCCAGCAGAGGTCTGTGGAGAAGAGGACGCTGACGGAGCCACCCGGAGGGAACAGAGCCGCTGCAGCACCATGCGGGCGCCAAGGGAGAGTGCCTGCAGAGCTAAGTAACGGGTCTGAGTCTGGGGTCTCTGTGGAGGCATGTGGCAACTGCCCCAGAGTTGAATGTATGCCACCATGACCCTAACAGTAACCCTATCACTAACCCTAATGCTAGCCCCAACCATATCCTTAATGGTAAACCCTAATGGTAACCCTAATCCTAATGTAAATGTCAACATTTTGACATTGTTATTACTTTATATGTCAACATTCTGTCACTGTCATCATTTACCAGGTGTCGACATTTATGATTTCAACATTTTAACCCTCACCAACATCATTACTGTTGACACTCGGGTGTTGACATTATGAATGTCTACATTGCTAATGTCAACTTCATGACTGCAGTAGATAACCACCCTCAACACCCCCCTGAGTAAACTCAAGTATAGGACTGACCAACCTGTGGCTCTTCAGCTGTGGTGAAAATATAAGTAGCAGCATGATTTACAAGCTGATTGGTGGTGGCGTATGCTGGGTCTTGTAGTTTCACAATAGCTGGAGAGCCACAGGTTAGCCAGGCTTATTCAAGTTGGTCTACTCAGTTTATCTGTCTGTTTTTTGGATGATAATTTCTTGAGTTTTGAGCTTTACAGAGTCTAATTTCATATGTTTTTTTCAATAATATAGTTGGTTCTTAGAAATATCTGTTACCATCGGTACTTATTATTATTATTATTATTATTATTATTATTATTATTATTATTATCATCAATCATCATCATCATTATTATTATTATTATTATTATTATTATTATTATTATTATTATTATTTTTATATATAAACTCTGCAGTGTGGAGCAATTCAACATAATTATCTTATTATAGTGCCACTTCCAATTGTAGAAACTGATGTTTTGCATATACCTCCGATGGTGGGGGGTGCCATTCTGGTCATGTGCAGGACCCATTCTGCACATGTGCAGATGGGTCCTGCATCATCACATGCAGTGCCTCCTGAGCACCAACCTGATTCACAGGCTGCAACCACTTGGGGGCAGGGTGGGGGCAGTGCCAACCTCCGTTCTGGAAAACGGGCGTGTTATCAGGACCACTGTTCAAATATTCATTTTACTTTTACAATTTTGCACTTTATTTGGAATGAAAAGATGAAGAGGAATCCTTATGGATACACAAAGACTTGCACATTCCTTCCAGAAATAGGCTGGAAATTGTGTTTCTTTATCTATCACTATGCTTTCTGGACAACCATGAAGCCTGAACATACTGTATATTTAAAAATAAATGCGTGGTATGCAGAACTTTTTTTTAAAACTGTACAAATTGTGCCATCTTAGAAAAATGGTCTACCACCATCCAGATTGAGGTAAACCCCTATTAAGAGCAATTAGGATGGTAGCTCTATAATAATATCTATATAGATCTCTTTCCAATATCTATATAGATATCTTTCCATGGAGCAAATTAAGTAAATCTAACAGGTCATACATCAGATGCTTTGGTTCTGGCACAAAGTGGACAAGCAAAAAAATATAGTTAATATCTCATACTTTTACATGTACTTTTTGCCAAGATCGCAATATTGTGTGACATAGTGTCCTTTTCAACATAGGATGCATACATTTAATTTACTGTTATCTTCATAAAACTCACTCAAGAATTTAAATTAAAGAATTTAAAAAAATGTATTGAACAATGGAAATTTATCTAAAAATGGAGTTGTGCATTTGACTCAAAAAATATTTGTGTGCTAAAAGTTGTTTTCATGCAGTGACATAACCACTAGTGTAACTACTGTGGGCACTGACAATAACAAGGACCTACAGTATAGTAAGTAGACCAAATTAACTTAAAAAGCTGTTCTCAGCGATTTGTATGAGTGCAACAGGCCACAGAGTTTTAATCTCTAATAACTCCCCCTTCCAGCATTTATTGCAGCATGGTCTTTGGACACTCAAATGACCAATCAAATCTTTTTTAATTACTGGAGCTGCATACACACACAACGATTTAGTTAATGAACGATTTTAGTAAACAATTTTTTCCCTTGAAAAATTTAACTAAAATCGTTTACTAAAGTTGTTCATTTACTAAATGTAATGAACGATTTTTATGAACTACAAACGATTTTTAAATATTAACTTAATGAAAATCGTTGAGTTGACAAGTCTGACTGAACTACAAACTACAAACTACAAACGTGAACGCGCATGAACAATAATCGTTCATCGTTTGACTCAGAAAGTGAACGATTTTTTCAAACGATTATCATTAAACGATATCGTTTAACGATAATCATTCAAAAAATCGTTGTGTGTGTATGCACCTTAATTCTTAAAACAGTGTCTGTTTTCTGAATGTTTGACCCATTGATTAAATAGATGCAGGTAGCTGGACTTTAATAAACAATATGAATATGATGGAGTACAGACTGATGAGTGATAGACTAGTGCAGTACTTCTCAAACTTGGTCCTCAGGACCCCACAGAGGTCACGTTTTCCAGGTAACCCAGCAGGTGCACAGGTGTAGTCATTACTCACTGACACATTTTAAAAGATCCACAGATGGAGATAATTATTTCACTTGTGTTTCTATGAGACCTGGAAAACATGCACTGTTGGGGTCCTGAGGACTGAGTTTGAGAACTTGTGGTCTAGTGTGTGATGAGATGATAAATCAATTTGTGATCATGTCACAAACTTTCATGACATAAGCTGTGTGGGATGACACTGAATGGTGTGTAAAGTTGGCATACATTTGTGTGTCTTGATTGCACAAGCTATGTAATGAAACCCAGGATCATGTGTGATGTGTGGGCTAGTGTGTGATGGTGCACTGGCTGTTGTTTGATAGGGTCACAGGCTGTAGATATTGACTTACAGTCTGGTGTGTAATACAGACATGGGGCAAAATTTACTAAGTGGTGGGTTTGCATTGGTTTTGCAACTTGCGATTTGCTAAGGGCAAAACCTCAGCAAAACCACAGTGAAAGCACACTTTAGAATATAATTGGATACAAAAGCAACATGAGTGTTTTAGACCATGGAAAGAATAGTATCTTCAAAATTATCAAGCGGGAGTTTCGAAATCCACCATAAATCTGCCAGTGAACCTGCCCAAACAATAGACCTGCCTATGGAAGGCAAATTTGGTTAAGCACTGCCCACATAACTATAATATGTGCAGGCTTCATTATGTTTAAAAGGATAGAAATTTATAACCAGCCCTGGACCTCTGAGGTTGGTCTGGTATTTGAAAATAGGGGGAACATTGTGTTGAGTTGTCCCTACTTTCCAATAACCAACACCATGATGAACCACCCGGTAAAATAACACTATTGCATCAAGATGCAGGGCAATTGTCCCCTGCCATAAAGTTAACCAGCCCCAAACTGGTCAGCCTAATGGCGGGTATCCACTTGCCAATTAAAATGAGCGATTGAACAATAATGATATCCTAATCGTTCAATCACTCAATCATGCACAAATCGGGAATGAAAATGTTGGAAACGACCAGCGATTCACTCTCCCGCTGGTTGTTTCCGACATCAATCATCTCCTGAACATGCTGGTCAATCTGCCGATAACAACAGATTGACCATGTTCAGGGATGAAGGTGGGTGCCTACACTGAACGACATATAATTAAGTGTAGGCACTGCAGTGGAAGAGGAATGACTGTACAATTACAATGTTGTAATCGTACTGTTGTTACACTATCTGCTAGTGAATACGCACCTTAAGGCTGGAATCTCTTGGAAAGTTGGGACAACCCAAAAAAAATGGGTCCCCCCTCCCAATGGCTCTTCTGTGCACTCCTGGTGGCAGTGGAAGCAGGGGTAATGGTAATGAAATAGTTAATGTTTTTTTACAGATGGCTTACAAGTCTCAGCAGGCAGGCCTCCCCTGGCATGATGGCACCTGTAGAACCAAAAGAAATAGTATGCCCGGACATAAAGGGCCTGCTGATGTTTGTAGTCTGCTTGTAAAAAAAATAAAATAAACACAACACACACTGACTGTTCTAGTATTTTGTACATTAAAAAATCACTAAACTACACAGCACTCATTCTCCAATTTCACACTCACAAATCCATGAAGCAGGTCTTCTTTGATCCATGTAAGCATCCACAATCTTGGCAAGACAAAAACAAAAAAATTACGAACTGTTAAACCAGATTCTGCCAGGTATTTCTGATGATTGTTTTCTGATCTGGTTGCAAGGTATATTGTATATTAACAAAATGTTAACATTTAGCTATTGGCCTATTTTTAACTCCTGGGAGGGACATAACCTTCAAGGGATAATGGGCCTAATTCAGACCTGCTCGTGAGCGCTGAGCGCTCGCAAGCGGGTCTATGTTGCCCAAGTGCGCATGCGCACGACGGAGGCGGCTCCGTCGTGCCCATGCGCGAGACCCAAATAATGATGGCCAAGCCTTCATTATGGGTCTCGCACCAAAGGGGGCATGCTGTCGATGGTGATTGACAGCACGCCTCCTTTGGTGGGCGTGCTGGGGGCGAGGCTGCCCAGACAGAGGGGTTCCCATGGGAATGCCTACCGTCTGGGGCCGGCCCCACTGACATCACTAGTGATGTCAGTGGGAGTGCTTTTGGCTCTGACAGAGCCAAAAGCACTCCAGGGCTTGCGGCAGCGAGACCCTACCGCAAGGGTCTTGTCGCAAGCCCGATGGTCGCGATGGTCTTGACCATCACGACCATCATTTTGGCCGCTCGTTATAGCTGTGGGTGGTCACCCACAGCTATGCGAGTGGCCAGGAGGCTGCTCCAAAATGAAGGAGGGATGGCCCTGATTCAGTGCGAGCGCTCTGTCAGAACGTCCGGCTCTGAATCAGGGCCAATATTTTAAGAACAGAAAATCTGTAATATATGACACCTACACTAATGCTAATTGTCTCCAGATTAAAAATGTACTTTTTCATAAAAATAAAATTAAACAAGAACAAGAAGCAACAATACACATACTTCAAACTTATACAATGAAAGCACCAATGCACACAACAGATACAACTCGGTAAATGAGCATAATGTATACTTAATATATCACTGGGCATGTTGTGTGGTTTACTTCCTGTAACATTTTGTTTTGTGGTATATGCCCACTTCCCTATTATAACAACATGAGTTAACATTCATTGATCCGCTTTACAAAACACAAAAATACATTAACTCTGTGTTCTTACATTTCCTGGAACGCTGTCATATACAATCTACACCACATAAAACTAGAAATGTTGACCTTGAAAGAAAAGAAAAGACAATAAACAGCAGACCAGGCCGAGATCTAGGTTCTGTCAAAATGATTTCTTATTCCATTTTATTAAAGCATTGCCAAGCTTTATCACTTCTGTGTTCAACTCTTACAGTGGTGGCAGTCCACTTGTATTGGTAAATTGCTTAGTTAAAGCATACATATGCCTTTTGTTTTGTCACCATGATTTAGATGATGTTTGTACTAAAAGTAAAGGATCATAATCATTTAAAACAAAGCATTTACTGAAAATGTCTTTTGACTACTCTAGTAGAAGAAGTAAAGAAAGTGGAATATCTATTGAGCAGTTTAAGTTATAGTCAGCAATAGCTGTAACAAATTATCACTCACAGTCCAGCTTTATTGCAGTCAAGTTGTCACTATGCACAATGAATACTCAGTGATTTTGCCATTTTCCACTTCTTAAAATGTGTTTAGCTGATTTTCCAAGATATCACTACATTTGATTATACACAACCATCTTATCTTCTACAACTTACAGATCAGATAAATTAAAACTTGATTATTGAGATCCACTATAAATTTAACAAAACAGATGGCTGCTCTGTTCTCCACAGTACATAAACCTGTTTGACTCCAAACAATAATTTTCGTAGTTGCTCTCAGAATATTTGGGAGACTTGAAATCTAAAGAGTTGTCCATGGCTTCTGGAAGAGCTCGGAATCCTCACGAATCTAATGTGGGTACCATTTATATAGCTGCAAAGAAATAAATCCTTCCTCTGTCATTAAAAAAAAAAAAATACTTAACCACTTGAGTGGCTAATGCATTTTCCAAAGAAAAGTCTCCAAAATCATTATCAAATCATGTAAATAAATGCTATTCAAACACAATTCAGTATAATTTTATTGAAAATATCATGGAAAAAATCCACAATTTGGGGGATATTTTGGAAAAAACAGTTTATACTGTTAAAAAAAACTTATGTTCATATCTTATTGCTAGCTTGAAGAGGGGGATGCAGGGCTGCTGCAGTGCAAACAGTAAAAGCTAGTGGAAAGAAGGGAATAGAGAACAAAGCAAGTGGTTAAACCCCAATTAATTGCATAATATTTTCTCTTTAAAATACAAAAAAAATAATATTATTCTATTATTCCAATTCAACAATGATTTTCCAACTAATATATTAATAAAGCAGTATTTCCCAATGTAACAGGTTTACTGCTTTTGAAATTGCCTTCATTATACACTACAGCTCATTAATTTAAATACACCCCCAGATTTGTGTATTTCTCTGTAAAGGATGAACTTGATATGACTGTTTTGCATAGAAATAAGGCCACCTGCTATGATTCATGGGTGCAGCATTCACGGTGAAGCCACACCCCTAACTGTCATGCCCCCCTAACAACAAGACCACACCCCATGAGTTAGGAGGTATGCTAACAGCCGGATTATGTCTGATCCCTGATAATTAATAAATTATGCCTGCAAGGTCAAGAGGTGCTTGTAGTGTTATCATATACATGCCTAATGCTGTTTTGAAACAGAATTGTCAATACATACTGTAAACACTGGAAGAATTCCGGTGTTCACCTTGTATTGTGATACTTTGAACATGTGAAAACTTGTAAAGTGGTCTCATAAATGGCTCCCAGGAAGGAGCTGTAAATCAAAAAGTGATCTTCCATAGTTGCTTTCAGAAATGCAGGGCACGGTTTGCGAGAAATTGCTCGTCTGGAGAAGGTTTCTCTTGATGGTGTACAATGTACCCTAAAGAGATTTGCCATAAACAACAATGTACATGATCGCCCACAACCTGAACAACCTTGAGTGAATACAAAAAAGGAGGACAAATTTATCAGAGTGTGTTTCATGCAGGACAGTTTCCAAATAGCTCATCAGATCAATGCTGCTCTAAAGGAAACAAGGAAGAAAGGCTTGTCAATTGCAATTGTCAAATGCCGTCTTGTAGCCATTACTTAGGCCCATAAATAAAAATAAGAGGTAGTTGTGGGCAAAAAGGGCAGGAGCTGGACCACTAGTCAGTGAAAGAAGGTTCTTTTCACAGACAAATCAAAGTTTGAGGTGTTTGGGTCCTAGAGGCGAAAGTTTGTTCATCGTGTGACAGGTGAGCACATAGTTCCTGCTTGCATTCAGCGCACAATCAAGCATAGTAGGAAGTTCATTTATGGTCTGGTGCGGTTGGTGACTTCATAAAAATGTAAGCAATCATGGACTCCAAATGCTACCACAATATCCTGGTGTGCCATGCCATCCATTCTGGCACCCACCTTATTGGTTGTGGTTTCACACTACAGCAAGATAATGACCCAAAACATACCTCTAGTCTTTGCAAAAGTATGTTCAGTCACAACAACTACAACAGGTGCTGAAGAACATAGTTGGGCCACCCCAGAGTCTTGATTGCAACCCAATTGAACTCCTTTGGGATCATCTGGACAGGTGTGTTCATGATGTGCAAGTTCAAGTCAAAATCACCTCTGGGAGTTGCTACAAGAATAGTGTGCTGCAATCTGAGCTGAAACTTTAGACAAGTTGGCCGACAGAATTCCCTGCATTTGTACTGCTGTGACCACCGCTATGGGTGGATACTTTGATGAGAGAAAAATTTAAGAAAATCATAACTCAATTAATTTGTAAACAATATGTACAAATACATAACATGTTTATTTGCCTAAATAAATATATATTCATCACAAACCAACCAACCAACCAACCAACCAACCAAACAATCAACCAACCAACCAACCAGTCAATCAAAACATAATGGGGTGTGATTGGCATTCACTAAAATACACCACTGAAACCTGAAAGCCTTACAGCATTAGGATGGATATAAAGTCTCTTAAGGGCTGTATAATCATTGCACCTGTGCACTACAAACATACATCATTTGAAAGTAAAACAAATTAAGTAGCTTACAAGAAATATCAATACAATTATAAACAAGGCCAAATGTGTATGCCTTAATGCTTGATCAATACAATTATATTCCAAACTGCAACATGCCCTTCTTTGTTCTCTTTTGTTAATTGATTACCATTAAGAAAGCTTTGTATATTGCAATTCCACGAGAATAATGTACAAAAGGGTCAACCACCTTTACAATACTATAGCAATGGTGGATGCACACTTCCGAAACATGAATACATATTTTTTCTTTGCTTTAGTTCTTTTTGCAGAATAAAACAGAAATTTTTTTAAAAAGTGTATTTTACAATACAATATGAAATATGGTGCTAGACGTGTATTTTGTTTTTATTTTATAATTTACCATTTTGCAACAAAAAAGACAAGTAAATATCCTTGTTACCATTTTTTTTTTTCTTCATAGAAGGTGATGTAAGAGCCACAGACATGATGTTTCATCTGCACAGCCAGTCATCACCTGGAGGAATAGTATGCATATACAAATGTATAGAAAGAGCTGCACACCAATATTTACATACATGTGCCATTTATGATAGAATAGCAAATTGCTGCACTTTTTTTGCTACAGAGCTAAGTGCTGTGTTTGTTTCATGTGCATAGAATACTACTTTATTTGAAAGATGGGTTGAGGGTGTTCCTTATGTTCATTGACCTAGCCCTTTCAGCTTGGTAGTGCTCGCAGAGGCTATGTGGTGTTTGTAGCCCATTCATGGACTTACAACTAAAATAAGTAAAAAGGGTCACATATCAATGCACTACTTCTAATAAACACACATGTTTTATTATTAGAAATGTTTGGGGTGCGGTGCCCCCTGGGGTTGGTGTGGCTAGGCTGCTCTGGGGTGGCACACTTTAACACATTATTTAGCACTTTAACACATTCAAATTATATTTTTTTCTCTTAGCATATATATTTTTATTTATTTTTCTTAACATTTTAATTACACCTTTCACCTATATCACCTATTAACACATGGTTTTGCTGTATTCTTATTAACACTTATTAACACTTTAGTCTTTCACTGGGGGGCTTCCCTGGAGTGGCTGGGCTTTGCCAGCTTTTTGGGGTTCTGCACACCAGACTTTGACCAAGTATTAGGGACCTCCAGTATCAGAAAAGCTGTGACGTGGCCTGGAGGCTTAGCCATATTTTTGTAAGTATATGCAACTCAGATCTCTGAATTATCTACCACCATGTAGTTTTTAAAATTTTATTTCAGATTTCATCTGAGTGCTGGGGGAATACTTTTTGATGTTTTATTATTAATTTAAAAGCATAGTCTAATCATTTACAACATAACTACCGTATATACTCGAGTATAAGCCGAGTTTTTCAGCACAAAAAATGTGCTGAAAAAGTCCCCCTCGGCTTATACTCGAGTCAAGTGTAGCGCTGACCGGACGGAGTTCGGTCAGCGCTACACACTGCCAAACACATAGCCGCCGGAGCCAGCAGCTATGTGTTTGCTGTAATCAGCAGCCGCTGAGAGTCTGTCAGACTCTCAGTGGCTGCTGCTGCTCCCACTGCGGGAGCCATCTTCCAGCTCCCGCAGTGGGTGATGGGAGACACGTCGTCATGACGACGTCTCTCCCATGCAAAGCGGCCTGGAGGAGCGGACAGCGGCAGCACCAGGAGCGGACAGCGGCGGGACCATGAGCGGGAGTTTCAGGTAAGTGTTTATTTTTTGTTTTATTGTTATCACGTCTCTCTCTACTTAGGGGGGGGACTACAGGGGGCACTACCAGGGGGCGATGACTGCAGGGGGCACTACCAGGGGGCGATGACTACAGGGGGCACTACCAGGGGGCATTATCAGGGGGCGATTACTACAGGGGGCACTAAAAGGGGGGAATACCACTGGGGGAACTACCAGGGGGGGATTACTACAGGGGGCATTACCAGGGGGGGATTACTACAGGGGGCATTACCAGGGGGGGATTACTACAGGGGGCACTAAAAGGGGAGATTACTACAGGGGGCACTACCAGGGGGGATTACTACAGGGGGGGATTACTACAGGGGGCACTAAAAGGGGGGATTACTACAGTGGGCACTAAAAGGCGGGATTACTACTGGGGGTACTACCAGGAGGGGATTACTACTGGAGGCACTGAAAGGGGGGATTACCACTGGGGGCACTACCAGGGGGGGATTACTACTGGGGGCACAACCAGGGGGAATTACTACTGGGGGCACTACCAGCTGTTGCCATTTCCCACACTAGGCTTATACTCGAGTCAGTAAGTTTTCCCATTTTTTGGGGGTAAAAGTAGGTACCTCGGCTTATATTCGGGTCGATTTATACTCGAGTATATACGGTACATAAAAATTAATCCAACAGAACTAATTTGCCCTATGTACAATTTGGATTATTTTGGAATATATATCAATGGAATATAGGTCCTGATTCAGAGTTGTGCACAAACCGGATGGCTTGCATACAACTCTGATGGTGGGAAGGCTGTGCATGCACATGACCCATTCTGCGAATCTCCAGAATGGGTCCTGCGTCACCGCATGCAGTGCCCCCTAAGCTGCAACGTTATTGACAAACATTTCAGCCATTTGGGGTTGGGGAGGGGGTAGCACCGGGCAGCATTCCTGAAAACAAGGGTATGTCACCCACTTATCTGGGAGTCCCGAGGCCAGTGTCTAAATCTTCATTATGCAGATTTACAGGTCTCAGCTATGGATGTGAGACAGCCATTCTGAGTAACCCGAGAGCCAATGTTCTCAAAAGGGATCCAATGCTGCATCCTCAGATGCAGCAGCAATTCACACAAGCATGCAGGATGAGTCTATGAACACAAGACACCTCCTGCATTAGTAGCATATTTACACACAGCAGCTGGGTCCAAAGCTGCAGCTGTTTTGTTCACTGCATCCACCTCAGAATAAGCCCCATAGTCAGTGTTTGTCTTTTATGAAAAAAGGTAGATAGTGAGAAAAAAGCATCACTGCTCATTTAAAGTTACAAGTTGGTAGAAGATTTATAGAAGCTCCCATGCTCTGGAAATATCTTCAAACACTTGTTTTATTCAGTTTTGAAATGAAATCACTTTTTAAAAAATTATTTTATATAGTATGCAGATAGCTACAGAACAGTTCCACCAAGTAGCCAAATAATCACATGCTTAGTTGATATTTATGTAATACAAGCAATTATGCCCGGCATTGCCTGGCTTATTTTGCCATTCTCTCCACCCCTTCATTTCTCTCCACCATCCCATTTTTTTTCCTTTCTCTCTAGTTGGCCAGAAATTCATAGTATTCAAACTCAGTGACTGCTCTCCCTCCATTCAATCTGTTGGGAGTGAGAGATTGGTGCAGGCTCAGGGGCGAGGAAGTGCAGTCAAGACCAATTGGGGCCTCCATCCACTTAAAGGGGTGAAGGGGGCTGTATGGTGCAATGTGGCTCAATAAAAGGAGATTCCGCTCAGGGCCAGACACAGCATCCATTCACTGAAGGAAAGTGTAGAACTTTTTGACCACATTATCTGGATCCCAATTTCAGCAATCAATATTCTCCCACTTCCCATCACCCTATATGGGAGGGAACTTAAGATAATTCTGGACATTGGAGAGGGTTCTGGCTTTAAGCACAAGAGAGAGTATTGTGGGTTTAAGAAAGGTAGTTATTGTGGAGATCAGTGGGGTTCATTGACCAATGGGTGGAATGTATCCTGCATGACCTAAAATGTACTTTACCTTATAACACCCATATATTACATAATATTCTATATTACACATACCACTATATATACATCTATATCCTGTCAGGGCACTAAAGGTTTGATTTGGGTCAGGGACCTTTGGTCTAGCTGTTTGTGCTGGAGTGTGCCTGAAGCTGGATGGCTTGATTATGCTATTCCTTATGCAGGCCACTAGGAATAGCAGAGGATAGATGCTGTAGAGTGGTTAGCAGAACAAGTATTGAAAACAGGTGCAGGCCAGCAGGATAGGCCGTGGCTGTAACACTTAAGTAGGATATCTTAGAGCTGACCACAATTATACTGTAATTGGATGCAGGGAGCAAAATGGAAGCAGGCTACAGAAAACACTGGGACTGAGTGGTGGAGCACTAATGGAGTAGGCCACAGTGAAATGCTGTGAATTAATACCGGAGCAGATTTGCTGGATTGTACTGGAGAGAGATGCTGGTGAGCTGGAACAAACTGAATGCTTGTGAAGTAATTACTAGAGCAGTTGTGCTGGAATACACTTATGTATAATGCTTGTGAGCAAATACTGGAGTATGTTTTCTGGATAGCACTTGAGCAGAATGCTATGAATCAATACTGTAGCAGGTTTTCTGGATAGCACTGGAGCAGAATACCATGAAGCAAAACTAAAGCAGATACTGAACAAGGAGCCAGGTTACTGTTCATCAGAGAGAGATATTGTACTGGCAATATGCTGTCAGCAGTTCCTGGTATAAAAGTGGCACCTTGGGTCCTTATAGGCTGGGTGACACATGTGACCAGAGTGCTGGGAGCAGGTTTGACAGAATTAATCTTGTGATACTGTCCAGAATGGCAGCGTCCATGATGCAAAACAGCAGTAGCTGCCAGGAGTGGAAAGCCAGCCCCACTTACAGATAAGTGACCACATGTCTCAGGAATGCCATAGGTGGCCATCGAGGTCACAGATTGCAGTAAGGTGACACAGCTGAACCTGGCTAACAGGGACCTGCACCCTGATGTGCGACGCGTGCTATAGTATAACTCACCCTATTATTACACCTTATTCTATATTACACCCCACATGTGCTATGCGTAAAATTAGATGAATTCACATCTCATGTTTTTGCTGATTATTCTGAATTTCAAGATTGTACATGAGGAAAGCCAATGGATTGTAATACCCATTTATACCCAGGTCTGACTCGGGATTTGGAACACGTTTCCAACCCGGATCAGACCCGGGACAGACCCCTTTTACACTGCACTGCCGTTCACACTGGTCTGCAGTGACCCGGCTCTTCTGGTGCAGGTAAGCAGCACTTCTTCCCTGTCCCTCCCCCTCCCTCTTACCTCACTCTCTCCGCAGTAGGGAGATGTCATCTCCAAGCACCACTGAAGCTGGCCAATCGGCAGCATGTGGCATGGTCTGAATCATCGTGACCCGTATCGCGTCATTTACACTGCAGGGTGCCATGGGAATGACCCATGGCCAACCCTGCAAGCTACCCAAGTTGGAGCCCCGGGTCCCTGGAAATGGGTGGATCCATTTACACCGACAAAAATCCTGGGTTGATGTGTGGTCACGTGCATCAACCCAGGATTTTTATGTCGTTGTAAAAGGGGTATAATTTACACATAATTTTGGAAATAGTCTGCGAACTTTAAAACAGGTTAGTAAGCATGAATTGCAATGTTTCATAATGAAAACACTAAATTATGCTGACTATTTTAAAATATAGCTCAATTTTACAAGATATAAGGCAGTGTGATAATTATTCAATGCACCTATGTTGGATCAATATACAAAACAGCCCTATATTTTTTTTAGGGCCTGAGTCAGACTTGATGGTTTACGTAAAACTCCAATGTTTGAAGATCTGCTCTTGTGCAGGATCTGTACTGCGCATGTCAAGACCTTCTTCTGTGAGCTTCCGCGCAATGCCTGCATGTCACAGCCTGATAGACAGGCTGTGGCTGTTTGGGGAAGAGCAGGAGTGGAGTCAGTTAGCATCAGGGGCGCTGAGAGAGGGGGGAGAGCAGGAACTAATTACCCGGGGCCCATGCTTGTTGGTGGGGCCGGGCGGGGATCAGGGTCCGACACCACATTGCTCCTGCTTACCTGTCAGCAGCCCAGCACCACACTGTTGTGCGCTGGGCTGCAGTGGGACCAGGGAGACTGCTGCCTGTGGGGAGGGTGATCAATTGATCGCACCCCCTGGATTGGCGCCTAGCTGAGAAACTCACAGCGCCCGCCTCCTCAGCACGTAGCACCACTTCACAGCCCTGAAGATGGGGTTTTTCTAATTTTTTTTACGGGGACATAGCCATGCTCAGGCAATTAGGACACGCGCCAATAGTAATGGGACCTGGGCTGGCTCTCTATGGCCCTGGGTAGCATCTCAGAAAATGGGGGCATGTTAATGCCAGTGGCTGCATCCTTGTACACAGCTTCACTGGACTCAGCTGCATGGAAACACCGGCCATCCTGAGTAACCTGATTAAGAGAGATCCAATGCTGTGTCTTTGGATGCTACAGTGGCTCATGTAAGCCAGCAAGAGGCATCTTTTTACACAAGACGCCTCTTGCATGATTAGTATATTATTTCATACCCCCTAAGTACAAAGTCGCAGCAGCTGTACAATAGTGTGCAACTCTGAATCTGGCCCATAATCCATATGATCAGTGGAATATACAATCTGTTCTCATTAGAGCAGTATATACATTATCTTCAAATGGTCACAATAAAACACTGCACCTGCATTGCATCAATACTGTATATAAAACAGACTTATATGACAATGGGCATGATTCAGATCCACATGCAATTGCAGATGTGTTTGTAGATTAAGCGATTGTAATGCCTTTGTGCATGCATGAAAGCAACATTACACACATGCAGCAATTGAATTGTGATTAACCTTGCACAGAGGATTCAATTGCAAATTGAGAGCCAGGTAGCCAGCGTTTGAATGAGGGAACGGGGGGGCTAGATAAATGCAGGCTTGTAGGTGGCATTTGAACACTGTTTTCTAGGTGTGCATATATTAGCCACTAGTCCTTGCTCACAGCAGGAGAGCCCTCTGCATGTCTGGACGCCCATTATGTCTATGACAGATTAGACTTACTCAGAAGGTTTATGGCCTCCTGATCTGCGATGTTTCCAGTTTAGTGCATGAGCAGCGGATGTGAGATGCTTTCAGTGGGTGCCTCTAAGCACTGAACAGCAAGTGAGCATTAGCAAATGTTCGCAATTGCTATCCGTGAGAGATCACACCTATGATGGCATTTGCGTGCGGCTCTGAATCAGGCCAATATACAAGACAATTCAAACCCTGGTGTAAGAGCTTACATTAGAGTACTTAAAAATGGAATATTGTAGGGGGCATGGGCAGATAACAAACTGATTTATGTTCAAGAAAATGTAATATTTTTTTTTATTTCAGATAGTGACCAGTATTCTAATGTGGTAGCCAATTTCTTAAATATACAGTAAAGCTATATTACACTTTGTTAATGTAAACATAATGGAACCTGTAATTGAAACAGTTTTCCAGCTGTGGATCTCATTTTAAATCACACAATTGACTAAATGGTTATCTATAAAATTAAAATTAGATAATTATAGACAGTCAGTTGAGAGAGTGGGATTCTGTTGTTAGAGAAAGAGTCAGAAAGCTGTACGCTATGTACTAAATAATAAATATCACTACAAAAAAAGCATAATCACCAATCTAAAGATGATGAGTTTTATTCATGTAGATTAATTAATTGAGAAAAGTCAGACTTTAAAAAATAGGTTTGGAGAGGGGTGGTGGAGTCTTAAGCCGCACGTCCACTACCTGAGCCAGGGAAGACAGTAGTATTACGACTTTGTAATCATCACGTCAATCCCCATCCCCTGCAGTGCGTACACTGAATGATCATTATTGGCAGATTGAACAGCATGTTCGGGCAAAGATTGATGTCGGAAATGACCAGCGGTAGCATGCATTGTTTGTCATATCCAATATTTGCATGCCTGATTTGTGCCTGATTAAAATAGCAATTGAACGATAACGATGTCGTTATCGTTCAATTGTTCTATTTAATCGGGTAGTGGATACAAACCTTTACATAGCCAGAGGTCATCAGAAGAGTTAAAGTTGAGAGAGTTGGGAGTAATAAATCAAAGAGTGGTCAGAGTTGAGGTGTGGCAGCCAGTGTTACTTCCACATAAGACACTGAAGATATACATGACATAGGGGCCCTATTAACTGTACTACAATCCACATTTAGAATGTAGACTGAAGTGTGATATTAAAAATCCCTTGCAGGGACAGAGCTTGAGATAAAGCTCTGTCCCTGTGAATATCCTCAGCAGCCTTATCACTGTATTTTCCAGAAAAAAATACAGTGACAAGGTGCCGCACATGCACCGACCAGCCTCCGCTGCATCCCCCCATTGCAGTTGTGATGCCCCCGCGCTCCCCCCCACTGGGGACCTCGCCTTAATTTCACTTACCTCCTGTCATCACTGCTGCGGTGATGCCCTCCCTCCGGGGCTCTGGTCAGCTGGTCTCCCATCCTGCACTGTGAACCTGTCAGCTGTTCTAAATTTAGGTGAAACTAAAAATAATGTGAAAACGGTGTGAAAAGCCCCTTTTTCACTTTATTTTAGAAAAAATTATGTTAATAAATAAAGCCCATAGTGAGGGACAGGGGGTGAGAGAGGGAGAAACACAGCAACAGAAGAATGAGTGGGCAAAGACAGAAAATGGGGTACGAAGGGGAGAGTGAAAGAGAGACACAGAGCCAGAAGGTCTATTCATCATTACATAATTACCATTAGTGATAATTATGCTTTAAACTCACTGCAAATAAAAAAAACTGTTTTCGGAGACATTCATCATGCCTCATTAACAAAAATAAAACTTCCAAAAAGCTGCTCTTTTTGCGGAGTCAGATTTTCAGAAAAGTAATACTTTTATACCTGCTATGTCCCTATATATTTCGCTGCCCCCGCCCACAGTTGCAGCCACCACCCCAGCCACTGCTGATGTCTGTGCCCCCGCTAATCTTTCTGCTGTGTGTAACCCTACCCATGCATCATCTCATCAGTGCTGCTGTTTCATCCCCCCACATTCTCTCCCCGGTGTCCTCTGTGTAATCTCTCCTACCCCCAAAGCATTTGTCTATGCTGCTGTGTCCTGTCCAGCTGCATCCTTCCCCAGTGTCCATTCTGATGTGTCTAACCCACCTCCCGAATCCTCTCATCTGTCTCCTTTCCCTGGAGCCTGGATAGGAGGAATCCCAGTGAGCAGGTGAGTCAGAGCCAGAGGCAGTGTGGAGTCTGGCAACAATGGGCTGTGGTGCCCTGCAGGGCAGGCCTTCTGCTACATGGGAGGTTTCTGTCATCCCTGAGCTCCCAGCTCCCGAAGTTATGCAGATGCAGCAGGGAAGGATCTGAATAGATCCCTCTGCTGGCTACAGAGACTGCCATGTTAATGAAAGCCTGTGAAGATTATCGGGGGCTGTACACCATCTGAGGATGGGATACAGTAACACCATCAAGTTACAGGAAAAAAATGCTTAGTCGTAATTTAATGAATGGCCCTCAAACTTAATTTATGTTGTAAAATGTTAATTTTCCTCTGCTTTTTGTTTAAATTAAGTGATGATGAATAGGCCCCAGAAAGAGGTGAGGAAGAGAGAGACTAGGAAAGAGGGAGAGTTAGACAGAGAAATATGGAGGGAAAAATAGACTGCATAAGAGAAGTGGAGAGAATAACAGGAGATAATGGAAAATGGGAGAGACAGATGGGAAGAAAGGAGAAGAAAGAAAGAGAAAAAAACAGACAGGAAGAGTATGGTAAAAAAATGGACAGATGGGAGGAATAAAGTGTGATATAGGGGAGGCAGGAATAGGGGCAAGAAGGGGGAGACAGGAGAAAGGGGGATACAGGAAGAAAAGGGACAGATGGGAGGGGGAAAAATCGGAGACATGATGAATAGGAGGAATAATAGGGGGAGGTAGAGGAATATGGGGAGGAATACTGGGAGACATGAGGAAAAGGGAAAGAGTGATGGGAAGATGGGGAGGAGATAACCATACACAATTGCTAGCTAACTACAAATGATAGCTCCAATATACTAGTGTTTACATCAAATTAAAAATAAATAGTTTTAATAATATCTGATTGTTTTAATGATAGGGGAATTTTGGAGGTTATAGTGGGGCGTAAAATTAAATAATATGATTTATATTTGCTAGAGAAAAGAAATGTCATACTGTATATATTAATGAACTGGCATGGTTGTATGGAATGTGCCCACTGCCCTCCTCTATATCCCCCCATATCTTACATGTGCTGAATTGGTATCTTTCTGCTGGTCTGTCTCAGGCTGTGATGGTCCAGTCTGTGACTGCCAAAATCACATACCCATGTTGTACCCCAGAATGATGAGCAAACAATTTTCAGGAACATGTGCCAATTACTAAATTTAACTTCAAATGCCTGGATCTGCACAATATTTATCCTGAGTACAGAGATCAGATGGGTGAATTATGATCAGCTTCCTTCGAGAACACCCCATGAAGCTCTGCAATGGAGTGATGCCACTGTGAGAGGACCTTTAGTCACAGGGAGGAACTATTGCCACTGGGGTGGTGGCAAAAGTTTTCAATAGGCCTTTTGAGCACTCAGATGTGTGAGAGTTAATGCCACTGCTGTATAAATTACCAATGGGGGTGGGGGTAATGCCACCGAGGGATCTATTGTCACTGAAGTGATGTGTGGGATGATGCTACAGATGAGGATATACAAAAGGGATGGGGGGATAATTATGCAAGTGGCATCAGCCGGTTTAGTGTTTAAGTATAGGATGTGCAAGGCTGCTGAAGTGATACATTTTTCAAAACCCTTATTTAGTAAGTATACATCACTTGAAACATGACATGCCTACTAAACACACACAATCTATTTTGGTTCTATTGACTACTAAATGCTCCTCCATTTGGGCCAGATCATTGTGTCAGATTCTTTGGCTTCTGCTGGTGTAAGTTTGGTTACACTAAACATCATGAATACCTGTACCAGTGTTTCTGCTGGATGCGGTCCATATCCCAACCGCAGGGATTTAGGCAGTCAGAATGCTGGCGCCGGAATCACGATACCTGTCAGAATCACAGTGCTGGCATCCTGACTGCAGGAATCCCAAAGGTAAGTAGTAGGTTTAAGGGGTGGGTTACAGTTAGGGGTTAGGGTTAGGCACTAGGAGGAGGGTTAGCCACTAAGAGGGGAGGGTTAGGTTTAGGCACTGGTGGGGAGATTAGGTTCTGGCACTGGGGAGGGAGGGTTAGGTAGAAGGGGAAGGTTAGGATACCGACCGACAGGTGTTTGTATCCTAACGCTGTTGGGATGCCGGTGTCAGGATTCTGACCACCAGGATCATGAACGCCGGCATCCTGTAGCCATCCCATTTCTACAATGGACATCCTAAACATCTGCACCAATGTTCATACACTGGACGGACTGAAAACCTGCACCTGTCCTTGAGTTCCTGCATACGGGCAATCCCGTAACTCTGCACCTACCCTTGTGTTCCTCATACCTCACTGCTCCCAAGCAACTTAGTGTTGTATCATTATCACCACATGTTTTTGGATGTATCTACAGCAGTGAGTTACAGAAGCTTGTTTATAATATATCCATTCCTGTGTATCTCATCTTGCTGCTTTCAAGCAGCTCAGCATCATATAATTATCACGTCCTGTTTCTGGACTTATACTTGTAGTAGTCTGTTACATTGTTTATATATCTTTTCTGTTATTATGCTTTGCCTGGTGCCATTTGTTATTGCCTTATTGCATTCCTGGACATTCTTGTATTAATCCACATTGCATTCTCAGATATCCATTCATAGACTATGGTTATTACTGGCTCATTTGAATTTTGTGTAATCAGCCTGTTACATTCCTGCTTAAGTAAAATATTAATCACTGCACTATTCACTGTGTGTTAATAAACATCACTGTCACCTATAGCTTCAATAGTGATTGTCTTATTCCTTGCAAGAGCACACACCGGCAAATACTACAGATGTGTCCAAATACATCTATCCTTCATAAGCTACAAGCCACATTACACATAACTCGTGAGCACTTTGTGACTCAGCAACACTAAACATCTTCTTTTTTTTTTTTACCGCAAAGCGATGCAAATAGGGCGCACGAGCAGCCGAGCAGCTTATGCTGCTTAAAATATGCAGCATGCCTATATTCTGTGAGCACCTGTGGTTATATCTGCATGCAAAATGCTACGTTACAGTGTCAGTGGTTGAGACAATGTTGCATAGCATTTTGCATGCAGATACAGCTGCAGCCACACACAAAATATAGGTATGAAACATAATTTTAATCAGTATTAGCTGCTTGTGCATCTTCTCTGCATCACTTTGTAAATAAGAAGTATTTTATGGGGAAAAGTTAAACAAAAAGGTGCTTGCCGTTACCGAGTCACGGCAAGGCATGACTAGAAGGCAGAGCCGGCCCTAGGCATAGGCATTATAAGCAAATGCCTAGGGGCGACTCAGACTGCTAGGGGCATTCCAGGGCTGAGCTCTGCCTGTCTGTCCCGTATCTCCCTCCCCCCCCAAACCTGCCGCCGCCTGCTGCTAGCCGCTGCTCCCACCTATCCCGGAGCCGGCGCAGCTACCCGCTCTCTCCCCCAGTGCAGCCGCCCGGCCCTTAGTCAGAACGAGCTTCTGCATAGAAGGGCCGGGTTAGGCAAATCAGCCTCCTGGATTCTGCGCGGGAGCAGCAGCAGCAGGAGGATTTGCAGTGCAGCCGCATGCATCGGCGACGGTGTGGGACAGGTGTATCAGCAGAGAGGATCCAGCCACAAAAGTCCACCAGAGCTTTGTCAGGTAAGTAATTCAAAGGCGGGGCGGGGGCCATGATGAAGGTGTATTGACACCGAAATGGCCGTCGACCCAGCCACACCACACTGTATTTTTGTCACCAGGCCATCTTATTGATAAGTACTGGCTGATCAGCCATCATGCACTATTTTGCACTTTTCGTCTTGGCTGTCGTTCATATATGCATTACAGTGTGATGTGCACTATGGTTTTCATAATTGAATATGGCTGTACTCTTTGATTTATAAACTGACTTTTCTATTGCATTATAACAGTGTGCTGGTTCTTCTTTCTGTTTCCTTGGAAGCCGTATTTTTCTCATATACACATATATGTGTATATAGATAGATATGTGTGTGTATATGTATATATATATATATATATATATGTATATATATATGTGTGTGTGTGTGTGTCTGTCTGCAGCCGGTTCTGCATGCTGCCGGCAGTATCCGTGTGTTCCCCGGTGGCATTTGTAAGTACTTCTTTATTTAACTTTTATAGTAAATAAACAGTTAATTGAAAAAGCACTTACATGTGTCATTGGGGAACACACAGAGGGGAGACACTGCCCGGCAGCAGCAGCAGCTGCAGGGAGAACACCCTATGCAGCCGGAGGACAGCGCGATGAAGGGTGCCGGATGAAGACCTGCCCAGCTGAAACCAGGTAAGTATTTGCCGCTGCTACAACCTTGCAGGGGCTGTACGCCATCTAAACTGGGCGTAGTGTAACACCATCAAATTCTGAAAATACATAATTTTCAGAATCTGATGAATAGCCTAATTTCTACATCCCCATACTAAAGTATGAGGAGTGTGGAAATGAATGCAGAAGCACTAAACCAGGAGATATCAGTGATATTAAGTGTGTTAATGAATACTAAAAAACGGTAATTAAGGAAAAATTTCCTTAAAACCATTACTTTAGTGTTGATGAATAGGCCCCTAAAATTGATGGTGGGAGCATATGCTAGGGGGCACCAGTCAAAATTTTGCCTAGGGCACCAAATTGGCTAGGGCCGGCTCTGCTAGAAGGGCTGTTTAAAGAGCCTAGATGTATATGGAGTGGACACATTTGTAGTGAGCTGAGAGCCTTCTGTTATTCATTATGCATTTGATCAGTTTTGAAAACTGTTACCAGCAATCTATTAACATGAAGAAACTTATTTTTTTTTTAAAAACATACTGATGTTTACAATATTTTTCTCAAGTTTGAGCATGTATGTTACTATTGTGACTTGACACTACTGCATTATACATTATAATGTGTGATATAATAATGTGTGCCCCAATACCTATTTGTTTTTAAAATTTTCTATGAAGCATTGATACCCATACAACTTTATTTAGAATCACTAGTTAAATGTGTATGTTATGTAAAGCATACTGTGTTACATCAATATTTGAGATATACATATATATATATATATATATATATATATATAATTATATATATATAAACATAAATACTTCAAGGGAGTAATTTAGTAAAAAACCCTATAAGGGTCAATATTGAAGGAAACCTTATCAGTCCGGGCAATTTACGCCAATGTTAATAGCCAATAGAGCCAGAGTCCTTTAAATAACTCCTGTAGCGATCTTGATATTTTTCTGTCTGAATTCTTTGTTCGTGTTGATGTTAATACTGGATTGTTCCACATAAAACTAAAAAAGACCCTCTCACCAAAGAAAACACCCAAAAGGGGCCCAAAGGCCAATCATTAGATATATTTTCTTTTGAAATTTTATTATTATTAAAAAATATATAAATGCTAATTAGCACATAATTTTCACATGAAAAAAAAATTCCTTACATCAATTTCATTCAACATTCCATTGTCATAGATTAGGGCAAGATGGCTGCATTGGGGACTAAATTTGCCCCATCATATGCCCACCTGCTGATGGGAGAATGGGAAGAGCATTTTGTGTATAATACAGAGTTTGAATGTATAAATGTCAAATTTTATGGGCGATATATAGATGATCTAATCTTTATCTGGAGGGGGGATGTTTCAAGCATTGACTAATTTATTAGATATATCCATAATAATGATTATTATCTTAAGTTTACCCATAAATCTGATAATAACTCTATTGATTATTTAGATCTGATACTGGAAGGTAATAATAATGAAGTTGTGAAGACCTGTACATTTTTTAAACAAGGGGATGCAAACAGTTCCATCCCTTCTGGTAGCTTCCACCATCCATTATGGATTAACAATGTACCATTTGCACAGTTCCTTAGGTTAAGAAATAATTGTAGCACAATTGATGAATATTAGAAACAATCCCTTGTCCTTAGAGATCGGTTTAAAGATAGGGGCTATCACCCCTCAAGAATTAAAGATGCCACATATAGAGCATCAGTTAAAAACAGTGAGGAGTTATTGGTGGAAATATGTAAACAACAGCCGACTGATAGCAACAAGTGGCCAAGCAGGCCCTTTATTAATCAATTTAATAAAGAAAGTCATCTAATTAGAAAGACTTTAGAACGCCACTGGGGAATACTGCAGAAGGATCCAATTCTAGGGCCACATCTTCCAACTAAACCAAATCTTGTGTTCAGAAGGGCCACCAATCTGAAAAGTTTATTTATGCCCAGTAGATTTAAATCGAGTCAACTTGCAAATACAAAAGAAACAACTAGGGATGGATTTTTGAGTAAAAGAACTGGTTGCTATACCTGTAATCGGTGTATTTGCTGCAAGTTTAGCATAAAAACAGAGGATGATACGACCTATGCTCTAAAAGAGATAGTTACTTGCAACACCAAATTTGTAGTGTATAAGATCACTAGTGGTTGTAAATTAAGCTATATTGGTAAAACCAAAAGGAGTGCAAAAATCCACATTCAAGAGCATTTGCAGAATATTAAAAAATCAGATTAATAACCATAATTCACCCCGTCATTTTGCAGAGTTTCATAATTCTAATGTAAAAGATTTCTCATTCACAATTATAGAACATGTGAAAAACAACCTTAGTGGTGGTAATAGAGAATTAATGTTGTCCAAAAAATAAACTTTTGGGAATATATACACTTAACACTCTTGTTCCAAATGGCTTGAATGAAATATAGATACGGTATCTTTCCTTTAGGTCACTAACTTTCCTCCGTGGTCTTAACGATTAAAAACAAATTTGTTTTATTATTATATATATTCACTAATATGTCTTATTAGCAATGAGTTTTGTTTTTTCTTCCTGTTGTTGTAAAAACAATGAAATATACTAAAAGATTTCTTACGGTGGGAAAAAAGCTACAATCCCCTAGGGGTGATATATTTAGCAAAATCTGGTATTGGTTTTTTAAGAACATTGTAGATTAACGTTACAGGTTATACAAACAATCATTTAATGTCCTTTAATATTTTGTAGTGTTACAAAGTATTAATATCTTACTATATAGTTGTCTGAAATAGGTGTACATTGATTGTTATGTTCAGTTGTCCAACATTTATGAAACGTGGAATGCAAACAGGAAGCAATCCATGCGTTCCACCTAAATCTCCAGTCTTCCTATGATTACCAAGTGTGGAATGCAGACAGGAAGTGATGTGTGCATTCCAGCTTGACAATTGAACATCACTGTGAGTCCAGCGTGATGAGGTATACACGCTTGCCGGTTAATTTACATTCGCCATATTCATGTTTTTGCTAGAGCAGACAGGATGATGACACACATGGGAAGATGTTGGATCGCAAAGGCGGAAGCACCCTAATTACTGGTTACTATATCAAGGACTGAAGGTTCATTACGTCATATAGAGGCTTGGAACACAAGGAAATGGAATGCAAGGGAAGAGTTAATAGAGCACACCAAAGGAAACTCGCCCACTGATTGTTAGGTATTGGCTTCAATTAAGGTGTTTTAAACTAGTAACTATGTAGTTTCATACATATAACTATAATGATAAAACTAATAATGATTAATTATACGTATACTGTCAGTCTTATTTACTTAAGATGCCCAGAAAGTGGATTTTCATTTGGGTAGTTAAAATCCAGCAAAGGAAGTGATGTCATAAGTGGATGGGTATAAGAAGTGATGAAGGTATAGAGCATTCATTCAAGCTTCAGACTGGGAGCAGGTTATTGTCCTGGATGCTGCTGATTCACATGTTTGTGCTATTGTAAGTACTTTGGAATCTTTTACTATATTTTTTGTTAATAGTCTTATACTGTGACTACTGTTATAACTGAATTAATTTATCAGATAAAGTTTGATATACTATTTGAATGTGGTTTTAAAAAAATATAAAAAATAAATAAAATAATATAAATGATATTGCAAATTAGGACTAGCCAAATGGTTTATTGTGATCTATGTTGTATTGTGCACTATCAGTTTATATGCACTTCAAGTATGTTATAGACTTGAAGCACTATTTTTACTTGAAATGTGGTTTGCACAATCTTATGTTTGACTTTTTAGGTCATAATCGATTGTACTACACCTTACCTTGTTAGGATTTATTACAGCATAATTCCGGCATGTACCACCCTATTGTACATATGTATATTATATATATTATATATATGTGCTGACCTCTTACCTGATAGGCTTTCTATAAGCCTTTTAATTCACCCATTATTATGTTTATGTGTACTTGTTCTGATTTTAAAGATTTTGTACCCCTGATGAAGGTCAAAAAAACGAAACGCGTTGGGTATTAGATTTTGGTTAAAAGATCCATGTGTCAATGGGAAGGCACCTGCTGAATAACTTGTATATCCTGAAGGATGGACAACAGGATACAGCCATCTTGCCCATAATCTATGACAATGGAATGTTGAATTAAGTTGATGTAAGGAATTTCTTTATCATGCAAAAATTATGTGCTAATTAGCATTTATATATATTTAAAAAAAAATAATTTTCAAAAGAAAATATATCTAATGATTGGCCTTTGGGCCCCTTTTGGGTGTTTTCTTTGGTGAGAGGGTCTCTTTTATTATTATTTGGAACAATCCAGTATTAACATCAAAACAAATAAAGAATCCACAGAGAAAAATATCAAATTTGCTACAGGAGTTATTTAAAGGAATCTGGCTCTATTGGCTATGAACATTGGAGTAAATTGCCCGGACTGATATGGTTTCCTTCAATATTGACCCTTATATGGTTTTTTACTAAATTGCGCCCTTGAAGTATTTTTTGTATGTTTTGTCTTTGATTCTTACTAACAGGGAATATACTGTAAGGTGCAGTATTGTATTATTATAGCGCAAGATAAGGGCATTTTTTGTGTGTATATATATATATATATATATATATATATATATTAGAGTAAATAACAGATTCCAAAACAGCTCCACAAATGCTTGGGAAGATTTACCTGCTTTCTTAGGTCCGCCCAAATTTTGTTTGTCACAAAGCTCAGATATTTCCCATATACCCAAAACTCCAAGACAATGCTATTTTTCTGGAAAAATAGGTTAAGGAACCATGGGTGGAGGTACTGGGACTGGGCCTATAGATAAACAATGTTACGTATATTATATTTATATAGGTATATATATATATATATATATATATATATATATATATATATAATATTTAGAGAAGAAGGTACCCAAAAGGTGCTTTAAAATAAAACATATCTTCTGGAAAATACATTGTGGCCCAGGACATACAGTATTGACTGAGTTCCTGATTGTTCCTGCTGAAAAATAGTACTGTATACAGTATATATTTTTATATTTGATTATATTAGGTGTTTAGTGCCTGTGCAAACTACATAAGTATTGGTACTGCCGAGGACTGAAAGCAGCTGCTTTAGCTTTTTAGTACCTCTTTGTTATTTTCCACATTAGTTTGTTATAGTTGCCATCATTTTTAACTAATTTCCAGGGATACTTTCCTGCTAAATCAGTGCATTTGAGGACATATTGCACAATACTGTCTCAGCAGACCTTGTAGCACTATAATCCTTGTATGTATACTAAATTGAATTGCAATGTAGCTAGAGTAGATGCTAAGAAAAACTGCATCTGCAGAAAAGGTGTAATATTAATGTGAAGTTGACCTATAGATAAGAAAAGGGACATTTCTAGAGGCAGCAAAAAAATAAAAAATAAGATTCAATGAGAGACCATGCTCTATAACTGGCAATTATACAAATAGTGCCATAAACTATGTTATGATGAAATGATCAAAAAGTTTATTAACAGATGAAGGAAAGTATGAGAGATATGGTACACGCAAAAAATTAAAAAGCTGCATCCTCCCTTTTGTTTACGAAACACAAGTGCAGTACAAACAGTAACTGATTCCTTGTCACTTAGCCCACTGTTATTTTTTATTATTGTCTGACACAAATGTCAAGGTTTTTGCATCTTTCCTCAGTACCTCATTAGATACTCAATTCTTTACTTATATGAGTCAATAAATAAAAAAATATCCTTTAATTTTGCTTACAACTTTTTAAGTTTAGAATATATTGATTTTTTATATTTTTTTTGTTTTCATTACTGAGCCTATTACATGCATGAGCAAATAAGATTTCAATCAAGTACACAAGCTGACACAGTTTTGCCTTGCAGTGCCCTTAATTTATGATCTCAATGTAAGTTGCTGTTTGTCTTAAAATGGTTACTAAATCCGGAACACAAATTATTTTAATGATATAACTAGCTATATCAGTGAAGATTTTTTTGTAAGATTGGTAATGGAAACATTACATTTAGGATAAACTGTATGCAATTTAAAGGGTTTGAAGCCAACACTCATTAACAGTGATTTCTGCTTTCATCCTCCAAACTGTTGGATAGTAAATCCATTGTCTTGAGAGACAAAATCGCTGGTGAATGGTGGCAATGTTCTGCAATGTGTGTCAGCTTTAAATCCTGGCAAAAGAAAAGACAATCAATGCGCTGGTGTATTAGGTATATTGTTTTAACCTTGTGTCATTAATTATTAAAGAGACGTCTCTTTCATATAAAACATTTATTACTGAAATCACAAACAAACATACAGTAAATCTAATTATTAAAACAAATGGTTCTCCAATACAGTAACTCAGTGATCCTTAGTATTGTATAGCGTTATACATATTGTAAATGCACAATATGATTAGTGCTGTCTGCAAATATAGGAATAATATTCTCAATACATTTTATCTAGGTACCATATTAGTGTAGTAAGGTAAGTCATTCAGGTAAAGATTGGTCCTATAGCTGAAGAAGGTAGCAGGTCCACCGATTTGGCATCTGCGGCTGCAGCAGCTAGAAAGCAGTGAGCTCTGCTTGGCCATACATCAAAAAATGGGGAACTAATTTACATGTTCCTAAGAGAAGAATGTTGTTAGCGGAATCATGCAGAAGTGAAGCAGTGATAGTGGTGTGCAAAGGAAAAGAGGGAGAACACGTTTCATTCTCCATAGTGAGAACTTTTCACAGACTGACTATGTGTCTCCTCTTATCTCTTTTTTAGGCTCAATTCATTTCTGTTAATTGGATTGGGCTGTTTTATTAACTCTACAACCCACTTAATATGGAGCTCAGTAAATTCGATGAGTTAGATAATCAGCTTAAAATTCATACAGTATAAACAAAATACATAATTATATATAATTTACAAGAGAAGTCTGATGACTGATATTTGTTAGAACACATTTTAGATTAGTAGAGATAAAGTTCTTAATTACCTATTTAATGTAATAGCAACATTTTTATAAAAGTAAAAAACACATGTATATGTCCTTAACAATAGCATATTATATTTACATTTTGATGGGTATCAACATATATAATCATAGGAGTTCTATATGGATAAGAATTTTTATGTATAATAAAAGTATGTACTGTATGTATATACAAAACAGAACACAATGATAATACATAATATATGCAGATATGGATATATTTAAATAAATATGCACATACAATTAACATCACCAATAATCATTTATTTTAATTTCTAATTATATATAGGTTCAACTTCTCATTAAGGGCTCTATTTACTACAATCCGCATTTGGAATGCAGATTGTATTGTGATATTACAGACTGAATTTGCATTGCGAATTCAGCCAATATCATAAAAATCCCTTGTAGGGACAGAGCTTGCGATAAAGCTCTGTCCCTGCGAAACCCCTCCGCATACTTATTATGGTATTTTCGAAAAAAATAATGTGACAAATGCCAGCACATGCACTGACTGGCTGCCGCTAAGCCCCGCACCCCATGACCCCCCCCGCCCTTAATTACATTTTTCCTCCGACGATCGGGGCTCTTGTGGTGTCCTCCGTGGCTCCGGGCAGCTGATCTCCCATCCTGCAATGGGACCCGGTCAGTTGACCAGTCCCAGTGCAGGATGGGAGACGAGCTGACCGGAGGGAGGACATCACCGGAGCCCCGATCACTGGTCCCTGGACTCAAGTAAGTTTTTTTTCTTTTTCACTATATTTTTTTTTCTTTTTTTTTTAGCATTGATCAGCGTGTGGCCTGTTTTGACCACACAGCTGATCACTGGGGCTGGCTCTGGGCTGGGGCTGGCTCCGGGCGTTATTATCACAGGGCTTCCCCCAGTATTTTTTCACAATTTATTTTTAGTAACTACCAGAAAGATCACATTTCCCATTACAATTATGGGAAATGTGATCTGATTACTAAAAATATGTGATAATTAGGGGTTGGAGTAGAATTTTACGAATTCTACTCCAATTGCCCTTTAATAACTTTAGGTGATACTAAAATAACATGAAAAGGGTGTGAAAACATCCTTTTTCACTTTATTTTAGTAAAAATAATGATAATAAATAGAGCCCTAAGTCTAAGAACTGTATATTTTGCTTTAATTTTTTTTAGAAAAATTGTTTTGACTTTTCCATCAATAATTAAATAGGCCTAAAAAGAATAAAGAATATAATTATTTGTTATGTGTTTCTGTAAACCCTTCTCTTGGGATGTTTATATTCCTTTACAATCTATATAAAGTTAAACTACTTACAATGTATCTAAACATAGAATTATGTTAACTGAATGTTGGGGTGGACCGATCAAGCACTTGGATTGCAGTGATGGACGTCATCATGCAAACCTATTCAGTCACTCCAATTGGTGCATCCAGCTTTCCACAAAATAATATTGTATACAATAATAGTATTATAGAGGGTATGGATTAGTGTGAATATTAAAAACAGGTGGTGATGCATAATCGACATTATACATCCCTCATCTGTGCTTTGACATTCACACCCCTATTAGTTCCATTGTAGGTAGTAAAACTTCAAGATATATTCAAATTGGGAAGGATTGTCATATTTTGTGACTATAGCACTAGTCCAAATTCAATTGTAGCATGGGTTCCGCAGGGCTCTTGCAGGGGTCTCACAAGCTGGTGTTCCAGGACAAAATCAAATTATTTATGGTCAATATCATAGGCAAAACCAGGGCTGGTGGCTGCCAATCATAAAATAAGTGGACAAAGGGAATTGCAACCCTATCCACAAACATATAACTAAACCTAAGGATGACATATAAGTATAATTTCCTTTGGACCAAGGGGTGCCATGCACAAAATGCTGATACTCTAGGCTGCAATGATTCAATAAAGTTTGTGAACCACTGAACTAAAAGATTTAAGCACCAGACCTTGTGAAGACATTAACACATAACCTATTGTGGTGCTAAAACCATACAAAACTAAACATCGTTTAACTCCTCCAATGTTTTAATTAACACTAATAAGAACCCAGTTTTACCACCACTATCATTTAGTTCAAGAGTAGACACTTAAAAGAATGGAATAACAATTTAATCAAAGTTACTGTAAATCAAACACTTACCTATATAAATGTAGCTTTTTAAAACCAAGCCTATTTTAATTATTTAAGAACACAAAGATAGAAATTTATTAATTAAGTTTAATATTACAAAGAGTCACAATGCTTATTGACTAAACTTGATGATAACATACAGTATTGACAGCCATAGAACACCATAACTCTTCTTCCTGAATAATGCATGAAAGTATAGATAATGTAGCACTATAAAGACAAAGCCACATGAATTAACAAAAACAGTTTTAGGATGTTTTAAACATGGTTTTTTTACATTAACCCCTCCTTCCCTGTGATATCAGGGAAGGAGTTGTGGTTTAGTCTAATCTGTTATATTGACCTTTCTAAAGAAACAAAAACACTTCTAGTGATCAGTTCTATTCATATTTTTAATCAGCAAACAAGAGGTACTGTATGATAGGGATAGCCATGCCAAGATGACCATGGAATAGTTCAGGCTATACCATTATTGGAACTTGCCTTTTGATAGCATGAAACAATCACAGGGAACCCATTGATAGTTTAACCATTGATGGTTGAAGTGTGTGCATGCACAATTGAATCAGGAGCTTTGCACATAAACAAATTAACAATACTGTGGTCACCATTTCCAGGTGTACCCAGCTGAATGCAAGCCAGCAGACATCTGATGGACATTAAGAAGAAGTTGCTAATGGCTGGTAACTAACACAAAACCAGTAATTGAAGGAAAAAATATTTCCATTGGATTAAGAACATCAGTTTCTAATTGGTTCAGATACAAAATGTGCAGAGATATTTAGATTTGAGAAGGATGTCAAAATTCAAAACTATATTGTAATGTAAAATAATAGCCATTCAGAAGTTTTGAGCTAAATGTAAAATCAGCCATTATTTACCCTGCATGAAGAAAAATAAACTTGATCGGTCCAGGTACAAAGTTGCTTCTTTTTATTCAGAATCAACCTAATATTTTAACAATAAAACATTCCCTTTTCAACCACACTAGCTTAATGAAAAAAATAAAACATAATTGACAATTAAGATCATTCATTTATTGCAATAACAAATTAAGAATAAAGGGTGGCTAATAAGACAATCAGCATGGCATAAGGTAATATACTATAAATACAGGAGCACAAACTCTGCCACAAACACAATCTGGATTGTGAGAGAATGTCCCTACCCCCTTCTCTTACTGGTCTAGGCTGAGTATTCCATATGAATATTACTAGGTCCCTTCTCAAGAACAGAATCCATTGCCTTACTTCAAAGGGGGAGGTGCATCACAAACCTATGATTATATCTACTGCTGCTAAAAAAACATTCATTTCCCACCAGTCAAAAGGAAACTAAAACTACTGACAACAAGCAAAAGAGAAACAAAACCAAAAGCTAATGTACACACCAAGTATATAGCCCATAGCAACCAATCAGATTCTACTTAACATTTAACTAGCAACTTCTAGAAGATAATAGCTAAAATCTGATTGGTTGCGCTGAGCCACATCACCACTTCCAAAAGCTCTCACTTTAGTAAATTTACCTCCAAGAGGCAAACCTAAATCAGGGAGGACCAATGGGGAACTCCAACAGTAAAAGAGGGATATCCCTTCCCTTTCCTGCAATAATACATGTACATCCCGCTCCTGCTTTACCTTGATAGGCTACCACACATTTTACCAGCATGTCACTTAATGTAGTATTTAATACTTGGTACTCTATTACTGTATCCTCTCCCCTAAAACAGTGCTATAATATGCCCTTGAGCTTAGTACAACTGTTACACATGAGGTGCTGTAGCCAGACTTTAGCATCCAGGAGCTACTAATACTCTTTACCCCAATGGAAGAGAGTAGGAGCTTTTGAGAGTTATAACTTGTGATATGGGACTAGATCTTTCAGAATCCTAAGGGAGAGAGGGGGCAGTGCTTACCAGACCAAAGACTGAGGGTGTGGAGCTGAGAGGGACTAAAAATTGAGTACCCTCCATAGCAGAAACCCGGGAAAGCTGTGGTGCAGACAGCATTAATAGAGAGATGGAGAGAAGAGACCAGAGTGACAGGCATTGGGAAGGTGATGCAAAGATAGGGGGCACCAGATTGCAGAGCTTGAAAGACAAAGTTGATAGACAGAGTTAACAGCTGGGAGATATTGAGTTTCAGAGAGAACTATGAATGGAACCCTCTGGGGAAGTCACAGTTTGAAGCTAAGTGGGAGCGGTTTCCAGGATCTACTGATAAAATATATATTCTAAAAGCCAGGAGTTTTGGAGGAGACCTCTGGATTGGGTCCAGGGTTAATTCACCTATGATTGCTTAAAAAGTAAGTGATAGATTGTGTTTAACTATTAGGGCTGAAGACATAAGAGAAGGCAGTAGAAATGTCAATTGTTTAAACCACATTGAATTCATATCACTGGAGGAGTTGTTCAATGTAGAGAGTTGGGGAACACAAGTGCTAGCTTAACCATCATTGCAAGGAGAGTTTATAATATTCTTTTAGGCTTGTGGTAAGTTCTGTAGGACAGAGACTGTTAATATAAGTTTCTTATTGTTTTGAGAACATACAAGGAGTATGTAGTGTTATGTAGTGCTAAAGTGCTAACACCAAAAGCACATGAGCTCCACTGCAAAGTACACTAGGAACTTTGCATTTTAAAGTCTCAAAAGCAATAATGACAAAAGACACACATGGACGTTGTAAAGTCCGAGTTATAATGGGCAGGGAATATCCCAACCCTTCCCCTGGTGTTTGTTGTCCTGAATACTTCCCAGAAGAGTGAAGCTGTGATTCTGGGGGAGGCGTTGAATCAGAATTACAAAGGTGAGAAACACCTGCATTAGCATTATTCCATACTCATACACCCTCACACTGCAAGTCACAGCTTGACAAATTCACTTGGTCAATTTATGGAAAGCCTTTCAAATCTTCAAATATATCCTGATAACATGATGCGACCATTTCAGTACCTCATCGTCGGGATGATGTTATCCACAAATTAACTGCACATAGGGTTGTTATGCAAATATGCAGCAGGTTTACATAAGTCATTAGTGTACTTGTAAAACAAGCTTTAAAACACTTTACAGCAAAATATGCATTCTCTATACACAAAACAAAAATTTTCAATCATTCTTTAATAAGATCAAAATCACTAGTCTGATATACTGTAGAAATACCAGTGCTGTTTGAATATACTGATTTTCTAGGTAAAAAATCTATTGACACCAGTCATCTGATATAGAAATACCAGTGCTGTTTGAATATACTGATTTTCTAGGTAAAAGAATCTATTGGCACCAGTCAACTGATATAGAAATACCAGTGCTGTTTGAATAAACTGATTTTCTAGGTATAGTGTCATTACTTAATATCTGCAAAATCCAGAGTGACTTAAGGTCCGTCTATATAACTATATATTAACTTCTAGATACATGGGATGCTGTTTAGGGTCTGTTTGTTTTAGAATTTTATGACTTGGATTTGGTGTTGGTGAGGTTACTGGGGGGTGGAGTGCAATCAGTTACTACACATGTATGCTTCACAATATATTTAGTAGGGTACAGGCTGCATAGGTTTATATTTCAAAGTGGGTTTTTTTTCTAAGTGGTATTACATGCACAGCTTAATTTAAACAGTTTGAGACAGGAGGAACACAGGAGGACAACATTTAAAAAGAACTCTTTACAACTTGGAAACAATTGAAACAGATCTTCTGAGCTTCTGGATTTCCTGCAACTCAGCCACCAGCTTTTATTATAACCTGAACACACCATTATCCAAAACCCTGCTTCCGCATCACAAGCAACTACCAGTTGGTTTACTGCACTTTAATTTTTATATTCAAATCTACACTATTTAAATCATTCCTATACCACTGTCAATTTATTTCTATACCACTGTAGTATCTACTATTGTTTAACACGTATACATCTTTAAGAATACTTTAGACTAAATTTAAAGTCCGGCAACTGTAGCAGCTCCAAACTCATTTTGTTTATTATATACTATTGTAGTTATGCCTTTAGATCTCCAGCACTGGTCTTCCTTTTATCTGATTTTTAGACATTTTAACTGTACTGTTCCTGTATCTCACTCTCATCAGTACCACTGCTGTTTCTCTCCCAGTTCCCTCATCTACACTATGTCTCTCTTTTCTTCTGCTCCTCCCCTCACTCAGCAGCTACATAATTTTCTCCTCTACCACCAGTTGCCATCTCTTTCCTCCCTCCATAGTCACCTCCACCTTCTCCTCCCCCTCCTTTCTCTCTTCTGTCTCCCTTCATCCCATCTAGTACTCTCCACCGCATCTCCCATAACTCCATTATTATTGACTTCTATTCCACCATGATCCTGCTATACCACCACTTTGTCCTGCACCCTCCCTTTTCTCCAAGTTACCTCTCCTCTTCTCCTCCCACACCATACTAAACCTCCACCTTGCCCACCACTGCTGTCACACTTCCTCATTTAGAAGCCTATCACATACTCACACTCTCCTTATCCCCCTGATCTAAATCAATCTCAACCCCACACTACAGCACCCCTAACAATCTCATTCTTCTCTCTCCTCCTAACTCTGTCTCTCTCTCCTGTGTCCTCTGGAATGCCAGTCCTGTCTATAATCAACTAGTCCCTGTCCATGACAGATTCTTTTCGAACTCCTTGAAACTCCTAGCCACACTGGCATCACAAGGGGGGTGTGGGGGTTGCGGGCTGCACCCGGGTGTCACCAGCAGAGGGGTGACACCAAAGTGCTGGCTTCCCCTCAGTGACAGGAGCTGGGTGCTGATGTATTGTGCAGCACTCGGCTCCTAGCACAGTTATGGAGCTGGCACTTCACACAGGCTGGCACAGACAGGTAGGGACGCCACTGCCTAGCCATCACCAAATCCAGGATTTACCCATCTGACACCACTTCTCCTGCAGCTATCTCCTTTGGGGGTCTCACATCCTTTCCTACTCCTTTGCCTGGAGGTTGCAACGGTGTTGGTGTTGGGATACTTCTATCGTCTGGTCACTCCCACCTACTCCTACCTTCTAAATGCTCCATTTAATTATTTCCATTCAATGCTCATGATATTCGCCTCTTCCAACTTCTTTGAGTAGCTGTCTTTTTTGTCCCCTTGGCCTTAGCTCAAAATTCCTTGATAACTTTGCTTCCTGGCTCCTAATCTTCAAAATGGGCTTTCAAGACCCTTTTCTTCCTCAAAGCTTTCCAATGCTCATCCTAACCCACTACTCCATGTTCCTTCCTCACAATCCTGCCAATCTGTGTCACCCCTGTTTGTCTTCCCCTCCCCTTTAGAATGTAAGCTCTCACTCTTCTCCTTCCCTTACTTATACTTTAATTTACAACAGCAACTACCACTTGGTTGCTGACGCCCTGCTGCTTATTTAAGTATTATGCAGCAATGTGTATAAATCATGTATTTGTCCTGCATTGTTTGTACTGATAATAACAGTTTTTCTTGTGTGCTCAATTGTTTATGTACTTTGCAAGACGCTGCGGAACCCTTGTGGTGCTGTATACATAAAGGATAATAACAATATTATATATATAAGGCGGTTATACAATGGCACACTGGTTCAAGTCTCAAGTCAATTGCTTTATATAGAAAAAAGATTCAAATCCAAAAAGTGCTAACTGTACAACATATTGATCCTTCTGGTGCAGGTGTCAGCAGTCTTCCCGTGTTCCCAAGTGGCAATTGGATAAAATATGATCTAGAGATGAGGGTTGGAAAGAATATGTGCCTGATAGTGTAGTATTTAAAAAAATGCACATGCTCAGATAATAATAAATGTGTGTACCAAATAAGAAATTGTTTAATGCTTATGTGTAATTCTTTACACGGATTCCACGTGATGGGATGGACCTGGGATTTCAAATAGCTGGTCCATCCCATCATGTTAATAGGAGGGGCTCAGACGGAGCCAAATAAGACACATGTATAGTGTAGTACTTTTTTTTTAAAAGGATACATTTCAAGAATAAGAATCATATGTGTACCAGAAAGATACTTGGGTATCACCCCTGAGGAAGTCCAACAGGACGAAATGCGTTGGGACCTCTGTACCAGTCTCTGTCCATGCTATCAACCATTTGCAGATAAGCACTTTATAACTATTTTAAATGTTTTTAATTCCTTGTATTCTGTATACCTTTGTATTATGTGTCAATAAACATCTGTTTGAAAACTGTTGCTGAGAAAGGGTTATTTTCTGCTTATTTGAAGCAAATTAACCCAACCATATGCAAACTACCGGGCCAATATGGGATATTGATGGAATGACCAGGACACACATTGCTACATGCAAATACCCAAGTATCTTTCTGATACATATTTGATTCTTATTCTTGCAAATTATCCTTTTAAAGAAAAAAGTACTACACTATATATTTGTCTCTTCTGCCTCTGTCTGAGCCTCTCCTATTAAGGTTCCAACTATTTGAAATCCCGGGTCCATCCCATCACGTGGAATCCATGTAAAGAATTACAGATAAGCCTTAAATTATTTCTCATTTGGTACACACATTTATTATTATTTGAGAACGTGCATTTTCTAAAGATACTACACTATCTGGTGCATGTTCTTTCCATCTCTCATCTCTCATGCAAAGTGAATGAACAGAAGATAAATCTAAATCAAATTAGTATTTGGTGTGACCACGCACACAGAGGAATCCATCGCAGAGTGAGTGACAGTCTGTGAGCATTTGCCGGTATTGACAGGGGACTAGCATGCCTGTCCGTTTAAATGCCGTGTCATGGGCGTGCATAAATTAAACACTGCAATGGTATATGCAGCTTGTGTACTCACTTCGTGTGACAAGACTTGCAGTTTCTGCGGCTGGTCAGACCTGGTAAAAATGCAATGTGATGCGTTAATGGTACCAATGTATATGCAGATGTGCGAGGTTGGATGTATATGAGAAAGCAACAGTGAGCGTCTTTATGCTAGCTGTGCTTCAGCAAGCATTTGCACATTTTCGTATCTGGGTTCTGTATGAAATTGCAGCTGTGATCACAATTGCGTACACTGCTGAATCAGGCCCTTCGTTCGCTGACAGTAACCTAGGTTCTTAAGATTTAATGTTTTTTCATGGCTAAGTAGCAATATCTATGGTACAATAAACATGGGTATTTTTCATGATTTGAGGACATGTGTATGTGGACACATCTGCAATATAAAAATCAGCAATGCAAAAGTGTAAGCACATGTAAATCTGCAATCAGCCAATCAGAAGCAGTTACACAGTTCTGTTGACTGCCATCAACATCAGCATTTATTTGAATCTGTCCTCAGGTAGTGGATAGTGCCAACTTCATGATCACTTAAGGTGCCCATACACGGTGCGATGCGATGCACCGTGTAGTGCGACTGCCGATCCATCGGCAGACAGATCGTGCTGTCACCGCCGGCAATCGTGTGATCCCCACAGACCACTCGATATGCTGGCTTCCCCCTCCTTCATCTGAATCGGATCATACGTCGCATCCCAGATCAGATGGTTTTGCAGGAAGATCTGGGAATGCGATGTACGACCCATGTACGACACATGCTAATAAATGTTGCTTGTCTTACACAGAATAGTTGCAATATTCCCTAAATAAGTTTAAGCCTAAAATGCTGCAATTTGCTGGTCCTTAGGGAGGGGGCGGGGCTATAAAGATGCAATCAAATAATTTTAGCCTTCTTCCTACCTACAGAATGGTGATTCCCTGTATTATCTCCCCATCTTCCCCACTTCATTAGGAAGAGGACAGGATGAGAGAGATCCAGCCACTTTTCTGGAGAAGTAGGGGACTGCCCAAAACATCGGGAACCTCCCGTACCCTCAGGGAAACTAGGCAAGTATGATTTGATAATAGTGTTGTTAACATGAGTGATCTTTTTTAATCTATTCCTTAGTAATCATGTAGCTGGCCTAGAAAATGAATATTAACTGATGCCACTAAGATACATTAGGTTAACACTAAAATAGGTTTCTAGCTAACACCATAGAGCACATGATTACAAAAAATGGGCCATGAAATGCTGAGGCAGGTGAAATTTTATGTAGATAATTATAGAGTTACGCACTTGGGACATGGAAACAATTTTTGGCAAACCCGATGGTTTATGTACACCTGTGATGTTGTGATTTCAGCACATGCGCAGATGCCGCATTTCACAGATCTCCTTCAGCGAGATAGCACGCAATGCACCCAAGCCATAGCCTGACTGATATGCTGCAGCCATTTGGGGGCGAGGATTGGAGCCAGCAGGAGGTGGCTATTTACACAAGAAGCCTCCTGCTGCATGATTATATTATTGCAAAGCCACTGCATACAAAGTCACAGCTGCTCTGCAATAGCATCCATCTCTGAATTAGGACGTTGTCACTTGCTCACTAGATGAAAACTGAGATGGGATGGATTAAGGAATATTAGGTGACAGAAAGCTGAATAGAATCAACCAGGATTAAACAGCAGCTTCAAAGTCAAATAAATTTCGGATTTGCATAAAAAGGGAAATAAACTCATGATGCAAATATCGTATTACCATTGTGTAATTAAATTATTCAATCATAACTCAAGAGGGTTCAAAGTCTGACAAAGGAACAGGAAGGTTATGTTTGCCTGTACAGAGAAAACTATGTCTTAGAACATTCACTAGTACCTGCACAAGGACAGGAGAGGTTGATGAGGTGGCAATATTTACAATACCAAATCAATCAGGCTAAGAAAGTGCCTAAGAGACATAAACATAGACAGAAGTCTGAAGGTTATAAAATGTGACACAAAGTTCGAGAACAAAAAGTAAAAGTTGTGATGAATTTTGCATAACAGCAAATTAATCAGCAAGTATTAGTGTCTGCTGTCATGTCCAGACCTTTTTACTGACTGTTAAAATGGTCACTGTATTAGCTCTATTTCAGAAATTGCTTTACTGATCATCTGAGAGTGAATATCTTTATTTTATTTGGTTTACACCATCTTGACCTAATCTTGATTTACTTTTTATGAACATCAATAAACCTAACCGTAACAGTAAAGTTAACCCTAAAAATAAGGAAACAACTGAATGTTAACATTCTGGTGTCGTCAAGTTAAATGTAAACATTATGAACATTCTGAATGTTGACATGCAGAACCTGTCGACATTCTGTGTTGATATTCTCAATGTTGACATGCTGACTGGATTCCTTACACATATATAAGCTGGACATAGACCAGACCAACTTTCCACCAACCATCCAACTCAGTTAGATTGACAATACATCATACATTGACCACCGTACATCGACTCCATCGAGGTCGACAGGTACTATAGGTCATCAAACTATAAATCGACCACACCTCTATATCAACAAACATGAGATCGACACAAACATTAGCTTGACACTACATATGATTGAAACAAAGCTTACCGACAATATGAAGATCGACAACACAAATGATAAACATAATAAAATATCAAAACGAAATAGTTCGTCAGTTAATAGATCAACATATAAATAGATCGACAGTTAAAAGATCGACGAGTCCAAGTTCAACACCAAATAGTTCAATAGTAAATAGATAGACATATCTAAGATCGAAGAGTTCTAAATCTAAGCTAAATAGGTTGACAAATAAATGATCGACATGTTACAGTTAGACAGTACAAAAAGGTAAACATCCTAGATGCTGCCCTGCTAATAGCACATCCCCTGCTGGTACTTTCAACCGTGGCACTACAGGTCCCAGCCAGCCCTTACATCCCGGCAACTGCTCCTGGCAATGCAAGCCCCAACATCCACCCTGCAGCTCTTGTCCCTAATTGCTGAGCACCCCCATGCTCTGCAGTGCACCCATTCATCAACCCCCCCCTCCCTGTGCTCCCCACTATTCCTGGACGCCTGGACCAGGAGGCATCTTCAGCACGACAATAACAAGCCATGTAGCTTAAGATGCTGCCCCTGTCGAACTATTTGGTGTCGAACTTGGACTTCTCAGTCTTTTATATGTAGATCAATTATTTGCTTACCTATTTAGTTTCGATATAGGAAGCAAAACTCTATTGTTACTGTCAGACTTTACATTGTCTAACTATAAGTACTGTTGCCCTTATATAACTGTCTATCTTAGATATTCGATATATTACACATCGATATATTGTCACGTTTGACTAAATTACAGTCTAGCTAATGTTACTATCGATCTACGGTAAGTCAATCTACACTCCCTGTCTAACTAGCGTGGTCGACCTATTTATTGTCTATCTAGACATGGCCGATCTATTAATCCACATCCGTGTGTGATATATGCATGTCTTGGTGTGCGTTGTGAGCATGACTGCACACCCAAGAGTGACATATCTATCTTATAAAATTGCCTCTTTTGCAACAAAATAATTCTACAAGGAGAATGATGTGAGGTGAAACATATACATAATAGGAGATCAAAATAGTTCAGAAAAGGCTGATTAATTTGAATTCTTTTTACTGAATACAAATTTAACTGGATAACAGAGTAAGTGAATAAAACAGTTGAATATTCAGAATACTGTAGGCTGTTTAAACATTTAAACATTATTGACTACAGTAACTTTATAACTGGTTCATTTTGGAAAGGAAATGTGTTGAACAGTGAATTTTACTGGCAGGAAGTGCATAAAGCTTTTTTAGGGTCAAGGCTGACATGTCTACTCAAAGTTTGTCTACTTAACTGCTCAGGTACGTCCTGTTCAATTTCTTTGAGCAGATCATCATTGAACTAATCATATTTGGTGAGGGTTGATGTCAGATCTTTTGAGTTATGTAGTAATTTAAAACAAACATTTGAATTTTTCTGTCATAAATTTGTATTTCTGTTAGTGAAGCAATGACGTGCCGCTTTTCTGTGAGTAGTGTCTCTGTGAAACATGTTATTGTTTACATTTGTGGAGTGATACAGCTGTAGCTTTGTGAAGGTTTAGATGACACTTAAAAGTAGATAAGACATCAAGCTGGGAGGTGTACGGTCATTAGGAAATAAATAATGCACAGTCATGTAATCTAGAGTGTCCAATCAAATTAGTTGGATTGCAGTCATTATACCACACCATTATATATATATATATATATATATATATATATATACACACATATACATCCATACACATGCACACACACAATGCTGTCACATACATGCACACTAACACATACACACACTTACGTTTGATGCCGCCAGCTGCCGGTTGCTGATGGCGGTGGGGCTGGCAAATCACATTATTATGCCCTACCCCCTCATGGAATAATGATTTATGGGCTTTCTAGGTACTCAGAACACTCCCCACATGTGCACCAGTGACAATAAAATAGACACACTCAAAAGCACAAATAATAAAGATAGTGTGATTGTCTCCTTGCTATCATGATTTACTTACTACATAAATGAGCAGTATTTATAAAAAAAACAACATAAAGAGTTGAAATTAATAAAACATGTGGTCATAAAGTGATTGTTACCTGACATTTCATGTGATGGTTTATCTTGTGCTTATTACTTTGTTCTATATGTTACAAATGTTGGTAAATTTATCTTAACAAAACAATTAATTGAGATCAATCGAACAATATATACCACATGCTCTTTATGTATTTAAAACAAGATGGTTTGTTGTCTTTGAATGATAGAAAGAGTATTACCAGATAATTAAGGGCCAACTTTTTGTATTTTAAAATATTATAGTATTAGCATTGTGGTGATCCACAAATGAAAAGATTTTGGCTGGCACAAGAGTAAAGTATATTAATCTGTAGTTTAATATATGAAGAGAATCTTAAATCCACTCAAAGGTGAAAAAAGCCAACAAATATAGTATATATTCAGATATGTCCAATTGCATCTTTGCTGCTTGTGCAGCATATCGTGCCCTGCATAGGGCGAGTCGCACACACGCGATTGGATACACGTGCTGCGTTCACACCCATGACCCCATAGGAATGCATGGTGCAAACTCAGCATGCAGCATGGCGTACTGTAGCACATGCAGCCATGGCTAGTCACATGGTGTGATGCGTTCACACGTTTTGCAAGAGGACACATCTGTGTATATATATATATATATATATATATATATATATATATATATATATATGTATATATACAGCACCAGTCAAAAGTTTGGACACACCTTCTCATTCAATGGTTTTTGTTCATTTTAATTACTTTTAACATAGCAGATTAATACTGAAGACATCAAAACTATGAAAGAACACATATGGAACTATGTTGTAAACAAAAAAGTGTTAAACAAATCAAAATATGTTTTATATTTTAGATACCTCCAAGTATCCCCCTTTTGCATTGATGATAGCTTTGCACACTCTTCGCATTCTCTCAATCAGCTTCATGAGGTAGTCTCCTGGAATTGTTTTCTTGAAGGAGTTCCCAGAGGTGCTGAGCACTTGTTGGCTGCTTTTCCTTCACTCTGCGGTCCAACTCATCCCAAACCAGTTCAATTGGGTTTAGGTAGGGTGATTGTGGAGGCTGGGTCATCTGACACAGCACTCCATCACTTTTCTTCTTGGTCAAGTAGCCCTTACATAGCCTGGAGGTGTGTTTGGGGGTCATTGTCTTGTTGAAAAAGAAATGATGGTCCCAGTAAGTGCAAACCAGATGGGATGGCATGGCACTGCAGAATGATGCGGTAGCCATGCTGGTTAAGTGTGCCTTGAATTTTGAATAAATCACCAAAGTGTCAGCAGCAAAGTACCTGCACACCATCACACCTCCTCCTCCATGCTTCACAGGGGGAACCACACATGCAGAAACCATCCACTCACCTTCTCTGCATCTCACAAAGACACAGTGGTTGGAATCAAAAAGCTCAAATTTGGACTCGTCAGACCAAAGTACAGCTTTCCACTGGTCTAATGTGCATTCCTTGTGTTTACTTCATCCTGAGTAGTTGCTTCTTTGCAGCAATACAACCATGAAGGCCTGATTCATGCAGTCTCCTCTGAACAGTTGATGTTGAGATTTGTCTGCTACTTGAACTCTGTGAAGACTTTACGTGGTTTCTAATCTGAGGTGCTGTTAAGTAGCCGTTTCTGTGGCTGATAACTCTAATGAACTTCCTCTGCAGCAGAGGTAACTCTAGGTCTTCCTTTCCTGGGGTGGTCCTAATGAGAGCCAGTTTCATCATAGCATTTGATGGTTTTTGCAACTGCACTTGAGGATACATTCAAAGTTCTTAAAATTTTCCATATCGATTGACCTTCATGTCTTAAAGTAATGATGGACTCTTGTTTCTCTTTACTGAGTTGAGTGGTTGGTGCCATAATATGAATTACAACAGTAGTCAAATAGCGGTGTCCAGTGTGTACTAACCCTACCTCTGCACAATGCAACTGATCGTCTCAAACACATTAAGAAGTCAAGTAATTCCACAGATTGACTCTTGACAAGGCACACCTGTTAATTCAAAAAACATTCCAGTAGACTACCTTATGAAGCTGATTGAGAGAATGCCAAGAGTATGCAAAGCTGTCATCAAAACAAAAGGGGGCTACTTTGAGGAATCTAAAATATAAACATATTTTGATTTGTTTAACACTTTTTTGTTTACAACATAATTCCATATGTGTTCTTTCATAGTTTTGATGTCTTCGGTATTAATCTACTATGTTGAAAATAATTAAAATAAACAAAAAACATTTGAATGAGAAGGTGTGTCCAAACTTTTGACTGGTACTGTATATATATAATTTTACTGTTACATGAACTTGTTACTTAACAATAATTCAAAGTCTGAGTTGGCTTTCTTTATATGTTCTAATCAGAGTTATTATGTTATGGCACAGCTAGTGAGTTAACTAACAGGGGAGGAACTATCCAATAAAACAACTTCTTGAGGATGAAATTCCAACACACATCTAGCTTTGAATAAGTCTCTGAAAGCATATAAAATGTGACAGAAAAGAGATAATTACAAGGATAGAGATGTGGGATGTAGGATGAATTTACACATAATTAGCCTTGAGAATATTACATAAAGTCTCTTAGGCACTGACAGTAGCCACCTCATTGGTAATGTGACTTTAAACCTGTCAGTATAAGAATTAAATTTTATTATTATAGTGACTGCCATTATGATTAGTACAGTAAATTGCCATTTGCAAGACACAGAGTAATCTATATATAAAGTAGTAATTTTACAAAATCATTATTTTTCCAGTTTTTTTATTTTAAAATGGCAAAGCCAGAACATGGTGTGCTGGGTTGAAAAATATAAATTTTCAGAACCAACATTCTGGGATTAATATTTAATAAAAATCACAATTTTAAACTTCCAGGAATATCATAGAAAATCTGTTAAATCTCATTGTGAGCAAGGGAATATTTAATTCACCAATATTATGGGAAATTATACTCCTAATTATACATTATGCAAGAATTAATTTATGTACCCTATGTTATAATATCCTAATTTGTGTCAAATTTTCAAAACTTCAAGGGCCCACTGGGGATAGTAAAAATTATCTGACTGAGCTAAAATTCTGCACACGAGTTACTGCTATGGACCCACAACTTTTCTGCACTATTGGAATTTCAAATTTACAATATTGTTTTTTTGGACCTACCCTAATGAACACCATTGCTCCATTCAGACTCAATGAAACTTTATCATTTGTTTGCTGTCTTTACAGACATCACGATCTGGTCTGCTATTTTTACTTTTGGGATTACAAAGAAAAAGGGGATTTAGTACCCGCACATGAGCAGTTGAAGTCTTTACATATTATATACTGCACCCATACATATGGTCTAATATATATTTAATGTTTTGTGGGAGGTGCACCCTAGAATAAATATCAAATTTTTAGAAAAAAAGGGTAGTATTCTGAAGTGGGGCCCTCAAATAAGCAGTATCTGCTAAAATGTAACCTTTAATACATTAATTAAAAGTGAATTATAAAAACAGAATGTTAAGTCATATGTAACTTGTCATTTAAAAAATGGACACCTCAAATATAGGGTATTTACCCCAGTCCTTAGAATGTGAGCCTTGAGCTAGAATGCAGCTTTTGGTAATGGGGATGTATTATTATCCAGGTCAATTATCAACCTCAATGTATTCTCCAAACCCTCTATACCTGAAAATGCACTTCTATTTGCTAGTGGCTCTTATACAGTATATTCTTAATCCTACTGGTTACTAGAATGAATCTTTCATGCAACTACACATAGTAACTATTTCTTCTGTAACTAAAGATGCTGATCTCCTCAGCAGTGACTCAGCTCTGTTATCCTCAAAAGGTCAAATCAATTGACTTATTCAGCCCTCTCTCTGTGTAGGTACAAATAGTGTATATCTGCCTGCAGTATCCTTCTGCAATAACCAGTAAACCCTGTGTAATTCATTCATGTTTTTCAACAATCTGTGTTACAGAAACCAGCTACAGATCTGGTACACACTTTAACACAATTTGTGTGTGATCCAGAAGATTATCACACTGCAGTTGTAGACTGCTAAGGCAGTGTAGAAGTATCTGTCTAATTTCATGTGTATAATATTCTCATGGGGTGCTTAGATACCTTTACTATATTAAAGCAAATAATGTTTAGAGCACTTGAGAATTTTTTCACTTTTCACACTGATAGTTACTCTCAGGGAGATTCTTCTTCATACTTATTCATGACCATAGGCAGATGTCAGACACAGTGATTCATGTATGTACACAGGTTAAATCTCTGCTAGTAACATAAATACAATTCTATTCAGAACACTTTCACTCGATCCTAGCTATATGGCAGGAATGTGTCTAGTGTCACTCTGGCCAAAATATAATTACAGCAAATTAGTGGGTGTGTATATCACCTTCTCAAACATATACATATTATGGCCCTATATTTGTGGAGTAGTGGCCTTTACATCAGATCTACCATTAGGTTCATTCAGTTGCTGTGTCAGCTATAATCAGGTAGTGTCACTGCAGTGTATATTACCCCTCCTGTCTGTAAATAAAATTGCTGCTGTGTCTTCTGGTGATTTGTTATCAAGTTAAGTATAAAGCTGGCCACACATCTAAAGATTATCTGTCCAACCAGCCAACTCGTTGATTGGTTGAAATGAAAATCTGGTAAGGTATGAAAGCAAATAATCAGCAATTTGCTCCCAAACACTGGAAAATGGACCAAAACTGTTGTTTGAACAAATAGTTTAGATCAAACATTTAACTGAACGACCATTTTCATCTGTTTTCTGGCATTTAGGAGCAAATTGCTGATCATCATTTACTCCCATACATTACCAGATTTTCATTCCAACCAATCAACAAGTTGGCTGGTTGGATGTAAGTTGGTCTAGTGTGTGGCCAGCTTTACTCTAGATGATATAGCCTGTTAATTTATGCCGGCCATACACGGAGCGATTTGAAAACATACGATACCTTGGTAAGTTTTCAAATTCAGCCCGATGCATGGCATGCTGCTGAGAATGGTAAACGATGCATCTTACAAGATGCTTCATTTACCTATTTAACAGCATGATGGATCGCAGATGTTATGGTTTTTCCATAGGATCTACGATGCCGATGTACAATGGCGGGGACGCGCATCGCCGTCATACTGCATGCCAAAACACACACGATATGCACGATTGATCGTTGTGATCGATCGATATCGTGCATATCGTCTGTAAAATCTTACCGTGTGTGGGGGCCTTAAGATATTCAGTATGTCTGAGGATCCTCCATTCAACAGGCACACTGATCTATGTTCACCTACTAGCAATTGCTGAATAAGGATTTATGTTAACTAGTATATCACTCTTCTACCTATCAGGTACAACGTAACCCTGTATGTGACACTGTTATAAATGTAAAATTTCAATAGTGGATCGCACATTGGAGAGTATCATTATATTACTGTTATTTCATATAGCTGCTGCTGTCGGCATTATTATTATTATCCTTTATTTATATGGCACCACAAATGTTCCGCAGCACCTTACATGGTGCATAAAACTAGTAAGTGAACAAGAAACAAGTAACTTACAGTACATTAAAGATAAATCCCCTTGAGGGCTACTCTCCACTCAGAGAGTCACACTGCAAAACAGGTTTAAATACTAATCAATGCTATTATAAACATAGCAGGAGGTATTGCTGCTAAATGAAAATAACTGACAATATAAAGTACATACATGTTACATATAACTTCACATTCTGTTTTTACTTTAGGCCCCATTTTTTAATTTTCTTGTAGATTTTTTTGGTTTGTTATTAGTTAGATTTACATTTTTGTATAGATACTACATGATACAGTATGATATATTTCAATTTTTATTGTCTTTTTTAGTTACTTTTTTGTCATATTTTCATTGTATATTTTATCTGATTTTTTTATATTTAACTTTATTCTGATTCATTTTTTTGTTTACCCATGTTTTGTTTTATTTATTTGTGTGTCTATACTCTGTTTTGCCCTATTTTTCACTTCATTTGGTGGTTTCCATGGTTTATCTTTGTGTTCCCCAATCTTTGTCCATCACATTGCTGTTACTTTTATTTGTTGAGACCCATTGCCACCTTAAGCCCAGAGTCCGGAACCCAGGTGGTGATGTCATCATGCGGTGTTACGTGCAGATGATATGTGATGTTATGACGCATGCAGAGACGCGCTGGTCACAAGCTAATGGCATCGCCTGCCCACTGCCCAGCGGCAAACAGAGGGCTGGAGCTCTACATCTCAGTGATTTTGTATACTATAAAGGTATGTTCACTTTGTTTATTCTGTGTTCTTGATAAAATTGTATTAGACTAAAATATCGGCAGGTCTTGTGAGGTGTTCCTGGTATGCAGTGACTCGAACCTGCCAAAAGTGATCCAAGTAAGGACAACTCCTGAACCAGTTACAGGGTCATGGGTGCCTAACTCTCATTGATGCATGTGGAGAGCAAAGGGTAGCCAGGCTGCTCCCCGATCCCACAAAAGTTAATGCTAGATGTGCCAGAACACACAATGCATTCAGCTTGCTGCGTGTGGGGCTGCATAGTCGCAGACTGATCAAAATGGTTAGAGCATTAGAAATGGACAATGGAGCCATGGGAGAAGGTGGCTTGGTCTGATTAATCAAATTTTTTTCATTTTAACTGTAGACTGAGAATATTATAGCAAAATATTTATTTTGCTGATGTGTTGTTTGGTTTTGGAACTAAAATTCAGTCAGTAACTGTTTGCAAGAGTAGTAAACTGCAACAATCCTTTCATCCTTCATACTTTGTACACAACAGTTTAGTGCAGCATAGAAAATCTATTCTAAAATTGCTGACACACTATACTTTTGAATTACATTAATGTAGCTAAAAGAAAGTCAATGCCATCATCCCTAAGTCTGTCTATGCTGACAGAACTCACCTCATCAAGAGGGAAGTCCCACTCAAGTAGGAAGTCTCCCTACTAATAGTCAACATGAGCTATTTACATTATGTTTTTGGTGCAACTAACAGGAGCATTTTATGTGCTGGGTGGGGGGCACATGGCCAGTGCCCCACCACAATCAACACACACACAATCACATGCCATACAGTGTGCCTCCACATACTTGGTTATTGTTATTGGGGTTAACCCCCTAACCATAGCAATGATCAGAAACACAGGCATACCAAGCAATACTCAAATTATATCTGGAATGACTTTTTCTTACACTGGAATGGTTTTCAAAATCAATGGTAAATGAACAATATCTAGAAAAATAGAGAAAAACTTAATAGTGTAAATTCTTCTTGAATACAAACTATATCATCAAAAACAAGAATAAATAATATAAAAGCAATATCCTACTGATTGCTCCCTTATCTAACCTATCCCTCTCTTCCTTCTCAGTCCCCTCCTCCTTCAAATATTCCCTTGCCTCATACTGTACATTCTTAAGAAACACTCTCTCTCAAACTACTACTCAGTCTCTTCTTCTATTTGTCTCCAATCAGCTTTATAGACTTGCTACATTCCTATTTGACCACTTCTTTCTAGACATTCTTAATTCTGGATTCTGCATTTACCAAATCACTGAAAATGCCCTATCCCTGGTCACCAATTACATTTTCAACACCAAATCTAAGGGTCACTCATTTTTCTGATCTGTCTGCCTCCTTTGACATTATTATCAACTACTCTTTCCTCCTTTCAATCTCCATACCATTGGCCTCTGTGACTCTGCACTCTCTTGGTTCACTTCTAAACTCTCCAATAAAACCTTCTCAGTCTCTATCACTACTCCTCCTCTTCATTTTCTCTACCTGTAGTTTTCTCCCTACAGTTTGTCCTTGCCCCCCCTTCTCTTCTTTCTCTATACACCTCCTGCCTTGTAATTTATTGTGGGGTCTGGGGGTAGTGACGCACGGTCTCCTACAGTCTCCTGTAGGAGACACCTAGAGGTATACCTGCGGAGAATCAAGCATGATTAGCACTGACTCACCCCCAAAATAGGTTCAGGACCATTGAGAGCTATTGTGTCTTCCCCTGGATTCATCACTGCCTGATAAGCTCTACCTACAGTATTACCAAGTGTTAGACTCACCCTCTTTGTGGTTTTATATATATGTCTTGGTTTGTTTTTTCAATTTTATTTATTATGGATTTATAAGAATGATATCACAAGCACAACTAAGCAAAGCTCATCTCTCAGGCAATACTAGCTGGCAGCATTAGGAATATTATTGCTGCTCACAGGACCAGTGATGGGAGCATCTGTGCATCTGTGACATGGTATTGCTGGTTTACACATGCAAAGTCTATGCAGATCGATTTTCAATGAAAAAATATATACATTTTTTTTCAAAATAAAATTAGATTATAGAAAAAATAAATTAAAAAAATTATAAAAAAAGCTTAAATTAACTAATAAACCACTTTTGCATGGTGAAGCCTTCACCAGGACACCCAATGATGGCTACTGCGAGTAATACCCAGCGATAGACACTGCCAATTGTAGCCTTTAATAAATACTGTAGGAAGAAACTAGGGACCTTATTCAGAGGCGGCCGTACGGTCTACGACCGCACGGCCGCCTCGATGTTTTGACAGTGCGCATGCGCACGAGGGAGTTGGCTCCCTCGTGCGCATGCGTGAGACCCGCTATGACCGACAGCGCCAGTCGTAACAGGTCTCTTTCCAAAGGGGGTGAGCTGTCGAAGTTGATTGACAGCTCGTCCCGTTTGGAAGGCGGGCCGGGGGGGTGGCTGCCCAAACAGAGGCGTTCCCATGGGAATGCCTGCCATTTGGGGGAGGCCCCACTGACATCACTAGTGATGTCAGTGGAGAGCTTCCGGCTCTGACAGAGCCAGAAGCTCTCTGGGGCTTACAAGTGAGACCCTACCCTAGGGTCTCATCGTAAGCCCAGATGGTCGCGATGGTCTCTGACCATCGTGACCATCACCCGAGTGGTCGTTAGAGCTGTGGGTGTTAACCCACAGTCTAACGACTGCAACAGAGGCGGGCTGTCAGGATGCAAGTGGCCACCCAGTTTCTGAGCGACCGCTTGCATCCTCCGACCGCCTCTGAATGAGGCCTCGATCTCGGCTATCTCAGGGAAAACAACTATTTTCAGCAGAGAAAGTGATATTCTCTAGTTAATAAATATGCCCCTAAGTCAACCCATTAGAGGACCACTGGATCAGATACATATACCATTTACTGCCCCTGTTATTTATACTTGCAGCATTATGCCTGTGTCATTCTGAAAACCTATTCTGCCTGATTAATAAACCTAAGACCTGGTTATGTAATGTGGACTAACCTCTATCACATACCACTGCCACCTATACTATCTATAGGGTCTGCCAATAGAAACATTAGACAATACTTAAGAAAAAGGCAGATACTATAACTCAGTATGGTCAGGACAGGTTTTGTAAATATGCAATACAAGTTTCAGAAACTGACATTTAAATTTAACAGACCATAAAGATATAGTATACAATGTATTTTAGGGCAGACAAAATAGCACACTATTTAAGAGTGTGTTTTCAGCATATTTGAACTTACCCTTGAATAGTTCTACAACTGTGCTTGACATAAAACACCAAATCTCTTTCTTTCTCTTTCTTTTTCTTTCTCTTTCTCTCTCTCTCTCTCTCTCTCTCTCTCTCTCTCTCTCTCTCTCTCTCTCTCTCTCTCTCTCTTTCTCTCGCTCTCTCTCTCTTAGTGAAGCAGTACAGTGGTAAAAGTGGATGCTCAAATTAATTTAACATAATTGTTTTCTGTCATGATATATAATTTACTGAAGCACTAGAGGTTTATACACACACACACCTGTTTGCACCATTATACATGTGCATATTGTCATGTAGCTACTTAAGTGAAGTTATGACTTTGCAGCTGGGATGCTGACATTTTTCATAGATCTGGTACTTGGTAACAGATGCCTGGAGGTTTTGCACAGATGCTTCACAAAACGCTGTTATAGTATAGTGATGACAACTAATTGGTCAGACTCAAATATGATTAAATGTATGAGTAATAGCTATATTATTGTAATTACTTTCATTGTCAATTAGTAGTATTTCTAGATTGTTACAGTGGGTTTGAAAAAATAATTATATATATATATATATATATATATATATATATATATATATATATTTGCACTTTGGAGGGAGTTCTGGTTACATGCTAGACACAGGGCTTCTATCACAAAGTTTCTGTTTGGAAAATGTTACAGCGTATATTCATCCATTCATTGGAATCTTCAGTAAAGTCAACCAAGGGATATACAGTGCATCCGGAAAGTATTCACAGCGCTTCAATTTTTCCATATTTATTTATGTTACAGCCTTATTCCAAAATGGAATAAATTCATATTTGTCCTCAAAATTCTACACACAATACCCCATAATGACAATGTGTAAAAAGTTTTTTTTTAGATTTTTGTAAATAATTGAAAAAAAACTAAGAAATCATATGTACATAGGTATTCACAGCCTTTGCCATGAAGCTCAGGTGCATCCTTTTTTCACTGATCAACCTTGAGATGTTCCTTCAGCTTAATTGGAGTCCATGTGTGGTAAATTTAGTTGACTGGATATGATTTTGAAAGGCATAAACCTCTCTGTATAAGGTCCCACACTTGACAGTGCATGTCAGAGCACAAAGCAAGCATGAAGTCCAAGGAATTGTCTGTAGACCTCCGAGACAGAATTGTCTCAAGGCACAAATCTGTGGAAGGGTACAGAAAAATATCTGCTGCTTTGAAGGTCCCAATGAGCACAGTGGCCTCCATCATCCATAAATGGAAGAAGTTTGGTACCACCAAGACTCTTCCTAGAGTTGGCTGGCCATCTAAACTGAGCGATCGGGGAAGAAGGGCCCTAGTCAGGGAGGTGACCAAGAACCTGATGGTCACTCTGTCAGAGCTACAGCATTCCTCTGTGGAGAGAGAACCTTCCAGAAGGACAACCATCTCTGCAGCAATCCACCAATCAGGCCTGTATGGTAGAGTGGCCAGATGGAAGCCACTCCTTAGTAAAAAGCACATGGCAGCCCAACTGGAGTTTGCCAAAATGCACCTGAAGGACTCTCAGACCATGAGAAACAAAATTCTCTGGTCTGATGAGACAAAGATTGAACTCTTTGGCATGAATGGCAGGCGTTATGTTTGGAGGAAACCAGGCACCACTCATCACCAGGCCAATACCATCCCTACAGTGAAGCATGGTGGTGGCATCATCATGCTGTGGAGATGTTTTTCAGTGGCAGGAAAACTTGGAGACTTGTCAGGATCACACATCAAAGGAGTGGCTTAAGGACAAGTCTGTGAATGTCCTTGAGTGGCCCAGCCAGAGCCCAGACTTGAATCCGATAGAACATCTCTGGAGAGATCTGAAAATGGCTGTGCACCGACGCTTCCCATCCAACTAGATGGAGCTTGAGAGGTTCTGCAAAAAGGAATGGGCGAAACTGCCCAAAGATAGGTGTGCCAAACCTGTGGCATCATATTCACAAAGACTTGAGTCTGTAATTGCTGCTTAAGGTGCATCAACAAAGTATTGAGCAAAGGCTGTGAACACTTATGTACATGTGATTTCTTTTTTAAATAAAATTTGTGAAAATCTCAAAAAAACTTTTTACACGTTGTCATTATAGGGTATTGTGTGTAGAATTGTGAGGACAAAAATTAATTTATTCCATTTTGAAATAAGGCTGTAACACAGTGTTCCCCAACCTCGGTCCTCAAGGCACACTAACAGTCCAGGTTTTAGTGATATCCATGCTTGAGCACAGATGAATAAAACAAAATAAATGTGGTACTAATTAAGACACCTGTGCTCAAGTATGGTTATCCTTAAAAACTGTTAGTGTGCCTTGAGGACCGTGGTTGGGAACCTCTGCTGTAACATAACAAAATGTGGAATAAGTGAAGTGCTGTGAATACTTTCCGGATGCACTGTATCCTATGCAGGATCAAAATATATCTCTGATTGCCTTAAACACCTGGGAAACCACCAGGAACTTAGAAGCAGATAAAAAAAACTCAAGAAGTCAATTATTTGACAAAACAGGTTGGGTATTTAAATTTGGAGTGACCCTCTACAAAAATAAAAAAGAAAAGTATATAAAAACAGTTATAAAAACTGTTATCCTGCATGGGTATGGACTAATCATCTGTTTATTTAATTTCATCCCTCAGGTATGTGATTTTCATCTCTCATCCTGCTCACTACATGTATACTCTGCTTAGAGTTTCATACAATCATGTGTGGATTTAAACGTATGTGATTTTCATCTCTCATCCTGCTCACTAGATCTATACTCTGCTTAGAGTTTCATACAAACATGTGTAATTTAAATGTATGTAATCTTTGTATGACTTGCTAGCAATAGTCATTACCTGTGATTTTGATGGGGTTCACTGAAGTATAGTTTATAGTGCCATACTGCTTGTTTACTTAAACTTAGTGCAATATATGTCCATTGATCAATCTGCATTTCAAACAGCTAACCAATTGGCTCAGATGTAGGCCAGTGTCTTAAGGCCCCCATACATCAGCAACTGATTGCAGCAATTGTGCAATTTGCAATCAATTGTGTATAATTTTTTTTTCCTTTTTCAATTGATTGTGGCAATTCTGCAATCTGCAATCGATTGAAAAAGGGAAAGATTTTTATACACAATCGATTGCAAATTGCACAATTGCTGCAATCAATTGCTGATGTATGGGGGCCTTTAATCAGCCATACTATTTCTTAACAATCAGTCTTAAGGCCCCCATACATCAGCAATTGATTGCAGCAATCGTGCAATCTGCAATCGATTGTGTATAAAAATCTTTCCCTTTTTCAATTGATTGCAGATTGCAGAATTGCCACAGTCTACTTAAAAAGGGAAAGATTGTTATACACAATCAATCGCAAATTGCACGATTGCTGCAATCAATTGCTGATGTATGGGGGCTTTTAGGGCAGCTTGCTGAGGGTTGCAGCCTAATGTGGTTATGCATAAAGTGTGATTAAATTCAAGTGTGTTTTCTGAACAGTTATAAAAACAGTTGAAAAACATTGAACAACATCTAAAACTAGGTAATTACAAAATCATTACTTAAAGAAGTTTGTTTTTTCAAAATATAAAAAACACAATATATCAAAAACGTATATTTATAATCTCACTACTTCTCTAAGGCTAATACATCCTTTACTCTCACTGCAGCTCATCCTTCTGTACATTTTGCTACCACATTAATCTACTCTCCTCTTATAAACACACATGAGCTTTTAACTTATCTATACACATTTATAATAACATCTACAACCTATCGCCATAAAAATTATTCAGACAAATCCCACAAATATATTTATATCTCACTCATGCTGCTTCTATTAGCTGGTGACATATCACCAAATCCAGGCCCGACCCACATGCCACACCCACAACGAACTATAAATCCAGCTAACCTCATAAACATTGCGTACCTCCCTTCACCTTCCAAGTCACTAAAATGTGCCTTATGGAATGCACACTCTGTCTGTAATAAGCTAACATCCATCCATGACCTCTTTATTTCAACTAACCTTAACCTTCTGTCAATAACAGAAACATGGCTCACGCAAACAGACACTGTCTCCCCTGCTGCACTTTAACATGGAGACCTACACTTCTCACATACTCCCAGGTCTGGTAATTGTAAAGGAGGTGGGGTAGGAATATTACTGTCCCAATCTTTCATATACACAGTTCTCCCACAGGAACCTTCACTAACATTTACATCATTTGAAGTACATTCTATCAGGACTTTCACCCCTTTCTCTCTGTGCATTGCTACTATCTATCAACCACCTGGGCCACCTCAACAATTTCAGGAACATTTTTCTGCTTGGCTCCCTCACTTCCTATCCTCAGACATCTCCACCATCGTTATGGGTGATTTGAATATCCACATTGACAGTCCACAATCTCCTCATGCCTCCAGACTACTCCCTTTAACCTCCTCTCTTGGCCTCTCCCAATGGACTGACTCCTCTACTCATCAGGAGGGCCACTGCCTTGATCTTGTATACACCAGACTATGCTCAGTTTCTGATTTCACTAATGCTCCTTTCCCTCTCTCAGATCACAGCCTTATCACCTGCACACTCTCCTCCATTACATCAACATCACTGAAATCAACCAACCCTCCTAAAATCCACAGAAATATTAATGCTATTAACTTTCAACAACTATCTACCTCTTTACAATAACGACTCTCAACAATTTCTACATTCACTTCTCCTGAGACTGCTGCATCACACCTAAACCAGATTCTAGTAAAAGCCCTCGATGAAGTAGCTCCAGCTACCCATCACACAACACGTAGACTTAGACATCAAATGTGGGCTTCTAACTTAACAAGGCATCTACAAAAACTCTCACGTAAAGTAGAACATCAGTGGCAAAAGTCTCGTACTTCAAGTGACTTCCTCACATATAAGACCAACTACAACTCTTATCGTACTGCTCTGGATGTTGCCAAATAAACATATTTCCAATCTGTAATCTCTATTCAAGCCTCTAACCCCAAGCAACTTTTTAGTACATTTAAACTGCTTCTTACTCCTCCCTCACCCAAACCACCTGCTACTTTCTGTGCGCAAGATCTCGCTTCCTATTTCAAGGACAAGATTGATAAGATATGAAATGAAATGGTATGCTCTTCCTCAGCTAGTGACCTGCTCAATTCCCTACCTAAACCCTCTGGCACATTTGATCTCACAAACGAAGATGAAGTATCTACACACTTCTCATCCTCCTACTCTATTACCTCTCTTCTAGATCCTATACAATCACAAATTAGTAAAGCTCTGTCTCCTGTGCTCATTCTAACCTTAACTAAAATCTGTAATCTCTCTCTCTACTGCCAATTTTCCATCACTGTTCAAGCATGCAGTGATTACTCCCATTCTGAAAAAACAAAATTCTGACCCTAACACTCTCTCATATTACCGTCCCATCTCTCAGCTCCCATGCCCCTCCAAGCTACTTGAGAGACTTGTCTACACCTGCCTCACACACTTTCTTAACTCACACAACTTATTGGACTCTGCTCAGTCCAGCTTTCATTCCCAACACTCCAGAGAGACAGCACTGACTAAGGTAGTAAATGATCTGGTCACTGCCAAGGCTAAAGGCCATTACTCACTCCTAATTCTTTCAGATGTTTCTGCTGCTTTTGACACTGTTGACCACTCTCTTCTCATAAAATCAATACAATCCCTAGGTCTTAAGGACACAGCTCTTTCATGGTTCTCTTCCTACCTATCTGATCACTCTTTTACTGTTTGTTTTTCTGATTCTGCCTCCTCTTCGCTACCTCAGTTGGAGTACTGCAAGGCTCTGTTTTAGGTCATCTACTATTGTCAATATATACCACCTTTCTTGGCAAACTAATCTGCTCTTTTGGATTTCAGTACCATCTGTATGCGGATGACACTCAAATCAACCTATCTTCTCTAGATTTATCACCATCTGTATTGGTCCATATCACTGAATGTCTTTCTGCCATTTCATCTTGGATGTCATCCCGCCACCTGAAAATTAATATTTCTAAAACAGAATTAATTATATTTCCACCGGCCAATAAGTTACCAAAATGATCTCTCTATCACTGTTGATATCTCGACAATCCACCCTACCCCACAAGCTTGCTACCTTGGTGTCATCCTTGACTCTGAACTGTCCTTTGTTCCCCACATTCAATCTGTCTCAAAATCATATTACATACATCTAAAAAACATATCCAAAGTTCGACCATATCTCACACAAGACACTGCTAAAACTTTAAACCATGCACTTATTATTTCCCGCATTGACTATTGCAATAGCCTCCTTACTGGTCTTTCCAAAAACAGGCTATCACCATTACATTCCATTATGAATGCAGCTGCAAGGCTTATCTTCCTTGCCAAATGTTCATCATCTGTTGCCCCGCTCTGTCAGTCCCTCCATTGGTTGACGGTTTTCTACCGTCTTCAATACAAAATACTTTTACTTACACATAAGGCTATTAACCAAACAACACCAATATACATCTCTTCACTCATCTCAAAATATCTCCCTACCCAACTTCTCTGCTCAGCACAAGATCTGCGTCTCTCATCCCCACGCATTACTTGCTCCCATTCACGGTTACAGGACTTTCCTCTGGCTGCACCCACTCTATGGAATGTCTTACCACACACAAAAAGATTTTCCTCTAGTCTCCTCTCCTTCAAGCGTTCCCTGAAGACTCAATTCTTCAGGCAAGCTTATTAGATTCCAGAACCGCCCACATAACCTTCATTGCTTCCATATCTAGTTACATCCCCTTTCACAGTCCACACATAACCTCACACATTGTATTTCTTTCACATCCTCCTGACATTTGGCTGACATTCCTGTGTGACTGGATCATGCAGCCCACCAAGAAACTGTGCATTCTGGCTGGCCCAAAATGCAAAATATAGCATCTATCCTTGTGTATCAATGCCTATTTCGCTATAGATTGTAAGCTTGTTAGCAGGGCCTTCCTGCCTATATATCTGTCATTACTCAGTTTTGTTTTATTAATGTCTACAATTGTAAAGCACAACGGAATATGTTGCACTATATTAGAAACTGTTAATAAATAAATAAAATAAATATCGCTACTAGAAGGAGCTTACAAACGAAAAAGGGTTTATGTAGCTGAAGATATAACATCATTCTTAAAGAAAGGTCACACCAATGTTGTGTCATGTAAGGATGAAATGTTGACATTGTCAATAATACATTTTAACTTTGTCAATTAGTAAATGAATTGGTTAAATGTTAAAACGGAAAGGATGATTGCTTTTTAGCTGGTGAATTCTTGGTGTGGGGGTTTCTTTTCAGATTTTAGCCACATTTACCTTGAACCATCACCAAAAAGGAAAGAGATTCAAATCGTAATTGGGTTGGAGACTCTGTGGGTTGTGTGCACCATTGGATAAATGAATAAAAATGAAGAGCGCTCCCTGGGAATATATATATATATATATATATATATATATATATATCTACAGGTTGAGTCTCCCATATCCAAATATTCCGAAATACAGAATTATTTTGGCAAAACTGAGAGAATTAAACCTTTGATTTTTGATGGTTCAATGTACACAAATTTTGTATAAAGCACAAATTCTTAAAAATATTGTATAACATTACCTTTAGGTTGTGTGTAAAAGGTGATGTGAAACATAAATTAATTTAATTTCTGTACACAAACTTAGTTTGAGCAACAAAATTATTGAAAATATTGCATGAAATTACCTGCAGGCTGTGTGTATAAGGTGTATATAACACATACATGTATTCTGTGTTAATATTGGGGTCCCATTCCTAAGATATTTCATTATGATATGCAATTATTCCAAACTACGCAATATTCCATTATCCAAAATACCCCTGGTCCCAAGCATTTTAGATATGGGAGACTAAAACCTCTATCTATCTATCTATCTATCTATCTATCTATCTATCTATCTATCTAATGTAATATTAATGTTTGTATACATCTATCATCTTTCTGTACAAAAAAATCTTCCTTTTGTTACCATTCAGTCTTCTTCTCTCTATTTTGAAACAGTGGTAGGTAATTCTTGGCAGTTCACACTCTGAAATCAATGTAAGTAATTACTTCATGTATAACCCACACAAATTATGCAGTTTGTTTTTCAAAAGACCCTGAATTTAAAAAAAAAAAATAGATTAATTTTTCCTCTTGAAATGGCAAATAATATTTACCCAAACCAGTCAAAAAAGTGTTGTTGTTTTTTTGTAATGAAATAGCAAGAAGTAAACATAAAGCAAATATGTGTCTTTTTTTATATCCCATAATGCATAGTTTTTGCATTAATTAACCTTTACAAAGCAGCAAAACTACTACAGTGGTTCTCAAACTCGGTCCTCAGTACCCCATACAGTTCATGGTTTGTAGGTGACCCAGCAGGAGCACAGGTGTATTCGTTACTCACTGACACATTTTAAAAGATTCACAGGAGGAGATAATCATTTTGCTTGCGATTCTGTGAGGAGACCTGAAAAACATGCACTGTTTGGGGTCCTGAGGACCAAGTTTGAGAACCTGTGGACTACTGAATAATATGAACTTTAAAACACAAAACTGTATCTTAATTATTTATGCTTATGGTACAAATATGGCTTATACAATATAAGCAGCGCATGTAGTGAAGGCACAGTTATTAAAACAAAGCACTTTGGGCCTGATTCAGAGACAGACACTCAGAACGAGCGCTCGCTCTGAATCAGGGTGTTTTATTTATTTTCTGTTAAGCCTCCTGGCTGCTTGCATAGCTGTGGGTGACCACCCACAGCTATTGTGAGTAGCCTGGTTGATGTTCGCGATGGTCCAGACCATCGCGACCATTGGGCTTGCGACGAGACCCTTGTGGAAGGGTCTCCTGGCTGCAAGCCCCAGAGAGCTTCTGGCTCTAACTTCATGATGACATGGGTTTGGGGGTGGGGCCAGCACCTGGCGGCAATGAGCCCTGCTCCAGCTCTGCCTTCTGAAACAAAAAAGGGTACCCCTGGCTTTACTAAAGCCATGGTGAGGGACACCTGGGCATTAGAATGAGTATTTCTATAGTTCACAAATGATCACTGGAATATAACCTCTATGGGGTCAAATAATTTGAAACAGAGCACAGATCATTATTTCAAATGAGCCACCGAGCTTATTGAATCCAGGATGGGGCGGATTTCTGTAGTGAAGAGGTTATTGTCTGTTGATCACACTGAACATCAGATATTAATTAATAGAGGAACATGTAAGCCACGAAAAGCAGAGATCCGCTAAAAAGTATCGCCGATTGCGACTTTTCGCCTGTTGGAAAATTATCGCTGTATTCAATTCCATCCTCTTTTTGCTTACGCGGAAAGTCAATGCAATGTAATACACGTAAAAGAATCGCCTCCGAATAGGTGGAGAAAAGAAGTGCAAAATTTCTGTTTGTGGGTGCAAAGGTGGGGAAACCACTCAGAACCCTTGGGGCAGCCCCCCAATAGATAACTGTGCCAAAGAATTCCTAAAAAAAACTTAAGAACACCCCAAAACAGTACTTTAAATTTTGGTGTGAAAAAGTGCAAAGTGGGGGGACAAGTTCGCAAACTAGTGAAATAAAGTTCTGGGGGTGCACTAAGAAGGGGTCAAGTGTTTTGGGAATTGCAGGTGCATTTTTGGGGGTGTAATTTTATGTTATTTAAAAGTTCACCTTAGATACATTAAAAGATGCTTGCACCCATTTTCAGGTACCCCAAATTTGACAGGACTACTTATTTTCACCAAAAAATACTGCTTTATGCCATTCTTCACCACTTGTGCAAAGACGCTAATTAGAGGCAATTGTGCAAACTTAAGTACCCCAAAGAGTTTAATTAGGACTATTCGGGCACTACTACATTGATCCCCAATGTTTCTGCAGCTTATTGGGGGGTTCAGGCTGATTTCCCCGATTCTGACGCCACTTTTCGCCTGTTCTGACTTTGCATGTGTCTGTTTTCACGTCTTTTGGAATTGAATACGGCGAATAGCGGGGAAGCGCACGATAAGTTTCCACAGCTAAAATAAGCAATGTATGCGAAAAGAGCAGCATGCAAAACTTTATCGCGGGTGCAAAGCTAATTGAATATGGACCATAGTTTGAAACAGAAAATAATGATCTTTTCAATTACATTGTCCTGAAATATCTAGCTGCCAAGATGTGAGTGGCAGGGCACATTAAAGTCCTTCTCCATATCGCCTGACTCTGAACTGCCTGTACTGAGCACCACCTCCTCAGTGATATCATCACATACACTATCTGCTTGTATTCGATTTTTCTGCCAGATATAGCAATTGGCAATTTCCAGTCATCAGACATATTGAAATTTGACATATTTATTGCATGACTTTTTAATGAATATCTCAATGTTTTTCAATGTTAATACATATCTCCCAACATTAGTCAGAACTGTCACAATTTGCAGACTCTGTCCTATCATCCACATTGGGACAGTTTGGGCCTGAATGGTGTAACATTGGGGGTTATGTTAGTAATCTATTAAATTTATCATGCTTTACACATAAAGCAACAAAGAATAATAATGGCAAATATAAGGTTATAATTGTACTATGATTCAGTAATCCACCCTGTCCCAGCCATTTAATGATAGAGACAACTTGATTGTTTGACAATCTCCAAGCAGCAAATACATCCTTCTACATTATTTACTATACTATACTACACTACTATATATCAGTTTATTGCCTAAACCTTGAGCATTATACACATACAGTAGGACCTCACTTAAAGCCAGGAATAAATCAAGCTAGTAGGTGCAATTTTCAAGATGTGAGTAGACCATGCTTATGGTTGGGAGGAGAAAACACCCTACCTCAACTTTAAGTCACAGTGCTAATTGTCACTGGTAACTGTAGCTGGTATACTGCAGCAATGTATTTTGATAAGTTGGATCCCAATGGCTGGTAGCTATGGACAGGGGCACTGAGAGGGAGGGGAGCGGGTACTAATTATCTAGCCTGGGATTGTTGGAGAAACTCGGTCTGTCACCCCATAACACTTCTTCTTACCTGTCAGCAGCAGCTGTGTGCTGGGCTGCAGAAGACCCAGTGAGGCTGATGCCACTGAGCAGCAGTCTCTCTCTGCCTGCTGTGATGGGGAGAGCAATTGTACTGATAAATCTCCCCCTGGATCTTGGAGTCCTTAGTGCAGTGCACTTTACTTCAAAGCACCACACATATTTCTAGGGGGCATGGCCATGTCTTCCCTTAGGCCACACACCCTCCAGTACCCGGGCTTGTAGTTACTCTTTGCAGCCCAGGCAGGGTTAAACAAGACAAAATAGTCCAAAGCCAGATATTCATATTATAGAGGAACAAACAGTCCAAAGCAGGGTAATGTAGGACTTCCCAAAAACCAGGGTGAGAAACTAAGCTAGAGATTCAGAGCCAGTGAAGTAGTCAAACAAGCTGAGGTCAAAAGTCCAGAAAATCCAAAAGCAGATATAGGCCCCATGAGTTGCTGGATTAGTAGTGTGAGCACAATAATCAGGCCATGTTTGAACCTCAATTTCTACCTTTTATTTCTACAAGCTGTAGGGGATTAGTTGAGGCCAGGAAGTGGGTGGATGCTTAAAAACATTCTATTGATGATCAAGCATAGTGAGCTGGTATGTACAGTACAGTAGGGTTTAATGACATCTGCTGTAGCTCAACTGACAAAATAGAGGTCACAGGTTTACAGTTCCACTGGGTGCATCAGTGTCTTTTCTTGCATGATCATGATAATTAATGTCACAGGCAACTGTTTTTGTTACCTTTTTATCTAATATAAGACAACAATTACAAGGACACTAGGATAAATGTGAAAATGCACAATAGGCAACTGCAATGAAGTACATTTTAGTGTGTTGCTGACCTGTCTTGTAGTAGAAGACCACCATCAGTTACTATAGTCAGAAAAACCATAAATGATAATCAATGCGGTAGACAAGGCTTTAACAAGCAAGTTCCAAATATGAGGCAATATGCGAGATGTGTGATCCAAAGACAAGTCCAATATTCACAGCAATTGTAAGCAAGCAGACAAGGGGATTACAAAATCAGGGTAAGCAAACAGGCCAGGTCAATACACAGTTATACAATAAGATAGCAGACAGAAGAGTTGTCAAAAATAAAGTCAAGGTGAGAAGCAGTCTTCGTTTAAATGTTTTTAGGGTGTACAAAAGAAGAGGTTCAATGAGCAATCATCTAGCATTTACTGATAGGTGAGGTCTCACTATGGGGCCTATTCATCAACACCAAAAATAACGGTTTTAAGGAAATCTTTCCTTAATTACGTTTTTTTAGTATTCATTTACACTTTTAGCATAGGAGATATCTGCTATCTCCTAGATAAGTCCGCTGCATTAATTTCCACACTCCCCATACATTAGTGTAGTAGGCTATTTATGAAATTCCGAAAATTCTGTATTTTCGGAATTTGATGGTGTTACTATACGGCATTCTCAGGTGGCATACAGTTGGTTATACTTACCTGCTTTCATCTGGACAGGTCCTCCTTCATCTCCCTCTGTCGCTCCGGCTGCTGCACTGTGCGTTCTCCCCTCTGCAATTTTGCTGCTGCTGCCAAGTAGAGTCTCCCCTCTGTTCCCCGGTGACACTTGTAAGTGCTTCTTCAATTAACTGCACTTACAAGTGCAACCGGGGAATGGAGGGGAGACATTACCCGGCAGCAGCATTGCAGTGGGGGAGAACATAGTAAAGTTTGAAATAATATAAAAAAAATCTTCAGCACGCCTGCTCTCCTTGCCATACTGTCATCTGCATACTAGGGTCAGGCTGAAGGTCAGGGTCCACGGCGGCAGCCTTTGACAGGCTGCGAGGTAAGGGGAGGTGTTTGGACCGACACAGAATTTCCACAGCTGTAGTCAGTGCTGCGCATGCACCACTTTTTGTGAATTTAGTGTCGCATGCGTAGCACTGACTACAGCTGCGAAAAGTTATAGTAGATAGGACATATTATCTATTTTCTGAAAAGCTGTCATCGCAAAAATGACAGCTTTTCGCAATAGATACTTATAGAGAGGAGGAATGATGAAGTCCTTCGGTAAGTAGGTAGAACTCCATGTGAGTTCTAAACCTAATTACCTCCAGCGATTTTTTTGCTATGATGAATAGGCCCCTATTAGTGTTAGGGATGTAGCTCCAATCACCGAGAGGTGGCTTAGTAGTGCATGTGCAAACACGTCTATAGCACATTGGGAGCTGGAGATGAATTTTAACGCATAGGTAATATTCTGGAATCTGACATAGCCAAATTTGTTAAAGTAGGTATCATGCTTAATGAATCAGAGAAAAAAAAAAGATATTCCCTCCAGCACACTGCTGCAATATTGGCAAAAATACTTGAATCCTACATGATAATAGAAATTCAGAGGTATTAGTTGCATACATTTGCAAATATATGATTAAGCGCCAGGCCAACGTCAAGGCTCCTCTATAACGGCATCCCTAACATTAAGGGGTTCACGTTCGAGACGCAAGGCACCCCAAAAGAATCCAGTCAAGGACTATTCCCAGGGCATCACACAAAAAATGCAAGAAAGGTGATAGTGAAGTATAAAGTATAGATGTGTAAAATATAATCAATAAGTGTTAATATAATAAGAAAGAATTAAAATTACATAAATAATAAACATACAGAAAAGTTATGAAAAAGTATTTATGTGAATTAAGTGGTGATGCCCTCAAAAAGGTCCAGCCAGAGGAACCCTGGGGGCCCCACGCCCAAACGTTCACCTCAAAATAATTATTTCTACCAAATAGTAGCACCCACTCTTTTTCATCACTTTTCTATTTCTTTGTTATTATTTATGTAATTTTAATTCTTTCTTATTATATTAACACTTATTGATTATCTTTTACACATCTAAACTTTATACTTCGCTATCACCTTTCTTCCATTTTTCATGTGATGCCCTGGGAATGGTCCTTGACTGGATTCTATTGGGGTGCCTGGTGACTCAGATAGGAACCCCTTAATGTTAGGGATGCCAGTATAGAGGAGCCTTGACGTTGGCCTGGCGCTTAATCATATATTTGCAAATGTATGAAACTAATACATCTGAATTTCTATTATCATGTAAGATTCAAGTATCTTTGCCAATATTGCTGCAGTGTGCTGGAGGGAATATCCCCTTTTTTTCTCTGGTTTAGTGTAAACCCTGCCCTTTACAAGCACCTGGGAAATATCATTAAGCTGATGTGAGAGACCACCATACTTTCTATTTGTAGTTCTGAGAGTCATGAAGGGAGCCAGCATTGGGAGGATGTGCTGGTCCGTATAGTGCCATTTGGAGGTTTCTGAGGTACCTCCTAGGTGAGTCAGCTCTCGGCTTATAAATGTGCTATTATGCAGTAAATTATATTGTAATTATATGACCCAGAGTGGGTGCTACTATTTGGAAGCAATAATTATTTTGGGTGAGCGTTTGGGCGTTTGGCCCCTGGTTTACTCTGGCTGGGCCTTTTTCAGGGCATCACCACTTAATTCACATAAATACTTTTTCTTCACTTTTCTATTTGTTTGTTTATTATTTATGTAATTTTAATTCTTTCTTATTAGATTAACACTTATTGATTATCGTTTACACATCTAAACTTTATACATCACTATCCACTTTCTTCCATTTTTCATGTGATGCCCATGGAATGGTCCTTGGCTGGATTCTATTGGGGTGCCAGGTGACTCAGATATGAACCCCTTAATGTTAGGGACGCCAGTAAAGAGGAGCCTTGACGTTGGCCTGGCGCTTAATCATATATTTGCAAATGTATGCAACTAATACATATGAATTTATATTATCATGTAGGATTCAAGTATTTTGCCAATATTACTGCAGTATGCTGGAGAGAATATCCCTTTTTTTCTCTGGTTCAGTGTAAACCCTGCCCTTTACAAGCACCTGGGCAATATCATTAAGCTGATGTGAGCAACCACCATACTTTCTATCGTAGTTCTGAGAGTCATGAAGGGAACCAGCATTGGGAGGATGTGCTGGTCCATATAGTGCCATTTGGAGGTTTATGGGGTTACTCCTAGGTGAGTTAGCTCTTGGCTTATATATGTGCTGTTATTATACAGTACATTAATTGTAATTATATGACCCAGAGTGGGTGCTACTATTAGGTAGCAACAATTATTTTGGGGTGAGCGTTTGGGCATTTGGCCCCCTGGTTTACTCTGGCTGGGCCTTTTTCAGGGCATCACCACTTAATTCACATAAATACTTTTTCATAATTTTTCTCTTTGTTTATTATTTATGTAATTTTAATTATTTCTTATTATATTAACACTTATTGATTATCTTTTACACATATATACTTTATACTTCACTATCACCTTTCTTCCATTTTTTGTGTGATGCCCTGGGAATGGTCCTTGGCTGGATTCTATTGGGGTGCCTTGCACCTCGGACATGAACCCCTTAATGTTAGGGATGCCGGTATAGAGGAGCCTTGACTTTAGCCCAGCGCTTAATCATATATTTGCAAATGTATGCAACTAATACATCTGAATTTTTATTATCATGTAGGATTCAAGTATTTTTGCCAATATTGCTGCAGTGTGCTGGAGGGAATATCCCTTTTTTTCTTTGGTTCAGTGTAAACCCTGCCCTTTACAAGCACCTGGGCAATATCATTAAGATGATGTGAGCGACCACAATACTTTCTATTTGTCATGCTTAATGAATAAGATCTTAGGTAGCGCAATACATATAATTGACTGTAACAGTTAAATAAAAAGCTATCCAGTATTTGTGTGCTATAATACAAAAGCAGACAGTATTTTTCATGTATGCTAAGAAAAATTGCATTTCTGCCAGGTGCATTATAAGTTAACATACTTTGTCAAATGGATATATGCATAATTTAGCTGGATTTGCAGTAACTCTAAAAAGTTGATAGCGTTTAAATCCATATTGGTTGTCTTTAATCTGCATCTGCTAAATATACATCTTCTATCATTAAGCAACAACTTTGGCTCTCTTTTTTTACTAAACCATTCCCTGCCTACCTCACCATGTTGTGAGAAAATTATGGCACATAAATAATATTGGCAAGAGTGTTATAGGATTAAAAGACATACACTAAAACAATGACTCCCAAGGTTATACTCTCCAAGCATAGTTATTTTTTCTATAGAAAATAGGAAAAGACCTGCAACAGGAATATTTTTTACAGTACATTTATCTCCTTCTTTTAGAACTGTAAATATCACCTAAGGATTTTTGAGATCATCTGGATATTTAGTTATAGTTAGAATTTTTTGTTTAGTAAAAAGTGTGTCCAGACATCTAGGACTATGGAAATTAACATTCAGCAGGTCTATGGAAAATAACATTCAGCACTGTGATTCATTGGTATGAATAGCTTAATGGAGCAATTAACTATTTTCTTTTTGGATTGTGCCAACAGATGAAAAGTAACATGTGCTGTCTGCAAGCGTGTCATATGCTAAAACTAAAGCTGCAAGCTGAGACTGATTGTTTTTGCTTTTAACATTTTTAATTGATTTACTTTTACCTAGAGAGGCCAAACTCGGAATCGGGATTGGCGGGATCCCGGGATTTTGGCCTAAAAATGTCTGGGATTGAATCCCAGGATTGGAACCCTCCAATCCCGATTATGGCTTTGGCCATAAATGTTTTTTTTTTAAATGCCGGGCAGCACTGTGCACCTCCAGCAGAGTGCTCAGATGCCTCCCGGCTCCCCTTTCCCCCGGCTGTGCACACTGCGCAGATTGACGTGAGGACAGAGATCAGCACTGCGCCGGCTGGACCGCCTGCCCACCCACCCATCTACATGGCCATCCTGTAGGTGCCGTCACTGCCTGCCCTCTGACTGATAAGTCACTGTGGGGGCTGGGCGGGAGACATTTTTTTTAAACCAGGCCAATCCCGGGATTTTTTTCAATCCTGAATTTTGGGATTAAAAAAATGGCCTGGAATTGGCCGTGATTGCATCTCAGTTTATTTTTCCTGGATAAAGAATTAGTCAGCAGAAGGGGATGAAGCTGGTTAAAGAAATAAAAGCACATATATTTTTATGTTAGAATTTTATTGATCATACCCAGGAATCTGTTATTATATGCTATTAAATTATAAAAAATAAATATTTATTCAATCTTTAAAGCAGACATACAATTAGTTTCATTGTTAATATTTAACCATTATGCATGTCAAACACATGCACAGACACTTTTAAGTATGTTCATGAGAATCATATGACCCTTTAAATGTGGTTTGTTCACTGATTGTGAGGGCAGCACTGAAATAAACTGACAGTGATGTTTTACAGACTAATAAATAAATACAAAAATCATTATGTTCCAGTATTACTATTTGGCAAAGCCTGATGGACTCCAGGAAGCAAAGATCATTGTTTAGTATGACTTTAATGCATTTTGCAACACAATTCAAACCTGGAAACTACATATGTCACAGTTCATTCTAAACAAAACTGAAGACTAGTCCTCTAATTTTGTGGGAATTTCAAAACCGCTGCACATCACCAATGATTTTGCCCTTCAACCCTTGCATTTATTATCCAATAGTTTGGAGGAATAACAGTCAAATTGAAATAGATAGCATCGTTAGAAGTTTTAGAACCCCAAAACCACTGCAGTTATAAATTGCCGTTTCCTGACGTTTTCCCAGAGACCTCTGAATATGCAGTAGACTCTGGCACAGCACCAGAGTCTACTCGCTTGTGTCACCAGTTAGAGAGAAGGGGACCTGGATGGTGACTGCACATGGGACCCCTCCTCACTTAATACATCCCTGTATCTGTCCTTTGAAAAGCTAATAAAGATGTAAAATACACATGTAATATACTGATAATGTAAATTCCTTAATTAAGGGGACCAAAGCAGTTAATATTTACATTTATGGGTGATGGGAGCATCACAGATCATTCTTTCCCCTTTCATGCACTGACCTTTGGCCTCAACAAAACATTAGACATCTGTATGTAGGGGATGTAGCAAAATTGTAATCTAGGCATCTAGGTGCATATAGTCTGTAGTTATGGAACAAAAGAGGCCTAATATGTAAGAATGTAGCTGTTTCCTTGATGCATTCTTACTTGGTACCAATTATGCACTACGTGATACTAGTTTTTATTAGTCTCGTGAGGTGCTGGCAATAGTGAAAGTTGAAATTATATAGATGTGACATGCTATACTTGATATGTTTCCTCCAGATTGATCTATAAAGTGAACACATAAATGTTTAGAGAAAAAAGTCCCCCCTCTACAATCACACACAAATACACACAAATGTGGATAATGATTGGAAGACATTCATAACAGATAACACACCAAGCTGAATATATCATATTACTTGATATTCATTGCTTGTTGTTTTACTAATACTTTTCTATATTAAATTGTATTTTCACTTTTTAAATATTTTGTTGGTTATAACTTATTGCATACTTACCTACTCTCCTGGAAGTTGTGGGTGACTCTCTATTGTTTGGGTAGTTCCCCGCACCAACAGAAGAGTGGGTGGATCTCCTGTATCCTGCCCACTTCCTAGTGAAGTGGGCAAGATTAGGAGACAATTACCGGGAACCGTAGGGAGATAGTGGGGATAAAATGATGCAACCACATCATTTTAGCCCTGCCCACTTCTCACAGACCTGCAAATAGCAGAATTTTGCAGTAACTGGGATGGTGCTTAATGACATAAAGAGCCCTGCCCCACCACCTTAATGGTCAGCTGCATCTCCTCTCCACGCTTTCCCTGAAAGGATAGTTAAAATGTCAGCAAGTATGACTTGTTGGCTAGCATTTGGAATAACCATTATTTCCAGGACATATGGTACCAGATGAGTTTGGTGTAACTCACAACAAACTCACATCTCAGCGGTGGTGGCCACCATCAGACAAGATGACGCCCCAAGAAATGCCCATGCCAGCCCGCCCCTTTGGCCACCCCTGGGTAAAAAAATATATGTGTAGTAACAAAGAAACAGAATCCTGTTAAGACAAGTAGTGCCCCATCAACATGAATTAAAGCTACACACTGGAAAATGTTTCTTTATTTACTGAATGCAGTAATACCTAATGCAGAGATAGATGGTTCATATGTACAGTAACAGTGACAAGCTTTTGGCATAGCCAAATACAGTCAAATAGAATGAGTGAACTTTTAGACACAGGAGCTGAAGTTTCATTGTTTCACTCAGCAAATGCTCACACAGCTGTTGAGGGTTTAGGAGGTAAACAAATATGGGTGGCCTGGATTCACTGTAGTCTCCAAATTGGAAAATATCCAAGAATATTTATATCCTCTTGAACTTATATTTTTGGCTGCTTATGGTGTCTGCAGTGAAAATTATATAGAGATGGAATAAAAATGGTTACCCATGTACATAACTCCTCAGGCGCACCCTGTTAATTCGACACAATATTCTTTACAAGGATACTTGACGAAATTACAGAGAAGCAGTTTCACTATTCAGTGCTACTGTGTACCCTGATAATAAACTATATGGATCATACCATGTAACCATTGTCTATCGTGGACTTAACAAAATTGCTTCCCCTCTTGCTGCAGCTGTCTCTGACATGGTGACGGTTGTAGAGTAAATACTAGAGACAGCCATTGAGTGACATACATTAGTGGACTTGGCCATTTTTTTCCATTCCAGTTACTTTTGAATGTCAAGATCAATTTGTTAGAATACTGAAAGCTTAAAGTATGTTGGCACCCTTTCCACCTGCAGCCTATTCTGTTTATATAATAGTATCCCTACTGTATGGAAGACAACGAATATATGAAATGCAAAAACACATATATAGATGCTATGGATGCTCATAATTCACAGTTAGATAGTCCTATCTTTTGGTGTTTTGAAGTAAAAAAAGTCTCTTCTTCAATGTCCTTGTTGTGTTTTGAAGTAAAGTATTTGAACAAGGACATTGAAGAAGAGACTTTTTTACTTCAAAACACCATAAAGAAAATCGTGGAAAAAAGATAAAACTCATCTATCCAATTTTGACAAGTATCCATATAGAGATTAACTTCTGAATTTTGAGCATCCATAGTGCCTATATATGTTTTATTGCTTTACTTATATTCAAGACCAATTTATGTTTACTTGGGATAGACATAAATATACAGTTGTCCACCAAGGATATATAAACTCATTCAGATGGACATCAATATACACCAACAGCAAAAGAGTTATATCCACTATGTCATAGTGTAATTCTGGTCAGGGATCTGACAGTTTTACATGAAGTGTTAACATGTCACTTGAATCACTACATTGATAACATTATACTTTCAGGAGAATCACAAGAAATATTGACAAACTCACTGAAAATATGACAAATCCTGAAGGATGGAAAAATAATCCAGTGTGGCTTTTGCTGGATGTTTTGGGTCAATGTAATATTGGAAGAAACATTTTGTTCCAAGTCCAAGCACAAAGAGAAGTAGCCCCATAACATGATGCTTCCAGCACCATGCTTCAGTGTAAGGATGTGTTTTTGATGTGATGTGCATGGTTATGTATTCACTTACTGTAGCTTAGAATTCAATTTTGGTCTCATCAGACCAAACAATTTTCCCACATATGATCATGTCTCCCACAATATACGAAAAACCCAAGTGCTAATACCTATTGTATGTCGTAATAAACTCTTCATACATTAAACCCAAAGAAAAGCCAGCCCTCTACACTTGGGAAACTGGAAAATCCCCAAACAAAGAAATAGCAATATGAAAGAAATAGTGGGCGCTAATCAAGGAGAAATTAAAAAGACATTTAATAAAGGGCAATAGGAGTAAACTCCAAGGGGTAAAAACACATATGAAAATATATAAATAATATTATTGTAAAGTGAAGAAAGATCCAATAATAAAAAATAAATAAAAAATTAATACTAAATAATGGATAGATGAAAATAAAAAATGTCAATAAAAAATAAATGTAATGTACAATAAATGATGAAAATAAAAAATAGATATGAAATATACACTATTAGACAATTGTCTGAGGAAACCGCTGATGGGCTTCTAGGCGGAGAAACACATTACGAGTGCCCGCTGTGGAGAGGCTAATAGTGTATGGGCTGCTGCTTCACCTGATCGTGGGTCCCTGTTCATCTGACCACTATACTGGTAATTACCACTGCCAGCTCGCTGACCATGAAGCATTCGGTCTAAATAGAAGAGACACCTTCAGGGCAGGATAACTGAGCGGGACATTTTCTATATACACATGCATGTGATTTACTTCCTCCCATCTGACAACCCACGCTGCAACTCCACAGCCTCCAACTACCAATATTCCCTTTGGATTTATTTATAGCTCTAATTGGGATTGCTACATGCCCACAAGCTACGATTTATTCATACCTTGTTCCAGGGAAACTTCTGGTTTGGGAACATTTTTTAGCAGGAACATTTCCACATACAAAAATATATAAATTTTTTGAAGGACATGTATCTTTTTTGCCAAGTGGTCTTAGTATCCCTATCCATCTAATATTTTGCTACACTTGTGTTCATCAAATGGCAATTGGTCTGTGGTTTAATACATTTATGTGGCTTTATGTGCAGCACCATACGAGCAGTGGTGCATGCTGATTCATCACTTGTGTATGTGTACATTGTGTATTTATTGTATCACTGTATATTTCATATCTATTTTTTACTTTCATCATTTATTGTACATTACATTTATTTTTTATTGACATTTTTTATTTTCATCTATCCATTATTTAGTATTAATTTTTTATTTATTTTTTATTATTGGATCTTTCTTCACTTTACAATAATATTATTTATATATTTTCATATGTGTTTTTACCCCTTGGAGTTTACTCCTATTGCCCTTTATTAAATGTCTTTTTAATTTCTCCTTGATTAGCGCCCACTATTTCTTTCATATTGCTATGTCTCCCACAACCCTTTCACAAACTGAATCTGGAATTTGATATGAGTTTATTTCAGCAAAGGCTTTGTTCTTGCCACCTCCTATATAACCCAGATTTATGAAGCATGAATACTATTGTTGTCCCATGCACAGTCATTCCTATCTCTGACATTAAGCCCATCATAATAAAAATGGACAATATATGAACCAACTGTGAATCTGTCTAGACCAGGCCATTCTCCAATACTGAGTGTCCAAGCGAGAAGAGCTGTAAAGTTTTATACTCTTCAATGCCAGTGTCAGCGACTTCATCAAAAGATGCAGCTCCACTGACAATGACACCCAAATATTGTCAGACATTCTGAGCAACCATTGCTCAGAGTTTTGATGGCGTGGCGATGTCTGCTAGATGGGCCACCTTTGTGCACACCATGGCAGATTAGAGATCCAGCTCCTTGGCTGCATTATTAGTATAATTTTGCAGTTACAGCTGCTACTGTTTAGCTTCCATCTCAGAATATGGCCTAATGAGATCTGTTTGTCTCTATATATCTCACAAGCATATCTGTCACTAGGCATACTATACTCATACTGTATTAAAATGCAATGTATTTCATCCAATATATTCAAACCCAAAGCTGTTATTCACAGTAATTTCATGTACAGACAATGTAACATTTCATTTTATAACAGCACTGCATGCTTCTAGAACCAAAACACAGTATACAAACCTCTATGTATTTCACAAATAACTCCACATGCTCACTACTCTACAAAGCATTGCTTCCCATATTCCATATCAAAACAAGTACAAACACTTCTGTATCCAAATCAAGTATACCAGTAGGGGGTCGGTTGTGGGGGTCTTTATAGAGCTGTCCGTGGTTAGTAAAGCGTTAACTCAGTGTGTTGTTCAAATAAAATATATTGTAGGGAACAAGCTAAAAATAACATTGTGCAACAAATTAATATATATATACTTCAATCATTGCTTGATTACCAGTTACACCAGTTACAGCTAGCTTCCTATTTATGCTGTGTAATCTGTGCCATTGTGTTAGCTTTAGTTAGATTTTGTGTACTTATGTTTTGTCTCAATTATTTTTCTTTTAGTTTTTTTGTAGTACAGGTACTCATTTGCCATAACAAAACCACATTTAGAAGCTTTCAGATTGATCTTTGGTCAAATTTATCATATTTATAAGGTAAACAGAACATAATTGTTTCCATTATGGTCAGGACATTAATGCTAGAAATTGATTTATAGGAATATTTTATTATCATTAATGAACTATACAGTAAGTTATTATGTTAATTAATTGGTCTTCAAATCAGATAATTGCTCAGTACCTTAACATCTTCTTGACAGAAGATAATCAGTTACTGTCCAGTTGTCGAGAAAAGACATATAAAGGCTCATTTATATTTAGAAATATGCGTTAAATGTGCTGGACTAAAATATCTGACACATAAACAAAAATTTGATCTTGAGATATGTGCAATTGAAAATAGAAATAAAAACATTAATAGCACTTTCCGTGTATCATGATGTTTGGGCAAACTCAAGTCACAATTCATCATCATCCACTTTGCAATAAACTGAAAAAATGTTGTGTCATAGGCACAGCTAAAGCTCTCATGCATGCTCTTTTTCTAACTTGTGTGGGCTATTGCAAACTCTTGCTAACTGGTGTAACACTTTCTAATATCTTATATCTAGTCTATACCAAATTCTGCTGCTAGGATTGTATTCCCCTTCAAAAGGAAACTTTCTACTCACTTTTTACGTTTTAGTTTCTTTCAGATTACTATTATTAATTTCATTACTTAAAAATTCTTCATTCTCACCTTCTAAGTAATGTACTATGTGCAAGTGCCATTGGCAGAACTTCATTGGCAGTGCCTGAATGCATGGTCTCCCATCCCCTCCCCAGAAAAGTAACTTACAGCAACACCCATCACTACCGAGACATGGGGGTATCAAATTAGCAGTGCTAAAGTAGGGCTGCTAATTGATCGTGGCGCGGCCATCCTATTAGCCCTGAAGTGCCGCCCTATGTCTGATGTGTTCTGAAAAATAATCCATAAGTGCCGTTTTTTTACCACCTAAATTGCAAAAACACATAGGTCCGCGAGCTTGTCGCAGGTCCTATGTGTTTTCGCGAGAATTATTCTATTATTTCGACCTAAATAATGGCATAGGGTGAAAAAAATAATCTGCAAAATATGCGGATAATCCCAGTTTTTTTCAGATCGTGGCTATCCATTAGCGCCTGAACTATGTTGGGGGTGATTGAATACCGCCCATGATCTCTAACAGTCTATCAGGCCACAAAATCCATCCACTTGGATTGTTAGTTGTGTTTTCTGCTGTGGGAGGGGAGTGGCAGAACAACAAATTAGTGGTGCATAGCTGGTATACTCTGCTTATTTGATTTACCCTATCCTGCTGTCAGATACCACCTAGCTGAATGAGGAGAAATTGTTTGTCATGATATGTGATAGCAGGTGAAACCAGTGAAAATATGTTCCACACAAGATACCGCTCAGTCCATTAGACAAATAGTGATCTATCCTCTTTATTACCGCCATGTCTTTTCTATTTTCTCTATCAATAAATGACCACCAATATTAACACTAAATTTCTGTGTCATGTTTTTATAATTACCCTGTCATGGATTTGTTAGAGAGCTGACCTAGTTAGCAAGTCAGCATCTGTCATTAGGGCGTTTATTATAAGTATAATTGGACATCAAGGCTGACTTATTATATCTGACACTGTTTCACTTGGAATGAGGTTAAAATTGCACTTTTCCACTGAAATGTACAAAAGTGACATACCTTCTCATTAGTGTATACCATGCCATTCCAAAAATCTAAAATTCAGATCAAAGTTGAAGCTCCTAACAATTAAACACTTAAGTCAAAGAGAAAATTCAAAGTCATGTTTCTATTGCAGAAAATTGGAAGCTAAAGTTCAAATGAAGAACAAAGATTCATATAGGCCTATTCATCATAATTTGTGTTGTGTATGTACTATTTTTCAAAGAGCTCCAAAAACCAGCTACCTTTTGTGTAGTGTGATTTTCAAACATCCAAAAAACATCCCCTCAGTTCTGTATATTCATATCTGGCTCTGATTGATGCAATATATATATGCAGAGTATAGTTGGCACTCAGGGATAAGCCAAATGGAGGCTATACACCTGCGATAGGCAGCATACGTACACCATCAATTACCGCACACTGGCTGCTAACTGTGAATACACGTGGGATACTGCGCTGTCTGCTCCCCAACTGACTTGCTGGGTCGAGCATTCACACCAGCTGGCACACACCACAGCACCGCATGGTAAGACACACCTGCACTAAAGTGCTGCAAGAGGCTATCACCAGCAACCTGCATGAACGATCGCAGCAACGGAGACACCAACCTGCCCAGCACCCACGGGATCATGGAGGATTGACACCCACTAGCAGGCAACATACTGGCAAACACTGGACAGTGAGAGAGTCGCTCCCTGCCATGGACTTCCAAGACCTACCAGTAGGTAAGCAACAGCCCTCTTCACCAGTGCGGGACACCGCCAACTGGAGGTTACTCCCGATCTCAACATCCAAGGCTATCTCAGTTCCTATGTCTGTAGACCATAGGTCCAGCAGGGGAACATGCGGGAGTAAGGACCGCACATTAAAGAGCCCCCTGAAGGGGTCTACCCACTTCCCAACTGAGGATTAGACCTGTTCACCCCTTTCCACGCTACCACTGGAACACTGTATGCAAGAACAGACTTCCTAGGGACCCACAAGTCCCCTCACTGACTATAAGCATCCCCAAGGAGCATTGTGCTTCCCTCCATATGGATAAATACAAGTTTTGCTACCCAACTACATAGCCTGTTTTTTGTTCCTCATCTCCCAATACAGCTCAACATTCTCATCACATACATACCATGCACCACCTCTCCCCCCCTTCTTCTCCCCCACCAACCCTGCACACACAACTAAGAGTGCACATAACCATTTTGCTATTCATGCTCATTTACCAGTAGGATTAGGTGCCCCTACTATACATTGCAGCAGCATCCCAAACCTCTCTCCCCCACCCACCCCACCACACATACACATCCCCAAATTATCACTACACCTCAAAGCGCGGCCAACCCATCAATTATTCATAAATTAAATACAGATTTCAGTATAGTTAGGTGAGTGTTGAGCATTTATGATTTTTTTGTTTAAACAGTGTGATCACATACCTCAGACACTGCAGATGGTTATTGTGATCCAAGTCTTGTCAACTTATTCCCCAAATACCCTTTCATATTCTTGTCTCTTTAAGTCTATGAGTTATCAGACTTTATCCCATTAAAAAAATCATCATTTGAAAATAAATTCTGTGTGATACCTGGTGACAAAGGATGCAGAGCAATTCTCATGTTTTTGTGAGTCAGTGTAAGGACAGGCCAGAAGGGAAGACTTTGGCAAATTTTTGCAATATTTTGGAACAAACTTTCCCGGATTTGAATGAAATACAGTTTGTTGTGTAATTAGATGAGTGCAGAGCATGTATGATTGTATTAACTTAAATAGTGTGGTCACATACCTCATGCACAAGACAGATGGTTGAGTGCAGAGGAGTCAGAACAATTTTATGTTGGGGGGTAACATAAAATCATTCTGATGCCCCTTCCTCCCACTCTCTTCCTCTCTCTTACCTGTTGATGCGCGAAGGGACAGGACCAGTGGCCGTGGACAGTCTGGGGCTGTTTTTTATAGCAATAGGCTGCACAGCCCCTGCACTGCATGGAGGAGGAGGTGTAATGTGTGTTTTTTTTACTTAAAAAAAACTTTAAAAAAGTCCACACATGACTCCTCCTCCTCATCCATACAGCACTGAGGCTGTGCAACCTACTGCTATAAAGCACAGCCCCTGGCCATCCGAGGCTGCCATGCCTTTCAAATGTTTGGGGGCTGAGCTGCCCCTCCCCATTCTGATGCCCATAGTTGAGAGTCTTTTATATATAATGTTTCATCACTCACATTCTGCTTAATAAAATTGTCCTGGTATCCTAGTCATACAGGAGAATCCTGATAAGATATGTGGATTCAATGAAACAGCTCTTAGGGTCTTCCGCAGACATAAAGAATTAAAGGTGATGGAAAGCATATGTTGCACATGGGAAATAAATTGCTATTCCATTTATAGAACAGAGGGCATTGTAATAATACATATATTTATAGAAGAATCTAAAAAAAACATACTATTTTCAATAATATTTCCATAACTTTTTTTTTAAGCTATGATGTTGAAAGATGGAAAGGAGTATGTGTATCATCAGCCTCAAATAGAAGAGATATAACAAGATTAACAGTGCCCCGCAAGTAGGGCCGGTTTAAGGCTTTCGGGGGCCCCGGGGCAACTAAGCTGTGGGGGCTCCATCAATAAAATTGCCATGGCCTCACGCTTCGCCTACAATGCCCCTTACTTTGTCTCTGGCCTCTCCCCTTACCGGCAAGGTCGCAGCATTCTACATCATGTCTGCAACACTGCTGGGAACCGACTGCCGGCAGCATAGCGAACATGATCTAGTACACTGCCAGGGGCAAATGCAGGATTTTAAGTGGGGCGTTAGAGAGAGAGAGTGAGAAGGTGGGAGGGAGAGATGAGGAGGGAGATGGAAAGAGAGAGAGGATAGGAGAAAGGGAGAGAGAGAGGGAGTGAGTGAGTTGTACGCCCCCATTTATTAATGATAACAATTGCAATACAATCTGGGCATGACATTACCGCCCATGATCACATTGCAAGATGCAAACACAGTGCCCATATGGATGATCCAGTACATACAGGGAGAGGGGCTCCGAGAGGAACCCATCCCTGTGATGTGCCCAGAGAGCTACAGTGGCTGCTGCACATGTGCAGTCACACTGACTGCACATGCATGGCCACCATAGCCGGGGAGGGTTCAGGTTTTACAGATACCCATGGTTGAGCAAAGGTGGTAAAATCAAATTGACCGAGGTACTAATTAAGTCACCTGTGGTCAACCAAGGATATCCTTAAAACCTGGCCTGTTAGTGTGCCTTGAGCTTACACTATGGAGCTGACAAATAAACTTTTAATCTCTCTGGAAAACCACCATAAGGTCTGGTAACCAGGCAGGTGCCACTATAGAGCAGAGATCCAACACTGTTACAGCCATGATCTAAGATATATTCCCCAGACTAGATACCTAAAACATAATAGCAGGACTTGTCCTTCATACTGAATAATACATTTTGTGCAAGATCAGTAATGGATGACTTAAGCTGGCCACACATCTAAAGATTATCTGTCCAACCAGCCAACTAGTTGATTGGTTTGAATGAAAATCTGGTAAGGGATGAAAGCAAATGACAATCAGCAATTTGCTCCCAAATGCTGGAAAATGGACGAAACATGTTGTTGAACAAATTGTTTAGATCAAACATTTAACGAACTTGTCTGAACGACCATTTTCATCTGTTTTCTTGCATTTAGGAGCAAATTGCTGATCATCAGTTACTCCCATCCGTTACCAGATTTTCATTCCAACCAATCAACAAGTTGGCTGGTTGGATGTAAGTTTGTCTAGTGTGTGGCCAGCTTTAGTAAGAGAACCACATGAACATGAATTTATACAACAAATAGCCTAAGTAGAGTACTATTAATTAGACTAAGTAGAGGAATATTTAACAACTGCACTTCAATAGAGTTTAATGTTCCCAATAATTAAAAAAATAGGGATTATGTGTGAGGCCTGACATAAAAATCTATGTCTTCATTAGGAAAAAATTGTATATAGCATTGGCATAGAGCATTATTACCATGAGGCAGCAGCCTGTGGCATCGACTTTATGGCAGCCTCATCACTTTCAAGCTGATGGGTTGCACACTGTAACCAGTGGTGTCTTATCTTAAGAGTGAGAGGAAGGGGAGAGAGAGAAAGGGAGATAGAGAGAAGTCATGCGGGAGAGAGAGAGACAGAGGGGGTGGAGAAAGGGAGGGGAGGGAGAGAGGAGGATGGGTGAGAAGAGAAAAAAGGAGAGAGCTAGAGAGAGAGAAAGAGGGGGAGGAGGTTTGGAGAGATGATTGGAGAGAAAAAGAAGGAGGAAGGAAGGGACAGAGAGCACACACATCACTAACCTGTTTCAGACTTGCAGCATGAACAGGCAGGCAGGCTTTTGATGGGGGTGGACAATTTATGACATGAGGCTCTGCCCCCTACCGCTACATCCGCAAATTGTGTCAGGGGGAAGAGCTTCCATTGTCAGCCACGGTCCATCATGTGAATGTATGCAGAAATGTGGGGGCCCGTGTCCCATCCGCCTCACCTATAATTCGGCTCTGCCCGAAAGCAGTAAAATTTGTGAACAGTTTTTCACACTAATCAGAACCAAATACAACATTCTGAGATGGTATTTGTTTACACTGCCAAGAAATGTTGTATTTTCAGAGCTTGATGAATGACATGATGCCTATGGGCCTGATTCAGACCCACTCGCGAGCGGCTGTCCGCTCGCAAGTGGGTCGATGTTATGCACTGAGCATGCGCACGACGGAGGGAGCTCCGTCGTGCGCATGCGCCAGACGCGACGAGCGAAGGAAAGTCCTTCGCTCGTTGTGTCCGATCAAAGGGGGCGTGCTGTCAATGTTGATTGACAGCACGCCCCCTTTGGTGGGCGTGCCGGGGGCGTGCCTCCCTGACGGGGGCGTTCCCACGGGAATGCCTCCCGTCAGAAGCCGGCCCACTGACATCACTAGTGATGTCAGTGGGAGTGATTTTGGCTCTGATAGAGCCAAAATCACTCCGGAGCTTGCGGTTGAAAACCTCAACCGCAGGCTCCGGCTCGCAATTTCAATGGTCGCGATGGTCTCGACCATCGCGGCCATCAAAATGCACACTCGTATAGCCTGTGGGTGGTGACCCACAGCTATACGAGCGTCCAGGAGGACGCTCCATGAAAATGGAGCCCGGCCCTCATTCAGAGCGTGCGCTCTGCTCAGAGCGTACGGCTCTGAATGAGGGCCTATGTTCCCATACTAGTGTATGAGGATGGCATGCTACTTTAGCTCAGTAATGTGAGATGGAGATTTCTGTGATATCTCCTGCATTATTGAGAATGGGCCCGATAATTCAATTTGCAAAAAACATGCAGAAAAAGCTTTCCAGGTGTACAGGAAATGGCGACAGAAATGCTGATGAATAGGCCCCATAAATAGAGAAGATATTTTGATATTTAGTTAAATGGGAGAACAGTCCTTTCAAGACTTTAGAATTGATGACCACAACATGCTATAGATAATCTGCTATAATTTAAAATACAGTAGATAGCTGAAGGCAGTTTTGTGGGACACTATGGTCCTACAAGAGTTACTGTACCAATAAGCCAAGAAAGAGGATCAACTAAGTATATGGTATGCTTTTAATTACAACATGCAAGTAACTGTTAGATTGTGTATTTAGAAAATCCAATAATACTTAAAAATTACTGTTCTGTCTGTTTGTAATTTAGTGATTCTGAGCATAATCTATCTTTTTATGCATCTAAAACATACAATAATACAAGAAGAACTCTCTCTCTCATTTTTAAAAGAGAAAGTATTCAAAATATCTCAGCAGCTTAAAATGCATGAACATGTTACACCAAGTACACAGGATAAACTGCACTCAGGAACAGTGTGGAGGGAGGTACCAATTATCACATTATTTGTCTCTGAAATATTTCATGCAAATTATATAAACATATAATTATATGAACATAACAGTCTTTAATGTGTAGAAACAAATGCAGAAAGGCTGAATCATCATTCCAACTAACAGATAACTTGTAGAGTGCTTTCTGAATGCATCTAATTAATTTAGTAGCCAGAAATAGGAGAAAATGAATATTAATTAAAATAAAGATTTTACCACACTTAAAAGCTACATTATCTCCTTCGCTGTAGAGTATGAGATGGATTTTGCGTATATACAGTATATCAAGATTGTAGCTGAAAAGTTTGATTTATCTGCTGCTTAGAGCAGAGATTCCCAAACTCCGCCATTACTGACCACGTTTTTTATATATCCATTCTTGAGCATGGGCAAATGAATTAGTACCTCAGTCATTTTGATATAGCTACCTGGACTCAAGCATGGATTTCCTTAAAACCTGAACTGTAATGGCGGAGTTTGTGAAGCTCTAGTGTATAGGAAGTCCCACAAAAACAAATAAATGCCTTCCCCATTGGTTTGAAAGACAGGTGGGAACTAGCAGCTAGCATGGGAATGGCTTCTGTGTACTTAAGTTGTTATTCTACCTCTTCAATTTGGCAATCTACAAAGATGGGGGAACCCTAATTTGAAAGAAGGGAGCCCCCTGTTTCATATCAAGTATCCCATTTGAAGTGTAATCATCAGACATTAAACCCCTACACCACAAAACTATCATGGAGTCCAGTAATGGGGGAAGATCTCCACCAACCCGGCTTCCAATAATTAAGGGACACCCACATTAGAAAGAAGAGTCCTCTCTTTAAAATACTGGGGCACCTTAATACTTATTTCTGGTAATATGAAAGAGGGGTTGGCTTTCAATAGCTATTATCTGGTGATTACCTGCAATCAGCAGACAGTAAAACCCCATGCTATACCCATTGGTGTTTTAAATGTGTTATAATGCCGTTATAAATGCTAGTAAAAACAAATAGAAAACTGAAAAGTTCTGGTTAGCATTTCTTTCATATTTACTAGCCTCTGTATGCTTTATAATGTGTTTAAATGTGGATAAGCACAGAGATGGAGCAAACATTCTGAAAAAAGGTATTGTAATGCAATGCAAGCTAAATATTAATGGATATAAAACAGGGTTGTGATTCAAAGGATTCCTCTAGGAAAAAAATTTAAAGTTGTAGCTCATAGGCTTCAAGAGACGTGATAACTATAAGGAGACCAGCTTTGAAAAGCTAAGCTTTTCAGAGCTTGATGAATTGGCAATATCATAGTCCCCATAGAAACAGGGGCGTATCTAAAATGGGTGCAGGGTGTGCGGGGCACATGGGTCCCTGGGTCCAGGGGGGCCCCGCACCGCACACCCTGCATCCATAGTATCACTTACCTCTCCGGATTCCCACGTTGAAGCGGGGGTTTGCTGCTCTAAAAACTACTGGAAAATGGCCACAGCAGCCATTTTCCCATCATTTGCGCATGCGCAGTACAGAGACAATGGGCGCCATGGCCATTTTCCCGGTGAACTATGCATACTCTATAGACTCTGGGCGCACTCTAGTGCCCAGAGTCTATAACTCCGGCACTGCCGGCCGCCGGATAGAGAGGAGGGGGCCCATGTCGAAGACTGCACACGGGCCCCCTCCTCTCTAGAAACGCCCCTGTATAGAAACCTATGGTGTCTGCTGTGATGATCAAAAATAGTGGGACTATCTGCTGCATAACCAAATTAATACATCAGGGGGACACTTAAATAATGCAAAAAAAACTCTTTTAAAGTATTACACAGCTGAGAATTTATTCTCTGGTGATAATTTGTTATCACTGAAGAACACCCTTCCACTGCAGAAACCTATATCCAGGGATAGAGAACATATAGCCAGGCTTAACTCTTTTAAACAATCTGGCCCCTTAGTAGTTATCGTCTGTAATCACCAGACAATATCAACCTGTATTGTAGAAATACTAATAGGCTTGGAGGATTTCAGCGGACACTTACATTTTATGATTTTCCCATCATAGAATCTAAAATAATAATAAAATATATATTTTTTTAAGTTGTATGCCTCGTTGAGCTACCATACTATTCCAATATATTTGATAAATTTTATTAAAACACATAAAAATGCATTATCATTTTCAAGTGCACATTTCATTATGAAAACCTGTATGTAGATCTAGCTTTTTGATGTTTTAAAAATGTAGATTAATGCTGAAGCAACAACCAAAAAGTATTTTTTGATCGTAATGAGAAAGAAAAGAAATACACATATGTGCATTAAGGTCATTTTCTTGTAACATTAAGATATATATATATATATATATATATATATATATATATATATATATATAATACCATTTTTTTGGTCAATTTGTGTAATTTGTCTTTGCCATGTGAGGAGAAATAACATAATTATGTTATTTTCAGGAAGGTCAAAGTCTCTGGTGAAAAAACAAGGAATAATTTGTTTGTTTACTGCATAAATAATTACTAATATTGACAGTAGGTGACCAGTCCAAAAAGTGCCATAACAGGCTTATCTGCAAAGTGAGTAATAAAGATGCCCCAATATACAGTATGTGTTAAAAGTGGCGCCATGAAGTCATACAGTGTATGCAAAAAATTATACTGATAGTTTTGTAATGCAAATGTAAGCAATATTGTGAACAGATTATGTCATCTATATGCAACAGAGATACTTTCTTTGATTCAAAATAGAAACACAAATAGGATGCTGAATGAGAACAGCACAGGATGCAAGAGCTACAACTTGCCTTTTATCATTAACCTCTGCTGACTGGAATCACATTAAGCCTCTTTATTGCATACAAACCACAATGCAATGTAAACATCTATCTTGATCAGAAAAGAAATGTGTTGAACATTAAAGTAACATAGCAAATCAGGCTGAAAAAGTGCCATTATGCTCAACCTATATTGACTTTTAATCGGTTGAGATTCTTATTCTCTATATTTAGTTTTATAATTGCTTCCTGGAAAAAATCAAAATCAAAACCTCAGTGGAATGTTTGTCAATTTTAGTATCTCTCATGAGGTTAATACATAAATACTTTTTATCAAGATGGCAGCAAATTTAGTAATCCAACCAAACCTGTCCATTAATACATCTATCTATATCAGGGATGGGAACCTTAGGCCTGGGGGCCGTATAAGGCCCGCAGAATCATTTGGTCTGGCCCTCTGAGCTTTTTTCTGCTAGCCTCATCTGGCTAGCTGGGTGCCTAGAAAGGCATCCTGCAGCCAGAATCTATGCAGTAGTTCTTGCTGGAGCGTCCTTCTGAGGATGCTTCAGACAGTCCCAATTCTGCCCTTACAACTCCTGAGGATGCTCCGGGCATTACTGTAATCACCGGCGATTGTGGCCCCGCCCCTGTGTGAGATCACATGGCAGAGGCATGGCCTGCACTGGGTCCGCAAATAATGTTATTTATCTATCAAAATGGCCCTCCGCAGAAAAAAGGTTCCCCACCCCTGATCTATATAATATATAATAAGCGAGAAAGTGTGTCTATTTGTCTGTCTGTATGTCCTTCATGCAAGACCAGAGTTTTGGACCTAGCTCCACCAAATTTGGCAGGGTGGTGTAGCTTGACCAGGATTAGGTTTTTGCATAGGTTTGAACTTCATTAGGACCACACACTGTCACACAATCCCTAAAAATGAGGACACTCTTAGGGTGGATACACACTTGAATGACCGGCAATAGTGCCGATGTTCAGGGAAAATTGCCTTCACCCTGAACATTGCATGATTGCCGGTATACACTTAAAAGATTTAATGAACGACAGAACGATCACTATTCCATCCTTCATTAATATGTACTACCTTACATACGATATCGTATGATTGGCCGTGCAGTATGGCCAATCACACGATATCGCATGCAACCGCAGGAGCATGCAAATCGGGCATACATACTGCACGATATGCCCGATTTGTTGTTCTGATTTGGCCAAATTAGTCAAATCGGCCTGTTATTGTACAGGTGTTTACCCAGCCTTAAATTACACAGGATCCAAGACTGCCTTAAGTGGAAATTGTCAGTCTTCCAAAACCTGTGTGAAAACTACAAAAGTATCTGTTTAACCTCACAGTCTGAGCAAGTGTCAAACTTTATGACTCATGCAAGGTTATATTAAATCCAGAGTTAGTCCATTTTATAGGGAACATATAAATCTTTTTAAATTGACAATATAAATTTATATTAGTCAGCCCTCTGAGTTTCCATGCAAGGGTGTAACTAGAACTTTGAGGGGCACATAGCAAGATCCTAAAACGGCCCCACCAGAGGTAAAACAACACATGCATTTGCTTCCACACAGAGCACATTCATGTTATGCTACACAGAGCCTATTCAGTTTCCCACACAGTAGTACTCCTTATACACATTATGCCACACAATAATGCCCCTTATACTACACAGTTATGCCCCTTAAACATTTTACCATACAGTAATGCCTATTACAGATTATGCCACATAGTAGTAGTACCCCAAATAACACATTATTCCACACAATAGTAGTGCCCCTTACACATTATTCCACACAGTAATGCCCCTTATAACATTATGCCACGCTGTAATTCCTCTTACACAATATGCCCCCCAGCAAGTCACCTCTCCATGTCCCTCCTGCAGCCTCTTGCCTCCCCCTGTGTACCATAAGCAGCCAGCAGGTGTGGATTTGGAGCCGGGCACCAGCAAATTACAGCTGGCACACCAGAAGGCAGCAGCAGACATGGAAAGACAGCGCCAGCACAATTTGAATCTGGCACCAATCGCGAGCCAATTGGAGCTTGCAGACTGGAAGCCAATCAGAAGCTGCCACTGCTGATTGGCTACTGTTCCAAAAGCTCTGATGGCCTCATGACTGGCAGAGCTGTCTCTCCATGTCTGCCTGCCGATGTGCAAGCTGTATTCAGCTGGTGGATCAGCATCAAATCAACACCGCTGCCTCCCCTCAGTGTCCCTGACTGGACCAGTTCATCTTGTGTGTGTGACTGGGTGCAGGGGGAGCAGCGGGCAACAGAGGCAGCTCAGGCACCATAACAGCCACACCCCTTGCACCCACAGGAGTTGCACCACTGTATGCATGCATGTTAGCAAACAGTGGGGTCCCTTTCAGGATCAAAGGAATGGGGTTATAGTTATGGGTGAGGACAATGTAAACAAATAAAGGCTTCACTTGTACTTCATGGTCCAGTCTTTAACCCGGGCAACGCTGGGTATCCCAACTAGTACAGTATATAGTGCAATTCATTTATTTTAAAGCTGACAAACATTTCTACTGAAGCAGAGAGCCAGCAGTTGCGTAAAATGTCACAGTGACTGTTTAGAAAGATGCAGCATTGGTCACAAATCATTTGTCGCGGTCATGAGTAAGCCTAAAGTCCTGCAGAATGGCTGTGGGAACTGAGATGCCGGATCTATATTTCTTACATACGTGATCACAGTTGCAGGCTGTGACACCCCCCCTCCCGAAATGGTCACTACATGCCTGCATTCATGGCTTCCACTCCCCATTACCTCCTTCAAATGCTGCTTGACTGTCAAACACACTGTGAGTAAATAGTCACTGCGAGCGACTGTGCTAAAGACAAAGTAAAATTCATGTGCTTTTTACTGATAATTGCTCAACTGCGTAAACCAGGGCCGTAACTAGGGGTGAGCACAGAGCTCTGTGGGCGGCACCGCCACTCACCCATGGCACCTGCATCTGGCTAGCAGGGTGCCTTTCCAGGCACCCTACAGCCAAAATCACTACAGCAGTGCCGTCTGGAGCATTCTTAGGACGCTTCAGGCATACACACTGCTGCCCTTACAGCCCCCCGGAGCATCCTGAGAATGCTCCCGGCAGGCACATCGCACGGAGGGGGCATTGGCTGCAGCGGGCGCTGGGAACACAAGTTACGGCTCTGGCGATAACATCAGCATCGCATACAACTCTCAATCAGGCCCATAGTTAGCCGTTGATAAAAGACACAGGTCCATTCAATTCATTGAAAATGTATAGATATTTTAAGTGATTGTTACTATAATTGTAGTAATAAAATATTTGTCATTTCTTATTTTTAAAAGGTCATAAAATGTCATAACATAGGACACCTCAAATATTGGAATGTCTGAGTCTGGCAATTCCCCTAACTTGCATACACATATTACAAGCCCTCACTTTAATGACTGTAACAATTTGGCAAGTCAATAGTAAGGTGTGCCCTTCTAGTTGTTTCAGCAGTTAACCTCCACAGCCACTACTATTGAGCAATAATAAAGGTGTTGTTTAGCATTTTGACATCCATATGAGGCTACACTGTGGAGACTGTGATAAGGGATGACCCTGAAGCACAACTACTTAGCATAAACTGGAGGAAAGAAGATAAAGGCACACAAGATAAACTATTACTGTGAACCAGCCTTGAAGACTTACATCATTACTTATGAAGACTAATGCAGTCTATTTGTGCTTTTAGAATATGTGGCTGGTAAAAATCATTGAATAAATGTATGCAATATATATAATAATAATATTGGAGTTTGTGTATATATAGTTCTGTATATTCAAGTGTATGCATATTTATGTTTTAATATAAAATATATGTGTTGACATATGTATAATTTATTATTGTTATTATTGTTTGGGTCACTACATGTATTGAAACATTAGACAAAACAAAATACACAGTGACTGTATGTATATATAAATTTGTAATTGCCTTTCAAATGCCCTCTCTCACCGGCAAGAGTTTTGCTTGCAGGGTCTATTAGAACATTTGTGTGCATGGCTGTTAGAAGGTTTTTTCACATTCGACAGTCTAGTCTGACTTTAATTACACAGGCATATCAATAATGTGTCATGCAAATCAATTAATATTGTCATTTCAATAGTAAAATAGACAGCTCAAACTATATACACATAAGTACACACATACATATATATATATATATATATATATATATATATACATATACATATGTATGTGTGTATATATATATATATATATATATATATATATATATATTGGTTCTAGTATAGATATATACAAATATAGTCAACTGAACATGTGTCTATTTTTTATAGTTTATCTGTGCATTCATGTATAGGTTATTGTATTTGTGCATTTTAGCAATGTTGGGAATATTTAAAAGTTTATTTTAATTGTACAATTTTACTTGGCAAATAAACAATTGATTGTGTTGCAGAGAGATAAAATGCCTACATTTCATGAATAATGAGGGTTGGAGGGTACTTAAGAATCAGGTGTATCCTAGTTTTCATAATACCTGCTCTGTAGTAATATAATGATATTGCATAAGTTGTAGTACTTCAGTGTTGCCAAAATATTTTCATATACATATAAACTATGCATAGACAGTGATAATTTTCCTATCCAGAATTGGAATATTAAAAATTTTTTTACACATTGTTAAAATGCTATACTTATTTATGAGTCATTTATGATTACTATCTGGATGATATACTGCATGTGTATTTTAAGTATGATGCAGTATGTATAGAGTTCATGATGATCCTTTAACTCTCAGACCTGGTGTTTTAGATGTCACTATATTTTCTCAGGCAACATGATGGCTAATTTACAATCCACTGCAGGCACTGTTCAATTAAATGTAACATAGTACATAAAATTTTATTTTTACTTTATAGTTCTACATTTTATCTCACTATATTAAAGACGAGTCTGTGTAATATGCAAAAGCTCTGCTCTTTCTCTTATCTATGCCATTCATAATAAGCCAGGAAGCCTATGTAAAAATATTAATCCTACTCAAATATACTGTTTGATTGACCATTTAATCATGGCCCATTACCTTCTTGGATGGTTGACTTCCATGAGCATCTGATTTATTATATATTTTTTTAAATAGATTGTTTTTCTTACCTTGCCTATTGTAATTAGGAAAAAGATCCTTCAAACTTATTGTAAACATTGCTTTGATGGTAAAAATTGATTTGTTTATATGGGTTTCTTAAATCATTTTGTAAGTTTGATGTACTGCATGATTTATGTACTGTATCAGATTGATTTATTAATAAAAATCACACTTGATTCTCTATATATTGTATAAAAGTATTGTTACATATTTGTGAAATAATATTTTCGATTGATTATATTTTTAAGTAGTACTATACAATTTCACAGGTATAAAAACTTTAGAGTAACAAAATTCATTATATGGTAAAGTAGGGGTGAGCGGGTTCGGATTTCTGAAATCTGAACCTCCCCGAGCCCCCCCGATCCGAGTCCGATCCGAGTCAGGCTCGACTTTTCCCGCCTGACTCAGATCTGAAATCGAGGCAAGACGTCATCATCCCGCCTTCCGAGTCTCGCGGGTTTTGGATCCTATATAAGGTACCCGCGTCGGCGCCATTTTCTCACTCGGCTGTTGACAGTGAAGAGGGAGGGTGGGAGTTAGGGCTGGCTGGGCTGTGTAGTGTAGTGTAGTGCTGCTCTTGTCCACTACTTCAAAGTCCATAGGGGCTGGCTGTGTTGTGCTGTGCTGCTGTTGTTAATAGGGGCTGTTTCCACTACTTCAAAGTCAATAGGGGCTGGCTGGACTGTGTTGTGCAGTCAGTTCTCCATAGGGGCTGTGTCCACTCCAAAGTCCTGTGCAGTGTCCCAGTCCTAAAGGGGTGCTGTAGTGTTGTCCAGGGGGTGCTCTGTCCATCAGAGGTGCTCCCCCCAAGTGCTAAAAAAATAATATATTTTCTGTGTTTGTGAATTGTGTGCGCAGTAGCCGCACGTGCATCAACAAAGTAGTGCCAAGCGTGCGCCTGTGTCATAAGTAAAGGGCCGGCTGGCTTGACCGTTAAAGGGTGCTGTAACCCCCAAAGTACACTCCAAACAAAAAAATATATATTTTCTGTGTTTGTCAATTGTGTGCGCTGTAGCCGCACGTGCATCAACAAAGTAGTGCCAAGCGTGCGCCTGTGTCATAAGTAAAGGGCCGCCTGGCTTGACCATTAAATGGTGCTGTATCCCCCAAAGTACACTCCAGGCCAAACCAAAAAAAAAATTATTTTCTGTGTTTGTGAATTGTGTGCACAGTAGCCGCACGTGCATCAACAAAGTAGTGCCAAGCGTGCGCCTGTGTCATAATTAAAGGGCCGGCTGGCTTGACCGTAAAAGGGTGATGTAACCCCCAAAGTACACTCCAGTCCAAACCAAAAAAATATATATTTTCTGTGTTTGTGAATAGTGTGCGCAGTAGCCGCACGTGCATCAACAAAGTAGTGCCAAGCGTGCGCCTGTGTCATAATTAAAGGGCCGGCTGGCTTGACCGTTAAAGGGTGATGTAACCCCCAAAGTACACTCCAGTCCAAACCAAAAAAATATATATTTTCTGTGTTTGTGAATTGTGTGCGCAGTAGCCGCACGTGCATCAAGAAAGTAGTGCCAAGCGTGCGCCTGTGTCATAAGTAAAGGGCCGGCTGGCTTGACCATTAAAGGGTGCTGTAACCCCCAAAGTACACTCCAGTCCAAACCAAAAAAATATATATTTTCTGTGTTTTTATGAATTGTGTGCACAGTAGCCGCACGTGCATCAACAAAGTAGTGCCAATCGTGCGCCTGTGTCATAAGTAAAGGGCCGGCTGGCTTGACCATTAAAGGGTGCTGTAACCCCCAAAGTACACTCCAGTCCAAACCAAAAAAATATATATTTTCTGTGTTTGTGACTTGTGTGCACTGTGGCTGCACGTGCATCAACAAAGGAGCAGCGCCAAGCGTGCACCTGTGTCCCATAAGTAAAGAGTCGGCTGGCTCATTTCTTAAAGGGTGGTGTAACCCACAAAGTGCACTACTCTCCAGCAAAAATAAAAAAATATTTTCTGTGTTTTTGTGCGCTTTAGCCGCACGTATATATCAATATAACATAAATGGAGGACCAAACTTTCTCCCATAAAAATAAAATAGGGAAAGATCAAGAACCACTTCCTCCTAGTGCTATTGCTGCTGCTGGGAGTTGTTCATCATCATAGAGAGGAAGTAGGAACAGCACTACTTTTACTAAACAATTGACCCTCCAACAGTCCCTAGCGATGAGGATGAAGTACGACAGCAGTCATCCTGAAGCAAAATGTATAACTGAGGCCTTGACTGCTATGTTGGTGTTAGACGTGCGTCTGGTATCCGCCATTAGTGCAGTGGGATTTAGACAATTGATGGAGGTAGTGTGTCCCCGGTTCCAAATCCCGTCTAGATTCCACCTGCATCCTCAATGCAGCAGCGACAAGCGTGCGTCTGTCTGTTAAAGGATGGTGTAACCCTCAAAGTGCGCTCCACAAACAATAAAAAAAATGTTCTTCATTTTTCTGTATTTGTGAATTGTGTGGGCTGTAGCCGCACTTGCATCCTCAAAGCAGCAGCGACAAGCGTGCGTCTGTCTGTTAAAGGGTGGTGTAACCCTCAAAGTGCGCTCCACAAACAATAAAAATATTCTTCTTTTTTTTTCTGTCTTTGTGAAATGTGTGGGCTGTAGCCGCACCTGCATCCTTAAAGCAGCAGCGACAAGCGTGCGTCTGTCTGTTAAAGGGTGATGACACCCTCAAAGTGTGCTACACAAACAATAAAAATATTGTTCTTTTTTTTTCTGTCTTTGTGAATTGTGTGGGCTGTAGCCGCACCTGCATCCTCAAAGCAGCAGCGGCAAGCGTGCGTCTGTCTGTTAAAGGGTGGTGACACCCTCAAAGTGTGCTACACAAACAATAAAAATATTCTTCTTTTTTCTGTCTTTGTGAATTGTGTGGGCTGTAGCCGCACTTGCATCCTCAAAGCAGCAGCGACAAGCGTGCGTCTGTCTGTTAAAGGGTGGTGACACCCTCAAAGTGTGCTACACAAACAATAAAAATATTCTTCTTTTTTTTCTGTCTTTGTGAATTGTGTGGGCTGTAGCTGCACTTGCATCCTCAAAGCAGCAGCAACAAGCGTGCGTCTGTCTGTTAAAGGGTGGTGACACCCTCAAAGTGTGCTACACAAACAATAAAAATATTCTTCTTCTTTTTTCTGTCTTTGTGAATTGTGTGGGCTGTAGCCGCACTTGCATCCCCAAAGCAGCAGCGACAAGCGTGCGTCTGTCTGTTAAAGGGTGGTATAACCCTCAAAGTGCGCTCCACAAACAATAAAAATATTCTTTTTTTTTTCTGTCTTTGTGAATTGTGTGGGCTGTAGCCGCACTTGCATCCTCAAAGCAGCAGCGACAAGCGTGCATCTGTCTGTTAAAGGATTACATCGGTGACAGCATCCAAGTAGGCATGTCAGACAGTCCGCACCTGTACTGGCAGGAAAAAGAAGCAATTTGGAGGTCCCTGTACAAACTGGCTCTATTTTACCTGAGTTGCCCCCCCTCCAGTGTGTACTCCGAAAGAGTGTTTAGTGCAGCCGGGAACCTTGTCAGCGAAAGGCGTAGGAGGTTGCTTCCACAAAATGTGGAGAAGATGATGTTCATAAAATGAATTATCAACTCTTCCAGTGAGACCAGCCTCCAGAACGTACAGAGGGACCTGTGGTTGTGGATTCCAGCGGGGACGAATAAATACTCTGTGAGGATGAGGATGTACACAACACTGAAGAGGGTGAGGAATCGGTGGATGAGGAGGATGAGGACGACATCTTGCCTCCGTAGAGCCAGTTTGTGCAGGGACAGATTAATTGCCAGCTTGTTTTGTGGGGGCCCAAACGAACCAATCATTTCAGCCACAGTCATGTGGCAGACCCTGGCGCTGAAATGTTTGGTTTGTTAAAGTGTGCATGTCCTGTTTATACAACATAAGGGTGGGTGGGAGGGCCCAAGGACAATTCCATCTTGCACCTCTTTTTTTCTTTGCATTATGTATAGTTTGGGGCCTAGTTTTTCAAACTGCCATCCTGTCTGCCACTGCAGTGTCAGTCCTAGATGGACCACGTGTTTGTGCCGCCCACTCGTATCTCTCAGCATAGTCATCCAGCTACCTCGGTGCAACCTTTTGGACATAAAAACACTATTGCGATGTGTGAGGTGTTCAGAATAGACTGGAAATGAGTGGAAATTAAGGTTATTGAGGTTAATAATAGCATAGGAGCAGAAAAACCCACAAATTCTGTGATTTTAGCTGTTTTTATGCTTTTTTTCAAAAAAATACAGATCCAAAACACAAAACCCAGAACCCAAAACACGGAAGGGTGGTTTTGGCAAAACCAATCCAGATCCAAAACACGAAGAAAGATCCAGATCCAAAACCAAAACACAAAACACGAAAAGTGGCCGGTGCACACCCCTATGGTAAAGTAAGCAGATGGGAAGAGTTTAGTCATTTAGTAAAAGACCATTCACTGCAACCTGTACTAAGGTTTTGTAGCTAATACTTTTAATTAATGTTCAATTCCATTTTGCATATGCAACTACTGTTATAAAAAACTGTTAAAAGAAGAATATATATTGCAACGCCACACATCATAAATGATGTAAAGAAAAGTAGCAGTGTGGAGACGATCTGAGTTCTAGGAGCTGAGCTTCTACTGTTTTCCATGTGCTTGTAGGCTGTGAACGAGGGATGAGAGTTAGTGTTACCCCTACAGTATATCAAACGGACACAAAGTTAAAGTCTGTATCTGCTGTCAGCTGGGGTAAATTGAGCCTAAAGCTGGCCACACACTAGACCAACTTACATCCAACCAGCCAACTTGTTGATTGGTTGGAATGAAAATCTGGTAAAGAATGGGAGTAAATGATGATCAGAAATTTGCTCCTAAATGCCAGAAAACAGATGAAAATGGTCGTTCAGACAAGTTTGTTAAATGCTTGATCTAAACTATTTGTTCAAACAACAGTTTTGGTCCATGTTCCAGCTTTTGGGAACAAATTGCTGATTGTATACCTTACCAGATTTTCATTTCAACCAATCAACTAGTTGGCTGGTTGGACAGATAATCTTTAGATGTGTGGCCAGCTTAAGTGGAAAGAAACTGCCCTGTTGGATACTGATGAGAATGCAGTAATATAAATAGAGAAGGTAAATACCAGAGAATTTAATAGAGTCACAAGTTGTGACCGGCTTGTTCACTGAGTCAGACTGACTCTGTGACCTAACTAGTCATGGTGAAACGCATGTCAGATGCTCCTGGGGGACTCTATTGTGTGCATCTAGGAATTTCTCAACACTTTACTTAAACAAAGACAGATTTGAAACATTTTAATTTAAATTATTTAACCATTATGCTCATACAGATATGTCCTATTGCGTCTTTACAGCCCACAACTCTATAGGACTGCATGGTGCAAATGCAGCATGCGGTATGGTGTACCGTGGAGCACGCGGCCATGGCTAATCGCATGGCGTGATGTGTGCGCACATTTGCAGCACGAGCGGCAAAGACGCAAGAGAACACATCTGTACATATCTCATAGTACAATATACAGTTATCAACTATTTCCACAAGGTTAATGTTCTGTAGTTGTTTGCACAACAGCTGATAAATTGCTGGATGTACATAAGGAAATTAGACAATAAGTTTGTCAGAAATGCTGTTGCAAATGGTCTGTGATATGCAAACTTTAATTTGTGTTTAGCAGGTAGATCTACACAGTTCATACTCTAAAATAGGATTAATTGTCCTATTGAGGTTTTAAAATTAAACATAAGTTAAAATTAGTCTTTATAAATGTATATGATAATGGAGCCTACTTATTTTCTGCTGCTTCCCTACAGAAGATGACAAAGGGAGGAGGTCCAGAAGATTTGGGGGGTGTAGAAATGTGTGTGTCCCACATAATCCTGGAGAGTAAACAAGTATGGAATTGAGTATGGATGAAAAAGCAGCAGATGTACAATTAAGAAAAAAATGTGGAATGATTCACCAAGACTCATGCAACACAAATAGGTTGTAGAGTTCTAATCACCCAGAGGATCACACATTTCAGGGAATCTAACCTACTTTTTACAGCTTATTTGCAAATTTGGAAAAGTATACATAGTCATAATTCTGAAACATTTTTAAGACTTCCATTTCAACTACAGTTAAACTAAAATGCATCAAGAAAGGAAACCAAATATTTTATTAGGTATTTCACAAAGCGATGATGGACGGTTTTGCAAGTTGCTGTATTCAATGAAAGTTTATTTGAAAACTTTGAATGTACAGTTCAAAGTACAGTTCAAATGTACAGTAGAGGTGAAAGAGAGGAATGTGTAGTATCTACAGCTCATGGGGCAAGGTAAGAGACATAGGTCTCTATTTACAACAATCCGCATTTGTAATGCAGATTGTAGTGTGATATTATCGACTGAATTTGCATTGCGAATTCAGGCAATATCACAGGGATTTACTACAAATCCCTTGCAGGGACACAGCTTGCGAGAAAGTTCTGTCCCTGCGAATCCCCTCCACACTCTAGTCACAATATTTTCGCCAAAAAATACAGTGACTAGTGCACCGCGCATGCGCCGACCGGCCGCCGCTGCTACCCCCCGGTGCTAAGCCCCGCCCCCGACACTAAGCCCCGCACCCCGCGATCACAGTGATCAGCTTGCGGTCTGTTTAGACCACACAGCTGATCACTGGGGCCGGCTCCCGGCTCTGCTCTGCCTTTTAGAGCAGAGTAGGAGCCCGGTAACTAGGGGAGACCCTGGATAACACCACCTCCAGGTGGTGTTATTATCACAGTGCTTTCCCCGGTATTTTTTTACAATTTATTTTTAGTAAAAATAATGGCCCTGATTCAGAGCCGGACGCTCTGACCAGAGCGCTCGCTCTGAATCAGGGCCCACCTCCATTAATATGGAGCATCCTCCTGGACGCTCGTATAGCTGTGGGTCACCACCCACAGCATATACGAGTGTGCAGGATGATGGTCGCGATGGTCTTGACCATCGCGACCATCGAAACTACGAGCAGAAGCCTGCGGTTGAGTTTCTCAACCGCAAGGCCAGGAGTGATTTTGGCTCTATCAGAGCCAAAATCACTCCCACTGACATCACTAGTGATGTCAGTGGGGCCGGCTTCAGATGGTCGGAGTTCCCTTGGGAATGCCTCCGTCTGTCAGGCACACCCCCGGCACACCCACCAAAGGGGGCGTGCTGTCAGTCAACATCGACAGCACGCCCCCTTTGATGAGACACTACGAGCGAAGTAAAGTCCTTCGCTCGTTGCATCTCGAGCATGCGCACGACGGAGCTCCCTCCGTCGTGCGCATGCACAGTGCAGACCATCGACCCACTTGTGAGCAGACAGCCGCTCACGAGTGGGTCTGAATGAGGGCCAATGTTAATAAATAGAGCCCAAAGGGCCTGATTCAGACTTGGGAATACAGTGACATATCTCTCTCAACAGTGAACCTGAACAAACCATGTTGCAAAGCAAGGGGTGTAAATACATACATTTTTTTTACATGTGGGGTAAATACTGGCTGCTTTTGCATGTAGCCCACAAATACTGCACAGCTTTATTATTACTCTACAATTTAGATGTCAGTTTGGAAATACTCCTCCCAAATCTAAATTTCTCTGCACATTTTAAATCTGCCCCACCTGCAGTGCAGCATGGTTTCACCAAGATGATCAGTTGAGAGATATCTCACTCTATTCCCAAGTCTGAATCAGGCCCAAAGTGCCATTCAGTGTCAACTGGTAACCTCTGGGAGAGATGTGCAACTGCGGGTGTATCTGCATGTGAAACGTTACATTACAGTATCACAGCCACTGACACCATATCATAGCATTTTGCATGCAGATGCCCCCGCAGTCACACACAGAATATACAGTAGATATGCATAACATTTTAATCAAATTTGTAAATTTTTGCAATGTCCATGATTGAATTTCATTGTGGATTGCCCTAGTTATGGAAAAATCAGATGTATCCAGGGCTGCCATCAGAAATCGTGGGGCCCGGGATTCACAAAATAGACAGCCCCCACCCCTGTGTTTCCGCAACTTCAGCCCACACTCCTTCTGTCTCCCCAACCAGCACTCCTCTGTCTATTCTGCCCCCTACAGACCACAGACATTTACCTTCTCCTGTATATCTTCTGGCTGCTCTTCTTCGCGTTGCAGCCAGATCCTCTCTCAGTGGTGTGGTGCACATGATGTAGTGACTTCACGCGTGCCTTGCCTCAATAAAAAAATAAAAACGTTGGGGCTTGTGACGAGACCCTTGTGGTGGTGTCTCGTTCCCGCAAGCCCCAGTGAGCTTTCGGCTCTAATAGAGCTGGAAGATCACCCACTGACATCACTCATGATGTCAGTGGGGCCGCCCCCAAACGGCAGGCGTTCCTTCGGGAATACCTCAGTTTGGCCAGCCACCTCCCCTGCCCGCCTCCAAAAGGGGGCAAGCTGTCAATCACAATCAACAGCTGCCCGCTTTGGTGCGAGACCCGTAGCGATGGAGCGCAGTGGGGTACCATCGACCCGCTCGCTTGCGAGCACTGTGCGGTCGCGAGCGGGTCTGAATCAGACCCTGAGTTCATTGTCAAGTGTCTGGTCCAGGGGGGGGGGGCAGATGCCAGCCACCAGGAAGTAAAGGAAGCTACAATATGTTCACTATCAACCACAGTGACGGCTGCCCAGTGCTGTAATGCGGATCCACAGTGATAATGATCAGCTACGCATCTGGGATACCTGTGGGACATTAATCCTAAGGGCCACCTGCTGCATTGCTCATAGGTCCATCCTTTAGTGGGGCCCCCTCTCTGCCCGAGCTCATGAATCCAGACCCTGCAGTCCCCCCCTGATGGTGGCCCTGGTTGTAGCTATACAGTAGGGGGAAGTCCAAAATCACAGTAGTTTGTATAAAGTAGTTCCACAAAGATTTCAGGTTGAATATTATCCTTTTTTCCTTCTGTTTAACTTATGTGTAACTCATTACACTTTAAAAAAAAAACTTTAATGAAAAAACACCACAGAGCCTAAAACAGCTATACAGCTTAGGAGGGTCTCCTTAAAATGTTAACTAAACATGTGTATTCACTAATTACAATTAATCCCCAGACCTTTCTCCCGTTACACAGCCTATAATAATATTCTACAGTAACAAACAGAATGATAACAGGATAACAAAACTTTAGGAATAAATTACTATCCTGCCTTAATACAGAATATATTTAATGGAATGTTTACCAAACTTATTTTCAAAATGGCATTTCAGATGGAATCGGTATGATTTATGCCGGACGTGGTAAATCATACTGATTCCTGACAGCGGCTGCCCGACATGGGTGAAAATCCCGATCGTCCCAAGGTAAGTATTCACTAACCTAACCTCCCCCCCTAAACCTAACCCTCCTTAGGGGTGCCTAACCCTAACCTTCCCCCCAGTGCCTAACCCTAATTCCCCCTCTAAGTTCCTAAACCTAACCCCCCCTTCCCTGCCGCCTAAACCTAAGTCCCACGGGGGGGGTGCCTAACCCTAAGTACCTAACCCTAACACTCCTTCCCCCTAGCCTAATCCTAACCTCCCGGGGGAGTGCCTAACCTTAAATCCCCCCCGGGAGCCCTAAACCTAACCCTCCCACCCAGTGGCTGTCTGCGCCTAGCGCCCGGCATCTCTTCGATCGGGATGCCAGGCGCCGGTCTCCCGGCGCCGGTAAAATGACAGGCGTCTAGACTTAGACACCTGTCATTTAACCCTCGTTGGTATAAAGCAGTCGGGAAGCCGGCTGTCGGGATTAAGGGCCTAATTCAGACCTGCTCACGAGTGCTGGCAAGCGGGTCGATGTTGGCCCAGTGTGCATGCACACGAGGGACCCGGTTTCATCGTGCGCATGCACAAGACCTGGATAGCGATGGCCAAGCCATCGCTATGGGTCTCGGTACAAAGGGGGCGTGCTGTCGATAGTGAGTGACAGCACGCCCCCTTTGATGGACATGCCGGGGGCGTGGCTGCCCAGACAGAGGCGTTCCCATGGGAATGCCTACCGTCTGGGGCCGGCCCCACTGACATCACAAGTGATGTCAGTGGGAGTGCTCATGGCTCTGATAGAGCCAAAAGCACTCCAGGGCTTGTGGCAATGAGATCCTACCACAAGGGTCTCGTCGCCATCCCGATGGTCGCGATGGTCTTGACCATCGCGACCATCTTTTTGGCTGCTCGCTATAGCTATACCCCTATATGCAGAACAGTTTGCCTTGCTTGAAAGGTCCTTTGGGGTATGCATTCATTTTGTATGTTTTAAACTTTAAAATAAACTGTTGAGATTTTACACTATTGCGGCAACCCTCTTTTGTCTTGCATATATGGATATCTGGAAAACTAACACAGAGGAGGTAAACCGCTGAAGAAGGATTCGCACCAGAGTGTGGAGTGTTGACCTGTTATTGTTGGAGCTACGGTGAACTTTTGAGAACTATTCTGATTAATATTGATATATTGTGGAAGCTAAGGTGAACGATTGAAAATTATCCTGGTTCCCCTTTTTTTAAAGATTGACTCACAGTGATTTTAAAACATCAGATCATACTAATTTAGTGGTATCATATGACCACAAATTGACTTTATATCTTTATACATTTTGGTCCATTAAGAACGATTTATTATAATTTCCCATTAGGTGCGCTGGAGAGTATCTTTTACCTTTTCTACATTTAAGAAGCCATTAATAACCATCTTATGCGGAAATAGGTTCTTCATATACTGTTGGATATTGCCATCATTTTGAGTTTCCAGGTGGATAAACTGGTATCTGTTTATCAAGCACACATCACTAAAGTAAATTTATTCCTTTAATATGTGTTGTGTAGGACTTTTATATGATCTATATATGTTTTAATATGTGATAATTTCCTCTTATGAATTAATAAATATGTTATTAATTTACACACAGTAATTCTTCTTTCTAGACAGGTGACTTTTCTGCCAATGACAGCAGCTCACAGGGGGAGATGTATCATTAATCAATATTATAAAGCAATCAACTCCCCCTGTCTGCTGCTTAACCTGCTTGTGTCGACTAGCATGTATTATCCTTGTCTAGCCATGACAGTTTTTCCAATATACAGCTATCCTGGTGAAGCAGTTAGTTTCAGGTTTCTGACCGGACAGATCAAATATGCGGCCATCGGATCCTCTCTTGTGTATTTTGCAAACACTATACATAGGCTACAATAACCAATGGAATCTAATGATTGCATTAGCTATTGGGCTCTACACTTGATACATGCAGTCATATCGAAGCCCCAAATATATGGATGGGGACTTCAGGGCCACGGGACTGTAGCAGATACAGTATCTCTGATATCTGCTGAGGATTCATAAGTGATATGGAAAGCCTCCAGAAATTTCAGTTTTCAGAGGATTAAATTTTTACATTTGATACATCTCACCCTAAGTGTTGCAAGGCTATATAAATACATCTAACATCTCATACAAAGCACCAATAGGAATTTATTTTTGAAACTCAGGGCCTGTTGCCCAAGTTTTGCATGCGCACGACGGAGGCGGCTCCGTCTTGCGCATGTGTGAGACCCGAATAATGACGGCCAAGCCGTCGTTATGGGTCTCGCACCAAAGGGGGTGTGTTGTCGATGGTGATTGACAGCACGCCCCCTTTGGCGGGCGTGCCGGGGATGTGGCTGCCCAGATGGAGGCATTCCCATGGGAACGCCTACCGTCTGGGGCCGGCCCCACTGACATCTCTAATGATGTCAGTGGGAGTGCTCTTGGCTCTGATAGAGCAAAAAGCGCTCCAGGGCTTGCGGCAGTGAGACGCTACCGCAAGGATCTTGCCGCAAGCCCGATGGTCGTGATGGTCTTGACCATCGCGTCCATCATTTTGGCCACTCGCTATAGCTGTGGGTGGTCACCCACAGCTATGCAAGCGGCCAGGAGGCCACTCCAAAAAGTAGGAGGGCCGGCCCTGATTCAGAGCAAGCGCTGTCAGAGCGTCCGGCTCTGAATCAGGGCCTCGGTTCAGTGGAAGAAAAGGATTGTTTCCAATTATTAAAAAAAGAATAGATTATCATGACATCTTCTACGTCCACATTACTGTTAGTAAGCATACTAATAATATTTTATCCAAAAATCATGTTGCATATTAAGAAAAATATTTTAGAATAGAATACAGTAAGATTTATGAGACCACTAGGTAAAATAATCCATAGGTTCTGCAGCTGAATATATAATCACAGACATTGTCAGTTGCTGTAATACAGTGAATAAATCTGTGTCTTCAGCTGACACCTGAGCAATATGTCACAGTTTTCATATGCTACCTTGTCTGCTGCCAACATACTTTTGAAGTTCAAGTATATAACAATTTTTTTTCTACAGCAATTTCAATAAATTTTTGCATTCCTAAACCAATTTCTTTTTCATATACTATTAAAAAGAATGTTGTACAGTATGTTAGATGTATGTGTAAAGTAACCCATTTTAAGAAATAAATACAAATAATGTACAGGAAGGGCAAAGTTGTATTGGTGTCAATTCTGATACAAATCTCCAGTTGACATTTTTTACTTTAGTTTTAAGACATTGACTTCATTTATGGTAAGCAAATGAAGAACAAAGAAAAATCAACTTTAGGTGTATCTAAGCTGTCAGTGTTCTGTGCCAGAAAAGTTTCTCAGGGTAACACCTTTTTATTTCCTTTCCTTTTTGTGTTAATTTTACTGCTATGTTTGTTTAACTGGAATAACTTTAATTTATTTTTAAATACAGTTTTAATTAAGGATATAAAGTGTTTTATTTTAGAACTTTATTTGAGTGCGCACACACACACACACACAAAATGGAACGCTAGTATAATGGAAATTGCCGTGGTGCTCACAGAGAAAATAAACAAATGTAGGAGAAATTGTCACTCATCAGTCTTGGGGCCAGATGTACTGAGTTCTGAAAAGTGATAAACCGGAGAGTGATAAACCACCAGCCAATCAGCTCCCAACTGTCATTTTTCAAACACAGCCTGTAACATGACAGTTGGGAGCTGAGTGGCTGGTCATTTATCACTCTCCAGTTTATCACTTTTCAGAGCTTAGTACATCTCCCTCTTGATATAATAAGTACAGAAATAATCAGCACAGGCCAATGTTTCAGAAATATTAATCTGTCATCAGAGAGAGAGAGAGTGAGAGAGGTAGAGAGAGAGAGAAACACACAGAGAGGTAGAGAGAGAGAAAGAGTTAATCAAGGAGTTATGTAAAAGTACAGCAGCGTTTATGTTATCTAACCAATTTCTTATCTTTGAGCACAGGTCGCACTGTCCAATAGTAATATAATTTGCTATCTGAATATAATTCATTTGAAAGGGTTTCTCTATTTTCTTAATTGCAAATCAATAAAAGTTGTGTATAATGTTCTTCCACCCCATCCCCACCCCCCATTCTTCAAATAAAATGAACATACAGAAATTGGATGTTAAACTATATTAATATTCTGATAATAGGGGTCTTTTGTTTATATCTTCTTTCCTCCTGTCAGTATATTTCTTTGATATCATCCTTTGCTGAAAGTCAGTACATTTCTGTCCTACTTTGTTCTTGTGAGACTTTGATGGGGTACGTTTTTGGCCTTCACTTCCAGTTCCTAATCCGTAGTTACAACTTTTTAAGGATTGCTTTCAGTGGCAGTAGTATAATTTTAGGTGAGTCACGTTATCCCTGAGTGGGGTCCTGCTCTTGTGAGGGGACATTCCCTTAAGTGACTACATGTTTATTGCAGGGTAGCCCATTAGGTTGGAGTGTTTGTTCTGCCTCTTTGACTTTGAGTGTTCCCCACCCTGCCTCTTCTTTTTTTGATGTGTTATCTTGTTCATTTTGCAAGAAAGCATTTTCTTTTCATGTAGTAGTATAATTTTAAGTGAGGCACTTTCCCCATCATACTGTAGTATGAGAAGGTTGCTCCTCTTGTGAGAGGACCTTTGTGAGTCAGGGAGGAACATTCATCTGGACTAATATGTTGAGGTGGCTATTTTCACATCCCAGTATATGTAATCAGGGCCGTAACTAGGGTTGTGCGAATGGTGCAGCCGCACAGAGCGCAGTGCTCTTTGGGTGGCACCGCTGCTCACCCACAGCTCCTGCATCTGGCTAGCAGGTTGCCAGTAAAGGTACCCTGCTGCCAGAATCTCTGCAGCAATGCCATCTGGAGCATTCTTAGGACACTCAGGACAGTCACAACACTGCCCTTACAGCACCCAGGAGCAACCTGAGGATGCTCCGGGGCATTGCTGTAATCACACACCCTCGGTGCCAAGTGACCATGCCCCATCCACGTGACGTCATATGAAGGGGACATGGCCTGCACCGGGTGCCTGGAGCGCTAGCTACAGCCCTGTACGTCATTATAGAGATGTAATCCTTTTTGTCATCTTACAGCCTTTCCGTGTGCCTTTTCTGAAACTTTTCATTTACAATTATGCATAAATAAATGGTCATTTAAAAAAATATAATGAGTTTTAACTGTGGTGTCCCTATTTTAGAGGGGGGTAAGGAAAGGAATGATGTTTTGATGGTAAGATCAAGGTATGCAGTAGTCATCTGCCCATATGCAGCTTAGCAATGAGGTGCAAGCACATTAAGAATAAAAAATCATTTACCATACAAAGAGGTAATAGGACATAACTCACAAGCTTTTCAATCTATAGGCAAATGTGTTTGATACATTAGGTTAAATACAACATAATCTAAATTGATCAGCCAGATTCAAATGGAAATACTGTAAGTGATTTGTTTAGGATATATGATCTAATCACACAACAATGTGTTCTTACCTTTGTTAACTCTCTTTCTTTGAAGTCCATAGGGTCCACAGGGAGACATTGGGGATGTAGGTGGTAGATCAGACTGTATAGTTGCATTCATGTGCAATTGTGATGCACATGTGCACCACAGAAATACATATATTATGCACAAGAACAGATGTACATTCAACACTAAATGTGGCCCTTAGTGTTTAGATATATGGTAATAGGCAAATGCATGGGTATTAGAGGTTACTGAGGAGTTGTGTTACCATGTAAAAGCACAAAACTGTAGGCCCATTGATTTCATTCAAATCACAGTCATGGCTGCCAAATCATTTAGTTAATCTCTAGTCATACTGACATATACATTAAATCCAGCTTCTGCATAATCAAAATATTTCCCCAGTCTGTTCTGTTTGTAAAAAAAAAAAGAGAATGCTGGCTATGCAGGCACTGGTCTAATGCAAGGAAGCACACAATTACACTTGTAGATTTGTGATCTTACAACTGTTATCGCTATTTAAATTAAACATACAAACATTCAAACCATTTCATTTTGTTTAATCCAATAAAATTTAATTAATTTTTAATAGCAGGAAACTGCATCACAATGTCAGTCAGAATAGCTATGAGAGAAGTCATTCTAATGAATCTTGATAAAGTATGCAAATATTATTTTCCTAATTTTAACAAAGGTGACTTCTGTGTCTAATCAATTTATTTAAAAGGAAAACTGATGACATTGGTGGCATTCTTTGCAGAGTCTGGTCTTCCCCTTTCTTCAGCACATTAATGCCACTTTTATTTTGGTCTTGAGCCCCTTGATAAATCAAAGGCTCAAAGAACTTTCTATAATATTGGCAGCAAAGCATGTTAGGCAGAATGTTTCATAAATTTATCATTACACTAAAAATTGCTTTTAAATAAGTATGTAGAAAGAACATTTGCATATTAAGTAAGGAACAAAAGCTCTAATAAAAAATATGAAAATGCACAATAAAGCTCCAAAAAGAGATACCAAAACAAAATAATCACATGCATAGATGAATACAAACAGTAATAAGCAAATTAGCCTAAGCAAGGGAGAATTACCTATGTAATTGTTAGCCTCAAAGCAAATGAGTGACCTCAGTTACAAAGGCATTAAATTGCTTGGTACATGATTGTCTGAATTCCCTGTTTCTTTCCATCATGTTGTGCCTCCAATTGCTAATTGAAATATAAGTGCAAGAACTTCAGCAGATGGTATGGCAAAAATCACTCAATTACCAAGGTTAATGATATTCAATTAGATAAAAAATGTTCTAATATGGATGCATAGTTGAATTAGCATTATTTCTACTTCGTGTATCAGACATATGTGTGCAAATAAAAGAGAAACTTCATTTATACCCCTTTTACACCCAGGTTATTGCAGGGTTAACCCACGTAGTTCCTTGGTGTAAAAGGGTAAAGGGTTGGATTGCCGGGTCGAGTAACCCAGCAATCCAACCCAGGTAAGTTGCAGGGTTTAACATGGGAATAACTCGTGAAACCCTGCAGTGTGAACGGCGCGCTCTGGGTCACGATGACCTGGAGCACGCCACATGCCGGCCGATTGGTCCGGCTTCAGTGGCGCTTGGAGATGACATCAGTTATAAGCCACTCAAAAGCCATGCCAATTAAGCATGTCAAAACCACAAGATGCTAATGTCAAATAGGGCATAATGAATTCTATGAATGGATGAATAATCAATCGTCTATACTGGTAGAATATTAACCTCAAAATAAGAGCAGCCATAAGACACCAGTCATTATGGCGTCACAAGGGGGGTGTGGGCCGCACCCGGGTGTCACCCACCAAAGTGCAGACTCCCCCTCAGTGACAGGAGCCGAGTGCCGCACTGTAGAATTACGTGCAGCACTCGGCTCCTGTCACAGTGAGGGAGCCGACACTACAACTACTCTGGTCCCCGGAGACACCTGCACCACTGGGACCCCCCGGAGAGACTAAAACCGGGGTTCGGGTGTGTAGCCCCACCTCTGTCCGCGAGGCCATGCTTATTGACATGAGGCCACGCCTCCTTTTTTGGCGGTACCGCGCGCACTACTAAGTTGCCACTGCACTGGGTGCATTAACAGGTAGAGACACCACTGCATTATCCTACTGTTACTACAGCAATACATTACAGGGTGATAGATTCCATTGTATGCAACACTTTCGCCTGATTGCTGGCATTTCCTATGTAGATAGCAGGTAGTTTCTTTAATGTATGTCACTGAATGCCAGGCATGAGGGTTAGAGAGTCAGCCCTGCAGTTAATGCAATAGTAAAAAAAATAGATACGCACAAAAAGGAAGAACCAAATGCATTTGTGGACAGCTACAGTAATAACACTATAATCAAAACATTACACACAATATCTGTGCTGCTTTTTGTTCAACCTAAAACTGAATTTTTCTTCCACATGTTTTATAATTTTAATAATTTCCAGTATTCTATCTGAAATGTAAACACACTTTTGGAAATATGCATATGTAGTTAAATTGACTAGATTGCACGAGCAGAAATTAGGATACAGTGGAAGGCGGTCATTTAAGGCTGCCAGCCCTGAAGGGGGAACACTGATTTCCTCCGAGTGACCCGGCAATCAAACCCAGGTAAGTTGCTGGGTTTAACACGGGAATAACCCGTGAAACCCTGCAGTGTGAATGGCGCGCTCCGGGTCACGATGACCTGGAGCCCGCCGCATGCTGGCAGTTTGGTCCGGCTTCAGTGGAGCTTGGAGATGACATCATCTCCAAGCGTCCACTTCAACGCCGGAAATGCCGGGTCAATGCAGACCCGGCTCCAGTGTGAACGGCGCCAACTCAGGAATATCCTGGGTCGGCACCGGGGAGATTCCGGGTCTGATCCGGGTTAGAACTCTGTTCCAACTCCGGGTCAGACCTGGAATTTCAGTGTAAAAGTGGTATAAGTTGCTTCTGAATATCAAAATGTATTCTTGTTACATCAATCTTCAATTAATTATTCCACAGTGGAAGATGCCTAGTAACACAGTTAAATGCTTTGGGTTGCATATTAGACATGAGTATCCCATTGGATCCATACCTACAAAGAACACCAAGCAAGGCATACCTAAAGAACATCTGAGCATCTGAGCTACAAATAACACCAGTACACTTTATTATTTGTGGCCGGACTAGGAGAGAGATGCGTAGGCATGCAGCATTCACATTATACCTGGGATTTAAAGCAATTATTATTATTATTATTATTATTATTATTATTATATAATTCTTAGTTTTATTACAATTCTTCTCAGATGACTGCACATTGTTTTCTGTCACCTTTTTAACAAAAAATTAACAACACATATGCTTTCATATTTACATTTTTGTTAAACTTAGCAAAATAAACACAAGTACAACACAGCTTATTGATAATACATCTGATTAATATGATCCAAAATATAATATACTGTAGAATACAATATAAAAAAATCAGTAAGTAGTAAAGATAAGACAGGATTTAATAAGAGAGACATTGAATAATAACATTAGACCTGCTAAGGAGCAAAATTCACAAATTTGATTGTAAACTTATTTAGCAAGGACAGCAGAAAAACTGCAACTGTCTTGTGATCACTATCACCTTCTCTGGGCTTAAGGACAGGGTTTTTTTTATTACTCTTAGATAAGTATATTAAAAATGTATTTAATTATTTTATTACATTTCTTTATTTATTTTCCAATATTATGTATTAAACCTGTCACGCATGTGCAGATGGGACCAAGGGCCTGATTCAGCAGCGATTGCAACTGCGATTACGTACACAATCAGCCGATTGTTGCGTTCTGCGCATGTGTATGCATCGCAGTGCGCGAAGACTGCACTGCATTTGGGACTGCGATCGCAGTGACTATGCAGACCCATTGCAGAGTGGTTGACAGGAAGTACTGTTTGTGGGTAGTGACGGAGGGTTGGTCAGCAAAATGCAGGTGTGTCAGTGCGTTTAAACGCCGTTACAGGGGCGTGCATAAATTAGCCACTGCATTGCCATACACAGCTTGGGCTTTCACTGCATGCGATGAGCTTAGCAATTCCTGAGTAAGGTCAGGCCTTGTGCAAGGGTGAATGAGGCTGCGATTGTACTTGATGTTACCGATGGTTTTGCAGACTTGCAAAGTATTATGGATGTGTGTAAGGTAAAGTGAGCGTCCTTATGTTGTGCTGCGACAGCATAGCAATCGCAAAGGATTAGCATATCTTCGCAGTGAGACTGTATGCGTAATCGCTTTTGCAATCGCAGTTGCGATCCATACTGAATCAGGCTCCAGGCCTGGCTGATAAAACTTGAAGCTTATTTTTACCAATTCCAGGCAGTATCAATGGGGTGCTGAATATCACTCAAAAGTTTTTTTCCATAATCGCGATTAGTAGCCATAAAAAATATCTCTCATTACTAATAAATAGGCCCCTAAATTGCAAATTCACAAAAAAAGCAGTTATGGTTTACATATTTGTTTACTAAAATGATTGATCTATTACATGATCTATTGTTTTTGACAAACTTAACATTTATTTGTGTATAAATTAGTTATAGTACATTAAAATGTATTTATATGTAGCAAAAAACACGTACAGTATATACAGTATATTTGATATAATTTGAGTTTTATTTGCAAATCACTCATCATTAAATTATATCATATAATGAACAATAATTTATTTTTTTGGGCAAGCAGCACCAATTACATATTAACAATAAGTTATAAATTAAAGGAATACAAAGGTACAGTAACTCACAGTGACATGGCCTCACACAATGTAGTCATGGCTATGACTACAGTATTTAGTAACATGAAGCACTGTAATGAAATCTGCTATGCTACTACTCATGTAACTAGTAACACAGACTAATTAACATTATATTGTTAACCAAGTGCTGCTGAAATAACCATGAAGGAAGCATCATCTTTTAGGGTCCTTATTATTCTATATTTAATTAAAAGCCTTTCCCTCCACCTTGTTAAAAGGTCGTTTTTCACCTGTGATCAATAGAAGCTGTTACAAGTTACTATGATCTTGCTACATATGAATACGCCCTTTATCTAACATATTCCAAATATAGTATTTCAACATTTCAGTCTGTTCTTCACACATACTGTACACATACACATACATACATAGATGCAGCCTAAGGTCTAGTTGCATACAGGAAGTCTCACTATGTCTACAGGTGGGTCAGGTCAACCACTATTGAATGTATGGGTCCGATGATTCTCGAATGCCACAATGACCAATTCTTAATTTCCCAAGAGTTATATGCCACTCACAAGCCATGCCAATTAAGCATGTCAAAACCACAAGATGCTAATGTCAGGTAGGGCATAAGGAATTCTATAAATGGATGAATAATCAATCATCTATACTGGTAGAATCTTAACCTAAAAATAAGAGCAGCCATAAGACACCAGTCATTATGGCGTTACAAGGGGGGTGCGGGCCGTACCCGGGTGTCACCCCCCGAGGTGTGACACCAAAGTGCAGACTCCCACTCAGTGACAGGAGCCGAGTGCTGCACTGTAGAATTACGTGCAGCACTCGGCTCCTGTCACAGTGAGGAAGCTGACACTACAACTACTCTGGTCCCTGGGGACAGCATGCACCTCAGGGACCCCCCGGAGAGACTAAAACAGGGGTTTGGGTGCATGACCCCACCCCTGTCTGTGAGGCCATGCTCATTGACATGAGGCCATGCCTCCTTTTTTGGGCGGTGCCGCGCGCACTAAGTTTCCACTGCACTGGGTGCATTAACAGGTAGGGATGCCACTGCATTATCCTACTGTTACTACAGCAATACATTACAGGGTGATAGATTCCATTGTATGCAACACTTTCACCTGATTGCTGACATTTCCTATGTAGATAGCAGGTAGTTTCTTTAATGAATGTCACTGAATGCCAGGCATGAGGGTTACAAAGTCAGCACTGCAGTTGATGCAATAGTAAAGAAAAATGATACACACAAAAAGGAAGAACCAAATGCATTTTTGGACAGCTACAGTAATAACACTATAATCAAAACATTACACACAATATCTGTACTGCTTTTTGTTCAACCTAAAACTGAATTTTTCTACCACATAATATTGATGTTCTAGAATTTTAATCATTTTCAGTTTTCTATCTGAAATTTAAACACACTTGGAAATATGCATATGTAGTTAAATTTACTAGATTGCATGAGCAGAAATTAGGATACAGTGGAAGGCGGTCATTTAAGGCTGCCAGACCTAAAGGGGGCAGACTAAGCTCCTCTGTTGCTCCAGGTTCTACTTTATGTGCCCCAGATTAAGAATAAAGAAGAAGCACATGAAGTTTGTGCCATGGTCCTCCCTATCCCTGGGCTCTCTTTCTGGAATTTAATCTCTAAGGATGGATCTCCATCAAGAAAAAATTCACCAATGTATAAAAAATGGCCAGTGCAGGGGCTGGAATGTATGGCCCTTATCTCCACTGCTGGTTCTTACCCCTCACCCCTGTGAAACCTGATGCCTCTGCTGTTTCTGTTGGAACAAAAAATAGTAAAAACAGATGACACTGATCAGCTACAGGTAGCGTATGTTTGCTGGAGTGCTGGTAAGTAATTAGGGGAGGAGTGTGTGAGGGTGCTGCTTCTGAGGTGTTGGCAGGGAATGCAGAGGGAGATAATATGTCTTGTTGCTGCTAAGGTGATAGTAGTAAATGCAGGGGGGGGTGAGTGTGTCTGGGTATGGCTGTAGTGTTGGCATGAAGTTAGGGGGTGAGAAGGTATCTGGCAGCTGTTCATGGGTTATGAATGAATGCAAAGGGGAAATAGTGTGCATGGGGGCTTCTGTAGTGTTGGCACTGAATGCAGTTTGGAAGGAGAGTGTGTGTCTGGGTGATGCTGCAGTGTTGGCAGTGAATTCTGGGGGAGGGTGTGTGTGTCATCTGGGTGCTACTGTAGTGTTGGCATTGAATGCAGTGGGGAAGTAGAGTGTGTGTCTGGGTGCTGCAGGTTGCTGGCAGTGAATGCTGGGGGCAGGGTGTGTGTCTGCCTGCTGATGGAGTGTTGGCAGTGAATGAAAGGAAGGAGAGTGTATCTGGATGCTGCTGGGGTTTAGTAGTGTATGAGGGGATTAATGTAACTGGGTGCTGCTGGAATGTTGGTATTAAGTGTGATTTTGGAGGAGTGTGCATGAGTGCTGCTGGGACTGGGATGTTGGTATTTAAAGTGAATGTAGGGGGGCACCAACAATGATCTTGTCCCTGGGTTCATGTTATAAACTTACGCTCCTGCTAGATCGACATTTATTTTGCTATATTGCATATTATTATTTATTATTGTTTATATTTTTTTAATTACTGTTGCTATATATATAGGTTATCATAGTTAATTGCTGATATTTATTTTATGTTCCTTTCTGTGCTTCTATGCAACATAAAATTGCACATGTATATGCCACTTTCTCGTGTATCAGTCACTTTTCAATTGCACAAATTAACAAAACATTTTGGTTTTCATTAGGTTTTGCTTATACACTGATTTGCCAAATTATATTGACCACCAGATTAGTGCCTTGTCAGGCCACCTTTTGATTTTTCTAGGCATGGATTTTACTTACTGTCAGTACGTTTCATGGGGAATATTATCCATGATGAACTGCATCTCCCAGTTCCTGAAGGTTTGATGGTAGCAGATCTAGAAGGATCCATGCTTTTGTCCTGTTGTCTCCATAACCTCATCCTACCATATGCATGGTGTAATTGAAAATATAATTTTCAGTCCACATGACCCATTTCCATTCATTTACTGTGCAATGTATGTGTTTCTAAACAAACTGCAAGTGTTTCACTCTGTTTGCAGCAAATAGCAATGGCCTTCTGTAGCATTTATTATGTAACTTGCGGAGCACTGTTCATTAAGACCCCATCTGAATTGGTCCCTGATTCAGATTATTCATCATTTTATGCACTGTTGCCCATTCATGGGACTTAACTAGTGTGTCCACTCTCCATTCCGATTCAGCATCCAGTAACTGTTTACAACCACCTTGCTCTAGACCCAGTTTTTTATCTGCAGGTCTACTCTGTATACACCTTAACATCTGCTGCTAATTCTCATGTTGCTGCTGTGAGTGCCAACAATCATTCCATATTCAAAGTCCATGAGATCACATAGGTTACCCATTATTTTATGTGTGATACATTTCATTACTCTCTGCATACTGTACCTTTGCCTTTCCATTCTTATACAAATTCAGACATTCTACGTCAGCATTATATACAGAACAGCTACTTTGCATAAAATTGCTTGGTGGTCATATTAATGTGGCCACTCAGTGTTTTTCACAGAGTACTTTATTATTATAAACACAACTTTAAACTTTATTTCTATGTTAGATCTGTTAACTTGTGCTTTTACATGTAATAAATCTCGAATGATAAGTGTCCTTCATTACCATGGAAGAAAAAAATGAATGAATGTAATAACAGAAATAATGACACAGAGACATTATTATGGTAAAAGCTGTTTGCAATTTATTACAATGCAAAATACTAATGAAAAAGAAAAGCACCAGAAATAGCTGAAGCTCAATCAATTAGCCAATAAAAATGGGTTTATAGCACTCCCATGGGTAACATGGCTACCACCCCCTCTAACTCCAAATTGGGCACCAGAAATTGTGGTGCCCAAAGACTAACATGAAGATGGTAATCACAACTATCCTTAACAAGGAAGGTGCTCTGAATGAAAACTTGTGCATGAAGTGACCAATTAATTCTATGATTTATAGCCCCAATAACATAGAAAACAGAGAGGGCGAGAAGTTTACAAATCCAAACAACAAAGAGGCCTGAAGCCAGGGCACATCTCCTTATATACATTTCCATAGGATGGAAAAGTGTGTAAATACAATGACATTCCATCAACACAAACTATTCAACAACCAGAAATTGTATTCCAACTTATCAGACAGTGATCTAACTAGAGGGTGTTCAAACAATATATGATACTAGTGCTGCTGGAAACCATTGCCAGTGCTCAGACAGGACCCCAAAAAGGACCCCCAATGCCTTGATTCTTGCAAGAGTAACTGGAAGAGAGTGTGCATATCTCAATAAATATAAGTCAGCATGCAGATTTACAATTATTGACTGATTAATGGTCTAAGAGTATTGAGGGGCCTGACTTTCATGTAGCATATAATGATTTTTTGCAAAAATACCATGATAAGTGTGCGGAGGGGATTCGCAGGGACAGAGCTTTATCGCAAGCTCTGTTCCTGCAAGGGATTTTTAGTAAATCCCTGTGGTATTGCCTGAATTCGAAATGCGAATTCAGTCTGTAATATCACACTACAATCTGCATTCAAAATGCGGATTGTAGTAAATAGAGCCCTGGGTGCGGTAACAATCAGGACACATACAAAGTGTGACTCAGCATTAGCAGTACTTACAAATATAGTAGTGCACAGACCTCCATGTTTTGATTTTGGCAAAACCACCCTCAAATGTTTTCTATTTGGAAAAACCACCCTCATGTGTTTTGGTTTGGTTTCAGTTTTCATTATTGTTTTGGATTTTTTTTTTTAATTTATAAAAAAAATTATAAAAGTTCCGAACTTTGCGAGAAGACCCGAGTCGGGACCTGGTTCTACTCGGAACCCCTAAATGATCTGATCAGGACTTGTTTTGACTGTGAACCACAAAGTCCAGGTGTGTTTGGTTTTCAGCAAAATGAACCGCTCATCTTTACTTACAACATTGGTACACTGCAAGAAAACTGGTGCGACTCTGAGTGGCCAACTGTCTATATTTCCTTTTTGTTACAGCCAATCTCTTACATGTTGTTGCGGTGTCTGTACAGGTCACATATCTAATTCTCGTTTTTACACAAGAGATGATAGAGAACCAGTAAGGTCAATATAAACATGGACTGACCAGGCAAAACCTGGTAAAAATGGAAAATGCACACTCATTGGGTGACATCTAATATCCTGATATTATATAGCATAAAATTCATAACTACATATATATTCTATCCTTGGATTAGGGCCAATTTAAGTCAATAGTGGGCCCAAGACAACAATCACATTAGTGGGCATCCATGCACAATTAAAAACTATGAGGTATGACATGTAGTTTGTAAAGATATGGGGTTGCAGATCACCCAGGCATGATAGCAGGTGAAAATCAGTTTTGGTTTATTGAACAGAATGGCTAATTAATAGCACAGCACACTTCAGTAATGCAATGCAACAGTTCCACATGATAGTTCTCACAATTATTCTCTGGCGTAGTCTCTCCTCTTAGCCTAGGGTCAGTGACTAACAGCATGGCACCATCCCTGCTTCACTGTCACCAGAAAGTGCACAGATTCACAAGACCTGGGGTAGCTTATTCAAATAAGAAGAATAAGGGTCCTTGCAGTACTTCTCCCATCTCCGTCAGCTGACAGGAAATTACTTCCTACACCAGCCTCATCTTTGTTCTCCCTTGAATACTGCACTGCATCTCCTTTTACCCCCTGAATAGCCGCTGGCTGTCAGGGTGTATTTTGCTTTCTTCTGTGTCTATGATATTAAGGCATAGAAGAATACAATACACATTTCCTACTTAAGATGATTAAATCAGGCACAGCAAGTCACCCTGTCTGGCTAGATGTAGAATAGAGGGGGGACAGTACACCTACAGTAGCTAGATATCCTGTGGTTTAGGTGAACAAAGATAGCTTCTGTTAAACAATAGTCTGGTCTACCAGACTTGAAAATATAATTACTGATGTATGATTTCTACTGATCTAGAATACATATAGACTTATTCCTTTGGCATAAGTAAACCATAGGAAGCTCTATGGCTAACATAAATATTCCACCTACAGTGTAACACAATTTCATATATTACCAATATTAAGGCTGATGGAGGTGAGCAGAGATGCTTTGGGGAATGAAAAAACAAACATACTGAAAGTGATTGTTATAATGTGTGCTAGGGCAGGTACTCTACTGGGACTTGGGGATAAAAAGTACATACAGATGTGTCCTCATAATCTAGCCTAAATATGTCATGCAGTGCGATTTGCCTGGCATGAGTGAGCCACCAGGTCCTGTGCTACTCTGCTAGCATCGGGCGTCTTTTTTTTGCTTTCAGAGACTTAGTCGCATACAAATATACAAGTGTTGCATATAAAATTAATCAGCACAGTCTGCTGGAGCATCCTAGTTGCATCACATTGTGACTACATTTGTGACTGCACTACATTTTGGCAAAAACAATTAGAAAATGCCTGATACTAGCAGAGTTTCACAGGACAGGGTGCTAAAAGAGAGGTTTTTTACCGCTACTGCAGCAAAGATGTGTTAAGTAATGCAAGACACATTTTTCCAGTTTCAATTTATGCAAATTATGATGTATTAGTCAAGCCTCAAACTTAAGCTGCCCATACACCAGAGCCGGCCCTAGCCAATTCGGTGCCCTTGGCAAAATTTTGTCTGATGCCCCCTAGCATGTATATATATATATATATATATATATATATATACGGAATAAAAGGCTGGCACCCCACCTTGCAGTTCCACCAGCCCCGTTCCCCCAGACCTGGTGAGTGTCTCAGCCCCATTCCCCCAGACCTAGTGTGTGTCTCAGCCCCATTCCCCCAGACCTAGTGAGTGTCTCAGCCCCATTCCCCCAGACCTAGTGTGTGTCTCAGCCCCATTCCCTTAGACTTAGTGTGTCTCTCTGCACCATTCCCCCACTGTGTCAGCCTCATTCTCCGCCCAGCCCCAGGGTGTGTCAGCATCATTCTCCCCTCCAACATGTTTCCCAGCCACAGTGTGTCAGCCTCTTTCCCCTCTCTTTTGAAATATTCCATATTTTGGAGTATTTTGGAATATTCCATATTTCTGAATATTTGGATATGGGAGACAACCTGTAATGTGTTGTACATGTTTAGTATAACTACAGTACTTTTACACAGTATCACATTGGTCTACAATAAAACACAGATTTATCCTACTGTATGCATTTTACACACATTGCACACATTTTTATATTGTTTAATCCTTAAGATGCCAACTAGCAGCTTCAGATAAATTTATTTTTCTGCTAGTTTAACTACTTTAGGGATACACCAACAAGCTAGTCTCAGGGGATATGGAAAAAGGAATCTAACCTTAGACAGATCTCTCAGCCTTATATATAATATATCCAGACATGTGTCTACAGTATTTACCTTGGGTTAATAACCTCCATAGAAAAATGCATTACGCAAACATAGACAGTCACTATGTAAAAAGATGTCACTATTACACAGAAACAGCAACAGGAGAAAAAAGGACAACTTACTTAAGTACAATATACATACAGTAAGAAAAAAGGGACAATTCATATTGTGTATGACAGTATATTGCTGATACGACAACTATATTTGGGAAACTAGGGAATGATGAAGAAATGGAAACTCTATCTAGTCGATGTATCACACAGTGAGACACTATATGCAATCAGCTCATTCCATAGCCACACAACGGGTGGTATATCTTATAGCCTTTTAGTTTTTAACAATAGGAACAGTAACTAATTTTCAAGGATCATATAGCTTTTTAAGTTTGCATTCTGCATTACGCTTATTTTTAACCAAGTGATCACTCCTGTTTCTTCTTTTACTATGGACTGTTAAATGTTAATTTTTATCCTGTATTATGTATGGTTTGTGCTCTCATATTTTCTGGAAAAAGTTTCCATATTGCTGATATTGCCAATTAGCTCAATAGTTATTGTTATTATGTTGGTTATGTGAGTGTATTTCAGGGAGATTTATCACATTGTATGTAGGATACACGTGTATCTTAATTTTTCTTGGACTGTATATTTTTTTCTATGATTTTTGCAACCTAAATTTAATATTGTTTCTAATTTAGGACTTAGTACTTCTTGGCCCACCAATAATCAATAACAAGTTATCACATCTCTAGCTTTGCATTAACTGTATTATGTGACATATCTGATATACTATAAGTACAAAGCTGTACTATGGGATGCAAGATAAAGTCTACCACCAGTATTATAACTATTAGCATCATGTGTTAGCAGCTGCTTTGGGGCCTGATTACTGATAGGTGCCTTAAGCTGCCTGGTGTGATAACAGTTTGTGCTGCTTTGGAGCCTTGATCAACTTTGCAGATACAGACAAAAACACTCCAGGGCTTGCGGCAACGAGCCCCTACCACAAGGGTCTCGTCGCAAGCTCGATGGTCGTGATAGTCGCGACCATCATCCTGGCCGCTCGCTATAGCTGTGGGTGGTTACCCACAGCTATATGAGCGGCCAGGAGGCCGCTCTAAAAATTCAGAAGGACGGCCCTGATTCAGAGCGAGCGCTCTGTCAGAGGGTCCGGCTCTGAATCAGGGCCTCTGTGTTGCATGACCATCAATATCAATCAAGTTTACAATATAGGTAAATTTTGAATAATTAAATTCCATGTCAAATGGGAGATCCTGCTTAACCACTTAAATGACTATTTAGGAAAGTCCAGGTAGTCAGAGGAGATCCATCCTGCACATATATATAACAGATTTCCTCTTCAAAAACACAGTAGGGAGCTGCAGTCGCAAATTGTGAGCTGAAGCACAGTTGGCTGCGTTCGTATCCAATGCAACCACGTCAGTTATGTGGTTACTTATGGAAGCTTGGCATACTGTATGGATAGATGCAACTCTGTGCAGGAAATTGATAGACAAGTTGAAAATCATGTCTGGAAAATCTGCAATTTCCTGGGAAATTTTGGTCATAATAAAATTATCTGACCCTGCAGGTATTCTAGAAAATTTCAACTATAACTAATATTAATAAATAATATAGTAGCATGCAACATAAAACACAACTAGTTATATATTCAACACTACTGCAAGTTTATTGTTGATTTTGTGCCAAAATAAAATAAGTAAAGTAGGTGGCGAAAATATGTCCTTGTATGTGTTGTGACTCCACGTGAGATTTGGCAATCACAAAACTTGCACCCAAAATTGTAAATGTATATTTTAGAAATTAAATGCCTGTCGTTGTTTGAACTACACTATGCTGCTGTATAATACCCACCTTCTGTAGTAATACATACAAATGTTATCTATTGTTTGAACAGTAGAATGGTACTTACTGTAGAAATGTACAACTGATGTTATATAATAATCTAAAACATAAGAATCAGTAAATATGTCTGAAAAGCAGCAATTTCTTCCAAAATGCAAGCTTTGCAGCTGGATCACCCTGATGAATAGTGATGTTATATACCTGTACTCCTGCTGCGGTCAGCTGAGCAAACTACATACCACAATGTTGTTTATAGACCTTTAGAATCGTATACAAAATATCCTTAAATAAAAAATTCAGTGTGGAAAATGAATTAGCTCTATTTATATGTCTTAATTATATAATACATATTTTTCAAATAAAAATAAACAAATACAAAATGCAGCGCTTTTGTCATGTCCTTTCTAAATTTTCATAGAAAAAATCACGCACCACCAGACTGGTTTTGCTTAAACCGAAACCAATAATAAAACTTGATGATGGTTTTGGAAATAAAAGTAAAAAACATGGGATAGTTTGCAGATCTTTAATGACCAGGAAGTAATATTTTTCTATTATTTTTACTTATCTTTGTGCTATAGATTTACTTTAAAGTTCCCCTGAGTAGGAAAATAAACAAAATACATAGGATATTTGTAGAAAACTGTTCATTATTTGTAGCACTTTAATTCCTAATTGTTGAAAAGCTAACTTTTGTCAAAAACAATTGTATCATTCATTATTCAACTGTACATTACTCGCTATATATTTGGAAATATTTACAGTGTCTATGAATATACCTTGCTCAGTCATTACATTTGGGGATTACAGTGTGCTAAATATGATATTATGGGTATGCGGTCCAAAAGTAGATGGCCACATGTTAAAATGCATAATGTTGACACCAGAGTGTCGACAGTTACAATGTCAACATGGTTAAACTGTGAACATTTACCATGTCAACATTAGGGTTAGGCTTAGGTTTAGAAGGGAGGCGTAGGTTAGAGAGGCACTCTCCGAGCTCCGCTTCTATCCACTATTGTTGCACCTGTCAAATTATGACAGGCAGCTGTGTCACTTCAGCACCACTAACCCCGGCCTCACTCCTTATCATGTTTGATAATGGGTGACCCTTCCCCCAGTTCAGGGGTGGAAATGGGGGGAACTAGTGGCTGTGCAAGTAGTGCATTGCACCAGGGTCTGCCACTATTAAGGGAACCACAGCCAGTGGTTTTTAATGAGTTAATCAGATTTATTAGTGCTCCGCTGTTCTATGATGGTCCGGGTGGAGGAGGAACCACATTTCTCCCCAGCTGCATCCTGAGAGTCTGGGACTGGCTGGGTGCTGAGGGGGAGGTGATGCCACCAGGGATGATGTCACAATCTCAGCAGGGCAGATAGGAGAAGCCAACCTTCCCCTGTCTGCAATGACTTCCCATTTCACAAACTGAGCCAAGCCAGCCACACTGATGCTCTGGTATTGGCCCAGGCCCTGGCCCCAGCAGAAAGTAAACTTACTATGAATGTCTTTGCCTGAGCCACCTCACAGCTGTCATCTACTGCCTCTTCAGTCACCAACTGCCTCTCCGTATCACACGCTACCTCCCTGTCACCAACTGCCTCCCCCTGCCTCCCTCTATATCTCCCTGTCACCATCTGCCTCTCCCTGCCTCCATTTATCTCTCCCTGTCACCCTGTCCATTTTTCCCTCTACCTCTCCTTGTCAACTTCTGCCTCTCCCTGTCATTGTCTGACTCTCTCTGTCATCGTCTGACTCTACCTGTCACCCTCTGGCTCTCCCTGTCAACTTCTGTCTCTCCCTGCCTCCATCTGCCTCTCCTTGTCTCCGTTTACTTCTCCTTGTCACCCTATGCCTCTCCCTGTCACTGTCTGACCATCCCTGTCACCATCTGACTCTCCCTGTCACCCTCTGGCTCTCCCTGTCACCCTCTAGCTCTCCCTGTTACCCTCTGTCTTTCCCTGTTTTCTTCTGGCTCTCCCTCTCACCCACTGTTCCATTTGTAGGAAGATGCAAATTTATAATTTTCAGGGGGGTGCCGAACACCCTAGAGCTGGCCCTGTGTGGCCTCCCATGGAACCAGGGTCCATGTGCACTGTGTATCCTGCATCCATTATTGATACACCCATATCAGGGTGTTTTGTATGCAAATCAAACCAAAGGATAGGATCAAGACATATATTCCTATATTTATATTTGGATACTGATGTCAGATAAGTGTTGGAGTTTGTTTTAAGCAATACATTTGGCAAATTTAATATTTGGGCAAATTAATATGGTTACTGTTTTATAAGTGTTTAAAAAAGTTTGCTGTGAGTTATCCAATATGCCACCATTTTGTAGTACATTTTTAAAGGTTAGTGAAGTTTAAAATGTGCACTTACAAGATAGCACCATCCTTATACATATTGATAGAAGTTAATTTACATACTAGTGATAGGTAATGTATGCATTATTCTTTTAAATGTTCTGTACATTATCAGTTATTGATGACAGTTATTAATGTTTGGAGTTGTTCAGGATTTGCAATGGCTTTGCAGTTTTCAAATCTTGCAAAAACACATTATGCATATCTAACATATTAGTGGAAAATATGTTAGTTAATTTATAGTCCATGTAATTAAATGAATAAATTATTTGAGTTACAAAGTCTAAATGATCTAATTAATTTCCTGGCATATATAATAGGATACATATTGTATATGACCCTACTTAAATTATTCAGTTTTCTATAAAACAATAGGAAACATTTTTCCCTCTCGCTTGTATTACTTAAACTTATCAATAAAAGAAAGTGCCGCATTATGCTTGCGCTGTCTCTTTCAAATGTTCATATTAGATTGTTATAACCTAAAACTTTGCAGAATCTTGCTTATAATGAATTGAAAGCCTACATTAAATTTTTGTGAACAAGGTAAACATAGTTTATTATCAATTCCAAACAAAAGAAATAATAGAAAATCTGAAACCCTAATCATACTGTAAATCACACCCCACTGGTAAAGCAATCCTTTAGAAGGTCTCTTCTAAGTACTTCAAACCACAGGGTGCCAGCTGACTGTAGTGTTTTGTTTCTTTGTCATTTGCTTGGTCTAAAAAGAACCTTTCATTTTCTAGTCTAGTTAGACGATGGTCTAAGCAATATCAAGTGTTAAATTAATGATTCTATTGTGCACTAAATAACATCATTAAAAAAAACTATAGTATATAATAAAAATATCAGTAATGCTATATCCTTAACTGATTCCCATGGTGTACTCAGGAAAATAATTAATAATTTTAAAAGCAGATAAAACGGTGGTAAACTATGGTAGAGATAAATAAGATGTATTTATTGTAAATAAGTCTTTACCTTCTTGATTTTAATTTGTGCAGTGATTTGTGAAAATAATGTTGTAAAATACAATCTAAAGGGCTAATGTAAAGTTGGGCATAGAACTTTGTTTATTTCCAGTAATATACTGATTTCAATGTTTGCTTGCACAATAAAATTGCATAAGCATACATCAATGTGAAGATTTCCTTGCTTACTGTACACTTATGACAGGGATGGCAAAGGACAAGAAAGCATAGACTGAGCAGAGTAAGGGTGTGCTCACATAATTGTGAGTGAGGCAGACCAGCATGCTTACACATATTCATACACAGATTGTGCCTTGACCCTCCCACTGATAGTACTTACAGTAATTCATTACTGTGCCTGCTACATTATGTTAAAAGACACGGCCTGATTCAGCATGGATTGCATTTCCAACCGCTTTCGCAGATTGACCGATGGTGCGTACTTACTGTGCATGCGTATGCACCACAGTACACATTCAAAGCAACAGCATTGCGATCGCACTGCGATCATGCACGCAGATAGAAAGCCATCGTAGAGTGAGTGATGGGACGTCAGCGTTTGTGGGTGGTGATGGAGAAAGTGGTCATAGAAACGCAGGCGTGCCTTTCCATTTGAACACCATTGCATGGGCATGCATAAATTAGCCACTGCGACGGCATACGCAGCTTGAGTACTTACTGTGTGTGACAATACTTGCAATTATTGAGACAGGTCATAGCTGCTGTAATTCTGCATGAGGGTCCGATGTTACTCGATGTTACCGATGTGTACGCAGGACTGTGAGGTTTTATGGATGTGAGAAAGCGGTAGAGGGATTCTCTATGCTGGCTGAGCGGTTGCAAACATTACCATATTTTAACAACAGAACTGTGTACGATTACACAGCTGCGATCACAATAGCGATCCATGCTGAATCAGGCCCACAGTGCTCAGTCTGTTATGTTAGTTGGAAGGAAGGGGAATAGGATCAAAAAGCAAATGTTAACTTAAAAAGCTATTGTTATTTATTTGGTATTAAAAGTAAAAATGATCATTCTTTGGGCGGAATCCAATTGTTTTCGCTGCCCGCATCTCCCGTCTAAAGTGACAGGAGTTCGCAGGCCGCTATTCAATTGTTCTAGATTTTCGTGCTGACCACGCCCAAAGTGGTCGGGTTTAGCCACGTAAAGCAGCTAAACCCGACCAAAGTGCTGGGCGTGATCATGAAAAGTGATGTTTGGGCGCCCAAACTAGTCACTTTTCGCACATTTCAGCTCTTACCCCCCTGGGGCTGCGAGCTGAAATGTAGCACTGTCAGCTGATCGTGCCTGACAGGAGCAAGAATTGAATAGCTCCGTTGGGCGCGATGGGGCAGGAATCAATTGAATTCCATCCTTTTAATGTGATAAATGCAAACACAGCACAATAAAATACATAATAAAACTTTATAAACAGTTTGGGTAAATGTGGGGATCAGTGTACTTTGCTAATGACAGTAATACAGTAGTACAGTAGCCATTGGGCTCAATTCAATTCAGCGTGATGCTGACTAGCCCTGGGAGTGACTATTCAATTTGCCGCGCTGTTTGGTATGACAGTTGCCATTTAAGTCAGAGAATGCTGGTTTACGCAACTTAACATGGGTGTTTAGTTGCGGGAACATGCATTCTCCGACTAAAGTGCTGGCCACGCAGCTGTTAATGCCTCGCTAAGCCGGAAAACAGCAGCACGCGCCCTTCACTTTTGTCAGATTTCTCCTGGTACCCTTGGGGGGGGTGCAAGAACAAATACTTTAGTCAGACCAAACAGCCTGGTGAATTGAATAGCCCCAGGAGCTCCCTCCCGGGGCTATTCAGCATCGTGCTGAATTGAATCGAGTCCATTGTTATTTACAATCAACTAGGAAAAAATGTATTATAACGCATGTTTGCTAACGCTCAAAGAATTTCAAGGGTACCCTGTACTTCCAAAAGTGTAGGCAAGTCTCACATATCCCACCCATTTCCTGAGAGTATTGGCCAGATTAGGATTTAAATCACATTGAATTGCATCATTGTGGCCAAACCCCACAAATCTCACCTCTTCATGATTGTCTCCTCTAGAACTCTCCTAGGGGTCTATTCATTAATACATTAATCCTTGAAGGTAATTAGGTTTAGAACTTACATGGAGGTCTACCTAATTACCGGAAGAATCATTCATCCTATCCATAAGTATCTATTCCTAAAAGCTGTCATTTTTGCGATGACAGCTTTTCGGGAAGTAGATACTTTTCTCTGCCTGCTCTAACTTACCCCAGCTGTAATCAGTGCTGTGCATGGATTGTTCCATTCACAGAAGCCTCGCATGTGCAGCACTGCTTAAAGCTGCGGTAATTGAATATAAAAAATCTTATGTCCCCGCACCCCCCACCTACCTAGCCGGCAGTGGCATAAGTTCCTCCCAGACCCCTGGAGGCAAGTTATAATTTGGTGCCCCCCTGTCACAACCGTTGACACTGTAATGTAGCAATTTGCATGCAGACAGGTTATAAATAGATGAAGGCAGCAGCTGATGGTCTGACACAGAGCTCTCCACTAGTGTATGGTGGCTTCTCAGGTGCCGGGAAAGGGTGCCATGTATTGGGCGGCCGTGACGCTACACTCCGGGTACATAGTTACAGCCCTAAGTGGGGTGAATATGTTGTGGACAATGGAGGAGGTGCCCCTTCAGAGCTGGAGCCCAATGGCAGGCGTCTCCATTATCTCCCATAGTTCTGCCCCTGCTGGTCGGCTGTCAAAGGCTACAGCCACGGACCCCGACCTCCCAGTCTGCAGCGGCTACAAGGGGACAGGACGGCCAGACAGAGGGGGCTATAGCTTTTTTTTTTTTTTTAAACTTTACTATGTTTTCCCCACCATAATGCTGCTGCTGCCAAGAAGCATCTACCCCATGTTCCCCGGTGGCACTTGTAAGTGCAGTTAATTGAAGAAACACTTACAAATGTCACCGGGCAACTGAGGGGAGATGCTGCCAAGCAGCAGCAGCATTGTGGCGGGGAGAACACACAGCTAGAGCCTGGGAAGGGACCATGGAGCGATGGAGTGAGCCGAAGGAGGACCTGCCACGCTGAGAACAGTTAAGTATAAGCCTTACGGGGGCAGTAACATCATCAAATTCCGAAAATACATAATTTTCTGAATTTGATGAATAGCCTAATTTCTACATCCCCATATTAAACTATGGGGAGTGTGGAAAGTAACGCAGACGGGCTTAACCAGGATATATCAGTGATATCTCCTGTGTTAAGTGTGTTAATGAATACTAAAAAAATTTAATTATGGAAAAATGTCCTTAAAACTGTTATTTAAGTGTTGATGAATAGGCTGCCCCAAAGTGGGACTTTAGAAGCTGGCAAGTTGTTAAAAAACTTAGTAAAGTAATTAATTCAAAATAAAATATAGTGAAATTAAAGGAAAAGTTTTGCTGCTGACAATTCATATTTTTATGAAAGGATAATATATGCCAGATGTTCCTTTGACTGGTCTATATGTGTGCATTATTGCCATCTAATCTACAGCAAGCAACATATTAAACTTTATTTTAATTACTTTTATTTTAATTATGTGTTGCCAAACCCAAAATTGATCTGCCCCAAATATCACAATTATACCGCAAACAAGTTCAAGGAACTAGTTCTAGTATTTTAAGCATTTCTACTTAATGTATTATAAATAGACCAATCAATCTACTATACATTTCAACCAATGTTCATAACTCAATAATGTGCCCCATATCTCATTCATCATTTCAATAGCAAATGTTGTGACTCTTGTCTAAAATGTGGCATTATTCAATGGTGAATACCATAAAGAAATAAATCACAAGGAAGTTTGTCAGTAAGAAAATGAACTTCTATTGATCAGATGCTAGTTCCAATCACAGAATATCTTGCAGGATGCTATGAAGCTCAGCAGAAAACTCAGATTGCTTTCTACACAAGGACCAGGTCATATATTAGACAGAGGATCAGTGAAATTAGGAAACTGATATTTCATAAATAATATTCATATAGTAGCAGGGAACATAATAGCCACTTGAATTGTAAAATGTATATTCTCTTAATTGGTACAGTAGATACTGTTGACACAATGAGCAAGATTATTATAGATAATTTGTGTTAGGCAGTGCTAGATGAATGATTTAAACCATGTGCTAAAACTACCCAGTAGTGCTACATTTACAGACACTAAATTTAGTGGATGGAGTGAAAACAATATTTCTCTGCACATTTCTCCATGACAATATGCGATGTGTCAGGCTGTTAGTCACAAATAAGCATGCTCTGTGAGTCAAACTTGCTGACTTTGTGACCTTCTCTCACAGATATTCTGAAGGGGATATTCAAATGCTGAAGATGTGGTGATATTAATTGCAGCACAATGACTCCACCCCCACAGCGTAATGATGCAAATGATGGCATCGCATCTGGTGGTTGGAAACACGATGGTGCAAACCACCCAGACCAATTTATTAAATATCCAGATGGGTTCCCTGTTTTTCTGACAGTTAGGAAACGTCAGCACAACCACCACCACACTTTATGAGACTCTTAGACTCCCAAACACTTCAGTAGAGTAAGAAAGAACACCCATCAGCCATAAAATTAAAACCACTGACAAGTGGAGTGAATAACATTGATTATCACATTACAAATCCACCTGCTAAGGAGTGGGATATATGAGGCAGCAAGTGAAGACTCAGTTCTTGAAACTTATGTGCTGGAAGCAGGAAAAATGGGCAAGTGTAAGGATCTGAGTGACTTTGACAAAGGCCAAATGGCAATGGCTACACAACAGGGGCAGAGCATCTCCAAAATGGCAGGACTTGTAGGTTGGTCATGGTATGCAATGGTTAGTAACTACCAAAAGTGGTCCAAGTAAGGACAACCAGTGAACTGGTGTATTGGCAATAGGTTCATGGGCACCCAAAGCTTATTAATGTGCGCGGGGAGTGAAGACTAGCTTGTCTGCTCCATTCCCACAGAAGAGCTACTGTAGCAAAAATTGCTGAAAAAGTTAATGCTGGCTACAATAGAAATGTCTTAGAACACACAGCGCAATACAGCTTTTTGTATAGCTGAAGACCATTCAGAGTGCCCATGCTGACCCCTGTCCTCTGTCCAGAGTACCTACAATGGGCATGTTAGCATCAGAACTGGACCATGGAGCAATGGAAGAAGGTGGCCCGGTCTGATGAATCACATTCTTTACATCATGTGGATGGCCAAGTATGTGTGTGTGTGTGTGTGTCATTTAGGGGAAAGAGATGCACCATGGGAAGAAGGCAAGCTGGAGGCAGTATGATGCTCTACGGCAATATTCTGTTGGGGAACCTTGGGTCTAGGCATTCATGTGGATGTTACTTTGACAGATACCACCTACCTAAACATGCAGACCAAGTAAACCTCTTCATGGCAACGGTATTCCCTGATTGCAGTAGCCTCTTTCAGCAGGATAATGCACCCTGCAACACTGCAAAAATTGTTCAGGAATGGCCTGAGGTAAATGAAAAATAGTTCAAGGTGTTGACTTGGCCTCCAAATTCCCCAGATCAACTGAGGAATATGCTGGAAAAACAAGTCTGAGCCATGGTGGCCCCACCTAATGATTTACTTTGTAAATTTTACTTTGTAAATTTGCTGCTAATGCCAGATACCACAGGACATCCTCACAGGTCTTGTGGAGACTTTACCGCAAGATGGCTATGATCTGTTTTGGTGGCACAAGGAAGACCTATGCAATATTAGGCCAATGGCTTTAATGTTATGTCTGAAGGGTATAACAAAATGCAGAAAAACATAAGGACATAAACAACAAACACTCATATATAATAAAACATTATTATTAATTTAAGGAAGTGAACAATAGTTGACATTATTAGATTTTGGTAATTTTTTTTTATTTAAAAAAGTTTTATTTTTAACCATTATTTAAGCAAAATATTTTTTCAATTATTTTAATGTGTACTTAAAATGTAATATATGTAATCCCTTCCAGTGAAATCCATAATTTAAATAAATCTAATAAATCTAAATTAATTTATATATGTATTTTTGATTCTTCAGCCAAAACACAGATGCTACAGTATATGCCAACATTTAAATATATTATTGAAAATGTACAGAATTGAGTGTATAGAATACACAACAAATATTTCTCATAGTCCATCACTGCGAGTGTGCATTCAGGATCTATTTCAGTTATAATGTTTGCCTGCAGTTGAGAACAATATACTGAAGACTGAATCAGTGTATGCAGTTCAAAGCAAAAGACCAGGGAAAAATCTGTAAAAGATCATGGCCCTCATTCAGAGGCGCTCGCAAAATGCGAGCGCTCGATCTGAATGTGGGCGGCCGCTTCTCTTTTGAAGTGCGGCCTACTGGTCGCTAGCTAAGCTGTGGGTTACCACCCACAGCTTTAGTGACCGACCAGGTTGATTGGCGCGATGGTCAAGATCATCGCGGCCATTGGGGCTTGCGACGAGACCTTGAGGTTGGGTCTCGGCAACCGCAAGCCCCAGGGAGCTTCCTGCTCTGATCGAGCAGGGAGCTCCCCATTGACATCACTGCTGATGTCAGTGTGGCTACCCACAAAACGGCATGCGTTCCTTAAGGAACTCCTCTGTTTGTGAAACCACCCCCCCGCCATGCCTACAAAACAGGGCGAGCAGTTGATCACCATCGACAGCCGCCCCTTTTGTAGTGAGCTCCGGAGCGAGAGAATTTCTCTCTTGCTCCAGGGCTTGCGCACGCACAGTGCGGCCGCTACGCGTGCGCAGGGCCTAAACATTGACCCGCTGGCGAGCACTCAGCAGGTCTGAATGAGGTCCCATGTGTACAAGCACTTAAATTTCAAATGTCTCTGATGTAGGTCTTTATTAACATCACTAATATATCCCTTAGTACATATTTACATTGCTACTTAGTATAGGGTTTATATTAATATTTTTGTAGACATATCAAACAGGAGAGTGGATGCAAAATCACTATACTGAAATGCTTTTTCATGTGCCATAAAGTGCCTTCTCCATGTGTGGGTAAAGATTGGTTTGTTACTAACATAGGAGTCCTCTTACAAATCCCAATAGTGTATTTATACTCCACATTACTTATAGTAGGTGAGCCCCAGCAGAAGTGGCCGGCTATTCAATATTTTTTAATCACACACTATACCATGGGCCTGATTCAGAGATGCATGCACACTGCTGCGATACCATATGCAGTGGTCATGCGAAAATATGCTAATAACTCATTGCCTTCAGTGTCTCACATCCTCCGCTTACATTACAAAAGCGAAAACATCAGAAATATCAGCCACACATCGGTTGCACATCAAACCTCTGAGCAAGCTTATTATTGTCTCACCTAAGACAGCTGAAGTGCCTGTTTTTCTCTAGCCACCCACTGTAACCTCCCCCAAACACTAACTACCTATCACTCGCTTTGCAAATAAATCCTGTCTGTAACATCCACGCCGTCGCTAACCAATCGCTGCGTATACACAGTTTGGCTTTGTCGCATGCGCAGTAGCACAAAAATTGTACCACCGTGTCCAACATTGACATTGGGAGCATCTCTAAATAATGTCCCATGAATACACTACAGCACATAAAGGTTGTGGAAGTTTATGTTACTCACTCACTGACTCCAAACTGCACCATGAGTATTCAGGGAGATTGTGAAAGAAACACCTTTGAGTGTGGTGTTAAAATGGATGTGCACTGTTCCGCCTGAGAGGCATGCCATAAAGTTGACTTACATCCACAATGAAAGCCAAAGCAGCAGTAGTTGTTCAGTAAGATCTACTTGTTGATGAAAACACACTGATACATTATTGTGCCTTATAACCAATGCAGGGAAATGGCAATGATCCCATTGGAATGCATGCATATCTTATTTCTTTTTATTCCCCATGAATATAACTGTGCCTTACCCCTATTAAATAGCTATCAGGGATATTGCTAGACTCTTCAGGGAGATTGCAAGGGGTACATTTACTAAAGTGAGAGTTTTTAGAAGTGAGTTTTAAAAGTGATGTTGCCCATAGCTACCAATTAGATTCTAGCTATTATCTTCTAGAAGGTGCTAGTTAAATGTTAAGTAGAATCTGATTGGTTGCTATGGGCAACATCACTTTTAAAACTCAATTCTAAAAACTCTCACTTTAGTAAATTTACCCCCTAGACTCATCAGGAAGTCAGGGAGATTGCTACTATTTCATGGAGTCTTCCTGACATTCAGGGAGCGTTGGCAAGTACAGGTTGAGTCTCCCATATCCAAAATGCTTGGGACCAGCATATTAAATATCTTGGGAATGGGATCCAAATTTAAACACAGAATGCATTTATGTGTTATATACACTTTATACACACTGCCTGAATGTAATTTGATACAATATTTTCAACAATTTTGTGGCTCAAACAAAGTTTGTATACATACATGAAATTCATTTAGGTTTCATATACACCTTATACACAGAGCCTGAAGGTAATTTTATACAATAGTTTTAAAATGTTGTGTACATTGTTTGTGTACATTGAACCATCAAAAAGCAAAGTTTTCACTATCTCAGTCATACTAAAAAAAAAATCTGTATTTCAGAATATTCCATATTTCAGAATATTTGGATATGGGGGACTCAACCTGTATGTGTAACTGTCATTTACATTCTGGTACAATAGATGCATATAAATGGTAACATAAACAATTGCTACAAGCTATTACACTTGTGCTTACTCACATTGCATTTTACACTAGGATGCCAGTGTCTTCTGCATTTATTTTTTAGCATCCACCTACTGTAGTTTTAATCAATACTCTTAGAAAATTCTTATGCAGGCAATAAGATAAACATTTCTTTTAAATGTTCTGTTTAAATGTGTGGAGCAGAACTCCAATGAGCTGAAGGCAGAGTTTATCACAGTACAATCTGTAAGTGGTTGAGTCTAATGCTGCAACTGATATGTGAGTAGAGGATTCATTATATTTACTAAAGACATTTCAAAGAAATGTTGCCTCAAAGACCACACCTACAGTATCTTCATGCCACTGGGGAATAATTGGATGCTAGGTAACAGAAAAAAGAAAAAAAGAAAAATAAACAAAAAAAGAACAAACAACCATATATCCTGGTTAACCAATGAAACACAAAGGAAATTAAATGATAATCAAACTATTTTTAATATAGTCTTTATTTAAAACACTAATATACTGTGCCCTGATTTTATACAATGTTTGATATTCTACTGCTCTTTCAGTTACTGTACAATATTTAAGATTTAACACGATTAAAGACAACATATGGGAAACTATTTTGAATTGTGTTTCAGTGGTGCAGTAGATTATCATAGGGCAGATTGGGAGATGACCTGGTGCCCACAGCTCAAACCCCCTCTGCCCTAGGTTAGCAAAATAAGTATTAACACTGCAGGCAGTACACTGTGAACTAGGCCTGAGTGCAAGGGTACCATTCTCTATTAGAGACTCTGGCGAGCACACAGTGATTCAGCAAAGATTGCAAGTTCTAAGATGCATGCAGTTGGCCGATTTTAACGATCTGTGCATGCGTATGCACGCGCAGTGCGCGTGCGCTAAATAGCTACTGCGATCGTGACTGAGATCGCAGTGTGTACACAGACCCATCGCAAATTGATTGACAGGAAGTACAGTTTGTGGGTGGTAATGGGAGGGGGTGGTGGCCAGGAGAACGCAGGCGTGCCAGTGCGTTTCAGCGGCGTTGCAGGGGCATGTATAAATTATCCACTGCAAAACAATACACAGCCTGAGCTCTAGATACTGGCAGGAAGTCTAGCAGTTTGTGAATGAGGTCTGACCTGCCTTAATTGTGAATGAGTCTCCAATGGTACTCGATGTTACCGATGTTTGCGCAGACTGGCAAGGTATTATGGATGCGATTGCAGAAATTTGCATAATTTTTTTGCAGAACTGCGTACGCACTTGCTGCCGCCATTGCATCAGCGGTCCTTGCTGAATCAGGCCCAGTGTGTGCAGGGCACTGCTATTAAAGTTTGCACAGGATTCTTTCTCACATGAAGCAGGAGCAGTGGTGTGAGCCATAAGGAGTTACAGAGGCACCCAGTTTTACTAGAGATATGTGCAGACCCTAATGTCTTGGTTTTGGTTCGGATTCAGTTTTGATTTTGTATTTCTTTAAAATTGATAGAAATAGCTAACATCATGTAATTTGGACCTGTTTACAAGCGATCCAAAACCTCAGATTACTTTTTAAATCTGAGTTCGGAACCTACAGCAGACCTGAGCCAGTATTCATTTCTACTTGGAGCCCCAAAAGAGATCTGAGCTGGGACTTGATTTGACTCAGAACCCCAAAGTTTGGGTGTGTTCAATTTTCAGGAAAGCTGAACCACGCATCATAGTTTTTATAACTAACATTTGGGCAGTGTTGATGTGCAAGCATTACTTTCATAGATTATACCCACAGGTAGAACATTACTACTTTTTTTCTGTACTTGTGGAAAAATGCCTTAAACCACAAAATGAATACAACCAAAACCAATAACATTTAACTTATGCACTAAAAAAATAATGACACAGATACTTGTGTTTGGCGACTCATTTGACACAATTTATTTAAATAGTAAATTGGAATTTAGATAAGTCAGCAGCATCATCCATTGATCACAAGACACAGGTTGCAGCCAGAGTTGCGGAGGCACCTTTACACTCGACTGGTCCCCCTGCAAGGGTTGTGACACAAGCAACATATATGCCAAATACTTCTCAACTTACGTCTGCATCACATGCAATTGTTGTCAATGATGCTTTTCCACACCACATAAACACCACACACAAAAGAAAACACACAATGAAAGGAATGAGTGGGTGGGAAAATGACTGTCCACAGGAAAAAGGAATTGCACACAGCCAGCTTTCAACATACATTACCTCTTAAATCCCTCTCGCATGCAGCCATAATCCTGAATGCTTAACTCTACATGGCCCTAAGGACTGAATACCCATTAAAATAAAAACAAATCCACAACTTATGCCGATCTACAAAATGTAATGACATAGTGCAGTGGTTCAGAATCACAAACCTATCCATCACAACATACCTCAACCTAAGGATGACATATACTGTAAGCATAATTTACTTAATAATATTTGCAGAGATTCTGAATAAGAAACGTTGGATCTATTGGTGCCAATGCAAAAAATGCTGATACTCTAATGTGCCATGATTCAAAAAAGGTTGGGAACCACTGTCATAGCATTTATCCTACTTAGGCTTCAGCGGCCTTACATCTCTTTTCTGCCAAAATTTCAACAAATTCTCAATGTCAATTATGACAATTCACTATATTCTACTTTTATTATTTTTTCTTACTGTACAACATGGTTATATTTTGTCACATACAGGTAAAGACAGTGACATAATTAAGGGGCACCGTCGAACAGGCAATGCGTGGGGGGGCTGCCGCAGGCCGCGGTCCAGGACAGTGGTTTCAAGTCAGTGTAGTGCAGACTGCACAGAGGGCCTGATTCAGACCCGCTTGTGAGCACATAGCTCTCGCAAGCGGGTCGATGGTGGGGTACTGCGCATGCATGTGCCCCGGAGCGAGAGAGAAACTACCCGGTGGTGGTGTGTTTGTTTTAACAGCCAATGAGAGTCAGACAGCCACTTATTGGCTCACTAAAACAAAATTGAAAGGTACCACCAAAGAAGAAACATCAAATGCAACATAACCCATATTAATATATGTATTTCTCACCAATTATTTTGTTATGTATAAATATTGCTATGGGGTGCTATTCCGGGACTAATAACAGTTAGAATACCTAATAAAGGTTAAGTTTTATAACGATTGTATACTTATGCAAATATAAACGCACTCCACTATAGGGACTACTTTTTCTATGTTTTGTGAAGACTCTTATTGGCTGTTGCACCCACGGCCGGAGCCAGGCTGGAGCTCACTCATGAGGTCCACCTCCGAGCTCTCCCAGTGAGTGATGGGAGAGACATCATGATTCCCCTCTCATAATTCCAAGCAGGACGACAGAGGAGCAGACGGCGGCGGGCACAGGAGCGGGGATTCAGGTAAGTGTTTTTTTTGTGTGTGTCTTTGTGCTATATACAGTCAGGTGCATAAATATTGGGACATTGACAGAATTTTCATATTTTGGCCTCTATTCACCACCACAATGGCTTTGAAATTAAACAAACTAGATGTGCTTTAACTGCAGACTTTCAGATTTAATTTGAGGGTAATTACATCCAAATCAGGTGAACGGTGTAGGAATTACAACAGTTTCTATATGTGCCTCCCACTTTTTAAGGGGCCAAAAGTAAAGGGACTATCAACTCAAAAGCTATTTCATGGACAGGTATGGGCTATTCCCTCGTTATTTCATTATCAATTAAGCAGGTAAAAGGTCTGGAGTTGATTCTAAGTGTGACATTTGCATTTGGAATTAGTTGCTGTCGACTCTCAATATGAGATCCAAAGAGCTGTCACTGTCAGTGAAGCAAGCCATCATTAGGCTGAAAAATCAAAACAAACCCATCAGAGAGATAGCAAAAACATTAGGTGTGGCCAAATCAACTGTTTGGAACATTCTTAAAAAGAAAGAATGCACCAGAGAGCTCAGCAACACCAAAAGACCTGGAAGACCATGGAAAACAACTGTGGTGGATGACAGCAGAATTATTTCACTGGTGAAGAAAAACCCCTTCACAACAGTTGACCAAACAAGAACACACTCCAGGAGGTAGGTGTATATGTGTCAAAATCAACAATCAAGAGAAGACTTCACAAGAGTGAATATAGAGGAACCACCACAAGATGTAAACCATTGGTGAGCCTCAAAAACAGGAAGACCATATTAGAGTTTGCCAAACAACATCTAAAAAAGCCATTACCGTTGTGGAACAACATCCTATGGACAGATGAGACAAAGATCAACTTGAACCAGAGTGACGGGAAGAGAAGAGTATGGAGAAGGAAAGGAACTGCTCATGATCCAAAACATACCACCTCATCAGTGAAGCATGGTGGTGGTAGTGTCATGGCTGGGCATGTATGGCTGCCAATGGAACTGGTTCCCTTGTATTTATTGATGATGTGACTGCTGACAAAAGCAGCAGAATTAATTCTGAAGTGTTTCGGGCAATATTATATGCTCATATTCAGTCAATTGCTTCAGAACTCATTGGACGGCGCTTCACAGTGCAGATGGACAATGACCCGAAGCATACTGCAAAAGCAACCAAAGCGTTTTTTAAGGCTAAAAAGTGGAATGTTATGCAATGGCCAAGTCAATCCCCTGACTTGAATCCGATTGAGCATGCATTTCACTTGATGAAGACAAAACTAATGGAAAATTCCCCAAGAACAAGCAGGAAATGAAGACATTTGCAGTAGAGGCCTGGCAGAGCATCACCAGGGATGAAACCCAGCGTCTGGTGATGTCTATGCATTCCAGACTTCAGGCTGTAATTGCCTGCAAAGGATTTGCAACAAAATATTAAAAAGTGAAAGTTAGATTTAGGATTGTTTAGTTTGTCCCATTACTTTTGGCCCCTTAAAAAGTGGGAGGCACATATAGAAATGGTTGTAATGCCTACACCCAGGGGTGTATCTTGGGATCCAAGTGCCCCTGGCCATGTAATGGACTGGTGCCCCCCTACACCCCCCTATGCTGCATTGCCCCCAGTAGTAGCCCCCCTATACAGTGCCCCCAGTAGTAGACCCCAGTAGTAGGCCTCCCTATACAGTGCCCCAGAAGTAGACCCCAGTAGTAGTCTCCCCTATACAGTGCGCCCCCAGTAGTGGCCAGCCCCCCAAAATTGCCCCCAGTAGTGGCCACCCCTATACAGTGCCCCCAGTAGTAGTCCCCACTGTACAGTGCCACCAGTAGTGGCGAGCCCCCTAAATTGCCCCCAGTAGTGACCACCCTATACAGTGCCCCCAGTAGTGGCCACCCCCCCTAAATTGTCCCCAGTAGTGGCCACACCTATACAGTGCTCCCAGTAGTGGCCACCCCCCATAAATTACCCCCAGTAAGGCCACCCCTATACAGTGCCCCCAGTAGTGGGCACCACCCCATAAAGTGCCCCCACTAGCAGCCACCCCCTATTTCAGTGCCACCCCCCACCAGGCTTACACACACAAACACAAAACCCCAAAAAATGAAACTTATCTGTTCCCCGCTCCTGATGCGACCGCTGCTCTCCGCTCTGAGTCCCGGCCCGCTCTCCTCCTGCATGGGAGAAATGTCATGATGTATGACGTCTCTCCCATCACATGATGCGGGGAGAACCGGAACACGGAGCTCCAGCTGGCTACCTCTGCGGATGATGCAGCAGCAAATGAGAGTCTGTCTGACTCTCATTGGCTGGCTGCTATAACAAACACACAGCCACCGCTGGTGGCTGTGTGTTTGTAAACTGTGTAGGGCAGACCACTCTCACTGCGGTCTGCCCTACACTGTGGGGACAGGGGACTTGTCCACCCCTTGGCTGCTGGTGGCATTGCTGAACGGTGCCCCCCATTTGGTCAGCTCCCCTGGTGAGTGCCATCCTGGCCAATGGGTAGATACGCCCCTGCCTACACTGTTCACCTGATTTGGATGTAATTACTCTCAAATTAAATCTGAAAGTCTGCAGTTAAAGCACATCTTGTTTGTTTCATTTCAAAGCCATTGTGATGGTGAATAGAGGCCAAAATATCAAAATTCTGTCAATGTCCCAATATTTATGCACCTGACTGTATGTAATGGGGCACTGCATAGGGGAGACCACTACTGGAGGCACTGCATAGAGGGGACTACTACTGGGGATGTTGTATAAGGGGACTACTACAGGGGGCACTGTATAAGGGGTGCTGAAAAGGGGGAACCACTACTGGGGGCACTGTATAAGGGGCACTACTGAGGGCACTGAATAAGGGGCACGGCTACAGGGGAAATTGCATAAGGAGCACTACTACAGTGGGTATTACAAGAGGTGCACTACTACTGGGGCATTAAGGTGCATATGGAATGGAAGGGAATGTTCCCAGAGTGACGAGAAATCACCCTTTGTTATATCACCCCAATGTTATTATGCATGAACAATTCGTGACATAGTTACCCGGGGGGTGCATAACCCAAACCCTCCCTCCCCCTAGCCTAACCCTAACCCTTCCGGGGGGGTGTCTAACCCAAAGTCCCCCCCGGGTGCCCTAAACCTAACCCCTACCCGCGGCTGTCTGCTCAGGATGCCAGGCGCCGGTCTCCTGGTGTCGGGTAAAAGTCAGGCATCTACATCTAGACGCCCGGCATTTCACCATCACCGGGATATGACAGTCGGGAAGCCGGCTGTTGGTATTATGGCAGCCGGCTTCCCAATTGTATACCGTATATAGATATATATGGGGATATATGTCTCACAGGGAGAGTGAAGAGCATGAGTGACAAAGGAATAGATGGGGACATATATGACAAAGAGTAGAAAGAGAGACTATGTAACTAGGGGAGGGAGGGCTGGGAGGCATAATGTGTGAAAATGGTAAGTGGGGGGCATAAGGTGTGATACAGAACCAAGAAAAAGGATCATGTTGCAGCAACAGTAAAATCAGAATTGTGACTTGCTGCATAAGTATGTTTGACATATAGCTCAGAGTGACTTGTGGGTGGAGTGGGATTCATGGATGAATAGCTCCAGACAGCAGATCCTCTTAATCCATCACTGGTGTGTTGTAATAGTAATTAAAGTAGGAAGCCCCCAAAATGACTTGTTCATATACAGTATTAATGCAAAATAATTATGTAACTGCATAATTATTAATATTCACAGTATGAAAGTAAAGTTAAATTGAATTTGTATGAATATTAGAGTAAATTCCTTTACAGATCACATAAACTGCCTCTCAAAATAGAAATATATGATACATTTATGCAAAATAATTCTATCAACATTGCCCAGATGATCCACTGCAAGTTTTTAGCATACTAAAGTTTATCTTACATTGCAGAGACATACTGTAGGAGAAAAAGGCTTAAAATGTCATGTATGCTTGCTCTAATGGCCCTGATCCAAAGGTGGATGCAGTGTCAATGCCGTACACAGCTGGTCAGTGTTGTAAGTCTGCATCCCTGTAAGCCTGCATTCTGTGTGGTGAAAGGAATCTGGGATACTATCCTTTTGCATGTGTGATTACATCTTGCACTATATTCTATATACACTGGGTGTCCCTCCAGAAGATATTATGCCATTGTTTATTGTCTTATTCCACATGTGAATGCATATGATGATTGATCACCAATGGAAGAAAAGAGACTGTAATACCCTGTTTTCATCTAAACATTCTGTAAACATTTAACCAAAGGGGGTGATTTTACTCCCGTTCCTCTGTGTACTGTAAGCTTGCATATTATGTAGGGAGAGCTGGTTTGTAGACTATCCTGTTACAGGAGGGTTAACACCTTTACTGTTTCTGATTACTACCACCAGGTGTAATTTTAAAACTTAAAAGGTATTATGCCATTTTTTAGATGTTCTATTTTACATACAGTCTGTGTGCATATGAAGATTTATTATGGTTCCACAAATGGAAATACTGTGACTGTCACTTTGTAATACATTCTCGCTGAAGATTATTCCATTCGGAGAAAATAACTGTGATTTGTTGTGGGACATTGGGAGCCTGTGGAAAACTAGCTCAACTTGCAATTGCAAAAGTGTCTTAGGTGATGTCAGCAAAGGACTCACAAAGGACAATGATGGTGGCAGCACATTCTCCAGGAGTGTATTAATTTGAAGTGCATGGCAAACATGCAAATCACCGCAGGTCATTTGATTTAACATTGTAATGTTATATGAGCAATAAGGGCATGATTCAGAGATGGATAGTAATGCAGTGTCACTGTGTCTTTATGCTAATGCTGTAGTTGATGGGATTCATACAGAGATGCCCACTGGCTGCATGAGAAATCCGCCACTTTGTGTAATAAATTGCACCCGCAGACACACATCGTTCACACCATCGGACATTAGAGCAACCCTACGGTTACTCAGAATGTCCATCTGAACATGGCTGCCAATGGAACTGCGAAATAAAAAGCAGTCACTGGGTGTGACACACCCGTGTCTACAGTAGTTAGCCACCCCATGTTACCTCCAATGAATGGCCACTGAAATTGTCTCTCTCTGGGGCCTATACATCAACACTAAAATAACGGCTTTAAGGACAGTTTTCCTTAATTGCCGTTATTTTAGTATTCATTAACACACTTAACACAGGAGATATCACTGATATCGTCATTGTTCATTTCCACACTCCCCATACATTAGTATGGGGATGTAGAAAGTAGGCTATTCATCAAATTCCAAAAGTTATGTATTTTCTTAATTTGATGGAGATACTATACGCCATTATCAGGTGGCGTATAGCGGGTAACACTTGCCTGCTTTCAGCTGGGCAGGTCCTCCTCGGCTCCCTCCGTCACTCCCTCGTCCCTCCTCTGGCTCTGGCTGCTGCTCTGACTGTGTTCTCCCGGCAGAACACAGTACAGTTTAAAAAAATAAATAAAACAAATGAGATAGATCTATCTATCTATCTATTTTTTTTTTAACTTGACTATTTTCTCTGCTTCAGACGGGAGTTCAGGGTCCACGGCTGCAGAGGCCAGGTAGGTGGGGGACAGGGAGGTGAGCGGAGGGGAGGAGTTGGGGGGGAAACAGAACCACATATGTAGGCAGTGCTGTGCATGCGCCGATTTTCTGAACGTAACGGTGCATGCACAGCACTGATTACAGCTGCAGTATGTTAGAGCAGGCAGGGAAAAGTATCTATTTTATGAAAAGCTGTCATCGCAAAAAAGACAGCTTTTCGGGATAGATACTGATGGAGAGGAGAAATTATGAATTCCTCCGGTAATTAGGTAGAACTCCATGCGAGTTCTAAATCTAATTACCTCCATCAATTTTTTTAGTTATGATGAATAGGCCCCTCTGTGTACAAATTTGTTCTGCATCCCCTGGTGGTACCCATCAGAATGTATGCCAAGTGCAACTCAGATGTATGTGCAGACTGAAAACATCACCCACTTGTGATAGAAATTGTCACTGCTTTCACCTCTGAATCATTCCCAAAGTTTTCTAAAAAATAGCACAATAAGAACTATACAGAGCAAGATTATTACACTTTAGTTTGGCAATGTGAGTTCTTCTTTCTAAAAGTGCATAGATCAGATGCTTACATAATGTTCTAAGACACATTGGGCCTGATTCAGAGGTGGATACAGTTTAGATATTTTTGCAACTGGACAATGTTTCCTACTGCACATGCATCCTAGACTCACTGCGCATGTGCTGTGATGATATTGCAATGGCAGTCGCAGTTAGGAATTATTCACTGAAATGCAAGCGTACCACCATCATTTTGGGGACATGTTTGGTGATGCATCTGAGAAGCCACCGGCGGACATCACTGCACAAAAGATTGGGGGTTGTAACATTTGCAAAACTTCTCAGGTCTGCTGCGAATGAAGACACAGCAGCGATGGGATTTGAGTCTACCTTGGAATTAGGCCCATATTTCTGTCATTGTTAGGATACAGCCATCCACTCATGGGATTTCAGTTACAACATCTGAAACCAAAAAAATATTTATAGGACATTCTAGAACAATGCCTGAGTCAGAATTTTATACCATAAGCAATTAGCAAAATGACTTGTGGAATAATGGTACTGCATCGGTCCTGTCCAATTTCAGACATTAGCTAACAAAATGACAAAGAGTATACAGACTGAACTGGCTGCACATGGTAGCTAAATGTCCAATTAAGTGACTAAACTGTGTGTAGCATTTTCATTATTAGTTAGGTACAACCATTGAAATCCACTTTAACATACAGTAACAGAAAGTCTCTTGAATTGCCTGGTAATCCATTTAGCTGAATTATCACTATGCATAGCAGTTATTTCACAGTGCTTGTAACATATAACTCACTTTTCTGCCCAACAGAGCACTTACAATGATTCATTCTCCCTTTTACTCACAGCAAACTCATATATAAATGCCTCCTACTTGCCTCCTTTTAGTCTATTTATTCTCTTACTCGTCTCTTATTAGATTCATTTTTTTGTCTTAATCCCTTAGTCTAAATTATTTCCTCTTTGACTACCCGGCAGAGAACTGATTTTATTCACTGAACTCTCTTTAGTACTTAAAATTCCACTAATAAACTGTAAGCTGCTACAGTACTTCTTTAATAAAATAGTTTTTTTACACAAACAACTATGGCTACTTACTTTATGGTTTCTTTAGTATATGGCTCCTGCCCAATAATAAACTAAAGTTACTGTACAATTTTCTTTCAAAGCAGCTCATTGTAAGCAGATATCTACACATAATTATTTACTATACATTACTTTTTTTTTTTAGATACATAACCGTTCTGTCTTCTGAACCTGTTGACATGAGGCCTGCAAGATTCTAATCATATTTAATTATGCAAAAGAAATATCTAATAATTTTTCTATACTTTCTGTGCAAATGTATTTCTACCCTGTGCACTAACATTGCTACTTTCAGGCTTTTGTTATCTACAAAACTCAATCACAGAACAAAATCCTGAAAGAAGAAAAAGCTTCCAGAGACTAATAGGCAGATGCTGGGATATAAGTAAATCAGGTGTACTTAATTTAAAATAAATGTGCACTGGTATGACTAGTTTACTACAAGTCATTATAAATGTGTACTTGCACCTAGCCCATACTAACTTCAAGAGATAACCAACCTAACAGGTGTAAAATCACCTACATGCTGGCCTGCGTTGTCAAAATTTTCATGAATAGGCCCTCAGTGAACTAATCTACTTGAGAATATATCTTCCTTCCCCCGCTTCCACCTCTTTGCTTGTAAGGTTCAATGCACCCAAACTGACTACACCACCACATTATCATGTTCTCACTTTCTGAGAAGCAGTGTCAATTCCCACCAGATACATTGTGCAAATTGGTATAAGTTCAACTCTGTATCATCCCTTAAGTACCTGAGCATGATCAATAGGTTTCCAGGACACTTCCTTTAATCTATCTGTCACTAGTTCTCCATAATTATTGCACTATTTAAATAGAGCAACTGTGCTTAAATGTAGTGCTGTTATTAAGTAGTCGCTAACAATATCTAGTCTTTCAATGCCTTCATATAATCTGCTAAACTGCTTCCTTTGCCTAAAGTACATTGAATAGTGTTATATATGCCCACAGCTTTGTATATCCTGTCATCTGGAATCCTGACCTTTGCTTTGTCCCTGACTATTCTCCTGAAATGACAACACTCAGCCTGTTTGTAAACCTACAGAATGATCCCTCTTTACCATATTCACTGGTACTCAACCTATAAAAAAGTTAATATGTGGTACCCCAGACCTTGGTGTACTCACACATGTTGGGTCCTATATAAAAAGTTTACATGTAAATACTGTATGTATAATATGTAAATACAGTGTGCTCTGTGTATGTGGCAAAGACTGGTTAATATGAACCATTGTAACTGACTGACAATTTGATGCCCCACCAGAATCTGGGGGCAGTTGCCATATATCTATATGTACTGGTGCAGGTAATATGTGATGAGTCAGCTGCAGCACATCACATGACTCAGAACATGCTGGAACCAGCTGCAGGTGGCTGAGTCAGACAGTTACATCAGTTACTGAGAGCCCTGAGGGAATGGTGAGGAAGGAAGGACCCGCACAGCAACGCTCACTGGAGTCTCTGCGGACATCAGAGTAAGGCTAGGAATGGGTAGCACTGTGCATTAGAACTGGCTGCCAAAGCTCCTGGCAGTGTGCCTGTGATCTGGCAGTGATGTACTGTACAACACTTGTGGCTGGAGGTGGAAAGCGGAAGGCGGATCACATCTGACCGGAGGACGGCTGTGAGGCAGAATCTCCCTTCTACATGGGGTGCAGGGAGCCCAGCGTCAGTGCTGAATTCAAGGAGGGCAGTGATCTTCTTATTAGCCGATCCCCATTTCAGGACCAAGGTTAAAATGCCTGGAGAGGTCTATAGTCACACTTATCACAGCCTTGCATTATCGCACTACCCCCCAACTGCTACACAGTAACAGCCAGCGCTCACAGCAGAGAGTAGCTCATCTCCCCAAGCAATAGTGTCTCTGAATATATAGGATAGTTACATCCATTCCTAGGACAACATTAGTAGAGCAAAGCAGCCAAAAATACTGTACTGAGATACTCGCTTAAGTCACAGTATAGGTCTCAGTCCTCATATTACAGTGATTAACCAAGTGCAACTCTTCACAGTGTCATGTGGTGGCAGAAAACAGATAGTAAAAACTGTTTTAATAATTTCTTAGCCATAAACAGAGCCAGCAGTTTTGATATTTTTAATGTGCACCACCTCTACAGATCCAGCGGGGGAATTGTACTAGTCAATATATTGACTACATTTCATGTTTATAGTAGTCCTAAAGGGTTTTATATAAAAATGCCTTTTAAATTGTTCCTGTTCCCTCCAACCTACTAGTTGTTCGGTCTAGGGTAACCGCTTATGTGGTTTAAATTATAACTAAACGGTATTTAGTAATGTGGTAAAGTTTGGTTAAGAAGATAACCTGCATTGGTAATGTCAAACCAGTTTTATATCCTCAGGATCACATGGATCCAACAGGTGGTAATTGAAGAAAACTTTGGATCTTGCCGCATTCCAGTACAATAAACCTTGCTACATTGCTATGTGTATTTAACTTACCCAGAAATACCTTTGCATGGATTTTTTTGTTGAAATGTATTAAAACTAGGGGCCTGATTCAGACCCAGTCGCTAGCAAGTGTTAGCTCATTGCTGGCAATGTTTGCAAAATTGCGCAGGCATATGCATCGCAGTGTGCGTGCGCAAATGAATCTGAGCGATCGGGAAGCGCTCGCCCAGCAAAGACAGCCCAGTGGAATGAGTGACAGGAGAAGCCGCTTGTGGGTGGTAACAGGAGAAGGCCACTAGAAATGGGGGAGTGTATGTATGAACGCAGGTGTGCCTGAGTGTTTCAACGCTGTTTCAGAGGCGTGCATAATTAACAGACAGCATCAGAGTACACGTCACCTGGCTGGTTTTTTACACTTAAATGCTTGCAGTGCTTGCGGTTGGGTAAAGGCAACCGCAATCCCTGTGGTCAGATTCCGATGGAACCCGATGTACCGATGGTTGTATGTACTTCCTGGAGATGACGTGAGCTAGTGGGCAGCTAAAGACAGGCTGGTGGGCGTCTATAAACACAAAGTGATCACTCACCTAGACATAGTAGGCGTGCTTATGTCTTGATGTGTGATCGCCTGCCTTGACGTCACTTAGTTGAATTTGAATACGCTGGGAGCGAGCGGCTGCATCTAGTGAACGGGTCTGAATCAGGTCCTATATCTCTAACATTATTTCAGCAGTGTTAATGAAATAGTACTGTCAATAAATAGAGTCTTGTTTAACACTAATAGGCATAATTCATTGGGTGAAGAATCAAACTCCTCCTCTGCTCGGAAAATAACCCTCATAAGAGCTAATACAGAGTGTGACCAACCATCTATTCCTTCTAGTAAGATACCTGAACCTCACTTAACAACTCTACCCTACCTGGCGGGGTGTCACATACAATTTATGAAAAAAAAGGTTTAGGACTGATTGAAGGCAAGAGTAGTTAATAATAATACTATAAAGTTGCTATAACCAACCACTGACTCTTAATGAGTCCATTAATCTAAACAATGATTGACAAACATCAGGATATGAATGACATCATGGTTATTTGGTCCGAAGAGTAGTTGAAGCACTGATATTATTATTGTTTCTTTATATGACCCTAGCACTATTCCTGACACCTGACATCTGATGCTGCCTTTCTCTCTGTCTGTACTGTAGCCTCCTCAGTATGATGTTGCACTGTAAGCCTGTGACTAGTTCCCATGGTCCACTGGATCTTGAAAAGTTGTGTGTGTCTGCACTAATAAAAACAGCAAATTAAATAACAAATATCCCAAAGCTGTCAATATAATTACATTCATTAAACAATTGTATGCATAGAAAATAGACTTGACTGTAGTCATTTGTAGGTTATGAATAATAAATACAACAAATGACTTGGAGAAGACAAATAGAAACAACAACCTCAACAGTTTAGTACAGATGTGTCTATACACATTTAGCCTCCTTGCGTGTTAAACAGCCCTTCTAGTGATACCATGCTGTGGCACAACTCTGTAGCACAGATAATTGTTTATGCAACTTTTTCCTTGATTCACAAAGAGAAATGAATAGGATGCATATGCAGCTTATGCTGATTAAAATGATATGTGGCCTGTCTATATTCTGTGTGCGACTGCAGTTGTATGTGCATGCAAAATGCTACATTACAGTGTCAGAGCCGCATTTTAGTCAGCATAAGCTGCTTGTGTTTCCTATTCACATCGCTCTCCATTTTAAGGGGAAAAGTCACATAAAAAGACGTTCGGCGCTACCAAGTCACATGACGCTAACACGTTATGTGTAACGTGACTTTCAGCGCATGGAGGATAGATATATGTGGACACAACTGTAATTTAATGCATAGAAAAGTACAAATTGTGATACAATGAATTAAAATTGCATTAAACCAATGCAACTAGGGAATTTTATCCGAAATCCTGTCAGTTTGTAACAGTTTCAAAAACAGCATAATCTTTAGTACATAAAGGAGCTATATGAAAGCCGCAGCTGGCTAAGTGTTGGAATACCAGTTATCAGCATTAACACCGGTGGGGGTAAATTTACTAAAGTGGAGATGTTGCCCATAGCAACCAATCAGATTCTATGTAACATTTAACTAGCACCTTCAATAAGATAATAGCTAGAATCTGATTGGTTGCTATGTTCAAAATCTCCACTTCTAAAAACTCTCACTTTAGTAAATATATCCCCAGAAATCCCTAAGGTAACACTGTCCTCAAGAAAGGGCACTGATGGGGTCCTTTGGCTAATGCTAATGCCAATATCGCATGCTTGCTGTGAGCCCCACAATATGGGACCTTGCCAGATCAAGTGGCTTGCTTTTGATAAATGGGCTGTGACAATTAGCTGCTGACTCTCAGTACATGCACATTGTTTTATTCAGCTGCCTTCATATCAACTGCAGCATCTGTCCCTATAAGTGGAACACAAAGAGGATCTCCAACCTAACACTATACATCGCACTGAATTGATTCACCCCCAATTACCTTTCTAAGAGTTTTCTTCCATGGATTTTGGTTCCCAATTAACATCATTCACTTTAATAACGAATATAGATATGTATATTTGCTTGACTATTAGGTTTTCCCTTAAGTAAGAGATTTTAACCACATTTGTATTTATATTTAAATGAGCTGATATTTACATCAAATTGGCTCATTTTACTAAAATGGGAAATCTAAAGAGATGTCATGTTTGGAGGATCTAGTTTAGGCACTTCTGGTTTTTGAGCCATTATCCTGCTACTTCTGGTTTAGCAGCCATTGTACTAGTGTCCCATTGCAGCTATACTCTACATTGGGAACCTTATGAGAAATGCTGCAATGTAATGGAATGCATTTACACACAACCAGTACATGTGAATTTCCTGTTTCTGGAAGCACTGTGTCATTTCCAGTTCAGCGCTTGTGTTTAAATGTTTTAATGTGTTAATTTTAGTTAAAGAAATGTAATCATGTAAAGGGAGCTTACTATTTGTATTTCTATAGTATATGCTGGAATTTGCCTATATTACAGTATATAAACCAAATCTGAAATGGTTTCTAACATTATGTATATGGCAAATACCAATTTCATATTAGAAAAAATCCAGTTTTAACCATCTTTTTTTATATATAACCAATTAAATATGTTAATAAGAAGCCCCATATAAGTTTGATTTGTGCAAGAGGAAACAAATCTTCAAGTTATTAAGTTTTATTATGTGATGTCATCCAAATCCATCCAGTGGTATGCCCAGAACAGGATCCCTGTGTCAAAATTCTGCCCGATGCACTGCATCTCGAGGTCCGACTGGGACCCCACCACTCCTATAGGCATCCCAGACCATTTGCCACCCCTTGTGAAGTTTTCATCCAAATCCATCCAGTGGAAGGACCAGAACAGGCTCCCCAGGTCAAAGTTCTGCCCAGCACACACCAATGGGAGGTCTGACTGGGACCTCAACCTCCCAGTATGTCTTCTGGGATTCAATGGTACCACTGTGTAAAGTTTTCTTCCAAATTATGTGATTTTGTCTAAATCCATCCAGTGAAAGGCCATGGACATGTTCGCTGGGTCAAAGTTCTACCCAGCGCACTCCATTGTGAGGTCCGACTGGGACCCCAACCACTTCATTACGCATCCCAGACCAAATGCCATCCCTCTGTGAAGTTGCATCCAGTGGAAGGCCCAGAATAGGCTCCCTGAGTCAAAGTTCTGCCAAGCATACATAAACGGGAGGTCCAACCGGAACCTGAAAACCCTAGTATGTATTTTGGGATGCAATGTTACCACTTTACGAAGTTTTCATCCAAATATATCCATTGGAAGGCACAGAATAGGCTCCCCAGGTCAAAGTTCTGCCCAGCTTCGGACCAATGGGAGGACCCTAACTCCCATAAAACCTGACCAAGATCCAACTGGATCATGTTGGTTTCAGCCCAATTGGTGCAGGGGTGTCCAAATGCATAACTGGACAGATAGACAGACAAACAAACAAACAGACAGACCAATGAATTTTATATATAAAATAATCCAGGCCATTTGTTTTTTTAGGCTATATCCCTGATCTTGTAATCACACTAATTGATTGAAATTTTAATTAGGAGACGGGTCACTCATTATCTTCTGAGGGGTATAAGTAAGGTCCCAGCTTAAAGGGATTCATACTTTGGCAGCTCGCTCCCACATTTTGCTGCTCTTGGTCCACATTTAAAGAAGTTAAGTAAGTATACTTGCAATTCTTTATGCTGTTTTCCTGTTATTCCTCTGCTGTACTTTAGCTTTCAATTATTGTAAAACAAACTTGAGTACTAGTTGTTTTTGTAAAGCAATAGTCTAAATGTGTAATCCCTATATTTGTTACTTACTATAAGCATAAACTACCAATGCAATAATAAAATATTATCAAAACCATCAGGTTTGTCTGGCCCAAGAGGGAGAGACCACATGCGAGACCCCTATATATGAATGTTTCACCCATATTATTATATATTTGGTATATATATATCGTGCACATCACTACTTATTAATATGAATAATAGGTGCCTATTTTGAACAACTTTATGTCTTTATTGTTTGGTGCATTTGTTTGGCACATAGGAAACCAAGCAGAAGGAGTCTCAGCCTTCAAGTGTACAATATATACACAAATATAATGGAAAGGGGATAGGGCTTGGACTGCACACCTTAATTTTAAACATAGAGTTACATGTTTTAATCTACATCCTCCTACCCTCCTTCAATAAATCTACTTGATTATTCTATTTACCATGGTTGTCCTTATATCATTTGATTATGTTTATGGGGATAGCCTTTATGCCACAGTCTGAGGTGTATAAAGCTCATAGAGTAATTGTCAAAGGAAAAGGAAGATTGCTGGAGCTGTCATCTCAGCTGTAAAACACATCGAGCAATAAGTTATCTGTGCCCACTCCAACACCCAGGTATCATATATATATTAAAAGAATAAAATTAATTTTGAAATACGCTACTCAGCATTTTGTTGCTGGTTTTGGATTATCTTCTAACATTGATGAAAAGTTCAATAACTCATAGGAGTTAATAAGAAAATACTGTGTATGAAAATAAATATATATCTCAAACAAAGAATTAAGGTGAAGGTACATATAAATAACTATACAAGTAAAATAAATAACTGAAAAATATGGCAGCAAAAGTTTCCAAAAGAACCTGAAGAACAAAAACAAGATGTACCCCAGTAGTGCAGAATTGTCTGATTCCACCTATTTGTGCTAAAACATAATAATTAGGTGATATAAGGTATCTTACAAAAGATAAAATTGAATGAGCTTATCTGAAAATAATTAAAGCCCTTTCGCCAAGTGTGGAACTTGTAATTTCTCAGTAGATGACCTCAAAGGAAATGTATATATATCATACTGTAATACTGTTTTAAAATACTGCAGATTTATTAAAAATAAGTAACATACAAAATATATCTGCATATCTCACACAACAGATACTGGAAGCCAGGTAATGATAGGTTCCTCCTACTGCCACAACGAGGTGCACCAAAAACAGTAGCAGCTGGAACTCTCAGAATCACCATGGATGCAGCTCACTGGTGTTTTTTAATGTGAGTTTGTATGCATGAGAATCCAACAGAAAATAATAAGACAAACATTCTACAAACAAATTAGATATATGGGCTGATTCAGTGGTGGACGCAGATTCTGTCGCAGTTGCGTGTTGGCAGTTGCTCATCTGTGACTTTATGACAGCACCTCTGCAAAGACCTTCCCTAGTGTACATTCATGAGTATGAATGAGCGAGGACTGAGACACCCACTGCCTGCATTTATACAAGCAGAAAAACCACCTGGTGCATCTTTAGATACCACCATCAGCCGAATCATTAAAACCTGCACCAGTCCTATGGTAGGTACACATTTATGAATCTTCAAAGTGAACAATTGAGCCCCTGAGTACACAAACACTTCAACAACATGCCCATGACACTCTTATAAATGCCCATAAGACGGACCATCTCTATGAGGGGTATTCAAATAGCTGGGGGGTTTACCCCCAGGTAGTTGCCAGCAAAAATCCCCATTGCGCGGGGAAAGGATATTCAATTAAATATTCTTTGTCCCATGCCAGAAAATCGGGATTCAGGCACAGAAACCCACCGACTCCGCAGAAACTGATTTTGTGTTTTGAGCTGCAAGGTTCAGTCCGACAGCGGGGACTCGCTCGTGGGGTAATCCCCGCTAATTGAATACCTCCTCTGCATCTATTTAGCCACCTCCCAGTCACCACACAGGAATGCCCAGAACTTCTCCAAGACATCACTGATACCATGCGTCTCAATCACAATAGCATCTTTATGTGTACACGCTGTGTAATACATGCACCATAAGAGTTTTTAGGATTTTTTTGTGCAGTAGTAAAAAATCACTCCACTCCATCAAGACAGGCCCATTGGCTTTTCTCCACATCAGTGCATAATGATAGTGTCTGATATTTGGACTTTAAAAAAGTTCTAGCAACATCTGTGCTTATTTGGCAATGCATTGCTATGTCTTCTTCACATTTACAAAACTAATACTAAAAATGTACCTATAGCACTGCAATAATGTTGCAATATTTGTGTAATGTTCCATAGCCACAATAAAGCAGTTAACTCTCTCATTAATTTGCTTGGAAGAAACACATTGACAATGTTTGGCTGCCTTTGACTATTAAATTACCTGAAATGTGAACATAAATAATTAGTCCATTTCTATGCGCAAAATGTTAACTGAAATATATATTATACAGATAAATGTAAAAATGTGTATTTGATAAAGCAATGTCAGTGCATTACATACTTTGTGTAACAAGATACAGTGTGGAAATACATTTTTGGAGAACATTAAATGAGAATCAATTTTGTATATAACCCTGTTTCCAATAATGAACTTCTTCATCTGAATCACAGGGATGGTATCATAATATCCAATACATCAACATTTGTGTCACTTTGTACCATTGACAGCTCATTTCCATTTGTAGTTAGCAATTTCTGCCAAGCAAGGATTTATTATGCTAATGAGTATGTACAAAGTAGTGCATGACATTGTCCTCAGTAATAGAAGGCATTCTGCAAAATCCAAACTATCTCTATGCTAAGGTAGTATAATATTAAATGCATAAAAAATAATATACATATGGGGATAAATATAACAACCTGTGAATTGCAGGCATCATTGAGATCCCAGTGAGTCTGGCCGATGTCTTAAAGTAGCAATCACATAAAAGGCAAAACCAACCAATAATAATACCATGACTTTTAATTATTCAGTCCTTATGTTACCACTTTGGTGTTCATTATTGAAAATTATGCACTACCTACTGTAAATTATTAGAGATATTAGAAAGCATTTCACATTTGTATGTCCTGTATAAAGACACAGAGAGGGGAATGCTCCATGCTGTCTATATGCAGTACTAGCTGATGCATGTAGCTTCACCTGGGTATACCTTAGATATTTACTGTTTCCATTTTCATCTCACCACTCCAATAACATAATAATCCGTCACCTCTATAGTAATGCATCACTGCTATAGTAAGACATTACCTTCCCTCACTTGTGTACTAACACATTCCACTCCCTCACCACTGTAGTAACACATTTCCCTCCCTTGCCCATATTATAACACATTTGATATTCCAGTTCCTCATCTGCATAGAAATACAATCCCTCCCTTACACCTGTAGCAACTCATTACTCTCACTCACACCTCTAGTAACTTATTCCCCTCCCTCACCTCTGGAGTAACACATTCCCCTCCCGCACCTCTGTAGTAACACATTTTCATCTCTCACCTCTGTAGTAACACATTTCCTTCCCTCACTATTCAAATAGGGGAGCCACACCAACTGCCAGTGATGCTAGGCAGCATTTGGGATGACAATTGGTGTTTGAATATGAACTGTGCTACAGCCATAAGAAGGTCCGGCAGGACATTGCACAGGGGGAGGAAACATTTTAGCCCTTTTTAAACCCTTAGGAGTTGAATTTCAAATGATACCTTCTTAGTAGGTACCTACATAATGGAAGGCATATACTCCCTAATTTTCATGTTACTCCAGCTCTAGGGATTTGGGCTGGTTGTTGATGAGTCAATCAGTCAGTGAGTTGGGACATTTGATTTTATATATAGATTAGCACATGCAGATTACAGTCATCTCTCCTGGTAATTGTTCACATCTAGGGGTGTCACCTCCTTGGTTTTGGGCAAACATAGGTACAACAGGCTTGTTGCTAATAGGCTGGTCAACATGCACTCATATTGGTGATCACTTGACTAGAGACTATGGACCTCATTCGGAGTCGGTCATTGTGGCCGCATGGTCGTAAGGTAAAAGGGGACAGATATGCAAATGAAACGCTCGCAAGTTGCGACGTTAAGATGGGATCGTTAGCTGGACGAGCGAGGGGAGGATGCGGCCATAAGACTAAAAATACGCCCCCTTCTCATTCGCATAACACGTCATCTCCGGGCATATAAAGATTAATCGAGACCATCGGGAACCATTGGAGCTGCTCGTAGGGCTTAAGGTTGACCATACCCTCTCTTAAGCACTATGATCTAGTCAGTGTAAAAACCTCCCATGTCACACGTGCCATGACACTAATTATTTAATTATGCACACCCATATAATGCCGTTTGCATAGTCAGGCACGCCTGCGTTTGGATCTCCACTCCCCCGTTCACAAGCACCTTCCCCTGTTACCACCCACAAATGCCTCATTGTGTCACTCAAACTACCGACCTGGCTGTGTTCAAGGAGAGAGCAATTTCTGATCGTAATAGCTAGTTTGCACATGCGCTTTGTGAATTTTACGCATGCGCAGTTAACGAACATCGGTGGCGTACGATCGAGCGGCCGCAATGACCGACTCTGATATATCTGCATATGATAGTCGTTCATATACACTGAATGCCATCATCTGCTTGTGCCTTCGGGTCCCAGCGGCCGGGACCCGGTGGCCAGTGTGCGGGTCGGAGGCGTGTCCCACCTCCCTCCTCGTGGTTGCCGCTGTGTGCGGGCGGTCTGCAGACATATCTGTCCATTGGCTGTGCAACACAGCCAATGCAATATGTCAGTGATCACCAATGTTCACCGACATATATCGCAGGTACACACTGGCCGACGGGCAGCAGATACTTTGGCCGATCAATTGATCGGCCAATGTATCTGTCAGTGTGTACCCAGCTTACCACTGATGTCTCCGTTAAAGTAGAACTATTTTTCTTTACTTTGTCCAAACCTTGTCCTAACCTTGCAGCCAGAACTGTTGAACTAGAAAACATCATTGTCACCATTGCCATTCTCTTACAAAGTGAGACATAGCACTGCCTGAATCTATCTGACTGTAAACAAAATATTTATAAACATGGAAGCCCTTGCTAATCCAATCCCTTTAGGTACTTACTTCAGATTTCTATGTAAGTACTTGGTTAAAAGATGTTATACAGTATGCAGCTAAGTGTGACTGGTTATGTATCTAATTTTATATTGGGTATTTAAACAACTGCAAAACTGAAAATACAAATAGTTTAGGTAATTGCTCTATGTTCCAAAACACCATTTCATAAACGCAAATTAAACTTATGCACCAGCTACTGTAAATAATTAGGGCTATTAGAAAGCACTTCACACTTTGCTGTCTCCATCTGTTTACAATCTGGGCACTGCTGGAGTTGTGTCACTGCCGCAATCTCTGACCTTGACCCAAAATGCACTACTGCACATACATGGCATTACCACGCATTTTTCCTCTGTCCTTCATTAAACAGAACATGCCCTGTAGTGTCTCCCATACAGAGACTGACTAGACACTGTATATGTGGATCTATACCACCGCCGACAGGTAGCATAGTTTTACAGCCACCACTGGTTATACAAATACACTAGCATGAACCCTTTTCTACCTGCAGAGCTGTTTCTACCAGTTAATAAACGGTTCCTTGGTTAAGTGCAACTTCATTTGGACTCACATCCATTATAGATCCACTGACACCTGTCCAGGTTAAGCCAATAATTATGTGGTCACATCTCATTGCCTTCCAATACCCATGTAAATAAAAATCAGCTTAACTATGCAACTATAAATTTCCTAATTGACAAAATCCTATCTTGACTCTAAGCAATCTTTATAACTTAGGTCAGAGCTATAATTAGGGGTGTTCAAGCAGTGCCATTGCACAGAATACAGGGTTCTGTAGATGGCAGCATTGCTCCACCATGGCTCCTGCATCTTGCTAGCAGAGTGTGTCACCCTGCAGCCAGTATTACTGCTGAAGTGCCACCCAGAGAATCTCTTGTATGCTCGAAGCATACACCCTGCAGTCTGTACAGCTGCCCAGAGCTGAACTTTCTGGTGGTAGTTTCCCCACCACGCAACATCATGCATTCAGTGGGTGAGGCCAGCACAGGACGCATTTTTGCCCTGTTGCAGCACTGACTTAGGTACAGAAATATTTAACAAACTGTCATTATAGGGCCTCCTTTATAAACATATACACATATTTTTGCATTCCAACTGAAAGCACATAGGCAGAAATATCTAAATTTTTCAGCTAAATTCACAGATACAAATAAATCATGTAACATGTTTCAAATGTAAAGCATGCTTCATGACACTGTGCAGTTTTCACTTGTTGACTTCTTTAGAAACTTAAGATTTTTTTGATTTCCCATTATAAACAATGTATTTTGTGAATAGTCAGAAATGTCTGCATTTTTCTTCTAAAAGCATTCAATATGCTTTTGAGTCTTCTTTTATGCTTCATGAAACTATGTAAAGTTTTTACACGTCTATTTCTTTTGAGATGCGAGTAAATGGCCAGATAGTCAGATCTTTGCATGAACCAATAAGACAATTTAATTAGAATGAGGTAATTCCTAGGTAAGAAAGGAGGAGACACCTTATTTGCAGAATAATTAATTGGCATGAAAACACAGGCACCAATGTACAGTTGAACACAAGTATGCTTATCCCACCCATTGCAACCTATGTATTGTACCAAGGATTGTAGCATCATCTAATACTTTCATGGGTGGGAATCTGCAGATCAGATGATTCTGTAGGAACATTGTAATTTGTAATTCATATTTTGTAGTCAACCCCTATAACCACTGTAGTGAACATAAGATGGCTGCCTTTATTTGTAACTGTTGTTTTCTGCTAAGGTAAAATGTGTTGAGTTCTTTTGAAGAAAAGAGCTATATAAATAAAATAAACATGGATAGTACTTTAATAATTGTACCTTTTTTATATCCTACATAGATAAAAGAAAACATTACAAGAATAAACATGGTCAAAATAACGATGCCCTCCTACCATTTAATATGCAACACATTTCACATATTAAGTCATAGGTTAGTCACTGCCAGATGAAACAGACCTGATCTTTGAAACACATTGAATGTTAAGTAAAAATATATGTTGAATACAGAGTACCTGTACACTTGTATCTTGAATGGATCTACCAGACTAGAGTCTTTACTGCCAGGACAGCGTGGTCTACTTATGTGTAGGGTAAAGGAAGCCTGTCCAGGAAAGAACATATTACACTGGAAACAAGGCTTTCTCATGAGTGATTGTCATTTCAGGGGAATGCTGTTTTACGTTATGTGGATTTATAAGTAAAACAATAACACTAAAGAAGAAATTCCACTTTAATTTATTAACTTGTCTATACATCAGTTAGAAGCACTGGTCACTGTTAATTGCTAAAAAGAAGTAACTGCAGTTTTCAACGCTTTTAACAGCAAATGTAAAATAGATGTTTAGGTCTATTGAAAGTATAAACAGGAAATTCAGAAACTGGAAAAAAATGAGTCATCAATAAAATCAGCAATGTGTTTGCACCTTGTGCAGTAACTTACTAAAAATAAAGAGAGAAACACTTTCCATGGTTTTATGAATATAATTGTAATATCACAGTTACAGTGTAATTCAAAGCATCACACATTCATCAAGTAAAAAAAAAACATGGAAAATGAATAATCTCAGCATCTGGAGACATGAACCAGGTGAACCAGCATTGTAGCACAGGAATGGATTCTTCAGGAGTGCATTGTTTTGGTCTGAGCCAGGGAGCTTACTTTATAAAGAGCTTTTAGCTAATCAGAAGCCTCCCACTGAGGTATTTCCCATTGCATTTTATCAGACCACAAAATCTATAACATGAAATATATAAATAATAATGTATCCCCATGCTTTATGCAAGCATCAAATGTATGAACTGAAGAAAACCACAATGAGTTTTGCTGACCAAATTTCCTAAAAAAATATGCTAAGAGAGTCTGGTATATTTTATAATCTATTACCATAAGAAATAAACAAATAAGGTTGATATATATATATATATATATATATATATATATATATCCTGTACAGGGACAAACAGCAGCACTTGGAGGCTTCAAAGCAAAGTGTATTAGGGAATCAGATTACATCCAACGTTTCAGGGCTCGCACATTGCTTTGTCAAGGTGGAAATGTAGTGAATAAAAAATTATCTTTAGTAAGAGGAGAAGTCTGCCAAAGTGTAGAGGGAGGATGGGAGGTTTCATTGCAAATGCATCACCCACATCCTGCCTATATGATGTCATGCAGCAGGCGACACAGGAGAGTCGGGTTCACTGAGACCATGGCAACCCTGACGGACACGCACTGCACATGAAGTCAAAAATAGAGAAATCAAGTTGAAAAAAAGCCATGGCCTCCACTCAGCAGCTTTAGGCAGCTGACTAATGGTGCCGGCCACTGCAGGGAGCCACTCGCTGCCCTTATGTTAGTGACACACAGACAGTGTATGGCCGGCACCCCTGTGTAAATTTCAAGTGGCAGCTGCAGCACTTGTAAAGCCAGCCATTGCCACCGCTATGTTGTCCAACTTGTCCAGGCAGAGGCACAGACAGTTTACTATAATGGAGCGGGCACCCCACTAGTGTCCGAGTGGCAGCCGCAGCACTTGTAAAGCCAGCCATGGCCACTGCGCTATGTAATGAAGATAGTGTGACTGCAGCACACTGTCTTCACCTCACTACCTGGGCGCCTCCCCCCAGCCCCAGCTTCAGGCAGTGGGTACAGGGTAGCATGCTATCAGTGGCTGTCAACACTGCTGCTGATTGTGGCTGAGCAGGGAATGGATGTGGCCCTGCCCGGGGCAGAGAGCGGTACCGGTCCATCTGTACTGTCTGTCCGGATGCCTGTGCTGTCAGCAGGGTAGGGCTGACATGCACTGTTGTTTACTAATGTGGGCACCCACCCTCCTGGCCAGCATGCTCTCTCCTTCACTTTGCCCTAACTCCTCCTCTGCAGAAGACAAGGAGCAGGCTGCTTGGCTGTCTGGGGTTAGGCTGAGCCTGTGAAGAATATAAAGAAAAAAAAAACCGCTGTCAGCCAGTGATGGTAAGTCAGCTCAGCAAGTTTTGTGTTGTGTAATGATCTTATATGATTTTATTGTATGCAAATAAATAAACTACTAATGTAGTAATATAATTATTTTTATACAATCATTCACATAAGACCACCATATCTGTAGATCATAGGAGCCTGCTGGAACCTGGTGTATGCTGCAGAACATAAAATAAATAAAAATCTATGCAACTATTAAAAATAATCAACACTGTAGCTGTCAGTTTTACTGAGGGTAGAGGTGTGGGGATGGACAGATTGGGCCACTCAGGGCACTGTTCTTTTAGCTGTGCCTGCAGCAAGTGTGGGCTGGGTCAGGAAGCAGGGACAAGAGGCATGTGACTCCTGGGACAGACCTCTTTAGAATGAGTTTTGGACAGCTTATGGAGGGAGGGGGGAGAGTAGGCTTAAGTTTTGCCTAGGGTGCAGAGAAATCTAGCACCGGTCCTGCCTCCAGGAAATACAGACTCAGTAATAAAAGTGTAAGTAAAAACAAAAGTAAAAACCTCTAGTATCAATATAAAATCATGGAGAGGAAGGAACACAAGAGGGAAGTGGAGAACGAAAAATAATATCAAGTATACAATTAACAGGCTCGGACTCGGCCACTGGGTAGTCGGAGAATTCCCCAATGGGTCCTACTGATTTGAGGTCATGCTCCTTTATGAGAGGGGGCAGGGCTTCACAGGCCATAATCACATGGGAGAAACTTGCTGTCTAGCATATAAGCCTCTGCAATCCCGGCCTCTTCTATCCCAGTCATCATGTGATCAAGAAAGGAGGAGAAGCTAGAAGTTTGTTCTGCTTCTTGCTGGCCATGCACCGGCAACTGCACCCGGATAATCAGCGAGTAACCCTGCTGATATTTCTCCATACTTTTCCTCCCTCCTGGTAGTCAACTTATTTGTCAAAAATGTACATTGATTGAGGCATATGTTCCCCTGTCTCCTTCCGCAACATACTGTAGCATAAATCATACATGCACTTGCATTCCACATACTGTATTCACCTAACTCATCTCAAGTAGCAGAGTCATCCAATGTACAGCCATTTCTCAAGCTGTAGAGCTATTTATCTCTTGTTTAGGATATATTAGTGATATACCCCCAACTTTTCCTTTTATTTACACTGCAGTATTCATACAGTTTCTAATATCTCCTCTCTTTTACACAGTGTATTACCAGCCTGTGAATATTTCACTGCAGTCTACATCAATACAGTCCATATTGTATTGATTAAAAACTCTCTCATACAAACATCCTCTGTTTATATTTAGTAGTAAATATGTATTTAGCCTTCCTTTTTCCCATCACAACAGTGCTATTTTCTTAATTTTTTTGCTACATAAGTTTAGGGTTGACAACTACTCTTACAGCTGCAGGTGTCAGTTCCATATACACTTTAGTGCTAGTTTATTTTGATGTACATACCTCTTTAATACACCTCAGAGCCCCAAGTGGTACTTTTATGCCATTAGAATCCCCCATGTACCCCTTATATGCCATCAGAATCCTCCATGTGCCCCTTATATGCCATCATATTCCTCCATGTGCCCTTTAAGTGTCATCAGTATTCTCCATATGCCACTTATATGCCATCAAATTCCTCCATGTACTTTTTATACAGCTGTGTCCTTAAACATCTTTGCTCCAGTCGCACTATAAAGCCCCTCTCGGCACACCAGGTCCATGAGACTCTGCATAACCGTGTGTCTTTTTTGCCATAAATGCATCTAAGTCACAATGTGATGCAAATACAGCAGGACGCACCAGCAGACTGTGCAGATTCATTTCATATGTGACACTTGTATATTTGTGTGCACCTAAGTCTCTGAATCTGTACACAAAGGCCCTGATTCAGACCCACTCGCTGCTGCAGGAAGCTTGCATTGTCTGTGGGCATTTTTTTTTTGTCTCCAGGCCACTCGCAAAGCTGTGGGTAACCACCCGCAGCTTGTGCGAGCAGGCTGTAGACCGTCGCAATTATCGCGACCATCGGGCTTGTGACGAGACCCTGGCGTAGGGTCCCGGCTGCCACAAGCCCGAGTGGACTTCCTGCTCTAATAGAGCAGGAAGTCCACTACTGACATCACTAGTGATGGCAGTAGGCCCTCCCACAAATGCCAGGCATTCCTAAAGGAACGCCTGTGTTTGTGCAGCCACCTCCCCTACCCGCCTACAAAATGAGGCAAGCTGTCACTCACCATTGACAGCCGCCCTGTCTTGTAGCGAGCCCTGCAGCAACTGAAGTTCAGTCACTCAGCAGGGCTTGTGCATGCACATGCCGAACGCGGCACATGTGCAGTGGCAAAACATTGAGCCGCTTGCTAGCGCTGTGCACTCGTGAGAGGCTCTGAATTAGGCCCAAAGTGCTACAAGTTCCATTGTGGTTCCTATACAGACTCAGGTGCACACAAGTATACAAGTGTCACATACAGTATCAAATTAATCAGCACAGTCTGCTGGTGTGTCCTAGTTGCATTGCAGGCAAGTAGAGCTGCATGGCACATTATGAGAACACATCACTACTATAATTGTCTTTCATTGAATTAACATGCCTCTTTTAATGGCCGGTCACTCTTCTCTTGTGGTTGGCTATACCCTCTCTGGTGACTGGCCACCCCCTTTGTGGGCCCCAATGATTTATTCCCCTTTTGGGCCCATCATGTTCCAGTCTGACACTTTCATAAATGTGTAAAAGTGTACCAAGCATTATAAAAGGGAACATATTTGGTAAGTTTACAGGATACATTGAGTCTACAATAAATGTACTGTATATAGCAGAACATTATCTTTAGCAAGCAATCAATAAAGAGCACTGTAAAGCAATTATATATGATGAATAAAATGTCCGAAAAAAAGGGGGACACCTATTGGACAAAAAATTGCATCAGTTATAGATGGTCTAGATATAAATGCTAGTAAGAATCACAAGTCCAATTTCTAATGCATGGATTTGCAGCCAAGGTTTTATAAAAAATTTACAAATAACACTTGAAGTTACATCAGAATGTCTATGAGTGGTGCAGTCAATGTCCAGAAATAAAAAAAAAATAATGAAATCGGACCTAAGCCCAAGGTGATTGGAAAACACTCCTGATGATTTTATCATTATGTCCATTGGGACTGATGGATTTTAAAGTGTGTATCCATCTCGATTCCACTTGTAACAGCTTGCAAGCCCTGTCTCCACCTTGAAGATATTTAGTTATGTGGTCAATGGCTATATGTCTAAGACTGGCTAAGGAATGACCTTTATTAGCAAAATGCTGAGCCCCCGGTTGGTCTGAGGGTTTACCTGAAAGTGCAGCCCTAATTGCAGAATGATGGAGGGCCATCCTTTTACTCATCATCCTTGTGGTTTTGCCCACATAGTAAAGTCACAAGCAGATGATCAAATGATCAAATAGATAATGAGCGATGGGGCACACATTAGAATGTGTTTAATCATAAAAATGTGTTCAGAGGGCCTGATTCAGCAAGGATCACTATTCTGCTAGAACGCACGCACCGCAGTTGCTAATATTAGCGCTGAATTGCAAATGTTTACAATCGCATTGCAATCACAGCCTAACATAATGATGCCCACTTGCCCTTACTCACATCCATATACTTGGGCAATATAGCAAAATAATCAGTAACATCGAGTAAAATTGGACCCATATGCACAGTTAAGGTAGGTCAGACTTCACTCAGGAATTACTAACTTCAGCACATGCTATGAGCCCTCATGCTGCGTATGGTATTGCAGTGGATACTTTATGCATGCCCCTGCAATGGCGTTGCAACGCACTTGCAAGCCTGCGCTCACCCCAACCATCCCCCGTCACCACCCACAAATGGCATTCCTGTCGATTAATGTGCTCTGGGTCTGCGTAGCCTCTGCAAACGCATTATCCATCGCAATTGCTAGTTCCCAAACACACACTGCGATGCATACACATGCGCAATGTGATTTAATTGATCGACTGCGTGTTACTGCCTTCCTTGCTGAATCAGGCCCAGAGTACAGATGCTTGTAGCTGGAAATGATGGTCATGTTGCGGCAAGTGGTGCAACTTAAACACTTGTAGTATCCCGGGTTTTTTAGAAAGAAAATTAGAAAGAATCATGTGATGAGAAAAATTGGTTATGTCTGAATGGACGATAAAATCTTTAATATTTGTGCCTCGTTTGAAACATGACATGGGGCATTTGTGTTTAAAACAAGGAAAATCTTTATCTGTTGCTATGATGGGCCTCAATGCTTTAGATGCTGTGGACAAAATGGGACTAGATATGTTCTATTTGCTGGCCCATGGGATCAAGGTATCAGATTCTTTAACTCATGGTGCAAAAAGTTGATACCTGGGAATAGAGAGGACCTCCTGTCTATTCCAAGGTAAGTTTAACCTGTGACTAATTTTATCAAGCTCAGAATCTAGGTTGGACCAGTTACTGGTAATTCTAGCTATTCAAATCATTTGGGACTTAGGTAGTCCATTCCTAAGAGCTGGAGGGTGATGACTTTTGGCCTGTAGGAGGATATTCTTATTTGTTGGCTTTGAATACACTCCAGTGTGGATGGTGCCTTCTTTAATCATCACTTATACATCAAGACAGTTTATAGTGTGTTGATCTGATTGAAACTTTAGTTTGAAAGGAAAGTCTCTAGCATTAATATTTGCCATGGTCTGGTGGAATTTCCCCTCACCTAATTTCCACAGCATAAATAAGTAATCTAAGTAATGAGAAAAAACAATAAGATGTGTTGAGAGACCTCTGGATCCTCAAAGAACATAGAACATGGAGAAAATGTTAATAAACAAGTAGCTGTTTACATACGATGGTGCTACATTGCTGCACATTGCACCGCCATTCTTTTGAAGATAAAAGTTACCATAAAACAGGAAGTAGTTCCTAATTAGAGTAGGTTCCAAGAGATTTAAGAATAAGTCTAAATTGACCATATCTATTTCCTCCTTTATCAAAAATGTTGTCATGGCTTCAAGGCCCACTTGGTGGGGAATGCTGGTATATAAGCTGCATACGTCCACAATGCATAAGAGTACCAGGAGGAACATGGTTCATCCCATTGAGGGGATGCAAAAAGCTTGTGGTATCCTTAATAAAGGTATGTTGTTTGACTATGAGAGGTTGGAGAATGCCATCTCCCAGGAAACTTAGAGAGGCTTTTGTGAATTTTATGAACTGAAAAAAGAAAAGGAACCATCTGGAAATTCTGTTTGAGAGCTATGTACATGTTTTCTTATAGCAGGCCATTAGAATGGGCATTAAAATAGTATGAAATGCAATTCCTTTTTATATTCCTCTGGGTCCAACTGTAGAAGCTGATAAGTGTTAGTATCTGAAAGTTTGCCAAGAAGATCAGTTCTACAACTGTCCAGGTTTAAGATGACAATCCCTCCCCCCTTGCCAGCAAAGTGGATAATGAAGTCCCAATAGGAACCCAGTCTTATCAGAGCATGACACTCTGAGTTGAATAAGTTATGATGTTGGGTGGTGGAAGCTGCCGTGTATTTTGTGACCGAATCATCCAGCACGTGTACATAAGACTTAATGGAGGAGTTGGTCAATGGAGGATCAAAATTTGATCTGGACCTTGAATTTAGAAATTTTTGATGTACAGATTCAGAGGTATCCAATGGTTTTGACTGGAATAATTCTTGTAAATGTAATTTCCGAGCAAATCTGTGTAAATCAATTTTCCAGGAAAATTCATCAATAGGAGTGGTCAGAACAAAGGAAAGGTCTTTGATCAACACTTTGAGTTCAACGTCATTGAACTTCCTGGAAGACAAATTGTAGTTTATGTTTTCTTCCTTATGGACTGTTCTTTGGATCCTCGTATTCTGGTCCCCAATGCGGGTGGACGACCTCTTTCTTTTATTTCCTTTGTGGATGCAGAGGCTCCTCCTAAAGGGACAGTGGATGATTCTAATGAACCTTCAGATTCCAAGTGAACAAATTCACTATTACTGTTGGAAGATATCAGTTTTCTGGAGTTTGCTTCCCTGCGTTTATGCCTTGGGCCTTGAATTGTACTGTCTGAGAACACCTGGTTCTCCACCCATCAGTCACTTGTATACTTTATTGTTGTTGTAATCATGTTTAACTATTGTATGTTTGTTACGTTTAAATTGAATCAAACCTCTGCGATACATGTTGCATTGTGTCTGTAATTGTGAAACCAATGTGTTCATTCTCAAACTTAGTGACTTTTTTGTGTGTCTTTTTCAACTCACACCCCACTTCCTCAATAAACAGCAACATCAAATTCATACTGCATTTATTAAAGAAACCTACCCACTTTTTACAGAATTCTGGATTGAAGTGAACTATTGTTGGTATATTTCTGATCCTAGATCCCCTTGGGATCATTTTCTCTCTGAAATTTTCAGACAGGGAAATGTCATGAAGGAGAAAATCTATTTTCCTGCGCTTTAATTTAAGAAGTTGGTGATAAGTATCCTCTATGGCGTATTTATTGTCTGAAACAGAGTTGTTCTTTAAATAGGAGCTGATCTGCATCATCTGTAATGCTGTGAATGTCTCCTTTAGAAATGTTTACACGTCTGCAGCCTGTGGATTCCTCCTGTGCTGGGTGAAAGCTGCTAAGATCCATAGTGAATTTCACAATGTGAAAAATAATGCAAATAAAGTGCAGCTGGTGCAGGTAAGGTGTCTCTAGTGTAAATAAAGTGCAGCTGGTGCAGGTAAGGTGTCTCTAGTGTAAATAAAGTGCAGCTGGTGCAGGTAAGGTGTCTCTAGTGTAAATAAAGTGCAGCTGGTGCAGGTAAGGTGCCTCTAGTGTAAATAAAGTGCAGCTAGTGCAGGTAAGGTGCCTCTAGTGTAAATAAAGTGCAGCTGGTGCAGGTAAAGTGCCTCTAGTGTAAATAAAGTGCAGCTGGTGCAGATAAGGTGCCTCTAGTGTAAATAAAGTGCAGAAGGTGCCACTTGTACAAATAACATGCTGTAAGTGCCAGGAAGTGCAATGAATAAATAAATAGGTAAAATGCAGACTTGTCCACCTTGCAAGATAGATACAATGAATTGCAGTTGCCCTGGCTCGGTAGAGACAGAATGAATCTGTCCCAATGTAATACATGCAGTCTTTAGCCCTGGACTGCTGTGACATGTGTTAATGCTTTGGTGGCCTCTGGGAGGAATTAGTAGCTAAATCATGTACAGGAACAAACAGCAGCACTAAGAGACTTTTCAAAGCAAACAAAGTGTATTAGGGAATCAGATTACATCCAACATTTTGGGGCTTGCATGCCCCTTTGTCAAGGTGAAAGTGTACCTTTAGTAAGAAAATAAGCCTGCCAAATGTATGGCGAGGATGGTAGGTTGCATTGCAAACACATATAAATATAAAAAATTATATAAACATATAAATGGTTTTCTTTATCAAACATTAACATAATATATTTTGTACACTTTAAAATAAGTGCTTGTAAGTATACAATTTATTTAAACCCAGAAAGCTTAGATGATTATGTATGCTTATTCTGATTGGTATCTTACATTAATGTAACAAAGGGTGCTTCACTGGCAATAATGTAACCCTTTAATCTTAATGTAGCAAATTATTATTGTAGATGCCTCAAGTTAGTTTATAAACAGGTTTAGATACATGTCTCATCAAGTGGCCACATAATCAGTTGGTTATAACTGCAAATGTCTAATAGAACCTTACAGAGCAAGGAGTAGTTCTTATTCATTAGTGTAAACTCACTGGAGCTGTAGAAAATTAGGATATTAAGAAATACTTTGTGGGATTCATTGAGGCATCTAAAATATTAGGTTGTTGCAAGATTAAATGGTTCCATTATTGCCGGTAAAGCACCCTTTGGTACATTAATGTAACATACCAATCAGAATAAACTTACATATTCATCTAGGCTTTCTGGTTAAAAGAGGACTGTATTCTTACATGGACTTATTTTAAATTGTACACAACATATGAAATTATTATCAGAAGTAATGCAGTGAGCTGTGTACTGGGGAGGAAAATGTGTGATTTCCTTATGGCAATAAGTGTCAGCTCTTGGAACTAATAGCAATGTACTATTAAGTGTATTACAACATGTAAAATTGTGCTGGAGGTGTTAAAAAAGTGTGCACTGACAGTGCTGCAAGATAAGCATCTGTTTATGGCCGCCATTAGTCTGGTGGGCCTTATGCAGCTGCCACTTTGCTGTATGTATCTCCCGAAATATTAATTCTTCAGTGGTCTGGAGGTAGACTCTGACTTATTGCACTTGGTTTCACTGATCACATGACAGAAATTAATATGAGCCAACCTGGATACAAATCAGAATGAGACAACAGAATTCTGATATGCTGCCAGACTTTCTCACAATGGGCTCTATTTACTACAATCCGCATTGGTAATGCAGATTGTAGTATGATATTACCGAGTGAATTCGCATTGCGAATTCAGGCAATATCACAGGGATTTACTACATATCCCTTGTAGGGACAGAGCTTGTGATAAAGCTCTGTCCCTGCTAATCCCCTTCGGAGCCTTATCACTGTATTTTCGCAAAAAATACTGTGATTAAGTGCCCGTGCATGCGCCGACCGGTCGCCGCTGCTACCCCCCTGGCACTAAGCCCCGCCCCCAGTGCTAAGCCCCACCCCTGCTATCGCAGACCCACGCGAGCCCCCTCTCCCTTACTTACACTTACCTGCATGCTGCAGGCCTCCGGTGATGTTCTCCATTCCTCCGGTCAGGTGATCTCCCATACTGCACTGCTGCCCGATCACCTGATGACCGGGCAGCAGTGCACTGTGGGAGACCAGCTGACCAGAGGGGAGTCATCACCGGAGGCCCGATCACCGGTCCCTGGAGTCAGGTAAGTAAATTTTTTTTTTACTATTTTTTTTTTCTTTTTTTTTACAGTAATCAGCTTGCGGTCTGTTTAGACCACACAGCTGATTACAGGGACCGACTCCCAGCTCTGCTCTGCCCATTAGAGCAGGCCAGGAGTCTGGTAACCGGGGGAGACCCTGGATAATGCCACCTCCAGGTGGCATTATTATCACAGGGCTTTCCCCGATATTTTTTTCACATTTATTTTTATGGTCAGATCACATTTCCCATTACAGTTATGGGAAATTCGATCTGCTTTACTAAAAATAAGTGAAACTTAGGGGTTGGAGTAGAATTTTACGAATTCTACTCCAATTGCCCTGTAATAACTATAGGTGATACTAAAATAATGTGAAAAGGGTGTGAAAACACCCTTTTTCACATTATTTTAGTAAAAATAATGTTGATAAATAGAGCCCAATGTATCAAATAGTGTAAAGAGTGGAGAAGAGGACCAGTGGAAAAGTTGTACATAGCAATCTAGAATGTACTTGATATAGATGGCATTGCCTATCGGGCACAAGCTCTGGTATGTTACAGCTTTCAGAATTTGCTGCATATGGTTACATTGCAGCCTCATATAATTCTTTAGGTGGCTGCTCTGCTGTGGACTAATTGCAAATATTGCTATTTGTGGCTGACCTTTTAATACAGTACATGTGGTAATCCATATGAATTGCGGTAAACAACGAGGGGTGAAGCTAGGACTTCTGTTAGCCATGGCAAAAACTGAGGAGGTAGATGCACTATTTCAGATTAGCACTGATGAGGGTCATAAGGCTAGAGAACCCCAATGCTAAATTAAAAAGCTCTATTATATTAATTAACTAAGTTAATGCGAAAAAGATGCTAAATGTAAAACGTGGTAAAATAATTACAAATATGAACATTATAAATTGAAAACTGTGAAATTATATGATTCACACACAGCATTCGGGTCCCAGACAGAAAAGGTAAGTATCTCTGGTCAAGTAAAAAATCAGATTGCCTTATTCTTATGTGCTGTTTTGTGCATTCTGAATAAACTTCAGTCCAGCTCTTTCATTGAATTCATTTTCTTCCCTACATTCTGCTACAAGTGAGTTTCTCATAAAACATAGAGCTGTATTTGTATTCTCTGCCCTTTAACCATTACATAATTTATCACGGGAACTGTCACAGCATTGTAAATATGGCTATAATGCTCCTTAGAGATATTCGCAAATGTGTTAAGCAGTGAGAGCTGTAAATAGCTGAAAAAGCACATTGTATTCTTGTTATATTAGAAATGTGCAGACTACAACACCTACTATATAAATTCTGTTTATGACTGCCAAGGTTGAAATCTGCAATGCAAATGCTTTTTTGTGATGTCATGCAACTACTTTTGTGCAAGGGTAAATGAGCCAAAATAGTAGCATCTGCAGTGTGCAAGAGCCTGAACCTCCAATGGGAGGACTTAGGTGAATGATGCATGCCTTGCTAACTTTCACACATTAGTGGAAATATTCCATTTTGTTTTGCATTATGTTATTATTGTACTTGAGCTGGCAGCTTTGGTTATCATTTGCAGTTTACTAATTAACAAAAAACATTTTCTGCTGTTCAGATGTAGGGTACACCAGGTTTCAGCCTATAATTTTAATGTGAAGCACTTTGCACTTTCCAGTCGCACTTTGGAAAAAAAAAACATTTTCTAGAAATACTAAAAAGCTTCAAATGCATAAAAGTGTCATAAGACTGTCATCTTACTTACATAACTACTTTAACACATAAATCTTAACTGAACAGTATTTTTATAGAAATATTTAAAAGTTGAAATTAATTAAGTGGATTTCCAAAATTGAGTGATATGGTGACTTTGATTTTTTACTGTTTCCAACATGCTAACTTTAAGAAGTATCCCGGGACCTACACTTCCAAGCGCCATGAAGTTAGGGTAGACCTTGAAATATGCTGGGTAGGCATTTAAGTGTATTTAGAGAACAAATTTGGAGATGTTTTCAGATTTTTGTTCTTAATAAATGAGCCTCTATGGGGGTTATGTAGCAGATTCCAAAATGAAGGAACTGCCTTGATATCAGTGAGTTTGGCACTAAATTTGCTAAAAATAAAACAGGTTCATCTCATAACCTGTTACATAACCCCTATATGTGCTATGATGCAAGTACACACTGTTAAAAAAGGTTCTGTGTGGATACATGAACCATTATTTTTCAGATCATATAATCCACTGTACAGAAAGAAAAAATATCTTCACTACTATTTGAAACCTCACAACCCTCCTAATTTTGGCAGTACAGACCAGATTTGCCCTCCTTAAAAGCAGTAGAAGGTTAACAAAAAAGTGTGTGCTGTTGGTGAGAAAGTGGACATGTAGTGTATGTACATATGTATGTATGTATGTAAATACTAGTATATTTGACCAATCATTCACCAGGTAGTTAGCTAGTGTGGCCACCATATAGCCTCACCCTCCTTGTCTCACCAGCTTAATCTTAAATGTTCTCTACAGCTTCAAGTTCCCCATATGTGTCTCCAGGCTCATGGCTCCCCTTCCTCCCCAGCCTCATTCCCTCATGTGCCTCTCCAGCCTTTTGCCCTCCTGTGTCTCTCCAGCCTCTCTCAGTCCCTCATGTGCTTCTCCAGCCTTTTGCCCTCCTGTGTCTCTCCAGCCTCATACCCCAAGTATCTCCATACTCATAGACCCCGTGTCAATCCAGCCTCATGTATCTCTACATCCTCGTGCCCCACTGTGTCTCTCCATATTTATGTCCCCCATTTTATTCTTTCATTTCTGTCTCCCCATTGATCTCTCTCTATCTGTCACACTCCTCCCATCTTCTTCTCATCTCTGTCCTGTCCCTTCTCCCTCTCATCTCTGTCCTGCCATCTCTCTCTCTCTGATCTCTTTCCACCCTTGTCTTATAGAATAGGGGAGGGAATTTGTGGGTGGGGCCATGGGAGCCGTCCCATATGTGATCCTCCATTTCTGTCTCTCTTTCATCTGCCCCCCTCTTTTTCAACTGTTACTTCCTGCACCCTCTCTTTCTTTGATCTCTATCCCCAACCACACTCATCTCTGGGGTTAATTGCAGGCTGCTTGCAAGTGGAGTTAGGGCACTTGCTTTGGGCCCATGAAGGGGGAGGGGTAATCCCCATGAGTGGGGAGCAATCATGGAGCCTGGAAGTGGAAGGTGCCAGTTACAGGAACTGACAGCACTGGGTGGGAGAGAGGAGAGGCTGTGGGAGAAGAGAGGAGAGGATGTATTTTCATATATGCATGGAAATATGCTAATGTATGTTTATGGGTGAGCATATACATATGACTGTGTACATGTTTATGGGCCTGATTCAGGGACATATGCTAATGCCATTGCTGCTGTGTCTGTATACACAGTGTCTGTTAAAAGATATGCAAATGCCGCAGCTGCTGGGATTTCAATTGAGAACCACAATGGCGACTTCGCAAATCCAAATGACTGGGTACAGGGACGCAGTGCCGGCCACAGATCAGATGATTACTGGAGTTATGAGTAACCCTATGGTTACTCAGAATGGCACCAGAATTGATGTGCCGGAGACATTTTTACTGTATATGAGATCACAATCATCATCTGCGACCTGTCCACAAAATGGTCACGACATGCCTGCATTTTGGTTGTCACTTCACCGTTATCTCCCCCAACACTCTCTGCCTGTCAATCACACTGTGGCCAAATTCTTGCTAAGACCGCCGTTAGTAATGAAACTTGAAGCATGTGCAGTGCAACTCAGATGAATGCGCATGTCACGATAATTGCTCAACTACATAAACTTTGGCATTGCGTCAGTCTCTGAATCAGGCCCAATGTATAGGTGTATATGAATGATTGATATTATAAGAATTAATGTACTCTTGACAATGTACATATAAAAGCAATATCTACTGTAAGCAACTGGCTTTCAGGCACATTCATAAGTGTGAAGCCAAAATTAGCTTGTTACATCAATTCTAAATGTCTCTTAATGGTCATTTCAAATTCAGGATCATAACCGTACATATCTTATATGGTATTTTACTAGCAAGATGGGAGCTTTTTTACACACTTTATTGAAGAAGTGTCAAAAGGTTTTAATTCCCCATATAATAAAAATAAATCTTCATGCAACACAGGATTTTCAGAATTTCCATTTACTGGATAATTAACATTTCTACTCTTCTTACATTACTTCAATTTCCAATGGATATTGCCTTGATAATACTTAAGTAATTGTAAGCAAATATCATTTATTTGCACATGTTTTATTTAACAGTAAAAATTGCCCATATTACAGTAACTTTCACTTTCTCTAGAAGAAACAAGGTTACTGTATTTTACTTGTCTTAACAGTATCATTGGCTTCACACTTTGGTAAATTACTTTCCTGCATCTCTGAGGTTATTTTAATCTATAAACTAAAATTTTAGCATACTGCTTTATAGGTTTTTTCTTTATCTGTGTCACATTTCTAGCGGATTAGCCCCAAAGAAAATGTTCTCAGATGAAATGGTAGATAGTTTCCCCTGTCAGCATTAATGAGAGTGCTTCAGGCAGCTCTAACTATTCAGCTAGTTCAAGAAGCTAGACCAATGAATCTCAATTGCTGTTGGTGCCTAGGTAAAGTAAAAATGTACTTAACCTTAGCATTTTCTAATAATAAATTCATTCAAGTGTTAGGTTGAATGAAAACAAAGTAATAGCAGGCAATTAAAGATGTTGATCACAATTAAGACATTAAAAAGAAATTAACAGAATGACTCAATCACTTATCTTTGTAACTGAATGTTGTAGGTCTATGTTTACATTATTTGATCCCAATTCTCTATAACAATTAGACAGGGATTGGAGAAAATACTTTAAAAGAGGCTCCTGAACCATTCTATTCCTTATTCCCTCCGCTCATTATCCTTCTACATTTGTATATTGCAGGTGTAAATTACCACCATAATTGAACAGTTCTTATATTGTCACTTTGGTGTTTAAAAGGAAAATTTACCTTGCAAGGAACAATGTTCCTTTGCTTTCAATTATTATAGAACTTCTGAGTGACTTATAATATATTTATCATTTAAAGACATCACCTATAGATGTAGAACAATTTAACACTAGCAAAATCAATGGCATGTCAATTAAAGTTTACTACATTTGTATACAGCAGCAGTTAAATTTGAAGGAATTCAGTTCAGAGCTATGTGCCCCGGACATCGCCTTCATCTCTGGCTGCATACATTACCGTCTATTACTATAAGCAATCTTCACTAATTCTCTGTTGCACATCTATGGGGTGCAAGAAAACATTACCAAAGGTATTAATCGCATTAAGACCATTATGGAGGCAAGTCACATTCATTATGACATTCCACTGTGTACTGTGTTTATACCCTGTTAATGTGAAATGTTGTGTATGTTTACCCTGTAAGGTAAGCTGCATACTTTTTGCAGTGTCTTATAAATAAAGGCATAGAATATATGTTTCATTATTTGTACACATGGGATATGGTAATGGTTCTGATCATGAGTTTTTAGTCATGGAGGAGACAAAAAAAATTAAATTGGGGCCTGACTGATGCAAAGTAGCAATGCTATAGGAATGTACTGTAGAGCAAAACCTGTTTTAGGATAGTAGCAGAGAATTTACCCTGGAACTACTGTTGTACTTTAATGCAACTTTTTGGCAGTAGAAGATGTAAAGGTGACTCTTACTCATATATTTAAAAATACTGTATGTTCACTACAGTTAGTGTTGACACCATATTAGGCTAGATTGTTGACAATGCCATAAACATAAGCTAAATGACCAAATGAATACTTGCATGGAAAAAAAACAAAGCAACAAATTAAAATATCTATAACTAGAAAGGTGTACAAAATGTTAAATCCAAATTAAAGATTACAATCTTTTTACTATTAACTGTGTCTTTACTTTGGTGCTGGGTGACAGCTCCAAATTGGTAGCTTGGCCAGGCCACTGCTACTGATATGTTATAGATTGCTTGCAAGCTTTACACAATAACTGGAATATTTTAATCTTCAGCTTTAATATAAATTTGCTAAACAATCTTTTGAGGGAATCTCAATATACAGAGTGTGGTCATATTCTATAGAAGGCAATATTATATTACATTACAAATAATGGCTCATGAACAAGTCTGAAACCCCAGTCAGACTTCAGCGATTTATCTGTCTCTGTGGAGTATGAAGATAACATTACACAAGACATTGCTTCTCTTTTTGTAAAATGTACAGTCAAATGCATTCTGAGTACAAATGGAATGAGTTGAAAAATGAGTAACATCTAATGTTGTTTGAATTATGCCCATTATACTTAGCATATGTTGTTGATAGAGATTCAATGTTTTGATGCAACAAGGTATAAAATGAAGCAGTAAAACAAATTATTATTGGCTTTAAAAGCTTTATCATCTGTGGGTACATTGTGTAATGAAATAAAGAAATATTGATAAGAAACATTAGGACATTAAGAGGAATTTTCAGCTTGGTGGTAATTTTACCTAACCTGTACCTCTGAACTTAATCTATGTGTAGCTGGATTTAGGTAGCAAAGGCTACTGGGAAGGCAATATCCCTGAAAAATGCTGGCTCCTGGTTGGATGGTCACAGCACCTAAATATTCAGGAGATACCTATAATTTATGCTACTGTGTGATGCCGCCTCTGTCACTAGTAGTTCCTTCTGCTTCTACCCAATACAGTGAAATATGGGGTATATTATTATTATTATTATTATTATTATTATTATTATTATTATTATTACTATTATTATTATTATTATTATTATTATTATTATTATAACGCACCACATAGAGACCACAGAGCTATACATAGGGGGATGATAGAATACAAAATTAAAAAATGAATACATGTTACAGAGTTGTTCTGCAAACCACTATGAGGTAATAGAGTACATAAAAAATCATGTAAAGAAATACCTTCATGAGAACAGTGAGAATACATAGACACAGCATATAAAGCAAATTCAGTCTAGGTCATAACATGAAGAAATGACGAGGACAGAAAGTTGATAAACATGATACATAGAGTAGATGGCCCTGACCATAAGCGCTTACATTCTAAAAGGAGAGAGAGAGAAACAATAGGAGCTAAAGGGATGTTATGTGTAGTGGTCCAGGCAGTTAGCAGAATATGAGGAGACTAAACAGATTATATGGAACAAGGGTGCACTGCATAAAGTAAAATACAGGGTTCTCAGTAAGTAATGAGGGGAAGAACACCGCCTTAGAGAAAACCTCAAAAACAATTTTAGCAAACTAGTATAACACTGCTTTGTGCACTATTGCTCATAATTGTAAACCTAGAACTCTCTTTAAAGTACATTTAAGAAAGGACATAAATGCAAACTTAGAAAATGTATTTTATTATTAAGAAAAAATTAATCTATGAAAAGAAAAAACAGCTTTACTGAAGCAGCAGAATACAAATTAGTACAACAAAATAACAACGAATAATCTTCAGAAAAGCATTTTCCAAGTTTCTTTACAATGTCTTTGCAAGCAAAAGAATACATCTGCATTTGATCAAAGAAACTTTGTGCATATTTTGTGCCACATTCATTTATGCAACCTCAAATCAGGAAGTGTTTTTGATTGCAGAAATACATTTTCAACACACTTGATATTTTATTGATGCCAGAGATCTCCTCCCAAATGCTTTTCAATTTCCCAAATCAAAACCGGGACCACCTGGAGCAAATATGTAAATTATTTTATTGAGCTACAATGTCATTGAAGAGACTATAAAATGTCTGTGTTCGAGTTTAATGAAAGTGGGGCAACTTTTTCTTTTTTAAATAAATGTTATAAAGATGCTTGCATTAAATAAGCAAAACACTTTATGTAATAGATTACAATTGAGTGCAACATTCCAAATCTCTTAGGGTTTCCATTAACCTCTCTTAACCTTTCTAGTTTTTCCTACCAGGCATCACTGTTGTGGACACCTTGTGCATAAGTAAATATTGTTGGAAAATTTTTTAAAAACAAAAAATTGAAAACATATTATTCTGAAAGTCTCTATATTTAAATGAGGGTAATCATTTTAGTTTATCATGGTTTGTAGTAAACATGAAGATGATAGCCCTCTTTTTTGTTCAACCTATTGCACCTATTGCAAGAGATTACCAGAGTCCTTAAAACTAAACCTTTTGTAGTGCCCTGGTTCATAGCACTGAACATGTTTTCTCACAATAAGTAAGCAGATCAAGGCGCTGAACTCCAAAGACTTGAATTTTTCTTCAAATAGCTGAATGGCACACAAACCTAGTGCTTACTCCCTTGGCATCCTTACTGGTAGAGTTCTAAGTCTAATTATACATGAAGGGAAACATAAAAAAATTGTTATACAGTACATTATTTAATTAGTTGGTGATAAAAATGACAAACATACAATGACATCAAACAATTAAATAGAAGTATCAACTTCATAAAGATCACTATGGATAAATAGTTAGCTGTATTATATATGTGAAAGGTTTAGGCAAGGGTTGGCTGTGTTCATCAATCACCTATAGCAATTTCATTAGATATTGTGGGACAAATGTAGTAGGGTGAGAGTTTAGAAAATGCGAGAGTTTAGCAGTAAACTCTCACATTGGTCGAGTTTTATCTTCAAAATGGGAAAACATCTGGATGAGAGTTTAAATCATGAGTTTTTTTAGTCTAAAAAAGTTTAAAAAGTGTGGACGAGTTTAAAAAGTGTGAGAGTTTACATATTGTAAACTCTCACCCTATTACATTTGGCCCTATAACTTAATTACTTACAATGTACACATTAAATTTAAAATTTTGTATATAAAAATAAGAGTAATATATTTATAAGACCACTAACCTAACATTCACTGCATCTCTGTTAAGGCTCTATTAAGCAAGAGTGACGATGTTGCCCCAAATATTATCGGGCAATATTGTCACAATTTTTTATCATTACATTTTTTGCCAGCTATTCAGCATTTTATTATGCACGGACAGCGGTTGCATTAACACGCTGTCCCAGCGAATCTGCATATGGTAGTGTTTTTGGGATTCCTATAACAAAACTTTTTCTTCTGTGCATGCTCAATCATGCATACTAAAGTTTGCTAATAATTTCCTTCCATGCAGTGTGGTGACTGCCGAGTGTAAGTCCAGCTCCAGCCTCCTAAAACTCTTTAAATTGATTGAAATATGTACATAGGCTTTATATTAGTCTGTATACATTTATATTTATGTGCTTTTATATTTAAAATGTATATATGTATATATAATTTTCATAAATAAAAGCACATAAATATAAATTTATACAGACTAATATCAAAACTATGCACACATATGATTTACACAAGATGCTCTGCTCAAGCTGAGTCACACGGGACATGGCACGCCGAGAAGGGCTTTTTGGTGCGATCATATGAGAACACATCTGTACACTATATGCCCTAGTTAAGGAAAGGCTCACTTAAAGAAGTTGTTTTTCTGATAATCCTGTATAAGCCTTTTATATGAAATTCAAAGCCATACAGTATGTTGAATTCAAATACTAACATAAAAGTTTGAAGAACTAATTAAATTTTTTCATTGCACAAGGAAAACGTTTTATTGAACAAGTAAAGTGGTATTTTCCAGATCAACATCAATAACAATTACAGTAGTGGCTGCCATTTCCTTGATGAAATATATCTTGTCTAGAACTAGTTGAATTTTTTTTCCCCATTTTTCTAATCCTACAACTACAAAAGCTATTCACTTCTTGTTTGGTACATGGTAGGTATTCAATATGAGATTTATTGATTTGAACCCTAGCCAATAACTGCTGTTTTAGTTACAACTGAGATTACATTTTATATTTTAAACATTGCATATACAAAAACAATGCTGAACATGTTTGCATTATGTAAAAAAGTGTACACTGTAAAAAAATAAACCTTTATATACAGTATGTATGCATAGTACAATATAATAGTTTACTGTGCACTAGCTACAATCAGCTATTTGCTCTCCATTTGTCATGAAATAAGATAGCTAAGAATCAATTTTGGTTTTGGAGTGTTGATCAATGGTAATTGACAATGTGAATATCTACAATATCAGGGGAAATAAAGATTGTATCAAGGTCATAGTAGAAATCCAAGGACAATATAAAGGGTGCATCATAGGAAACTCAATGTAATGTACATTGCTTGATGATTTTCCTGTTATGCATCAATTTTTCACATTAATTTTCTACCATCCTTACTATGTATTTGTATATTTTTAAGCAAATTGTACATCATCAGCAGTGTTATGCTACTGTAGATAACTTTGCTCTTGAATGTCACAGGAGATCTCAGTGACATTGGAACATAAAAAAGTATAGATTGATAGTGTATGTCAGTCGACAATTTACATTCATTCAACAATTGCAATGATTTAGTGTATGTTTTCTCCTAAAATGTGATAAGTGGAATGTCACAAAATGCACAAAGGTCACACTTTATCTACGCGTAAATGAAGCAATGTAAATATATTAAACAACTACAAGTGCAAGAAATTATACATATCTAAAGTATGCCAAATCTTAAAATAATTTGCAGAATTGACAGATAAAAAGATTAATTATTACCCAATATTGCAATTTACTGTACCGCATCAATCCATGCCATTTAAATTGATGACGCAGGTCATGACTGTAATTTGCCTTTTATGATATTCATTAGTTTTATTATAGCACAACATGAAGTGAATACATTTCTACTACCATTACAATATGTTGGTGGAATCACAGCTGAATATTAATATTGAAGTGAGGATATTTCCTGTAATAAAACAGAACTATTAATAGTTTCTATATATTTATCTAAAATTGCAACTTTATGTTAATGTAGCTGCAAATGTAACAATAATATTTCAAATGACAGAAAGGTCATAATTACATAGTTGTCTCCTGAGAATTACTTCAAAGAGTAAAAAGTTACTTTTTGGAAAATAAAATGCAGGTTTAAGCATAAAACCTTTATACAGATTTGCTCCACAGGAAATTTCTCTCCTCCCTGAGCTTGCCTTAGGACACCTGTGTTATGGCTCGACATGTGTACTGCCCCAGTCAAACTCCCCACCTGCCACCATACAGTATATCATCATTAACACCATATGTATATATAATAAACATTCAAAAATATAAAAAATATCAAAATATTAAAATAATCTAATCAAAATAGATTTCTTTACAATGTTAATATATGTACTGTATACCCTAACACAGTTTAGGTTTAAACATAATCCATATATAAATACATTACATACACAGAAAATGGAGCTCATATTGGGCAATAACATAAACATTTTTAGGCATGTGAATGACACATTATAATTATGCCTACTGCTGGGTGATCTAGATTTGACTTCTTTTGATAGTTAGATCCTGCCTTAAAAGAAAACAATCATAGTGTTCAAAAGAGAATATATGCTGAGATGGCAATGATAAGACAATGAACATTACTTTCATTTGAATGCCTCTTGTGCCAACTAAGCACACTATGGTCCGAGTTTTCTATGTGAGACAAACTCGGAAATTCTCGCACATTTAAACGTCCGAGTTGACCTACAACTCACCAAATATAATAACCTACGAACTTGTGCGTTTGAGGCTAATACATTATGCGAGTCTGTGTGAGTTTTCTCCTGAAATTGGTCAGAGTATACAGAAGCCTTCACAGATCAATGAGATCCATGAAGGCTTCTGTGTTTTAAAATATAGTAAAATGTAAAAATTATTTTTAAAAAATGATGCGCATAGCACCCCCCTAGCATAACCAGCCCCGGGCTCTGTTGAGCCTGTCCTGGTTCTCTCAGCCAATGAACGCTCAGCCAAAGCATTTATATGGGAAATACAGTGGCTGAGCCCTCAATTGCAGGGTGCTATCCTTAGAGAACAGTATCTGTCCATGTGCTTGTGTAATGGCATTTTTTTTCCCAAAGGTGAGTATGTTTTTTTTTTTTACAGGTGTTGTGGATGCTACTGGACAAGTGGACGTGAATGGCTACAGGGATTATAGGTGAGTATGCGTGTATGTGAATGTGCATGTATGTCTTAATAAAATTATACTAATATTTCTTTTGCAGGTGAACTAGAGGTACCAGCGGGCCCTTAATACCCTGAATGGTACTTGTGGCTCTCCAAGTACCAGCATGCAGGGGAGGCTTGCTGGGACCTCTAGTTCTCTAGTAAAAGACAATATTAGTCAATCAAATTTTTACACAATCAACCTGGCACCCACCACCTTGGGGTGCCGTGGATAACACCAGACTATCAGCCCAAGCCTGGGGTTCCCTGTAGATGGGGAACCCCTTTATTGGTCCCCACCTCCCCAGGGATCCCCGGCCTGGGTTGACTAGTAGTCAGGTGTCAATATTTTGGCTGGGTTACCCGGTGCAAGAGACCCCTGGCTGTGGTATTACACCTCTGCTAGAAATAGTCTGGTGCTGGTTGGGGAGAATATGGGGGACCGCTATTCATTTTGTCCCCCATATTTCCACAACCAGGACCAACTCACTGAGCTTGGTGCTGGTTGATAAAAATATGGGGGGACCCTACATAATTTTTCTCCTGTATTTTCTCAACCAGGATAGGGTCAACTGAGGCTAGTTCTGGTTCATTTTTTCCCCTGTATTTTAAAAACCAGCACAGGCTCAACAAAGCTCAGGGCTGGTTATGCTGTTAGGGAGGAACCACACATCTTTTTTTAATTATTTTTACAATTTACTATTTTTTGACACACAGAAGCATGCACGGATCTCATGGATTTGTGCATGTTTCTGTGAAACTCGGACATGCTCAGGCTAGACTCGCTAACCTGAAGCAGACCTGTATTCTCTTTGTTTTCAGTCATTAATAGTGTGCCAGTTAAACACTTGCACTCTATTACATTGCCCGAGTTGTATCCTCACAATGGGAAAACATTTGGATGCATGATTTGCCATTGTGAGTTGTGGGGGTGTGAGAAACATGCAAGTTTGCATTTTCTCGCACCCTATTACATAGGGTGAGTTCTAAAAATATGCGATTATAGTTCTAAACTCGCATATTTTCAAAACTCGGACCCTATTACTTCTCGCCCTATATATTGGACACCAGTTTTATATTTGTTCACAAACTAATATAATTGAGCTATAAAGGAGTACAAATTTAACAGGGATGCAGTCAGGAAGCCAACGGTCAAAATGCTGACCGCCGGCTTACCAACTGTCAAATCCTGGCAGGGTACTACTGACAGACATCGAAGTATCGATGCCTGTCATTATACCTATGCCAGGAACCCGATGCCTGGCATACCGGTTGAAGGCAAGCCGAGTGGCGGGCGTGTGGGCGGGGTAGGGTTACGCTAGGGGAAGGGGGGGTTAGGGTTAGGCACCTCTGGGGGGAGGTAAGGGTTAGGCACACCTCCAGGAGACATTTTTTCTTTTCTGCACAATTTTAACACTTTACTGTTTGTTTTATTATATTTCTATTTTCATTTTTCTATATCGATATTCCAGCACACCACCAACTCACCAACAACTATAGTGACCCGCGATCAACAATCGCAGGTCCCTATAGTAAGCTGGTCAATATCGACCAGGTTGGCCTGCATGCACGGGCGATGGACGAAATCGTTATCGTCCATATGTGCCCGTGCATCGCAGGGTACTGAAAAATGCACAATATGAACAATAACGATATGATCGATATCGTTATCGTTCATATGGTCCATTTTAATCGTACAGTGTGTACGCACCATTACTGTACTTCTTAATTGGGAGAGAGCAGTCTTTTGGACTTTTTTGTTACAAACTATTATGATTATTACTTTACAAAACGCAACCATATTATGCAGAACTCTGCAGACAATATTTATCATTTGCAACAGACTTTGCACTATTGTTATAATGTACATAAAGGGCAGCCATCACTAACTGCATGCCACCACATCAATGCATTTATGAAATTGACATTACCCAATCTATTCATTATATATCCTCCCAGTGTAATGTAGATGTACACATTATGTAAATATATAAATATTTTGTATTCAAAAATTATAATTAGGACAGTAAGAAAACAGTTTTAAAAATAAATGTTGACTTTCAAATGATAATATTAGAAGCAAATGGCACTGTTTTGCCATTTTTGTGTGTTTAAATATTTTTATTACGTTGCTTATTTTAAAATATAGTACTGCAGTATGTCCAATCTCTACCACCAGAAAGGGGGTGGCGAAATCAAGTTCTTTATCAGGAAGAAAAATAATGTGTGCAAAGCAGTGAACTCTCTAAAGGGGCTGTTTATCCAGCAGTGATAACCCCATTTTGCCAGAGAAAAGGTTTATCTCCAACTACAGTTCCTATTATTGTCAGTCTGGGTGACTGCAGCTCCGGTCAGTGCCAGCCCAGACTAATTATATTTTGTGCAAGTGCAAAAAATCTAGCTGAGTCGGGAGACAGAAGGAAAAAAAAGTGCTTGCACACAAAACCCCTCAGCTACATCACTAAGGGGCCTATTCATCTATTCTAAATTAACATTTTTAAGGACATTTTCCTTAATTATCGTTACTTTAGTATTCATGAAGACACTTAACACAGGAGATATCACTGATATCTCCTAGTTAAGTCTGCCTGCGTTAATTTCCACACTCCCCATAAATTAGTATGGGGATATGGAATTTATGCTATTCATCAAATTCCGAAAATTATGTATTTTTCGGAATTTGATGGAGTTACTATCCACCACTGTGATGTGGTGTATAGCAGGTGACACTTACCTGTGTCAGTGTGGGCAGGTTCTCCTCCGCTCCCTCCGGCGCTCCCTGGTCCCTCCTCTGGCTCTGGTGGCTGCTCTGACACTGTGTTCTCCCGGCAGAACACAGTAAAGTTTAGAAAAAAAAATGTTTTATTTTTTTTCAAAACTTTACTGTGTTCTGTTGGCTGCAGTGACCAGGTAAGTGGGGGACAGGGGTGCAGGTGAGCGGAGGGGACACACACAGAATTACCACAGCTGTAGGCAGGGATGTGCATGCACTGCTTTTACGGATGTAACAGCGAATGCGCAACACTGATTAAAGCTGCGGTAAGTTAGAGAAGGCAAAGAAAACTATCAATTTCCTGAAAAGCTGTCATCACAAAAATTACAGATTTACGGAATAGATGCTTATGGAGAGGAGGAATGATGAGTTCTAAACCTAATTACCTCCAGATAAATTTTAGTTATGATTAATAGGCCCCTGAGTCAGCTCCAGGACTACAGCTTCTAGGTCTGCACAGTCTACAGCCCCTAGAAACACACTATGGGCAGCAATTAAGCACAGTGTGGACTTCCAGTTGGAAGCTCTCAATGATATTCCATTTCACACTCTGGACTGGCAATCTCAGAAGGGGATACATTTCCTCCTCCTGAGACTGCCAGCTCTATGTAAGACTAGCAAGCAGGAATGAACTACACAGCTAATTCCTCGTAGGGCCAGTCCACACATGGGGACTTTCTCCTGTTCCCTGCTGTACCTGCCCTGCACCGAGGAGAGAACTCAACGATCTTGCAAACACATGTGGGGGGTGTGGGACCGGGACCGGAGCGGGAAGCCGCAGCTCATTGAGGATGGTGGAAGCAGTAGTTAGTTTTTACTGGGGGCTGCAGTCCCGCAGCCCCTAGGTAATATCCGCCATTGGTAATCATTGATTCTACCCATGGGTGCTGAGAGGGGGGAGCAGGTACAAATTACCTGGGCTTGCTGGAGGGGCCTGGTGGGGGCCTGGGTCCGGCACCACTCACCCCCCTCTTACATGACAGCAGCCCAGCACATGCTGCTATGTGCTGGGCTGCACTGGGAGACTGCTCGTGGCTGCTAAGAAGCAACCACCGCAGTCTCCTATGCCTGTGGGGGGAGCGATCCAGTTGATTGTGCCCCCCACTGATTATGTGCCGGGCTGAGAGGGCTCAGAGCACCCCCACAGTTTCAGACTGGGACATGAAGGGCCCACCGAGAGAATGAAGTGCTAGGGGCCCATATTTAGGGGTGTGACCAGCCTCTAAAGGGGTGTGGCCAGCCTCCACAGAAGCTTTGCTAACCATTAGAGAGTGCATGGACTGGGCTTCTTCAAATTGTATTATAGTGAATACTGCTAGTGCATACATGATAATGTACCAGATTAATAACAGGAATACACCATAGTCCTGTGCAGTATAATGTAACATATGTATAATGTATAGTTCAAGTGGAGTCTTGAAAATAATCACAATAGGAGTAGGTAGACCCACAGGCAGTGGGGCCCCCCGGGGGATTCCCCTGTACCCATGTGGGCCAGTCCAACCCTGCCCCCCCCCTCCCCAGCGCTGCAAAACTTTTATTCTCTTCTTTCCTCAAAGGGGGCGTGGCCACACCTACTGCTATTAGCCCACGCCCCCTTTTACCCGGGGCCGCCGGAGCTCTCGGCAGGCCTGATTTCCTATTTAAGAACAGTGGAACCATGGGGAAATCATTGATTTGTCCTGTGGTCCCTTTATTTTTGCATGATACCAAAAATCCCATAGCTTGCAATGGAGACACTAAAGTGGCGTGGTACAGTAACACCATCTTTAGATGGTGTTACCCATGTCTGGCAATGGGTGACCAATGAAGCTGCTGACCGCAAATACACATTTAGCTTGTACCATTCCCTGGCAGTGTAAGGCTGTTGTTTAAGGAGTAAAAAACTGTACTGAGGACCCCCAGATATATTGATTGCTCATAAACAGCATTTTGTATTGCTAAACAGGGCCGTAGCTGGGAAAAAATCCAAAAGATGCTCAACAAGACAGAGGCAGGCGCCACAAGGCAGCAAAGGTGTTCCCCTAGTTATGGCCCTGTTGCTAGAATATACAGTGATGCAGAACAAACCAATAATCCACCAATGATATTATATATATTCCATCGCCATGGCTCAATGTTTTAATAATCTTGTCCTTGTGATTGTTTTTGCATGTGGCTACAAAATATGTCACATATTAAAATAATAAGCAGCTCTATGACTTTTCTTGTAAAAATGGGTGCATTTGCAAAAGTAGCATCTGACACCACAAGACAGCATTTACTCTGCACTTTTACACATTCAGGAATACATTGGGGTGAATGTAAAAGATCTGATGTCAGCTTCTGCAAGACCCAGTCTGTCTTGTATGGCTGAATGAGTCATACAACTGACTGGCCGAAGACTGTTCTGACCTGAAAATTCAAGTTAATGGCCAGAACATGTATGAATGAATATGGCATCTGGTTAGAAAAATTAGGCACCTGTCCAATTGTGTGATTAATTAATTTCTGCCACTGACAGTGGCCAATTGTAGACCTATGTCCAAAGCGGTCATCACTATAAGGCACTGTTCCCCTGCAACCATCTTTTGCATTTTGCAGACAATCAGCTCCCATTTGCTGTTCATATAATTTTACCCACTACTACTTTTTAATCTAAACTATAATTTGCACTTTTTTGATAAAACCACTGTAAATCTTTTTTTTATATATATATTTATTGGGTTTTTCCAAGGACTAACCAATAAAATAACCTTGAAGGAACAAATTCACAGTTCAATACATTATATCAATACAATAGGATGTTAAGAACAGAAGGGGTCCATAGCATACTGAAGGACATATAACTAAAAACTATTTTCAAATTAATCCTCACTATATTAAACAGAAGGGTTGGGTACACAATGCTGGTGCTCGGGATCCCGGTGGTAAGAATCCCAACGCCGGCATCCCGACAGGTTAGGATACTGACACCTGTCAGTCAGTATCCTGACGCTTCCCCTCTAACTAGCCCTAACCCTCTCTCTCCACTGCCTAAATCTAACCCTCCCCCCTAGTGCCTAAATGCCTAAACCTAACCTCCCCCCTTGTGTCTAACCATCCCCCCTTAGTGCCTAACCCTAAACCTCCCCCTAGTGCCAAACCCTAACTCTACCCCTAATACCAGTATTTACTGTCGGAATTCTGGTGGTCGAGATGCCACGCCGGGATTCTGACAAGTGTTGGGATTCCAGCTCCAGAATTCTAAGAGCTGGCATCGCGACTGTATGGATTATAACTACATCCCAACAGAAGAATGGTAATATTGTAGAAAAGATCTGATGAGGTTTTATTGTAGAGTATCGTCGTAAATTCTCTTCTCAATCTCATTACTATAGCAAAACATATAAAGATAATGTAGAGAATATGTAAAATGAACACCACCTTCAAGGTAAGCGATACAACGAAACTGAAACATATAGTATAATACATATAGAAAGGAAAGGAAGTGGGAGACTAGAAAAACACATGAAGAAAGGGAAAAGGTGACAATTTATAGTAGCAATATGATTGTGGCTACTAGCTTCTAATTTGAAGCAAAGAGTACAACTAGCGTATAAAAGATGCACCCACTTGTAAAAATTAGTATTTGAGTCTAACACAGAGGCATTAAATTAAATACAATAATGGACACCACTGTGAATCTTTAAAGCTGCAATTCCTGGGTAGGTGTATAAGTCACCATGCCCACAGATACCCAGTAGGGGTTCCTTCACATTTAATTTTTCTTGTTTGCTTCATTGGCCAGGTCATGCTGGCCTAAGCCCTGCTCACATTTACTTATCCATAATAGTATCCACTATACACTGACTAGTCATTAGTGCATTTTTGGGCCTCCAAAATGTTTGTCTTTTAGGGCCCTATTTACTACAATCAGCATTAAAAATGCAGATTGTAGTGTGATATTACCAACTGAGGGCCTGATTCAGACCCGCTCGCGAGTGCTATTCGCTTGCAAGTGGGTCGATGGTGGCCCAGTGCGCATGCACACGACGGAGCCGGCTCTGTCAGGCACATGCGTGAGGCCCTGAAAGCGACGGGCAAGCCGTCGCTCTGGGTCTCGTAACAAAGGGGGCGTTCTGTCAATGTTGAGTGACAGCACACCCCCTTTGGTGGGCGGGTCGGGGGTGTGGCTGCCCAGACGGAGGCGTCCCCATGGGAACGTCTACCATCTGGGACCGGCCCCACTGACATCACAAGTTATGTCAGTGGGAATGCTTTCGGCTCTGTTAGAGCCGAAAGCACTCTAGGGCTTGCGGCAACAGGACCCTACCACAAGTAGCCCGATGGTCACGATGGTCTTGACCATTGCGACCATCTTCCTGGCCGCTTGCTATAGCTGTGGGTGGTCACCCACAGCTATTTAAGCGGCCAGGAGGCCGCTCTAAAAAAACAGAAGGCCGGCCCTGATTCAGAGCTAGCGCTCTGTCAGAGCGCATGGCTCTGAATCAGGCCCTGAATTCGCATTGCGAATTCAGTCATTGCGAATTCAGACAATATCACAAGGATTTATTAAAAATCTCTTGCAGGGACAGAGCTTGTGAGACAGCTCTGTCCCTGTGAATCCCCACGCAATTATGTTTTCAAGGTTTTGCGCATTCACCACCAGCCGCCACTGCCCCCCCATGGCCCGACCCTCTTGGTCCCCCCCACGACCCTCCATTACTTTCACTTACCTCCAGTCAGGTCATCGCTGCTTCGGTGATGTCCTCCCTCCAGGGATCCGGTCACCTGGTCTCCCATCCTGCACTGTGACCCAGTCAGCTGTTTGATGCAGCAGCTGACCAGGGTCACAGTGCAGGAGCCAGGAGACCAGCTGAACGGAGCCCCGGAGGGAGGACATCACCAGATCACCGGCCCTGGACTCAGGTAAGTATTTTTGTTTATACTTTTTTTTTGTGCAGTAATCAGCTTGGGGTCTGTTTAGACTACACAGCTGATCACTGAGGCTGGCTCTTGGCTCTGCTCTGCCTGTTAGAGCAGATCAGGAGTCAGGGAACCAGGTGAAAGCCCTAATAACGTCATCCCTAGGTGGCGGTAGTGCTTTCCCCAGTATTTTTACACAATATATTTTTAGTATCTTTGGCCAGATCACATTTCCCATTGCAATTATGGGAAATGCGATCTGCTTACTAAAAATATGTGATAATTTAAGTGATACTAAAATAATGTGAAAAATGTGTGAAAACACCCTTTTTCACTTTATTTTGGTAAAAATAATGTTAATAAATATTGGGCCCATAGGCTCATCTAAATGCTGATACTTCCATGATCATAAGGAAAGGAAAAGAAACAGGAATTGTAGCCCTGAACCAGAGCAGGTTACAGAAGTCACACCACAGTCCCTATAGATATTTGTTCTGGTACGACCGTTAATGATTGTGCCTTGTGGCTGTTCTAATATTTTTTCAACTAAAACTTCCAGGGCTTAATTGCTAAATTTGCTTCATGGTGAGTTGCATATTGTAGTACAGAGTAGATGGTATAAGATCTCACACGATGAAGATTATAGCCAGCATTGCTCAGGAAATCACATGACTGCTTATGGTGTAAAAATGGAGTATGGTCAGTATAATGTAATATATTATTATTAATTATTATTATTATTATTATTATTATTATTATTATTATTATTATGTAATGTTGGAGGGAAATATATTACATTCTATCTTGGTAGCTACACCTCTAATCTAGTAACATCATTAAAAATGTACTTGATCTTCATTTAAATAAAAAATTTGATCAAATGTCTGATTCAGAGGTGCACACAGATGCAGCTGTGTCTTATCCTGCAACTGCATCTTTATGCTAAAGCCGCGATCTTTCTACTGATGTGCCCACAGGCAGTGGCGCTAACATGTCTCATTGTGTCTTTTGGTCGCAACATCGAAGCTTGCAGCAGCCCTATGGCAGATGCAATTCTCCCTTCTTGGCTAACCACACCCCTGTTACCTCCCAGGAATGCCCAATTAAATTTTCAGCTCTCGTATTCAAATTTGTTTTGCATCTCTGTGCAGTAAACATGCGCAGTACTTCCAACGTCAGCCAACTGCGTGCATATCAGCAATTAGCAGTTAGCAAGCACCTCTGTATCAGGCCCATAGTGTATCATTTAAATCAGAAAAAGATACAGTACATTGAAGGGTGTTATCTAAAGAGATTAGGTTCTGTTTGTGGGGTAATATAATAAAACTGGGCTACTTATAAGAAGAAGAGGAATATATTTATATGGGTCATTTATATAACAAATCCATAATCTTAGTTATGCTGAATTGTAGCAGCCATATTGGCTCTTTCACATTTGTGATGTGTGTTGTACATTTGTTAGAGAAAGTTACAAAGGAAGTCTTCTTATTTGAGTAAAGTAGACCTAATGAGTACTTTTTTTGGGTGGTGAGATCAGGGTGGAGGTAGGGGGTTGGTCTAATGACAAGCTTCCCTAAAATGATATACTGAATTTTACAGTGTAATGTATAGGAATGGGCAGGGAACAACTTAATCTTCAAACTGAGCATTTATATATTTCCAGATGTATGCGATTTGCCTAGACTTTAAAGACTTTGCCTCAATATTTTTTTCGGGTATGGAAAATTAGAGTTTTTCACAATTTTTCTGGTGCTATTCAATTATCAATTAGCCACCAACATATTTGCGCGAAAACACATTGAATCTATGAAAAGGTCACATACGTATGTGTTTTCAATGCCGCAATCGCGATAAAGGGGCTGATTATCTGGGATTTTTGTTTACCTGCCTCAATTACTGTCGGCTTCAGGGCTAATTGAATAGCTTACGGGGGATCTTAAATTACCGCTGGTAAATGAAATCCCCTCTATATTTACTAATTAGCGGATTTTCAAAGCCTTTGGCAGTTTGGCACACAAGATTCAAAATGGCAATAATAGTAAAAGCTAAATCATTGTATATAAAATTATTACCGTCTTAAATCCTGGGGGAAAAAATGCGGAAATTTGGCATCTTAGACAACTCACCGCTCAGTAAATATAGTCCTAATTTTTATTGGATTCAGTATGATATACCGCCAGCCGGCGGTCGGCATTCCGTCCATCGGCTTCCCGACTGTTTCCCATTATGTTACATCAAAGCACATTACATTAAACTACGTCAAAAAGCAGAATAAAAGTTTATAATATGATAATCTCAGGTTATTTTTATTTATGGTCAACAAATATAACCCTCTTTTCACCTTCACATGTGCCTGTTCATTTCATTTGTGTTTTTTTTTTGTTTTTTTTGGAGCATGCTAGTAACTGCATCATATAAAATTATATAAAATATACTGTATGTAACTGTAAATCGGATCCCTAAATGTAATAAATTAACAAATTGTGATATATATATATAAAAGCATATTAAATTAGGACACAAAAAAAATACATTCCAGCTAGTTTGGATCCTCATAAATCAGTCAAATGTATCTGTATAAATGGATGGCAAGATGTCACTTATTGTTATTAAATAGACAGCTCTTAGTATATTAACAGTGGTGCAGTGATTATGGCATACAATTTTTTCCTAATACTTGATCACTAATTTACAGGTGGAATTATTACCCTGGCATGGCATCCTATTTTATTACAATATGAACTTTTCTGCTAATTGTGATTGTAAAAGAGAACAGCGCGGAAACATTTATGATAATGTGAGACATTTGTATGTATAATTGTACATTATACTTTATCTGCCAATGATGTGCTGCCAAACCAGTAAATACACATCCAGACACACTTTACCAATTAAAATTAAACCTCCAATAGGCAAAAGCAGTAAATTGCCACTGTGAATACAATATGGTATCATACTACAGTATTAACATCTGATCACAAAGAATGCCAAGTACAGTACATTAGCCACAAATATATGTGATCTGTGGTATAGTTTTGTCAAATGACTAAATGATTATTTGATTTTGCACAAAAAAGTGAATACATTCTAAAACTATAAAATCAGACTCATCTGAAGTTCTTTTATCCTGAGTGAGAATATATGAACACTTAATCACAAATGGACAATGGACTCTTGTTAACTTGGAGAGGTGACCTTAGTCTGGCAAAAGGCTCCTTGAAATGATCCACCAACTACAAATTTACAGTGACAGAATGACATACCTGGTTACTAAACCAGCTTTTGATTTAACAATTTGTTTGTCATATTTATTTCTCCACACTGGATATTTGCATTTGACCAGAATGTGGGGTACATATTTGTCTGTCTTGAAATATCCTGAAAAGTATTATTATCAATATTTTAACAGTAACTCATTGCAACATTAATCAGGGCAATGAGATGTATTGGAAGCTCACAGGCTGTTATCTATGTAACACATATCATCCAGCATTGTAAATCTGCAGAAAAGCAGATATTTCACTATTTCTCCGGTGTCTCTTAGGTACTATAGACCTATTAATACAGTGAACTATTCTATAAATAAGAATGTTCTAAGAGAAAGATGGAAACAGAGTACAATGTTGACATTAATGGCTTGTTTTATGTTCCAGATATCCACTAGGCTAGAGTCACATTTCATTTTTTTTTCTGCTATTAGCCATGCTGAGGGACATATAACAAGATTCAGTTTAGTACATTACTTTGTGTATTATTCTTTCTCTAATTACTGTTTACAGTACTAGTCATCTAATCTCCAGTCACACAAGCTCCCTTTAGGACTTGACATCAATAAACTTCAAACTCAAGTTTCAGCCCAAAGTATAAAAACATAGTACACAGATTCATCATGCAAACAATTTTTTTTCACTTAAACATTAAAGAACACACATTAGCATGTCCTATAAATAATATGGCTGTATAGCAGAGCTGAAAGACAACCTTCAAGCTAGCATGCTAGTAACATGAAAAGGTCAAAGGAAAACAGTTCACTCCAGAAATTGACAGAATACTATCAGGGAAATTGTAAAAAAGATAATAGCTTTTTTATTGACAGAGATATAAGGCTGATTTGCTGCAGTGCAGAATGCCAGTTCACTCAGAAGTTTCAATGCACACACTTGGGAGGATGCATTCACCCAGATAAAGGACCACTTACCTTAATTGAGATGCTTTCTGTCCTATAGTTCACATCAGCAGCCAAAGCAACAACACCCAGCAGGTAGAGGAACTGTTTGTGGTCCTGGTTTTCCTCTTCTGTTTCAGACAACAGTCACACTGAAATCCTAAGAGCTTCTCTTGTAGTGAGTAGTATTGTGCCACTGGTCTCTGTATAATAAAATCTCAAACCTCTGTGACGCGGAGAGGGCGATCTTCTAACTAGGGCGATAGGCTCCTGTCAGGTCCCCAGAGACTTGGGATGATCATTGACCTGATTAGTGCTGAACACTCCCTGCATGCAGTGAAAGCGTACAGAGGATTGGTTAGTGACAGAAGAATTGGGGGGAAATGCACTGGAGCCACTGGGGAACGCTGTCTTTTCCAGACTAATGGATGTGTTGCTGCTGAAGCTGTGCAATTTGCGAGGAGGTTATGTACAGTGTTAACCAATGTGCTACTGCCTCCGTGTGCTGCTGACGGAGCTGGTGCTGATGCTGCTGCTGCTGCTGCTGGTAGGAATACAGTAGCAAAGCACTGTGTTTCTGAAGGTACCACAGCCTGAGACAGCCTGTAGGACACATTAATTAGAGACTGATGTAGCTGTTTCATAACAAGAGGCTTAAATATGCAATTTTCTGTAAGCTAGCAGATAAAGTAGATTAACACACTTTCTCTGACCCTAGAGACTGATTCTCCATTACAGCCACAGCAGTGAAATGAATTTGGTGGTCTTACTGAGCCTCTGGCTGATGCTTGTCTGTCATAAAAAAAACTGCATGCACATACAAAATAGCTCTATTTAACACCACAGCAGAATGCTGAATTATTTTGGAGGAGACCCTTCAATCATTAGAAAAGTACAAAGCAGCTGTAGTGTGACAGGGAGAGAAATTAACTCCTGCTCATACAGAGCTTTATTTAGACATGGAAGCAGAGCTATAATACACAAGCTACTGAATTCGATCAATAGAATATGTTGTATGCTAAAACAAAAAGACCAACAAGACACAGTTGCTGCTTAATGTTTTGTATAACCTCAACATACAGAGATTTATATTTAGCCACTCCACACATGAAAGGAATGTTAGAGTATAAAAAGATGTATTCTGCATTATCAGCAGGGTATTCTAGTATTAGTTTCTTAAGAATGCAATTAGTGATCTGCTGTACAATTATAAAACTGATTAAATATGTATGTAAATATTTAGGCAGCATTATAATTGAATAATAATATTTTTTCAAACAAATATTACATTATTAAATGCAATGAATTAAGCATACACATTTCTAAGAATAACTTTGTAGCACAAAATGTGTATAAAACTGAAGCTGTAAACTAGCTATAGCCATTGTTTTTTGTTACTGTATTCCACCCTGACTACCTATATTGCAGTCAGTAATTGTCTCTGCTGTAAAAATATAAAAAAAACAGAGGGATTCAACTACATGCAAATCTGTTTGAATCAATCATTTGCTATTATCTATTTTTAATTACAAACCTTTTTGCCCACTCCTGAAGTAATCTGTATAAGGTAGACAACTGCTTAGGTCACACTTTGATGTATGAGCAGTATTTTTTGTTCTTTAATGCACTTTCAGATGTGAACAGACAGAGAATTAATAAACCTTAATGTTGCTGCATTTTGCACTCATATCTAGTACAGTTTACATCAGGGCCAGTACCAGTTCTACTCGCACCCCATGCAATAATTTTTGTAGCTCTCCCTCCAATCCAACAAGGTACATAATGAATACTACCAAGCTAAGAAAATATGCTATTGACAGGGGAAAAACCACATTCATTGCCACCCACAGTAAAAAAATCACACACACGTTGCCCCTTGCAGGACAAAAGAGCAAACATTGGCCCCCCACAGGGAAAAAAACATACATTTGCCCCCGAAGAAAAAGCAATATTAAATACACAGACCACGCCAGAGACTGTGACAGGACTATTACTGCTGAGCTGCCTCACTCACGGATTTGAAATGGCGACAGGTGTAGACTTCTTCTGAAGGCTGCAGGTACAGATGCTCAAAACATCTCTTTGAGGAGGGGAATATTAGGGAGGAACAGAAATTCCTTCGGGGTAGTCATCAGCAACTGGCTGCCTGTACTGTGCCATTCCTAGACTCCCCTCCATGATGTCACACAGCCACATCAAAGATGGGTCACTGCCCGGGTCACAAATGAGCCAGAAGATATGCCCAGCACAGACTTGAGCAGAAGTGTAACTGGGCCAGAAGATCAGCATTCACAATGCCCTCCTTGTGGGGTGCCGCCTCCATGTGGTTGCTCCATTCAAACAGGCCTACAGCCGGCCTTGGTTTACATGGTAAGCATAATGTATGTGTAGACAACTCTAAGGAAAAATTTAAATTAGAATTGTCATATAATTTGCTTATGTCACATTTCTAATTATTTTAATCCATAATGTTCAAACCTGGACTGATCCAGCATATTAACTCATCTTTAGGTACACAGTTGGATTTTGTCATTGTTGACCACCTATTGACTATTGTTATACCTGACTTTGACATATACTGTCCTTTTGGACCACCTATACCTTAAGGTCACTTGTTTACATTTATACTGATACACAGCTTTGTACATGAGTATAATTTGTGCATGTTAGTTAACTAGCAACATACCTTATACACCAAGACATAATCATTGTCAGACTATTTATTTTATCCAGCACCTGGAGTGCTCTAATTTCTATAGCTTGACTTTGCAAATGAAAGACCATGTGAGCTAGCTGTTTAAAAATACTGCAGGCTTGGTTTTCACCCATCCTAGTTCCTCTGCTAACATAGTTTATACAAGGTGGCCATAATTAAAGACCCCCAATTCAGAGGAATCTGTAGATTGATCTAACAGTCAGAGTGTCAAGAAATTTAGTAGGGAGACTAATTAGTACATGGGAAGAAGGAATCCATGAAGAAATTTTTTTTTTCACCGAATGGGGGAATACAGGGCCTGATTCAGAACCACTCGCGAGTGCACAGCGCTCGCAAGCGGGTCGAAGGTCCCCCACTGCAGAAGCACACGCCGGAGCTGGCTCCGGTGTGCGCATGCATGAGCCCCAGTGAGCGACGGCAACTCCATCGCTCCTGGGCTCACTACAAGACGGGGCGGCTGTCGATATTGATTGACAGCTCACCCCGTTTTGTAGGCGGGTCAGGGGGGTGGCTTGCCAAACGGAGGCGTTCCCGAAGGAACGCCTGCCATTTGGGGGTGGCCCCATTGACATCACGAGTGAGCCAGAAGCTTACTGGGGCTTGCTTCAGACGAGACCCTACCACAAGGGTCTCATCGCAAGCCCCGATGGTCGCAATGGTCAGGACCATCACGACCATCACCTGGCTGTTCACCCACAGCTTAGCGAGTGGCCAGAAGGCCGGCTCAAAAAAAAAATGCCGCCATGATTCAGAGCAAGCACTCTGAAAGAGCGTCCGGCTCTGAACCAGTGCCATAGTATGGTGCAGTACAATATGAAAACAGTGTGAAAATGGACTGAATAAAATTGAATTGTATAAGAAGAGATGCAATCCTAACCCCTTCACATGTGTTGGATAAAGCAAGGGAAAAAAGCTGTGAGCTCTCCTACAATGTTTTGAAAAAGTATTCACCCCCCCCTTCACATTTTTCAGATTTTGTTGCCTCACTACATGGAATTAAAATGGATTGCTTGAAAGTGTGCATCATTTCATTCACAGTACATGTCTTCAACTGTGAAGTTGTGTTTTTTTTATATTGTGAATCAAACAACATTTAGGACAACATAACAGAAAAATTCAGCGTGCATAACTATTCACCCCCCTAAAGTCAGTACTTTGTCGAGCCACCTTTTGTGGCAATTACAGCTGCAAGTCGCTTTGCATAAGTATCTATGAGCTTGCCACATCTTGCCCCTGAGATTTTTGCCCAGTCCTCAAGCCAAAATTACTGTTCCTTCATGTTGGAAGGTTTCCGCTTGTGAACAGCAATCTTCAAGTCTGACCACAGATTCTCAATTGGATTGAGATCTGTGCTTTGACTAGGCCATCCCAACAATTTTAAATGTTTACCCTTAAACCACTCGAGTGTTGCTTTAGCAGTATGCTTCGGGTCATTGTCCTGCTGGAAGGTGAACCTCCGTCCCAGTCTCAAATCACAGGCAGACTGAAACAGGTTTTGCTCAAGAATATCCCTGTATTTAGCATCATCCATCTTTCCCTTGACTCTAACCAGTTTCCCAGTCCATGCTGCTGAAAAACATCCCCACAGCATGATACTGCCACCACCATGTTTCACTGTGGGGATGGTGTTCTTGGGGTGATGGGATGTGTTGGTTTTGCTCCAGACATAGCGTTTTCCTTTGGTGGCCCAAAAGTTCAATTTCAGTCTCATCTGACCAGAGCACCTTCCTCCATACATTTGGGGAGTCTCCCACGTGCCTTTTGGCAAACTCAAATCATGTCTTCTTATTTTTATTACTAAGTAATGGCTTTTTTCTGGCCACTCTTCCATAAAGCCCAGCTCTATGTAGTGTACGGCTTATTGTGGTCATATGCACAGATACACCATTTTCTGCTGTGGAACTCTGCAGCTCCTTCAGGGTTACCTTTGGTCTCTGTGCTGCCTCTCGCCCGGTCTGTGAGTTTTGGTGGGCGGCCCTCTTTTGGCAGGTTTGTTATGGTACCATGTTCTTTCCATTTGATGGATTTCATGGTGCTCCGGGGGATCATCAAAGATTTGGATATTCTTTTATAACCCAACCCAGAATTGTACTTCTCAACAACTTTGTCCATGACTTGTTTGGAGAGCTCCTTGGTCTTCATGGTGTGATACCTCTCGCTTAGTGGTGTTGCAAGCTCTGGGACCTTTGAGAAAAGGTGTGTTTATACTGACAGATCACGTGACACTTAGATTTCACACAGGTGGACTTCATTTCACTAATTATGTGACTTCTGAAGGTAATTGGTTGCACCAGAACTTTTGAGGGGCTTCACAGCAAAGGGGGTCATTACATATGCATATGCCAATTTTCTGAATTTTATTTATAAAGATTCTTTTTTAAATATATTTGTCTCTTTTCACTTTACAAAATTAGACTATTTTGTCACATAAAATTCAGATAACAAAAAAATACAGGTTGTAATGTAACAAAAAAAGGAAAAAGTCAAGGGGGGATGAATACTTTTGCAAGGCACTGCTACATGCAGGTTCTAGTCTCTTGAATAACTATTTCACACCACTTGCAAAATGTAAATGATATACTGCAAATTAAAAAAAACCTTTTTATTCAATTTGCTAAACCACATTTGCCGAAATCCACCTATCAAATGGTGCAAACTTTTACACCCTTCAAAAGGTGGACATTGTGGCCTGCAAATACATGTAGTCAATTATGAAAACAAGATTTTGTGCAATAATACTGTAGGTGAAGACTTATAGAAAAAAGCATTCACACTGTACTTTCTCACTTTAGCACATTTATGAAAGGGCCTAACAGCATGCAGATAACTAGATTCCACTCAATAACAGTGATAATGATGCCAAACAAATATACTGAATACACAGCTCCTTGAGTTACCTGAACAGGCTCATAATTATTATCAAGCCTTCAGAAATATCAATTGTTGTTTTCCTACCCAGTACATAATGTAAAATTATCAGTTAAATTATGTCTTGATTTACCAGAAAATGAAAGTTAACATTAACTTCAATTTTTATCAACATTTAAATGATAAAGTTTAGTGTTTTAAACTACTCCATGGTGAAAATGTAATAGCGTCTGAGTTTGTACAATGTGCGAGAGTAGAGCTATACTTGCACATTTTTACAACTCACCCAAACTTGCATGTTTCTCACACCCCCTCATCTCGCAATGACAAAACACGCATTATGTTTTGCCATACTGAGGATACAAGTCGGGCAATATAATATAGGGCCTGATTCTGCACGGATCACAATTCGAAGCTGCATAATCGCAGGCAATGCAGCTGCCAAAATATGCTAATGACTGCCACAGCTCAGCCAGCATAGAGATGCCCACCACTGCGTATACATTGGTAACATCGAAGCACATTGGCCCATCACGCACAATTACAGCAGCTCTGACACATCACAGAAATTGGATGCAGAAGCCTCCCAACCTGCATCGGCAATCACATTGGCTAATTTATGCACACCCATGCAATGGTGATCAAATTGACAGGCATGCCTGCGTTTCTGCAACCACTCCCACAGCACCCCCAAAAGCTCATGGCCTGTCACTCAAACTGAGATGGATTCCTATCTGTGTACGTGATCAAAGTGTGATTGCCGCAAACGGACAGTGTGGTACATATGCATGTGCAATGGCTAACAATTGTTCGATCTGCATACATAGGGCCTGATTGAGAGCCACTCGTAAGCGGCCGCTCGTTCGCTTTGAGCGATGTTCGCACAACTGCGCATGCGTATGGGTCGTAATGCGCATGCGCCAACCAGTCAGTGCGATCAGAAATCGAGCGCTCGCAAAATAGCGAGTGCCTGCTAATTTGAGTGACAGGATGAGGCGTTTGTGGGTGGTAACGGGAAGGTGCTTGAAAATGGGGAGTGGAGATCTGAACGCAGGCATACCAAATGGTCAAAACGGGCGTTTTAAGGGTGTGCATAATTAACAAAGCAGCGTCATCGACCACATCACTTGGTTGTTTCTTAGCCTGAACTGTTCACATGATTGCGGTAGGATGCGAGCGGCCAGGGGGCGTCTTTACAAAATAGCGAGTGCATGTTTCGTTAGCTCGCTCAGACATAGAGGCGTCAACAGACCGCAAAGAGTGAGCGCTCAATTTAAATAGCCGGCCTCTTTTTCTGACCGAGCGAGCGCAAATAGCTTGTGGCTCTGAATCAGGCCCATAGTTGCAATTGCGATCGCTGCTAAATCAGGCCCAGAGTGCGGGTGTTTAACTCGCCCACTATTACTGTCTGAAAACTTGAGAAAAAACAGACCTGCTTCAGGCTAGCAAATCTAGTCTGAGCAAGTCCGCGTTACACAGTAACATGCACAGATCTGTGAGATCCGTGCATGCCTCTGTGTGTAAAAAAAACATTAAAGAAAATGACGTGTGTCTACCCCCTTCAAGCATAACTAGCCTCAGGCTCTGTTGAGCCTGTCCTGCTTCTTAAAATACAGAGGAAAAAATGCACATGGTTACCCTGTATTTTAAGAACCAGCATCAGGCTCTGTTGAGCTGGTCCTAATTGAGAAAATACGGGAGGAAAATGACATAAGGGTCTCCTGTATTTTCTTCAACCAGCACCAGGCTCAGTGTGCCATTCCTGGTTTTGGAAATACAGGGGATAAAATGAGTAGGTGTCCCCCGCATTCTTTGCAACGAGCACCAGACTCTTTATAGAGGGGGTGTAGTGTCACAGCCAGGGAAACCTTTTGGGTCCCTCAGTCAAAGCATTGACACCTGACCGTTATTCAGCCCAGGCCAGGGATCATTAGGGAGATGCGAACCCTCAATAAACGGGTCCCCCTCTCCAAATACCAACATGCGGGGCATTAAGGGCCCATTGTTACCTTTAGTTCACCTGCAAAATAAATATTAAAATAACCACAAGACACCATGAAAGGAAAATTTTTTTTAAACATACATGCGCACTCACGTTCACACTCTCGCTTACTCACCTATAATCCCTGTAGCCATTCACATCCACTTGTCCAGTAGCATGCACGACACCTGTAAAAAAATTCCATACTCATCTATATGATGGAAACCACAGTATTAATATAGGTGAACCTTACGGTACCCATCATAGGCTGCAATGTAGCAGTTCCCACCATTGTCTACAATGGCTATTTCCTACCATTGAAGTCTATGGGGGAAAGTTTGACAGACAGGCTGACTGTTCAGAGCCAATCAGTGGGCAGCTCCTCCTGAGGTGCATGCTGGTTGGCTGGTGGCTCCTGTAATGACAGGAGTCATGTGGGTCCCGGTCATTCACATGGAGGAAACACATGTAAACACATTCCTTTCCTCCTATCCGACTTGGTTACACACGTCTGTTTTTTTGTGTTTAAACCCTTGAATGTCTACATGGAATGAAGAGAATGAGATGTACACTAGGTATAGGTGAGTATGGATTTTTTCTACAGGTGTACTGGATACTACTGGACAAGTGGACGTAAATGGCTACAGGGATTATAGGAGAGTATGTGTGAATGTCAGTGTGTATGTGAGTGTGCATGTATGTTTAAATAAGATCATACTTTCACGGTGTGTGTGACTTGTGGTTATTTTTATATTTTTTGCAGGTGAACTAGAGGTACCAGTGGACCATTAATGCCCTGCATGTTGGTATTCCAAGTGCCAACATGCCGGGGAGTTTTGCTGGGACCTCTATTTCTCCAGTACAAGACAATATTATTCATTTTTTTACACACATTTACACAATCAACCTGGCTCCACCACCCAGGGGTGCCAGGGTTGGGGGGCCCTGGAGAGGGGGAACCCCTTTATTTGGGGATCCTCAACTCCCCAGGTATCCCTGGTCTTGGTTGACCAGTGGTCAGGTATAATGCACTGGCTGGGGGACCCGGTGAAAGGGTTCCCTGGCTGTGGCATTACACTCCCACTAGAAAGAATCTGGTGCTGGTTAGAGAAAATACAGGGGACCCCTAATCATTTTGTTCCCTGTATTTCCACAAACAGGACTGGCTCAACAGAGCCTGGTGCTGGTTCATAAAATACAGGGGAACCCTACACATTTTTCCCCTATATTTTAAGAATCAGGACCAGCTCAACAGAGCCCTGTGCTAGTTCTTAAAATACAGGGGTAACCTATGCATTTTTCCCATGCATTTTAAGAACCAGGACAGGCTTAACAGAGCCCAGGCCTATTTATGCTTGTGAGGATGAGACACCCATCAGTTTTTTATTTTTTACTGTTTACTATTTTTTTAAACACAAAAGTCTTCACAGATCTCTCTGATTTGTGAAGGCTTCTGTATAACTCGGACTTGTAATGCTAGTTTCATTACAAGGTCTGAGTTTTTATAGAGGAAAACTAACAGGACCCGCATAATGTAATTGCCTCAAACTCACAATTTTGCAGGCTATTACATTTGGCAAGTTGTGGGACAAACTTGGATTTTTAAATGTGTCAGAAGGTCCGAGTTTGTCTTGCAATTAAATTGATAATATAAAATCTGTCTACTAAGCTGTTTGATGACAGAATAATATACTGTAGGATTCCAAACTTCAGATTGTCCACTCTGCTCTGACGATAATTACACGTACATCTTTTTTTTAATAGTATACATGTTTGACCAAAATACTGTAAATTAAAGTCTTTACTACAGAAATTTTTACCAAACAGTATCCGTTCATCTTTCATAATAAAATTAAAAACCTTCAAATAGTCTTAAAAACTGTTAAAACTATTTGTAAGTGTAGCAGCATATAGTAACAGGTTATTATATATCTATTCACCAAGTTGCAACCATTGTAATGCCTAATGCTGGCCATACACGCTACAATTATTGGAGCAATCCACCCAATTTCCATGGATCGCCTCGATAATTGTAGCATGTGTGCGGGCAACCGAGGGTTAAATATTGTTCGGTCGGGCATGTATGATTGTCCAGCATGCCCATCTGATGCGATATTTATGAATTAAACTGTCGGCCGCTTCGGGCAGTGTATGCCCAGCCACGCCCATCAGACAGACCTTTCCCATGGAAGGAACAGGGAAATGTCTCCTCCCCCAGGGGTGGAGCACAGATGTCGGGGCTAATACACTGTGAGATATCTCACAGTGTATTCCGCAGACATCTGTGGGCTGGCAGGCTGCCAGACAAAATGTCTGTCGGTCTGACAGATATTTTATCTGGGTGTGTATTCCCAGCTTAAGTAAACCTATCCAAGGAAGGATTAATTGACCATTGTACCACTCACCAGTGCTTCTATCATTGGGGAGTGTCATGGATACATGCACATGATTTTGCAGGCTGTGTTTCTGCTTCATATGTGCAAGCAAAACAGAACACTGCTTAGGTGGGTAGGCAGTGTGAGCTAAACACTCATGTATATGCAGAGGCGTAACTAGACTTTTTGGTGCCCTGTTCCAGAGAGAGCATTGGGGACTCCCCCATTATTTAAAGAGGGGCATAAGATAGTGCACTTGAAAAATGGCCATGGCTTCATGGGAAAGGGCCAGGGAAGAGCTAGGGGTACTACTGGGGCATCCAGGAGATGCTGGCGATAACAGAAGAGGAAGCTACGTGAGAATGATAATAAACAGGAAAATTGACAGACCCAAACAGCTCCCCCTGCCCTGTGGTGCCCTGTGCCATGGCCATACTCATATTCTTCTTATCACAGATATTAAACAGCTAAAACATTATGAACATAGTAGGAAATTTTAGAGCATCATCACACTAGGAACATTGGCCCTCATTCAGAGCCACTCGTTAGCGGCAGTACGCTCGTTCCGAGCGATGTTCGCACATCTGCGCATGCGTACGGTTTTTAGTACGCATGCGCGAACCAGTCAGTGCGGCCGAAAATCGTTTGTACGCTATATAGCGAGTGCCTGCTATTTTGAGTGACAGAATGAGGCGTATGTGGGTAGTAACAGGGGAAGGTGCTTGAAAACGGGAGAGTGGAATATGAACGCAGGCGTGCTTAAAGGTCAAAACGGGCGTTTTAAGGGTGTGCATAATTAATCCAGCAGCGTCATTGACCACGTCACTTGGTTTTTTTAAACTCAGAACTGCTCGCAAAATAGCGGTTGAAAAAACCAACCACAAGAATAGCGAGCAGTTCATACGCTGTACGATGTACTCGATTAATCTAATAAATAGCGGACATGACGTATGGTGCGAGCGGCCAGGGGGCATTTTTATCAAATAAACGAGCGTATGTTTTGCTCGCTCGTTCAGACTTAGAGGTGTGAACAGACTGCAATGTGCGAACGGATCATTTGAATAGCCACCCCTTGTTTTTGAACGAACGACCGCAAATAGCGAACGGCTCTGAATGAGGGCCATTGTTGTTTATTGCAATACAGGTTGAGTCTCCCATATCCAAATATTCCAAAATACGTAATATTCCAAAATACAGAATTTTTTTGGTATGACTGAGATAATGAAACCTTTGACTTTTGATGGTTCAATGTACACAAACTTTGTCTAAGGCACAAATTATTAAAAATCTTGTATAAAATGACCTTCAGGCTGTGTGTATAAGGTGTATATGAAATATAAATGAATTTCATTTCTGTACGCAAACTTTGTTTGAGCCACATAATTATTGAGTATATTGTATAAAATTCCCTGCAGGCCGTGTGTATAAGGTGTATATAACACATAAATGCATTCTGTGTGTACATTAGGGTCCTAATCCCAAGATATTTCATAATGATATGCAATTATTCCAAAATACGGAATATTCCGTTATCCAAAATACCCCTGGTCCCAAGCATTTTGGATATGGAGACTCAACCTGTACTACATAAGTTCAGCTGCTGGTCCCAGTGAGCTCTAGCTCTGGTGATCTCCTTGTTGGCAACAGCTGCCTTCATAACCTTTATGATTATGGGGCCTGTGCATACCTCCCAACATTTTAAAATCCCAAAGAGGGACAGGTTGTGCGCCAAGGCGACGCGACTGAAAATTGGGGCGTGGCTTGAGTAAAAAGGGGCTGAGCCTATGGAAAATGGGGCGGAGCCTCAAGGCTTCCCCCGTTTTCATCACTTTGGGGGCATGCCCAGCACTCTCCGAGATGCTGGGCAGCCTGTACACAAGAGTACGAATGCCGTGCGCATGTGCACAAAATCTGTTCTCCTTCTGCACACCCGCTGCTCTGCTATACAGAGCAATGGTTTGTGCACTCCCCAACTTCCCCCCCACCGCAGGTCACTGCAGCCCATGGGTGGGACAGCGGGACAGTCCAGAAAAACAGGACTGTCCCACTGGATGCGGGATAGTTGGGAGGTATGCCTTTGTGTCCAGCAGTGAGCATGATGCCAAACATATAAAATGAACCCACAGCTTTTCTCAGCTTGCAAATAACAAGAATGTATATGCGACATAAAAGTAAAAGTTTTCTCCATAATTAAATAGAAAGAAGCGACAGTTTTAAAATATCTACATTGTACAGTTCCTCTGTCATATCTCTTCCTTCAATAAAAACAATAAAATACATTAGAAATCTATATTTGCATCGCCACCATCATTTCTACATTATGCTTCTAATTATAGGGGTTGAGCCTGGATAGTATCCTTTAATTGTATATTTCTTCCTTCCCCTGTTTCTTCTCATATGTTATCACTAAAAGCTGCACAGAGGGCCTGATTCAGAGATAAACACAATGGTGATTCCATACGCAGATTGAGCGATTGTTTGCCATCACGCATTCTTATAATACACACTGTGCATGTACTGAGACTGCATTGACATTACGGACGCACATAGGAGTACATCGCACAGTGATTGACAGATAATCAGCATTTAGGGGAGGTAACAGGGGGGTGGTCAGAACAACATAGGCGTGTCTGACTGTTTAAACGTCATTACATGGGCACACATAAATTAGCCTTGAGATCTTCTATGCAGCATGAGAGCCCTCTGTGTGACAGGAGTGCCGCCTAGTCTGCGGCTGGTCAGACCTAACGCACAGGCAAGATGGCCACTTAATCGGCATCTATGTTACTGAAATGTTCACAGGTATGCGTCAATGCACACAGCTAAGAAGGCAGCAGTGTGTATCTTTATGCAAACATCAAATGCGATCACAGTTGCGTTTTTGTATACAACAGAGCTGTGATCGCATTAGCATCCATCTCTGAATCAGATCCAGAACAATTGCTGCTTTAACAGTGGTGGCTAGTAATTCTTATGTCTTAAGGTGTGTACACACTAGACGATATATATCGTAAGATTCGGGCAATATTGGCTGGATCGTACAATATATAGTTCACATCATCTAAGGTGTACGCACTACGTCATGTATGATGCGCGCTCCTGCGTTTCGTAAGACACATCTTTCATCGTCTGTACATGAAGCCCAATCAGGTGATATTGTTAATGATTTGCAGCATATTGTTGAATGTGTAAGTACGACCAAATGACAGAATGATATGTGCATCATCCTGGACCCTCCCCTCCTCCATTTTGTGCTTGGATATGAGTGGAGAGAGAAGGCAGCATTAGGAGCACAGACAGACAGGAGTATAGGGGATCAGGTATGTTTATGCAAACATTACATTTGTTTATTGTTGCTGCCCACCAATGTACTTATGCATTAAATATTATGTAGGCATTTCAATGTTCACATACATATTTAATGCATAAGTACATTGGTGGTCAGCAGTGCAGTCTATAGTATATGTGGTCAGTGGACAGCAGCAGGGGAGAGTGTATATAAAACCCATACTCCGTAAAAGCTATGCTTTACCTGCAGATGAATGTCCATAGTTACAAATTTTACTTTTCTATTTTGTAGTTGAATTATTCAGACTATTTGATGGGATTTGAAATTCCAAAAATGACAGGCCGCTTCTTTGGTGTTATCAATGAAGTCATAGGAAACCCTGCTGCAGTACACCTATATTACGCTAATGACCACATATGTGCTACTACATTACACTGATATGTTTTATACTACTGACCACCTATAGTTATGGCCATGACCAACTACCTATGATAATGGTGTTGCTGCCCATCTATATTATCTATGTTAGAGTATGTTATGTATGTTAAAGCATATATACTTAGTGTTGTCTTTCTGAAATTTAGAGATCTATTGTACTATGCTCTGCCTTGTGAGAATTTTTTTTTTGAAGTTTATTTAAAAAAATCTCATAAAACAGCAAACTATGAAAAGCAATAACAACAATAACAACAACAACATTACAATGAAAAACATTTCTTGAAAATTTTGCACAAAGGCCCCATGTTTTGTGGCCCACCATAAGTCTAAATTTACATATTTAATATTTTACATTTTTTATAATACTCCGTACGATGACAGTTGGGCCACAAGAGTATCCACATATTGTTGTTTTGTAGGGGGTGCCTCCCACAGACTAATATAGGCCCCCTCACTACACCATCTTTGTTACGCTTTTAACCACATATTTTGTCCATTTGTTCTTTTATTTTATACATGCATGGATCATGAGTTCTGGACTAGTCTTATTGAGATCTACCGCAATAAAGAATGTTTGTGGTGGGTGAAGGCGGCAGATTATTCAAATAAAATTTTAAAAAGTGCGGTCCTGGATTAATTAATCCAATTGAGTAAGGAGCAGTAGCCTGAGTCAAACAAAGACTGGGTCAAGAAGAAAATACAGAACTTGAGGACAGTCTTCTTTAAAGAACATAAGAAGGCGAAAGTAACAGCATCAGGAGCAGGGACAGAAGAGCGGTACACTCCAAGCCTATGGTATAACAACTTGCTGCTCTTAGTGGTGGAGCAGGAGCCACAGTGTACATCATGCCACACCATGGATCCATGCCTAGTGGAGGAGCTAGAGGATTTTGGCAATAGCTGAAGTGTGGATTTGGTAAGTGGATAGCACTGTAGAAACACAACATGCAAAATGTTCAATATTAAAAATTGTTCAATTTTGGAGCCTAATTTTATTTTATACTGTCCTCCTGCCAAGGTACTGTCCCCACTCCATTAAAATAATTGAGGTACTCCTCCCTCACTTTTTTGGCCCATCCAGAGGCTGTTTCTAGAACCCTTGATGTTGCCACAGAGGTCCAATATTCATTATCCTCAGGATGGTCTGGGTCATCAGGCATTGCTGTGCTCACTGTTGGGTGTTTTTATGCCTCAGAAAGTTATGGATGACACAGCAATCCAAGACGACCCAGTCTATCTTGTCCTCTCACAGGTTTATGGCTGTGTGGAATATCCAGAAGCAGTTTCTGAGGATCCCAAAGGCTTTCTCCACAATCCTCAATGCCCAAGATAGCCTGTAATTATAGATCCGCTTCTCATTGGTCAGGCCCCTCTATGCATACAGCTTCATATGAAGTGCAAAGCCTCGTTAGCCACGAACACAAAATTTAGCCCAAGCTTCATCTCAGTTGATGGTAACTTGAGAGTTTTAGCTACGAACCTGTCATAGAAGGCTATCTGCTTGAAGGACCCTCCATCTGAAGCACTTCCATCCTTGCCAACATCCACAAAAATAAATTCATGATTAGCATTGACCACTGCCATTATGACAATACTTAACAACCCCTTGTAATTATAATAAAATGAACTGGAGTTGGCTTGCCATCAATAGCTCCCCCGCAGTTAGGGAAGTTCTAGCTTTGCTCAAACTCATCAGCAATACTTTTCTATTGCTCAATGGTAGAAGGGAACCAACAGGGGAGAAAAAATATGTCAGTATTTAGTTTTTAAAATAAGTTCATTAATTTACAGACTTCCAAACCTGACCTGGAAGAAATTGTGGAGTCAACAATACGACATCTTAAAGAGAGTGATGCAGACACCCAGGCTGAGTGCAGCACTCCAACATAGCCACCCACTGAGAAGATCAAAAAAAGAGGAAAATACAAGCACCTATTGCTGCAGCATCCTTTATTTCTAAAGTGGAGAAGGTGCTGGATACCCCCCCAGACCGCTTGAGCTTTTTTGGCTCATATATGGCCAGTACACTGAAGCTAGTCCATGAATCTCAGTAAGTTAAATTTGAGCGGATATGTAACGATTTGCTCACTAGGGCAAGATGGAATACTCTGACCTCAAATACAAGGATTTATGAGTTCCCATTCCAGCCCATTCTGCCATAAGCAACAGCTCCCTCCCTCCAGCCATCCATTCAGCCCCACCCTTATACTCACCCCCACCCATCAGTTCGCCCACACCCCTCAAACACAATGAGGGCTTCAACCCCATCATATCCTCCCTCCCCCACCATCTCCTTCACCCCCTCATGTCAATAAGTCTTCAGCTTTGGGTCAAGTCTTTTCTGTATGAGACTCATGAAGATGACCCTAAATTCTTTATTTTTTATTAAATATGTAATTTTGTGATCAGCACTGTCGAGCATGTTATAAAAATGTTTAAATGCCAATTGTTTTAATAAATGTGCCTTTTATCCATTTAATTGTGTTTCTTTGCACTGATGTGCCAAAGTATATGTCTTAATTTATATTTGTTACCATAGAAAATAGAGAAGTTTGTATATAAATATTTTTTTTGCACAAAAAAATGTGTTTGCACCTCCTTTAGTGAGTACCCAACCTTACAGCTACAGTTGTTATTCTGCTCTTATTTAACAATAGTTTCCTACACATCTAAAGCTGGGTACACACTGACAGATACATTGGCCGATCAATTGATATATATCTGCTGCCCGTCGGCCAGTGTGTACCTGCGATATGTTGGTGTGCTGCACAGCCAATGGACAGATATGTCTGCAGACATATCTGTCCATCGGCAAGTGTGTACAGGCGGTCTGCAGATACACAGCGGCAGCCACGAAGAGGGGGACAGGACATGCCCCCATCCCGCCCACTGGCCACCGGATCCCGCCCCCAGGCTACCGTGACCCATGGGCACAAGCAGATGATGGCCATTTAGTGTGTATGAACGACCATTATCTGCAGATATATCTGTCAGGTGTGTACCCACCTTTACACTGTGTACTTATTGGGCAGTAGCATGGTTACATTTATTACCATATTATTTCATTTGCTCTATTGCATGTTACAGTATTTATTTTCAGTACTTTTTTTTGATTGTACTTAAATGTACACAGTACTGGAAACCTCTTTTTTTGTAACATTTTTAAATCTTAGCACTAGTCCCAGAAAGGAGATGAATTCATTCAAATCATTCCAGAGAGTAAAAAAATACTGTAATACCTCTTTTCCACCAAAAACCCAGGTCCGACCTGGGTTTTTGGACATGGTTCCAACCCTGGTCAGACCCAGGTCAGACCCATTTACACTGCACCTTTGATCTGGGTTACTCCCAGGTCAGCCCTGTTCACACTGAACTCAGGTCTGCCCTGCTAAACCTGTGAGGTCATAAAAAGTGGGAGGCGATTGCTCCACAACCACCAATCAGCTCATTTTAGGCATGATCCAGGTCAGATAACCCGGGATGCACCGTTTACACTGCACCATTTCCTGGGTCCATCCTGGGTCCAACCCTGGTAGCTACCTGGGTTGGATTGCAGGGTCATTGACCCAGGTTATTTTTCAGGGACCCTTTTACACTGAGCTGCGACCCAGGTAGACCCAGCAAAAACCCAGGTTTTTGCTCTGGTGTAAAAGGGGTATAAGTGTCTGAAGATTTTTCCAGAGTGTGCAAACTATTATTAGTTTTGCATCAACTTGTAACTTTAGGTGAGTATGGCTGCTTTTTTCTTAGTAACTGTACTGTACTGTACTGTACTTGATTGTAGGCTCCCTGATATGTGTGAAAATAAATGTTTTATAACTGCTGGATACATGGACAATCAGATTAATTCTTGTAGTTCTGCTATCAATCAGATGATTTTAGCTTGTTAGGACTACAATGCAGGCAATTCTTTAATAGTGAACAGAAGGTCATTTTTAATGATACCAATAAAGTTTGTTTTATGCACCACAAGTGAATAGCTTGTCATATCTACCTTACTCATACAAAAAGCACTTGGAATGCCATGATCAGTTTACTGAAAAGCTATAGTTATTGCAAAGGATGTCTGGCTGTCTAGTTGCCGGAGCATACCCTAAGTGTTATAAGTGAGCACTATCAGATTCTTTGTTTTTCACTCACCTCATTGAAACAATCTTGGCTATTTATTAATAGTGTGCAAAATCACCCACTATACACCAAGCAATTTGGAAATTAACTCTAGTTGCTATGAGATTTTTTTGTACAGTTGAACTTTTGCACTGTTTATAAATAGCCTTAATACTTTCTCATTGTATAATAGCCAATCACAATTTAAAAACAACAGAAGCAAATAATCCAACATTTCCTTTCTCTCTTAATTTGCAGTTAATAGAGTAAGGTAAACCTTGATGATTGCATTATGTGAGTTTCTGCACATGTAACATTTACATACACTTCAAACTAAATTACAAAAATGAATAGTTAAGCAAATGAAATATTTTTAAGGCAGAAATGGACCTTTTATGTGTGTCAAATTTTAAGATTTTAAGAGGTATGATTCTTAGCGGTAAATTCAGAAAGAATTGTGTCTGATCGAGTTTTGCCATTTTTAAACTCGATTTGCATAGCTGAAACTTAGATTATTATAGGCTTCAGAAACACTCAAATTTACTTAGAAGTGTGTTTAGCTGCAATCATGTTTCCAATTGTGTATCAGATTGAGATTACTCAACCAAGTTTGCAGTGTCTGACAGCAGCCAAACTCTCCTGAACAAGCAGCCTGCACATTTTATACCCCTTTTCCACCTAAATTCCGGGTCTGACCCGGAGTTGGAACAAAGTTCCTATCCGGATCAGACCCGGAATTTTGCCGGCGCTGACTCGGGATACTCCCGAGTCAGCGCCGCTCACACCGCAGTCGGGTCTGCATAGACCCGGCTTTTGCGGAGTGAAAGTGGATGCTTGGAGATGACGTAATCTCCAAGCGCCACTGAAGCCGGACCAATCGGCCGGCTAGCAGCGCACTCCAGGTCTTCGTGACCCAGAGTGCGCTGTTCCCATAGCAGGGTTTCACGGGCTACGCCCATGTTAAACCCTGCTAGTTACCTGGGTTGGATTGCCGGGTCACTCGACCCGGCGATCCAACCCTCTGCCCTTTTACACCAGGGAGCTGCCCGGGTTAACCCTTCAAAAACCCGGGTTTTAGCTCTGGTGTAAAAGGGGTATAAGTGAGATTTGTGGAGGCTGCTTGTGTTATACTTGTAAAAAAAGGGTTAATTTAAAAAAAAACTGACAAAGGCCCTCATTCAGAGCCGCTCATAAGCGGCCGTACGCTCGTAGCGGTCCGATGTTGTCAAACCATGCATGCGTCGGTGTAACAGTGCGCATGTGCGTATGGCTGATTGCGATAATTTTTTCAGTCATTCGTCGAATAGCGAACAGGAAGTGACATGTCAAATGTGATTGACAGAACTGTCCATTTTGGGGCGGTGACGGGGGTGGAGATTGGAAAACGCAGGCGTGGCGAGGCGTTTTTTGGGCGTACATACATTATCTGATGCAAACGGCCAATGTGAACTGAAAAAGTGTTACTTCACTGTGTGATCAACTTTCCATTCAAACTGCTCGCTTAGCTTGTGGTCTGGTATTCTCTACCACAATGACGATAGTCTCTTCGTTCCTCCCGCGGCTCATCGATGGTTTTCCGATTGATCAATTGAGGCCTCAAAAACAATCAGTTTCGAATTGCAAAAATGCTTGTAAGGTGTTTAGCAAATAGCCTTTTGTTACTAGCAAAAAACCGTACGCAGGTGAACTACTCAGCTGCTAATTTCTGGGTTAGACATCAATTAGCTTACAAATTTATTTTACCTTTGCGTGTTTTTGCCAAATTTCTTTTTTTTTTTAGGGCAACAATATTGTACGCAGGTTTGTTGGTTTTTTTCATTTTTTAGGGGCCAAGAAAACAATTGTCCTTTTTTTTTTAGATAAGTGTTAATTAAAACTCCTAAATGGTTTTTAACCCTTGCTTTTTTAAAAAAAAAATAATGTTTACATTTCCGTTGTATTGTTTGTAATTTTGTTAGTGGGATTACCTTTTAACCAGTTTTGGAATGAATTAACAATAGATTTTTTCAGTTTTAAAAATTATTTTTATTTTGATACACAATTTTTTTTAAGTGTTTTTTTCAAAAATAAAATATGGATAACTCTAAAAAAAAAAAAAAATTATAGAAATGCACAAACAAAAAGAGTGGCATTTTCAAACCACAAACAAACAAACATAATTTAAAAACAATTCACAAGAAGGGAGAGGGAGGTTTTGGCCATTAAGGAATATGGGGCAAATACAGAAGGAATGTGAGAAATTTAGCCAGTGCTGTTATCGCCTTTTGGCCCATTTGGCCGGGGTAGGGAGGGAGCCTGAACTGGTCCGGGAGGTCCTTCGGCTGGCCTGTCCAGAGGCAGATGTTGGGGCCTCTGGACTAGGCATAGGGCTAGGCACAATTAGAGGGTTGGCAGTTGTTGTGCCAGAGGTGGAGGATCCTGATGTTCCGGCAGGAAGGGAGGCCGGCTCCAACATCTGCTGGCGAATGAGCTGCTCCAGGGCATTTGCAATCCGGATGTTCGCCCCAGTATTTGCCTCCAGGGCCTGAGCAATGGTCACGTTGGCCGCAGCACTTTGCTCCAGGGTCTGCGCCACCCGTAGCAGACTGGCATCCAGCTTCACCAGAATCTCAGTGTGCTGATCCGTTTTAATATTGAGATCAGTGAGGAGGGCCACTGCCTGTGAGGGGGATTGCCATGGACTGTCTTCCACACGGTCCCCAGCCGGATCTACTGGTTCCTCCCCTGCAGAGCCAGCTGAAGTTCTGCGGCCAAAGCTCCCCTCTGGAGCAGACTCATCCGCCTGTGTCTCTGTGAGAGAAAAAAGAGAAAACAATAACATTATAATCTAGATATTATCCAAAACACATTTCGGTGTTATTAACATTACTACATTTACCTGAGGCAACATGAGGAGCCGCAAAGTCTGGCATGTCGGTATCCATGTTCGACATGCCAAACACCTCCTCATCCTGCATACACCCCTGTGCCATCTCCTCCAAATCAGTGAGCTCCAGTGCCACAGGGGTGGGACCCCCACCTGTCCCCCCTACATGCCTAGCCCTATCAGCCAGTTTTTGCTTCAGCCGATATTTGAAATCGCTCCATCTGTGGGTTAAAAAGTTGGCATTATTCCTGCAGTATTTGGACCTGTAAACACTTTTTATTAAAATGTAGTTTGTATGTACCGGCGTTTGTCAAACTGGGTTGCTCGTTCAAACTCACCAACCCTATTGACAGCACTGGCTATGTCATCCCACATTTTCCATTTCTGGCTTGCACCCATATTCCTTGCTGCCTGGGGCAGGGTGTCAACGCACATTTGGATCAAAACCGCCATCTCCGTTCTTGTGAATTGTGGCTGGCATTTTTTTTTGGTGGCTTTTCTTGGCCTGCTAGGGCCAGCAGCCTCTTCCATTACATCCTCAACACCTTTTTGGTATTTGGAAATAACATTTTTAATGTAAAATGTGCCTAAAATGTTGGTTCTACAAAATCCTTTAGGGCCAAAAATACAAATACTTACCTGGCGCCTTTTGGCCAGTGCTTTGCTGCTCTGTAGCCATTTTGGAGTTTCAGGTCTCACTACAACAGACCAATTGGGGTTTTCAGTGACGTTTTTATACATGCGTCAGCATTATTCGGCTGCATTATTGATTGTGCGCTCCTATTGTCCGTCCATAATTTGAGCGGGAAAATAGAATATTTATGGCTTGGTGTGACTCAAGTCCAGGTGGTGGGTGTGGAATGTTGGAGGTTTGACGGAGGAGGTGTTTGTGTGCGAATTTTGTAGTGCGGAGTTTGGAGTTTTCGAGTGTACTTAATTTTTTTCCGTTCGCTTTTTTTTTATTGTTTACCTTTTTATTTTGGAGTTTTTGAGTAAGTCTTTTTCAAAACCACCATAAACAATAATAGTAAATATTTAAAAAATGTTAGTACTTATGTTTTTTTTTTAAAAAATTTTACAGTTAATTTGGCCTTGCCCCCTTGACGTTTTTGGACTTTGGGTTATTTGTCTGTTTTTGGTAATTGTTTTTAGTTTCATGAAGTTACAATTACGATGTGTTGGTCTTCGCCTATGTTTCGCTAAGTATTTTTTTTGGGGTTGTAGGACCAATCATGTCTTCCCACTAAATATAGCGTACTCTTTTGCGAAATATTGTTTGAATTTTTAACTGAACGTACTATTTAGCACACTAATGTCTCCTTATTGAACTGTAAAAGTTGCGTAATATTTAACGAACTCATGTGTCTCTCTTTAACTGTAAAAAATGCCTACTTTTTAGCGCACTAATGTTTCCTTATTGAACTGTAAAAGTAGCGTAATATTTAACGAACTCATGTGTCTTGTTTTAACTGTAAAAAATGCATACTATTTAGCGCACTAATGTCTCCTTATTGAACTGTAAAAGTAACGTAATATTTAACGAACTCATGTGTCTTGTTTTAACTGTAAAAAATGCATACTATTTAGCGCACTAATGTCTCCTTATTGAACTGTAAAAGTATCGTAATATTTAACGAACTCATGCGTCTTGTTTTAACTGTAAAAAATGCGTACTATTTAGCGCACTAATGTCTCCTTATTGAACTGTAAAAGTAGCGTATTATTTAACGAACTCATGTGTCTTGTTTTAACTGTAAAAAATGCATACTATTTAGCGCACTAATGTCTCCTTATTGAACTGTAAAAGTAGCGTAATATTTAACGAACTCATGTGTCTTGTTTTAACTGTAAAAAATGTGTACTATTTAGCGCACTAATGTGTTTTTATTATTTCAGTGTAAAATCATGTTTGACCACTAAATGTAGTGTGTGTTTTCCCAAACTAATGTGTGCTCCCTTCTCTTTTTTTTAGGCCTAAAAAATGTGATCACAATCCAAGTTTGCCCAATAATAACTAAATATATTTTCAACTTTTGAAATGTAGGTTGTTCGACTAATGACAAGACCCCGACCTGTAAGCATCTTGGATTTCTTAAAAAAGATAAGTATATTTTTCTTTTCAAATTTTTGGAAAATAACTACCTGGCTTACCATTTCAGGTTGATGTTGGTCGTATTATCTTGGCCATGGTACCAGAACCCGATCAGCCTCAACTTCGTCCCAGGTGTATGCCTCGTAGGCATGCAAGGCCCCAGATATATAGAACATGTGTCACCCTTTTTGGAATGCCTGATGATGAGGTTTTACGATGATACCGTCTTCCTCCACAAATCATCCTAGACACTATCTCATTAATAGAGAGTGATCTTGAGCGGCAAATTAACAGTCCTACAGCAATACCACCACTTACGCAATTAATGTCAGTGTTACATTTCTGTGCCTCAGGATCCTTTCAAACCACAGTGGGAATAGTTGCCGGAATCTCCCAATCCTCCTTTTCAAGGATCCTGAGGGCAGTGATGGAGGCCATTTTCAAACACCTCCATCATTTTATTAATATGCCATTGGATATGGGTTCCATTAGTGTGGCGAAGGCCAATTTTTACCAAATAGCTGGCTTCCCACACATCATAGGGGTTGTGGATGGCACTCACATACCACTTCAGCCTCCAGCAAGGCTGGAGGATATTTATAGGAACTGAAAACACTTTCATTCCCTGAATGTAATGGTGGTATGTGATGCCTCCCTCCAGATCCTGTCCCTGAATTCCAAATTCCCCGGGAGTGCACATGATTCCTTCGTCATCTGGCAATCAGGGATTTGGCCCAAATTAGACAACCTACAAGCTGGTGATGCGTGGCTTCTGGGTAAGTTGACACCTTCAGTTGAAACCAATGCAAAGCTTGTTACACAATGGTCCTGATTGTTGTATTTGTCTTTTCACAGGAGATAGTGGTTACCCTTGCACGCCATGGCTGCTCACTCCTTATTTGGATCCCACACCAGGGCCACAAAGTGAGTTTAATTCCGCACTTACAGCCACCAGGCAGGTGGTGGAGCACTGTAACCGCCTTTTAAAAGGCCGATTCAGATGCCTCCACCGCTCTGGTGGCGAACTCATGTATTTGCCAGCTATGGTTTCTAAAATTGTGGTCCTGTGTGGGATATTTCACAACATCGCCATAAAGAGTGGTGTCCCAATGCAGCCAGAGGAGGCCTTGCCTGAGGAGGGCCCCCCCGAGGTTGGTCAGAGGTCAGTATGTGGGGGGGCCATACGCGATGATGTAAGTTACAAGCACGTGTAACCTGGGCCAAAACAAACACATTTTCGTAATGGCTAATCCTGTAATGGTTTAAATTGTTAAGTATTTTAACAGGCTTTGTGGCTAAAAACAAACACCAAAGGTTTTATGGTGAAACAGTATGTCTTCTAAACTAGGCCTGAGCAGTTTTGAATTTATATTTACATTACCCACCCAAAGGTAGCAAAAAAAATCTGGTATTTCTACAAGCCTATTGGTATTGTTAGGTGTTTAATGTGCCAGCTTTCATACTTACTAGCGCTTTGTCAAATCTAATTTACCTCACTTTAAAAAACATGCTCAAATAGTCGACTTAGGGAAGGTTAAACAATGTAATATTTACAGACAAGGAACGAGACTTGTTAAAATACAACGCAATTTTAATTGAACACATATTATTTGTGGGTGAAAACAAAAAAAATAATTAACGACGAAGGTCCGCCGACATTTGGTCAAGGACCACAAGCATGGCAATTAGATGTGCCCGCAAGGCTTGCAATCCTGCCTGCATTGATTGCAGCCGCCTCTGGTCCTCTGTGGGAAATAAAAAATGTGTGGATTAATAAAATGACACCTTATATTAGATGTTTTAAAAAAAAAAATAAGACTATAGTTTAAACAAAGATACAGTTTATTTGACAAAAACAAAGTAATGGCAAATACAAAGATGGTAGAAAAAACAACTTAAAAATTTACACACAAAAAGCAAACCCAAAGAAGGGCGAAGTACACCAAAAAAATACATATGTTGGTACGTTAAACAAGAAATACACAAGTATGAGTGTTTTGATATGTGTCAGTGGTAAACATCCAAGACATTGTCTAGAAAAAAAAAAAATTCCAAAAATTTGAAATAATGAAAAATTTAGAAATGCACAGGCAAAAGGACATCACCCAAAAAGCCAAAAAAGCAAAAACAACCATAGTTTAAAAGGGAAACATACCGGTCATCTGTATTCCGGCTCTTGGAGCCCCTACATCCTCCTCCTCTGAGGTGGGCCAGTGCTGGTCCAAAGAAGGAGGGGAGATTTGGCTCATGGAGGAGGGTAAAGAAAAGAGAGGGGGGGAGGGGAGAGTGAATAAAAAAGAGGGGGGGAGGGGAGGTTGAATTTTGCAGGTTTGGAAAATTGGGAGAGGGAGGGGCCTCAGGTACTGGCCGGTCTGGGGTGGAGGGGGAATTGGGGGAAGGTTGGGGAGAGGAGTTTTGGCTGGGAATGGGTGATAGGGGATGAGCCCGTCGTCTCCTTCGAAGTCTATGCCGGAGTCTGCGCTCATCCCCTAAATGATGGATGAAAAATGTTTAGGATTTTTTGGGGGGGTTTGGGAACAAATGTACCACACCAAAAATGTAAAAACAGTACAACAACTGGAAACATGCACACGCAGGTAGGGACGTAAAAAAAGACCACAAAATAAAAAAAGACACTTGCTTCTATCTGCATCCGCAAACATGCCAGCAGGTGTGGCGTGCGGCAGTGCAGATCCGACCACCTGCACTCTAACTGCCCGATATTTCAGTGACAGCCGAAGGAGCGCAGGCGGTGGCAAACCTCCGTGTAGGCCATATGCTTCAGGCGGTTGGTGATGGGGGAGGCTGGCTTGTAACCCACCGGTCCATCACCTCGGTGAGGACCAATAGCTCCCGCCTAGTAAATGCGGAGGCTCTCATGATGGCAATGATTTTTTTTACACAAAACAGTTTTAATAAAGGCCATAGAAAAAATTTGATAATGTACTTTGTAAATTAACAGGAACCATTCTATTGGTTATTGTATGAGTCATGTGTCCTACATGCTCAAAAATATAATGTGAGTTATGACAGGCTTCATGCAGTGACATGCGTAAGCTAATTTAAATAAACAAATTAAAACACTAAAATATGCCAATCACAAACACAGGAAACCAATAGTATCATTCGTAAAAACAAGTAATTTTGATAAAGTAAACCATTGGTGAAACCGTACGTATTCTGCGGGAAAAATGACACACACTGACAAGAATAAAGTTTATTGAAATTGAAAAAAAAAAGATTGAAAACATGTGAAGAGCAATTAAGCTAATTTATATATTGATTGGCATGAAACGATTCAAGTATGTTTGCAGAATGAAAGAGCAGGTAATCGAAATCTGACAGGCCCACTTCCGGAATTGACTTGTGCGAGCATCCAAAGCAACCAAAGAGGAGATGAACGGTCGCTATTTTGAACGGTCGCAAGCTAGAGGAGGGGTTGGGAGAATATGGGGCGGAAGGTTAGCTACGAGCGAACATATGAGCGAGCGCTTAAATTTATTTTTTTTTGCTCGTACGGCGGACGAGCGAATGGCCACTTGCGTCCAGGTCTGAATCAGGCCCAAAATCCCCACCAAAAAGCATAACCAGCCCCGGGTGACTTAGCCAGTCCTGGTTTTTAAAAATATGGGGAAAATAATGTGTAGGGTTCCTCCGTATTTTTGGAACCAGCACTGGGCTGCAGAGCCAGTCCTGGTTTTAAAAAAAGGGGAAAAAAATTGCGTAGGCATCCCCCTATTTTTAAAACCAGCACTGTGCTCAAATCCAACCAAAGTGTAATGCCACAGCCAGGGAAGCTTTTCACCGGGTCTCCCCGGCCAAAGCATTATCACCCCAAGCCAGTCAGTCCAAGCTGTAGATCTCAGGGGAGGTGGGCCCCCCAATAAAGGGGTCCCCCCTCTGCCGAGGACCCCAGGCCTAAGCTGAAGCCCAGGGCTCTTTCCTGCACCCCTGGAGTGGTGGGTGCAGGGGTATTAGCAGTGAAAATAGAGTAAAACTATTTTTTACAGTGGAACTACAGGTGCCAGCGTGCCTGCCCTTTTGCACTTGTGGAACTACAAGTGCCAGAAGGCAGCCGGCACCTGTACTCCCACTGTTATAAAACCACAAGACACACGCCATAGATTGTAAAATGTATTACACACATACCTACCACACTGCTACCAGCTGTTCGGTCCCCTTGTCCATGTAGAATTCCAATGAGTTACCTGTAAAAAAAAAACCTAAACTCACATACCTCCTGGCGTAGATTCGGTCCTCTTCTCCAGTAGCATCCAATGGGTCTTGTTAAAACAAAAAAACAACTGTTCCATTCCACCTCAGACAAGTATAGGTATATGTGTTATCACATATACCTATACGGCGTGGAATGACAGAAGACACTATTCTTCTGAAATTCTCATGGCCCACCAGCCAATCAGAGGCCGCTTTACATGTAGTGGCTGCTGATTGGCTGTGAATCACGTGTCTGTCTGTTGCACATCACCGGGCCCCCAAGTGCATCACCGCAAACTTTCTCTCCACTGTTTCCCCTGCACCCATGAGTGGGGGTTAAACCCCCTTGCCTTTGGGGGCATTTGGCACAAAGCCAATTAATCCTGCCTCATTTATTTCCATTGTGTCACCTCAGCCTTGATGATCCCCATATTTCCCTGCCACCGGGCCGCCACAAACACTCCCATTAAAATGTTATGCCCCTTACCATTCGACCCCCCCTCTGTCCCACCAGCCACCATTCCCCACTCTGGTGCAGTATGTTTCACCCGCTGCATACCCCATCTTTGACTCCTTTTTATACGGGACAGCACCTTACTACCAGGCATATCAGCTGTCTCTTCCCTGGCCACACTCCATAGCTGCATATTCCCAAACCTCTCAGATGCACCAAGCCCCTCATCCCCTTTCTTCCCCCCTAACCCCACAGCTCCTAGCACCAGCACCCCTTCCCCCGCTGGCTACAGCATCCCCTGCTCCATCTCCTGTGGAGGGACTTTCTGTTCCACTTGACTCAACAGTTATTCCTTTGAGCTCCCAGGTCACAGTTTCTGAGCATTCCAGGTCACATGGATGGAAGGTGTGGTACTGACAGCAAATCAAGTCATGGTGGGACATTTGGTGGACACAGGAGGCAGCATCCGGGTCCGGGGAGCATGGTGTTATCCCATCGCACAGCATGCATTTCCCATCCACTGATGATTCCAGCAATTCTTCCAGGTCATCTGAAAGGCCACACAAGCTCATGTGTTACTTAGCACACAAAATTAAGGGAAAGCGGGGGAGCGCTAGGAGGTTTAGCAAAGTGTCAGCAACTAAGGTACCAGATGCAGCAGGAGATATAGGGCTTGATCCAGGTTGGTTTGCAAGGCTGCATTTGCATGCAGCCCACTCGCTGCTAAAAAATGCTAATGAATGCAATTGCACGGCAACTACAGCTCTATACCAAGATGCCCACCACTGTATAAAGCTGCCCACTTACCATGACATGCATCCACAAGTCAGCAAAAACATTGGTAACATCAAGTAACATCAAAACTATCTGCATAGTTGTGGTTGCCCTGATCCTACCACACAAACTGTTACATTTCCTGTCGCTATCTAGACTTCTGCCAGCGTACGCTATCATAGAGATTTAATTATGCATGCCCCTGTAATGATGTTTAAATGCCCATGCCCAGTCATGCCTGTGTTTCTCTGACCGTCCCCTGTCACCACCCTCAAACGGTCACTTCCAGTCAATCACTGCGTGAGGAGTCTGCATACAGGGACAGGTCAAGGAGAACAGTGCAACGAGCAGCGCGGAGGTGTTAAGTAAAGCACCTTCACCAGTTGAATTAAGGGTTTGAAGAGATGGTTGGGAATTTATCCACTCAGGGAGGAAGCTGCCTTTTTGTTACATGATTTTGGTGGGGGCTTTCGTTTACCTTTGATGCGAGAGATTTCAGTGGTATCTTATAGAAATTTTAAATCAGCGTGCAATCATCCAGAAGTCGTTAGAGGTAAGATTGAGGCAGAATTTAGGTTGGGACACATGTGTGGCCCTTTTTCTTCCCTTGGAGGATTTATGTGTATCACCTTTAGTGGTAGTGCCAAAGAAGGAACTGGGTAAATTTAGGCTGATACAGCATCTCTCTTACCTGGATGGAGGGTTGGTCAACTACACCTTACATCCGTCAGATTGCCGCTATGTTTACCAATCTTTTGAACAGGCCCTGTAAATAGTACAAGGTTTTGGAAGGAGGGCTTAATTAGCTAAGGTGGATATCAAATCTGCCTTTCAGCTTTTGCCCATTTACGCTCAGTCATTTAAATGTATGGGGTTTAAAGTAGCGGGGCTTTATTACGTTGACAGATGTCTGCCAATGGGCTGTTCCATTTCTTGTTCTTTTTTTGAGTGTTTTAATTCTTTTTTGCAGTGGTGCATCCAGGCAGCTCCTGGACCTACTAGTGTTTCCCACTACCTGGACGGTTTTCTGTTAGTGGGGCCGGCAGATACCCGGATTTGCGAGGTTTTACTGCTTTCCTTGCAGGCCTTGTTTGCAGTTACGGGAGTCCCAGTTGTTCATGACAAGACGGAGGGTCCAGTTATGTGGCAGTCTTATTTATGTTTAGAAATCGATACCTTGCTAGGATTATGCCGCTTCCCAATGGAGAAGGTGCGGCATTTGGGGGAGTTGCTAGAAGTTTTAGTGAAAAAGGTCTCAATTAAACAGTTGCAGTCACTGATGGGTCTCCTTAATTTCACCTGTAGAGTCATACCTATGGGTTGGGGTTTCTGTAGATGGCTGGACAAAGCCACAACAGGGGTTAGGAAGCCTCACAACCTCATCAGCATATCGCAGGATCTGAGAGAGGATTTGCGAATTTGGATGGAGTTTTTGGGCAAAATCAATGATGTTCGGTAGCCAATTCTGGACTTTATCTTTTTACAGATGTGTCCGGTTCCTTTGGTTTTGGTGCTTTTTTGGAAGGGGAGTAGTGCATTGAACCTTGGCCAGAATCTTGGAGGGTTCTGGGCCTGACTAAGAACATCCTGCTTCTAGAGCTTTTCCTGATTGTAGTGGCTGTTGAGCTATGGGCTAACAGGTTTTGCAATAGATAATCCTGTTTTGGTGCGATAGCTTAGGCATGGTGCAGGCTGTCAAGAATCAAAGGGCAGAATCTCCCCGGACCTTGCAGTTTTTGAGGCATTTGACACTGCTTCGAAATAGAGGATGCTCTATCTCATTCCCAGTGGGACAGGTTTCATTCTCTTGCTCATTTCGCTAGTTTACATGGTTTAACCTGTCCCTCCTATGTCTGCCAGATCATCGCGCTGGCAGCAAGGGCCTCACACTGAAGTCACTGGCCCCTAGTACCTTAAAGATTTACATGGTGGTTTAGGATGGGGCGGTTTTCTTGGCTTCCATGAGCGGGGAAGGTAAGATTGTTGATGATTGTATGGTAGAGTTTGTCTGGAACTGACATGAAGGGGGTCGTTCCAAGGTGGCTATGTCTGCAGCACTATCCGGTATCTCTTATTTTTCCAAGTTGTATGGTTTTGCAGATCCGGCCAAATCATTCATACTAACCAAGGAATTTAAAGGGTGGGCGAGGGAGCATCCTAGAGCAGGCAATACACGAAGACCCATTGACCTGGTCCTTTTAAAGGATTTGATTGTGGCAGTAACGGGGGTTGCTTTAGGCAAATATGAAGCAGACCTTTTTAGTTTATCCTTTTCATTAGCTTACCTTCGGGCTTTTTGATTTGGCGAGCTAGTGGCAGCTAGTAAGACTTCCACGCTGTCAGGATTAATTTTTAATAATGTGATAGTTAAGCTGGCATTAATCATATGCAAAATACATAGATCTAAGATGGATCAGCTGGCCAGGGGGTGATGAATTTCTGTTCCAGCGCATGCAGATCCCATGATTTGCCCAGTTGCTCTTGCAGGGCACTTTAAATATGTTCACCCACCAGGTCCCGCGAAGTGGCTTATCCATGCTTATCTGACTTCTTTGTCCTGGTTTCAGATTACAAGGGTGTTTCACAATTGTCTTATTGCTTTAGGTTTGCCTACGGAGATTTTGGGACTCATTTAGGATAGGGGAGGCAACTTGTTCAGCGGTTGCAGGTGCTTCCTTCAATACATTAAAACAGGTTGGTGGAAGTCATCAGCTTATAAAACCTATTTAAGAGGGGATCAGTAGCATAAGTAGTTGTGCTCCTTGTGAGTTTGTTGGAAAACCCAGGGACCTTATGCCTACTGTCACTTTGGAGGTTGAAGGGCTATTCAGTTTTGTCCTCAAAGAGGTTTTGTTTTTCACCATCATCTGGGTAACTCAACTATTGTTTCCCTTTCCTTGGGCTAGTTTGTTGTTGTGTAAATACTAATTACTGACTAGGTGAACTTTTTTACAGAGCTGTCCAAGAGTGCTAACTGTCGGGTGTGGTTTGTGGGGCATTTACTGGGCTAACCAGAACCCATTAGCATTACAGGCCCCATGTTTGTTGGTAACAATGTGCATTGGTGGATTCCAAGGAATGTGCTGGAATTGCCTGCCAGATGCCTTATGGGTGGCAGAGGAGAAGTTTGGGGCCCCTGACTGGGTGGTCATATGCTTGGAGGGCAATGTTTTGGGGACGTGCAAGGACATTGAGCTGATACACGCTATTAGGGATGACTTGCAGGTGCTCGTCAATTATTGGCCTGATGTCGGGGTTGCGTGGTCAGATATTGTCCCACAACAGTTTTGGAGGGGATCGCAGGGTGGTGCAGCATTAGACCGAGTCCGTCAGCAGGTCAATATGGCAGTTCCACATTTTGTCAGTAGCGTCAGTGGATCCTTCATACGGCACCCACATTTGCGTTACGAGGAGGAGAGCTTTTATAGGCCCAATGGGGTACACCTCACGGACATGGAGCTAGGGCTGGTTATCAGCAACCTCTGCAGTTTCCTCTAATGTTCAAGAGGGTCACAGTTTGGTGGCGGCCCTGGTTCTATGACATAGGCTTTGGTGGGAAGCAGTGCTCCTGAGCTGCCTATTATTGGCGCAGGAGAGCCTAGGGTAGCATCTGTTCTTTGAGAGTGGCAAGTTAGTCACCGCCTAAAGAGGGGAACTAGTCTCCATTCCAAGGGCGGGGCCAAGGCTGTGGCAATTAAGGGGTGATGGTACTGCCTCAGGTCAGTCTGCACAGGATGGGGTTCCGCCCCTATTATTAAGTATTAGTATCCATCCCAAGGGCAAATGCAGGATTGGGGGTGCTTGTATATATGTGTATATATATATATATATATATATATATTTATATGTATACAGGTTGAGTCTCCGATATCCAAAATGCTTGGGACCAGGGGTATTTTGGATAATGGAATATTCCATATTTTGGAATATTTGCATATCAAAATGAAATATCTTGGGAATGGGACCCAAATAAATGCACAGAGTGCATTTATGTGTAATATACACCTTATACACACAGCTTGCAGGTCACTTTATACAATATTTTCAATAATTTTGTGGCTCAAACAAAATTTGTGTACATACAGTCAGGTCCATAAATATTGGGACATTGACAGAATTTTCCGATTTTGGCCTCTATTCACCACCACAATGGTTTTGAAATGAAACAAACAAGTTGTGCTTTAACTGCAGACTTTCAGATTTAATTTGAGGGTAATTACATCCAAATTGGGTGAACAGTGTAGGAATTACAACAGTTTCAATATGTGCCTCCCACTTTTTAAGGGGCCAAAAGTAATGGGACTATCAACTCAAAAGCTATGTCATGGACAGGTATGGGCTATTCCCTCATTATTTCATTATCAATTAAGCAGGTAAAAGGTCTGGAGTTGATTCTATGTGTGACATTTGCATTTGGAATCAGTTGCTGTAGACTCTCAATATGAGATCCAAAGAGCTGTCACTATCAGTGAAACAAGCCATCATTAGGCTGAAAAATCAAAACAAACCCATCAGAGAGATAGCAAAAACATTAGGTGTGGCCAAATCAACTGTTTGGAACATTCTTAAAAAGAAAGAATGCACCGGAGAGCTCAGCAACACCAAAAGACCCGGAAGACCACGGAAAACAACTGTGGTGGAAGACAAAAGAATTATTTCCCTGGTAAAGAAAAACCCCTTCACTACAGTTGGCCAAATCAAGAACACTCTCCAGGAGGTAGATGTATATGTGTCAAAGTCAACAATCAAGAGAAGACTTCACAAGAGTTAATATAGAGGGTTCACCACTAGATGCAAACCATTGGTGAGCCACAAAAACAGGAAGACCAGATTAGAGTTTGCCAAACAACATCTAAAAAAGCCATTACAGTTCTGGAACAACATCCTATTGACAGATGAGACAAAGATCAACTTGTACCAGAGTGATGGGAAGAGAAGAGAAGGAAAGGAACTGTTCATGTTCCAAAACATACCACCTCATCAGTGAATCATGGTGGTGGTAGTGTCATGGCGTGGGCATGTATGGCTGCCAATGGAACTGGTTCCCTTGTATTTATTGATGATGTGATTGCTGACAAAAGCAGGAGAATGAATTCTGAAGTGTTTCGGGCAATATTATATGCTCATATTCAGTCAAATGCTTCAGAACTCATTGGACAGCTCTTCACAGTGCAGATGGACAATGACCCGAAGCATAGTGCAAAAGCAACCAAAGAGTTTTTTAAGGCTAAAAAGTGGAATGTTATGCAATGGCCAAGTCAATCCCCTGACCTGAATCCAATTGAGCATGCATTTCACTTGATGAAGACAAAACTGAAGGGAAAAAGCCTTTTTAACAAGCAGGAACTGAAGACATTTGCAGTAGAGGCCTGGCAGAGCATCACCAGGGATGAAACCCAGCATCTGGTGATGTCTATGTGTTCCAGAATTCAGGCTGTAATTGCCTGCAAAGGATTTGCAACAAAGTATTAAAAAATGAAAGTTAGATTTAGGATTGTTTAGATTGTCCCATTACTTTTGGCCCCTTAAAAAGTGGGAGGCACATATAGAAACCGTTGTAATTCCTACACCGTTCACCTGATTTGATGTAATTACCCTAAAATTAAATCTGAAAGTCTGCAGTTAAATAACATCTTGTTTGTTTAATTTAAAAGCCATTGTGGTGGTGAATAGAGGCCAAAATATGAAAATTCTGTCAATGTCCCAATATTTATGGACCTGACTGTATATAAAATTCAGTTATGTTTCATATACACACTATACACACAGCCTGAAGGTAATTTTATACAATGTGCTTAATAATTTGTGCCATCATTGAACCATCAAAACTCAAAGGTTTCATTATCTCAGTCAAGCCCAAAAAATTCTGCATTTCAGAATATTATGTATTTTGGAATATTTGGATATGGGAGGCTCAACCTTGTATATATTATATAATCTCCAAACAAAATGAGGGTGCACTCACCAGACTTCATAGATATCAAAAAGATTTGTTTTATTTACATCATCTTAAAAGTACAGCCATAGTACAGCCATACATCGACGTTTTGGTCCCATGCTTGGACCTTTGTCAAGATGCAAGTACATACAACACTGAACATATAAATACACACACTAATTACATAATTAATGCAATTACATTGATCAAACACCTCCCTCATAAAATACCTATGTGGTACCTGTTACATGTATAATCAACAAACTGACAGGTTGTAAGGGGACTTGAATGATAAATCCAATGAGCACATCTAATAATACACATATTAAATTAACATCCAAAGCTAACCCACCGATTGTTGTTTAATCTGGTCAGACACGGAGCTCCCGTGTGCATTTCAAACCCTGCTCCTTCCTTCTCATGGAGCGCACACATCCTGGTTACCTGAGCGCTATGACGCTGTAACCAGGAAGTGGGCATGAGCATGTGACTCACCCTGAGTCATACTGATTAATGCTATTGACGATAGCTAGAAACGCCGCTGAATCACCTGACAAAATCACGCCCCCTTATTGCCATGGATATATATAAACAAAAAAACTTAATAACTATGTTATAACACTGTGCAAACACATTAGTAAACTAATATGTGCCAAATAGCACACATATTGAACAGACACAGATGGTAATAGGTCATATCTGCACACATCACATTATAGAACTACATGCAAATCTAATGGGCACAAAAAACCTTATTGGTGACACATAATCAAATGGTGTATTTACAATAATTTACCATGAATAGTCCATTCTAATATGGAAAAAGTGACAAAGATAAAATTAAAATAAACATGAAAAAATAAATGACACACAACCTATAGCTTCTCCATTAAAAAAATTAATCAAATAATGAAAAATGAAAAAATGATGAAAAAATGCTGGTGGTGCACCTATCATAAAAATGTCACAGAAACATACTCAGATGGGCTGCTTCATTAAGCCCCTTTGGGTGTATAGTATCAAGTTTATGAGTCCAGAACACCTCTCTCTGTAGTAACAATTTACCACGGTCTCCTCCTCTGCTTGGTGGTGGCACCCAGTCAATGATTACACATTTAAGACTAGATAGTGGATGTTTCATTTCGCAGAAATGTCGGGCAACAGGTTTATCGGAAGTCCCATTAGTCAACGCAGATCGAATAGAGGACCTGTGATTTGCCATACGCTCACGATATGATCTTATGGTTTTGCCAATATAATATAATGAACAATGGCAAATAAGAGCATATACTACATATTCAGTAGTGCTCGTAACTCTATGACGGATAGAGAATTTCCAACCAGTCCGTGGATGACAAAATGTCTGACCTGTGAGCATGCTTCTGCAGGTAGTGCATCCCGCACAACGATAGCATCCTGGTTTGGGAGCATTAAGCCAGCTCTGTGGAGTACCAACATTCGGCCGATCGGGTCACATCAAAATATCCTTCAGATTCCGCCCCCTCTTAAAACTCATTAGGGGTCTTTCAGGTAAATGTCCTTTGAGAACTGGATCTGATGCTACCACATGCCAGTGTTTGCATATAGCCCCTGCCACTATGGGCCCTGCTGTGTCAGTGATACAGAGATGAATGTATTAGCTAGGGGTTTGACTTTTGTGCCAACAAATTTTCACGATAAATTTTCATGGTCCATGGTGACCCTGGTATAATTTTTAAAAATAAATTGGATGTAATTCTCACCAATGCTTTAACTAACAGATGGATTGATGAGAACACTTTTGGTTTTTTAACAACAGAGTTTCCCATTTGTCCTATACTATATGTACTGCCGAAAATACATAAGCCCTTAAAAAAAAACCCTGGACGGCCTATCATTTCGGCCCGCAATTCTTTGTTTGCTCCCATTGCTCAATTTCTTGATAGTTTGTGACTGTGTATTGAAAACGGATAGTTATTTGAAGGATACAAATGACTTTATTGACATTCTATGTACCGTACCATTACAAGCTAGGGGCATTTTGGTGACTCTTGATGTCTCTTCCTTGTATCCAGTAATTCCCCATAACGAAGGCATTGCAGCTATCAGGAGAGCCCTAGAATAAACCCACAGGGGGAGTCCTCCTATTGATTTTTTATTGGAACTCTTGGAGTTAACATTGACGTGTAACTATTTTAAATTTGGCACCAGATACTACCTCCAAACCACTGGAACCGCTATGGGTAGTAACTTAGCACCAGCCTACGCGAACCTATACATGGACATGTATGAGAATCAGATCTGGTCCAGCGGTTTGAAGATAGTGTCTGTTTCTACGGTCATTTCATCGAAGGCATTTTTTTGATATGGAACAACACTGAGGAGGCGTTGTTAGAGATGTTCGAATTTCTGAATCAGCTTCACACCCCTATTAGACTAACTTTGAAATATGATCTTATGGAAATTGATTTTTTAGATGTAACTGTTTACACCACTGACCTAGGTTATGGGTATAGACTTTATAGGAAACCTACTGACCGCAATACGCTTCTCCAATACTCTAGTCATCATCCATATACTCTAAAAGACAATCTACCTGTGTCACAATTTATCAGAGTACTCCGTTATAATTCTGACTCAAGAATAGCTGAGATTCAGCTTAAGGAGATGTATGATCATTTCATTGCTCGTGGATATACTGTGAAAATTGTTAACAAATGTCTTACAAGAGCTAGACAGATCTTTAAAGATGGTCAAAATCCACGAAATGAATCTGACAGGATCCTTTTTTGGTTTGTACCACGTTCAACACACCAGGGCCCATAGTGGCTGGAGCTATACGCAAACACTGGCATGTGGTAGCATCAGATCCAGTTCTCAAAGGACATATACCTGAAAGACCCCTAATGAGTTTTAAGAGGGGGCGGAATCTGAAGGATATTTTGATGCGACCCGATCGGCCGAATGTTGGTACTCCACAGACCTGGCTTAATGCTCCCAAACCAGGATGCTATCGTTGTGCGGGATGCACTACCTGCAGAAGCATGCTCACAGGTCAGACGTTTTGTCATCCACGGACTGGTAGGAAATTTTCTATCCGTCATAGCGTTACCTGCACTACTGAATATGTAGTATATGCTCTTTTTTGCCCTTGTTCATTATATTATATTGGCAAAACCATAAGATCATTTCGTGAGCGTATGGCAAATCACAGGTCCTCTATTCGATCTGCGTTGACTAATGGGACTTCCGATAAACCTGTTGCCCGACATTTCTGCGAAATGAAACATCCACTATCAAGTCTTAAATGTGTAATCATTGACTGGGTGCCACCACCAAGCAGAGGAGGAGACCGTGGTAAATTGTTACTACAGACAGAGGCATTCTGGACTCATAAACTTGATACTATACACCCAAAGGGGCTTAACGAAGCAGCCCATCTGAGTATGTTTCTGTGACATTTTTATGAGAGGTGCACCACCAGCATTTTTTCATCATTTTTTTAATTTTTCATTATTTGATTAATTTTTTAATGGAGAAGCTATAGGTTGTGTGTCATTTATTTTTTCATGTTTATTTTAATTTTATCTTTGTCACTTTTTTCATATTAGAATGGACTATTCATGGTAATTATTGTATATACACCATTTGATTATGTGTCACCAATAAGGTTTTTTTGTGCCCATTAGATTTGCATGTAGTTCTATAATGTGATGTGTGCAGATATGATCTATTACCATCTGTGTCTGTTCAATATGTGTGCTATTTTGGCACATATTAGTTTACTAATGTGTTTGCACAGTGTTATAACATAGTTATTAAGTTTTTTTGTTTATATATATCAATGGCAATAAGGGGGCGTGATTTTGTCAGATGATTCAGTGGCGTTTCTAGCTATCGTCGCTAGCGTTAATCAGTATGACTCGGGGTGAGTCACATGCTCATGCCCACTTCCTGGTTACAGCGTCATAGCGCTCAGGTAACCAGGATGTGTGCGCTCCATGAGAAGGAAGGAGCAGGGTTTGAAACACACGCGGGAGCTCCGTGTCTGACCAGATTATACAACAATGGGTGGATTAGCTTTGGATGTTTATTTAATATGTGTATTATTAGATGTGCTCATTGGATTTATCATTCACGTCCCCTTACAGCCTGTCAGTTTGTTGATTATACATGTAACAGGTACCACGCAGGTGTTTTATGAGGGAGGTGTTTGATCAATGTAATTGCATTAATTATGTAATTAGTGTGTGTATTTATATGTTCAGTGTTGTATGTACTTGCATCTTGACAAAGGTCCAAGCATGGGACCGAAACGTCGATGGATGGCTGTACTATGGCTGTATTTTTAAGATGACATAAATAAAACAAATCTTTTTGATATCTATGAAGTCTGGTGAGTGCACCCTCATTTTGTTTGGAGATTGTCTTTGACAAGGTATTTACCTTGTTTGGGTCAGCTACCCCAGCATTGGATTCAGGCTTAAACGTGAGTGTGGACAGTTTGCGTTTTTTCACTATATATATATATATATATTTATACACACACACACATGTATATACACAATACACATAGTAGATATATATATATACATATACAGTATATACTGTATATATATATATACAGTATATATATATATATATATATATATATACATACACAGTATATATATATATATATATATATATATATATTCATTCCATAGACAAAAAACCTTACGGTTTCACATGTCCCATTAAGGCTGCTTAGACATGATCTGAAATTTCACAAAACCTACCGATTTTCTGCCACTCAAACTCCAAAAAGCAATGAATTTATGATCATTAAGGCTGATGAATGATATTTTTAAAAATAAGGGAGATAAACCTATATTCTAGATGAGATAAATGAATGCAGTGAGAAGGATGTTGGAAGCCAGTGAGATTGTTTTGGTGATCAAATGAGAAGATTGTGGGCACTGAGTAGGATGTGGGAGCCACATAACTGCTCAAACCTCAGTTGCATAGACTGCATGTGTGTATTATAATGAGCACACAATTCTGGGAATTAGCAGCTCCACCATTTTGTGAGTGACAGCAATCTCATTCTGTGAGAGTGCTGAATCTGCAGTTAACCACAAGGTGTGATGGCATGCCATAACTGTATTGCATACTAAGAAAATAAAAAGGAGTTGTGGGTAATGGGCGCACAGAAAAAGTAAATAAAGTAACATCTAACTTTTATTGGTTACTACCTAAAATGACTATCCCCAATTGGGGGGAAAAAAACAGTAAAATTTAAGGTTTAAAAGATTGATGTCAAACAAAACATACATAAATATTAAAATGGCAGATCCACTGATGTGTTGCTGTGTAGTCTATTTATATCTAGATGTCTATCTTAATAAGAATATCAATGATGTTAATTAACTCCTACCCATCCTAGATGCTATGATGCCTGAGAGGAAGGACCCCCTCTTTTGAATGTTGGAATGTCAAATGCAGACTAACATACCATGAATTAAATATATCATGGATAGTTTTCCTAGTATTACTGTGTTGATGAATTACAGCTTTAATGATGTTAATCCTACCCACAAAATAAGTATTTCCATTTCATTATTTGTATTACTGCTTACACATCATGATTGGAAAATCAAGATGTCAATATACAATTAATATGTTATCAAAAGGAGAAATTCATGTCCAAAAATCTCCTGCTAGTTGTATATGGTAAGAATAACAGCTCAGTATGATACTGGATTATCAATTTATATACCTTGTTATTAATGTATCTTGCATTGAGCAATTATCAAATGAGTAATAATAATCTCATTAGTAGAGAATTAATTACATCTCACATGAATAGGGTATCTTTATTGAATTAATATAGTATCATTTAATCAAGATAGTAACTTTAATTGTTATATAAGGCTGGTTATTTCCCAGTCCGCAGTGGTTTTAGTAATTTGCTGCTGCTAATTGTACTATATATAGATGAAAGGCACTAACAGCGCTATGTATCATACATTCACTTAATATATTTTCCAGTACAGCAGTATCAATTTGTAAGCTCTCATAAATAGTAGGAGGGTAATAAGCTATCTTGCAACATTCTAACTTATTCAGCATATATCAGCTTGTTAGATTGTAACACAGTGCTTACTGTATGTGTTTTTGATATCGTACTAAGTAAGGTTTAAAAGTCCAGGGCACATAATAAATTTCCCTATAATGATATTAATTGGTTGACTTTTAATGTATCCACAGCTGACCAAATAATAATTAGTAACAATGTATAAATCATCAGTCTCAATCTAATGGCATTGATTGAGTCCCTTTTGGCCCAAGGACATATTCAACAATCACTGACACCGTGCATGCTGTTACATAGCATCTAGTATAGATTGGGATATAATCATCTTGATACTACACAGAACAAACACACAACATGGATCTGCCAGTGACGCCGACGCGCGCGTTTCACTGTGAGCAGCTTTCTCAAGGCTGACCACCCTGACCAAGGTTGATGGTCGCAATGGTCAAGACCATCGTGACCATCAGGCTTATGACGAGACCCTTGTGGTAGGGTTTCATGGCCGCAAGCCCCAGAGAGCTTTCAGCTCTAACAGAGCCGGAAGCTCTCCCACTGACATCACTGGTGATGTCAGTGGGGCTGCCCCCAAATGGCAAGCGTTCCATTGGGAACGCCTCCATTTTGCTGGCCACCCCCCCGCCTGCCCACCAAATGGGGCGAGCTGTCACTCACCATCGACAGCCCAAGTACCAACAGACTCCATCCAGAGCATTTCCCTGTGTGGGAATTTGATGGAGAAAGCCCAGCAAATGCTAGCTGTGGTTTGGGCAATCAGACAGCCCTGGACATTGTAACATAACACTAGACAGAGATCTCACCCCTCTGTTAGTTCCGGGGAGACTGCGGGATGTGTGGCAGCTAGGGAGGCTGCAGAGAGCCAATCCATTGCAGCACCAATGGATCAGCTGGGGTGTTCTTTCCAAGACACCGAGGACTATTTTACTGTGATGTGTATGGAGAAACTAGCTGATGAATGTCAGCTGCAAGGTCTCTTCTGCAGTAAAAATACCCACAGCGAGATGATTAGGCAGCTCAGGTGGGTACAAGATAAAGAATGCAATGCCTTCAGCCCGTATTCTGTATCTGGATTGTAAGCGGAGTTCTGTGGAACTGCTGGACCACCTGGAGTATTGTTTTCACCTTGCTTTGGAAGATGCAGAAGATTGGGAACGCTCGATACCCCATTCCGACAAGATCAGTTTTGCCAGCTGGATGCTAAAAGGAATTGCCTGCAACAACTTTCTCCAGCTGAAGAAGCAACGACCCAGCCTACCAGGGTGCCCCATGAGGAAAAGGTAACCCCACCAGAGTCAGCCACTGTGGAATATGATACCAAGTTATCACAGCCCGAGGTGCAGTGTGCTCTGCTGGGACAGGCTGTTAGTGCAAGCATCCTACTACCTCAGGCTGTGCAGAAATGGCAACTGCATGAACCCACCTGGAAGGAGAAGCAACCTGGAGGAGCTGTTCCATTGCCTTCTACTGGAACTGCAACTCCTGTTTCAGCATCTGTGAAGCAGGTGGGGGAAAACTGTTTTGGGCCATGGGCCGCCAGTGTTGTGCATGTGATGATCCAGGCACCTCAGCGCCAGTTGTCTGATAAAGGAGAAGATGACACCCTCTCCTGCCGGGGCCTCACCAATGAAACCCGAGCATACTGTTTTGTATGTATGAGGGTCCCAGGAGGGTGTCAGCAAGAATCTGCAAGCCATGTTCATAGAAAAGCAAGTAACTGTGGGGCTCTGTGACATGGTGTCAGATTTGACTTTAGTGCATTAGTGGACCCGGAGAACTTTATTCCCGGAAAGACAAAAGCCATATCCGAGGTTGGGGAAATCATGGCCTGGGTATACATGGACTGGGAAGTGGGCAGCGATTTCCAGGAGGTGGGTGTGTTGCTCCATGTACCCACCAATGTGTTATTTGGGACTGACCTTGGTTGTTTGAGAACTATCTATGAATGTGATGTACATAATGCAATGTTATCAGTTTTTCCCACTAGCCTCATTCCTTCCCAGGTGGCAAGTGAGCCTGTTAAAATAGCAATGTCTAAGTGTAAAGTGGGACTATGATGCCATGTAATGATGAACATGCTTGTGTTGATTTACAGGTACCCAACGAAAATGCACTAGATAAGATTAAGGTGGTTAAGGCTAATACTGGGGGGAATGATACGTCTGCTGAGGATGGTGCTTTTCTAATGAAATAGGGATATATAGAGATGAGAATCAGATAGGTGACCCCCACAATTATGTGGACTTATGCAAGGAACCCGATATAGGGTGGAATGAGGAAGAAACCCGTAATGGTGATATGTTTAGGGAGAGAACTGTCACACATGCTACTGGGTTAGAAAGAAAAACTGTTTTTCCCCTGGTAGAAGAGTGTCTGGACTTGGAAGCAGGGCAAGGCATTAGGGAGGATAGGCATGTGCCTACTAATGTTTTGCCAGGTACAGGTCCGCGGAAATCATTGAATGCTCAAGATAAATGTCCTTTTACCATGATGTGTGCTAATGCCACTTCTCTGCAGGTACCCGTGGATGCTCATCCAGGCATGGGTAATGATACTACGGGGAATGGTAATGGGTCTATTTTGAGAAATGGCCCTGTGAAACCGTTATGCTGTACTGAACTTTCCCTTGAGCTGGCAAATAATTCTGTGAATGTCTGTGGTATAGGTGACAATCTGTTTGCTGGTAAAAGAGTATTAGAGACAGGCAGTCAGAGTTGGAGCCAGGACTCAGGTGATGCGATGCTGGGGGAGGTGTCATAGGTCACACAGCCTCCCTGGTTTTTGGAGGAAGACCTGTGTGACTCTGCAGATTTCTCCCTGACCCTCCCTCTTGCCATAAACTCACTCACACACACAAAAGCAAATCTCCGCCCACCTCTTTAGCCCTCTGTGAAAAGGTTAGCTGTTCAGATGGATCAAGGGGCTGACCCCTCCCTGGACTATCTAAGCATACAAACAGATCAGCCTCTCAGTGCAGTAATTTATGACAAAGCATGCTGGGAGGAAGATTATTTGTGCCAGGGTAGGGCTGGTGCCAACCCAGCCCAGGGACAGGATAGGATTGGGGAGGAAAGGGAGGTTGCCGTATGTCCCACTGTATGTGATAAGGCTGAACATTCTCTCCCCCATACTGTATCCATTCCTAGAAGCATAAACAGGGATTTGTTAGCCACCACAGGTATACCAAAATTTGTGGCAATGGACAGACTGCAGGTAGCGTCCCTGCCCCAGAGTGGAGCTCATTAGATGGGTTACTATGGGCCATGTGGGGCCTGGTATGTTAAGTCATGTGCTAGAATCTACTCTTGCAGGTATGATGATTGCTGGTCTAAAAATAGGGACAGAGGAGTCTGGTCCCCAAGACATAACGGTTAACCCTATGGTGAACAAGCCATGTTTTCCATATGTGTCTGATGGGGCACGGATGATTCCTGGAGCATCAGGAATAGCAGGTTGGCAAATATTGCCTTGTGATGAGATGATTCCTGAGGGCAGAGACTTGGGCAGCCCCCTGGAGCTGCTAGAACAGGGCATGAAGGTAATGCCAGATGATAATGCCTTAGCTGACACTGCAAAGAAGTGGAGTATGTCAGTGTCGCAGCCTGCACTTCTGAAACCCCTATCCCCTGAGCCAGCAAACCAACAGAGTGATGACCGCATTGTCAAATTTATGGTATCTAGATGTGCTCTCTATCCTGACATAGGTCCAAGGGGACTAGACAAGGGTAATGGTTGTTCTCGGGTGCTAGGTAGGGAAGTGGTGAGCTTCAGTCCTGTGGAGATAGGACAGAAAGACAAAGGCACCAGGTTCTGGGTGGGCTACAGGAGTATGAGTAAGCCCACAGTGGTTAATGCCCACCCCCTGCCCAGGATGGAGGAACTGTTAGCTCAGTCCATCCAGGAAGGGTAATGACAGCTACCATTGTACAGCATGGGAGACTATGGCATGAGGTGAAAACTGTTCCCCTGCTCATAAAGGGGAGGTGTAGAGAAAAAGCACATTTTGCGTCTGCATGGGCAGAACTGCACATGATTGCGTCAGCAGAATCTGTAACTTTCACTTGTAAATGTATATGTAATGTTACCTTTGAAGTTGGACAGAAAGGTTTAACCAAAGGATATAGGAAGTTTGTTTCCCTGCCAGCCATAATTATGTCAACTTGTATATAGCCCATAAGAAGGATGTCATGGGAAATTACCTGACAGCTGGCCAGATCCTTGATAGCCAGTCTGTAAGAGATTTGTGTTCTGTGTATGGTCAGAGATCAAAGATGGGGTCTGATTATAACCCCACAGGGGGTCAGGCTTATAGGCCAATGAGAGACAGACCGACCGACCAGCAAGGTGTTGAATCTCTCGCCTAACCTACGAGCTTCAAACAAGCTAGGGAGTTAACAGTGACCTAATCCCTGCTCTGGTGACTAAGAAACCCTGTGTTACAGTCAGGCCCAGGAGGGGTATGTTTAATTACTTAATCTGTGTGCACATTTATTGACCTAAGACCACTTCTCATACTTCAGAAAGGGTTGAAAGGTAATTAAAATAACCCCTGCCCAAATGATAGAGAAACCCTGTAGTCCAGCTAGAGCGACAATACAATCTGATCTGAGAAGGGTTCAAATTACCCCAGGGAGGGGGGTGAGGAGGGGTGCTGGAAAAGCAGGATAAAATACAGGCTCACTGGTCAGAGGTTGTGATTCTCTGCTTGAGGCTGTCAACAAAACACAGGGCACCTGAACTCATTGGGGAGGCCTCACCTCAAAGCTGTTCTATCTGTCGCGATCTGAATGGTTTGTTTCTCTCATTTTATTATTTTCTTTGATTTACTGGAAATTGTGATTAACTTTGTTTGTGACTTTTTGTAACATCCTTATATCCTTTGTAATTTTTGTACATAAGATTTGAAGATATGTCTTGAATTAAACTAAACTAATTTTAGTTCTTGGAATCTGTGTTTTTATGACCCACACGCCTCATGTTTGGCATGTTACCTATGTTTAAATATTGATATGTTGTGTGTACAGGTGAGAGCAGAAGCTTGCCTTATGGTTTAGCGTTAAATTGGTCTTTTGCTGGTGGGAGATGCCAGAGTTAATAACCACAAGCGCTGAGTTAACTGGTATAAGTCACGGGCGGCGATTCTCAGATTGGCGTATCTGGAAAGATCAGCTGGAGGTAGCATTACACCCCCAATAAAGGGGTACCTCTCCTCAGGGCACCCCAGGCCTAGGCTGATAACCCTGGGCTATCCCGAGCACACCAGGGCTGTGGGTGCTAGATTGATTCTGTGATGTGGTGCATTTTTAAGAATATTTTCATTTCCAGGTGAGTTATAGGTCCCAGCTTGCCTCCTTGCATGCTGGTACTTGGAGAACCACAAGTACCAGCACGCTTGGCATTAGGGTGCACTGCCACCTGTAGTCCATCTGTAAAAAAAATGATTAAAATAACACAACACACTTTAATATTGTAATATTTTATTTTACAGGTCTTCACCTGGGGGATGGCAGCCTTTAAGCTCTTTTAGGTGCCCGTCACCACCCCAGGGCCAAAAAGGCTTCTGGTGTCTTTGCCTGGTGAGCGTCAACCCACCAGGGCTTCTGTGTCTTCACCTGGTGGGTGCCAACCCGCCAGTGCTTTGGCATCTTCTGCTGGTGGCTGCCCCTCCCACCATTGCTTCTGGCATCTTCACCTGGGGGGGTGGCTGCCATCTCCCCAGGGCTTCTGTGTTCCTCTTCAGGTGCCACTGCCTTCAATGACATCACGAGTCATGATTGGCTCATGGCGGCCATCTTAGAAAAGCAAAGATATCCACCGCGAGCCAATCACAGCTCACAACATTATCGTCAGCGGCACCCGGCAACTACGAGACCAGTGCCTGTTCGGGTGTTGGTGGCGGGCATAGATCTTAGAGGATACAGTTCCCAAAGAAGAAATACAAGTGCACAACTCCAAATTAACTGATTATATATAAATAAATCCATTTTACAGTAAATACAATAGAGGTTTTTGGCATGATCTTGGCCAAGATTATGGGCCTGCCCACCAAATCCGGGTAACCTCTTGTCGGGCAAGTCCCTAACATACTAGGGTTCAAATCCAGAGTGCAGGACACCCCCAAACTAGCCCAGCCAAACCACCCCAAAGCACCGCTCTAATAAGAAAAGTGAAGTGTAAAAGACATGGGACCTCATTCAGAGCTGCTCGCTATTTACGGTCGTTCGTTCTAAAACAAGGGGTGGCTATTCAAATGAACCGTTCGCTAATTGCGGTCTGTTCACGCCTCTAAGTCTGAACGAGCGAGCAAAACTTGCGGTTGTAATTTTGAAAAATACGCCCCCTTGCCGCTCGCACCATACGTCATGTCCGCTATTTATTAGATTAATCGAGTACATCGAACAGCATATGAACTACTCGCTATTCTTGTGGCTGGTTTTTTCAACCGCTATTTTGCAAGCAGTTCTGAGTAAAAAAAAAACAAGTGACGTGGTCAATGACGCTGATGTATTATTTATACACTCCCTTAAAACGCCCGTTTTGACCTTTAAGCACGCCTGCGTTCGAATTCCACACCCCCGTTTTCAAGCACCTTCCCCTGTTACCACCCACATACGCCTCCTTCTGTCACTCAAAATAGCAGGCTTTCGCTATATAGCGAACAAACGATTTTCGGCCACACTGACTGGTTCGCGCATGCTTATTAAAATCAGTACGCATGCGCAGATGTGCAAACATCGGTCAGAATGAACGAGCGGCGGCTTACGAGCGGCTCTGAATCAGGGCCATAGTTAGGAGCAGCCGCTGGCCGCATATAAAGAATAAAAATAAAAAAGTGAAATACATATATATAAAAGAAACAGACAACGCCTGCACCGCCGCCGGGTCCCGACAACACCTGCACTGCCGACACCCGCGACCCACCACCGACACCCGCCCCACTGCCAACAACGCTGACAAACCATGCCACTTCCGCCACTGATGTCCCCACCACCGCCTCTGTGTCTCCGCCACTGCTTCCATTGGTATTTTCCAGCGCTGCTATCACCCACAAACGACAGCCATCTTTGTGCACCCAAGTGTAGCCACATTGAGAACACCTGCTGGAGGCTCCTACTGAGACTACACAACAATTTGTAAAGTCCTATCTTTATAATGGCACATTCTTGAGGTAATAGTTTAAACACTGTAACTTTCTAATTTACCTGAACCCCAAAATCACATACCCTGGCACAGTAGCTACCTAATAAAACAAACCCCAAGTCTAAATTCACTACCTACCCTGAGTTTTGCCTTCCCAAAAAATCCCCATAGACTACAGCAAATTGAGAATGTCAGAAAAATGTGACAGTTGGACATTTAGATTACTCCCAAATCCTCAATTTTTATGTTTTTGCCTTGAAATTTGGCATGCAGCATCCAGTCACAGTTCTCCCCAGCCATGTCAAATTTCAGAGCCGTACATCTAACAGCTTTTGAGGTGTAGCCCCTTGAACACCCTGCCCACCCCTTCGGAATTCTCTATGGAGAAATATGTTTTTTTTTATGCAGCCTTAATATAAGGGCAAGACTGTGCCCTTATAATATAGTCTCATGATGCAAAAACAGAATATCAATGTTTCAGGGCTCACGCCCTTTCATCAGGACACACATGAAAATTACATATGTGTTTCCTGACGAAAAGGCCTGAGCCCTGAAACATTGACTGATTGAATACACATTCTGTTTGTCAGGTTGCGGCTTAGGATCAGTCATTATGCACCACAGTGTCGGCTTCCCCTGATCCCTCAGGTGGTCAGACGCCAGGTGCAGTGGCAGGTGATGCACTGAGCATTATTCTTAGAGCCATGTGGACATCTGTGTGTTGCACCATGCCTTGGTTACTGTGGTTGCCATCAAGAATGCGAACATGACAGTTCACATCACCTGACTACCCTTTACCCAATGGTAGCATGGTAGTGGTCAGCTGATGCTATCCACCTATGATCTGCTACCCTAGGGTATAAAGCCTGCCTCTGGATGGAAGGAAGTTGCCTGTGCAATGTTGTCACTATCCAGTGTTTACTGCCACTACCTCATTCCAGGTTCCCTCTTTGTGATATCCTTGTGTCTACAAAAACCAACTCCTTGTGCAACTGAGCATCCTATCATCTTGCCTGTGTGCTGACAAATACCAACTCTTGGTGCAACAGTGCGTTCTATAACATCTCACCTGTGTGCTAAACAACTGCCAACTCTTGGTGCAACAGTGCGTCCTATTACATCTTGCCTGTGTGCTGGCAAGTGCCTATCCATTGTGCAACAGAGCGTACTTTCATCTTTACCAGTTTATCCAGCCAGTGCCCTCTTGGTACACAATTGTGTGTCAGAACATTACATCGGTGTGTATCACCGGCACCACCCCTTGGTGCAACTCTGTGTAAAATTACCTTAATTTGCATAAAAGTATGAGTGCCACCTCTTGGCGCAAGTGTGTGTCAAAAACCTTTCCCCAGTGTACATATTTCAAGCTCCTCATTGGTGTTGTCTACTTCTACAAGGGCCATGTTAGTAGTTTCTCCATTCCCGTGAGTACCAGACACCTGACCAAAGGACTGTGATCTGCCAGCTGGGTGCAGCTAAACCCATATCCTACTTGGAGGGGTCGCTGGTGAACACCTCCCAGCTGGTTAGAGTCTGCACCATTGGTCAATGTCCGGTATTCATGGATGAGGAGATCTTACATACAGGCCCCATGCCTCCGATTCCTTCCTCAGCCCAAGACCTCAGCTTTCATCCCCTCAATAGGGGATTCCACACAGCCGGTTATGACACCGTTTTTGCATCATTAATTGTGTCCTTTGTGTACCATTTTTTATTGGAAACTATTTGGATAACGCTAGAGGCACCAGGACCGGGTATGGATGAATAAGTGAGCACCGGCAGATTTGGAATTTTATATATATTATATATATCTATATATATACAGTATACACACACAAGCATATATATATATATATATTATACACATGCATATAGGTATGCACAAACATATGTATGTTACACAAATTGCACACACACAAACATTACACATACACTTATCTGGCAGCAGCTGTGGGTTGTAGAGATGGAGACGGGACCTGGTACTGTCATTAGGCTCCTCCCATTAGCACCTATGCCATGATTTGCAGGTCAATTGGGAGGGGCGGGGTCAAATGACGTGATTCTAATGGAATTGAGTCATATTGGCGACGGGTACTCTCGATTGAGCCGTGAATCGCGCATTTTGCCATGAGGGGGGCTTAATAATGTGGTGCTCAATCATCTTGTCTGTCAGGGGGGTTTGTAGGTATTCAGAAACCCCCCCTGCATGCACTACTGCATCAGGCTGTGGCCTCGGAGTACTTGGAGCCAACTATTCTCCTATTCTAAAATTTTAATTAGATCAATAAATTCTGACTGTGACCTCTTTTAATTCCATATATGTGTCAGAATATTTATTTCTAGGTTTAGGCTTAAGTTAAGTTAGCAAAAGGGAATAATAAAACAAATGGGTTTCTTAAGGTCCAAGTATTCAACAGTTACACCCATCATTGTAATCATGATTCTTGGTAAATTCCCAAGTTGTATTTTTTTCACTGAAAGTACTTTCGAGTTTGGCCGAAGATGCATTTAATCGTGTTTGCAATCTCACCCGAGTTTTTCAGTATAATTAGAGAAATCTCTCCCAAACTCACCCGAGTTTGTCTTTACTAAATTTGCTAGTTGAAAAAGATGCCTAAATTTACCTGAGATTGCAATCTCGAACAAACATGAATCTTAGTAAATTTACACCTTATAGTGGTTTAATTTGTAATTTTTTTATTTATTATTTAAAATACATTTTATTTATTAGATAGCTACTGTATACTGTAATAGCATAACACAGTATTAAACTAATCACTGGGAGGTAGTGATATCTCAGTACACCATCAAAAGCAGCTGTAAATGGGTAGCCAACACAATATTAAAAAGACACAGTGGTTGGATACCAGCGGTGAGTGTCTTTATTGGAGCACACGGCAGGTCGCAAGCTGGCTCCATCAATCATTTTGCTTACATATTAATTAGCAAAGACTGCTTTCTGGTATTTTTCTCACATTGCTCTGGGTTGAACTGAACAAATCATTGAGCTAGCTATAAATAGATTTCTTATATATTCGCAAACAGATTGCTATACACATTGGTTGATGTAATTCATATGTACACTGTATGTTTGCAAATAAGTTTTTGTATAGGATGCTTATGATTATAGGTACATTAATAGAATATATTATATATTTTTTAATAAATAAGGTATTTTACCCATATGTATTTGTGATTCATTTACACCACTATAGCACTGCCTATATTTTTTTTATACTGTAATAGCATACATTTTTCTGTTACAATGTACAGTGGCATCTACCTATGGCATATTATTCTAAGAATACTATCTATATTTGTGCATTCATAGAACAACTGTCTTTGTGTCAACTTTTAATGTGATACAAAACCCTCAGCTAAATAATACCCCTTTTCCACTACTGCAATAACCCAGGTTATTGCTGCATCTTCCTGGATAGTGGCTCAGTGGAAAAGGATCACTGAAAAATAACCTGGGTCAAGTGACCAGGGAATCCAAACTGGGTAGCTACCAGGGTTGGACCCAGGATTGAATTGGGTAATGGTGCAGTCTAAATGGCACAACCCGGGTTATCCAACCCATGTCATGCTTAAAATTAGCTGATTGGTGGACCAGTCACCTCCAACTTTATATGAACTCACAAGATTAACAGGGCAAACCCAGGTTCAGTGTGAATGGGGCTAACCCAGGAATAACCCAGATCGAAGTGTAAATGGGGTCGGACCTGGGTTGGAACCATGTCAGAAAACCCAGGTCAGACCTGGGTTTTTGCTGTAAAATGGGTATTACATAGAACACACTTAGGGCCTTATAATAAGTTGAATGCAAATTGGCCATAATTGCTCCCACAAGCATGGAAATAAATGAGATATTTGCCCCTTTCTCAAAGATATACGCATCTTTTCGGATCATTTGCCCCTATCTGTGCATTTGGTTTGCTCTGAGTAGCCTGCTGTCCCATGGACACTCACTCACTGAGATTCATTTGATGCTAATCATTTATAGTTACATCACATGCATGACATCCCTACTTGAAGAACGGGAAATAAATCAACAACAGACTGGTTAATATTACACTTTGAGCACCATATGAAATTTGATCAGCCTTTCACCCACACCTACCTACATGATTTATATTATATATGGTCACCGATAATTTCCACAAACATGGGATGACGTCTCTACTCCATACAGGACAAGCAATCTGTTCTTCTGTCTTAGATATTCGTAAATTGGATTATATATGGTCTAGATTGTTCCAATGTTTGACCACCACAGCACAGGGATTCAAACACTGTACATTTTGTTTCCTAGTCTCTGTGCATTATGCCATCCTGTAACTTTACTAAGGACACATACTAAAGACACATATACTGGAAGTCAAACCATGCAGATGTGTAGGAGCAAAACAATATAGTGTGACTGTATGAGATTGAACAGTGATCCTAACATAAGTTGGCGCATAGACACTATATTGTTTTGCATCTACATTTATGCAAGTAGGAAACATCTTATGAGACTATTCCCTTGGTGTTAAGTGCGGCCGACTGTAGAAGCACTAGTTATAGTCCATTTTTTGTACTAGTAGATGTGTAGGAGCATTTAATCAGGTCTCAAATAAACTGCAGCACTATTAGAGCAAAGGTGATCACTTACCTTTAGCACAGTTGTGTATATTTACAGAGAAATATAAAGGAACACAATGCAAGTTTTCTATAACCAAGAAGAATGAAAATCAGCATTCAGATTGACCATAGACCTCACATTGTTATCTCCAGTAGAATGGCAAGGGGCAACCTTAAGCTTGGTTTTCTGTGTTTTATTTTTTACTAGTAAGTGCTAAAGTCAGGATTCAGTAACTCTAGAAGGCCAGCCCAAAGATTGCTGTACATCCACATTCAATATGATCCATTCCCTTTATTTTTCTCATCCTCCCTTCCCATTTTACAGTTACCCACTTTGTTTCTATCTCTGCATATGGTGGCCTCACTCTTTGCTTTAACCAGGGATGCTATAAAACCCAGTTTCCCTGGGATTATACCAGTTTTAAGGCATCTGTCCCGGCATCTCGACAACTGCAAAGCAGGCTATGACAGTGACACACACATTCATTGTACAATTACAACCCAATTCAATGCAGACCATACAGAATACATACTGTATAGTATAATATAAACAGTTGTTTTATGGAGGCTGCCTCCTCAGTTCCTCCGAGTCTGATAACTGCTGGGCCCAGCCACCCGCCTCTTTTTTATTATGTTATTATTTAAAATAAGTTCTGAATAGGCTTACCATGCAATATAAGGGAGAAAAATATATATATATACATATACACATAAATTTATATCCCAAGTCCGGCACTCCTATCCTCTTAGGCAATCACCTGGGTGCCTCTGCTGAAGATACATACAAATCTGGGGTAGCACTGGATTAGTACAAACCAAGCATGGCAGTCCAGGAATCTTTTATGAAGCTTTTATGTGAAAAAATGTATAGTTCAACATTTATGGGCTACATAGAGCACTGTCCTCAGAAGTACAGCACTAAATACATTAAAAAATGGTGCTTACCTTAAAACCCCTTTGATGCAACTGTCAGCTGGTGCCAGAGCCCAGTGCGGTGTGTCCGCCCAACTGAAAAGACACACCCAGATGATGTCACAGCCCTGCACCCGATGGTTGCATCAGCAACGGCGGACGCTGCCTCCTGCTCCGGCCGCCCACTGCAAGAGAAGAATGTCAAATGTTGCTGAAAGGAGCACTGTATGAAGCTGACTGTGGGGATTGAATATAGATATAATTGTGCTCAAAATAAACAAATACATAAAAGATAATATTCTATAATGAAAAAAAAGTCTAACTGTGAAACAACAGTAAAAAAAGGAACCCTACACTATAAGTGACCTAATATATGAAAATAATAAATGTATAAATTGAAAAAGGATTAATATAAATGAAAATATAACAAAATGGTCCTAAAGCCATGATTACAATGTCATGTAAGTAAAGAAAAGCATATAATAATGAATGCCTTTATATGCTGCATATCAATTATTTACCAATAACAGTCCCACAAAGTTTGGGATTCAAAAAGAAGAACCCTGGGAAGAACAATATGTTACTATATATATGATCGTTTATAACAGGCTCCAAGTGATTTTTTCATTGAGGCTCTTCAGTTGTAAAGTATTGAGTCTCAAAATCCAATGCACTTCCAATCTTGCTAGATCAGTGCTGCTATCTCCACCACAGGGTTTTAGAGGAACATGATCTATGATTTTATATTTTTAGTGAGGCCAGAGTTTGATTTATCTCTCTAAAACACAGGCTCGCAAACTCGGTCTTAAGGACCCCAAACAGTGCATGTTTTCCATGTCTCCTCACAGAATTACAAGTTAAATAATTAGCTCTACCTATGAATCTTTTAAAATGTGTCAGTGAGTAATGAATAAACCTGTGCACCTGTCATTTGACCTGCAAAACGTGAACTGTGTGGGGTCCTGAGGACCGTGAGAACAACTGCTCTAAAATGTCAAATGTTACTGACATATTGAACTGCTCATCTAAATTTGTCATATACATTATCATCTGTCTGTGTGGATAATATTACATGGGTATGACTACATAAGGGGTGTATCTATAATGGGTGTCGGGTGTGCAGTGCACACGGGCCCCTGGGTCCAGGGGGGTCCACACTGCACACCCTGCACCCATATTTTACAGACTCACCTCTCCTGAGTCTCACGTTGCCGCTGCCAGCGCTGGCAAAATTGCCAGGAAAATGGCTGCTGTGCCATTTTCTCAGTGACCTGCACATGTGCAGTAGACTCTGAGCACAGACTAGTGCCCAAAGTCTACTGCTGCTGCGCTGCGCTCAGTGCACTACTCTTAATATACCCCTGGACTACACATATTTTCAAAGAGAGAAAGTGTTTTCAACATTCATCCATTCATATGGCAACAGCTGGCAAGGAACATGTGGCAAAACATTTTATAGAGAAAAATCATACTCTGGCCTCACTAAAATGTAAGTCTGACAAATCATTTTTACACTACAAAGTGCTGTGCAAAAGACTATTACCCTGCAATTTAAGGAATAAAAAATATTTTTTTATTATTTTTATTTTATTTTCATTTTATTTTTACTCTTTTCTATATTTTTTTTTTTGCATTTCAAGTTGGTCTCGGGTCTTTTGATGCAAAAGACTGTCTCCCATTATTTATTTAAAATTCTGTTTTGCATTTAAGCTCATAGTTCTAATTTATAATTAGTTAAGAATGCCACCACCTTACAGAAAATGTCAGTTAACTGATAAATTGCCACCCACTCTTAGCTCCCAGGAATGTCCACTGAAATTTACAGCTCCTGCTTCCACATACTGTATGTGCTGCATCTCTGATTGGTAACAATCAGGATGCTTGTGCTGTGTGCAATGTTGGACTGGGGCTTGAAGGGCCTACCGTGGACATGCAGTGGTAGGTACCCATGCCAAAGGGATGTGACCAGTCACCAGAGGGGGAGTGGCCATGCACTACCGATGCTTGGCTAACCATTAGGGAATGCATGGTGTGGGCCCCCATTATAAATACATTATAAGTAAGGATTTTGAAGTAGTCATAAAGTTCCAACTGTCACTTTTTTCCGACATTCTCAAGTAGGACCACTTTTCTGCTGTTCTCTATGGTTTTTTTTGGGAAGGCGTAACTCAGGGTAGGGGGCGAATTTAGACTTGGGGTTTGTTTTAATAGGTAGCTATTGTTCCATAAATGCTTTTGGGGTTCACGTAAATTAGAAAGATACAGTTTTTAAACTATTAACTCAAGTATGTGCCATTGAATGAATAGGAAATTTCAACTTGTTGCGTAGCTGTGGTAGGAGCCTCCGGCAGGTGTATTCTCTGTGACTCCCCTTGGGTGTACAAAGATGGCCATCATTGCAGGCTTTAGCAGCAGTGGGCTCGGAGGAAGGAAGCTGGTGTTAGCTGCAGTGGGACCCGGGGGAAAGGTGCAGTGGGTAGCAGGCATTAGCTGTGGCCAAGACCCATGGGACGGTAGCGGGCCTTAGCGGCAGTGCGGGCGGTGGTGGTGCAGGCATTAGGACCTGGGGAGGCAGAAGTACACAGATGCAGGCTCAGATCTGGAAGATCCATGATACCTGCTTCTGTGTTTAAAAAATGCACTGTTTAAAAAATGTTTAAATGGGGTGGTCCCACCCCCAAAAAACAACCAGCACAAGGTTTTGGAGACACAGTAATGGTTGTGCTAAATACAGGGGACAAATGACATAGGGGTCCCCAATATTAAGCACAACCAGCACCAGGCTTTTTAGAACCAGTCTTGGTTGACAAAATACGGGGGACAAATAACGTAGGGGTCCCCCGTATTCAGTGCAACCAGCACTGAGCTCTGAGCTCAGTCCTGGTTCTGGAAACACAGGGAGAAAAATGCGTAGGGTCCCCCTGTATTTACCAGAACCATCACTGGACCCTTTCTAGTGGGGGGGTTGATGCCACAGCCAGGGGAGCCCTCTCACCAGGCTCCCAAGCCAAAGCATCACCCCTGACAGCTAGTCAGCCCAGGCCGTGGATCCCTGGGGAGTTGGGGACCCCCAATAAAGAGGTCCCCCTCTCCAGGGCACCCCAGGCCCAGGCTGATAGCCTAGGGCTATCCCCGGCACCCCTGGCTGGTGGGTGCCAGGTTGATTGTGTAAAGTATGGTGCAAAGAAATAATTAAAATATTGTCTTTTGCTGTTGAACTGCAGTTCCCAGCAAGCCTCCCCCACATGCTGGTACTTGGAGAACCACAAGTATCAACATTCATGGCATTACGGGCCTGCTGGTACCTGTAGTTCCACAGCAAAAGCAATATTAAAAAACCACACAACACACACACCGTAGAAAAGTAAAATTTTATTAAAACTTAGATGCACATACACAGGTACACACACATGCACACACTATCTCACATTCTCACCTAGTATCCGTGAAACCAATCTGTCCTCTTCTCCAGTAGATAATCCTATGGAGTACCTGTAATAAAATATCCATACTCACCTCCTCCTATGCATGGATCTGTCCAATCCAGGGTCTTGACAAAAAAAAACAATGCAATTTCCCAAGCCCTCGTACATTTGTAGTGTCCTCTAAGGACACTACTACCCGAGTGACAGGTCTGCCTGGGATTTCAGAGCAGAAATCCCAGTGCAGAGCGCTCATTGGCTTAGAGAGGTGAGCCTTCGCCTCTCAGCCAATGAGCGGCTCTCACCATTGACTTTAATGGTGAGACCCGCACGCCTCAGCACCATTTTTTAAATTCAAAGATGGCCGCAGTGAGCCAATCATGGCTCATGATGTATCACCCCACCCCCTTGGCTGGCTTATATAAAGCCAGTGCGAGGCGCCATCCAGTCAGTCATAGCTGGAGAGAAGACCAGCTGAAGCAAGAAGCCCTAGATGGGCGGTGGCCATGCAAAAGAGCTTAAAGGCCGCTGCCCTCCAGGTGAAGATGCCGTGGAAGTCCTGGGGGATGCAGCAGCCATGTAAAAGAGCTTAAAGGCTGCTGCCCCCCAGGTGCCCAGGTGAAGGTGCGGAAAAATTAAATACTTTAAAAAACTGTGTTTGTTTTATTTTAATATTTCTTTTGCAGTGGTACTATAGGCACCAGCAGGTCCTTAATGCTCCTCCTGCTGGTACTTGTTGTTCTGCAAGTACTGGTCTGCGGGGATGTCTGCTGGGACCTGTAGTACTACTGCAAAAGACAATATTTATAGTTTCATATGCACCACACTACATAATAAACCCAGCACCCACTAGCCAGTGGTGTCGGGGATAGCCACGGGCTATCAGCCTGGGCCTTGGTATGCCCTGGAAAGGGGGAACCAGCTCCCCAGGGATCCCTGGCCTGGGCTGACTAGCAGTCAGGGTTAATGCTTCAGCTGGGAAGCCTGGTGAAAGGGCCACCTGGCTGTGGCATCACCACTGTCACAACTCTCGGGTGGATTGTGGATGCAACCCATATGCAGGGAACTGGCTAGACCTATTCATGAGACACATAGTCTAATGTGCTGGCGATATTCACTAGAGACCTTTTGCAAGAAGGTATGGGCTTGGCTGCATCCGACACACAGGTCGCGGCCCTCAGGTTAGGTATCTCTATAAAGGTGCTGGTGTACTTTGGACAGAGTGCATGAGATTAGTGTAGTCGACAAGCCGAGTCAGAACCAATACAGATGAGACAGTAGCAGGGAGCAAGTGTAAGTGAATCATAGGGAATAGCCGAGGTCAGAACCAGATATCAACACAGAACCAGGGATCAGACAGAATCAGGGTCACAAACAAAGCCAAGGTCAATTGAAGTATGGTAATGAGCCTATACTCTGGCACTGGAGTGTTCACAGAGTCCCCCTTATATAGGCATCTATCCTAGTCACTTCCTGTGACATAACTAAAAGGGGCCCTTTAAATCCCTAGCAGGTCGGTGCACGCACCCGTTGGGAGTCACGCTTGCCTGCATCAGAGAGAGGAACAGGCAGCGGAGACCAGCGGCAGATGCCAAGAACCCCCCGCCCGCTGGCCCCACGCTGACCAGTGCCACCGGACCCGGTAAGTGTGTGCCGGCATCTGGCACACTGTGACATTACCCCCTCCTCTAGGGGTGGGCACCGAACACCCCACAAATGGTTTGCCGGGGAACTTCTGATTACATTTCTAAAGAAGTTGAGGTACATGAATATCTGAGGTCTTGATCCAACAGCGCTCTTCCGGACCATATCCTTTCCAGTCTACCAATAATTGGACTGTTTATTTTGAGATATTCTAGAATCCAAAATCTGTTTTACTTCATACTCCTCCTGATGATCTACTGGAAAAGCTGCGGGAGGATCATTGTGCTTTGAATATCGATTCAGGACTAATGGTTTCAAGAGAGAGACATGAAAAGCATTCAGTATTTTAAGAGTGTCAGGAAATTTTAAGCGATATGGCATTGGGTTTATCACTTATAGAATCTTGAATGGCCCAATAAATCTAGGAGCAAATTTCATTGTAGGTACCTTCAGTCGCAAATGTTTGGTTGACAGCCAAACTCGGTCGCCTGCACAGAGTAAAGGCATCCCCTTCCTTCTCTTATCTGCAAATGTCTTGTACCTAGCAGATGCTCTACACAATTTCTTTTTTACTTCCTTCCAAATGCTGAGGAAACATTTATCATGAACTACTGGCAGTGAAGCCAATGCTGGTAATTCTGGTAACACTGGATTAAATCCATACTGTATAAAAAATGGAGAGTAACCAGCTGCCTCCTGAAGCAAATTATTATGAGCGAACTCGGCCCATGGCAATAAGGAGGCCCAGTCATCCTGATTGGCTGATACATAAATTTGAATGAACTTTTCCAGATCTTGATTCACCCACTCTGTCTGACCATTACTTTGAGGATGGTATGCTGATGAAAAGCTCAAATTGACTCCAAAACATCTGCACAATACCCTCCAGAATTTAGAAGTAACCTGCAACCCCACGATCTGAGAAATCCGTGCAACCTGAAAATCTCCCTTACGAACACCTCTGCAAGTTTTGGGGCCGAAGGTAACCTTTTAATGGAACAAAATGAGCAGTTTTGTAAAACCTGTCCACCACTACCCAGATATTGTTGAAATCTTGGCATAACAGCTAATCGGTGACAAAGTCCATAGGAATATGGGTCCAGGGATGGTTGGGGACTGATAACGGATGCAGATCTCCCAAAGGTGGGTGGGGTGGGACTTTATGTTGAGCAAAAATAGTGCAAGCTGCCACAAAATCTTTGACATCTTGATGGAATGTAGACCACCAATAATTCCTAAGAATTAACTCCAGAGTTTTTTTCACCCCGGAATGGCCAGTAAAGCTCAAACCATGTGCCCAATGTAACAGCTTTGCATGGAGTCTATGTGCTACATATGACTTTCCTGGTGGTATCTTGACCTTAGTGGCTATTGCTAGGATGCAAGCTGGGATTAAAATTTGCTTCTTCTCCCTGACTTCATCTTCCTCAGCGGAACTGAATGCCCGGGACAAGGCATCTGCTTTAATTTTTTTTGCTGCCTGGACGATAGGTGATTACCAGATTGAACTGATCAAAGAACAATGACCATGTGGACTGCCAATACTTTAGACGTTGAGCGGTCCTGAGATATATAAGATTCTTGTGGTCTGTGTAGACCATCACAGGAAATGTTGCCCCCTCCAGCAGGTATTGCCACTCCTGTAGGGCCAACTTGATGGCTAACAGTTCTTTATCCCCATTAGCAAAGTTTTTCTCTGGTGTTAAAAACTTTCGGGAAAAGAAGCCACAGAATAACATTTCCCATCCTCATCCTTCTGCGAAAGTGCTGCACCCACTCTGATTGTGGAAGCATCCACCTCCAGGGAAAAAGGCTTATCACAATCAGGCTGTCTCAGAATAGGTGCAGAGGTAAGACACTGCTTCAATTGGTTGACCCTTCTTGGTGAGAGCGGTAATTGGAGCAGCAACAGATGAGTAATTCCTGATGAACTGCTGATAAAAGTTACAGAAGCCAAGGAAACGCTGTATTACTTTTAATCCCTCTGGTCAGGGCCAGTTAACAATGGCAGAAATCTCAGGATCCATTTGAAGTCTAGAACCCAAAATAATGTAACCCAGGAACGACAACTCTTTTTGCTCGAAGGAGCATTTTTCCAGTTCGCAAAAAAGTTGATTAGTCCACAGTCGTGAAAGTACTTCACGATGACTCACTAAGTCTTTGGAAATGATTAGGATATCGTCCAGATACATCACGACATACTTGTATAAAAGTTCTCGGTAAAAATGTTGTTCATGTAATTTTGGAAAACTACAGTGGCGTTTCTTAACCCAAATGGCATAACCAAGTATTCATAATATCCATCATGAGTGTTGAAGGCCGTCTTCCATTCATCCCCCTCTCGGATTCTGATAAAGTTTAGGCCCCATGGAGGTCTAACTTGGAAAAAATCCTTGCTCCTTTTTTGCAGTCAAAAATTTCAGAGATTAGTGGTAGTGGGTACTGATCCTTTACAGTGATGGCATTCAGGCCCCGTTAGTCTACACATGGTCTCAATTCCCAATCTTTCTTTTTAACAAAAAACTACTCTGCTCCTGCAGGCTATTTTGATTCTCTGATGAATCCGTGCTCCAGGTTCTCCTGGACGTACTCTACATTGCCTGGGTTTCAGGAAGCAAAAGGGGGAACACTCTTCCACACGGAGGTATCTTTCCTTGAAGTTAATCTATAACACAGTTCCACTGCCTATGGGCCGGAAGTGTTTTGGCGGCTTTCTTGCTGAACACATCCTCAAAGGACCGGTATGGAGCAGGAAGTGAACTCTCTGGGGAGATGTTTGAACTCTGAATGACACGCGGTGGTGGTTTGATGGATGGTAAGCATGACTGATTGCACTGTGATCCCCAGGACAGAATTTGAGGTTCATTCCAATCCAAAATAGGACCATGCCTCAGAAAGATTGGATTTTCTGCTGTCGGGAGTATATAAAATGAAATCAATTCCTTATGAAGCTCTCCAACTTGCATGATAACTTCTGTAGTCCTGGAGTGATTGGAAGCCTTAGGATGCTTGTTTCCGTCCACTCCAATGATGCAGAGTGGTGCTTTCAATGGCACACTTTGAATGCCTAACTCCTGGACTCTCTGCTGAGATGAAATTACCATCGGCACCAGAATATAAAAAGGCCTTAATGACATCAGGTGGTTTGTCTGACACTAGCAGCATGTCAATAGTAAACTGGGAGGATACTTTCCCTTTTGGCACGTGCTGAAATGCACCTAATCTGACCACCCCTTGATCAATTAGGCCTTCTTGTTTACCGGACATTTAGGAGATCCTGAGAGAAGATGTCCCGGTTCTCCGCAATATAAACATAGCTTGTTCCGGAACCTTCTTTCTCTTTCTGTAGCGGGTAAACGTGACTTCCCGATCTGCATTGGTTCTTCTGGAACCTCAGTCAGAGCTGTGTAATGAGGAGCAAGTTTGAAACTGAAGCATCTGGATTGTTCTTTCTCTTGCGCTCTTTGTCTGTGGTGGAGATCTACCCTGATACACAGAGAAATCAAATCGTCGAATGCAGTAGGTAATTCCCTGGATGACAATACATCTTTGATTTGCTCTGACAGACCTTGCATAAATGCAGCTATCAAGGCCTCGTTGTTCCACCCCAATTCTGAGGCAAGGGTTCGGAATTGCATGGCATAGTGCCCCGCAGTCTGGTTGCCTTGATTCATTTGTAGAAGGGCCGAACTTGCAGAGGACACTCGTCCAGGCTCATCAAAGACTTTACAAAGAGCCACTATGAATGCAGTACTATTATTTACCAGATGATCATTTCTCTCCCATAATGAAGATGCCCATGCCAAAGCCTGTCCAGACAGTAGTGACACAAAAGGAAAAGTTTGCAACCTGGACTTCGAAATGAATGGAACATTGATTCAAAAATCCTCAACAGCCTTTGGGATCCCCATAATACTTGGTGGGATTCGGAATTCGTAATGGCGCCGAAGCATCTGCAGCTTGTACGGACACCACAGGAGAAGGATCGGATTGCATTGGAGGTGGTTGAACAGGTCCCTCCCGTTGCATAAGCATCTGAAGGCACTGCATATTTTGGGCCTGGTCTTGTTCCTGCTTTTTGACTCTAGCAAGGAGGTTTTCCAAAATATCTTGAGGTGAAATATTACCAGCAGCATCCATATTTCTTTTGGCCCAGAGTATTCTATCACAACTCTCGGGTGGATTGTGGAGTCAACCCGTATGCAAGGAATTGGCTAGACCTATTCCTGAGGTGCAGAGTCTAATGGGCTGGCGGTATTCAGCAGGGACCCTCGCAAGAAGGTATGGGCTTGGCTGCGTCCGACACACAGGTCACGGCCCTCAGGTTAGGTTTCCCTAAACAGGTGCTGGTGTATTTTAGACAGAGTGCAGGAGATTAGCATAGTCGACAAGCTGGTCAGAACCAATACAGAGGAGACAGTACCAGGGAGCAGGCGTAAGCGGGTCACAGGGAATAGCAGAGGTCAGAACCAGATATCAACGCAGAACCACGGATCAGACAGAATCAAATGAAGCCAAGGTCAAATTGGTAATCAGGATATGCACGGAATGCTGGAGTGTTGTAAAGAGTCTATAATCTGGCACTGGAGTGTTCACAGAGACCCCCTTATATAGGCATCTATCCTACCACTTCCTGTGACATCACAAAAAGGGGCCCTTTAAATTCCTAGCAGGTCGGAGCACGCACCCATAGGGAGCCATGCCCACCTACATCATAGAGAGGAACAAGCAGCGGGGACTAGCGGCAGATGCCGGGAATCCCCCACCTGCTGGCCCCGCGCAGACCAGTGCCGCCGGACTGGGTAATTGTGTGCCAGCATCTGGTGCACTGTGACAACCACCCTGCTAGAAAGGGTCTGGTGCTGGTTCTGATAAAAATGGGGGGACTTTACTGGTTGCGCTGAATATTGGAGATCCTATGTCATTTGTTCCCTGTATATAGCACAACCAGTACTGGCTCTCCAAAGCCCGATGCTGGTTGTCCTTTGGGGGGCGAGGCCATGCCATTTTCTTTTTTTTTTACACAGGGTTTTTTTTAAACACAGTAGCACAGACTGGTCTCACTGATTCCATCTGCATTTCTTTGTTTATTTATACACAGATGCAGGTATCATGGATCTATCAGATACAAGCATGCATCTGTCTGCTGCTACCTCCCCTGGGTCCTGTCGCCTGCCCCACCACCGCCGCTAACACCCTTGGGTTTCGGCCACAGCTAACTCCTACTACCCCCCCTGGGTTACGGCTGCTTCCTTCCCCCAAGCCCACCGCCCACACTGAACTGTCATCTTGATGCACCAAATTGAAGCCACAGTGAGAACACCTGCTGGATGCTCCTACTAAGGCTGTACATCAAGTTGAAACTTCTTATCTATATAATGGCGGATTTGTGAGTTAATAGTTTAAAGCTGTAACTTTCTCAATTATCTAAACCCCAAAAAGCACCTATTGTTGAACAATAGCTACCTAATAAAACAAACCACAAGTCTATATTTGCCCCCTACCCTGAGTTATGTCTTCCCAAATATCCCCCATAGAGAACAGGAGAAAAGTTGTCCTAATTGAGTGTCACAAAAAAAATTACAGTTGGAAATTTAGATCACTCCCAAGTCCTAATTTTTTTTATGTTTTTGCCCTAAAATTTGGCATGCAGCACCAAGCAACAGTTCTACCAGCCCATGCCAAATTTCAGCTCTGTACTTCCAATAGCTTTTGGGGTGTAGCCCCTTAAACACTATGTCCTCCCTCAGGATTTCTCTATGGGAAAAATCCATTTTTTTTTTAGTGGACCCCTACGTCCTTTGTCCCCTGTATTTTGGCAACCAGGATTATCTCTGATTAGCCTGGTGCTGGTTGTGCTTTTTACAGTGAACCCCTACATCATTTGTCCCCTGTGTTTAGCAAAACCAGTACTGGGGCTCCAAAGCCCGATGCTGGTTGTGCTGTGGGGGCACATCATATTTTTATATTACACTTTCATTTTTTAAAACAAAGCAGATCTCACTGATACATCCATGCCTCTGTGTCTTATTGATTTGATTTTCTCAGGTGCATGCCCAACACCAGTGATCCCCTCTGTCACTCGCTGATGCTTCTGTGCATGGCTCTGTTGCTGCCACTGCTCCACACCCCACTGCTGCCACAGCCCCACACACCTGCAGCCTGCCCCCAAAGCTGTCTCTCCCTCTGCACCCTTAAAACACCTCCTGTGTGCTGTCTGCTCCACCACCCATGTTAGTGTACCTATTTGTTGTCCTTCTGCCCTGCAGGTGGCCCGGTTTGCTCATCAAAACCCTGATGGCTAATAAATTATAAAAAAGCAATAAAATTCTGTAGACAAAAAAATCTTTCGGTTTCACATGTCCCACTAAGGCTTCTTACACATGATCTGAAATTTCACAAATCCTTCTGAATTTGTGCCACTCAAACTACAAAAAGCAATGAAATTACAATGATTAAGACTGATGCCTTAATGGACGTGTTCCTTGCGCAATACAGATATGGTATGCTATCAAACCCTGTGGTTAACTGCAGATTCAGCACTCTCACAGAGTGAGAATGCTGTCACTCACAAACTGGTGGAACTGCTAATTCACAGAATTGTGTGCTCATTGGAATACACACATGCAGTCTGTGCAACTGAGGTCTGAGCAGAAGATAGAGCTGCACAGATGGGATAAGAGTGGAGTGGATGGGGAAGAGACATAGTGGTGTGGATGGGGACATATAGGCATGGAGAGGGGGTGAAGATTAAGCAGCACTGATGGGAAAAAGCCAAAGTGATGCAGATTGGTGAAAAACAGTGTTGCGGATGGGGCGTACAAAGTGATGCAGATGCATGGAAATCAGTGGTGAGGATGCAAGGGACACAGAGTGGCATGGTTTGGGAAAACACATCAACGTGGATAGGGGTACAGAGTGGCATGAATGTGAGAAAACAGAGCAGCGCAGATGGGTAAAAACAGATTGGTACAAGTGAGGAAATACAGACTAGAACAATGGTAGAACACACATCAGTAGAGATTGGGGAAGACTGATAGGTGCGGATAGGTGGGAAGAAAGATTCTCATGGTTGGGGATGGCAGAGTGGTGCAGATACAGGAATAAAGAGTGGCATAGATGAGGGGAAGACAAAGTGGTGTGACTAGTGGGAAGGTGGTGGTGCAGATGCAAGGAAACAGATTGGCATTGCTGGGGGGAAGGTGGTGGTGCAGATGCAAGGAAACAGAGTGGCATGAATTAGTAAAACAGGGCAGTGTGAATGGGGAAAGACAGATTGGTGCAGATGAGGGAATAAGCAACTAGCACAGTTAGGAGACCACACAGCTGTTGGGATTGTGGAAGTTATAGCATCATAGAGGCACAGATAGTGTACATGCTTATACATAGTATGATAGTTTTAGCAATTAGGGAGCTGAATAAGTATTCTGAATGAAATGGATGTATGGAGTGAGAAGGATGTTGTAGCCAAGTGGGATTGTTGTGGTAAACAAATGGGAAGATGGTGGGCACTCAGTGGGATATGTATGCCACATAACTGCTCAGACCTCAATTGCATAGACTGTATGTGTGTATTCCAATGAGCACACAATTCTGTGAATTAGCAGCTCCACCATTTTGTGAGTGACAGCAATCTCATTCTGTGAGAGTGCTTAATCTGCACTTAACAACAGAGTTTGATGGCATACCATATCTGTCTTGCGCAAAGAACATGTCCATTAAGGTGTCAGCCTTAATGATCATAATTTCATTGCTTTTTTTAGTTTGAGTGGAAAAAATTCAGTAGGTTTTGAGAAATTTCAGATCATGTGTAAGAAGCCTGGACGGGACATGTGAAACTGCAAGGTTTTTTTTGCTATGGAATAGATATATATATATATATCTATATATATATAGATATATATATATATAGATATACATATATATGTATATATATATATATATATATATATATAATTTATCATCTCGGACCCTAAAACCTATTGAACTTAAAGTCCTCAATTTGGGCCTTAACTTTTTTCCCACTAACCATTTAAACCTTTCAAGTGGCAAGTCGTAAATGATAAACTGGGACGTAAATTGAGAATCAAGGAATATTTCTTTAAATCAACAAATCTATACCCCAAGAGTGATGAAGTCATTCCTGATAAACTTAAACAATTGCAACCCCGTCTAAATTTGATCCACCTTCTTCCAATCACTCTCTCAAGATGTTTTCGAGGTTACTTAAGGATTCGGCTATTATCAAACAGAGCACCTCTGCACCCATACATTCTAACCTATCTGCAGAGGAACGTATCGCATTGGAGGATCTGAGATCTGACCCTACCATCGTCATACGTCCATCGGACAAGGGGGGATCTACTATCATTCAGGATATGTCAGATTATAAACAGGAGATTTTTTCTCCGTTGGCGGATCCATACACTTATATAAAGTTAAGGGGTGACCCTACCAATTCCTTTAAAAAAGAAGTTGAGGCATTTTTACAACAAGCTTATGATTCACGCCTTTTATCTTCATCCATCAAACAAGCATTAACCACCGATAATCCACGGATTCCTTTATTGTACACTGTACCAAAAGTCCATAAGTCAATCTCCAAGCCAGCGGGTCAGCCTATCATTTCGGGCAGAGGATATTTATTGAATCCCATCTCAGTGTATTTGGAAAGTTTTCTCCAGCCTATCATACAAATCCAGTAGTCATTTCTCAAAGACAAAACCACTCTACTTAATTGTTTGGACTCTATTACCACTTTGCCTTCTAATCTTATTTTGTGCACAGCTGACGTTAAAAATCTTTATACTAGTATCCCCTATCATGATGGTATTCGAGCAGTTTGCCAATTACTTATCAACCATTCATTGTATTCGGGACCTGATTTGGAAGTGTTCAAGCAGCTGTTAGAATTTACCTTAAAGAAAAATTATTTTTTATTTGATGGTTCTTTTTTTCTCCAGATCAGGGGGTGTGCTATGAGCTCGGCCGTAGCACCGTCCGTAGCTAACAGCTATATTTTTGAAGTGGAAAGATCTTTATTTTTTTCTGATCCTGAGGTATCTAAATATCTGCTCCTGTATAAACGATATATAGACGACCTGATAATACTTTGGTCGGGCCCGTTGGAGTTATTGCAGCAACAGTTTGATAATCATAATGAGATGCAACACCCCATTAAATTTACTTACATTATGAGTACAGAGAGCACTAACTATCTAGATGTCACCATTACAAGAACTAAGGACAAAGTGTCCACCAACGTTTTTTCTAAGCCCACAGATAGAAACAATCTTCAACATTACAGGAGCTTTCATCCTCCTGGTACTAAGTTAGGCTTACCTTATTCACACTACTACGTGCTTGTCGAATAGTCAGTGACAAATCCACATTAGACTCACAACTTAATGCTCTGACTGATAAATTTTTGTCAATGGGTTACCCATTGTCTATCTTGATTTCCCAATGTGAAAAAGCACAAAGCATGGTACGTGAGACTCTTTTGGTACATAAGCCTAAAAAACTTTCCACATTTAATAGAATTCCGTGGATTAACCATTATAATCCATCAAGCTCTATTAGTAACAGGGAGATTAAAAGATACTGTCCGATAGTAACATGGGATCCAGAACTTAATGCTTAGAATAACACTTCTATTATGCAAAGTTTCACAAGAGGCAAAAGCGTTCACGATTTACTGGTCAAGGCAGATGTTACTTTGACAGATTCCTCCCATAGTAATACTGTTCTTAGGGGGGGATGTTTCAGATGTTTAGATTGTCTTACTTGCCGTTATTTAATGACAGGGAGCATGTTTAGACACCCCACTACAGCTTTTACTATCTGAGATCACCTCACTTGTACCACCAAGTTAGTTGTCTATGTAATCACTTGCCCATGCAGCAAAAAATACATAGGCAAAACTGAAGGAATGTTCAAAGAACAGATGGCACTGCATCAGAGTGCCATCCGATCTGCCTTAGCAAAAGGCAGTAGTGAGCAGCCGGTGGCCCAGCACTTTGCCCAAGCTAAACATAGCTTGGCGACACTGCGCTACAAAATTATTGACCATGTCCCCCCAATGCGGAGGGGTGGTGATAGAGCCAAGCGCTTACTTCAACTCGAGTCACAATGGATTTACAGATTAAATACTCTGGCTCCATTGGGCTTGAATGAACATTTGGTTCTCCAATGTTTCTTATGATCTCTGTGCTTTTGTCTACCTTCTATTGCCATATATGCTGACCAGTTAGTTTTGAGCTCTCTTTGGGTCCATGATGCCTTTTTATGCCTTTTGTGATTTTGGCTGTTTGATTCTTCTTGCTAATAATATTTATGCATGTTACCTTTCTGGGAGCTATACTTGGTATTTGTCATCAGAGGCATTGCTTCGTAGAAGTTTTTGCCAGTTTACCTCACTGACTATGCTTATTATCCTGTGTTTGTCATTATTCTATTAGAATGATGTTATGATACTCAGCTCTAATACTATTACTATTTATTGATGTTATCTGTTTGTTTCAATGTGTCCAAATGTATTTGTGTCTTTGTTGTATCCGTTTAGGATGTTGTCATAGTGATGGTTCACTTTGATTTTGATACTCATACATCATCTTCCGCTTCCGGGCGGCAGACGGGCGTTCACACGAGGTGTTGCTATAAAGGTATGTCTTTAATGTATTGTTATTTGTATCCTGAGGAAAGAACGTGATTAAAGGTTCTGAAACATTGATATAAACTCTGGGGTCCTGTACCTGTCTGTATGTTAGCCACCACGAGTGCCACCTACTTGTTTGTGTATGCTGTGTCCCTCCACCTTTGGGTGTATCGACCAAGGGAGGCACCGGTGCAGTAACTACTTGGATTTAGTGAGTGGCGGCATTGAAGCTTTTTGTATATATATATATATTTTTTTTTTTATTATTTTATTTTTTTTTTTTTCTTGGTAAATTTTTATTTGTGCTAATGTGCCAGATTGATAACAACAATTTATTGTAGTGAATGAACCATAATCCTGGGAGTGCTGCATAATGTAACATTTGCACTGATTGGAACTGGTGAAGCCCTTAGACAGTGGTGCCCACCGTGGATTTCCCATGTATCCCTGTAGCCCAGTCCAATCCTGGCTGTGTGATCCAGATTCATGCACAGACTTACAGTACAACAACAGCCAACTGTGTACAGCAACGACACTGTGTGCACCTCTGAATCAGGCCCTAAGGGGAGATTCAATTAGCTGCAGTAATTTATCATAGGCTAATTGATCGCTGGGGGCTATTCAATTAACCCCACTTAATGGGGATTTCTTTTCAGATCTCATGAGACCTGAAATGAAATCCCCGATAAGTATGCTGTTATCGGGGGGGGATGGCAGACACTTGTTGCCTGAATCTGCAAACTTTTCACTGATTCATCAGGATATTAACGCATGTTAACCTGTGTGTTAACACAGGTATTGGGAGAAAAAAGGAGCCTAAATGAGTAGCTTCGGGCAACAAAGCAAGGGGCTACCTCTCATTTCACCCCAATAATTTATTGGGGCTAATTTATTCTCCTCCAAAATGTTATAAGCATTAAAAATCTTAGGATAGCTGTAATTTAGCATTTTAAGTAATAATCTGGATTTAAACTAACTACATAAAAGAATCTAGTAGAGGAAGCTTTAAAATGTATGTACAAGTGTTATTTTTTTATGATTTATGGTTTTCCCTGTCTAATTTCCTTTAAATAACAAAAGATGTTCTCAAATATACTGTAGATGTGCAAATTACATCTGGATATGAAAAATATACTCCTGCAGCATAAGGACTTCAGTCTTTGGCTCTCAATGATCAGAAACAATCCCAATTGAGGCATTTACTAAGCATAGTCATTTTGTGCTGAAACAGAAACTGCTTTTGAACAAAACATATTAACTTAAGTGCAAAATAACAGTAGAACAAAACCCTTGTGAGTATCACTTCAATTAATCATTTTCTGAAGATCTATAAAATAGCAGTGATTAAGCTGTAGAAATATACAGTGGTTTTTTATTGTACTGGCTTCTCTTGGTAGACATTCAGTATAGCTGAAAACAAGAAAAGCAGATACTGTTTGGATGTTTGGTGAAATGTTAGCATGATATGGTTAAGTGCAGTCTACACTAACAATATATCAGGCAGTTCTATGAACATGGAACATAGTACTTGGCACTTTGCAATGCTTCAGCAGAGATATAATAACTTTTGCTATACTACATCAGCAGTCCGGAAGTAATTTAACTGTCAAGTACAGATGTAGCAAACATTAAAGTGTCTGCTGATGTGGAACAATGTGTAAAATAACAGGTTAGCATTGCAGTGGAGAACTCTGATGTTGTTGCTAAAGAAAAGTAACCCAGTTTAAATCATTAATTTTTTTGTTATAAGAAATTTGCCCAAACTATCTATGCTACTTGTTCACAAAAGTCATGAAAATAAATATGCTAAATGTATTTAATGTAAACTTACTTGAAACATTCTATTCTCAGAGGTCAGATAAACCACATACTTTAAATTACCTAAAATGGTTAAACTTAAATAAAATAAAGACACAAAACCAGAATGTGGCATTCAAGAAAAAATGGTCAGCTTTATTGTAAATAGTTGTATGGTAGCAGAATAAATAATGGCCATCTATTTAATATCCACATGACTTAGGCAAAGGACATTACAACTGTTGAGGGGCAGCTATCTTAGTTATCAAAGGCAAGTGTGATAAAAAATACTGCAAGGGCCAGCTATCTTATTTTAAACAAGTGGGAGGTAAAGGACACACATACCAATACACTACTCACTATTCATGCCCACGTGGCTGAGAGGTGCTGCTGAACCTAGTCTAGTGAAATCAGTCTATCCAGTGTATTGAAGATTAATGCACCCACAAACTGCAGCAATTTGGATGTGGTTGCTGCTATTTCCAAGTTGGAGAAAGGACCTCTGTGACGTAGACACCACGTGACCGCTGCAGGAGGCTGGACAGCTCCTGCGTTACCATCCACTAGGGCATAGAGGGGGAATAACTATCTGTGGCGAGCGCAGCGAGCCACCGTGCCCGAAGCATGGCGAGCGGAGTGAGCCCACGAGGGGACACTTTTGGTCCCCCGTTACCATCCCCGCCCCTCCCCCTTTCAGGCAGAGTCACGTGGGTGTGACGTCACAGGGCCATCAGCCCTCTATAGTCTAGACCTAACCATTTGGATGCTGGACTGCTGATCTTTCCTGCCACAAAAGGTTCTATATAGAAAACCAAGCCCACCACCATACTATGGGCCTGATTCAGACCCGCTCGCAAGCGCATAGCGCTCGCAAGCGGATTGATGGTGGCACAGTGCGCACGCACGCATGCGCACTGCACATGTGCAAGCCCTGGAGTGAGCGCAAAAAGCACTCGCTCCCTGGCTCACAACAAAAGGGGCGGCTGTCGATGTTGATCGACAGCTCGCCCCATTTTGTAGGCATGGCAGGGGGGTGGCTTCACAAACAGGGGTGTTCCCATGCGAATGCCTGCCTTTTGTGGGTGGCCACACTGACATCACCAGTGATGTCAGTGGGAGAGCTTCCGGCTCTATTAGAGGCAAAAGCTCTCTGGGGCTTGCAGCCACGAGACCCTACCACAAAGGTCTGGTCACAAGCCCGATGGTCACAATGGTCTTGACCATCATGACCATCATCCTGGCCACTCGCAATAGCTGTTGGTGGTCACCCACAGCTATGCAAGCGGCCAGGGTGCCTCTCCAAAAAAAAAAAAAAACGCCCTGATTCAGAGCAAGCGCTCTTTCAGAGTATCCAGCTCTGAATCAGGGTCTGTGTACCTAATTCACTAGACTCACTGAAGCTGAGAAAATACTTTCCAAAAACAAAATATTGCTTCTCCCTTGAGATGAACCCCATCAGCCCTGAATAAATGAGAATCCGGAAAACAAATTAAAGGGCTTGCACCACCAAACCCCCAAGGCTAAAATATGTCTAGCTACCAACTTACTGACCTTCCAAGAACACTCAACGACAGCCCCACTTGTACTAATTAGAAAGGAGCAGTGATAGTGTATTACACAACCACACAATCAGACCATAGCTGTACAATAATCTGAAAGTCATGAACTATGGGTCTGATTCATTATTTCTAAAACAGAATTAATTATATTTCCACCGGCCAATAACAGTTACCAATCTGATCTCTTTATCACTGTTGATAACTAAACAATCCACCCCATCCCACAAGCTCGCTGCCTTGGTGTCATCCTTGATTATTGAACTGTCCTTTGTTTCCCACATTCAATCTGTCTCAAAATCATGTTACATACATCTAAAAAACATATACAAAATTTGACCATATCTCACACAAGACACTGCTAAAACTCTAATCCATGCACTCATTATTTCCCGCATTGACTATTGCAATAGTCTCTTTACTGGTCTTCCCAAAAACAGGCTATCGCCATTACAATCCATTATGAATGCAGCTGCGAAGCTTATCTTTCTTGCCAAATGTTCATCGTCTGCTGCCCCGCTCTGTCAGTCCCTCCATTGGTTGCCAGTTTTCTACTGTATTCAATACAAAATACTGTTACTTACACATAAGGCCATTAACCAAATTACACCAACATACATCTCTTCACTCATCTCAAAATATCTCCCAACCCGACCTCTCCGCTCAGCACAAGATCTGCGTCATTCATCCCCGCGCATTACTTGCTCCCATTTACGGTTACAGGACTTTCTTCAGGCTGCACCCACTCTATGAAATGCCTTACCACACACAGTAAGACTTACCTCTAGTCTTCAATCCTTCAAGCATTCCCTGAAAACTTATCTCTTCAGACAAGCTTATCAGATTCCAGAACTGACCACATAACCTTCATAGCTTCCATGTCTTATTACATCCCCTCTCACAGTCCACACATAACCTCACATATTGTCTTTCTTTCACATACTTCTGACATTTTGCTGACATTCCTGTGTGACTGGATCATGCAGCCCACCAAGAAACTCTACATTCTGGCCGGACCAAATTGCAATATATAGCACCTATCCTTGTGTATCAATGCCTATTTCCCTATAGATTGTAAGCTTGCAAGCAGGGCCCTCTTACCTCTATGTCTGTCTGTTATTACCCTGTTTTGTTCTATCAATGTTTCCAATTGTAAAGTGCAACGGAATATGCTGCACTATATAAGAAACTGTTAATAAATATAATAAATAAATTATGGATCACAATACTGTGTATGCACACAGCTCAACTGCGATAGCAAGCTACTCCACTGTGATCGCAATGCAAACTCAGCGCTACATAAGGACATCAACTTTACCATATGCACATAGCAAAACCATCAGTACAATCGAGTATCATATGACCCATATGCACACTTGCCAAGCCCTGACCTTACTCAGAAATAGCTAACAGCCACGCACACTATGAGCACTTAGGCTGCATATGGCTTCGCAGTGGGTCATTTATGCACGCACCTGAAAGTGGCACGCCTGTATTCATCTGACCACTCACCCACAAACTGCACTTCCTGTCAATCACTCTGCAATAGGTCTGAGTAGCCTCTTCAATCACAGTCCTGATTGCAGTGGCCGGTTCACGCACTGCAATGCATACACATGTGCAGAACGCAACAATCGGCTGACTGCTTACATATTAGCAACTGCAATCCAAGCTGAATCAGGCCCTATATCATGAAAGTCCACAATGGAGCCTAGGCAACAATTGATCCCACAGCATACGCCTAACACTATCCCTTTTAGAAAAAGTGTACAGATCAGAAGTGTGTGGCGATCGAGACGGCAAAAGAAAAACAAAATGTCCTAAAAACCAAATAGACCAAGGGGTATATTTGCTAAAGTGTGGGTTTTTAGAAGTAGAGTTGTTGCCCATAGCAACCAATCAGATTCTAGCTATTATCTTCTAGAAGGTGCTAGATAAATGATAAGTAGAATCTGATTGGCAGCTATGGGCAACATCTCCACTTCAAAAAACCCACACTTTAGTAAACATATCCCCTATAATCCAGGAATCTACCATACATACAATGATAGGTGAATACAGTAATAAACAACAAAGGTTACATTGAGAAAGGACTGTGAGGATGGAAAAGAAGGGATATGATAACATGATTTGAGGTAAAACCCTGACCAAAAAACCAGCTTGTACCTTTGTATTTGGGTAGATAGAATTTTTTTTTTTTAACTAACTAATCATCCAGAAGTTGGCAAAAAATAGGGCAAAATCCTACCAGTCTCCCTCTGATGGTGATGAGTGGCAAAGCTTTTAAGTTAAAATAAAACTACACATTTACAAAATTATATCATGTTTCAAAATTAATATACTATTTTTAGACATCAGACTTTCACTTCCTAAGAGCTTTAATCTCAAGAATGTAAGTCGCATCCCCAATCCTGAAACAATGGGTGCCATATTCAGTCAGGGACAGTCCCAGATTCAGGATGCAGGATTGGAAAACTTCCCAAAATGTAATTTAATAAGTGATAGCCATAGATGTGCATTAACCATGTAGGCAGAGAGTAGTGATGAACTGAATAAAGACTCACCATGTGAACTGGACAGGTCCTGGAATCAGAATTGTAATTCAAGTATACCCAGTGACCCCTACCTAATTGATTACTTTTCAAATGTTTAATCCTGCACATCATAAGTCCTACAACAAAATAAAGGCCTGGAGCAAAAGGGAAAGAGTGGTCTGAAAGGAAGCTGCTAACATGAAAATCCTCATGAAAGGCCATCACAAATGCTAGGTGGAAAAACAAAACTGCTAATGGGGACAACCAAAACATTAACTCTAACAATATATCGAGGCCAATTAAGCAATGTTGATTGTGCATCAAGGAAACCATGCTGGCCCATTCCCTAAAAGATATCTGGATCAAGAAATCCTTAGTGACAACTTCCTGGATGGATAATTTAAAGTAAAAGTAAATGCAAGCAAGTCAGTGAGCTACAAAAGCCCTAGACTAGCTGTGACTGGGTGACCTTGCCTTGCCAGGTGATCACAAATTATTTTTGATTCTACTGGATCTCAGGGTATTAGTTATTCCCTCTTGCCATCCGTAACCACCTGGTCCTGACTCCTTCCACTGATCTGTAGATGGATAACATGCTGCCACCACCAAGCTCCTTCACTGGCACTTGGAACCACTTACTTCTACCCAAAATCTTACAGTTCACAGGAACCAGTAAATTGCATTCATTATTTCAAATATCTATGGATCAAACCAGTTTGGCTTTCCAAATCTTAACATCTTCAGTTCTTAGGAATTTCCACAATAAGGAAATTCTTAAAAACAAACAAATAGTTTTTTCCCCAAACCTGCTGAACATAGTACATAGAGACACACAGGAGATTACTCCCTAGTGTGCATTTTAAAGAAAAATATTGTTCAGTCACCACTAAACCTCCACTGCTAGGCTAGGGCAATTACCATATCACTGTCAAAATGGTAATTTTGAAAAATTGGTTTCCAAATGTCAATGCCTTGTGAAACAAAATTGTTTTGATACCTTCCTGTAAGTGCAAAGTCCCTACATATAAACATGCATTCCTACAATTCTAGATATGTGCACAGCACATTAAATATAATACATTAAATACACCCCAACCCAAATGCAAAGATCACACTTGATCTCCATAGACAGATGCAAAAAATGGTGCAACAACCAAATACCCACCAAGATCTGCTGGAGCTTCTGACAAAATACCCAACTAATTGGGATTACCCATCAGGCAAAGTTGTAAAACCCCAATAAAGAGTGTGCTTGACACAGTGATATCTTTCTGGCTGACAATGCCAACATGATGGCAATTGGAGAACTTTGTCCGCTGGCAAACAGCAGCACTCAGTTGTATTGACCTCAATGCCCAGGTACAACAATAATGTGAGTCATACCATAAAATATATAATTCAGCCACTTGGACATGTCTACCAGATCCACAGGAGATGCTGCCTTACTTAGATATCTTGGATCCACCATGCCTGGGGGCCAGGGGCATTCAGAGCAGCAGAGGTATCACTCATACCTGGTGGCAATACCACAACATATAGTACACATTCCACTATTGATGGTGTATTAGCGGCCACATGGAGGAATAACCACCACTACCCACTGAGGCAAGGGAGAGGAGGGCTGCATTGGACATGCCAAAGAATGGTTATTCACAGTTCAGGCAGGTTGTGCAACCAACCATCCTGTTTCCAGTAGAACTCCTTGTAATACTGATGCCAGGAGGAAACAAGGGAACAATTAAAATGCCATGCACCAAATGGAGAAACCAAATCACATAGGTATAGTCAGCAGGCTGTTTCTACAAATGGCAGGCCAGGAAAACAAACCCATCAGTCAATAAGCTTGTGATTTAAAGTCTTACTTACCCATCAACGATGCTGTCATCTGCCAAAGAAGAACAAGAGCCAGCATCCTCCAAATAATCAGTACATGTAGCACCAAGAACAGAGAAAGGGTGTGGATAAGGCACATAAGAAGCTGGAAATGACACAGAAGGAGCATATGATAATGGAGACATAGAAATCCCACCTATGTGAATGAGCTGCTGTACATAAGGCCCCACTGCATAATGGATGCCATGTTCAAGGATGTGGAAGCTCCTGCACCAGCAGCCACTGAGTGCTTCTGTGTCAGCAGCAGCAAGGCAACAACCACAGACATCATCAGCCCATCTATAGAAGATGGATTCAGAAGAAGGGGGCTCCCAGTTAAAGCACCACATCCCCCAGGCATAAGCCCCAGCCCAGCACCTGCAGCCTCTAACACAAAAGCCTGGGGACTGGGAAGCTGCTGTAGAAACAGCAGCCACAATGGATCTGTGGCTGGTGCCAAACTTTTATTTTCACATGTGCAGAAGCAGGCAGCACAGAAGGACTGCTCGCCACAGTGTGGAAGCCTTGCCTCCACCATCAGCTTGAAGACCTGCGCCTTAACAGACCTCAAGCCTGCACATCTAGATTTCTGCTTTTAGCAGCCTTTACCACCACCCATGTTGACTCAGGGATGGGCAGCTGTGGCAGAGTAGAACATCACCTGCATCTGCACATAAGAATTCTTATATGGCTATGATGTAATTGCTGTGGGGGTCCCATCAAGGACTGGGGTAGCCAGGAGGCTGCTGTGAAATAAACTAGCTGTCGGGAGCTCAGCTATGGACATCTAACAGCAATTGGGGAACCTGGGAATAAGCTTTACACACACTTAAGAAGAGTTCCCAGCTCTGTCAGACAGGTAAGTTGGGACTGAGTGAGAGTGATGGGGTGACACTTAGCTCCCAGGGGAGGGGGGAGTAGCAAAACAAGATAAGCAAGAAGAGATAGAAAAGAACAGGAGGCACAGGGTGCAAAGAAGGGGAGAGAGGAAAAGAGGAGCATAAAGAATACAAGAAAATAAAAGAATACCATTTGGTAAAGATGCATCAACAAACAAAATCGAACCACAGTACCAATGCACAGAACTTCCATGCCAAATATCAAAAAGGCACATTGCAAAACATATACTGTTAGGCATAAGACACAGCCCTATTGCTAATCAAACCTTTATAATCATCTGTTGGTGTGTGTATCCCACCCATATGTATATTTTTTTCTGTCACAATATATATCATTGCTCAAACTGACTAAATTACTTTTCTCAAATTACTTTGACAAATTGATTTAAAATTTTAAACTTTACAAAAATTCAACAAATTTGTACTTTTAAGCATTTCTCCTTGCCTAGGAATTTAAGGTCTAATTGAATTATGACATTTTAGATGCCATATGCCATACTAAAATACATGGTTTTAGAAATAACAGCTTGAAGTTCCAGTGCTGTAGCTTGGAAACATGCCATTCTCTCTAGACTGGTTCTCTATGGGAATTTGGAGGAGCCAGGTGCTTTGTTTGTAATATGACATTTCCATTAATTTTGGTCAATATGTTTAAGTTACACTAATTGTGTAAAAGTATTCTTTTTATTCTTGTAACACAAGAACGTTTGTTGGTAGGCTGGGAGCTACTGTAAGAAAGTGGAGGTGTTGCTTGCATTTTGGGACAAACCTATCTGTCCCTGGGTACTTGATACTACATCTTCCAGAATGTCTGGTACTGGGGAGATGAACCAACAAGATGTAGTGTGTCATGAAGGAGCAGAGAAAAAAGTGGGGGAAGAGGTAGATATAAGCATACATGGTCATAGAGGAAAATGCATGCCAAAGAGGAAAGCACAGATGTGGCCTTAACGACAAGTGTGGCCATAAAAAAATAGTATGGCCACTGAAGAGAGAAGTATGGCCAGAGTGGAAATGAGTCATTGTGAGACCTATTGTAAGGCCCAGATCTTACAAACTACTTGCCACTCCAGAGGTTGGGTAGCTTCCATTTGTCCAGATGTGTCAATAATCCATTTAATTCATTTATTTACACTTCACTATAGTGGTGGCTGAACTGTAGTACTATTACATATATAACTTCTCACATCTTCTTACTTATTTTAATAGTCTTGGACTATTTTAGCATAGCTGATTCAGTGTATTAAGCAATAATATATTTGTTTAACGAGAAGTGTTATACCTTCACATTGCTGGTATTGTCTTTGAAAACCCCACCCCAGAGTATTGTTGTCATTACTAATATGCACAACCCAGTATCTTTATCACTCAGTAAAGATGTTAAAACAGTAACTGTTAAACCCTTTATTAATATAAATTTTATTGAGCCTCTGTCTAAATCTAGGTACATACACATTATGAGATGTTTTGATCATATCGATAATTGGTCCTGATATCTGTGCTACACACTGTACAATTTAAATTAACTAACTGGTAAATTTCACAGTGAATTTGCATATGTATGCCCACAAGGATGATGAGTTAATCAGGAAAAAAGCATAGGAAGTATGGACAGATTATCGAGAATGCACACATACTGTAGTGTCGATTTGGGGAAATTGAGGCCAAGATTTTCGTCTTGACCAACAGATCGGATAATCAAAGGAATGCGTTTGTGGATGTTTTCTAACCATTTTATCGGTGAGACACTAAAACAATTTTTATACACACCATACAATAAATTATGCTAATGACCTGATTATTGGCAAATCGGACCTATATTTGTATAGTGTTTAGGTAGCTTAAGTCTGCTAATTAATATGCCACATGGCTTGGGCCATAGTCCAGGTGTGTCTTAATTGCTAATTACAAATTATTTTCCTGAAGTTTGAAATGTTTTTCACAGTCTACCCCTTGAAGGAATTGTGTTTGAAACTATCATCATGAGGAACAACAGTTAGGTTCATATAGAGGCTCTGCATCAGGTGTGAGACTTACCTACACCTACACACTTGCTAACACTTTCTTAATCCCTGGACATGCAGGAACCAGATTTTACATTTTATTTTATCTTTTTACTACCTATTGCTCATATTATATATTTGTCCAAAATGTTCCCTAAAATATTTTTATCAAACTAATAGTATAACATTAAAACTTACACTATAACATACTTAGGGGGTCATTCAGACCCTCTCATGAGTGGCAGTATGCTCGCAAGTGGGTCGATGTTCCCCCACTGCGCATGCACACGATGGAGGGAGCTCCATTGTGCGCATGCGCGAGACCCAGCGAGCGACGGGTTCTCCATTGCTCTGTGTCTCACACCAAAGGGGGCGTGCTGTCGATGTTGATTGACAGCACGCCCTCTTTGGTGGGCGTGCCAGGGGTGTGCCTGCCAGACGGAGGCGTTCCCATGGGAACGTCTACCGTCTGAAGCCGGCCCCACTGACATCACTAGTGATGTCAGTGGGAGTGATTTTGGCTCTGATAGAGCCAAAATCACTCCAGGGCTTGCGGCAGCGAGACCCTACCGCAGGGTCTCTGTCGCAAGCCCGATGGTCGCGATGGTCAAGACCATCGCGACCATCATCATGGACGCTCACATAAGCTGTGGGTGGTAACCCACAGTTATGCGAGTGTCCATGATGACGCTCCTAAAACAGGTAGGAGGGCCCTGATTCAGAGCGAGCGCTCTGGTCAGAGATTTCAGCTCTGAATCAGGCCCTTATTCTCTCCCCTCTGCCATCACATGATATTTGGGGACTTTGAGCTTGTGACAGTAAGTGGACTGTGGGATAAATGTAATTACCTGTGACTTGATGAAATCAGAGAGTTCCCAGTGAGTATGACCTATGTTTTAAAGGGGCAAACATTTAAAAAGCAAAACCAACCTGTTTTAAATATTTTTAATTGATTGCCCCTTTAAAAAATTGTAGAGACTCACAGAGAACTCATCAATTCCTGCAAGTCACAGGCTATTACCTGTATGTTTAACCCTGTGACTATGACTGTCATATTGTTTTTGTTGTCTTCAGCTAAGAAAAATCAGATGATTGCTTAAAAATGTTCTTGCTATTTAAAAAAACAATGTTGTATTTTGATTTAAAATTACGGCAAATGTCCCTTATGTTCCACCTTGTCTATGTAATGGGTATTCTTACCATGTCCTGTTATGGCGACCTTCAAAGAATCGCCACCTAGATGCAACTCTCCCCTCGCCCACAGGACCACACATTGTAAAAAATAACATTTTCAGGATGAAAACCTGCGCACTCAGTATAGAAGTGTGCTAAGCAAGAAGTGGGGTTTAGGCTGCACAGCCACACTTCAGTGCACTTGCACCAATTGCTTTAACCAATGGTATGGGACTACAGTTGTCCATAGTAGGATGGAGTCCCCCCACATTGATCTTTTTCATATGAATACAAAGGGCCAGAATAGTAGTGATTGCCCATACTCACTACAGTGTTCAATTTTCTTATTCTAGGCCCATTGTACATATTCTTGACCACTGTCTACATCATGAACCCAGTGGATGGATGTTAATCTCATGTAGCGTATAGTAGTATAACATAATTTAATAGTGCTATGAGTATATTTACGTAGCAGTGGTTTCATCTTTTTTAGTGATTATTCAGCACTGGCAGGTTTGAACAGCAGAAAAGTGGCCCTAATTGAGAGTGTCAGAAAAAACTGACAGTTAGAGCTTTAGATTATGCCCAAATCCTCACTTTTTATGTTTTTGCCCTGAAATCTGCCATGCAGCACTAAGCGACAGTTCTACCCGCCCATGCCAAATTTCAGCTTGGTACCTTTAATAGCTTTTGAGGTGTAGCTCCTCAAATACCATGCCCCCCTTGGGAGTTGTCTATGGGAGAATTCCATTTTTTTTAGGTGACCCCTACATTATTTGCCCCCTGTATTTTGGCAACTAGGACTGGCTCTGATTGCATAGACTGCATGTGTGTATTCCAATGAGCACTCAATTCAGTGAATTAGCAGCTCCACCATATTGTAAGTGACAGCAATATCACTCTGTGAGAGTGCTGAATCTGCAGTTAACCACATGGTGTGATGGCATACCATATCTGTATTGGGCAAGGAACACGTCCATTAAGGTGTCAGCCTTAATGATCGTAATTTCATTGCTTTTTTTAGTTTGAGTGCCTTAAATTCAGTAGGTTTTGAGAAATTTGAGGTAATGTGTAAGAAGCCTTAATGGGACATGATGGGATTTCCATTGCTTTTTTAAGTTTGAGTGGCACAAATTCAGTAGGTTTTGTGAAATTTTCCAATCATGTCTAAGAAGCCTTAATCGGACATGTGAAACCGTAAGGTTTTTTTTCTATGGAATATATACATATATATACATAAATATATATATACATAGACATATATACACATATATACAGACTATACCACCATCAGTAAAGACCTGATGAAATCAGCCAGAGGATCATGGCCCATGATCACGACAGATGAGGTCTCTTCCAGCATTACAAAATACTTTGATGTTACCTTCATTCAAATGGGGGAATTACATCAAACATTAAAACATTATGTCATCCATAATGACATCACAACATATAAACCAGCACAACCAGAACATTTCCTTAATAGGAAAGATGCACGGGATGCATGACATGTGGATTTTTGGAAAGAAGAGACTCTTTTGTACATCTTTATACAGGAAAAAAATTCAATATTAGATTTCTCCTACCTGCTCAACCAGATTTGTTGTTTTCAACATCCGATGCCCATGTGGTTTACTTAATATTGGGAAACCCTCCAGACAACTAAAACAACAAATGGCTTTAGGTAGATCAAGCATCAGAGCAGCAATTGATGGCAAAACATGCCAGCAATCAGTGGCAAGACATTTCTTTCAACATTAAGGTATAAAATGATTGAGTGGTTCCCCCTAAACATTGGGGGGGGGCAGAGGCAGCATCTTGTTACTAAAAGAAGCAAGATGGATACAGACACCTAATACAGTTCAGCCCTTTGGTTTAAACAAAATGTTGTTCTTGCTTTCTTTGATTTTATGCATTTTCCACTATTAAGTTTTTCAGATTTTCTCTTTTAAATGTAGAGGACTTTCTTGCCAGTAGTATGGTATAGCATTAGTAGTTATCCTTGGTTTCAGTATTTAAGACCATTAATTAGTTAATTCATTTTTGTGATGTTTATTTATTAGCATGTCTTTAGTGATTATTTACTATACTTCAGGCAAGTTCATATTTCTGTTAAGATCGGGGGTCCTCTGTTTATGCATTGCTTGTTGGAAACTGTTAGTTACATTAACCTACATATTGTTTATCCTTGTAGTTACAAATGGCTTCATGGTTGTCCTGGTGATCGACACAACTTATTTTTTTCTCTCCCCCTCTTTTATCTGTATTTGTAAACACTTTAATACAGTAAATCAATTTTTTTTCTTTAACCCATCTTCCTCACCTCTACCATCTTGTTTTCTTTCTATGTGTCTCTTTTAGTGTTTATGTTTCTCTCTTATAGTTAAAGTGCTTTACCTTTTTAATATCAGTCTCTTTTTATTCTCTATACTGTATTTTAGTCTTTTTTGTACATTTTTAAAGAATATGCTAGTTGTTTGTTTCTGACTGTATTTTTTAATCCCTGCAGCCTGTGACTGAGAGTCAATGCAAGAGATTGGGGAGAGCCTGAGAATCACTTTATGATATGGGGCTAAATGGCCATTTTTATGTCTGTTCAGCTACCTGTGGCTACATGCATGACACATCATCATATACTTGCTTCAGTGGACACTTGAGGAATAAGTTTGGAATTAGTGATTGCCGGCAAAATTATCAGATAACTGGGGAGTTGGCAAAGCAAGGTTGGTGGGTGGTGTGGAAAAGCTGGGAGCATTTGTGGCAGGGTGACACTGGACAAAGTGGGAGCAGGATGCATGCCATGGGCCAGATTGTGCAACCTTTTGTGCTCACTATGTCATGGATAGGCATATACTGTTTTAGGACTATAATAGATAAGTGTGCATGTGATTAATCATTTATTATCTTTAATTAAGAATGAGTCACCCAGTCATTAAAACTGCATTCCAACTTTCCAAGTTGATAAGTGACAAGTAATAAGGGAAGTATAAATAAGAGATGTAGGCATATGGGAAAGTTAAAAGAACATACTGTAGGGGAGTCATTAAATAGGTGAAGAGACAAAGAGGTGAGGAGACCTTGGAAAGTGAGAGCAAGTCATGGATCTAACAAGAAATAGCTGGGCCCTTTAGCAATTATTTTGGTGGGCCCAGTAATAGTTTATTTTTATTTTTACCACACTGCTCTTTTAAACAGGCAAGTATTGAACAGAAAACCTGAGTAGAAGAGCAAGCAGGCACAATTGTAGACAGGCTCAGCTAAACCTAGGCTCCATATATGTTGTACCACCAATGTTGTAGATTCATCTCTGGTTCCTTCTGTCAGAGCCTCATTTGAGTTTTCTTTCACAAGCAGTTCAGTAACATTTTCCATACCAACATTTTTGCCCATAGGATGTTCATGTCATTATAAACTCCATTTACAGTATTTTGATGCGTTATTCTTAGTAATACACAAGTTTTAATTTGAAACAAAGCAATGTTCTTGTATCAGGTGACTCTCATAAACAGGTGGTGTCAATGCTTAAAGTGGTCCTAGAGAAGTGGTGGAACTCACCCCCCTCTCTCTGTGTTTATTTTTAAAAAGGGCCAGTTCGTGCCTCAGGTGCGCAACAAAAAAGGGGTGTGGTCTTAACAAAGGGGCGTGGTCAAACAATTATATTCCCAATTCAAATTATACCACACAGTAGCACAATCTTGACATACCGATACACATTACACCACATAGTAGTGTATGAGACACAGCAGTGCCCCTTTTACACAATGCCCAAAGTAGTAGTGCCCCTAATACAAATTATGCCCACAGTAGCAGTGCCCCTTAAACAATGCACACAGCAGTAGTGCCACTTACACATAATGCCCATAGCAGAAGTGCCCATTATGCAAAGCCAATTGTAGCAGTGCCCCTTATGCAGTACCCACAGTAGTGGTAGTGCCCCTTATGCAGTGCCCACAGTAGTGGTAGTGCCCCTTATGCAGAGACCTCAGTAGTGGTGTCCCTTATTCAGTGCCCCCAGTTGTGGTAGTGCCCCTTATGCAGTTCAACCAGTCATAGTAGTGTCCCTTATGCAGTGCCCACAGTCATAATGCCACTTATGCAGTGCCCCCAGTTTTGGTAGTGCCCCTTATTCAGTGCCCACAGTAGTGGTAGTGCCCCTTACGCTGTGCCCACAGTGGTAATGCCCCTTATGCAGTGCCCCCAGTAGTGGTAGTGCCCTTATGCAGAGCCCACAGTGGTAGTGTCCCTTATTAATGCCCCCAGTAGAAATTCACCCATTAGTAGTACCCCCAATAGTAATGCCCCCCCGAGTAAATGCTTCCAGTACTAGTGCCCCCAATAGTAATGCCCTCGAGTAAAGGCTCCCAAAAGCTGTGCCCCCAAGTAAATGTTCCCAGTAGTAGTGCCCCCAGAAGTTATACAACCCAATATGAAGCTGCTTACAGAGAAAATACTTACCTTAAGCTCCACTTTCGCGTCCTCATCCATCCGGCTTGCTGCTTCTCAGAACTATGGGAGAGATGTTATGACATTTCTCCCATAGTGCACTGTGGGAGCCAGAAGCTGGAGCACAGGTGTGAGCTCCAGCCTCCGGCTGGCACTGTGGGATGGGAGCCAGGCACCCGCTGTTAACAAAATCTCAGTGGGTGCCTGGCAAATGGAGCCTCCCTGTGGCCACAGGCTAAGGTTGGTCGGAGGCCATATAGAAGTGATGAAACACAGTGGTGTATAGTGGGTGGTGTATATACAGTATATGTATATATACATTAATATATATATTTATATATATATATATATATATATATATATATATATTTTTATATTATTGAAAATTATATTTTCCTTTATGTAATGCACTCAAAATGATTCATATGTTACAAATTATATTATTCTCCAAATCTAAGCAACATCATTGAAACTTGGCATATTTACAGGATATGTTTTGCTGGATATTCTTATATTTTTAAACAAGTATTTAAGAATATATTATAAGATATGTTCTATCATTTTGATTCATTGTCAAAAATAATTTTAACTGTGTATATTAGCAATTTGTGAATTTATTGGGTTTCCGGACCAGGCCCAACGACAGGGGGGCGCAAAGGGTACACCCATCCTGGGCCCTGAGGTTCATAGTGGCCCTTGGAAACTTAAGAGGAGCAGTGCCACTGTGGTGCACAGCAGGTAAGCATGAAGAACCTGCTGCCCGCCGGGCTCAGTGACACCACAGTACTGCACCATCAACTTCAAACTGCAGACCTGCAGCACTACCACTTCTATACCTTTCCATACCCTCACTGGTTGGCAGTCCCACCCATTAGCCAGCCCTGAGGGAGAGACAATGACTGGGCAGCACTGAGCCTGTGGGACAGGCTGTGTGGTAAGTGACAGCTTATTTATACTTTATTTTAAATTTTGTTAACGGGTATATATATATATATATATATATATATATACTGTATAATAAGGGCAGTCGTGCCCTCATATTAAGGCTGTATAAAAAAAATTGCATTCTCCCATAGAGAGGAGGGGGAGATGGTGTTTAAGGGACTTTAACTCAAAAGCTATTGAAGGTACAGAGCTGATATTTGGCATGGACGGGTAGAACAGTCTCTTGATGATGCATGCCAAATTAAAAGAAGACAAAAATGGGGATTTGGGAGTAATCCAAATTTCCATCTGTCAGTTTTTTTTGGCCACTCTCGATTAGGACCACTTTTCTGCTGTTCTCTGTGGGGGATTTTTGGAAAGGCATAAGTCAGGGCAGAAGTAGCTCTTGTTCCAGGGTAGGTGCTTTTGGGGCTCATGGAAATGAGAAAGTTTCAGTTTTTAAAATATTACCACACAAATCCCCTTATATAAATAGGGAGCTTCAACTTGTTGTGCAGACTCAGTGGGTGCCTCCAGCAGGGGGTTGTACATGGCTTCATCTGGCTGCATCAAGATGACTGTCCTTTGCGGGCAGTAGTGGCGGTGGGATTCAGGGGAAGGAAGCGGGCATTAGCTGCGGCCAGGACCTGGGGGGGCTAGCAGGCATATGCAATGACAGAAACCTGGCTTAGGTGCTCAGGTTAGTACCAGTGCAGCTGAAAGCAGACAGATGCAGGTGCACATCTGTGTGTTATAAAAATAAACACAGATGCACAGACGGTATCAGTGAGATACATCTGTGCTGCTGTGTTGAAATAGATGAAAACATGTGTAAAAAAAAAATAAAAAATGGCGTGCCCCAACTCAAAAGAACAACCAGCACCAGGCTTTGGAGCCCCAGTACTGGCTGTGCTCATTATAGAGGGAAAATGATGTAGGGGGTCCCCTGTATTAAGAAAAAAAATCACCAGGCTTTTCAGAACCAGTCCTGGTTGCCAAAATACAGGGGACAAAGAACATAGTGGTCCCCTTTATTTAGTGTTACCAGCACTGGGCTCTGAGCCAGTCCTGGTCCTGGAAATACAGTGGAAAAATGTGTAGGGTTCCCCTGTAAATTCCAGAAGCATCACTGAACTCTATCTGAATGTAAATTATTAAAGAGGTTTATTATGGATAAAAATAATGAAAAAATGGGGTTATATACTAAACCTCGAAAATGGCTGCTGCTACTTACTCACCTGTATATCATAACATAGGAAACTAGAAAATGTTGCTATACAATAAAAGGGCTGCTGTGATTTATTTATCTATTTATTTAACATAAGTGTGTTGTTTGAGGGATTTAGATATATGGTCCTATTGGATTGCATCATAATTGAGATTCTCCCTTTTGTTGGGGATGTTATGATATAATTATAGTTGGCAGATCACTGTACAGGATGCTCAACAGTGGAACGCAAACATTGAGGACCAACCTGGTAGATAGTATGGTTGCTATACACTTAAGATGTTAAGCGATGGAATGCAAGCACTCACATTGAGGGCCAACCTGGTAGATAGGATGATTGCTGTACACTTAAGTTGCTAAGCGATGAAATGCAAGCTCTCACACTCTGGCAGAGGTTGCCGGGAAGATGCGTGTGGGATATTGGGTATAAAGTTCTGTACCCGGCAGTGCACACATTAAATACGTTCAACGATGGAAGGCAAGCACTCAGCTGTGGAAGGCATGCACACACTTTACCAAGGTAGTGGCTGTTGGGAAGGCACATGTGTGGAATGTTGAGTAATGAGTTCTGAACCCTGAAGTACCCACACTACAAGGTTCAATTAAAGCTTATACGGCGATTTTTAGTGTGATTGTAAATTAATGAAACCACTATTTAACAATAGAGAATAAGCGGTTGAGAGGGGAGTTTAAAGCGGTCAATCAAGGAGGTTTTAGAACAGATATGCAATTAATTAAGGGGAGTGATGTCACATACCAGGAGGGAGGATATAAGGCAGATCAGAGGAGAGGCTCAGTGTGCACATACAGACACTGAGGTTCACACCTCATGAGTCTGTGTCCACTCATTTCTGCTGTCTAAAGTAAGTACAGGGTGATAATTTGGTTTTATTAGATTTAAGTTTTTGACCTGCTTAGCTAGATCAAGGTTAATAAATCTTACTGATTAAATTATCTATTGGAAAAACAAGCCCTTTATACAGACCACAGCTAATAACTGAATTAAATGTAATTGACTATTAGGTTAACTATCAATATTTTTTAATGATTATTTGGTTTATGGGAAGAACAAACTCTCTATATAGGCCACATCTATTAACTGTATTCAATGGAATTGACTATAAGGATAAGTATTAGTGCAGGGAATGGAATGATGCTGTATTAAATAAAATTCTAAGATCTGAAAAAAACCTTTTAAGTATAATATAGAATTCACCTACTGTATGTAAGATTTATGTGGAGGGTGATGTTTATGAATACTGAATGCAGGCATTTTTTATCTAGTCAACATTTCTATATTTGTTAGGTCACTAAGACCACTAATTGACTTCTTAATTTGGATATAGAAGTTTGTATAAACACCTGTTTAATTAGCATAACAAGACTGGTTGTGTTTAATAAGATTTGTCCCAATAATATGGAAATATATACCTGACTTGGTGATAGGGAATGAGTCTGGTATTTTATTTTTGAACTTCAATGTAAACATCATGATAACATGTTTTGTTTATTTGACCTAAAGCATTGATTGAAATTTTATGTACTGAAAATAGTTTTCTGTTGTAATGATATAGGCAATTGTTTTTTGGTGAAAACTACATCCAGTTGCTAAACAGGGACTAAATATGAGTTGTATCCAGTTGCTATTTTAGGACCAAATGTCACTATATGTCAAATTGTGGTATTTATTTTTTGTATTATTTTGAATGTATGTATATTGTATTGTATTATCTAAATGTGGATTAAATTGTTTTGGAGAAATGTAAAATGCTAATATTTACCTCACACCTTTTGCTATACACCCAACTTTATTTTTTATTATAAGATTGACCCCTGAAGAAGTCCTTATAAGGACAAAACACATTGGGTCTTATTACTGGTTGATTATTCGTTTTCATCATTGGGTGTAACAGTGGGTAACTAACCTGATTACAATCTTATCTATATAACATCTTATTGAAAATATCTGACTGGCCTTCTGGCCTGTTTTGTCTGGGTGTTTTCTGGTGTGAGGATATATTTCAGTATGACCCCAAGGAGAGATTGGTCTCTTGGAGAACTACTGTAGATCACCAGTGTCCATCATTATATTGAAAAAACCTAGAGAATAACTAAAAAAGTCCATCATAAGAAGAGACCATATTTCACCATCCCATCTTTTTCGAAATTGACCTGTTTTTTTAAAAAACTGTACACTTAAGGACTTGATACTTTATACACTGTTAGTTTTGGGTTTTTATGTGAAAAATATATATGTTTCACAATAAGATTATTTTTTAGAACAATAATTCAAGCACCCTCTCTTTTTAGGTATATATATCTATCTATATATACAGAGAGAGAGAGAAGGTTAATTGACAGTGGGGGGCAATTCTGCTATTGGTATATGTATTGATAATGATAATGAAATAATGTGCATACAATAATCACTCAAAAGTGCTTAGTGCATAAGTGCCTAGTAGAAAATAAATAATTAAATAAATAATTCAACAGTTCATACCAATAAGATAAATTAGAAAGTGCTTAGTGCAAAAAAGTGCATATTAATAAATATTTTAGCAGCATAAACCAATACCATGACAATGGTTTCCCAATATAAGATTAAAAAAGTCACAATTTATTCTAAACAAGATATATGCAAATACAATCACATAGTGGGGCCCCTATGTAAGGGAATCCCACAAACAATACAGCTATAGCAATAAAATAGATAAAAGAGTTCATTTTTAGGAGAATTAAAAAAAGTAGCTTATCAGAATATCAGTATAAAGGAGTCTGCATATAGGTCTGTAGGGCAAGCAATTGGTTCCCAAAGCATTTTATCTGCTGACTTCTTCCTGGGGAATAAAGGTTAGGGTATGGTGACCACCTACTTATACCCTTAAACCTTCTATTAGGGACTAAGAACTTCCGGGTCACAGGTCAATTGTGCGCCCGTTATTTCCAATTACACCACGCATCCTTATGGAAAATGCCCAATACACAGAGAATATGGCCATAAACAGTGTATCTTTAATTCCAACAATGAAAATAACAAATAGTTTGTCTTAAAAAGTCAATGCGGTTCTGGGTCCAGGATAATACATCACTTCTGCCCTCACACATGGGCATTTCCACCAGGTCCTTGCATCACAACCGGTCATGTGTGACGCTCCGTGTACTCTCGGACTTCTGTCTTGGCTTGGCGTCCAGGGCCATGCTTCTGTGATGTGTGTTCTCAGTGCTTCTGCCCATACTGTCATATATGTGGTGGACTTCCGCCCTTAGTTACCAGCACGTGATTTATACCAAATTAGAATGCCTTCTATTTATATTTCGGCAATTTCTAAAACATAAACAAAATCAATCATAAATTTTATGGCTATTAAGTTTATGTAACGCAGGATTGTCCACTGATTTAACTTAACGTATATTAGTAGCTTCACTGTTCACTAATTCAAAACAACATGTATGAGATAATATTATTAAATAATTTAGTGAGCCATACATGACACATATATTATATTCACAAATATGTATGGGATATTATATGTTAGTAGTTTATAAAAGGAATGTATGTATGTCTTCAAGAAGCAGGATGTAAAAGAAGTATGGTGCAGTTCCAAAATTAAAAAATTAAAAAAATGTTTTTAATTGGTTCTATTCGTTAGTTCATCAGTTCAATTAATTGGAAAAATTGTATCCAGAAGCTGATGGTGATATGATGAGATCCCGAAGGTGAGCTTCTTTTTGGGAGGCTTCTTTTTAGATGCACTTAGTGCACATAATAAATTTCTTAATTGATCTGTCCACAAATCAGTCCTTTAGTATGAGGATGTTCTTTTCCAGGATAATATTCAGAATGAACTTCTTTTAGGGAGACTTCTTCTTTAAAACACTAGATGTGAATCTTCAGGTGATACAGTCCTGGAATAGTGAGGTTATTATCCTGGACTCTAGTTAACTACTACAACACCAGGTATTCCCAGGAGGTCCCCCATCCCAGTACTAACCAAGCCCAGTTGTGTATAGCTTCCAATATCAGATGAGTTTGGGCACACGCACACTGCTATGATATTCCTGAGTCCCCTCACAATTTATTTTTATCACCACTTTGGTTTTGATAGTAGTCATTGATAGAATGGGTAAATCTACTACACCTGGTATTCTCTGGGGATCTCCCTCCCAGATACTATGCAGGCCCAACACATAATGAGGATGGTATGGTAGTAGTGAGAACCCATTCTATTCGTCTTTTAACTTCTTCTCATAGGAACGGTGCTATTTCATAATTTTCATTAAATCCTTTGGGTGTTAAGTACGAAAATCCAATACATTTCACGTCTGGATAGGAGGTTCCCTAAGTCACCCCCTCTTTCACTCAGTATTACATGTTCAATAACCTTGAACGTAAGGTCTTCAGGGTTGAAATTGTGTTTAATAAGATAATGTTTGGACACTGCATGGCCCTCTACTTTGTTCTTGATATTTCTGATATGTTCTTGAATACATATTTTTAATGTTCTTTTAGTATTCCCAACATAATTTAATCTGCATGTGCACTCCAGATGACTGAGGTAGGATTACAATTCATGAAACTCTTGATTAAAAATACTTTTGAGCCTTCTGGGTTCATAAAGGTTTTCTACTTAGGATGCTAATGTTTACATATATTGCACTGTCCACATTTATAGCCACTCTTGCAACTTAATAAACCACTCACAATTTCTTTATTTTCTTTCTGCATGAGACTTGATAAAATGTCTTTTAGATTTCTTGTCTTTCTAAAAACAATCTGTGGTTTAGATGGTAATATGTCCTTAAGGACGGGGACCATTAGGAGAATATTCCAGTTCTTATTCAAGGATATTTCTATTTTATTTTCATGACCATTAAATGTAGTGATAAACAGAACTATATCTGTCTTCTGATTCTTATCTTTGTATTTCAGCAAATTATCTCTGTTCAGAGATTTTTTTTTGTTCAGAGCTTTCTTCAGAATCTCTTCTGGGTATTCTTTTTCCCTGAATCTATCTGCATATTTTTCCAGTTGTTCACTGCATATTATTTGGTCACTGCAATTACGTTTTATTCTGTAGAATTGAGAATAAGGAATATTCTCTTTCCATCTATTGAGATGACAACTTTTAAAATGCAAATAGCTATTGGCATCAACATGTTTAATAAAATTTTGTAGAGATTTTACCTTTATCCCCAAATAAAACCAGGTCTAAAAATTCAACAGACTTACTATTAAAATTAGATGTGAATTTCAAGTTCATGTTGTTATTTGAAACCAAAGATAAAAACTGGTTAAAAACTTCTTCTTGTCCATGCCAAATAATTAAAATGTCATCTATATATCTCTTAGAAAAGATGATGTTAGCTTGGAAAGGTTTGTTATTGTAAACATAATTTTTTTCCCAGCATCCCATAAACAAGTTGGCAAAACTGGTAGCAAAAGTGGTTCCCATGGCTGTTCCACAGATTTGTTTATAAACTTGGTCTAAAAATTTAAAATAATTGTGATTTAATAAAAAAAGACATAAGATTGCATAAAAACTCCTTATGCAAGGGATTCAAGCTTATATCCAGCTCTACGAAATCTCTTGTAGCATTAATTCCTTTCATGTGTTTGATACCAGTTTATAAAGATTGCACATCAATTGTGACCCAGTTAAATTCTTCTTTCCATTGAATTTCCTCTAGACATTGTAGAGTACTGGTAGTGTCTTTCAAATATGAGTCCAACTCTTTCACATATTTCTGTAGAATAATGTCAACATATTTTGAGAGCTGTGATGTAAGTGACTCTATCCTGGCTATAGTAGGTCTGCCAGGTAGTCTTTCCAAGGATTTATGAATTTTGGGTAGAAAATAAAATATGGGGGTTGTGGCGTTAGTTTTCATTAAAAACTGGAACTCTTCCTCTGTGATTATTTTGTTATGGAGCCCATAAACTAGGAGTACTCTTAATTCATATGTAAATATTTGCATTCCAAGTGGAAAACCTTTATGAACACAGAAAGCTCAAAAGAATTTTTAATCAAGAGTTTTATGAATTGTAATTCTACCTCAGTCAACTATCTGTTGGAGTGCACATGCAGATTAAATTATGTTGGGAAAACTAAAAGAACATTAAAAATACGTATTCAAGAACATATCAGAAATATCAAGAACAAAGTAGAGGGCCATGCAGTGTCCAAACATTTTCTTATTAAACACAAGACCTTACGTTCAAGGCTATTGAACATGTAACACTGAGCAAAAGAGGGAGTGGCTTAGGGAACCTCCTATCTAGACGTGAAATGTATTGGATTTGTGTACTTAACAAAATGGCCCCCAAAGGATTTAATGAAAATTATGAAATAGTACCATTCCTATAACAAGAAGTTAAGAGATGAATAGAATGGGTTCTCACTACTACCATATCATCCTCATTATGTGTTGGGCCTGGATAGTATCTGGGAGGGAGACCCCCAGAGAATACCAGGTGTAGTAGATTTACTCATTCTATCAATGACTACTATCAAAACAAAGTGGTGACAAGAATAAATTGTGATGGGACTCAGGAATATCTACTATCATACCAGTGTGCATGTGCATCTGATCTTGGAAGCTATACACAACTGGTCTTGGTTAGTACTAGGATGGGGGACCTCCTGGGAATACCTGGTCTTGTAGTTAACTAGAGTCCAGGATAATAACCTCACTATTCCAGGACTGTATCACCTGAAGAGTCACATTTAGTGTTTTAAAGAAGAAGTCTCCCTAAAAGAAATTAATTCAGAATATTATCCAGGAAAAGAACATCCTCATACTAAAGGACTGACTTGTGGACATCAATTAAGACGTTTATTACTTGCACTAAGTACATCTAAAAAGAAGCCTCCCAAAAAGAAGCTCACCTTCGGGAGCTCATCATATTACCATCAGCTTCTGGATACAATTTTTCCAATTAATTGAACTGATGGACTAATGGATAGAACCAATTAAAAAAATTTTTACATTTTTTTATTTTTTTATTTTGGAACTGCTCCTTGAAGACATACATACATTCCTTTTATAAACTACTAACATATAATATCCCATACATATTTGTGAATATAATATATGTTTCATGTTTGGCTCACTAAATTATTTAATAATATTATTTCATACATGTTGTTTTGAATTAGTGAATAGTGAAGCTACTAATATATGTTAAGTTAAATCAGTGGACAATCCTGTGTTACATAACCTTTACAGCCATATAATTTATGATTGATTTTGTTTATTTTTTAGAAATTGCTGAAATATAAATAGAAGGCATTCTAATTCGGTATAAATCACGTGCTGGTAACAAAGGGCGGAAGTCCACCACATACATGACAGTGTGGGCGGAAGCACTGAGAGCATGCATCACAGAAGCATGGCCCTAGACACCAAGCCAAGATGGAAGTCGGAGAGTACACAGAGCGGCGCACATAACTGGTTGTGATGCAAGGTCCTGGCGGAAGTGCACATGCGTGAGGGCAGAAGTGATGTATTATCCCGGACCCAGAACCGCAGTGACTTTTTAAGACAAACTATTTGTATTTCATTGTTGGAATTAAAGATCCACTGTTTATTGCCATATTCTCTGTGTATTGGGTGTTTTCCATAAGGATGCGCAGTGTAATTGGAAATAACGTGTGCACAATTGACCTGTGACCCGGAAGTAATTAGTCCCTAATAGAAGGTTTAAGGGGCATAAATAGGTGGTCACCATACCCTAACCTTTATCCCCAGGAAGAAGTCAGCAGACAAAACTGCAGACTCCTTTATACTGATATTCAGATAAGCTACTTTTTTAATTCTCCTAAAGATGAACTCTTTTATCTATATTATTGCTATAACTGTATTGTTTGTGGGATTCCCTTACATAGGGGCCCCACTATGTGATTGTATTTGCATATATCTTGTTTAGAATAAATTGTTACTGTTTTAATCTTATATTGGCAAATCATCATCATTGTATTGGTTTATGCTGCTAAAATATTTATTAATATGCACTTTTTTGCACTAAGCACCTTCTTATTTATCTTATTGGTATGAACTGTTGAATTATTTATTTAATTATTTATTTTCTACTAGGCACATAATATTATATTTATATGTGTGTGTGTGTATATATATATATATATATATATATATATATATATACATCTCCCCAATGGCGGCACTTTTCTGGACTATTAAATTGCATTTTTCATTTGGACCTTGATAACGGAGTAAAATCCGAATTGTTGGAACCAACAGATATGGAGTGATGTTTTTATTAGTCCAGATGAGTGCCGCCATTGGGGAGATGTGAAACTGTGTGATTACAGATCCTGAGCACCCTGGCAGCTTTGAATCTGTGCAGACAGGAGTGCCATCCTTTGGAGGAGTATATAAATATATATATATATATATATATATATATATATATATTATATACAATGTGTGTGCAAGTAAGTGTCTTATATTTGGTGATTCATGAACTGGTAGATGCAAGGGTCATGGAAGCATGGTGGGTTTCATCAGTGAAAGGCCCCATTGATACCACTGTACTGTGCCCCGAGATTTCTGTTGCCGGCCCTGGTCAGGACTAGTGTCCACTGAAAGATCACTTTGTTTATGTTAAATAAATGGTTGCAATTTTTAATGACTAAATACTTTCTTGTTTCACTGTTTATATTTTAAAGTATTACCTGTAAATTATTACTTAAAAAAGTTCCCTTAACATGTGACACTAATAGATATTGATACATTGTTCATTTAAGTAATCTAGTAGTGACTTATCATGTTTTAAAAAGTATATTTTGAAAGATAAATAAATACCAAATGGGATTTGATTACATTATTATATGATAGTGAATGTTTGTAGCTAATGAGAAAAAAATATATTGAGCAGTCTTTTCTTAAAAAATTTATTTTTATTTAGATGATTTATATTGTCTTTTTGTATGTGATTATTCTTTCCTTGCAGTCTGTAAACCATACAATAGAAGTTTAATTGTAGCAATTTTGTATTTACCTTTAGGGTATCCTAGGATTTTGGGGCTGTTTTTATAGCTCCAAAAGTCATTATGTTTTCAGCACAAATTTATTCTAGTAGCTTACTGTATTCTAAAAATTCATTCTTTTCAAGTATGCATGAATAATATAATTCTAGAATTCTATAATAGAAGACCAAATGTTTTCAATTACATATGTATACATATGGGACATTGGAGAGGCAGAAGGTGAAACTGCTTTTGAGGATAGGTTGAAAAGGGGAAGCAGGTGCAGCAGTGCTGAATATGAACAGCGGGAGAATTTCCTTTTCAATGTCAGGTCTTCACTGAGTAAGGTGTAAAATTCTGTAGCATACAAGACATTACTTGGAGGTTATACCAGAAACTGAATTAATTGTAGATTTAAGATATTCAAAGTAATGTGATATATGCTTTGCTCTTGGGTTACATTGTACATAGCAACACCATATTATTCAGAGCTGTACAAATATGTAACTGTATAACTTTCATTATTACTTATTCTTAAATAAATTAATCTCTTTCTGTTGTTTTCAATAAACTGGCATGTACAGTACACGCATTTTATTAAATGCAATAAGTTATCTTTCTGTCTTTCTTTTGTATGTTTAGTCATGTATTTATGTCTTTAAGTAGAGTTGTTCATTATTATTGACTTAGGTCAGACTCTTCTACTGCAATCTTACAATGCATAAAGCTGTATCCAAAGTGTAGTTTTGTTTCATATTAGGGCAAATTTAAAAAAAGTCAAAGTATGTGATGTACAAGTTAGTGACCTTAAGTCATAAATATCGTAGAATACCCTTTAAATAGACCATGGTCATTTTTAAGCTATTGTAGGCTACTCTCTGTAGGTCGCAGTCAGAAAAAGATAATTACAGCTAGAAGATAATTTTAATCTTTACTCCATATCTTCCTTCATCTAGTAATACCACTGGATGCCACATACATGTTACATATGGTTTTTAAGATAAGGCCCAGTTGCCCTGTCCAATCAGCTACTTATTGAGCCTTCACAGCTCAGTATATATTATAAATTATACAGATTGCCATTCATGGAAAATCAGCTGTGAACAATGAGGTGACTACTACCTAAAGGAATCTTTGTGGTCCTACCAGTTCTAAGGTTTTGGGGATTTCTAATTAAAACTTTTTTTCTGACTTGAGTATCAATTTAAGTATTCTCCTTGCATTAGGATGTTTTAAATAAATATTTTTTATTTTTTCTCTACAAAATACTTACAAACTAATCTGGATTACTAAAATAAATCAATGATCTTTTTGTCTTCTACAGAAGATTGATTTTTCAGGATAACTTTTTCATACAGTTTAACTGGAAACCTGAGCCAAACACCTTCTTCCAGATCTGACAATGTGCATTATTTATATCTCTTCTTTCCCTATATCTTTCCCAAAATGTAGGCTGTATTTGTTCCAGCTTTACCTTTTTATTAAATTTTGGCTTTCTTGAACATGATACTCCTGTAGCAAATCACGTGCATACACAAATCTCAGTGGCACATATAGGAGTTAGCATTCTTTAACATGGGCACATTGATTTCTGTGAGCTATAAGTAAAAATGGAAATAAATGAAAGAATTCCTTAATAAAAATATTAGAATAAAGGAAACTGTATTGCCTCATATTTATATGTAACAACTGCTATTTGTACTTTGTGTAATCGAGAAATCCAACATTTTGACTTTATATGAAATATCAATAAGTATACACTTTTATGAAATATTATTATAATTATTATTAATAATAATAATAATAATAATAATAGTAGTAGTAGTAGTAGTAGTAGTAGGAGGAGTAGTAGTAAATATATCATACGTCATATGCCGGGTCATCTCAGCTTTCTATGCTCTGCCCAGTCTTGTCCCTGCTGTGTCTCTTCCCACCCACACCTCATATCAAGTTTTGCCCCCTGTTGCCAGTGCAATGGCCCTCCTCTACTGGGGGTCTGTCATATTACTGTGGTGGGAGCACATGATGCAGATGGAAAAGACAACCGCTGATGATTATTATTATTATTAGTAGTAGTAGTAGTAGTAGTAGTATTATTGTTATTAATAATAATAATAATAATAATAATAATAATAATAGCTTTTATAATCATATTGTTATAAGTGTCCTAAATATAATCAACCTAATACTTTCACATATGCATATGCAGATACTATTACATCAAGTTTTAAAATTAGAAATACATTTTTTGTGCATAACTTCAAGCTAATAAAATGTTTACAGTGTTGTAAGTGACACATTCATAGCTATAGTAACTATTCATTATTAAATTAAATGTGAGTGGAGTACTGTTTAAATTTACATGCTAAAAAATTAAATAATGATGGCAGATAGCATAGAAAAAGATATATTGATAGAGAGAGTAATGTAAACTAACATTCTTTATACATATTATTCATTTGATATAAATCTTATGATATGACATAAGGATATATAAGCCAAAGAGTTATCTGGTGAGTTCCTGTGTCCCCATGTGGAGGAGAGGATCCTCTTGGCAGTCCAACACATAGACACACGGCAGGAGTTTTCCATGTCATGCATGGTAGAGTTTGTTTAGTTATTTCAGGCATGACATGAGCGTGCTCCTGCTGGCTTCACAAAGCTTGTAGCTTCAGAGAGAGTCTGTTCTCTTCTTGTGAGAATGAAAAGCACATACAGTATATATTCAACATGAACATTCACAAGAATAGAAAAGCTGCACTTTTAATTGGCTTTTGGAAGAACACTCCCTAAGACTATACACTATTAAAACCCAATATATTAAATAATATTTTAAAATCTCAATATTATGCCCCATGCAGCTTAAATATATGAAGTGTCAGAAAAGGAACACATGCTGTACTGGCATTTGTTCCAGTTATAATCACTACGTCAATGTTTAAAGTTAAACCTTGATTTCCTCATTTTAAAGGTATGAATGTGCAAAACATACAGACATGCAAAGTATTTTCATTTGAGTAGTTTTACATATTTGTCCATGTGGTGTAGTCATAGATACATGCACATTTACAGGCTTTAGAAAACTACTTTATTTACATCAGTCTTTAAATACTTTTGAGGGTTATGACACTGACTGAAAATAAACATAGTTTAATCAGTGAAAACTTTAATTCTTACCTTTTATGTACAAGGCACCACAAAATTTCTGCAGCATCTCTCAAGGGTTAAGCTGCATACACATGTAAAGATTTTCTGTCCAACCATCCAACTAGTTGATTGGTTGGAATGAAAATCTGGTAATGTATGGGAGTAAATGATGATCAGCAATTTGCTCCTAAATGCCAGAAAACAGATGAAAATGGACATCAGACAAGTTCGTTAAATGTTTGATCTAAACAACTTGTTCAAACAACAGTTTTTGTCCATTTTCTGGCATTTGGGAGCAAATTGCTGATTGTCATTTGCTTTCATACCTTACCAGATTTTCATTCCAACCAATCAACAAGTTGGATGGTTGGACAGAAAATCTTTATGTGTGTATGCAGCATTAGACATAAAACTATAAAAGAATAATAGAGCATAAATACACTGCACAACAGATAACTATAGTGTAAATACAAACCCAAAGTACAAAGCATTGCTATAGGATTACTTGTTAGGTGAGTAACAGGGGCATACAATACGATAAGATTGCATAAATGATCATTACAAAAAGGCAGAACAAAATAAATGGATGCTATTTCCAACAAATTAAATGACAAACAGATGAATTTGGTATAAGACATGGATGACAGGCAAGCATGAATATAAAACTATATATGTAGAATAACATGAAAGGATACAGTTTGATAAAAAACACATATAGAACCAATTCAGCATAAGAAATTAGTGAGACATGAAAGGAGTGTGGACAGATGTAAGACATACTGTAAATGCCCCCATACATCAGCAATTGATTGCAGCAATCGTGCAATTTGCAATTGATTATGTATAAAACATCTTTCCCTTTTTACAATTGATTGTGGCAATTCAGCAATCTGCAATCGATTGAAAAAGGGAAAGATTATTATACACAATCGATTGCAAATTGCACAATTCCTGATGTATGGGGGCCTTTAGGTAGAAGACCCTGCCTGTGCGAGATTACATTCTAATGGGAGGGGTTAATTGGAGACAATAGGGGCCAGAAGAGCGATAGTCATAATGGAAACAACTGAGGTAATGGTGGTGCAATTGGCTGGGGGGTTTAGGGGTAAGCCTAATATAAATCTGGGGGCATGGGCAGTCCAAAGACAGAGGAAGTGACATACGTGGTTGGAGAGTCATGATGAAACAGGGTCCTGTGGTGGGAAGGATGGCTGTGTAGAGTAGGGACCCTCTTCTGATCTTCATTCTGAGATCTAGATGCAATTGCAAATAGGTCCCTGTGATGTCCAGGTGTATAGGTTCCCAGATGAATGTGGGAATAGCCAGAGACCAGATGATGCCCATTACACAGTTGTACATCTTGCCTATTCAGGCATGCACTCTAGCATGTAGAACACAGTACGAGAGTGACATGTGATGAAATTGTTAATTATAATTTATAATTATAATTTATAATTAACAATTTCATCACAGGTCACTCTTGCAATGTGATGTACAATACATGTTACAGTGCATGTGTGGATTAGTATGTGTGTGAAAAACTACAAGAAATTTAAAAACCAGAATGTCGGAACACATTTATAATATAAAAAAGGACATCTGGGTCATCCTCTCTCTGAACATTTTGAAACAACCCACAGCAGTTCTGTATGTAGTATTAAAATATTTATAGATCTAGACCAAATAAAGGAAAATTGGAAATGTAAAAATGTGGAAACAAGACTTGCACAAAAGGAAATTGAGTGGATTTATCGCTTAAGTATCCTTGTCCCAAATGGGTTAAACTCCGATTTTGAATTAATGTAGTTTTAAGAGTAAATATTAATTTTGGTTTAAATTTATGTTTTTAACATATCTTGTAACATGCATATTTGTATGACCTTTATGACCTTTTTACTGTTCATAATCATTTATTTATTCTATGTTTTACGTATAACGTTTGAAATAGGATCCATGCACCTGGCAATGTATGGACTCCACCTACTGCTAGGTATAGTTGGACTATGCAGAAATACGTAGTACTGCATTAGTAAAATATGGATGGTGGAGTGTCGATGCCTTAACATCAATACCATACCTGTGGGAAATGGATAAAACCTATTGCACTAATCAGCGCAATTACATCCACAACCTTTCACTATATGGAACACAAAATGAGACTTAAAGCCTACTCCCAGCTTCTGAGGTCTGATATGATTCACTGAGGAATGGAACACAAAGCAGAAACTAGTTCTGGCCTCTAGATCCTGGCACTTCAGGGAACCGGTACGCATGATGAACAACAAATGTCTCTTCTGGTTTCCAGTTCCTGGCAAGGTGGCGTAATTGAGCGGAGTGAGGGTAGCTGATGTCTACTTCCGGCACTTTAGGTTTAAATATTGGACCTCCATACAAGTGTCAAAGTCAAATAATTGGTTATGATCGTTGTACAAATATTATCTGATGATCTAATCGTCTATGGTCGCATATGTGCAAGATGGTTCCCACACATTATAGTTAATAACCAGTGTTATTAATGGCATTTTTAGCTAATAATTATGATGTAATATATACTTAAACAAGATCTAAGGTTTAGAATATAGTGGACATGTCATGTTTGGTATCATACTAAATCCCTGTTTAAATGCAGACATCCGTATCTATCGGCAAGGAAGTCGCATCATGTGTCTGCTAGTTATGGATAATACGGAGTTATTAGATAGAAATGTTATAACATGCATGTAGTGTTGTAGCTAGTATTAACCAGTTGTTCAGTGGGAAGCTACACAAAGAGACAGTTGGAGAACTGAGCCATGCCCCTGATGACACCGTATGAATTAACCAATGACCAGATCATCCAGAAGCAAGAACCAATGGAAACTTGTCAACTAGTCCCTTTGTTAACTCTGAACTCTGTAAGGTATATAGGCTGTGTCCCGATCCCAGTGTTCAGACATCCTCTTTGATGATCACAGGCTTCTGGATTGATGACTGTATGCTGGGACCAGTGTGCATGCGTATGTATCGGCTTGTACTTTATTATTGCTTTTTACTCAAATTGTTAACTCTTTCATCGTGTTACTTTGTCTTTACATAAATAATTTTTGTGCTTTGGAAACACGATTGGACTGGAAAGCAATTCTTTCTTAAGCGACTTGCAGCGCTAAATAGCGACTATTAGGAATCAATAGATGGGGGCTCATGCTTGAGTTTATACTACCGGAAATTACTCAAAGCGATGACTGGATTTCGATTCCACAACAAAGGGTGGACGCGTCACATGCGGTTAAGATTGCAATGTGTTTTGAACCTGTTTTGTACTCAGTGTTGTGAAATCGAATATATGTTCTTTGGGTGGTCTAAGGAGCACTGAATAGAATCCAGGGACAAGAGAGAAAAGTCAGTTTCTTTTATTGTCACATTTGCGCTGCAATAGGAGATTTGCAAATGGCGTGTGTCTTCCCTGTATTACTGCCATATGTTTAAACAATTGTTGTAATAGATAGTCTTGTATCACTTGTTAAGCTCCTCTGAATATGTATTGCCACTAGGGAAAGCATACAACAAAGGTATATGAATGTAAACGTTTGCTTGTGATGTGATAAAGGATAAAGGATAAGGGAAAAACAGAAAAGGTTTTTGATTGTTGAACTGTTGGTAATAGACAGGTCTGGCTAAGGTTTCTATGAGGCGGAGAGGGCAAGCTGAAGCAGTATACTTAGCAGGTATAACTGAGCGAGAAAACGAAGGCACTTTTCTTGGCCGAACCCCAAATAGTAATCGCAAAGTCCATTGATAAGTTGTAGTGTCTCTGGGAAATGTGATCGGACCGCATTGCAGTGGAAACTGTGATTGTGACTTGGGGGTTGTGGGAGGAAATCAGTGGCAAGGCTAGGTATTGAAATACTTATTTTCTACCCATAGAAAGTAACTCAAAGTAGGAAGCGGTAGACGAAGCTTGGTATAATTCATCTGGAAAGCAGGAGTATAGTATAGGCTAGATTCTGTTTCCTCATTTGTGCAAAACTAACAAAACACTTAGCGGTCGTTTGTGCACAGTGGGTAGAAGTGCGTGGATGCAGCTTGTTGTAATTCGTCCACCGGTCGAAATCTCTAGTGAAAGTAGCCAAAGCGTTGTCCCAGATGGGTTCTGATCAGTCGCAAGGGATGGTCGATGAGATGCTGCTTATGAATGGGCTGACCGGGTCGGCAAAGTATATAATGAATGTAAAGTATGGTGCGTATGGTTCTGCATACTGCGACATATGGGTCACGATGACCAAAGGATGTGTGAAACCCTTTCCTAAAGTTGTCAGTTTCAATTCGGAGGAACTAAGTACAGTTAGAGATAACACATGTTTAGTCAAATCTTTGAAGAAAATAGTAACGTATAATGATTGTTTAAAGTTATGGCAGCACGAGGGGAACACGCGGCACGGTGGTGTGTGTGTGCATCAAAAAGCAGCATACTCACACCACTAGGCAGCATGCACATGCTGCAAAGTAGCGTGACCATGCTGCAAAATAGCGCACCCACATGGCAAAGTAGCACACCACAAAATAGAATACTAATGCCACAAAGCAAGATGTCACCCGATAGCGTACCCACGCAGCAAGGTAACATCACTGTGCATAAAGGAGACAGAGCAAGTGCACCTCGGCCGCCATATGTGACCACAGGTGAAAGTACAGCCGATACCAAAAATAATAATAAAATCATAATAAGTAACTTGTATCCTGATTTAAATCCCCTCAAGGAAAATGTTTTGGTAGAAGATGATGAACCTACTGTTATTTCAGCCATTGCACATGCTTTTAATATATTAGATGTTCCACAGAGAGGAGAGGCAGCGATCCAACCAGCAGGGCCAGCAGCTGAAATTGGTGAGTCTAGTGGAGACCATACTAGGAGAGGTAACACCCATAGCACTGAAACAATTGTTAATCCTGAACATAGTGATGTGGTAGGTGCACATCCTGTCCGTACAATTGCAGTTCCCAATGGGAAACTGGACAAAGATGGTATAGTTCCCATAAGGAATGTAGAAATGCATTGTCCATGGACGAAAGCAGAATTACATTCATTTATGTCAGACTTCCCAGACCCTAAGAAACAGTTAGCCAAATGCCAGAAATTTGTTAAAGATTTAGGTAATGCTCATGAGCCAACTAATTAGTATTGGCGAGTGGTGTTAAGGGCCTGTCTCAACTCCAGTACTGATATGCAGAAGTTTATTATGGATTGTATATTGGAGGAGGATGAATCCTTGACAAATGAGGTTAACCAGGTAAATATAAAACATATACTAACACAATTGGCTATATATTTCCCAGTGGTTGTTAACTGAAGTAAAATTTTCACTATTAAACAAAAGGATAGTGAATCTGCAGCAGATTGTTTTGACAGAGCACTGCTACCAATAACCCAGTACACTGGGATAGCAGGTATTAAAGATGATGTACACCACAGGGAAGTAGCTGTTATGGTACTTATGGATGGTCTGAAGGATAATCTAACAATTAGAGTGCAAACCTCTCTACCTAACTGGAGAGGAATTATGGTAGATGCACTTAGAGAGTCTGCCATAGAATATGACAAGAACATTTACAGGAAGAGGCACTGAGTGAGAAGTTAATGGCAGTGAGCATTCCGGCTCTAGAGGTACCACATACACAGCCACAGTCTTACAACACATATCAGCAATGGGGTAATACAGTAAGGTGTTTTAATTGTAATAAAGAAGGACACATACTGAGTTACTGTAAATTGAGAAATCGGTGGTCAACTAAGAATGGAACACCTAGGTACACTCAGACAGGGAACTCACAAGATTGAGGAAATTTCCAACAGTCACCCGCTCACATAGTGACAGCCAATGCTCTGCTGGAGGATGTCAGTGCTAGGGGTCAGGTCATACCTGTAGTCTGCAGCCAGTCAGGTTAACTGAGAATACTAGGGAAGAACCTACAATGACAGTTGATATATCTAGTACTAAACACAATTTTCTTGTAGATACAGGGGCGACCAGATCCGTGATAACTTCTACATTTAATTTACAGGTTACCAACAAGACCATAGCAGCAGTGGAGTAACGGGGAGGGTACAGCATTACCCTCTAACCAGATCTGCAGATGTTACTATCGGGCCACTGCAAACCAAGCATTCCTTTCTTCTGGCAGTGACAGTTCCTACTAACCTGCTGGGAAGGGATTTTCTGTGTAAAATGGGATGTGTCATATACTGTACCCTGGATAGTATATTCCTAGATAAACCAGAAAAGGGTTGTACATGAGGTATGGGACATATTGGACACACCACAAAGGTTAATGTTGCACAATGCCATTTTAGAACATAGTCCATCTCAGGTAAAAGAAATGTTAATGCAAATACCAGGTACTCTCTTGACCGAAGATGGACAATACACTGGATGGCAAATGTAGCTCCTGTAATGGTTAACTTGAAGAGTGGTAGGCAAGCTCCAAAAATCCCTCAGTATCCATTAAAGCCAGAGGTGGACCTAGGGGTGTATCCCATAATTGAGAGGTTACTGCAACATACAGCTAGTCCAGCCAATAGTCCCATTTTTCCAGTGAAGAAGGCTGGGGGGAGGGGCTATAGATTAGTACAGGATTTTAGGGGGATTAACAAAGTTGTTGAAAGCCAATTCCCTGTAGTGCCCAATCCAGCTGTCATCCTCATGCAGATTCCACCGTTTGCAACCCACTTCACTGTCATTGATCTATGTTCTGCAATATTCTCTGTTCCTCTTCACGCAGACTGTCAATATCTGTTTGCATTTTCCTACAAAGGGGTACAATATACATGGACACAATTTCCCCAGGGTTTCATAGATAGTCCCAGTATTTTCTCTCGGGCTTTGCATGACTGTTTCAATCTTTTCAACCAAGCAATGGGTATGTCCTCATTCAATATGTAGATGATTTGTTGTGCTCTGATTCATTTATGTCATGTTTAAATGATACTAAACTGTTGTTGCTTCATCTCTCACAAACAGGGCACAAGGTTGCAAAGGACAAATTACAGCCATGCCAGACTAGGGTCAAATACTTGGGACACTGTCTAACCCATGGGATACAACACTTGACAACTGACAGAATACAGGCAATACAGAGCATGACACTGCCGCAAAACCAACAGCAAATCCGTATCTTCTTGGGCATGTGTGGATACTGCAGGACGTGGATCCCAGGTTTTTCTATTTTGGCATTACCATTGCAGGAATTAGTTTCATCCTCAAAACCTAACCATGTCACACACACTGAGGAGACAGAGCAGGCTTTCCTTAACCTTAAGGATAGTCTGACAAGAACACCTGCCCTGGGAATACCAGATTATGGAAAACCCTTTCAGTTATTTTGTACAGAAGCTGATGGCTGCGTGGCAGGTGTCCTCACACAGAAACATGGTGATGCTAGCAGACCTTTAGCATACTACAGTGCACAGTTGGACACTGTAGGAAGATCACTCCCAATGTGTTTAAGATGTGTAGCTGCAACGGCTCTTCTGGTAAATAATAGTGAGGACGTAGTAATAGGGCATGATACAACTGTCTATACACCGCATGCAGTATCTGTTTTGTTAAATTCTGCCCAAACCAGACATGTCTCTTCAGCAAGGTTCACGAAATGGACCTAGCTCTGATGGCACCGGCAACTATTATTATTAAAAGGTGCAATATGTTAAATTCAGCAATGTACTTACCATATGTGCCTTGAGATGCACAAAGGGTGAAGGAAGGTGAGTCTCTGGTTGAAGGTGAGTTTTGCAGATATACTGACACACATGATTGTATGGAGTATTTGAATCAGACTTTTACTGCAAGAACAGATATTCTTGATACACCATTAGAAAATGTAGATTTGACATTTTACACAGATGGGAGTTGTCACAGGCAGATGGACACAAGAGAATTATACACAGGTTATGCTGTTGTAAATTATGAGGATGTTGTAGAAGCTGAACTACTTGGTCCACCTCACTCAGCCCAGCTGGCTGTACTGGTGGCATTAAAGAAAGCATGTGAGCTGGCAGAAGGTAAATCAGCTAATATATACACTGACTCTAGGTATGCCTTCAGGGTAGTACATGATTTTGGGGCTCTTTGGCATCTTAGCAATTTTATGACAGCAGCTGGCACACCAGTCACACACTCACATCACATAAAAGGACTTCTGACAGCAATCCAGCTACCAAAGGCAGTAACTGTCATCAAATGCAAAGCCCACACATTCGAAGAAGATCCGGTGTCAATGGGCAATAACAGAGCAGATGAAGCTGCCAAATGGGCAGCAGGGTTACACATAAATGTAACAACTAACAAAGTAATGATCTTTTAGACAATAGACACACAGAAATTAATTGAAATGCAAAATTTGTATTCCCTACAGGAAAAGGCAGTCTGGAGATCTAAGGAATGTGTTCAGGAGTCCTCTGGACTCTAGAGAGATGGACAAGGTAGGCCCGTTGCTCCCAAGGCATGCTACCCATTCCTGGCTTAGGCAGCGCATGTTCTGACTCACCTAGGAAAAGAAGGTATGTGCAAGTTGGCCAGAGCATGCTGGTGTGCACCCAACTTTTCTTCTCAGGCTGGAAAGATAGCAATGTCCTGTCTGACTTGTTTGAGGAAAAATGTTGGGAAGACAATACCTACCAAGCCAATCCATATCCCTCTGACAGATGGTCCTTTCAGGTAATACAAATTGACTTCATTCATTTACCACCTTGAAGAAATCTCAAGTATGTATTAGTTTGTACTGATGTATTTTCTAACTTGTGTAGAGGCATATCCAGCTCCCACTAATACTGCTGTTTTTACTGCTAAAAAGATTGTTCAGTAGTTTGTATGCAGACACGGTATCCCTAGAATCATAGAAAGTGATAGGGGTACTCATTTCACTGGAGATGTTTTCCAGAACATGTGTAAACTAATGGGAATTAATAGTAGACTTCACACCCTCTTCCGTATGCAAGCCAGTGCCAAGGTGGAGAGGTTGAACGGTATTATTAAGAACAAACTGAGTGAGATCATAGCTGAAACTGGATTAGGATGGCCAGAAGCCTTAATGCTAGTCCTCCATAGCATTAGAACCACTCCCAGATCTCCTCTTAATCTGTCCCCCTTTGAGGTACTGTTTGGGAGGCAACCTCATTTGATTATAAGTCTGCAGGATGATTTGAAGTGCAATAATGAGGTTACTGTGAAATATCTTAAAAAATGAGTAGGCAGTTGAAACCACAGCAACAGAAATTGAAAATGTTGTCACCTGATCTGCCAGAAAAAAACTGTCATGATGTTGAACCTGGAGAATATGTTATGATCTGAAATTTCTTATGCTCAGGTTGTTTGACAGACCAGTGGGAAGGTCCGTATCAGGTGTTCATGACAAGTACCACATCGTTGAAGGTAGCGGAAAGAGATACCTGGGTCCATTCCACTCACTGCAGAAAGGTCAACCACCCGAAAGAGATACAAGGTGGAGTCGAGACAGATAACGTGGACCTGTTGATTGTGAGCCTGTTCTGGGAGAGCTAGAGATTGCAGTGAAAACACCTGAGCCAGAGAGGTGTGCAGACCACTATTCCAGCAATGGAGTGGTGTGCTGTTTTTGTGTCCTTACCTCCTTCCAGGGTTCTCATCATCCTTATTTGTCTTGGGATTTCCTGTTCCTGTGATGGAGGACAGATGACAGAGATGGAGGCCGATAGTGATGTCGAAGGAGTGGAGTCGGAGGAGAGAGATAAAACAAACAGGGTGGTATACATTCAAACTCAGTTCAAGAATTGTTAAGAGATCTGTTAGCCATGTAACTCAGAGACAGTGTGAGGTGTTATTGTCTGATTAATATTGTATTTCCGAGTACAGTGGGTCACTAGTTGATGAGAAATGCATCCAACGATGCCAGTCCAAGAGTAATCTGTATTTGGGCAAGCATTCTGTAGAGGATTACCATTATTTAGTGGGTAATGTCTAAAACCAGACTGAATACTGGGTGTGTTCCCAAGTACCTCAAGGACAGAGTAAATCGGGATTAGTGCCATACCCATTAAAGTTAGCAGAGGTACTTCAATTAAATGGAGGAAGACTGGTGGACAAGAAATTTAATATATCTAAACCCCCTAGTCTTAAGCTCCACCAGTACCTGGTAGATAGATCCCTGGTATGCTTAAATATCACAAATTTCAGACAACCAGGAAATTGGGAGGTGACCTGAAACAATCAGACAATGACTTATTCACACCGAGCTGATAATGAGCCTATAAATTCTGAACTTGTATGCAGAATTATTGCAAGCGGCGTGAGATTCTTTCGGTATAGGTACACATGTAGATATGATACAGTAATGGTTGGCAGAGTATCACTAGGGTACTGTGCAAATATTATACAAACAGAAACATGTACCAGTCAAATTACGGAACTGGGAGCAGGATTCTTTGTTAGAATAATGTGTTCAATGATAATGCATTCTGGTCCTTATGTTCTCCAAGATGATTTGTATTTTATATATGGAAGGAAAGCATACAAGTGGCTCTCTCCAAGCTCCAAAGGTTGATGTTATCTTGGAAGGGTGCTACCAGAAATCATGACCCTTACACATGATCAAATGATTGGTATCAATAAAACTTCACACACAGTATAAACATCGTGACAAAAGAAATATGATCCCTGGTGAAGAACATATAGCCACACAGTTGATTAGTGAAACAACTGGCTTCCAAATTTTGATAGCATTAGATCCCACCAGGATCACTCGGGGAATTTTAAATTTTAGATATATCCTAGACCAGGCTAAATTAATAGACAACATAACACCGAAATATATAATAAGTAGGTTGTGACGACTATATGTGCGCATGGTGTTATAATAAAATTATATGGAAAATACTTCCCAGAAATGTAGATTCTTGTAACTAGATGTCAACAGGTTGTTTCTCCGTGGACATGAAAAACATCAGAGATGTGTACACATCGTGCGATATAGTACAGATAAATTTTATTCACAATGAAGAAAAAGGGTCTATATAAAAAATACGAAATATAAAAAAAAATGCAATAATAAATATGCTCAATGTAACCTTCAATGATATACCAAAAAAGATATTAATATGAAGGACACGTTTTATTGTGACCTTCAATACTATTATGTCCAAAACATTAAAATATGGTATATATATGGAATCCTTCAATGATATTTAATATCAAATTACCAGAAGTCCCATTTCTGAGGGCTCGTAGATATAAAGGTGGAGGTTTTCCAGATAACCTCTTATCCACTCCTCGTCAGGGAACTCCTTATGATGTGAGTCTCACAAATCCAGTGGTCCTATCACCAATTTCCAACGCATTTCGAGAGACAATCTCTCTTCCACAGCCTTAAGATAGAGAGATTGTCTCTCGAAACGCGTTGGAAATTGGTGATAGGACCACTGGATTTGTGAGACTCACATCATAAGGTGTTCCCTGACAAGGAGTGGATAAGAGGTTATCCGGAAAACCTCCACCTTTATATATACGAGCCCTCAGAAATGGGACTTCTGGTAATTTGATATTAAATATCATTGAAGGATTCCATATATATATATACCATATTTTAATGTTTTGGACATAATAGTATTGAAGGTCACAATAAAACGTGTCCTTCATATTAATATCTTTTTTGGTATATCATTGAAGGTTACATTGAGCATATTTATTATTGCATTTTTTTATATTTCGTATTTTTTATATAGACCCTTTTTCTTCATTGTGAATAAAATTTATCTGTACTATATCACACGATGTGTACACATCTCTGATGTTTTTCATGTCCACGGAGAAATGACCTGTTGACATCTAGTTACAAGAATCTACATTTCTGGGAAGTATTTTCCATATAATTTTATTATAACACCGTGCGCACATATAGTCGTCACAACCTACTTATTATATATTATGATTCAGTATCTCAGGGTGGTACTGCGGTGACTTCTTGTTTGCAGCAATTAAGTGTTCGGCACCTTATTTATTATTCGAACTCATTTTATTGCAAACATCACCGAGATGTATGATGACACTTTCAAGTATGCGGGTAGGGAACTACAGGCTTATAAAAAGGAATTGGTGCAACATAGGTTAGTGTTAAACTACCTGACAGTTGTTACTGGTGGATATTGTGTGACTTTGGCCACCCAATTTGGTGTCAAGTGTTGCACATACATCACCATTAATACTGACAACTCCAAAGAGGTGATAGACCGGAAAATGGATGAAATCCTAAAACTGGTAGGAATTTTGGAAGGACCATAAACACTTCTTTGTATAAGACTGAGGTAAAGGTAGAGAAATGGTTCTCATGGTTAAACCCTGTCAAATGGTTCGCCGTTCTGGGAGAGTGGGTACAGGAGATGTTTGCTAATGTAGGTAAGCTTATTATTCTTATACTTGTTGTCATCTTAGTAATTGGTTTATGTGTCCAATGTGTTCTTACTGTGGTAAAATGTGGAAAATTTAACACCTAGGTAAATCATGAAAATGAGATCATGATGGTTGTGAGTGGTGGTGGTATAGGTACTAAGGTTAATGAAGAACTGCATTACAATCCTGAAAATGAGTTTGCCATCAGATAAATAACATGTGAAAAGGCTTGGTCAAGTATGATAAAATATTGTAAAATGTTCCGTTAAACATTCTCGATAATGTAGTCTCAGTTCCCCCAAACTTCCTTTACAGGTTCGATGAGGTCCCACATGTTACCAATGGTCCCCTATAGTTCCTCTGAGTGCATATAAGGGTTGTTGTGCCCTTTTTTGAAAACACATTATTGATGGTTCAGTGACCAAATTGTCTCACACCGTCTAGAACATTGAATAATAATTTATTATGCATGACTAAGTAGGTTAAGAATAGAATGTGATAGTTTATGTTTGCTATCAAAGGGTGGACTGTCAAAGTCAAATAATTGGTTATGATAGTTGTACAATTATTATCTGATGATGTGTTTCCACGATGCTTCTTTGCATCACGCAATCCAATGCGCTAACCTGCATATTAACAACACACATACACTGATGCACATAACACACACATATAAATATATATATACTTATATACACGAATGCTCATATGTGTATGCACATACTTACATATGGACACTCATTTGTTTATAGTTGCTAATTCAATACACAGACGCACATATGCGGATGCATATGTGCAAGATGGTTCCCACACATTATAGTTAATAACCAGTGTTATTAAAGGCATTTTTAGCTAATAATTATGATGTAATATATCTTAAACAATCTAAGGTTTAGAATATAGTGGAAATGTCATGTTTGGTATCATACTAAATCCCTGTTTAATTGCAGACATCCGTATCTATCAGCAAGGAAGTCACATCATGCATCCGCTAGTTATGGATGATAGGGAGTTATTGGATAGAAATGTTATAACATGCATGTAGTGTTGTAGCCAGTATTAACTAGTTGTTCAGCAGGAAGCTACACAAAGCGACCGTTGGAGAACTGAGCCATGCCCCTGATAACACCATATGAATTAACCAATGACCAGATCATCCAGAAGAAAGAACCAATGGAAACTTGTCAACTAGTCCCTTTGTTAACTCTGAACTCTGTAAGGTATATAGGCTGTGTCCCAATCCCAGTGCTCAACATCCTCTTTGATGATCACAGGCTTCTGGATTGATGACTGTATGCTGGGACCAGTGTGCATGCACACGTATCAGCTTGTACTTTATTATTGCTTTTTGCTCAAATTGTTAACTCTTTCATCGTGTTACTTTTTCTTTACATAAATAACTTTTTGTGCTTTGGAACCACACAATTGGACTGGAAAGCAATTCTTTCTTAAGCGACTTGGAGCGCTAAAAAGTGACTAGTGACTATTACGAATCAATACAAACATGGCATTCTCACTTGAAAAAGGATACCTGGATATCTGAAATGCTTTGTGTGAATGCCATGCACTGACTGGATCCCAATATTTGGACTTCACCACTAAGGCAGAGCTGGTTTCTTTAACCTGCTTGATAATCTAGATTTCAACAGATCAACAACTGGTAACACACACCACCTGCCTATTTTGGTATGAGCTTAAAGGGAACTTCTATTGCACAATATTTGTGTTTGTGACTACAATCATTACACTGTTTATATCATGTTCTCAGTGTATATATAGACACAGAATTGTATATATTATCTTAAATTATTTTTTAATAAATGTAACCTGCCCTCAATATGTCTATGCTGCACCATTTTGGCGTATATTAGACATAAGGGTATACATATTATGTTCACTATACTTGATTGTGAATAATAATCATCCAACAGAGAAGACCGGTATTCTGTAAAAATCATCCTATTTTTATTAATTGTAGGTTTACTCTGAATCAGGGAAAAGGGGGTTAGATTATTAGATTTGTTTATTAATTGTGGAGTCATGTATTCTTAAACATTATGCAACAATTGTATCTATATTAATAGTACACAAATAAAACTACCTACTCCTTTAAATAAAGAATATCAATATCAATCTTCAAGAATCATGTGTGCTTGATCTTCCAATAGTCTATAGCATAGAATGTTTATCAAGAGAGAAAGAAAAACTTTTTTATAGGGCACTCTTATTTTTTATACTTTTTTTTTAATACATTAAAAGTAAAAGAAAACATTTATTTAGATGAATAATTCTAACTAAAAGTTCACAAATAAATAGCTAGAGGTAAATTTACTAAGCTCCAAATTTTCCTGATATTGCAATCACGGGATTATTTTGAAATTTTTACAAACACAGGAATTTACTATGCCAAAAACCGGTGTTTTTTTCTGTATTTTCAGAGGAGAACATAGCCAAATCAAAAGTTAAAATGCACCTGTAAATACAACTAGAAATAAATACACTCATCTGACCACGGCAGTTCTTTCCATAGACAGGGATACAAAACAGGAATTTACCAAGAATCATGATTATAATCACGGGTGTCATTTTAGCAAACATGGTTAAAAGATTAAAGTTTGAAATAGACTCCCTCCTGAACAGTGTGTCTGGCAGAAACATACTCAGTACAGTGTGATCCATGTATGTTTCTGCCTGTAATGAATAAAATAAAGGGATAATAGTTAAAATATGATGTGGGGTTCCCCCCAAAAGCATAATGAGCCCCGGGCTCTAGGAATCAGTCCTGATTCTAAAAATACAGGGTACAAAATGTGTAGATGTCCCCTGTATTTTATGAACCAGAACTGGGCTCTGAGAACCTGTCCTGGTTTTAAAAATATAGGGAAAAAATGGAATGGAGTTCCCTGTATTTTTAAAACCAGCACTGGACTCAAACTAGCGAGAGTGTAATGCCACAACCAGGGAACCTTTTTACCAGGTCACCCTGGGTAAAGCATTAGCACCCCAAACTAGACAGCCTAGGCCAGGGATCACAGGGGAGGTGAGGACACCCCAATAGAGGAGTCCTCCATGTACTGAGCTCCCCCAGCCTGGGCCTAATACCTGCACCCTTGGCTGGAGGGTGCAGGAATAATGATGTTAATAATAGATGTGTTCTATTGTTTTTTTACTGTGGGACTACAGGTGCCAGTGTGCCTGCCCTTTGGCACTTTTGGACAGTACACACAGACCAGGGGTGGATTGGGCCACCAGGATGCCGGTTTGGTTCCCAATGGGCCGGTTCCAACTATGGCTGGCCTCGCTCCTATCCACCCACTGCCATGATCGGAGGTCAGCTCCAATCGGGCAGCTTTACAGTAGTCTAGCTTCTCCGCAGGCGCGGAAGCTTACTAATTGAAAAAAATGGCTGACAGGAGAGCTGCTGCGCATACACGGCATCAGCTCCTCCCATAAGCTTTTGTGGAGCTTGTCAGTCACAGCTGACAGCTCCAACTCCAGCCCCTCCGTGCAGCCCGGCCTCACTCTGTGCATGCTGCAACAAGCAGTGATGCCATCGGAGGGCAAAGACACAAACAGCGGGCAGCCAGTGGAGCAGCAGGTGATGCCGGCAGATGGACACAGGGACAAGCAGCAGACAGAGCATCACCAGGTAAGTGTTGGCTGTGGGGGGGAGATGGGAGGGGAGGGGGAGCTGACAATGCCGGGGAGGGGAGGTTGAGCTAAAGATGCAGGGCTGGGGGGTGAGCTAAAGATGCAGGGCTGGGGGGAGCTAAAGATGCAGGGCAGGGGGGGTTGGTGCTGACACAGGGGCTGGGGAATAATGCTGAAACACACAGGGGCTCTGGGAATGAGGATGAGATGCACAAGGGCTGGGGGGGAAATGAGGCTGAGAGACAAACTGGAGCTGGAGAATAAGGCTGAGAGAGACACTGAGGCTTGGGGAATGAGGATGACACACACTGGGGCTGGGTGAATAGGACTGAGAGACTCACTGATGCTGGGGGAATGAGGCTGAGACACACTGGGCCTGGGGGAATGAGCTGACTGTCCATACACACAGCACGATGAGCGGATATATCTGCCATCAGCTGGTGCAGCACAGACAATGCATTATGTCTGTGAACAATGTAGTTCACAGACATTTTGCTGGTACACTCTGTCCGACACACACACAATATACTGTATTTTCAGATCAATTGATCAGCCAATATATCTGCCATTGTGTACCCACCATTACTGTTTTCATTAACTCTCACAATAAATGAAACCTTTTGGTTTATAGTCTTTAAAGGATTCCAGCTGCGGTAAGTTAGTGCAGATAGAGATAACTATCTATTTCCCAAAAAAGCTGTCATCGCAAAAATGACAGCTTTTCGAAACAGATAGTTATGGAAAGGAGGAATGATGAATTCCTCCGGTAATTAGGTAGACCTCCATGCGAGTTCTAAACCTAATTACCTCCAGAGAGTTAAGAGGTATGATGAATAGGCCCCTGAGTCTTAGAGCTCAATCCAGAGTGCTCTAAGTATGGGTACTTTAATCTGAACAACTCTGTAAATTAAAACAAAAATGACTGTAATGTACTACTCAATATCCACAAATTCTTCAATGTTCAGCAGCAATTTTTTATTGTTAAAAGTATCATTGATAAGTCTGCTGCTTCTTTCAGTATTACTCAATGAGAAATTGACCCGTCATAAAAAAGGAACAAAGTGAAGCCAAAAGAGCACTGATAATGTAGAATCTAATACCACTCAATAAATGAGCGGTTATCTGTCTGTATTTCTTGTTTTCTATCCCAAACTCAAACTTCCAAATGAATACCTCTGAAATTTCCACAATTTAGTTTAGAATGCTGTGGTATACTGGAATTAGTCCCATATACCATATAAAATAAAAACTCATACATGCTAAAGGACAAAAAGACCTAGGTGTATATTTACTAAAATGTGTGTTTACAAAAGTGGAGATGTTGCCCATAGCAACCAACCAGATTCTAGATATCATCTTCTAGAAGGTACTATATAAATTATAAGTCGAATCTGATAGTTTGCTATGGGCAACATCTTAATTTTGTAAACTCGCACTTTAGGAAATATACCCCCTTATTTGAAGAAAACTGTCTCAGATGTCCACAGACAGGCCCAGATCCAGAAGCTGACAATTTCCTGCAGTCTTTTGTAATGTCCTAAATCATTCTGGAAACCGCAATGAGTTTTGTCTGTTCCTCAGGTATGTGTATATTATATTGCTCTCTGCTGAGATGTGGAAAGTTGTTAGCTAACAATTACTGTAGTCTGCAATTGCACTGTCAGTTTATTCAAACCAGACTGTCATTTGTCAATAATTGTACTGCCTCCAATGATAATATGTGAGACTGGTACTAGTCTGCAACTTCACACCCCTGAAGAATTGATTTTAAGTGACAAAATGCATTGGGTGGAAAAGGACTGGCTGATTCTCCATAAGGACTATAAAGTCTATAAAGTCTACGAAGAGCTTGCACCCTTTGATTGAGGGAGGTGGATGTGACTTACCATCAGTTGGTATTGCAATTCAGGGGGGAATGAATTGGACAAATGGAAATGTCAATGGACTAGAAGATGATTAATGAGACAGAAGGAGGGTGTACTGAATCTGAGATTTGGGTAGTGAGCGGGATGTAGGGTTATGATTTTGAGAATGGGAGTTAGTTGTGGGGATTGGTAGGTATTCAAAAAGTTGAATGGTAGATGAGATGTGGCTATTGTCTGATATCTGATGACTGAGGATGCCTTTGGAGAGTGGGAGGTGTGGATGCAACAATTTACTGAGTGATTGCTGTGGCAATTAAGGAATACATAGCGAGGTTATTATACCCACTATATTAATTTTGCATGTATGGTGTGCCTGTAGCCCCTTGATACCATAAGGGTGAATGTGCTGATGTTTTTTTGAAGACATTTGTCTTTCTAAATGATATATTATTCTGAAGTGTGAATATCATAAGACATCACATATAATAGCTACTTACTAATACCTAATCTGTTACAATTCAAGATGAAATGAGTTACCATGTAACAGGTTTGATGATGTTATGTACTACTTGGATTTAACCAAGAGAAAGCATTTATTTTAGATTTTTTTGGACATCTATCTAGAGATCTATAACTATCACGCTAGTATCATTATCTATGATAATAGGATTTAACCACCGGCAGTAGCAGGAAGTGTTTTAATCACATGATCTGTATCTATATTTTTCTCACATTTTTCTTTTTATTATTTTTTCTTTATATTGATTATCTTTTTAAATATATTTCGCCACAAGTCTAAACACTATATATTTTAATCTAATCTATAATAAAAGTTATTTTTTTATAAATTTCTCACCCTTTCCTTTTGGATATATATTATTACAAAATGTATTAATTTGACCCATTAGTGCAGTAGACCATTATATCTTATGTTTTTCTCCTCTTTGGTTGCTTATACTTCATGTAATTTCAGGAGATGGTCTGGGGGCACCTCCAGAAATAGGACCTACCGATTATTGGAAGGCATCTAATATTTCACAAGGAATTGAAAGGGTCTTATACTATTTATTATACCATATCCCAGGATAATAGGGTATTCATTTGTGTATCTGTGTGGGATATGAATCAAGTTCCTTATAAGCTAATTGTTTAACTTCTGGCACAAGCTCGCTGACAGGACACTCACACACAGCTTACTGATATGGACCGACACTGTCACACATTTTTAACTGACATATTCAATTTGAGGCGAAAAGTCCATTTCCGCGATACTTTTTCACTGATGACATAATTTTCGCCTGTTTTGAGTTTCCTCCATATTCAATTTGGAAGACTTTTCGCCTAGGCGGAAAGTCAATGCAATGTAATAGGCGAAAAAGTTTTGCCTATGAATAGCAGGTGGAAAAAAGTGCAGAATTGCGGTTTTGGGGTACAAAATTGCGGGAACCCCCCGTGCAGCCTTACGACAGTCTCCTAAAGGTGAACTGCGTCAAAAAAGGTTTGGACACCCCAAAAAAATTATGTTTCATTTTGAGGGTTAAAAGAAAAACAAAAAAGCGGAACAAAGTGTCAAGCTATCTAAATTAATTCAGGTCGGGTCCCCATGTATGCGGCAGGTGTTTTCTTAATTGCGGGGAGAAGCGGCAGGTGCAATTTTGCAGATTTGTAAAAATAACTTTAGGGATTTAATAAAATGCTTACCCCCGTTTTCATGTACCCCATATTTGATAGGAATATTTATTTTCCCCCAAAAAATAATCTAAGTGCTATTCTTTACCACTTCTTCATAGCCGCAAAATTGCACCTTGCGCGGCTATTACAAACCCTGACTTCCTTCAGCAGGCGAAAATGGGGGTACCCACAGTGATCCCTCATGTCTGGACATCTTTAGGGGGGTCCCAGGCATATTTCCTGAAAATTCCCATTTTTTTCGTAAATGGGGTGAAAGGTCATTTAAAAAAACAGGGATAATTTTTCAATTACATATAGCAGGAAAAAAAGTGCATATTTGGGGTTTTGGGGTGCAGGCTTAAAAAAATAGCCTGCACCCTTGGGAATGCCCCCTTAAAATTAAATGTGCCAAAAAAAATCGGGACACCCCAAAAAAAATATTTAAAATTTTGGGGTGGAGAAAAAAAGTGAAAAAAAAATGTGAAACTAACAAAATTACTTCTAGTGGGGTCCCCAAGTATGTGGAAGGTGGATTTTTCATTTCGCGAGTAGCGGCAGATGTATTTTTGAAGAATTTAAAAAATTACCTTTTAGGTCTTAATAATATGCTTACCCTCATTTTCATGTACATCAAATTTGATGGGACCACTTTTAAAAACAAAAAAAAAAACCTAAGTGCTCTTCTGCATCACTTCTTCAATGTCGAGAAAAATAACCACCTGCGGCATCTATTTAAAAAGCCGACTGTCTTCTGCAGGCAAAAATGGGGGTACCCATAGTGATCCCCGAGGTCTGGACATCTTTACGGGGGTCCTACAATTATTTCCTGAAAATTCCCGTATTTTTTAGCCGATCCAAGTTTCACCTGCTCCCGATTTCCCCTACTTTGGAATTGAATACAGGGAATACCGGGCACGCGTGCGATACTTTTCCGCCTGGAAAACAGGCAAAGGAGGCCAAAAGTCCAGCAGGTGAAAAGTCTGGACTTTTCACCTCTCTCACCTATTGCTGATATAAACTAGGGGTGAGCGGGTTCGGATTTCTGGAATACGAACCCCCCCGAGCCCCCCCGATCCGAGGTCGATCCAAGTCAGGCTCGACTTTTCCCGCCTGACTCGGATCTGAAATCGAGGCAAAACGTCATCATCCCGCCTTCCGGGTCTCGCGGGTTTTGGATCCTATATAAGGTACCCGCGTCGGCGCCATTTTCTCACTCGGCTGTGGACAGTGAAGAGGGAGGGTGGGAGTTAGGGCTGGCTGGGCTGTGTAGTGTAGTGTAGTGTAGTGCAGAGTAGTGTTGTGCTGTGCTGTGCTGCGCTGTGCTGCTGTTGTCCACTACTTCAAAGTCCATAGGGGCTGGCTGTGTTGTGCTGTGCTGCTGTTGTTAATAGGGGCTGTGTCCACTACTTCAAAGTCCATAGGGGCTGGCTGGACTGTGTTGTGCAGTCAGTTCTCCATAGGGGCTGTGTCCACTCCAAAGTCCTGTGCAGTGTCCCAGTCCTAAAGGGGTGCTGTAGTGTTGTCCAGGGGGTGCTCTGTCCATCAGGGGTGCTCCCCCCAAGGGCTAAAAAAATAATATTTTTTCTGTGTTTGTGAATTGTGTGCACAGTAGCCGCACGTGCATCAACAAAGTAGTGCCAAGCGTGCGCCTGTGTCATAAGTAAAGGGCCAGCTGGCTTGACCGTTAAAGGGAGCTGTAACCCCCAAAGTACACTCCAGTGCAAACCCCAAAAAAAAATATTTCTTGTGTTTGTGAATTGTGTGCGCAGTAGCCGAACGTGCATCAACAAAGTAGTGCCAAGCGTGCGCCTGTGTCATAAGTAAAGGGCCGGCTGGCTTGACCGTTAAAGGGTGCTGTAACCCCCAAAGTACACTCCAGTCCAAAAAAAAATATATATATTTTCTGTGTTTGTGAATTGTGTGCGCAGTAGCCGCACGTGCATCAACAAAGTAGTGCCAAGCGTGCGCCTGTGTCATAAGTAAAGGGCCGGCTGGCTTGACCGTTAAAGGGTGCTGTAACCCCCAAAGTACACTCCAAACCAAATAAAAAAATATTTTCTGTGTTTGTGAATTGTGTGCGCAGTAGCCGCACGTGCATCAACAAAGTAGTGCCAAGCGTGCGCCTGTGTCATAAGTAAAGGGCCAGCTGGCTTGACCATTAAAGGGTGCTGTAACCCCCAAAGTACACTCCAAACCAAATAAAAAAATATTTTCTGTGTTTGTGAATTGTGTGCGCAGTAGCCGCACGTGCATCAACAAAGCAGTGCCAAGCGTGCGCCTGTGTCATAAGTAAAGGGCCGGCTGGCTTGACCGTTAAAGGGTGCTGTAACCCCCAAAGTACAATCCAGTCCAAACCAAAAAAAAAATATTTTCTGTGTTTGTGACTTGTGTGCACTGTGGCTGCACGTGCATCAACAAAGGAGCAGCGCCAAGCGTGCGCCTGTGTCCCATAAGTAAAGAGCTGGCTGGCTCATTTCTTAAAGGGTGGTGTAACCCACAAAGTGCACTACTCTCCTGCAAAAATAAAAAATATTTTCTGTGTTTGTGTGCGCTTTAGCCGCACGTATATATCAATATAACATAAATGGAGGACCAAACTTTCTCTGATAAAACTAAAATAGAGAAAGATCAAGAACCACTTCCTCCTAGTGCTGTTGCTGCTGCTGGGAGTTGTTCATCATCCCAGAGAGGAAGTAGGAACACCACCACTTTTACTAAACAATTGACCCTCCAACAGTCCCTAGCGATGAGGATGAAGTACGACAGCAGTCATCCTGAAGCAAAACGTATTACCTAGGCCTTGACTGCTATGTTGGTGTTAGACGTGGGTCCGGTATCCACCATTAGTGCAGTGGGATTTAGACAATTGATGAAGGTAGTGTGTCCCCGGTTCCAAATCCCGTCTAGATTCCACCTGCATCCTCAAAACAGCAGCGACAAGCGTGCGTCTGTCTGTTAAAGGGTGGTGTAACCCTCAAAGTGCGCTCCACAAACAATAGAAATATTCTTTTTTTTCTGTCTTTGTGAATTGTGTGGGCTGTAGCCGCACTTGCATCCTCAAAGCAGCAGCGACAAGCGTGCATCTGTCTGTTAAAGGGTGGTGTAACCCTCAAAGTGCGCTCCACAAACAATAAAAATATTCTTTTTTTTTCTGTCTTTGTGAATTGTGTGGGCTGTAGCCACACTTGCATCCTCAAAGCAGCAGCAACAAGTGTGCGTCTGTCTGTTAAAGGGTGGTGTAACCCTCAAAGTGCGCTCCACAATCAATAAAAATATTCTTCTTTTTTTTTATGTCTTTGTGAATTGTGTGGACTGTAGCCGCACTTGCATCCTCAAAGCAGCAGCGACAAGCGTGTGTCTGTCTGTTAAAGGGTGGTGTAACCCTCAAAGTGCTCCAAAAAAAAAATATATTTTTTTTATGTGTTTGTGACTTGAGTGCGATGTAGCCGCATGTGCAGCAACACAGTAGCAGCACCAAGCGTGCACCTGTGTCATAAGTCAAGGGCCGGTTTGGACATCTTGTCCGGACTGAAGGACGTGCCAACAATTTCTGACAAGTCTACTGTCACTGCATATGATACTGTCCTCAAAGCAGCAGCGACAAGCGTGCGTCTGTCTGTTAAAGGGTGGTGTAACCCTCAAAGTGCGCTCCACAAACAATAAAAAAATTCTTATTTTTTTTTCTGTCTTTGTGAAATGTGTGGGCTGTAGCCGCACCTGCATCCTTAAAGCAGCAGCGACAAGCGTGCGTCTGTCTGTTAAAGGGTGGTGACACCCTCAAAGTGCGCTCGACAAACAATAAAAATATTCTTCTTTTTTTTTCTGTCTTTATGAAATGTGTGGGCTGTAGCCGCACCTGCATCCTTAAAGCAGCAGCGACAAGCGTGCGTCTGTCTGTTAAAGGGTGGTGTAACCCTCAAAGTGCGCTCCACAAACAATTAAAAAATTCTTATTTTTTTTTCTGTCTTTGTGAATTGTGTGGGCTGTAGCTGCACCTGCATCCTTAAAGCAGCAGTGACAAGCTTGCGTCTGTCTGTTAAAGGGTGGTGACACCCTCAAAGTGCGCTCCACAAACAATAAAAATATTCTTCTTTATTTTTCTGTCTTTGTGAAATCTGTGGGCTGTAGCCGCACCTGCATCCTTAAAGCAGCAGCGACAAGCGTGCGTCTGTCTGTTAAAGGATTACATCGGTGACAGCATCCAAGTAGGCATGTCAGACAGTCCGTACCTGTACTGGCAGGAAAAAGAAGCAATTTGGAGGTCCCTGTACAAAATGGCTCTATTTTACCTGAGTAGCCCCCCCCTCCAATGTGTACTCCGAAAGAGTGTTTAGTGCAGCCGGGAACCTTGTCAGCAAAAGGCGTAGGAGGTTGCTTCCACAAAATGTGGAGAAGATGATGTTCATAAAATGAATTATCAACTCTTCCAGGGAGACCAGCCTCCAGAACGTACAGAGGGACCTGTGGTTGTGGATTCCAGCGGGGACGAATTAATACTCTGTGAGGATGAGGATGTACACAACACTGAAGAGGGTGAGGAATCGGAGGATGAGGATGACATCTTGCCTCCGTAGAGCCAGTTTGTGCAGGGACAGATTAATTGCCAGCTTGTTTTGTGGGGCCCCAAACGAACAAATCATTTCAGCCACAGTCGTGTGGCAGACCCTGGCGCTGAAATGTTTGGTTTGTTAAAGTGTGCATGTCCTGTTTATACAACATAAGGGTGGGTGGGAGGACAATTTCATCTTGCACCTCTTTTTTTTCTTTGAATTATGTACTGTTTGGGGCCTAGTTTTTCAAACTGCCATCCTGTGTGCCACTGCAGTGTCACTCCTAGATGGACCACGTGTTTGTGCCGCTCACTCGTATCTCTTAGCATAGTCATCCAGCTACCTCGGTGCAACCTTTTGGATATAAAAACACTATTGTGAGGTGTTCAGAATTGACAGGAAATGAGTGGAAATTAAGGTTATTGAGGTTAATAATAGCATAGGAGCAGAAAAACACACAAATTCTGTGATTTTAGCTGTTTTTATGCTTTTTTTAAAAAAAATACAGATCCAAAACACAAAACCCAGAACCCAAAACACGGAAGGGTGGTTTTGGCAAAACCAATCCAGATCCAAAACACGAAGAAAGATCCAGATCCAAAACCAAAACACAAAACACGAAAAGTGGCCGGTGCACACCCCTAAAATAAACACTGTCATACACAGCTTATTCACATTGACACTGTCGGACACTGCTTACTAAGAAGGACTTGGAACACATATCACTTACTTGCATGATATTGTCACACATAGCTTACTGACATGGACACTGTCAGACACTACTTACTAGGAAAGACATGTCACACACGGGATGCAGTTAAGCTGCAGGTAGTCGGGATGCTGGTGGCTGGGGTGCTAGCGGTCAAAATCCCGGTGACAGAATCCCGACCCTAAGCCAGAATACTGGCGCTGGAATCCCAACATCGCTTGAGATGCCAACGCTGAAATCCCAACAGCTGGCATCCCGAATGTAAGTATAGTGGTTTAGGCCCCAGGGTGGGAGGGTCAGTTGTAGGCACCACCAGGGGTGTTAGGGTTAGACTTCAGGGGTGTGTGGAGGGTTAGGGTAAGGATGCAAGAAGGTAGGGTTAGGCTGGTTAGGGGGTAAAGCAGGAAGGGTTAGGGTACTTACGATACCCTGTCAGGATTCTGAGCATCAGGATGCAGCTGTCGGCCTTCTAACCAGCAGCATCCTGACTGCAGTCTCCCCTATGTATGTCTTCACACAGCTTACTGACATAAATATGGTCACACATACAGTAGTTTACTCACATGGACAGTGTCACATACAGCTTATTGACATGGACACTGCCTCAACTGCTTACTGAGAAGGACACTGCCACACAGCTTACTCTTATGGACATTGTCACAAACAGCTTACTATCACACACAATTTACTGAAGAGGATGCTGTCACACACTCTTTCTGACATTGACACTGTCACACACTAATTGCTAACATGGACACTGTCATGCAAAGCTTCCTTACAATCACATTGTCACACTCATCTTACAGACATAGTCTGTGTAACTAATCGCTTATTGATGGACACTGTCACTCACAGCTTACTGACACAGACACTGTCACACTTTGCTTACTGGCACAGACACTGTCACACTCAGTTTACTGACAAGGACACACACTACTGTCACACACTGTTTACTAACAAGCAGACTGTCAAATACAGCTTACTCACCTGGACACTGTTACACTCAGATTGCTGACACATTCACTGATCAGGGCAGCATGTGGTGTGATAGTTTGGGCAGCACTTTAAGTTGTGATTTTAAAAGTACCTGGGAATTGGCCAGAGCAGCTACAGAGGGATGTTGCTGGGATACAGTGTGGTGGGGGCAGCTGATTTGGGAATCAGCAGGGGGTGGATGATTGTGGAACTGGTGTGTTGGGTGGACTGATAAAGGTACCAGCAGAAGGAATAGCAGGTCAGGTACCAAGGGATGGAGAGGATTATGGCACCAGGGTGAGAGAAAGTGTATCAGGACACTGATTGTGGAACCAGGGTAGGTGTGGGGCTGATCAGGCACCAGTGGGGGAAATAGCTGATTGTGGCAGATACAGGTGGGGTAATAGGGGCAGCTGCAGGGTGGAATTGATCAGGAGAAGATGTGGGTAGTGTGGCAGCTGACCAGGGCTGCAGTGGGGAGGGACAAAGCAGATTGGAGCTGCTGTGACCATGGTAGGTATGAGGGTAGGTGATCAGCATAACAATGAAGGGGGCACTGCTTGGGGCATCAGTGGTAGAAGAAGTGGCACCATCAGGAGGAGATGATTACTGCACCACCAGTGGGAGAGTCAGAGTAGCAGTAGGGGGAGTTGATAAGGGTACCAGCACTTGAGGGTAAGGATGATCTTGGTCAGTACCTGGGGGAAGTGGCTAGTGTAGCTAAAGTGGAATGTGATTGGGGCACCAGTGGGGGGTAGCTGATTGTAGTTGCTGCAGGGGGTGGGAGCTGATTGGGACAGCATATAGTGTAATTTTTGGGGTTTGTACTTGGGAGGGTGATTGGGGAAGCACTTGGATGAGTGATTGGACTGAATTTTGAGGAGCAGATATGGGAACCAGTATGGGAAAACAGCTGATTGGAGCAACATTGTGGGAAGGGTATGTGAGGTTCTGGTTTTGTTGTGGACCTGGGGTGGTAATCGGAGAATACACTGAGGAAGGTTTAAAAGTAAATGTGGAGATTTTAATGAGTGGCTTAACAGACATGAATGTGGTAAAACAGAAAGTCCGGGTATAGCACTAAAGTGCACTTGGGAGCTGTAGTGAGGCAATAAGAAAAAGTCCAGTTAGTGACAGGCAATGGAAAATGTCCAGGTAGTGACTGGTTAATAGAAACTCTCCAGGTAGTGGCAGACAAGGTGAACTGTCCAGGTGGTGACTGATTAATGAAGAATGCAGACTGAGGAAGAAATATCCAGCAGAGTGTCAGTGGAGGCAAGGTGCAGAGTGAACAGCAGACTGAGGTACTCAGGCAAGGGGAAGGTAATGGAGGATGCAGGGTAGTCCAGCGGGGTTGGAGCAGACAAGCAAGCAGGCAGGTAGCGTTTCACAGGTAACAGGTGGAGAGCACAGGGAACTCTCTCTCAGCTATGCTGAGAAACACGTTGCACTGGCAATGAAGTGAGGCTCTGAACCTCCCTAAATATCAAGTGCTGTGCCGTGACTGGCCAGAGAGAGCATGTGACAAACCAGGATTGGGCGAGCAAATCACATGGCCGGAGGCAAGATGGCGGTGCCCATACCAAATGGAACGGAAGCACTGCCAGACCTCACCAGCCCAACATGACAGCATGCCTGTGCAGAATCACACACAGCCAATGCCCCTTGCCACACAGCACCACTGCCAGACACCCCCCACCACAGTGACCTCACAGATAATACCCGTTGACCACCATGCTGAGAAACCCTGGTCGTGACAGGGTGATGGTGATGGGGGAGCTGCAAGGGGAAGTTTATTATGAAAGTTTTTGGATGGAAGTTGATCAAAGCTGCTGTGGGGAGGAAGGGAGGCAATGTTGCCAGGGTGTTACAGGGGAGTTTATTGGGAAACAGTGAATGGGGAGCTGATTGGGCACTAGTGGTAGGGAATTCTTTGAAGTACCAGTGGTGAGTAGATTGGGGCACCAACAGGGGTGGGGGAGAGTGGATTGGTGAACAGGGGGAGCAGAACAGGGTACCAGGGGGGAATGGATTTTTGAACAGTGGAGGGAGGAGCTCATTTGGGCAGCTAGATGCAAAGTGGCAACTACAGAGTCTGAAGGAGACAAGTAAAAGCATTCAAATCAGTAACATAATGTAAAATATTTATTATAAAGCAAAAGCATTATATTGTAGCAATATTTAGTAACAGCTGTATTGTACATGAAATGCACCAGACTAGTTGTAGTCCGAATGAAAATAAAAAGTAGGGATGTGCAGGCTCGGTTCTACTCAGTTCCTTTTGGTTTTTTATACCGAATCTTATTGGCTATCCAAAACTCGTGACAGCTGATACCCAATAAGATTCGGTAAAAAAAAACGAACGGAACCAAGTAGAACCGAGCCTGCACATCCCTAATAAAAAGTAATATTTAAAAGTCCCGGAGTCTAGACTACTTGGACCGATTGACTGCAGTATGCAGCAGCATTAAAATAAACCTAAATCAGGGGAATCCAATCTAAATTAAAAGTCAATAGATGCAATTTGAACTTAAAATTATATAATAAATAACATTATGTTACTGATTTGAGTGCTTGTCTCCTTCAAACTCTGTAGTTGATACTTTATTTCTCTTTGTTTACCACAATGAGGGTGAATCCCCCACATAACCACAACCACTGAAGGTTGTTTAACTCTCCAGCGCTTGTGTTCTTTCTTGTGTTTTTCATTTGGGCAGCTGCTGGGGAGGCAATGATAGGGGCATCTACTGGGGAAAGTTGGTCAGGGTATCTTATGGGAGGAGGGAGCTGATCAGGACTGCTCTGGCCAAGACTGGACGGTGAGAGGTGTTGGAGAAACAGTGAAAGGGTATCTGGTTTGGGCACTGGTGTGAGGAGCTGAGCAAGGCAAAGTGATGGATGCTTAGCTGCATCAGTCAGTCAACAACACATGACTGGTAGCCCCTAGGATGACTGGCAGCTCATAGTTTGTGTGCCAGTCTGGTACAGTAGCTGCACATGCCTGGTACAGATGTTTCCTGCAACATCTTTGCTGATCGTGCTACAAATGTGCGCGAACATCGCGCCATGCAATTACCCGCAGCAGCATATGCTACGGTACGCTATGGCGTGCACTGCGATCATCCCATGTAATATTATGGAGGCACAGGTGTGAATGCAGTGCACGGATCAGCTCGTGACACACGCCTCGCGCCATATGGCTGATTCCTCTGCAGCTCACAGAATAAAAACTGTAATCTCAAGTGAAGTAATTTAAACTACACCTAGTAGAGGTCTCTACTTGACATGCACAATGTTAAGAACATTCCTATATCTAAAATGGGGAATATTTTAACTAATTAAAAAAACATAGACTTTCTCAAAATCCTCAACCCTAAAAGGACTTAAACTAACTATTGTCAAACAGGAAGAGGAGGAAAACAGTGCATTCTCAACCATACATTATTCTAAGTTTCTAGTTTTATACTTTTTTCCCTAATATTTGGCATGGTGTACCCAACAACAGTTCTTCATGGACATGCCAAATTTCAGCTCAGTACAGATGCATCCTGTTACATCATTGCTGATTGCACTACAAACATGCACACACATCGCACCATGAAATTATCAGTGGCTGTATATGATACAGTATGCTATAGCACACACTGCGATCGCACCATACAATCCTATGGGGTTGCAGGTGCGAACGCAGCCTGCATAACAATTCGTAGGTGCTCTACTCATGCCATGCACGGCACGATTTGCTGCCAAAGTGGCAAAGATGTAACTGGGCATATCTGCACATCCAATAACTTTTGATTTGTAGCCCCTCAAACACCATGCCACCACTCATGAGATTATCTTGGCAAAATGTTGTTTGTTTGATTCAGCCTCAATATAAGGACACTCATAATATATATAATGAGAGAAATAATGTGCAAAAGTCCAGCACTTTTCAATTAAAAATGAAACATTAAATTACCTTTATAAAACGTTTTGCTCTTTAGAGACCTCTTCATAAAGGGCACAAGAGATACGATTGTTGCAATAAAACCTCTTATTAGAAAAACTACCCAGTGGTAATTCATGCATAAGTGAATATGAATGTTGCTGGAATTAGTGTCAACAAAATAAGATGGAATAAGTAATTAAACATCAGTCATACACAAAAGACAAATTAAAATAAAATGAAACATAAACAAGTTCAGGAAGAATTGAAAATTATAATGTGCAATATAATATATTTGTATATATGTATTGAGAAATACTGTATATGACAAAACACACTTTATATATATATATATATATAATATATATATATATATATATATATATATATATATATACACACACAAAACAGTCCATATGGCGGTTATGGCTACTTGGCTTGAAAAAAAGTGTGATTAAATGCACTGAAATGTTGCATATCAGAAGCGGACTGTTGTTCTTATTTATGCATCCGGATTGCCGCCATGTAGACTGTATATAAGGGTTCCTGGGGTTTATGAATGGAGAGAGAGGGCAGGCTCCGTTCACTAGACCTAGTCTGGGTTTTGGGGCTTTTTGCCTCTCAGGAGGCTAATTAGGGCTTGCAGCTGTGTATGTGTGTTTTAAGGCTGTCAGGCTGATCATTTGAGTAACACACTACTTGGGGAAATGAGAGTCTATGTTGTCTCTATGAGCAAAAACACACTGCTGAAACCAAGTGAACTATGCCTGGTAAAAACTTCTCGTATTTGTATTAGTGAGCCAGAACCATTCTGTGTTTAATTAGTGCAGGACAGCAAGGTGTTTATTTTTGTTATTTTTGTTTTGCTTTATAATAAAATTGGCTAAGGTCAGTTGCACCAGACCAATGTACTTTATGTGATCTCTCTGCTGCTATGCAGTGACAACTACCCCAGGAGATGGTAACTTTTCCCCGACCCTGTTACAAATATATATATATATAAATATATATATATATATATATATATATATATATATCTTGTAGAGGGGCACTTGTGGTAAATAAAATGATGTGGGGGTGCCATCCATAAGAAATGTATCATGCGGGGACCCCCTCCTTTGAAGGTATCAGGTGGCACTCAGCAGACTTAAAATAGTAAATAGTGATTTATTCCAAAAGTAATCAACGTTTCAAGACCTCATGGGTCTTTATAGCAGGATATACATAAAACAAGAATAATACAATGGTGCTTTCCTAAATAGTCCAGTGTATCATATGAAGTCTTGGCATCCACTGAGTTCAATGGCATCATCTCGTGGAGCACAGTGTTTGTGACGTCATCAAAGTGCGATGACTCCAGCAAAGGGCTCCCCGACCATCGTCAAGGGAACCATTGCTAGGAGATAAGAGCGTCTGTAACAATGAACTTGTGTCTAGTGGCCGCAGACTCCTGGCGCTCTCGGAGAGGACAGCTGTAGAAAATACATAAATCAATAAGCAGTGCAATACAGAATTAATTAAATAATGACTAAAACATTGAGGTATAAATTAAACAATATACATATAGACCTGGATATCTTTATCAACTAACATGCACACTGTTAGTGAACAAGGATCAGAAGAACTAATAACCAATCTATAATAAATTAATAAAAAGCATAATTAGAGAATACTGAGAACAATGTTAAAAACATATCCATAGTTCATAGACACACATTCCAAGAAAGTTTTTCATTGAGTCTATTAGACACAAGTTCATTGTTACAGACACTCTTATATCCTAGCAACGGTTCCCTTGATGACGGTCAGGGAGCCCTTTGCTGGAGTCATCGCACTTTGATGACATCATGGACACTGTGCTCCATGAGATGATGCCGTTGAACTCAGTGGATGCCAAGACTTCACATGATACACTGGGGTATTTAGATAAGCACCATTGTATTATTCTTGTTTTATGTATATCCTGCTGAAAAGACCCATGAGGTCTTGAAATGTTGTTTACTTTTGGAATAAATCACTATTTGCTATTTGAAGTCCACTGAGTGCCACCTGATCCCTTCAACGGAGGGGGTCCCCGCATTATAAATATATATATATATATATATATATATATATACTGTACTGAGCAAAAGTTGTAGGCATGTGTGGCAAAATTGCTGCAAAGTAAAAATGCTTTCAATAATAGAAGTGTTAATAGTTTATTTTTATTAATTAACAAAATGCTAAATAAATGAACAAAATCTAAATCTAAATCAGATGAATATTTGGAGTTACCACCCTTTGCCTTTCAAACAGTATAAATTTTTCTAGGTACACTTGCACACAGTTTTTGAAGGAACTCGGCAGGGATGATGTTCCAAACATCTTTTGTCCCTTAAAACTACAACATTAATTCTACTAATGATATGGGGATAACACTATCAGACTAATTATTACCTAGTCTTGGCAGGAGATACAGTTTATTAATATATAGAGCAGATAGAATCAGGGACTGGCAGCCTTTCATTTCCCCAGCGAATAAATGCCTTTTTTGGCATGGACGATATTATGTGACCATAAAAGTTTAATTCACTACCAGATATGTACAGTTTATAACTAAATCATGGACAAATAAAGTATGGCATAACTGATACTTTTATTCCAACCTCTATCGATATTATATTGCTGATAGAGTTATTATTTTTTAGCACTAATTATTTGTAACACTGAGGGGATCATAAAAGCGATATTACATTACGGTGACTATCATTAAGTCATAACTCACTTTATTCTTCAAGCTAATGTGTGAGCACAGGCAGTGAAAAATCACATTATATTTCTTGAGACTGGCACGTTTGTCTCTACATAAGGAATTGAGGAGCTGATTCAGACCTGCTCGCTATGATGCAAATGCTCTTAGCGGGCCGATATTTGCAATCTGCACATGCGTATGCATCACAATGCATGTGCGAGCGTGAACCAGTGCAAGAGATCGGGAAGCGTTCGCTCGCTGCGCATAGACTGCTCAGCAGAGTGAGTGACAGGAGAAGCCCTTTTGTGGGTGGTGACAGGGGCAGGCCACTGGAAACTGGGGAGTGGATGTGCGAACGCAGGTGTGCCTGAGTGTCTCCACGCCATTTCAGAGGTGTGCATTATTAAAAGGCAGCGTCATAGTACATGTCACTTGGTGGGATTTCACTCTGAAGTGATCGCAGTGCTTGCAGCAGGGTATAGTCAACCTCAAGTGCTGCGATCGCATCCGATGGTGCTCGATGCACTTCCAGGAGATGACGTGCACAAGTGGGCGTCTTATGAATGGCTGGTGGGCGTCTGCATACACTAAGTGATCGCATGCCAAGACATAGTGGGCGCACTAATGCCTTACCATGCGATCGCCTGCATTGCTGGATTTGCATACGCAGGGTGCGAGCGAACGCATCTAGCGAGCGGGTCTGAATGAGCTCCTGAGTTAATACGCAGATTACTCACCAATACACTGCTTAGAAAACACACAATTTCAGGACATAAACAATACAACTTGATCGCTCAATCCTACATTATGTAATGACAGTATATAAATTTAAACCACTGGATATAAATGACTCTTCCTGCATTGTGTGGTGCCTCAAAAAAAGTTCAAGTTATATCTATTTTTAAAAAGTTACAATGCATTCTGCTTGTAACAGCAACTTTATTGATTTTAAAACTGAGTGAACTAGGCACAGGCTATGCATGGTGTGTCTGAAAATAATACAAAATTGCATTTATTAGCTACAATAACATTTGTTTAATAACATGTGTATCAACACTATAACTGAATGAGCCATTTTTTGGCAATATATCCAGGATCAACCTGCAATTAATCATTGAATAGTACATCAGTGCCTGCGGTTATAAATGACAATAACATATGTTTTTATCACTCTAACTCAATATGCAATATGCATTCTGAATTAATGCAAATCTGATCATTATATTGACAGTTAGAGATGTTTAATTCAAATGGCAAAGCTTTAAATATCTGAAGGAGTATGGGATACTAGGAAATATATAGTGTAATTCAATATCTAGAAATATTACCAAGTCTTCACATTTTGGTATATTGGTAAAATCAGTTTTTTTTGTCTTTTCCAACTAGTTTAGTCACATTTTTCTTTTGTTTCTTCAAACTATATATGTTTGTGTAATTTTTTTTAGAGAAAAATTTTGTGTGTCAATTTTAATACATACCATTGAAAATTATAAATGTAATTATATTTCTCAAGCCTGCTACCTCTAGTTAACACTGTATTCCTGTATTTGCTCATCTTTTTAAACTGATCAACTATATCTGATTTTTTTTCTTTTATATAATTGAGAATTAAGAGTTATTACCTATGTGTGACCATCAACCACTATACATATTATGGTTTTTATACGGCCTTGATAGAGTCGCTATTGTACATATATTTTTAGATATTCTAGATTATCTCGGGAACATTTTCATGTTCTACCAAATGATGAATTCCATATTTTATATTTTGCAATGTTTTCTTAGTGGCTTCAGCAGTTTCTGCTTTCCACTAGAGTGCATAATGTCAGAAAGTTGTGGAGAAAATACTCTGTAAATTGCAATATTGTGACCACAGTATATTGGGTTAACTTGATGTTAAAATTCATAAAGACCCCGCAATAATATTTATCATATTACACCTCTGGAATTCCTTAATACAGTATTGTGATGTTCCAGTATAATAACTTTGTCTGTAATTAATGTATAGATAAGTAAAGATAATGAAGCTGGTTGTTTTGGCCAGAGGAAGTCTTATGTACCAGCTCAGCACAAATAGTACTTGCAAATGTATATGAAATCATCTGGAAGAGGCAAGTGTCTTGTAAAAAAATAAAATGTACTTTTATTGTAAAACATACATATACTTCACTGACAGGGCTGCAACACTATCAATGCATAAGTAGCAAAGGTAAACAATATCAAAAAGGGGTACCCTTTCCTAAGTCTTATTGAATATCAACCTTCAGTGAGAGATCAATTTGTTCAAATGAGGTTTATGCTTATCTATTCAGTGTCTGTGTCTTCTGTGAGTGCAATTACCATAAATGTGTGTGTTTATTCAAACATAAAGATAAATGTATCATTTCACTGTGTGTGTTTTTTATGAGATTGAATCTCCGGGAAGGATTGAGGAGGACTTTCAGGTTCTGAAATATTAAATATTCAGATATCATAGTCAAGTTACCTTAAATATGTAGGTGATTTCATGTACATCAGGCTCTCCCCATGCTTTCAGAGCTTTAAACGTGCACTGAAATCCCGCCTGTTCATCAAAGTCTACCATTCCATCACATAACCATGTCACCAGGTTGCTGTTCCTCCTGCCTCAGTGTTCTCTACGTTGCCTACTATTTGCACACAGGATCCCATCTACACACTCATACCTCATGCCATCTGTCTGTCTCCCCTCTCCCCTAGATTGTAAGCTCATAGGAGCAGGGTCCTCCTCTCTACTGCCTCACAGCCCTTTTCTCAAGCTCTTCAATGACATCCTTCACCTTCCCAGCAGTATTGTATATGGAGAATTGTGTTGCTAATTGTTACTTGTGCTCTGTTTATAGTTTGGTTACTGTATTGTAATGTTCTGTGCACCCTGTACTGTATGTACGGTGCTGTGGACTACTTGTGGTGACCTATAAATAAAATGTAATAATAATAAATGTGCCTGAAATGTTTTAATGTGCCGTAAGTGCAACACAAAAATGGAGAATTACTACATTTCCACTTTCTCAATGTGATTTTGTCCATCCAGCTGGGACATTTGAATTCTTCCCATACTTTGGTTTCAGTGTGCACTACAGGGAGCCCTCTAAGAACATAACATATTACCTTAGTTTCTATGTTTCCCTCTTTATTATACATGTATCTTTTGGATATTAGGACTTACACCACTGTGAGGGAGAGCAGTTTTCCTTATAGGATCCAGTGACCTGCGAAGTTAGATCACCAATGGCATCAGCTGATATTTGAGGTGCTGAACTATACCACGGATATGAGCACTGAGAGATCATAACCCTGTATGAGGTGAAACAAGAGGAGGTTTCTGACAGCTGGAGAGGGACTGTACCCACCTGCAGAGAGGGTCAGGTCTGTTCTTAAAATATAGCACATTACACCAACCCACTTACAAAACACACTTACATCACAGATCAGCAGTCACATAGGCATTAGGGACTATATAAATTAACTGTATGACCAGGAGAGCACAGGACACCTTACAGTAACACTCCTTACCTTTAATGAATTAGAAATGTAAGAAACATACAGTATCTGATAATGGCTGACTGTGACTAAATATAGCCAGTGAGTCTGAAGTTGCATAAACCCAATGGAGTTAAGCAAAGAAATTGTGTGCACCACAAAGCACATAATCTGAATAAACTTTACACAAATTCAGCTGTACTGTGTGGTTTATACAGCAGTATAAATATAATTATAGTGGATTAATGGTGTTATGTAATAGAGTGTTAGACAATGATATAACAGTAAACAGTTTATGGTAATGCTACACAAGTCTCTTCTATTTTTCGACCAATCGATTTTTTTCCAAAAAGTTGTAGTGGATGAAGATATCATTTAAAATGTCAGGATATCAATCAGTTTTCATGCTGTTAGCATAACAGCTTTCTCATGGGTGCTTCCAAGAATTCATCAATGTGACCCAAAAGAGATTAAAACAGATAAAAATAGTGCAATACATCCAAAGAGAAACTTAATGTTAAAATATATAACCTGTATTAGGCTTCTAAAATTAGCCCTAATAATTGATACAATTACAGATGCATAAATGGATGCACTTCAATAATCCGTAATTGGTAGAAATGAAACTGTAGCATTTTTGGCACCTGGCTAAGTGCTTTAAAGTGAACATGAAAAATGGGAGGTTCCAGAATCTTTCCTTCTCCCTTCAAAGCAAACACCGCATGGCCGGACCATGATATTGGTTTATGTAAGTAAACGTAAGTCCATATAACTCCATCAATGCGGTTCGAGTACTAATGACTCTTCTTCAAGGTTGTATAGACTTACTGGACAGGACACAACTATTTAAGTGTGTCCTAATCCAGAAGTGTATTCTGTCATCACCTCACATATCCAGTAATATAATATTCAAAATAATAAATCAATATGTTTTAAAACAGCACACTAAAATTCATATGCTAATATTCTAAACACTGAGATAAAAAATATAAAAGATAATTTATAAATTCCCCACTTCCAGGTCATTTCATGCATTAAAGGCAGCACAAAAGCATTTGCTTATGTATGCAATTACATCACTTCCAGTACCCTGGAGTGAGTGTCATTGCATCACTTCCAGGCTACCAGAATTGGAAGTGCATCTCCGAAACCATGTCCCTACAGCAATGGCAACGGTTACATGCACCGCAACAATATACCTCTCACTTTCTCTAAGAAGGAGGGAGGGGGACGTCCACTCAAGAAGCAGTGCTCGTGTCACTCCCAGTTTCATGGCGGTGACAATGCATCTATGCAGATTCTTTCCATACCGCAGATGACACTTCCAGGAGACTATCAAAGAAGCTGGTATATGTACATGTCACGAAACCGGAAGTGGGGGTATATATACATCCGGTCTATGGACAAAAAAAATAACATACATTGAAAAATAAATAAATATACTGTGAAAAATGTTAATGCTAAGATCATAAATATAAAGTTAATGAATACAGTATATACATAGTGATAAGATCATGAATGTAAGGTTCATAGAAAACATTTAAATATCATCTTAAAATTCATTAATAGATAAGTGATAGATAGCAAACCTATCAGGAACATGGTAAAACACAAAAAATAGAAACATAACAGGGACCTGAATTTATATCATCATGATTCATACTATCGTTGATATTGCTTAATTCCCTTATAATATTCATAAGACATATATATATATATATATATATGCAATAGTATAGGCAGAACTCCAGGGACTAAGGCCCTCATTCAGAGGCGGTCGCAAGAAGCAATCGCTCTCTCTGAGTGAGGGTGGGTGCTTCTTTTTTTCCTGTGCGGCCTTCTGGTTGCTAGCTAAGCTGTGGGTTACTAGGGTGATGGTCTCGATGGTCAAGACCATTGCGACCATCGGGGCTTGCGACGAGACCCTAAGGTTGGATCTCGGCAACTGCAAGCCCCAGGGAGCTTCCTGCTCTGATCGAGCAGGAAACTCCCCACTGACATCACTGCTGATGTCAGTGCGGCCGCCCACAAAATGGCAAGCGTTCCGTCAGGAATGCCTCCATTTGTGTAGCCGCCCCCTCGCCCCGCCTACAAAATGGGGCGAGCTGTCGATCAACATTGACAGCCGCCCCTTTTGTAGTGAGCTCCGGAGTGAGAGAATTTCCATGAGGGTGTCCATGAGGGTGGCGCTCTAATGTAAAAAGATCAATTGTCCCCGGTACCTTCCGTGTTGAATACCTGGGTCCCAGGTCCAATCATACACACTGCAGTAATGGCGGCACTCCGGTAATAAATGGGCTGAGTCAGGAAATACCTGACTTGTGCTATTTATTACCTGAGTGCCGCCGTTACTGCAGTGTGTATATATATATATATATATATATTTTTTTTTTTTCTTTTCTGTTTGTTTGTTTTTTAATAGGAACCATTTTAATTCAAATTCATTGTTAAGGCCATGGGGTATGATGGTTTCAAGTTTGTATATCCAGGACATTTCTGCCCTGGATCCCGGACTTTCTTCATCCCTATTTTTCCAGGATGCCTTAATTTCCATAACTTTCTTAGTTCCCCTTATATTACAGTCATGGGAAAACTTAAAATGGTGTGATAGACTGTGGGTCTCCAGGTCCTTTCTTATATTCCTAGCAGGCTCTGACCCACAGCTATAGCGAGCGGCCAAAAAGATGGTGGCGGTGGTCAAGACCATCGCGACCATCGGGCTTGCGACGAGACCCCTGTGGTAGGGTCTCATCTTCCGCAAGTCCTGTTGTGCTTTAGGCTCTATCAGAGCTAAAGGCACTCCCACTGACATCACTTGTGATGTCAGTGGGGGCGAACCCAGATGGTAGGCGTTCCCATGGGAACACCTCTGTCTGGGCAGCCACACCCCCGGCATGACCACCAAAGGGGGCGTGCTGTCACTCACCATCGACAGCACACCCCCTTTGTAGCGAGACCATAGCAACGGCTTGGCCATCGCTATCCAGGTCTCGCGCATGCGCACGACGGAGCCGGCTCCCTCGTGCGCATGCGCACTGGGCCAACATTGGGTCTGAATTAGGCCCATAAGCTCCTCTGGGGCAGGGAGTGATGTGAATGGTCAAATATTCTCTGTAAAGTGCTACGGAATATGTGTGTGCTATATAAATAACTGATAATAAATAAATAATAAAATAAAATGTGTTTTTAAGTTTGGTGCTCTCCTATATATGATGTTTGGTACAAATGGGATTAGATCCATCAAAATCGGATCCATTTTCAAAAGATGCCAGTGCCTTTTGATGATAGTTTCTATTTTTTATGTTTGGCTCTATACAGTAGGTAGTAAGAAAAGAAAAGTCATATTTTGTTTTTTCTATTTTTCTTGATATTTTGCTTTGAATAGGTCTCTAGCGAGACTTCCTCTCTTGCTTTCTCTAACTCTTTCGTATGGTATCCCTGAGTTAAAAAACATTGACTCATCTTTTCACTTTGTACTATGAATTCAGGGCCTGATTCAGACCCGGACGCTATCCGCAGTGCACAGTGGCGTAACTATAAATTTTGCTCCCCCCTGACAAAAAAATGTCTGATGCCCCCCCCAATGCAGGGCCCCAGGTAGTGGTACCCCTATGCAGTGCCCCTTACATAATGCCCCCAGTAGAAGATCCACTCATATAGTTCCCCCAGTCCTAACCCCCCAACAGTGGCCCAGTAGTAGTCCCTCCCAGCAGAGCCTCCAGTAGTAGTCCACCCCCAGCAATGCCCCCAGTAGTAGTCCCCCACCAGTAATCCTCACCTATGCAGTGCCCCCAGCAGTAATCCCCACCTATGCAGTGCCCAGAGTTGTGGTCCCACCAGTGCAATGCCCCCAGTAGTGGTCCCACCAGTGCAGCGCCCCCAGTAGTAGCCCCCCCAGCAATGCCTCTAGTAGTAGTCCCCCCCAGAAATGCCTCCAGTAGTTGCCCCCCCACAGTAACACCCCCAGTAATAGCCCCCCCAGCAGTGCCCCCAGTAGTAGTCCCACCCAGAAGTGCCCCCAGTAGTAGTCCCTGCAGCAGTGCCTCTAGTAGTAATCCCCCTCTATGCAGTGTCCCCCAGTAGTGGTCCCACCAGTGTGCAGTGCTCCTAGTAGTATTCCCAGCAGTGCCCTTAGTAGTAGTCCCTCCCAGCAGTGCCCTTAGTATTAGTCCCCCCCAGCAGAACCCTTAGTAGTAGTCCTCCCAACAGCACTGCCCATAGTAGTAGTAGTAGTTCCCCCTAGTGCCCTTAGTGGTAGTAGTCCATCCTCCCCCCAGCAGTGCCCTTAGTGGTAGTAGTCCTCCCCCCAGTGCCCTTAGCAGTAGTACGTCCACCCCCCCAGTGCCCTTAGTAGTAGTCCATCCTCCCCCCCAGAGGATGGACTACTACCTAGTGGTAGTCCCCACAGAAGTGCCCCCCGCCCGGCCAGAAACACACACACACAAAGATAATAAAACTCCGCTTACCTTGATCCCCGCTCCGGCATGCTCCTCCATGCAGCATCCTCCCGGGCCGGCCCGCTCTGCATGATGGGAGAAACGTCATGATGTCTGTCCCATCACGCACTGCAGGAGCCGGAAGACCGGCTCCTGCAGTGGGCGCAGCAGCCGATGAGAGCCTGACAGACTCTCATCGGCTGCTAAAACAAACACACAGCTGCCGACGCCGGCGGCTGTGTGTTTGTTGCTAGTAATGTAGTGCGGACGGCACTTATGTGCCGTCCACACTACCACCCTGCCTGGGTGACTAACAGATGCTAGAGGTCCAGTAGGACCTCTAGCATATGTCTCCTCCTAGGCGGCGCCCATTTTGGGAGGGCTGTTTTCTGCAGATTTCATGCGGACGGCCAGTCCACATGGAATCTGCAGGCAGCCACCTCGCCCAACAAGCCTCCGCGCCCCCAAGCAACCGCAGGGGCTGCGGGGGCTGTAGTTACGCCACTGGCAGTGCACTCACTACTGCCGATGGTTGCTAATCTGCACATGCATACACATCGCAGTGCGCATGTGCAAACTACGCAGTGCATTCACAGATCCCTCGGTCACACAGCAAAGACAGCCCAGCAGAGTGAGTGACAGGAGAGGCCATTTGTGGGCGGTAACAGGGGCAGTCCAGTAAAAATGGGGGAGTGGAGGTGCAAACGCAGGCATGCCTGAGTGTTTCAATGCTGTTTTAAAGGTGTGCATAATTAACAGGCAACGTCATAGTACACGTCACCTGCCATTTTTTTACTCAGTTTTCCTAGCAATGCTTGTGGCAGAACAAAAGCTACAACAAGCACTGTGTTCCCATCTGATAGTAGTCGGTGTACCAATGTTTTCACAAACTTCCAGGAGATGACGTGGGGCAGTGGGCGTCTCTGCATTCGCTAAGGGGAGTTTGCATACACAAAGCAAACACATGTATAGGTAAGATGGGTGTGCTTATGCCTTGGCGAACAATCGCTCCCCGCCGCGTCACTTTCAAATATGTGCATACACATCGAACGAGCATACAATCATAGCGACCGGGTCTGAATCAGGCCCTCAGTTTTTTCACTGCAGTTCCTTTTGAGTCAAATGAACTGACTTTTGGGAATTCATTTAAGCCAGTTCATGTGATGTTGGCTTTTTTTATTTATATAGTTTTGTGAATCGGTAGGTTTGACGTACCCCTTTGTTTCCAAAGATCATTCCTTTTATATATTATTTCAGAATCTGTGAATTTCCTTGAGCTTACAATATATATATATATATATATATATATATATATATTTATATATATATATATATATGTATAAAAGAAGGATCTTTGAAAACAAAGGGGTACGTCAAACCTACCGATTCACAAAACTATATAACTGTATTACTTCCTATAGTGCCAATCATAAATTTTGTTTAACTAACATCAAAAGGCACTGGCATCTTTTCAAAATGGATCCTATTTTGAAGGATCTAATCCCATCAGTACCAAACTTCATATAAAGGAGATCACCAAACTTAAAAACACATTTATTAAGAAGTGCATTGCCATATGATAATTATAACACTGTAAGGTCAGAAGGAGCCCACAGTAAGGAATCTAAATATACTAGTTTTTTTTAGTAAAAAAATAAGGAATATAAAATAAAACACTTTATAATTTGCCATAGAAGTAATGTAGTTTACTTGATAGTGTGTGTGGCTTCTTCTACATAGGCTGAACCTCCAAAGCCCTTAAACTTGCATTTCAAAGCATGCTAGGAATGTGAAATAGGCCTGGAGATCCACAGTCTATCACACCATTTTAATGTTTCCCATTACTGTAATATAAGTTGAATTAAGAAATTTATGGGAATTCAAACAATTAAGGCATCCTGGGAAAGATAAGGAACTTGAATTAAAATGGATCCTATAAAAAAATGATATATGTGGATGTCTGGTGGGCAAACCAAGCTGACCGGCCATATCTTAACAGAGCTCCCTGAATGCTGCACTCCCTTGCCTTACCATCACAGAATTTGGGGGTGGTCAGATGGAGACTACCACCCACTGGTCCCCAGGGATGGAAGCAGGCAAGTGAGGCCTTTGCCCTGGCTCCCTGCTGCCGTAATACCTCTAGAATGAAGCCACAGATGAGCGCGGTGTTGCCCAAGGCCTCCATGCTGGATTTTGGCTGGGCAGCCTAAAACACATTCCCTGCATCTACTGCTCCCCTGTTCCACATCTCAATACAGGTGGTCACCAGGGATCTCCCTCCCCCTTACCTGCACAGCTCCATAGTTGTCCCTGGAGAGCCTTGTCTGTGGTACAGCTCATGTGCTGGTGCCTCCCCCCCCACTGGCCAGGACTGGGCTGCTCACACTGGCTTACAGCTTAATTTTACACTCTGCGGCAGGCTGAAACCTCTCCAAGTATAATGGAGAAATATGTAGCAAGACAACAGCGTGGACCCAAAGGTGGGCAAGCTGCTACAAGTAAGAAAATCAGTGCATCTCTCATCCCCACCCAGCTCCCCTGCCTCTTCTTCTGCTAACAGCATTCTTGGTGGCATCCCTGATCCTGCAAAATACAGAAGATTCTCCATTGCTAAAGCACAAGAAGTATCTGAGATTCTATCTCCTCTATTGGACAAGAAGTTAGCAGGCTTAAAGGAAGCTATTGATTCTGCCATGACACAGCTTAAAGAACATGGCCATCTCTTTACAGAAGAAAAGCAACAAATTTCTAATGTTGCGGATGAGTTGGTTGAGGTGCATAATTCGCACACAAGAATCAGCCATAGCTTCTATGCAAGACAAGCTAGAAGATTCAGAGAACAGGAATTTACTAAATAACTTACGACTGATTGGACTCCCAGAGTCCGTGAAACAGAAAGACCTCATGGATCTAGTGTATACATGGCTACAATCTGAGTTGAACTGCTCCATTCCTTCAGGCACCTTCATTATTGAGCCTGTACATTGTATTGGCCCTGAATGCCAATCTGACTAATGGCATTCAGGGCCAATACAATGTACAGGTCATAATGAAATTGCTTAATTATAAGAACAAGGTCTGCTTACTCGATGCATATCGTAAAGCCCAAGGGCTTTTCTATCAAGGCAATAAATTGTTGCTGTTCCAGGACTTTTCATATCAAGTGGCTATGAAGAAAAAGGAGTTCTCAACAATCTGCAGGGCTTTATTTGAGGCGGGGCAGAAATTTGCATTGTTGAATCCTGCAAAACTGAGAATCATCTACAATGGAAAACAGCATTACTTTGACTCTCTGGGTCCTGTGAAAACCTTCCTGAACTCTCTACATAAATCTGCCTTGTCACCTACCACCTCCGCAGACTGTCCATGACACAGCACACTAAATCATTATCTATTCTTGATGCTTGTGATGGCTTTGTTTGCTCTAATTTTATTTTTGAAGTTTCACCAATTTACTTCCTTGTTTCATTCTCCAATTATGTGGTATTGTTTCAAAGGTATCCCGTTGACCATGTGATTTCCCCCTTTCTTTCCCCCATCAATTATCCCATCCCCTTTTACCTTCCCATTTTCCTTTCACTACTCATATTATTGAAGGTTTACTTTGTTCTATAGGGCTGGGAAAGCCCCTCAGAATCAGTATGATTTACCGCTGGCTGCATGGTTCAAATCCCAACAGCGGCAGCCCAGCAGGGTTGAAAATCCAAAGTCAAGTATTTACTAACCCTATTCTACCCCCTAACCCTCCCTTAGGGGTGCCTAAACCTAACCTCCCCACCAAGAGCCTAACCCTAAACCCCCCTCTAAGTGCCTAAACCTAACCCCACCTTCCCCGCTGCCTAAACCTAAGTCCACTGGGGGGGTGCCTAACCCTAACCTCTCCTTGGGGGTGCCTAACCCCCCCTTCCCCTAGCCTAACCCTAACCTCCCAGGGGGGTGCCTAACCCTATGTCTCCCCCAGGGAGCCCCTAAACTAATGCTCCCCCCTGCGACTGTCCATGTATAGCGCCCGGCTTTCCTTTGATCGGTAAGCTGGCTGTCGGGCTCCCAACACAGGTCCAATGACAGGCATTGAGATTTTGACACCTGTCATTAGACCTCTGCCAGGATTAGACAGTCAGGAAGCCGGAGGTTGGGATTAAGTCTGTCGACTTGCCGACTGCTACCCAGCCTTCCTTATGAGTTCTTAAAATGTCTAAAAATTGTAGGGCTGCATTAGTTTTTTTGTTTTTTTAACTGCTTAGATTATTTTTGTTGTTTCCAAGATTCCACAGGTATATATTTTTTTTTGGTGTTCTATTGGATTTTTTCTGCTCGCTGGGACAGAGGAGGTCTTTTAATTTTGGTCTTGTGTAGTTTTCCTTCTCTTTGATAGAGTTGATATAGTATAACATGTCAACCTTATCTCCGCCTACCACTATAGTCAGAAGGAACATTAGGTTCCTGTCACGGCATGTAGAGGGTTTAAATACCCCAATCAAACCACGAAAGATTTTCCAGCAATATTAGAATTAGGTATACTGATAAAGCAGTATTACAGGAAACACACAGGAAAAAGGGTGATCCCAATGTCCTTAGAGATTTCTGGATAGGGGAATACAGGTCAGCCTTTTTCACTTTAAAAAAATGTGGTGTCTCTATAATCTTTCACAAATCTCTGAGTTACAGTATATTAGATGTTTTGTCAGATATGGAAAGAAGATTCATATTTATTAAACTAAAGTTGGAAAGATAATTATTTAAGTTCTCCACTTTCTATGCCTTCACATGACCTAACAATAATTTTTTTCAGATATATACACTAGGCTTCAGGACTGGGCCGCCGGTGCTATGAGGTGACTTCAACACCACCATTTCATCTGACCTGGATAGATCGGGACCAACAAGTGAGTGCTGGGACAGCATATCGTCCACATTGCAATTACTAATGGATTCTCTTAAACGTTTAGATCCTTGGCGATATCAAAATACTGTTGCCCTTGATTACACATTTTATTCCCATTCCCATCACTCTTCGGCTAGGCTGGATTTCTGGCTAATCTCAGAGTCCTTACTTTCTAGAGTTCAGAACTCCAACATAGAGAACATTTTCAAATTTGGCCTTGCGCCGTCATGGTTTACTTTATGACTGACCACCCCTAAAACGTAGTCCTTTAACTGGAGGTTCCCATCTTATTTGTTGACATCACCCAATTTCAAGCTACAATTAGAACATTACTTTCAGAATTATATAGCCAACAACATACCTCATCTAGATAACATTAATTTATTCTGGGCTGCATCTAAACCGGTACTCAGAGGGCATATCATTGCTTACATTTCCAATAAATGCCATCACCTTACCCAGTGTTTCCAGAAGTTAGGGACAGACTTATGCTCAGATGTTGCGAACTGGGACAGACACTGCTCACAAAATCTATTTGAATAACAAGCAGCTGTATAACACTTTGTGCACTGAAAAAGCCCAACTTCATTTAGATTATCAGAAACACTGTTATTTTTGTTGGGGCAATAAGGCGGGTAAGCTGTTAGCTAATATAGTTCATAGTCAAAGTCCTTCTTCTCATATTCTCTCTATTATGGGCTCTTCTGGCTCTCTTCAAAAAGATAGACATTGCGGATACTTTTTGAAAGTACTATTCTGACCTTTATATGGCTCAAGTTGATGAGCCTATCCTTTAGTATGCAAGTATTAAGGTAGGCCAAACTACCTACACTTTTTACTATGGCTAGGGATTCTTTGACAGCCCTAGTTACTGACCAGGAGGTTTCGCTGGTAATGAAGTCACTAGGAAATGGAAAGACTCCTGGACATGATGGTCTAGTTTCCAAACACTATAAGATGCTTTCCCTGCATGTGACTCCATATTTAGTATCCCTGTATAACTCTATATTACCAGGCAACTGTGCACCATCAAATTTTAATAAGGTCAGCATCATTGTTTTACTGAAACAGGGTAAGGATCCCAGTTTGACTCAGTCTTATTGTCCTATATCCCTGCTAAACCAAAACCTAAAGATAATAACTAGTCTTATCACTCAACACCTACAGTTGGGCCTCCCTGACTTAATACACCCCTCTCAAATGGGTTTTATGAAAGGCAGAAACTCAGTGCATAATGTACGACAGCTGATTGTGGTTCTGGCTAAATCTCATTTTGCAATGGAAACACAAACACTATTGGTGAGTTGTGATGCTGATAAGGCCTTTGACAGAGTTTCATGGTCGCTTTTGTTATGTGACCTCCATTTGCAGCATTTTGGTGCAGATTATGTACATCTTTTCAAAACATTATACACTACACCCACAACATATTTTACCATCAATGGCCTCAATACCTATACATTTACACTACACTGGGGTACATGACAAGGCTGCCCATTGTCCCCTCTTTTATTTAATTTGGCATTAGACCCTTTTATTCATAAATAGCTCTGTTTCCAGCATGTTATTCTCATTTCTATAGATCATCAGATCTAAGAAAGAGATCCTTTCCCTGCTAACTTCTGAGTAAATTTCAGATTGAGATTGTTTTTATGCAGATCATCCATAAAGGATCTGAGGGATTCGAGGTCCCCTTCCCATATCATAAATACATCATCGATGTATCTGAGCCACATTGCAACTTTTTGGGTATGGTGATCATTGCATTCATGAAACACATGTTCCCGCTGCCACAACCCCAAAAAGAGATTGGCATATGTAGGGGCACATGCTGCCCCCATGGCTGTTCCACTTACTTGTATATACAGTAGTACTGGTCATTGAATGTAAAGAAGTTGTTGTATAAGACATCATGTGACCTCTGTAGTGCATCCCCTTGCCACCATATTGTTGCAATTAGCACTGATTAGAGACTGTTTAAAAGGGGAAAAACTTCAGAACACATATACAGACCCAGGGGGAAGCCCCCAGGGTGAAAACACGTGATGGTCTGATAAGAGGGATTTACCGGAGTGCGCACACCAGATCCCTGCATAGAAGCAGGGATCCGGTGGGCATAGTGCTATTTATCTTTTGCCTCCCAGTAGGGCGTCCAGCCCTGTACACTATGCATTCACTGTAATCACTAAGGGCTACACATGCTAGAGGAACTCTGCTGTATTTGCAAAGAAAGACGCTTTCTTATCTTCCTTTTGGTATCACCACATATTACCATTCATTGGAATACCATAGTAGGTAATATACTGTGGATAGAAATGAGAGTGAGTTATCCTAAAAGTAATCAGATTACTGAGTAAACTGTACATAGAGAAAAAAGGTTATAATATGAAAGCTGCTTCTATTATATATATATATATATATATATATATAGAGAGAGAGAGAGAGAGAGAGAGCAATGATTAATATATATATATATATATATATATATATCACAGATCACCAATTTGTCAGCTATACACATTATATATTTCATGAAGTATTGAATATCTTCACCTGTATACTTACAACCTGTGGATTGAGACACCCAGTGCGGATATAATACATTTTCTCCTCTGTGTACTTATCTTTCTGTAATCTCATCAGCTCCAACCTCTGGGACCTGACAGTAGATGCAGGAATTCCTATAGATCACCGGTATTGAAGCAGGTGACTCTCATTGATCACCTCTACCGACGGGTATGTGAATAAAAGTAGATCATCACTTTATATGCATGCAGGTGCTTTTCAGAACTATTCTATCATCATATGGAGATATTTATGCTCAGCAAATACAAATATTTTGAAAAAGACATACTGATGAGCTTATCATCTTCGAAACAATGTGGTTTCATTATTCTAAAGAATATTTGTTGAAAACGCTTATCACGGCAGTGTGAAATATAGCTGTGATCATTTGCAGAAATCTATTTTTGCTCCTTGTATTTAATTGTATAAGGATATCTGACCTATGGAATTTGTCTTTGGAAGGCAGAAATAAATGCAACAATATATGATTAAGGGTATCCGGAATACAATATTGCATGTGTACACCTCAGGTTGTTTAAGATTTTTAAATGTTGCTTTGTACTTGTAGGAATAATAGGAATTAGGAATTCAATCAGAGGTATATATTTGGATCCTATAATTATTTATGTTAAATGTTGTGAGTAGATGTGTCGGATTATAAGATAGATTCAATAAAAGTTAAGTTTAAAAAAAAAATATATATATATGTATATATACATATATATATATATATATATATATATATATATATAAAGAGTGCCGCCACACAATTAGTCTTCTTTTTTCATTCTCTCCTTACTATAAGACAAACTCCAACAGTTCAATTAGAAATTTGTGGACTACATCATATTCTTCCATCATAAAAAATATTTGATTGCATTCAATCCATCAGAGTGTTATATAGATGTGCAAAGTGTTTCTACAGCTATACTTACAAGAAGTTGGTTTTATTCTAAAATGACATCACTGATCTTTTTAAGGACATCTGTGGTATCTTGAATGTGTGATGGTAGCCCTAATACATGATATCATAGGTGTATATCAATAAAAGTACTTGCTTTCTCTGAGAGCCCCCCTATACCAGATATTATTGGTTGGCCTGTGGGTTCCATCAGGTTTTTGGGTGTTTTGGGTAGTAGATATAAAGTTGGAACCTTTGGATTGGTTACTGATAAAAATTTATATTCTTGTTTGGTGATTGTACCATTCTGTATTGCCTTATTAATTATTCTGGAGTACATGATGGATTTGTTGTCAGTAGGGTTGAAGATTGATTTTTTTGTAACAGTCAGTGTCATTTAACAGTCAATAAACCAATACCTCTGAATTTCTATTATTATGTAGGATTCAAGTATTTTTGATTTATCTGCAGTGTGCTGGAGGGAAATTTTCTTTTTTCTTTGTTCAGTCTAAACCCCGCCCTTTACAAGCACCTGTAGTATATTAAGCTGATTGAGCAACTACCATATTTTTTGCTTGCAGTTTGGAGGCATGAAAGGAGTCAGCATTAGGAGGAGGTGCTGATCCTTATAGTGCCATGTGGAGGTTTTTGGGGGTACCTCCAAGGTAAGTTAGCTCTCAGCTCATACATGTACTGTTATCATGCAGTACATCAATTTGTTATTATATTTATTTATTTATTACCAGTTATTTATATGGTGCACACATATTCCGCAGCGCTTTACAGAGAATATTTGGCCATTCACATCAGTCCCTGCCCCAGTGGAGCTTACACTCTATATTCCGTATCACACACACACATTATATGACCCAGAGTGGGTGCTACTATTATGTAGCAATAATTATTTTGGGGTGAGCGTTTGGGAGTTGGGCCCCCGGGATTGTTCTGGCTGGACCTTGCTCATGGCATCACCACTTAATTCACATAGAATATTTTTTCTCTTTTCTATGCGTTTGTGTATTATTTGTCATTTTAATTCTGTTACATCTCATTAACACTTATTGATTTATCTTTACACACCTATCCTTTAACACTTCACAATCACCTTTTTTCCCCTTTTCGTGTGATGCCCTGGGGGTGGTCCTTGGCTGGAATTTTTTGGGGTGCCCTGCTTCTCGGACGTGAACCCCTTAATTTTAGGGACACTGGTATAGAGGAGCATTGATGACGGCCCAGCGCTTATTCATATATTTGCAAATGTATGTAAACCAATACCTCTGAATTTCTATTATTATGTAGGATTCAAGTATTTTTGATTTATCTGCAGTGTGCTGGAGGGCAATTTTCTTCTTTCTTTTTTCTGTATTTAACTGTCAATAGGCTTCTTTCATATACTGATCTTTTGGCCATATTACAATGTTTCCGCCTTTATCAAATGATTTGATGACTGCATCCATCTATGATTTAATGTCTTGAATGGCATATCTTTCACCACGAGTCAGTTTGTCATATCTGGGATTCAGTTTCTTTTTTTCTTTTTTGGATAATGTCAAGGTTCCAACACAGGATTCCTATCAACTTATTTAATCATAAACACTGTCATGACACTTATGCTGTATCTTATATGAAGGCTTTCATAAGTAAGTTTTTTGAACACTCTATATGTTGTTAGCACATTTGTTAAATGGATACACAGCATATTACATCACAATCCATCTCACTATTCCTTTCTTTTCACTTACTATTCATATCCAAAACTCTAGGATATTCTTATATTTCACTATTTTATTATCCTGTGTTAAAATCAGCTCATTGATATCCTGTTAGTAAATTCTCATATATATGTAAATAAAATATTTTCTTTTGTATTTTTTTTCTTTTGCCTAATGATTAATTTTGTATTATCCCCATGTGATTTATTGTAAGATGTATATAATACTAAACCACTAACTGCAAGAATGGTAATTATGATCCCCATTATGATTTATACATATAATGGAACCCTGTTCCAATATCAATCTGTTTTTTAGGCATCTTGGTTGGATAACTGAGCTGTCAGTCTATGAGGCTCTAACATGATTGGCCCATTGATGTAATAGGATTACATGTCTGCAATTGGAGCAGACAGCTGCCAGTTACCTACAGTAGACAAGCAACTCTGGATTGGCTGTATATCGCAATATAGTCAATGGACTAGGCAGTGCAGAAACAGGCTGTACAGTATGTGATCAAGCCCACTTCTGGGTAAAACGCCTGTCATAGCTCCACTTCCAGGTACTCGTGCTGCGCACACAAGTCCCGGCATCATGTACCACATCGCAAGAACCAAGCAGGAAGATTATCCTGCCGCAGTCAAAATCTCTCCATGTCCACCTTATTTTTTCAGTGCTCTCTCATTGGGAACAGCACCCACTGACCTCCCTGTAATAACTTAGTGATGTTAGGTTGGCAGTGGGAGTACAATTTGACAGCAGAAGCATCTCTTACCTTTACCTCCATCTGCCCTACACACTACTCTCTCACCTCTTGTTCACTGGAAATTCTCCACACAAGAAGGAAGCAGAGGTAGCTGGACTGTAAAGCTGGCTACACATCTAAAGATTATCTGTCCAACTAGCCAACTAGTTGATTGGTTGGAATGAAAATCTGGTAAGGTATACAATCAGCAATTTGTACCCAAATGCTGGAAAATGGACCAAAACTGTTGTTTGAACAAATAGTTTAGATCAAACATTTAACAAACTTGTCTGACAACCATTTTCATCTGTTTTCTGGCATTTAGGAGCAAATTGCTGATCATCAGTTACTCCCATACCTTACCAGATTTTCATTCCAACCAATCAACAAGTTGGCTGGTTGGATGTAAGTTGGTCTAGTGTGTGGCCAGCTTTAGGCTCAGATTATTCTTTTATACATGCATAACATGACTGAGAGCTATTAGTTTCCTAATAACTATTACTACTATTGATGCTGCTTCAACATTATGTGGAGAAAGCAGCCAAAACCTGAAAACCTGTAATGCGACTAAGTTCTAAATTTACAGGACTTAGCCAACCACTTATGTGAATTGTTATTACTATAGTTGCTGCCCTTATATTATGTGGAGTATGCAGCCACAATCTGAAAACCTGTCATATGACTAAGTTCCAAACTCATAGAACTTAGCCAACCATTTATGTTATGTTATATTATTTTTAGCTATTTTTTGCTATTATTTTGCTATTTTTTTTTTGCAACCTTTTTTTTGCTATCTTTTTGCTATATTGATGCGTTTCTTTTGCTCAAAGTGATTATCTGTTATTATGTCTTCTTAATGGTACAAAAATGCTGATGACAGTATTTTTGCTGAACTATTATCAATGGTAAAAAAACCTGTTAAATCCTGAAAACCTGTCAGGACATTATAAATCCTAGTCACATGGAATCAAGTCAGTTATTATTTTTATTGTTGATTGACTATGATATATACACCTAATATACATATCCCATCAATTTAGTACTATTAGATCATTTACTGGTATCATATCATTTGACCTACTCAGCAACTGATCATGCATGTTTTTTTCCAGTGTTCTTCACTTTTACCATTTTTTCTATTACTACTATTATACTTTTTTCCTGAATACTTATGACAATATATGTTGGGTTTTAAAATGATTGTTTGATATGTGTACCAAAAACAATCTATAAAATAACTTGGTTACTTGGGATAACATATTTTGTATTAACAATTTATTAGATATACATGCCTAAAATATTTTTTACATAGTGCTTGCATTCCAAGCATAGGTGCTATCACAGAGATATTCTTGCCCATATACTGAAGAATATTGGAGAATTACGCTCTACATATTATGTTATATTGAATGTATAAGTTTTTTGTTTGAATAACAAAGATAATACTAATGTGATGTGCTGAATGCTTTGGCAAGATCCCAGTTCTGGTGGTTGAAAATACCCCTACATCTCCCCCCATATTTTTAAACAACCAGGACTGGCTCATGATTTTGGTGCTGGTTGTTAAAATTTGGAGAATCCCTACATCTGTTTTTCCCTGTATTTTCACAACCAGGACTGGCTCACACAGCCTGCTGCTGTTTGTGCTTTTGGAAGGGACTACACATCAATTTTTTTCTTTATTTTTACACTTTTATACACATAACACACAAGACCCTTGATAAAACCAGCAGCATGAAGCAGGTCTATTATTATGTGGATGTTGAGTTCAATTTTGTGTTCGATATTATAGGTAATTTTATGTTCGATTTCGAAATGGACATCCAAAACTGAACAAGAAATGACTAGTCAAATTTAGACAATGTGGGATTTACACAGTGATATCTAAATTCAATTTGATTCAATTTCAAGTGATTTAAATTGAACATATAATCAATTACAAAATTGAACTTTTGTAAAAATACCCACATATGTCATACTTTGTGACATATGAAAAACTTGTTCTTAGGCCTTTTGGGTATAGTATCCTTTGGAATTAAAGCAGAACTTTCAGAATTTGTCTAAACTGGTATGCATTCCTGCCATGTTAAGTTTATATGTGTTATAAATTGTTTTGGTGTAATAAATGTAACACCATTACTGTATAGTAACTTAGCATTATATTAAGTGGTTTTTACATTTATAAATTTGTGATTTATTTTAATTTGATATAAATGAATTAAGAATTTCTTAATTATTGTCTTAATTGATATTTCTGCAATGCCAAGTTTATATATGTTTTAAATTGTTTTGGTGTAACTAGAGCAACACCTTTCCTGTATATTCTTGAAACTGCAGCAGCTTAGCCATCACAATCATTGTTGATAGGCTAGTCACACAGGATTCCAAAGCCACTACTATGAAATCAAATTCAGGTGTCAGATTTTGCAGCATTTCCATTGCAGCCTCATCCACATGGACTCCTACAGATGTCATTTGCTGAGTCATGAACAATATTTTGTCACTGTACAGTACTCATCTATTTATGCACTCAGTTTGGTTAACATACATTGAATGACTCAGGTTTATCTTCCTAATCAGACCATTATTTTCTTATGCTTCCTACAGGGCTATACCTGGGATGTAGTAAACAAATACACAATGACAATGTCAAAAATCATAATGACAAAATCGCAATGGCAATAGTTATGATGTAGACACTTCAAAATGTCAGGATAAAAATTGAGAAAGCCCCTCTTTAGGTGAACTGTACATCTTGGAACAGTGAGCCACCATTGTGCACATGGTGTGTTTGCCCAGCTATTAGGACACAGTGCACCTGACTAACCACCATCACACTTCACCTAAGGTATTGGTCCTCTGCCTCATTTCCCTGAGACATTCCTGCTCTGTCTTACAGACATTAGGGCTGCCAGAGTTATACATGGTGAGAGGACTTTTACAGCTTATCTATATTCAGGTTTTGGAACCACTCTACAGGCACACTCAGGGGTGTAGAGAGCCCTGCCGGGCCCAGGTGAAGAGGGGGCATGGCATAATCATGGAAGGCATGGCCATGCCCCCTTCAGCCAAAAAAATAACCACATTTCTGCAGCACTGCGAAGCGGCGTTGCGCTCTGTGGAGGGTAGGGGGTGCTGTGATCCCCTCAGCCCAGCTCAAAGCCAGGGGGTGTGATTAGTGTGATCTCTGCCCACCCACAGGCTGTTCAGCAGCCACGAGCAGTCTCCCATTACAGATCAACACTGTGTGCTGGGCTGCTGTGAGGGAGGGAGGGAGGGGGGCATCACAGGGCCCCTCAGGAAGCCCAGGTCTGGGTAAATAGTACCCACTACCCCCCTCTCGGTGCCCCTGGGCACACTCACTGGCTGGTCACTGTGTATCCTCACACACAGCAGGAAGCAGCACCCAGTGAGTCTTTCTCCCTTACCTTCTGCACTTTTATTCTCTAATTCTGCACTCTAATTAGCTGTGGGCTTAGCTTAAAGTGCAACTGCTCTGCCTATGGTATCAGATTCACCACAGAATTCATTCTGAAAGCAGATGAATGTTATCTATATTTTTATTTTAGCAGATGTCTTTAGGGGGGGGAAGAGGGGGAAGAGAAGGAGGAAAGCAAAGGAAGAATAAAAGAAAATAGAAACAGAAAAAACTTTGTTTCAGCTCAAATATCAAATGAAACCAATTTAATTAATCAAAAATAGAAGGCATCACAAGCATATCTCCAAAATAGTAAAATATCACCAGGTACTGTATCTGGGAAATAATGATACAACATATAAAAAATCTCAGCACAGCAATTTAAATGCAATTGAATATAATAATCAGATGTAAGTTAGCTCGTCCTGAGAATGATGAGCCTAATTGGCTACATAAATGTTCAGGGACCTGTATTCCACAATAGCAGTATTTCACAAGCAATAACCTCCTGTGTTCCCTGCTGATGTATACATGTGGTTTAGTAAATATAGCTCATTTGCATAAAATGTATCTTTATTTAAACTAAAATCAATTCAGCCTAATCAGCTCTAGGTATGTCCAGGGACCTGTAATCCTATTTAAAAAATCAGAAGCCAAGCCTCAATTCCTGTGCCTCCTATTCAGCACATAAAATCCTTTTAGATAAAATCCACCCATATGTGTGCAATGTCACTTAGTCTCCTACAACACAGGGTAGGGTACTATGATCCAGCACCTCTGTGTATTTCCTGAATGTTGGAATGCACTGTGGAGCGCATATGACCTAATTACATATAGTTGAATCATTATGCCATTTTCTACCACATATAAAGGAATGTGTATAGAGTTTTTTTTCACATTTTATGTGCAATTAAGTCCTAAGGAAGCTGATAATTAACTAATGGACACTGCTACATAATGAGTTCACCGAACGCATGCGGTATCCCTGACAAAGCTCTGGAGGGTGAAACCGGTTGGATACTTTGTGTTCACATAGATGAGAGCGGGGGACACCCGAGTGCTGGAAACAGCTGCACAAGCGAAACCGGTAGTTGCCATTTAACCATTAATCTAGGTCATAATACCCTACCCTGTGTTGTAGGAGACTGATACCCCTTTTACACCGGAGCTAAAACCCGGGTTATTGCAGGGTTAACCCGGCAGCTCCCTGGTGTAAAAGGGGAGAGGGTAGGATTGCCAGGTCGAGTGACCCGGCAATCCAACCCAGGTAATTAGCAGGCCGTGAAACCCTGCTGTGAGAACAGCGCACTCCGGGTCACGATATTCTGGAGTGTGCTGCTAGCCGGCCAATTGGTCCGGCTTTAGTGGTGCTTGGAGATGATGTCATCTCCAAGCATCCACTTTCACGCTGGGAAAGCCGGGTCTATGCAGACCCGACTCCGGTGTGAGCGGCGCCGACTCAGGAATATCCCCAGTTCGGTGCTGGCTAAATTCCGGTTCTGATCTGCATAGGAACTCTGGGCCTGATTCAGACCCACTCGCGAGCGGCTGTACGCTCGCAAGTGGGTTGATGGTCTGCACTGAGCATGCGCACGACGGAGGGAGCTCCGTCGTGCGCATGCGCCAGACACAACGAGCGAAGGACTTTCCTTCGCTCGTTGTGTCCGATCAAAGGGGGCGTGCTGTCAATGTTGATTGACAGCACGCCCCCTTTGGTGGGCGTGCCGGGGGCGTGCCTCCCTGACGGGGGCGTTCCCACGGGAACGCCTCCCGTCAGAAGCCGGCCCACTGACATCACTAGTGATGTCAGTGGGAGTGATTTTGGCTCTGATAGAGCCAAAATCACTCCGGAGCTTGCGGTTGAAAACCTCAACCGCAGGCTCCGGCTCGCAATTTCGATGGTCGCGATGGTCACGACCATCGCGGCCATCAAAATGCACGCTCGTATAGCCTGTGGGTGGTGACCCACAGCTATACGAGCGTCCAGGAGGACGCTCCATGAAAAAGGAGCCCGGCCCTCATGCAGAGCGTGCGCTCTGCTCAGAGCGTACGGCTCTGAATGAGGGCCTCTGTTCCAACTCCGGGTCAGACCCAGAATTTTGGTGGAAAAGGGGTATGAGTGACATTGCACACAGTTGGGTGGATTTTATCTAAAAGGATTTTATGTGCTGAATAGGAGGCACAGGAATTGAGGCTTGGCTTCTGATTGTTTTAATAGGATTACAGGTCGCTGGACATACCTACAGCTGATTAGGCTGAATTGATTTTAGCTAAAATAAAGATACTTTTTATGCAAATGGGTTATTTTTACTAACCCACCTGTGTACATCAGCAGGGAACACAGGAGGTTATTGCTTGTGAACTACTGCTATTGTGGAATACAGGTCCCTGGACATTTATGCAGCCAATTAGGCTCATCATTCTCAGGATGAGCTAACTTACATCTGATTATTATGTTCAATTGCATTTAAATTGCAGTGCTGAAATTGTTTATATGTTGTATGATTATTTCCCAGGTACCTGGTAATATTATACTACTTTGGAGATATATTTATGACTCCTTCCATTTTTGATTACATTGGTTTAATTTGATACTCTACCTGCAGAGCTCGAACAAAGTTTTTTTCTGTTTCTGTTTTTCTTTTATTCATTTTGCTTTCATCCTTCTCTTCCACCCTTCTCCCTCCCCCTTTGAATTGCCCTGGTGTACTTGCCCCATGTACACAGCTAAAGCCTCTTGCTCTAGCAATATCTTGTTAACTGGGAAGGGATCCAGTGGCTGCATTACATTATCTATCACACCCACACAGGTTTTCCGCAGATAGTCAACCTTGTAGTGTGAGATTATGATTTATGTATGTTACCGAATAATGGTTAGAATATCGGCTGCAATGTTAAAATATATGAAAACACTTATCATTTACAATGTTGCAGTGTGAACACAGCTAATGAATTATACAAATGCTATAGAGTTTTTGAGACTGGTAGATTCTGCTCTATTTCTATCCACATCACTGTGATTTCAACTAAAAACTCATGAGACAAATGACAAAATTGTTCCTTCAATGAACTTTCTGATGCAAATCACAGTGTCTGGTTCTACTACAGATTTAAATTTTCAGCTGAGTTCTATGAGAGACATTGTAATACTATAAATACGTCACAAATGCTGTATATATATATATATGCTTTCTGTTGGCTCCATCCACAATATTGTTGATATTACCATATATTCTAAAATAGGTTGTCCTTTATATAATAGCTGGGAGTAATATACAGGACACAGTAGAGTACCATGTTTAAATATTTCTGGATTAGAACAGATTTTCACCCTCGGTATATTACCTTTGAATCCTAATCTCTGGATAGTTACCACTAATTGGTGTCACCATAACATATATGAGTTTGATGTTATTTCACGATACGTGTAAATATTTCCTGGTTTGTCTATGTGTGACCAATTACCATTTTTATGAGAAATTTATTGCACAAGTGCTCACCATCACCCCACACAAGTTTTGAGGTGTGGTCATTTTGGTTTTTGGTTTTTTGTTTGATTTACTTTGTTAGGTCTCTTTTGGACACACGCAGGATTTTAAGTTTGTAAATTTTAATTACTACCAATAAATGTTAAGTTTCATAATTTAGTAGGTTTAAGTGCCCCCCCAAAAAGAGTCCTTTTCTCTTTGTTTCTTAATTTGACAGTCAGAATGTCGACAGTCAATGTGTCAACAGGTGAAATATTTGCTCAGAATGTCATTATTACTGTTAAGGCTGTGGTCATTTGCTATCACATGACACAAGTTGGTCTAAATGAGCTAACACTGGGTTGCATGATAAGTTGTGATCACAAAAAGACTAATTTAAAAATTCAACAAAATAAACAAAAAGCATTGATCCACTGCACTCACCACTCCTATATCTGGGTTGCATTTAAACCAACTTGTGTCAGGAGCTTTCCTAGGTGCTTGGTGGATGTCATACAATAAATAATTACTCTGTGTCCCCTCCCTGCAGGAGACATAACAGTAGCTTCACGGCAATCAACGCTTTCCGGACTCAGTCTCAACATACGACGTCTCAGCAGGAGGAAGGTGTCTTCACTACCATCGGCTGACAGAGTTCACACGGGATGCGGTGAAGCTCCACTACAAAAGTTATCACCACCGGTAAGACCAGCAGTGCGGGACGCCGCTGCTGGGACTCACACATACAATTTTCTGTTGAACACTGCTTTTGAGGGGACGTATGGTATATTTGAACATGCGGGAGGTCACCCCTTAGCAAGGGCAGACCAAGACCCCTCACCACACCTGTACCTCCACAAGACTGGACACGCATATACAGGAGGACAGTGTGTGAATATATACAGATATCCATCAATACCTATCATCAATATCTATCAATACTTATGCCATAATATCAAGCATAGGGCAATTTGATGATAGTAAGATTGTATACATACACCGAGAAGGTTGTCACGAACAGTGTTAAAAGGGAGACGTGGGCACAAAGTGCTGAAGGGAAAGGGACACCCTTAAGGAGTCCACTTATGTAACCTGCAACCAAGGTGATTTTACAAGAAGTTTTTGAACAGAGCACAATATTGCCAGCTCAATCAATTCCAGAGCAATTGGCCACAGGTAACGTAGGTATAGCTCTAACCTGCGGAAAGAGGCACCCTAAAGGAGCCATCTGAACTTCCCAGTAAGTGCCATACTAACAGATACCATTTCTACAACTGTTGCCATCTTCATTGCAACATCTTAAATATAAATAAACATATTTTATTTATACATTGATTACATAGTTCTCTGTTTTTCTTTGACTATTCCACTTTTTTGGTTAGCGCTGGACATAATACTTCTCTATTCCATACAATTAAGTATGTTTGCAGGTGGGCTTCCAACCAGGAAGAATATTTTAATTTTAAATTTAATGTTATAGCAATTGCCATATTTTATAATTCTGAGTGATAGAGTAGGACTTGTAGAAAATTGGGGTCTTTGACAGCAGACTGCAAGCCTAAATGTTATGATCAGAACATGAAGTAAATCAATCTGTGATATAAATATATACAGATGTGTTCACATACATCTTACTTTGTTTTGAGACAAACAGCCCATCTAGTTGCACTGCTAAGAACTTTTTGCTATAAACAAGATTTGCACTTTTACTATTATTTTTTACTTTATTATTGTTTTCCTGTATTCCATAAAATCACCCCCCGCCATTGTATTGTAATAAACTCCTTCCTGAAATTACCACTGATGATGGGTCATTTCTGCCTGGTATGAAGCTTATAAACCCATCCGTGTGAAAATTGTGGGAGGTCTAAAGGATATTGAAGGAACAAGCAGGAATTGTTGATCACATGCTGTCTATTCAGTGCTTTCTGGCACACAAAATATATTACTTTATCCACATGTACAATATAAAAAGTACTACACTATATTTTCTATCATGTTTGGCTTGAATTGAGCTGATCCCCTAAGGTTTCCTGTAAACAGAATCCCGGGTCATCCCTTCAACTAGAACTATCACATTGAAACTCAGATAAGCCTAAAAGATCTTTTATTTGGTACGCACATATTGTATATGAGCATGTGCACTTTAATTTAAAAATACTAAACTTTAGGCGCATGTTCTTTCCAAACATTTTCCCATACATATATATATAACATTCCCTGACTTTACATTTTTTAACGGTTTGGAATATAAGCAGGTGAGCGGCAAGTTTGTCTTTTTTTATTTAAATAGTGAAGTCACATACCAAAGGCACCGCAGATGTTTGAGTGCTGTGGATTGAGGTCAACTGTTTATAAATATATATGTGTGTGTGTGTGTATAGTTGTATATATAAATATATATATATATATATATATATATAAATATATACACACACACAGCAGTTGAGGGAGGCAATTCGGGAATTGTAAATCAAATGAAGCAAATATTCACAGTTCTGCAACGTTTCGGTTTAATTATAAACCATCATCAGGCATAAACGTACAATAAAAGTCTTACCTATACATACCCTTCACCAGACACCTAAGTGGAAACACCATCCTGTGCACGCTGCTGATGCTTAGCGGTGGGGTATCACCATGGAAACCCCACTGCTAAGCATTCATTGGCTGAGAGAGGTCAACTCCCGTCTCTCAGCCAATGAACGGCTACCTCCTTTGTAGTCAATGGTGGGAACTGCAGGGTAAACTTTAATAACCTTGCGGCTCCCACCATTCTATAGAACGGTACTAAGTTCGTGCTTCGGGTTTTCGTTTTTTTTTCACAGGTCCCCTATGGATACTTTACCGGACAAGTGGACCGATGCTACATGGTTACATAGGTGAGTATGTGTACATGTGTGTGTGTGTAAGTATGTTTAATAAACATATACTGTCACGGAGTGTGTCCTGTGTTTTTTTTAAACATTTTTTTACAGGTGAACTACGGGTACTAGTGGGCCCTTAATGCCCTGCATGCTGGTACTTGTGGTTCTCCAAGTACCAGCATGCGGGGGCAGGCTTGCTGAGACCTGCAGTTCTACTTGTAAAGACAATGTTTGATATTCTTTGTTTACACCACACCATCAACCCGCCACCCACCGCCACCAGGGGTGGCGGGGATAGCCCTGGGCTATCAGCCTGGGCCTGGGGTGCCCTGGTGAGGGTGACCCCTTTATTGGGGGGGTTCCCAGCTGTCCAGGGATCCCCAGCCTGGGCTGACTAGCGGTCAGGGCTGATGCTGTGGCTGGGGGGCCCAGTGAAAGTGCTCCCCTGGCTGTGGCATCAGCCCTCCACTACAAAAAGTCCAGTGCTGGTTCTGGAACATACAGGGGAACCCTACTCATTTTTTCCCCCTGTATTTCCAGAATCAGGAACGGATCAGAGCCCAGAGCTGGTTGCGCAGATTACAGGGGTCCCCTATGTCGGGGATACACCTGGATTCAGCAACATTACCCTTTTGGCAGGTGACACACTGAACTTCACTGATTCAGAGGCTGAGAATATTCTCTTCAATGACAATCTAGCCAGTACTGCAGGTGAGGAGACGCCTATGGAGACGCCTGGAACGTGGGCGCTTGGTCATGCCAGTGACGTCATCAGGTCTCCACTCGGGTGCCGCGCGGCTGATCGATTCACTGGGGTGTCACACTAAGGTATTTATTGTCTGTTTTATATTTCGTTTTTTGGTCTTGATAAAAGGGAGAGGTCCCTGAAACGTTGACTGCACGCCGACCGGTGTCATGGTCTTATTTATATTTTCATCAGTCTCATGAGTGCCGTCCATTCTGTTGTATGTATATATATATATATATATATATACCACGTATACAAGAACCAGCACTCTACTGGCAGCTGGCATCAACTGGAACTGGCTGGGGTGCCTTCCTCTATGGAACCAGATGCCCATACATACTCCAATATGATCAAACAGGCGGCACTCCCAGGATAGTGTAAAAAACAAGTGTATTAAGCAATCAATGTTTCGAGGCCTTTCACCCCTTCATCAGGACATAAAACAGTGACACACACTGTGACAATAAATACTACTACTAATCAGGACTTACCCATCCACCCGCAGGTCACCGGCATCCAGCACCTGCCGCGCCTCCGCTTCCAGAAGTGACATCTCACCGGATGTGATGTCACACAAAATGGACCCGGGGAGCAAGGGTTCCCTGGTGTCAGCGTCTCCATAGAAACAGATGTACACACCATCTGTTCGTGCAGTGCTGCTGCAACTATCAGAAAAAAGGAAAAAAGGATATTCAAACATAAATAAACCATATCAGTGCATAATATATAACATTTGTGAAACTCAAATGTGAAAAATATGTCAATATCTAAACTGACACCAATATACTCACAACACTAATAATGAATAATTCAATAAATAAATAAATTATTAATTCAATACATAACTAATATTTGCGCTCAAAAATTTGTGTATACAAGCAAACGTTGCTCTAAATTGTGACATTGTATTATCATAAAAACCATAAATATTAAATATATAAAAATAAAAAATATATCTATTGCACACATGATATTTAAAACTCGTAATGCAAACTCCTCAATACACCATGTCTCTATGCAAAATAAACATAATAGTGAAATAACTGAACATATGTGTATTAGACACAAACTACATATTCAAAATTAAATAAAGTGATAATTATGGTTATACTTAAAGAAAAAATGAAAAGAAGAAAATGTTGATTCTTACACTGATGACTTCCATCTGGATTAAAACAATAATCCTGAATCCTTCCATGAATATCATAAATCCTATAATGACTAGTACGCTCACTGTCTGTATATAAGTTCTATTTAAATGTAATAACCAACTGGTACAGTATCAGCAACAATTCATCAGTCCTTAAAAAGAACTAAAAATTTTGAAATGTTTCTCAATATATGTAAAACTAAATTGAAACCTAAATAATACTCACAAAGCCGCATCGACATATACTACAAGAAGTAACTAAGACTCAAGGATTCATTGAGACCTCTAGGGCACACTGTGTCCAAGCGAAAAATCCAATTGCTTTCTAATTGCAATAGTTTCTTAGTTTTTGTTTTTTTCTGATATAAGAGTGAGCAGCAGGGTTTATAAATATTATCGATACATAGATGATATCTTGGTTTTGTGGCATGGTTCATCTCAAGACTTGGTTGCTTTAATAGATGAGCATAATATTTCTGAATGTCCAGCTAAACTCACTATGGTTACCAGTCAAATGGATATTAATTTTCTGGATGTTAACTTCTCTATAGAGACAGGTACATTACATACCAGACTATATTCCAAACCGACAGATCGCAGCACCCTTCTGAAATATGATAGCTTTCACCCTAGGCCTACTATTGCCAGCCTTCCATACTCACAATTTGTGTGAGTATGTAGAATTACCAGTAATATACATGAACAAGACAGGCATTTAGTGTTGATGTTCAACAAATTTTTAGCCAGGGGTTATCCCAAGAAATTATTACAAAAAGCGATGGGTAAAGCTAAAAATATTGATCGAACAGTTTTATTACAAACCAGAGAAAATCAAGAAAAGAACCAGAAAGTGCTACCTTGGGTCAATAAATATAATAACAGAAGTGACTTTACCAGTAAAAGAGCTAAAGAATTATGGCCCTTAGTCACCACAGATCCAGATTTACAGTGCTTGAAGGATGTCAAAATCATGCCAAGCTTTGTAAGGGGTGATAACATCAAGGATCTTGTAGTACACACGGACATCACTAATTGGCATAAAAATTTTGGTGTGCATAAAAAGGGTGGGTGTTACAAGTGTATCGGGTGTGCTATATGCACGTACATGGTCACTGGGAGTACATTTTCGCATCCATATTCAGGTAGAATATTCACTAACAAATCTCCTCTGACATGCACATCTATGTTTGTGGTATACCTGCTGTCTTGCCCATACAGGCAATTTAAAGAGAGGATGGCACAGCACAGGGCTGCCATCCAAGCCGCATTGGTGTCTGGGTCCAGCAAACAAGCTGTGGCCAGACACTTTGTGGAAGCAAGACACAGCATGGCTATGTTAAGATATCGTGTCATTGATCAGGTACCCCCATCTTTGCGGAGGGGAGACAGGTCGATGAAACTATTGCAACATTTTCTTGTATACACAAATTTTTGAGCGCAAATATTAGTTATGTATTGAATTAATAATTTATTTATTTATTGAATTATTCATTATTGGTGTTGTGAGTATATTGGTGTCAGTTTAGAATAGATATTGACATATTTTTCACATTTGAGTTTCACAAATGTTATATATTATACACTGATATGGTTTATTTATGTTTGAATATCCTTTTTTCCTTTCTTCTGATAGTTGCAGCAGCGCTGCACAAACGGATGGTGTGTACATCCGTTTCTATGGAGACGCTGACACCAGGGAACCCTTGCTCCCTGGGTCCATTTCGTGTGACATCACAGCCGGTGAGATGTCACTTCTGGAAGCGGAGGCGCGGCAGGTTATGGATGCCGGTGACCTGCAGGAGGATGGGTAAGTCCTGATTAGTAGTAGTATTTATTGTCACAGTGTGTGTCACTGTTTTATGTCCTGATGAAGGGGTGAAAGGCCCCGAAATGTTAATTGCTTAATACACTCGTTTTTTACACTATCCTGGGAGTGCCGCCTGTTCATATTGTGGTATATATATACATATATGTATATACATATATATATAATATATATATATATAAAAACAAGCTGAGGATGGCACTCCCCGTAACAATCACATAAGCCTGGGTGCCCTCCGTGGAAAGTTAGAAACTTTCCAATGGATACCAATGTCTATACTCTGCTTGATTATGACCCCACTATGCAATTTAAAATGGAATTGCAGGAGTGATTAGATGGTGCGTTGCTGGAGGGGATTATTTCTCAGGATTTATGTGATACACTTATTCCCAGCCATTCAATCACTCCTGTTATGTACACATTGCCGAAGATTCATAAAGAACTAGACAACCCCCTGGGATGATCGAATATTTTGGCAAGGTAGGTCACTGTTCCAGCCGACTTCGGTATTTTTGGACACACTTTTGCAAACTTGTTTCACAGGCCACCCCGATTATCTTATAGATACAGCATCCTTTTTGAATAGATTAGTGAGGTTGGGTGATATTCCTCCCAACAGTTTTCTTTGCAGTGTTGATGTGTCCAACCTTTATACCATCATTCCAAACTCTGCGGGTATAGAGGCGGTATGTGATTTACTTAAGGATAATCCCCTTTCCATGGTCCGGACATATCATTGGTGTCCAAATTGTTATTAATGATTCTCACACACAATTTCTTCTTATTTGATGGTAGGCTATACTTGCAGTGTAGTGGCTGTGCGATGGGGTCCAATGTGCCCCATTGTACGCCAATGCTTACATTTTTAAAGCTGAGAAGGAGATCTTTTTTCAATCACCTGTTGTGTCAGACTGTATTCACTTCTACTGCAGATACATAGATGATCTGTTCATCATCTGGTCTGTGACAAAGGAAAGTTTGGTGGATTTGATTGAGAATCACAATAAGACTAGTAACCCCATTAAATTTACTTTTACTATTGATGCAACTAATGTAACATTTATTGATGTTGAGATCAATAAGTGTGGTGACAGATTGAGTACTTCCCTTTACCGCAAACTGACCGACTGCAACTCTTTATTGCACGCAAATAGTTTCCATCACAAATCTTCCAAGTATGGGTTACCATATTCACAATTTCTACAGGCAAGACACATCTGTAATGATAAAACAACGGCCTCTCAGAAAATTGATCAAATGATATTTAACTTTATTTCTAGGGGTTATGATAAACATGCGCTGTTGAATGCAATAGACAAAGCTATGCGTTTGTCACATGATGATCTTCTCTGCAAGAAAAGTCATTTACAGACACAGAAACTTTTTCCATGGATGAATCACTACAATACCCTTAGCCATAGAATTAACTCAATTTCCAAACAGCACTGGCCTATCATACAGAGGTATAGTGATTTGAATTTGGCTGATGCCACCATAATGTCAAGTTACTCTCAGGGTAGAAACATCCAAAATTGGGTTGTCAAAATAGATGTTGGTAGATTTGGAAGCGATGAGAAAGATCAATTCTTCATCTTGAAAAAGGGTTGTTACAAGTGTCTAAATTGCCTTACGTGCAGATATATGGCTGCTGAGGATTGTTTATTTATTCACATTTAATCACATGTCCATGTGGCCTGAGTTATATTGGCAAAACAGACAGGACACTACACGAGCGCATGGCACTACAAAGGTCGGCCATTCAAGCAGCTATCAATTCTGGCTCGAGTGACCAACCTGTAGCTAGACACTTTTTAGGGGGTGGTCATAATTTATCTACTTTTAGGTACATCATTATAGATTATGTTCCGGCTTTGACTCGTGGGGGAAACAGATCCCAGAAATTACTACAATGTGAGACATGCTGGATTAACAGATTAGGAACAGTGTATCCCAAGTGTCTTAATGAAAACCTGGGATTACACTGTTTTCTATAATTATGTTCTTGATCGAGAGATGCTTTGTCCTACACATGTAGCTGAGTTTATGTTGTTTATGTAATTATCTCCATGAGTGCCACAGATTTCTGTCCGGGTCCCCTTTATTATGAGATGCATTTCAGATTTACATTTGGTAATTGATTAGTGTGCTTATTGATAATACAAATATGATCTGTGTTCTCTGGGGGTGAAATATGATTTAGGATTGATTGCTTAAAAACTATATATTAACTTTTTGCTATACCTACATGTCATTCACTGTATGCTTCCACTTTTATATTTGTTTTTAGATACAGTCTGGATGCCCTAGCAATGTGTGGCGCCTGTGACATCATCCATGGACACTCTATGGCTGGACCCGGATGCCACGGCTGTGCATGTGGTGTGGTGTGGGTTATGTAAGTAATCTTGAAAATGATGCATTAAAGTATCGAAACGTTGATACTGGACCTGCCTTGTGGTGTCTTTATACTGGAGTGCCACAGATGAAGTGGACATATATATATATATATATATATATATATATATATATATATATTTATATATATATATATATATATATAATAGTGTATGAAGCTTGTGTTAGTAGGTGAATACTTTAACTCACAATTTGTGAAAATATCTTATTTAATTTATGTATATAATTATATAAACATAAACCAAATAATATAGCACTCACCAAAAATATAAAGGTATCAGTTCACTCCCAACAAATTAGCAGAGGGAAGTGGCAGGCTGCACATAAGTGAAATTCAGATAAAGTGACATTCAAATAAAGTGAAGGGAAAGGAGCACCTACTTTTGCTTAACAATAGGGAACAGTATGAGTACCATTTTATTGTAGTGTAAAGCAATACTATTTTTTAGTTTTGTTTTGTCATATCAAAGTCACACATGTTTACATAAATATTTGTAACATGTAAGAAAAATAATATTTACTCCAGGTAATTTTTGTTTTTAGTGGTGCAGAGTTAAATGAATTGTAAAGAGTAGCAATACAGAAACACATTTCTAAGAATCAATTTAACAAAACTGGGGCACTACCTTATTATTGGAAATACTGCGCTTGAAGATTTGCGAATGTTAGGTAAATAATGCACCAAGATTGTAAAGGCCAGAGTCTATAGGGAGCCTTTTTATGGAGATAGCAAAGCCATATTTTAATCTTCAAGGACTAAAGATTCAATTTCCTATGTTGAGCAGCACAAAAAAATGAAAATTGCTTCACTGGGTTTTTTTGTTTGCTTTCCTCTCGATCAATAGAAAGGATATATAGCTAGCACAGATTAAACTTGAGAAATGTAGACCCACTTTTCAATCTTGAAAGCCATTGATGTAGCCAACATAATTGTGTATTTTACTTTAGTTGCACTATTTTTGTTTGTTTGTTTTTAGTGTATTTTTTCTTTAAACAAATATTAGACATGTCTAGAATGTGTTGCTGTGTTTTATAAATGATAGGTAAATTGATGTATTTGTGAGGTTAATGTTTTGGGTCATTGTGATAAAGTAGGTTACTGAAGTGAGGGAATGATATGCTGTAGATTGCATTGAACTACGAGAGAAAGTGATTGATTTCTTAACTTGGAAGCAAAGTGGTGTAATACCATTGAATTCAATTAAAGTTCTCTGCTTTTAAGGTTGCATTGTTTGATCTTATCAGGCAAAAAAATAAATACATTAAACCTTTAATATATTAAATAGCAAAACTTATTTTGTTATGTTGACAGTATTCTTACAATTATAATTAACAATTGTGTTTTTGCTGCATTTCTATGTTCCTGAGTAACAGTATTATATAGCAGTGGCTCCAAACTCCATTTCTCAAGTACCCCCAACAGCTCACAGTTTCCGAATATCTATCTGAGAAAACAACAACAAATAGATAGAATAAATAAATATGCAGTTATGCAAACTCTGAATATATATACTCAAATATATTTAATATATTTGAATTTTTAAATCTATTTGTTGTCTGTCTAAGTGTATTGTATACCGATATTAGGCATTATAGATATTCCACCCATTGTATAATATTTTTAACATTACTTTTAATGTATAATTCTGAATAAAAGATGTATCTATAAACCATTTGTCATTGGGTCATTTACATTTACATACATTCACCTAAGAGGTATTTTTGCTGGAATTTACCCCTTTTTTCTTTTGCACATCAGTTTCAGAGTTTGGAAGAACCCTACAAATTCTAATAGCTGCCTACCGTTTATATAGTTTGGATACCCCATTAGTGCAACCATACATCCTACTGCACATAGACTAACTCACTGTGCATGACTAAAGAAATCTAGAAAACATGAAGTTTTGGGAGTACTTGAGGACCACTGTTATAGAGCAATGCAGAACCCTCTTAAGTAAAAGCAAAAGATAACCAACTAGGGCAAATGGCTATTTACAGTTCCAGGTTGCCTCACAGTGGCTCAGACACCAGATACCCTTTATAGAAATTAGCTTCTGCTAATTGTTTCAAGACTAAAGTCACAAAAACAGGATTTAGTCACTGTTACTCTGTCCAACGGTGCCTTTCCAAGGTGGACCATTCTGTCCCAGTGTGCTGTCAATCTATTTCCTGAGGTTCATGGGTGCAACCATATTGTCTGTGTACAGGTGAGCACAATCATCCAGTCTCTACTTGCTGCTGTACTCACATGACTGCCTCCTCCTATCCTTGGAAAAGCACCCTTTTTAAGCCTGCAGCTGAGACCAACACAATGCTGTAAGTGCTACCTCCAATCCTCTGTCTGAAAATACACTATTGTATTCCTGCAAGCTGCTGCCTCTTAGTCTGATGTATCCACTCTGCAGCACTGTGCTGTATGCTACTTCAAGCCTGCCTGTGTTCAAGCACCAGCCCCAGTCTGCCTCAGCTACTGTTTCCTCTGGTCTCAAGCCAGTTCAAGCTTGTGGTTCAATTCTGGCTGACTGCTACTCTCTCCAGTCCCAATCCTAATTCAATCTGTTGCTTCCAATCTGGCTGGCTGTTACTCCCTCCTGTCCCACTATGGTTCAAGCCTTCGGTTCCACTCTGGCTAGCTGCTACTCTCTCTAGTCCCACTCCAGTTCAAGTCACCAGTTCCTGTCTGGCTACTGTGCTGTTACCTCTGGTTCCAGTATCCAGTTCCAATCAGGTTCCTTTTCTGCAACCTCCAAATCTTAACCAGTTCACCTATCATCCAAGTCTGTGAGTTATTCTGTGATTCCAGACTGCGTGCATTCTTAAGTCACCTGGGCATTACAAAGACTTTCCAAGTGCTTCAAGTGCCAAGTCTTCAGCCACAGTGTCATCATCTACTAGCAAGTCCCCTAAGTAAATCTTTCCTGCTCATTGCAGGTTTAGGTGGAATTTATCCTCACTGTTCTTCAGTTTACTTTCTGACCTGTATTATATTGCTTACAATCAGCATTGCAGCTCCTGATCTACTTTGGGACTCACTACTCACTATACTATTGGTACCACTATTGATAGTGATTATTGCTCTGTGGCTCCTCTCCTAGAATGTTGGAGTTTGTGCAGAGTTTCTGCTACAGCATTCATTCCAGTTGTTGGGGACTGGGTGCTGAACCTAGGCTCCTCCTTGAGGATTTAGGCTCCAGTAACCCAGCTCTGTTTGGTATGCAGCAACTGTTAGCAGATTCCTGATGGGCTACCAATTACCTGAATCACTCACTGTTCTTTCATTCAGGGTAAGAGGTTGAGTTCCACTCAATTTGCCCCTGGGGCACACAGGGAGCTTTGCAGGTATCACTGACCTCTCTGAAAGCACCAGACATATACCACATGGGTCTCACCCATGAGTAGACCTCTGATTCAACTATCACTATTCTGCTACAGTACATCCAGTCAGCCCAGTCCACGGGTCCTGACTCAGATCTAAAAACCCAGCTAATGACAGCTAATACACAGATGGTCGTCCCTCTTTGCCCTATGCAAAACCTGTAGTATATTAGCAAACCAGCATTTTGTGTACACAACAGGGCTATCAATACATGTAGGTAATAAGATAATATATTTTTAAAAATTGAACAAAAGCATGATACAAATGATTTTCCCATATTGTTTTCTATCTGTAAGCATAAAGAAATATTTAAATAAAAAAAACTTTACCCTGTCAGAACATAGGGAGCAATTGTTTCATTGTAAACATTGCTTTCATGAAAAATCCACCAGTACCATTATAAACAGTAAAAATCGTTTGTCAATGTTTTGATATATTCTTCAGCATGCAAGTGTAAGATCTTTTAGCTATATATTTGTTAATGTTTGAACCACTTACAGTATTTGTATTTTGGTAAAAATCACTGTTTAATCAATATACAGTACATAATTTAAAACTGTATCAAAATAAGAACTACCTTAATTCCTTTGCTTAGCTTTATTTATTCTTAATGCATGTTCAGCATATTTAGATAATGTGCCAAAAGGGACAATCAACATATTTCTGGTAGTTCATTCTTATGATTATTAGACATTGATACAGTATGATACGTAGAACATGCAATTGCTATACAATTGCATTTATATTATCCATTTCATAAAATTAAAAATTAAATTTCAAAGTGAATGTAATAAATTTAAACCACTTAAGGAGATGCTTGTTCCATCCTTATTGGTATGCTTTATATTACAATATCATTTTAATTAAATAATGGTCTTTCAAGTTATTAATTGTTAATGACTATGTCAAGGCAATTAATAATATAAAATGCATTTCAAGATAATACTTTAGTTGGTATGCAACATTTTTATGTTTGATATTGATAAATATTTAAAAAGACAGAACTTAGTACAGTTTACGTATTCAAGCAACACAATGAGTGGGAAAAATGTTTGCATTAAGACAAATGGCAAGAGTGATTTAAAGGTGACATGTTTAATAGCTATTCAGTTTACTATTAATTAGTTTGCTAATTATAAAAGTGTTTACCAACTCATCTATTTTATGGCTACAGTACATGCCCTTTCAATGAAATATGATAAAAACTATTAAGTAAACATGTAGTCCTTTTGAAAATAATGTGAGACTAGAGTAGTAAATTATATATGTATACATTTTTATGTGAATTAAGAAGTTACTAATGTAATTTTGATATTCTTGATAGTGGGAATGGAGTGGATTGGAGATATTTAATTTTCTATAAAACTAATTTTATATGTGAATTTTTAGTTACATTCTTGGTAAATTGTTCATTGAAGATGAAGTGGATGCTATTTCATTTTTGTAATTTTGGATTTTAGGACGGTAGGTGTTACCTCCTATATGGCTTATGTCTTATGGACTATTTATTTAATATTCTACTGCAAAAGTATGCAAGCTTTGAGCAAGAGAGATGTATTATGGAAATGAGTTACACAGGAATGCATTTTCTGAGCCAAAGTTTAAATAATACTCTGTCCTATACATAAGGATATCCATTCAAATTTTGATATAATTTACCAACATATCTGTATATATGGCCCCTAAAGATGCTATACTGCATGTATGGGTTCTGTATATTTTGTTTGTATTATAAGTGACCATCTATATTACGTACTTGTATTTGCATCAGTGACATACTAACAGATATTGCTATCTCAGTGCCATGAAGCTGTGTTTAGTTTGATACAAGGGTAAAATGCCTAATTAAACTAATACAAGTTTTTGAATTATTCAATGTAGTAACATGCTCACATACCCTTACTTTGATATCTGTGACATTGAACAAATGTTTAGTTCATTTGATTAAATAATGAGTATTTTGGGATTTCCAGAAAAAGCTTTTCTGAAACATTTAAATGTTTTTCAATATTTTCACCCAATACCCCATTTTCTCAGCTATTATCCTGAAACAAGTTTATATGGTAAAGAACATGATTTGTTTATTCTAAAATATTACAGGAATTTGAGAAATAGTTTTTTTCTGCAATAGATTTGCATTTCAGTAATAAGGAACAATAATTGTTCAAATTAAAATATTTATTGTTTTTTCCTGCTATTTATTTAAACACATTTTGATAAAAGTTACATTTTAGCTCATAAACTTTACATAAAGAGTACCCCCAAAAAAAATATTTTTCTCTTGTCCTCTGGCAGAGAATAACCTGTGGGGATGAAATGCTTAGCATCTCATCATTGACCATGTAAACACTGATGAAATGTCAACATAATTAAAATGTTAATAAAACAGTCCCGGTAGTGCAGCTATCAGTTACCAGCTAGTGGGTCTCTGGTGGCTCTGGCAGTGTCTTCTGGCTCCAGTGGTCAGGTGATGATGACTTCTGGCTGTCATCCAACCAGTAGCATCACAAGGTGGGTGCAGGGGGTGCGGGCCGCATCGGGTGTCACCATCCAAGGGGGTAACACCAAAAGCCACACATTCCTGCATGCACGACAGATTACTAATGGGGCGGGTTCGCAGCCCACGGGGCCACTAATTGCTGTGCTGCTGTTGACAGGAATTATCTTTTCCTACTACAGCAGCTTGCCAGTGTTCATAAGAGGCCCCATCCCCTAGTTGCAGGCTCCGCCCCCCGTGAACGCTGGCCGCTACTTCCCCCCTCCCGATCCAGGATCATCGGCAACTGCCCCATGAGGAAGTTTGAAGAATTGGGCCCCCTCTCACATGCAGTATTCCCTCTCAGTCCCCCACTAGTTTACTTTGTCTGCCGCCCTGTACAGTTGTCCAGTCCCCAGCTCTTCTCTCCTGCTCCCATTGACTGGGCATAGTGTGCATGCAGTGCACTGCACAAAAAAGATACTTATGTGAGAGAATTTGACAGCGCCATCATGCACACAGTGCAATTAGCCTAAGTTACCTCAGCCCTTCTCACCTGTAAGGTCTATCCCACTGTCCTCCTCTTTGTCATTCCTGCCTCTGCCCCCTCCCCATATATGTGCCTCTGCCCCCTTCCTATATGTTGCTCTGCTCCTTACTCTGCCCCTTTCCCATATGTGCTTTTGCTCCTTCCCCATGTCTGTGCCTCTGCCCATCCCCATATTTTTGCCTCTGCCCATCCCCATATCTGTGCATCTGCCCATGCCCATATATGTGCCTATGCATCCTTACCATATCTGTGACTCTGCCCCTCTCTCAATATCTGTGACTCTGCCCCTCTCCTCATATCTGTGACTCTGCCCCTCTCCCAAAATCTGACTCTACCCCTCTCCCCATATCTGTGACTCTACCCCTCTCTCCATATCTGTGACTCTGCCCCTCTCTCCATATCTGTGACTCTGCCCCTCTCTCCATATCTGTGACTCTTCTCCTCCTCCCTATCTGTGTCTCTGCTCCCTACATATCTATGCCCTTGTCCCTTTTCCTCTGTGTGCTGCCTATCAACATTGTGCCTCTGCCCACATTATCTATGTGTGCCTCTGCAGCATCACCCATTGGCTGCTGGCTAGTGATCAAATGAGGCACGACTGGACATAGGATCAAGTTCATTCAACACCACATAAATGAACCTAAGGATGCCAAGTAAGCACAATTTTCAGTTATTAAGGGCCCATATATATTATTTAACTTTTTTTTGTGTGTTTATATCAAGACAAACCAAAATAGCGGCGCTCCAAAACTGATAATAATCACAAAGAGTTTAATCCATGTTCCAATGTTTCGGGCACATGCCCTTCATCTAGGATACAAACATCATAAAACACAAAGCACATTTAAATACATACATGATTAAAAATTACCTTGTTCAGGTGTTCCAGAGCAGTGGCATCCACAAACGTCAGCCACACCTTGCACGCACCCGCTGATAGGGGTCGCAGCCAGCATGACATCACAGGACAGAGCGGTCAATGCAACCAAAGCACCTGAACAGCCCAAGTTGTCATAGCTAGAGCAAATAATGTTGCTGGAAATATACCAATGTGTCAGCGTTGTCAAATGACCACTATGTACATTTACAGGACATACAATACATATACACAATCAAGCAATAATGATTGGACATGTAACTAAACAGATAGATTTCATAACAAAGTACAAAAAATACAAACTATTACTGAGAGTGCAAATTCAGAATACATGTCTACAAAAAGCACTATAAACCAAGAGATTAATTTAACCCCTTGGCTGCCAATGTATCCAATTTGAAAATCCACCGACATTCAGCTTGTAACAGCCTTTGGGCTCTATTGCCACCCCTGATGTTCTGTGGGATATGCTCTATAATTTTAAACCTCAGGTCAGCTACTCCATGTTTTAAAGCCATCCAGTGTCTAGCGACAGGTTGTTCACTAAACCCTGTGTTAATGCCCGTACGGATAGCCGAATAATGGAGAACCATACGTTCTTTGATCTGTCGCTCTGTTTTGCCCATATAGTGCAACCACATAGGCAAGACAGCAGATATACAATGAAAGTAGTACTGCAGGTAACAGGGGATTTAATAAAAAATCTCTTACCAGTATACGGGTGATTAAAGGTATCACCCAAAATTACTGACCTGCAGGTAATACAACCCAAACACAGATGGTAACCAATTTTTAGAGACAGAAGATGTTGAGGTTTTTCCTTAATTTTAGCAACATCTAATTTTACCAAGCGATCTTTAAGATTCCTTGCTCTGGTAAAACAGGGCATAACTTTAGAGTTTCTCAAAGTTGGTAGGTCATTGTCAGTATTTACTAAAGACTATAATTTTTTTACAATCTTGGTGGTATCAGTACTTCTGGTGTTAAAATGGTTAACCCAAGGTACAAAATTAGGAGCTTCTTTATTCACTTGATAAGATTTAAGTGTCGCCTCTCTAGTTAGACTTATAACTGAATTTTTTAATTTAGACAGTTCACTCCTATCATACCCATGGGACACAAATTTGTTAACCATCGTATTCATTTGTTTCACTAATTGCACCTGGTCGCTCATGGTGCGTCTCACCATCAGCAGTTGTGAATAGGGTAATCCGTGGTTTAATGGCAAGGGGTGAAAACTGTCATGCCATAAGATAGTATTTCTATTGGTTTGTTTAACATATAAATTGGTGCTAACAACCCCTTGGTTTAAAGAGATATTAACATCTAAAAAATGCACACTACCCCATCAATAACATAAGTAAGTTGTACCTCATGGCCCGAGTGGTTATGTGCATCCAAAAGGTCCTGATGTTCTTCCCTTGGACCTGACCATAAGATAAGCAGAATGTCAATGTATATGCAATACAATATCAGCTTGCTAGAAATATCCAGAATACACTGGAACAAGTTCTGTTCTATCATATACATCTAAGCATTGGCATATGATGGGGCCACATTGGACCCCATCGCACAGCCAAGCTTCTGTAAGAAGAATTTATTGTTGTATATGAAATAGTTCCTGGTGAGAACCAATTCCAACAGCTTTAAGAAAAGACTTATTGGGGGTCCAGTGTACAGCAGATTGTCACTAATCAACATTTCAACAGCTCTGAGACCTTCCTGATGTGGCTTACAGGTATACAGACTAGAATCGTCTGCACTGCAGAGGAGGGTGTCAGAGGGTAAGATATCCATATATTTTTAGTTTAATCAATAGAGACGTTAAGGGATATTGTACACAAACATTCAGAAAACCATCCAACATGACCGAAATGGGTTGGTAGAGTGACCCTCTGGCTGAAATAATATGCACCTTGGGGAGTGTATAAAAAATAGGTACTATGGGGTATTCAACCATCAGGGTAGATCTCATTTTGCTCGTAATCATACCTTCAGACAGTCAATACTGAATCCAACTCATTTTTGTATATTAGTGTAGGGTCCCTCGGCAGTAGCTCATAAGTATCTTCATTAAGCAACTGCCATAGGCACTCTTTATCATATGACACAAGGTCCTGTACCACTACAGTGCCCACCTTGTCCGCACTGCAGATTTTTTTCAATGACAATAGTGCAAGATATTCTTCACGAGACATGTTAGTAGCAACATGTGGTTTAGGGTGCAATTGCTCAACCTGATGATCAACAAGCCCGGAAAAGGTTTTAATCAAGGGGTTAATAGTGACTGGGTCAAACTTAGATTTCAATTTAAATGTATTCAATGTTTCAGGAAGCACATCAATGTTAGTATCTGGTATTTTTGGCTGTTTGCCAAAAAAGTCCTGCAGCCGCAGTTTATGATTTAATCTGAAGGTATCAACCTTCCACTGAAAGTCATCAAATTTGCTAGTCGGTATGTAGGATAGTCCCTTAGACAAAACTCTCTGTTCCGATTGTGTTAATGTCACTGATGATAAATTAAAAATTTAATTTATCTCTTGCGAGGTGGCCTCCGGGTGACATTTTTGCCTCGTGTTTTGCCTGCCCCAGCGAGTTGGCATGTGCCTGGTCTGCAGCCTGGGTAATCACCCCTAAAGGGTTTTTCAGTATATATATATATATATATATATATATATATATATTGTGTGTGTGTGTGTGCATCTTTGTCCATATATTCTTTTTTTGTGTTAGTGTATATACTGTGTGTGTTTGTATGTGTATGTATATATATATATATATATATATATATATAAATATATATATAGTGTATGTATCTTGGTCCGTATATTTTTTTTTGTGGAGGGGGGTGCCACCATACATTACAGCACCATGTGACACCAGCCCTAGTGACTCCTCTGCATCCAACAGTAGTTGACCATAATCGTAACCCCTGACCTGCTCTCTAGTGCCTATCTCTCCCCATCTGCAGCCTAACTCTAACCCACTTCTCCTGCAGCCTATCCCTTATGTTGGCATTCTGCAGAATGTCAACATTTTAAATATGACAACATTCTGTAGATGCCAACATGTTCCATGTAAACATCTCAACAAAGTTAAGAGCCTAACTGTTGACATTATCATTGTTGACATTGTGATTGTCAACATAGTGACAGCATACCAATATATTGTATGAGTTGTTATATATATATATATATATATATATATATGTATATATATATATAAATTAATAAACACAAAAACTGTTTGTAAGTTATCTTTATCTATAGTATTAATTTTACTTATTTATATTCAGTTGCCCCAAGTTTAGTGTTCATTAAATAGACAGCAGTAGAGCTACCACACTTGACTGAGGTGTGGTCACTACATGCTCCAAATTCTTCAATTTCAGGAATGCACTTCGGCAAATGCAGGCACATATAAGCTTCATAATAATCCATGCCTGGTCTAAAAGTATGTAGAAGCTAGTTAACTCATGTTGTGATAGCCACATGGTAGGGGATGTAGAATGTACTTTTATGCGCGGGCAAAAATTATACTGAGCATATTCAAAAGTGCCTACGAATGTGCACCAAAAGGGATCCACATACATATGCTGCATGCAACAGACTGATCTAATTGTCATTGGAAACATTCTGGGATACACTTAAAATTCGGGGCTGGCACTACCATTAGGCAACAGCCTAGAGTGTGGGGACATGAGGGGCACTGCTAAGGCTGCCTATCTCTAAAATGAAGGATGTCTTTATTGAATGCTGGCCACAGATGTTTCCTACCCCTTTTTTCATTTCGTATGGTAATTTTTCAGAAACAGTGACATTGTCACTGGCAGTGCTAATGCTGCAGGAACATGAAACCAGACAGCAATGCCATCCACTTGCTTGACCTCCCAGCTAGTAAGTTTTTGAAGCTCCAGCCCCTCTACTAGGGACAAGGAGCTAAAAAATGTATGGTGTGCATGAAGGCTACAATGCAGAAAGAACACTTGTATTAACATTAAAAGTAAGCATTTATTTATTTAAAATAAATTATAAAAAACAGTACAATGAATGTATTAAAAACAATTTTCTTCTTTTGTTCTTCTGTAAATTGATTTATATATACACAAGCAGTTATTGTTTACTTCACCAGCCAGTATCACCATGAAACTGAGCAATGCTCAGCTATCCTGGTACCTTTTTTTTCTAGGTTTTGCCTCCAAAAATTATAAAACCTTGAGGCTATTTGATAATCCCTTTAAAATACATCTGTATGCATTTAGATAGTTGATAGCAAGGATATCTTAGTTTATTTATTTATATTTTAATCACGCTATTGTTTTAATTCGCTTTCTCACTTTTTTACAAATATATAACTGAAAGCCCAAGTAAGGATTAAATTACACTGTGCATGTATGAGACAGCAAAGCAAGGTCATGCATGCGCATACTGTATGCATTTAAAAAAAATAAAAAAATAATGATATTTAAAAAGTCAATTATGTGTGTAAATGGCTGGGAAGTGGCTATTGGGGAGAGCAGGATCAGTTAGCTAAAGCTTTGTCAAGAGTACCTAGAAACATTGCTCCGGGCCTGGATAGGTCACCAGGGTTGGAATTTGTATATAGTAATCTACTAACCAAAGTAAAAAGATATTGTGACATACACCCAATACATTAGTACATTATGTGTGCCATATGTATGAATAAAATAAGTGTCTGTCACTGGGCATTTGAGTTGTTCATCAGGATCAGCTTAATATGTGTAAAGAATAGATGAATGCTATTATTAAAGTGAAGAGGATAGGTGTTTTTGTAGAAATTATATATGTGAGCAAAATATTAATAACCAGTGTTTCAGAGAAATTTAGTTATTAGATTGTTGTATATGTTCCTGGTGCAGACTGGGAACCAGTATAAATATTCAGAAAAAAAAATAATTAAGTTGAAATTCTCATACTTAGTACTCCATATTGTTTCAACTTGGGTATAGGGCTAGTATAGTGGAAAGAGGGCCAAGTCAAATGTACCCTGTAGTAAATTGAAGTGCAGATTTCCTTGTTGGCTCTTGATTGATGGCATTATTGACTTATACTTTTATTAACTCTTATTGATAAGTGGTTTTATTTTCTGCTAATGACTTCTGGCATTATTGATTGTGTTTTTGACTTGTGTTGTTGACTGTGATAGATATCTATATATAATAGGTAGTTATGAATATTGATGTTAAATGATTAATCAATGGAATGGAATCTAAAATCTATATTGGAAAGATTCAATGGAGCACACAATTATATTATGCTAAAGTAAATGACTGATCTGAGGCACAGGAAGTAAGAAATATTTTACTTTACCACATCTTTTCACTAAGCTGGCTATAAGCACTGCATCATAGTCTTGCCATATAAATCTATGATCTGCATTATTATTATTTCCCTCTAAGTGAAATATATAAACAACTGTACTAAATTGATTTCACTATTTAGTTCACTATTTGACATATACTGTAAACACTAAAATCCAGTCTTATTATTGATTATGTTACCACTGCATTTTTGGATTTATCTTTCTTTTCTATATATGTTGTTATTCGTTTAGTCTCATTAAATAAATCCATAATTTGAAAGTGTACTACTAATATTTATGGACATCCTACTGTAGTTATTAATATTATTATTATTATTATTATTATTATCGTTTATTTATATGGCGCCACCAGTGTTCCGCAGCGCCTTACAAAGTACATAAACAAATAGGTTAATTTACAGTGACTTACAGAACCATACAATATAATACAATACAGGACAAAAATAATGTACATTGCTACATTTGTGACCATAACACCCAGATAAGCAACAATGCAAAGCAATCAAGTGTTACGTGCCCTGGTAGAGAGTAAGAAATAGATGAAGGTAGAGTAAGGAGAAGCACAAGAGGGTAGAGGGCCCTGCTCATAGGAGCTTACATTCTAAAGGGGAGGGACAGACAGGGGTTGACACAGATGGGGTAGGCAGGGAGGAAGGAGTATGTAGTAGCAAGTTAAGAAGAGAGCTGGAAGGCTTTGATGAAAAAGTGGGTCTTGAGAGCCCGTTTGAAGGATTGAAGAGAGGTGGAGAGTCTGATGGGAAGTGGGAGAGAGTTCCAAAGGTGGGGAGCAGCGCGGCCAAAATATTGGAGGCGGGAGTGGGAAGAAGTGATCAATTGGCATGAGAGGCGGCATGCATTTGTTGAACAAAGATGGCGGACAGGATAGTGAAGGGAGAGATCATCAGAGATGTAAACAGGAGAGGAATGGCTGAGGGCTTTGTAAGTGAGTGTGAGAACCTTAAATTGGGGTCTAAAAGGGAAGGGGAGCCAGTGGAGAGCTTGTAGTAGAGGGGAGGCAGATGCAGAGTGTTTTGAGAGGAAAATGAGCCTAGCAGCAGCATTGATGACAGACTGGAGAGGGGAGAGAAGGGAGTTGGGGAGGCCAGATAGGAGGAGGTTACAGTAGTCCAGTCTGGAGATGACCAATGAGTGTATGAGGATTTTAGTGGCATCCTGGGTGAGAAAGGGTCTAATCTTGGAAATATTTTTAAGATGAAAACGACAGGACTGTGAGAGATACTAGATATGTGGTTTGAAGGAGAGGGAGGAGCCCAGGATGACTCCAAGATAGCGCACTTTGGGGCTAGAGGAGATAGTTGTGCCATCAATTGATAAAGAAATGGTGGGAAGTGTGGTTATGTAGCGGGGTGGGAAGATGATTAGCTCAGTCCTAGACGTATTAAGTTTAAGAAATCTCAGGGACATCCAGGAAGAGATGGCAGAGAGACAGTTGGAGACACGAGTGAGGAGAGATGGAGAGAGGTCAGGGGAGGAAAGGTAGATCTGGGTATCATAGGCATAGAGATGATATTGGAGGTCAAAAGAGCTGATGAGTTCCCCTAGTGAGGATGTATAGAGTGACAAAAGGAGAGGTCCAAGAACAGAACCTTGGGGAACACCTACTGTAAGAGGCTGTGGGGGAGAAGAGGAATCATTAGAGGAGTCAGAGAAGGATTGGTCAGAGAGGTAGGAGGATAGCCAGGAGAGGGCAGTGTCACGTAGACCAAGGGGGTGAAGGACTTGCAGAAGGAGAGGGTGGTCCACAGTGTCGAAAGCAGCAGAGAGGTCATGGAGATTGAGAAGAGAGTAGTGGCCCTTGGATTTAGCAGCAAGGAGGTCATTGCTGACTTTTGTGAGGGCAGTTTCAGTGGAGTGAAGAGAACGGAAGCCAGACAGATAACGGTCAAGGAGGGAGTGGGAGGAAAGAAAAGTGGTAAGGTGGTTGTAAACAACACGCTCAAGGAGCTTGGAGGCAAAAGGGAGGAGAGAGATGGAACGGTAGTTGGAGAGAGTGTTAGAATCAAGGGTAGGTTTTTTTAGTATGGGGGAGACAAGGGCATGTTTGAATGCAGACGGGACAGTGCCTGATGATAGGGAGAGATTGAGGAGGTGGGCAAGATGGGAGCAGGCAGAAGGAGAGAGGTAGCAGAGGAGACGTGAAGGGATAGGGTCAAGGGGGGAGGTGGAAGGGGGGAGGACTGGATGAGGGACATTACTTCCTCTCCAGATACAGGGGAGAAGAAACTAAGAGTTGGTAAAATGGAAGGAGAGTGGTGATCTGGGAAAAGAGGAGGTGGATGGCAATGGGACTGGTGGGATATGATGTCCTGATGTATGGAGTAAATTTTAGATGTAAAGTAGATAGCACAGTCAAGAGCAGAGAGCGAGGAGGGGGGGTGAGGAGGGGGTGGGCGGAGGAGGGAGTTGAAGGTGGTGAAGAGACGTTGGGGATTTGAAGACCGAGAGGAGATGAGGTTCTTGAAATATGACTGTTTAGAGAGGGAAAGGGCAGCACTGTATGAGGAGAGCATAAATTTGAAATGGAGGAAATCAGCCTTAGAGCATGATCTTCTCCACTGTCGCTCGGCAGTTCGTGAACACTTCTGCAGGTATCTGGTGCAATTGGAATGCCAGGGTATAATTCTGCGAGGGTGAATAGTGATTGCTGGAGCAACAGAGTCCAGAGCAGAAGTAAGGGAGGTATTGTATAGGGAAATGGCTTGTTCAGGGCAGGAGAGAGACAGGATAGGGGAGAGAAGTGAGTCAAGCTGGGAAGAAAAAGAAATAGTGTCAATAGCCTCAATGTTACGCTTAGTGATGGTAGCCTTAGGAGGTAGAGGAAGGGAAGGAGAGAGGGATAGGTTAAAAGAGAGAAGGTGATGGTCAGAGAGGGGGAATGGGGAATTGGAGTAATCAGAAATATCACAACGGTGAGTGAAGACCAGGTCAAGTGAATGCCCACTCACATGTGAGGGTGTCCATTGGGAGAGACCAAATGAAGATGTGAGGGTAAGGAGTTTGGAGTTACTGCCAAATATATTATAGTCTTGGATTCTGGGAGTAGCTTATTCCAGATTTCCTGTCTGCTTGAACTACTGTGTAACAACTTTTGCTCTATATGATGATTGCTCTCAACTCTGACTTTCTTGTCTCAAGTTTTGCACTTGGAGTTTGCTTCTGCCTCAAACCCTTAGAAATTTTTACTGCTTGCTATCAGCCAGAAACATTATTATTATTATTATTATTATTATTATTATTATTATTATTAATATTGTTTTTGTTGTATTATCTTTTATTTATATTATCCAACAAGGGTCCTGTAGCACTATGCATGGTTTGTCTAACATACAGGAAAATTACATAGTACATGAGTGATCAGGCAGGTCAATTATACACAAGCTCACATTTTACCATATTTTCAAATATACTTAATTACATAATTAGAACCCACATAATACTTAATTATGAAGAGACCACAGAAGAAGGGAGCCTGCTTGTAATACCTTACATTGTAGAAGGGCTAATAAAGGACACATAAAGGGAGAGTGGAGTTAGGGATTTCAGAGGCTGGATTGGTAAGAGGAAGTAGGTAGGCTTGGGAGAAAAGATGAGTTTTGCAGGTACATTTGATTTCTGTCAGACTAACTGGATGTTTTATAGACTAACATTTGGATTTCCCAATGATTGAAGCAGCACAGGATAAATCATGGAGATTGTCACTGGAGGAGGTGGCCAGGGTTGAAGGGAGATAGTAGTCATTGGCAAAGCAAAATATGAAGTAGTGACTATGTGAGTGTGAAAATAATGATGGAGATATTGGGAATGGAAGATGGCTTTAGAAGTGATTGAGAATGAGAGGAGTTAGAATTTAATTTAAGAGGAACAAGGTGGCATAGAGGTGACAGAGAAAAATGAGTCAGACAGCAGTGTTAAGGATAAACAAAGTTGTAGAGTGTAGGATATATGAAGACTGGTGAGGAATAGATTACATTAAACAGGATAGGAGATGATAAGATCATGTTTGAAAGTTTTAGTGGCTTTCTGAGTGAGAGAGGCTGAATTCTGGAAATACTTTATTGCTGAGCTGGAAATTTCAAGATTGGAAGAGGGATTACATTTTGGGAGAGAGTAACAGGCCAGGGTCAAGGATGACACCTAGAAATTGAACTTGAGAAACAGTGGAAAGAGAGGAAATGTCATTGTAAAGGGGGAAAATAGAGGGTGCTTTGGTGTGTTGAAAGACAATAACTTCAGTTTTGGAGAGGTTGAGTTGTAGGAAGTAGTGGGACATCCAAGCGGAAATGGCAGACAGGTCACATGAGTCACAGTAGAGGGGAGTTAAGGTGAAGATTGTAAATTTATGACACCCAAATTTACCAGATGATACTGGAGGCTAAATGAGCTTATAAGCTCATGAGGGAAAAACTTTAGCTTTAAAAAAGTAGGATGCCAAGGACAGCACCCTGGGGCATGCCTATAGTAGGGTGAATAGGAGGAAATGTGGAGGCAGGAGCAGAAAGAAAGGAGTGGTTGAACAAGTAGAAGGAGCTGGGGCTGGTCAAGTGTGGCCAATGCTGTCAGGAGTTTGAGGTATATCAGTATAGAGAAATAACTTTTGGCAGATATGTGTGTGTCATTGACTTAGGTGTAGACCATTTTGCTTGAATGGAGAGGTTGAAAACCAGATAGGAGCATGTTAAGTCGCTCACATATGGCACCCATGTTTCAGTGATCATCTGCTCCCAAAAGAAGGTTTTGTTCATAAAATCTGAAATACAAAGATATGAAATTGTCTCACTTCCTTTACATAAATATCTTCCATAAGATATATCATGTTTAACAACAAAAAGGGAAAATCTGTTTTTCATGTATTATTAAGCATGTAGTATACAGAACTGTACATTTGTGTGTGATGTACTTTGCCATAACTGTTCGGTCATAATCCATACTAGTTGTCTATTCATTCTTTTAATGCTGCAGTAGTACATGAGATGTTCAGTTCATACTGTGAATGAAGGATACATTTGATTTATGCTTATATTATCCATAAACAATTTGACTCATCTATTGAAAAATTATGATTACAATAAGATACTCAAATTAAAATAAAAAGAAATTCTAATACTGTACCAATCTACAGTATAATAATAGGTAGTATACTGTAGGTAAATGGCCTACTCTATTAACATTAGTCAAGCAAACTGTCTGTAAAGTAGATACCACAGGCAATTGTAAGGATTTAGAATTCTGACCAGCATCCTTTGTAATGCATTATATCACACAGTCTGTAAAATGACTTCAATCCACTTTCTCTCAGCCTTGTTTGGATCTATCAGGTTGTCTTATTTTCTTTGTTCTTGCTAGCAATAATCTTTGTTATAGATTTGATAATTTTTCATGCCATCTTGCTCTGCAAAATCTGTGTAGCAAAAAAGTCAATAGTTAGTTACCATACAGTAAAGTAATGTACAGTACCGCATTAAGGTTCTCAGCTTTTCTTATTAATGTCTCACACATACGTATGATTTACAAAAGTTCTGGAGCTGAGTGATCCAGGCCAGATGAGATTATTTAAACCTGCATAAATCTTTGTTATCATGGAAGAAAAGGGATGATTTGCTACCCTAATTAGAAAAGCTAATAAAATAAAACACAGCACAATACATGAAATGCAGCAACTTTATCGCACACTACAGTAAAACATGTACATTGACAGTAAAGATGAATGACTGTTCTTGTAATGAATGTATTCCTCTTTGTTAATGAACCTGTGTCTTATTTTGCAGCCTGGAAGCCTTGTATCTCAAACAGTAACTTTACAGTACAAACACTGTACAAACACAGGCATGTTTATGTAATGAGACTTCATTGTACACTTTATTTGGGGATGCAGTAAGTAGGTTATCAATAAAAATGTCAACAGTTATGATGTTGACATTGTTAAAATGTTGATAGGCAACATGTTTACATTCTCAGAATGTTGACATGTTCACAATGTTGACATTTGCAGTAGTGGTTAGGCTGCAGGATGGGAGGGTTGTTTTTAGGCATTATGGGTTAGGCAATGATGGGGAGGTTAAGGTTAGGCATTAGAGGGAGAGGAACAATTAGGGTTAGGGGTAGAGTTTAGGGTTATGGGTAGAGCCATTGTACTCACTTGAACACCTCTCTGTCTGATGGTTCCACCAGAACTGACATTCACATGACTGCCAGGACCTGAAGATGCTGCTAAAGCCACTGCAGCCATTGAGAGCAGGTAATTCACTGCTGGCCCACCAGAGATGATATGTTGACATTCTAACATGTCAACATTTCTTTAGTGTTTACATGATAAATGTCAACATGGTCAATGTTGACATATGAAGCATGTTGACAATCTAACTGTCCACATGATAAATTTCAAAATGATGAATGTATATATAACACACATTTCTTGTTATACACATGAAATAGTATATACAGTACATACTGTACATGTAATTGGACAGAAGCATGTGTGTAAAGCTGCAGGCCCATGAAAACAAAAACTTAGATAAAACACATTTTTAATGTAAAATAGTGCACTAGATTAATTTGCCAATCACAATACCTGTTTTTGTTCTTAACATAGAACAGCCTCACACATTTATTCATTTATTTACCTATGCACTTTGTTCAACACTGCCTTATATATTGCAGCTTCACTGCTTGAAACATACTGTTACATCCACTTCTATGGACATTCAAGGATGATCACTATTCAAGGACAGTTGAAGTCGCATTTTCTGTTGATCTTGAGTTGAAGTAGTCAACTAAAACTGGGCCTAATGCAGTGCTGTATTCAAGCCAGATTGTTAGAGATCTGCACATGTGCAGGTCCCTATTTGTGAGTAAGCTCACATTGCCCCTAAGCAACAGCATGATTAACATGCTGAGGCTGTTTAGGGTGGGGAGTGGGTTGCACCAGCTTGCATTCCCGAAAATGTGGGTGTGTTGCCCCTGTTTTGGAGGAGTGCTGCTTCCAGGTACTGCATCTTATGACACAGATTTCATGGCCCCAGCTGAGCAGTGCCATTGCCCATTCTGATGGTCGCAATGGTGATCCGAAGCTGCATCTTCAGACACAGCACTCAGGATCTCATTCAGAGGCGGTCATTAGTTGCAAGCGGTCGCTATGAATCAGGGCGGTCGCTTGCATCCTGAATGACTGCCTCCTTGTCATCACTAAGCTGTGGGTTACCACCCACAGCTTAACGACCGACCAGGTTGAAGGTCATGATGGTGATCACCATCGCGACCATCGGGGCTTATGACAAGACCCTAAGGTTGGGTCTGGCCACTCATAAGCCCAAGGGAGCTTTCTGCTCTTATGGAGCAGAAAGCTCCCCACTGACATCACTGATGATGTCAGTGCGGCCGCCCACAAAATGGTAGGCATTCGTTAAGGAATGCCTCCATTTTGGAAACCACCCCCCCGGCCCGCCTACCAAACGGGGCCAGCTGTCGATCAACATCGACAGCTGCCACTTTGGTAGCAAGCTCCGGAGCGACAGAGTTTCTCTGTCACTCCGGGGTTTGCGCATGTGCAGTGCGGCCGCTGTTCGTTGGCAGGACTAACCAACGAGTCGGTTACGAGCGCATCGGCGCTTGCGACCGACTCTGAATGATGTCCTCAGTCCTGCCATGGTATCAGTGGCGTCTTTTGTTCTCAGATGCCTCCTGCAGCATTAGAATATTTTCTCATTGTTGTGTCCAAAGATGCAGCAACAATGAGAATGCCACACAACTCTGAATCAGGCCCGCTGTCCTAATACTGGTGATTATATATACAGTATTTTGTTCTGCTAAATAATAGTATTTTTCTAAATTATTATTTTGTATTCTTACAATGTATTTCTATCCATATCCTTTCCTTTTTAGAATGCCTCCTCTCCCAATTCTTTTTTGTGTAATCTATCTTGCAATTTTTGTTTTAAAAAGCAGTAAAACTACAGGATATGTCATCACCAAACACAATGGAGCAGCTAAGAAAATCAGGAACATTTTAAGCAAGCAATGGGATAAACTAAAAATGGACCCACAATTAAAGGAGATTTTCCAGATAAATCTGACATTGTTTATACAAAACCCCAGATATTAGTTTATAATCATTTTAAGGATAAGAAAAAGCTTGTACAGACCACAATCTCAAATAAAAGGTAGGAAATGCTTTTTCCATGGTCTTTATCTACCGCTAGAACATCATACTTCTGGGACAGTGAATGCAAGTTACCTATACTGTATTTGTGCCTTGTGGTTATTCAGGTTATTTGGTTATACTATTGTGCTGAACTTGTATTGGTTTCCCTATGCTGTGTGTTATTGTCTTGGACTGGTTCAGAGAAGGGTGCATGTTTCAGGGCAAGGGTTCAGTGTGTTGTATTCAGTCAGTACATCAAGGATTCCAGTAAGGTGTATTACTTATCCTGACTCTCAATTTCTGAGCTCCTCACTGGGTTCCAGTTCCATGTCCTGAATCAGAGCAGTATTAGAGTTGCAGCTTCCTCAATCTGTACTCTGACTACATTACACTCTGATTCCTGGCCTTAGTTCTGAGTTCCAATCTACCAGTACTAAATTTTTCTGAGTCCTGGAGGTCACCTTGTCCCTGGAGTGTATTCCAGGTCTTGCTGGCCTTTGTCCCTGGAGTGTATTCCTGGTCTTTGGGTTGTCCAGTGGACCTGATTCAGTATCTATTCATATAACAAGTCTGTGGTTCCTACACCATCTCTAGTGTGCCTAAACTCCTGTTTAAACTCATGTGCAAGAATTACATTAAGCTTCCACGTTTCATCTGCACCTCCATGCAGTCCAAGGGTCCCGATCCGGATCTACAGAATATAAAAATCATGACACCTTAAGTTTAAAACCATAGACAAATTAGAATCGGATTGGCAAGGGGGAGATTTTCCGTCTCAAATGGACAAATATGAAAGCAGATGCATCTTCAACCCAAAAACATTACAATTGGAGATGTGTACATTGACCCCCTTGTTGTGATTTTGGTTCTAAATCATCATGTTCTGGTTCAGCACAACCACCCTCAAGTATTTTGATTTGGTTTTCTTTAAAATGAATAAAAACAGCTAAAATCATGCATCATGGACCTGTATTTGTTCATGAAGTATTAATAACACAATAACATAAATTTTTCAGCTTCTTGACCACCTCTCTGCTCATAATATTGTTTAAATAAATATTGGTCAAAGGCTGTAGTGAGCTGGCTGGCTAAATTAAGTGACAGAATAGCAGCACAAACACATGGCAGTTTAAAAGAAAACAGCACACCTATGAAACCTACTGGAAATGCAGTGACAGACAGGATGGCTGTTTCAAAATACTATACTATCCTAAAATTTAAATTATAGGGTAGTCCTTAAGTGTAGAAACACCCTTATAAAAATTAAATGTGTAAGGAAATATTAATCCAGTTTCTACACAAATGATATGGTAGTGGGGGAAAAAAACTTTATAGGGTATGTCACCCTAAAGTATAGTGGCCATCTTGAAGTTAGTCATCTTAGATGCAACTAATTTTTTAATTGGGAAGGTAGACATGTGACATATCTAACAGGTGCAGAATTTCAAAAGAAAAAACAATGGTGTTCTTTGTTTTAATGTATCTTTATTTATTCTCAAGATTTAACTGAATTTAAAGAAACCAGATCAGTTGCAGATAAACCAAAAAATTGTTGACCAAAAACTGTTACAGATGAAACAACTGCTGACATAATTTTCAAAGAGCTCAGAATGTAATACTTGTCTTCTGTGTCGTGAATGTGGGGTTAGTTGTACACCCATTTTGAGAATTTTATTTACACATAAATGGCACCACAAGAAGATTCTGATGTTCCAACACATGACTGAGGAAACCTAGACCGTCAGGTAGAGTTTGCACAATGGGTTACACAGCAACTTCAACTGAACCCTAATTTTCCACACCAGGTATTGCTTAATGATGAGGAAAATTTATTCTTTGTCAATGTTGAGGTAAACAAACAGAACCGCCGGTACTAGTCAGATACAAACTCTTATAAAAGTACTTTCTGCAAGAAGCAGAGGAAAAGGACAAATATGCCTTAGTAGGGATACTCTTATGACAGATAATTGTTTATATATGGATGATGATGGTGTGACATGTAACGTTTAATATACACCTTTAAAAGGAAGTTCTCCCCAGAGAGTGATGTGCAGATATAACATAGAAATCTACTAAGGACAAACAAGAACAATATAAACCTCCTTTGAAGTGTAAATGAGTATTATTATTTATTATTGATAAAAATTCAATGAGTAATCAGCTCCTTAAGGGTAATGAATATTCTAATTAACCCTAATTCAATCTACAGGGAGGCACATATGATTACTTCATACAGTACATTTCTAGCGAACTATAGTAGTTTTTAATTAGATCTCTGTTGTGATCGACATATACATAAATGATAGTCGGTCAGAAACAATTATATATTGTAAGAAACCACACTATGATAACTAAGAAAGATTATTTATTAGGATAATCCAGCAGCTTTGAAATCTGTGTCCCCTGTAGATGAGTGAGGGATATATATTGTAATTAAATATCAGTACACATATATAGACATTGCTGATAGTGATAAAGTCTGTGTCCCCATATAACTAAGAGGATTGTGTTTGGGAGGACTTTTATCCCAAGTATGTTAACTCATTTTGGTTTCAGCAGATATGCTAGGTAAAGAATAGTACACCTTGGAGTAGATAAATGCATATATTAAATTGCCATATAATATCAGCCGTTTGCACTGTGAGAAATAAAGTGATATCCCAAAACAGAAAATATGTATGAAAAAGAAAAAGAAAAAAATCCAAACAATAATGGTAAGTACACAATGACAGTGTTACATGTACTGACACTGTCTTCAGTGCAATAAAGAAAAATTATAACAAAAAATTTATGCTTGTACTGAATATCAACCTAAACCATGGACAAATACAACATATTTGTGTACATATGTAATAAGGATGTGCCCTGAGAAAAACAGGGTTATGTGTCACAACACAAGGGTAAGTCAATGCATAAGGTGAATTACAATATATAAAGAAAAAATCATTCATAATAATTCAGAAATGTTCATGAACAAAGAGAAGCAATAGTATATATACTGAGTAGTGACACTCTCATCAGAAAAAAAAAATTTGCACATGTACTAAATGAAAACATAGAATTTGATATTTATAAAGCATAAATAGATATATATGAAAGGGTTTTAGCTGAAGGAAGTAAGACCTGGAATAAAGTAAGGTGGAGTCACTTCTACTTTCCCCTGTCTACATCAAACAGGGGATGAGAGAATGACTACAGCATTTATTCCAGGGGAAACAACAGACAGCACTTCTGCTGTCTGAGACAAGAACTAAGTATCACCCCTGTTACTCTCAGGCATTGCAGGGGGAGTCACAGACTAGGACTCAGATGATTGAGCGCAGGAGAGCAATAGAAAGATACCTCACAGGAAAAGTCTGTGGGTCAGAGCTGCTGGTGTGGCTATTCAGAGATCAGCATGCTAAATGAGCATAGACAGAGACAGGACACGTGTTTCGCTGGGAGGCTTGTTCACCTGATCACCAGACTTTACTTTGGCTTCCTGCCTTTTACAGAAAGTCTGCCCAATCATAGGGCTGTGTTGCTGAGTGGCTGTACATCCGACCAATGACCAGGGGATGTCAAACAACCCATCATGTTACTGCTAGGAAAGGAAGGGGTGTATCCAAAGAACAAAATTAGCATATGCAAACAAACTGAGAGATTGTGTGTGTCTGACAGCACACAAATGCTGGAAAATGCACTATCATAGTGAAAATTAACAAATAATGATAATCTCATGAAATTCATGCATAAACTGTTCATAAAACATAAGTATCAAATAAAAGTATGTGAGAAAATATTTTTAAAGAGGATATATTAATTATAGTAAAAATATACACTTATAAACAAGAATAATATGTACAACACCTGGTATTCCCAGGTGTTCTCCCATCCAAGTACTAACTGGGCCCAACACTGCATAGCTTCCATGATCAGATGAATTTGGGCATGTCCAGTGAGATGTGGCTGTATGTTATATTAATGATAATATATCAATATAATAAAAGTGTGAAGTGATGTGAGTGACTATAATGTAAATATATAAAAGAATAAAGTGATGGACAGATAACTATTAAAGAAGTTAATAAATTTAACATAATATACAGTGTAAAAATAAACGATGAAAAAATAATAATGTGAGTGCAGGGGTAGTTGGAGAATAAATGATATAGAAAAGTGATATAGGAGTGCAGTAGAAGCTCTAAAAAATAAAGCTAATGAAATGGTGTAATTGTAAAAAAGGGGGGTGCTTGGTTATGATGGGTGTACTAACCCAAATTATTGATGAATATGTATAAAGGACAAAAGATATATTGGAAAAATAGAAGTGATTAATTGTATATTATCTGTAGAATCGGTTGGTAAGAATAGGAGTAGATAACATTGCTATATAGAAAATAAATAAATAAATATTGTGTTATTGTTTGGATTTTTTTCTTTTTCATACATATTTTCTGTTTTGGGATATCACTTTGTTTCTCACAGTGCAAACTGCTGATATTATATGCCAATTTAATATATGCATTTATCACTACTCCAAGGTGTACTATTCTTTACCTAGCATATCTGCTAAAACCAAAATGAGTTAACATACTTGGCATAAAAGTCCTCCCAAACACAATCCTCTTAGTTATATGGGTACACAAACTTTATCACTATCAGCAATGTCTATATATGTGTACTGATATTTAATTACAATATATATACCTCACTCATCTGCAGGGGACACAGATTTCAAAATTGCTGGATTATCCTAATAAATCATCTCTTAGTTATCATAGTGTGATTTCTTACAATATACAATTGTTTCTGACCGACTATCATTTATGTATATGTCGATCACAACAGAGATCTAATTAAAAACTACTATAGTTTGCCAGATATGTACTGTATGAAGTAATCATTTGTGCCTCCCTGTAGATTGAATTAGGGTTAATTAGAATATTCATTACCCTTAACAGGAGCTGATTACTCATTGAATTTTTATCAATAATAAATAATAATACTAATTTACACTTCAAAGGACGTTTGTATTGTTCTTGTTTGTCCTTAGTAGATTTCTATGTTATATCTACACATCACTCTCTGGGGAGAACTTCCTTTTAAAGGTGTATATTAAACGTTAAGTTTTATTCACATCATCATCATCCATATATAAACAATTATCTGTCATAAGAGTGCCACTACAAAGGCATATTTGTCCTTTTCCTCTTCTTCTTGCAGAAAGTACTTTTATATGTGTTTAGCACAAACCTTCAGGGTGCACCAACTTACAGTCATCAAAAAAATTTTTTTAATGTGATGAACCATGATGTTGGTATCAATTATGTAATAGCAATTTTCCATTCATTTCAATTATATTACTAGTGCGTACTCACAACTTTGTCATATACAGATACAAACTCTCACTGGATGCCTGTAGGGTTGTTACCTATGCAAAACAGTTGGTATGGTCTGGTTTGTGGGGTACCTGTATTGTGGGAACATTCTTTATTGATGAAACATTAACAGCAGCACATTGTTAGATGAAGAGATTTTTCCCTTATTGTTATCAGAGCATGTGTGATATCCTAATTTCTTCCAGCAAGATGGTCCCTCACCTCATTAATTCTCGTGGTTAGGGAATATCTTGATTTGCAGTTTCACCAAAAGTGGATTGGCCATAGAGGTCCAGTGCAGTGGCCACCAAGATCCCCATATTTAACTCCATTGGGTTTCTTTCTGTGGGGTTACCTGAAGGAATGTGTTTATACTGTGAAGATAGAAGTTATCATCTGCAAAGAATTGTTGATGCTTGTTCATCAGGAATGTGAAAAGAGAATAGTGTTAACACTGCAACATGGTTGACAGCACTACGAACATATCATATAAACTTTCTGTTAAAACTTGATAATGAATAAATATATGTTAAAATGAAGAACACCATTGTTTCTTATGAAACTCTGCATCTGCCTTTCCAATTACTAAATTACAGTTGACATACCCTAAAAAGTTTTCCCCCACTCCCATATCATATGTGTAGTCACTGGATTAAACTTTCCTTACTTAATTCCTTTTTATAAGGGTGTTTACACTCTTATGGACCACCCTGTACTATACAATCCTATATTTTTAATTAATCAAGAAATAGATCAGAGGCCTTAGGTCAGCACAGGTAAATGGAGGTGGAATATTTAGTGGAAGCCAAATAAAGCATTTATTGTATGATTGACTAACTTATTGTACAGTAAATATCTAACTATCAAAAAAATAATCAAACACAGAATCACCTGTCTCAAGCTGGCAGTGTGTGAACTCACTTCATTGGTTATGATTTTAAATGGTTTTAATAGCTTGCTTAAAATCAAATGTATTCTCCACTGTGTTGGACTAAGGTACAATCCCCTCCACCTTTCCCTTTGTTATGGCTTGTTGTGTAAATTTGGATAACTTGTTGCTGTTCCTCCAGACACTAAGGCACATAAAGGGGGAATTTCACATAGTTAAAACCTCTTGCTTTAGTTGATGGCATAAGAAAATTGAACTTTTGTTGCAGCCGCTGCAATCTTCTACATGTATTTTCTGAATGCTGAAAATGTCCAGAAATTTTGTTGTTCACAGGCAGCATCTCCTGCATAGACCTGTAATTTTTAAAGAAATTCTAAACAAGCAAATTTATGCATATGCAAGACATGGTCTGTGTTGAAATTTACTAAGTTATAATGCTTGCATTATCTGAAATGACAAATCTTGAGAAGAGATTTAACTAGGTAAGCCATTTTGCTATCATGTCCCTTATTTTTTCCAACAGATTGACACTGATATGCTTCTTAGTGAAGCCGGTGATACAGAAGGTAGCCTGCCTTTGAGTTATCTGGTATTGCGCGTTAGATGTTGCTGCTGATAAAGTCTGTCCACCCACCCTGTGGGCTGTTACAGTCATGTAATCTTTAGTTTAACCAGTACCAATTGTCCATATATCTGTAGTTAAGTGGATAGTCAGTACAATTGCATTTTTAACATTCTGGTATAGATGAGGAATTGCTGTTCTGGTTAAATGGAATCGAGATAGAATTTGGTAGTGCAAACACATTACTTCAACTAATTGTGTAAAACCAGATGCATTGATAGTGTATTTTGGATGCTGATCTAATGCTAACTAAACATACTCTGATAAGTAAACATACAATGCGATAGAGAAAGGAGGGACTGTTACCTCTAACATGCAGTTTTATTAAAAGACAGGATATTTTTTTGACACCAGCAACAATTTTTTATTCCACTTCCACTTTTGAGGAGCAGTTGATAAGAATACCACCACACATAGTGACTGCCACTGGAAAACACACTATGTGAATTTTTAAATTCCTTTACAAAACACTGGCAATTTTTTTATGCATCAGGAACAGAGAACTCCCCCGAGCCCCCCCGATCCGAGCCCAGAACTGAGTCCAGCTCGGGTTTTCCCACCTGACTCGGACCTGAAATCGAGGCAAAATGTCATCATCCCACTGTAGGATCTCGTGGGTTTTGGATTCTATAAAAAGTCCCGTGTCAGCACCATTTTTCACTCCAGCTGTGGACAGGGAAGAGGGAGGGTGGGAGTTAGGGCTGGCAGGGCTGTGTTGTGCTGCTGTTGTCCATAGGGGCTGTGTATACTCCAAAGTCCATATGGGGCTGGCTGGGCTGTGTTGTGCTGCTGTTGTCCATAGGGGCTGGCTGGGCTGTGTTGCGCTGCTGTTCTCCATAGGGACTGGCTGGGCTGTGTTGTGCTGCTGTTGTCCTTAGGGGCTGGCTGGGCTGTGTTGTGCTGCTGTTGTCCATTAGGGCTGGCTGGGCTGTGTTGTGCAGTGGTCCCATAAAGGCTGTAGTCCTAATAGGGTGCTGTAGTGTTGTGCAGAGGGTGATCTGTCCATCAGGGGTGCTCCACCAAGTGCAAAAAAAACAATTCTTATTTTCTGTGTTTGAGAATTGTGTGCACAGTAGCCGCATGTGCATCAACAAAGTAGCAGCACCAAGCATGCGCCTGTTTCATAAATCAAGGGCTGGCTGGATCGTCTGTTGAAGGGTGGTGAAACCCCCAAAAGTGCACTCCAAAAAAAATATTATTTTTTTTTTGTTTGTGAATTGTGTGCACAGTAGCCACATGTGCATCAAAACAGTGGCAGCACCAAGCGTGCACCTGTGTCATAAATCAAAGGCCAGATGGCTTGTCTGCTGAAGGGTGGTATAACCCCCAAAGTGTGCTCCATCCCCCCAAAAATTAAAAAAATATTTTTCTGTGTTTGTGTGCGCCTTAGCCGCACGTATAAATCAATATCACATAAAAGGAGGACAAAAATTTGTCTGATAAAAATAAAATAAGGAAAGATCAAGAACCACTTCCTCTTAGTGTTGAAGCTGCAGCCACTAGTTATGACATAGATGATAAAATGCCATCAACGTCGTCTGCCAAGGCCGATGCCCAATGTCATATTAGAGGGCATATAAAATCCCAAATGACAAAGTTCATGAAAATGACCTTAAAAAATACATTTAAATCATATGAGGAGAAATGTGAACTTGCAAATATGCCATTTACGACACGGAGTGGCAAGGAATGGCTAAGGTCTTTCCCAATGTTCATGACTAGTGGTTCAGCTTCACTTGACAATGGAAGCCCTCCTGCCACTAGAAAAATTAAATGAGTTAAGCTGGCAAAAGCACAGCAAAGAACTGTGCATTCTAAGAAGATATCACAAATCCCCAAGGAGAGTCCAAGTGTGGCAGCGGTTGTGATGCCTGATCTTCTCAACACTGGACAGGAAGAGGTGGCTCTTTCCAACATTTGCACACCCTCTGCAAGTGCTGGATGGAACATCCACAGTCCACTTGCTGATATTCAAATTGAAGATGTCACTGTTGAAGTAAAACAGATAGAGGATATTGGTGTATCGGGCGCTGAGGAGGAAGTTGATGAGGAGGATTCTGATGGTGATGTGGTTTGTTTAAATCAGGAACTGGGGGAGACATGACTGACTCCTCTCCTATCTGGGATTCCTCCGGAGGATCCTGCATTGCTAAGCCTACTGCTGCCACTGCTGCTGTTGCTGCTGGGAGTTGTTAATCATCCCAGAGAGGAAGTAGGAACACCACTACTTCTTTTACTAAGCAACTGACCCTCCAACTGTCCTTAGCGATTAGGTTGAAGTACGACAGCAGTCATTCTGAAGCAAAGTGGATAACTGAGGTGTTGACTGCTATGTTGGTGTTAGACGTGCATCTATTATCCGCCATTAGTGCAGTGGGATCTAGACAATTGATGGAGGTAGTGTGTCCCTGGTACCAAATCCCATCTAGATTCCACTTCACTAGGCAGACGATACCGAGAATGTACAGAGAGGTCAGAAAAAGTGTCCTCAGTGTCCTAAAAATGTGGTTGTACCCAATGTCCACTTATCCACAGACATGTGTACAAGCAGAACAGGGCACACTAAAGACTATATGACTGTGACAGCCCACTGTGTAGATGTATCACCTTACGCAGCAACAACAGCAGCATCACCAGTAGCAGCATCTCAGAAATGCCAGCTCATTCCAAGGCAGGCTATGTGTGTATCACCGGTTTCAGTAAGAGGCACACCACTGACAAATTCTTAGAGAAACTGAGGGAAATCATCGCCCAATGGCTTACCCCACTTAGACTCTCCTGGGGATTTGTGATATCTGACAACACATCTGGGCAAATTCCGGCACATCCCATGTTTTGCTCACACAATAAATTTGGTGGTGCAGAATTTTCTGAAACACAACAAGGACATGCAGGAGACACTTTGGGTGTCCCGAAAAATTTCTGGCCACTTTCACTATTCAGCGACTGCATGCCAAAGACTGAAGCACGAGCAAACAGTCTTAAACCTGCCCTGCCATCACCTGAAGCATGGGGTTGTGATGCATTGGAACTCAATCCTCTATATGCTTCAGAGGATGGAGGAGCAGCAAAAGGCCATTCAAGCCTATACATCCACCTATGACATAGGCAATGGAGGGGGTATGCACCTGACTCAAGTACATTGGAGAAAGATTTCCATGTTGTGCAAGGTTCTCCAGCCCTTCAAACTTGCCACACATGAAGTCAGTTCAGACACTGCCAGCTTGAGTCAAGTCATTCCCCTCATCAGGCTTTTGCAAAAGCAGCTGGAGAAAGTTAAGGATGGAGCAATAACACTCGGCATGTGGGACTTGTGAATGAAGCCCTTCATTCGCTTTGCCAGGATTTGAGGGTAGTCAATCTGTTGAAATCAGACCAATACATTTTGGCCACCATCCTCGATCCTAAGTTTAAAGCCTACGTGGTGTCTCTCTTTCTGGCTGACACAAGCCTGCAGATGTGCAATGACCTGCTGGTGAAAGCACTTTCAGCTGAAGCGGAAAATGATATGTCAACATCTCCTTCTTCATTTCCTCCTGCAACTGGGACTTGCAGGAAACAACTTAGGTATCCTAAGCAACCCGCTGTTGGTGATGCAGGGCAGGCAGGACCAAGTTTGGACATCTGGTCCGGACTGAAGGACGTGGCAACAATTTCTGACATGTCTACTGTCACTGCATATGATACTGTCACCATTGACAGACTGGTGGAGGATTATATCGGTGACAGCATCCAAGTTGGCATGTCAGACAGTCCGTACCTGTACTCGCAGGAAAAAGAGGCAAGTTGGAGGCCCCTGTACAAACTGACTCTATTTTACCTAAGTTGCCCCCTCTCTAGTGTGTACTCCGAAAGAGTGTTTAGTGCAGCCGGGAACCTTGTCAGCAAAAGGCGTAGGAGGTTGCTTCCACAAAATGTGGAGAAGATGATGTTCATCAAAATGAATGATCAATTCTGCCAGGGAGACAAGCCTCCAGAAAGTACAGAGGGAACTGTGGTGGTGGATTCCAGTGGTTGATGAATTAATACTCTGTGATAATGAGGATGTACACAACACTGAAGAGGGTGAGGAATCGGTGGATGAGGAGGATGAGGATGACAACATGCCTCAGTAGAGCCAGTTTCTGCAGGGACAGATTAATTGCCAGCTTGATTTGTGGGGGCCCAAATGAACCAATCATTTCAGCCACAGTTGTGTGGCAGACCCTGGCACTGAAATTATTTGTTTGTTAAAGTGTGCATGTCCTGTTTATACAACATAAGGGTGGGTGGGAGGGCCCATGGACAATTCCATCTTGCACCTCTTTGTTTTCTTTGCATCATGTACTGTTTGGGGCCTAGTTTTTTAAATGGCCATCCTGTCTGCTATTGCAGTGTCACTCCTAGATGGGCCACGTGTTTGTGCCGCCCACTTTTGTTGCTTAGCATAGTCTTCCAGCTACCTCGGTGCAACCTTTTGGCCTAAAAACAATATTGTGAGGTGTTCATAATAGACTGGAAATGAGTGGAAATTAATGTTATTTATGTTAATAATGGCATAGGAACAGAAAAACCCACAAATTCTGTGATTTTAGCTGTTTTTATGCTTTTTTCCAAAAAAATACAGATCCAAAACACAAAACCCTGAACCCAAAGCACGGAAGGGTGGTTTTGGCAAAACCAATCCAGATCCAAAACCAAAACACAAAACACGAAAAGTGGCCAGTGCACACCCCTAGTTTTCTCAACACACACTTCTTGAAAAATGCGATTTAGGTTAAATTAGAAAAGACTGCAATATATTTTTTTAGACAACAGGAAAAAATTATTATTGTTTTGTAAAACTTTTTAAGCAGTAAAAGAGGTCTTATCTTTTGCAGTTGCAGCTCAGACACGGCATTTTTTGGACAAATATGGGTATATTTGCTAAAGGTAATTTTTTTGTTGATTTAAAAACTGGCTGTAACCAACCAAAATTGAAAGTGTTTGACCATTTAAATTGCATATTTACTGACAGTCGGTTTAGACTTGGATTTAACAACTGACTGTGATTCTGGTCAATTTTTAGTGGTAATATATTTGCCAGTTTTGGATATCCACTTCAAAAATGACCTGCCAGGGCCAAGACTCTGAGGGTGAGATGCCATCTGGAAAAACTAAATTAGGTTGCAATGTGCACTTTAGCTTTGATGAGAAATGTGCCATGGTCAATTTTCTAGTATCAAATTATAAGGATCTTTTTAGAAGGCTGGCACAACGCACCTCATCCAGGCACAAACATGCCATGTGGCAGGCAGCTGTGGATACAGTCAATGCTGTGGGCCACCTCGAGCGCTATTTCAATGTGAAGTGGTTTTTGGACATACTGTATGCAAAAGGGTACTAGCAAAAATGTCCTAGGAGAGGAGTCTTGCCATGGCACAAAAGCTGGTGGACTTCTCAGAATATGAGGAGCAAGTGAAGTCCGTGATGCAGCAGGAATTGGTTATAAGAGTCAATGTGCATGACACAGATGCCCCCGAATGTTCTGCACAGCCTGATGTGTATTTTGTTAATGGCTACATATACTGCTACAAACCTATGTTACACGTACATTTCATTAGTCTACATCCCAAACATTTTTAAATGTGTTTATATTGCATATAATTTGGATGGTAGTCACACAGTATGATAAAAAAAGTCATATGACTAAAGAAAATCCTATTTGTTTACAGCTCTGCATAGAATACAACATGATGCAAGATGATGAAATTACCATGATGATGAAAGGCCAGGTAAGAAATGTTCAAAACATTTTATTGTGATATCAGCAAAATTAAATTGATGTGCAATTGTTTTTTTAAAAAACACAAAATTATGCTCATCAAGGGTATCATCATCTGGTAAGGGGCTTGGATCCTTTATAAAGGTGCAAAAAATATAAACACAAAAAATACATAAATAAATAAATAAATAACAGTCTCAAACAATGAAAAGTGTGCAGATTACTAATTCTATTCTATGTTATATAGGCTGGAGCCTGCTATACTATATTGTTAAACTGGACAACCATCTGCTTTACACAACTGAAGTACAGAACATGCTGAATGTAACAACGAACTGTACTGATTATTTATTATTTCAATTTTGAATTACAGTACTTGACTTTTACAAAAAGAAAACCATTAACTCACATTTAATTACATTTTCTCTGTTGTTAGATATAGTACTATCATTCATTTAAGAGTGCACCAAAAATAAGAACAACACACCTGATGGCTAAGAGGAGATGGCCAGTCAATATCTGCCTAAACTTTCAAACAAAGCCAAAGAGCAGAAAGCCAAAGAAGACATGACATTTTGGATGCAATATCAGTATTTGAGCAGACAAAGGTTGATTTTCTAAACACATAAACACAACAAATCAGCAGCCAAAACAAACATTTGAAATGTGTTACACAACATTACATAGTGGGGATGTTACTTTTGTGCACTTGGCTACAACCATCAAGGCCCAGACATAAGCCATCAATAGACTGCATGAATCCCAAACAAATGGTTTTTTGAGATGTCAAGAAATATTAGTCAGATAATTTGCTCAAAGCCAAGACAGATTAACCTCAGATATAGTTAGATCACAAAAAACACTTGGACTACACTTGGAGAAAGGATTTTGATCCAAAATGCGTCAGTGTTCCCTATAGGTGACCCTCTATTACCACGCTGGACTAAATTGTGGACTGCATGTTTGTTTTATCCTAAGGACTCTGTATGGATAAGAGCTATGCAAGTATATGATAAAAAAATATTCATCGTGGATATAGGAGTGTGTCCCTATAGGAAAAAGGAAACAAATCTAAATTTTTATTGATATTTGTATGTTTTTACATATGATTTGTGGTGTATGTTACACTGAATAAATTTTATATCTTTCTTGTATTTTGTGGAATACCTATTTCTCTTTTTGTACTTGACTGAGTAAGATATCTACCAGTGAGAATTACAATAGACATGGGAGAAAGAGCCATCAGCATTGGGCTTTAAAAAGAAGACTATTGAGTCATTGAAGGGCTGATCATTACCGCTAAAAGATACCTTTATGTGAACATCTAATACTTACCTTGGTAAGTGTGTTTGAGGGATCTCGTTGACTGTGAATTGGCATAGAGATCGTAAAAACTTAACATTCCATTGTCTTTATTCTCTTCCATGTATTGTGTAAATGGTGAGGAAGATACCGCTTAGTGTGGACAGAAGATTTCTAACATATTTCACCACATATAAGTTGATGTTCATAAGAGCAACAGTGTGTTTTGGCTGAGATTCAGATTTTGTTGGTTTTGAATTTCTTGAAAACTGTTAAAAACCACTAAAATAATGTATTTTGGACTTATTTTATTCCAACAGTATTATTAGTACCAATTTTGATCACCTTACAGCTCACAATATTGTTCACCAATATCGGCCAAAAGCTGCAGCGAGCTAGCCAGATAAACAAACTATTCTTGATTTGTTCAAATATATGTGAAAAAAATAAAGAATAATATAGTGTGATAATGTATAAATATCTTGTTTCTCATAAGAAACGGATCTGCACTCACCCTTCACAAGTGAGTATTAGATATTGGACACAATTTTCACCATGGTCGCGGAATGCAACATAGATCTCATCAATGTTATTGGTAGTTCACTCCAGACTGGCACATATTTAGTGGGGTAAACAAATATAACACACACAGGACATACAAGCATGCTTGCCATACATACCAGCTGATATCTGCTGTCCAGGGCTGCCCCACCACTCCCGCAGCTGAAGCGCTGTAAGATCGGGCACACAGATTCCTGGTCCAGGACAATCAGTGCTGCACACTATTTACTCACTGCAAGTATTCTATGAGCAGCCGTATATGCAGGTACTATACTTTTAATTTGAATACAGCCTGGCATCAGAGTCTGTCCACTGGGTAATATTTCAGTGGAGAATCATACTAATTAATCTTATGAATTGCTGTGATTTTATACTATTTAAGTGATATCCTATTACTACTGATCCAGCATATACATTGCTCTGTGGAGAATATCTATGGAGATCTGACTGGTTTTCTTCTGGTGAGCAGTGTTCATTATGAGTGCATAAGCCATACACCTAATAGGATTCAATGGGGTAGGTGTTTTATAGCGGCACTTAACGTATCACTATAACGCTTCCCACTTTGCCTCTTTACAGAGGCAAATCAGGAAGCACTACCGATGTGTGAACATCTCATCAGCAGGAGAGGGGGAGCATTAACTCCCCCGTCTGGTGCTACCCGCTAGAGACCACAGTGTAATAGCATCCATGTCATTTACCGCAAAACCCCCAATTATACATCAGGTAGAAGCGGTATCAGTGCACATAACGTGCGCTGATACCGCTTCTGAGCTTCTTACATCTCCCCCATTGTATTTACATAGGTTTGTGCATTTGTTACTAACTTATTAGCCATTATTGGCAGCAGTATTGGGAATGTACTACTGATATTAATAATCTTATATTGTATGTGTTTTTGAAATCAATGTTTTTTTTATATATAGTCAGAAGAAGCCTGTATTTAATTGGTCTATCAAGCACCATCACTTAAAATACATTTTCCTCACCATTGCAGCTGTTTTTTTCTTTCTTCCTTTCATTATAGTAAAAAGCAAGTATACAGTAACATGCCTCCATAGTGCAGATCAGTGTACCCAATACAAGGTCCTACAAAATTATGTAGTTTACTCACCTTGAAAGAGGTGTAATGAAAGCCTTGGACATTTATTTCTGTAAACCCGATGTCCATCAGTATTATAGGAATAGATAGAAAATTAGTGGATCCCAAAATCAGTTCTAGGATCCACAATTAAATAGTCTTAAAAATTGTAAGTTGCCAAATAAGTTTTATTTATTCTTCCATTATGGTGTGGTCAAATTACACCAAATAAAAATAGAATTTCACAAAGAATAAAATTATTTTTATACATAGAAGAAAGAAAATATATTTTTTTTAAATACAATTAATTTCAAAATGAAAAACTAAGTAAAAAATAAAAATGTTAAGTTTAAAAATGAATGAGTGAGAGAACCAATAAATGCATTCCTAGCAATGTGTTTCACAGAGCCAACATCTGCTTCCTCAGGTTCTACAAGTCCAGCATACTTAGCAGAATTACTTTGATTCATCTCCTCCCTCAGCTTCTCTAGCTGCTTTTCTGGTAGTTTAATTAAGGGAATCATGTCACTGAGGCTGGCAGTGTCTAAATCCACTTAATTGGTTATAATTTCAAATGGTTTCAGCAGCTTCCATAAAACCAAGAGTATTTTCCACTGTGCTGGACTACAGTAACATGTCCCCCCTTTCTCTATCTGATCTGAAATGTATACTTGGATGGCCTGTTGCTGTACTTCCAGTTGCAGAAGCATATAAAGGATAGAATTTCACCTAGTTACTACCTCTTTTTTGAGTTGGTTAGATTCACTGGCGAGACTTACCTTGAGAAAGACCTGTGGAGGGTCTTAACACATGGGTGCCATGTAGAAGCCCTGGTAGTGACTGCTTGCTGATGATTCAGCGGAGGTACATTGGAGCCATGATAGAGGAGTAGCCTATGACTGTAGCTGGATGACATACATGTGCAGGTTCTTTAAAGAACTGTCTGTTGCCAGTTCTTACCATCAGCTGATAATTTTATGATATTCAGCCACTCAGGGATATCCTAATACAATGAATGTTTACTGCTTATATTTAATTTGTCAGGAAATTTTTAAATTTGTATGTTTTTATGTGTCTTGAGAGATGTCTGTGTAAAATTTGTAAATATTAAAACTGTATTACGCTATATATACTCTCTCTTCTATTTTGGGATTTTCTCTTACAAGTATTGGATGGAAAATTCTTCTTTGCAGACCATACAATTGTAGGATTGGGAGACTCTGTGGTAATTACATATGGAAAGTACAATTTGGTCTCTACATGGTTTAACCACTAGCCTGGCATGGTCGCATCAGATGCAACCACACCAGGCTGGGTTTTTCTTCACATGGTCGCATCTGAAGAAACCAGTCAGAAATTCCCACTAGGTGGCTGTGGGAAGCTAATCTAGCTAATTATCCCACAGTGGCCTATATCAGAGGGACCTCCCAGTCCCTTTGCACCTGCAGCTCCCTCTACATTGTGTCCCAATCACTGCTGGCCACAGTGATTGGGACCAGGAAGCACCCCCTTCCCAGCATGGCACCTTCATAGAAATCAGCAGCCGCAGCTCCTGCAAGCCAGCCATGACTGCTGCGGTGTCCTGCTGCCAGCACTGGCACCACCTCTGGTGTTCCTGTCACAATATATATATATATATATATATATGCAGTGTGTGTGTATATATATATATATATATATATAACCATGTAGTTGGGAACCCAAGGAAGATGGGTTTTCATGCCAGGGAGCCTTCCTTAGAAAACATTACACATAGCAGTAATCCACCAGAGGGATGATCAGGTGGCACTCCCACAGAATTTCAAAAAGTAAAGATGGTGCTTTATTTATTAAGCCAACATTCCAATACCTTATCAGACTTTTCATTAGGGTATGCAAAAAATAAATACATAACAGTGCTTACCTTAAATAAGGTGCAGGTACCAATGACCCCATTCGGTGCTTTCTGACTGCAGATTATATATATATATATATATATATATAGAAAAAATCGTATCCTCCAATAAATGTTGGATGAAGGCACTCACTTAAAAGAATTTTTCATTTTATTGAGACATGATGGATGAAAATTCAATTTAAATGTCAGTCACCACTCCATACGTGTCGACGTTTCGATCTGTTAATAGATCTTTATCAAGACAGGTGTCTGTAACACTACATCACATATAAACATCTAGAAAAAAAACAGAGACAAAAAACAAATCACTATCATAAGACAAAGTCTATCTGGCCCCATTCTATTTAAACTCCCCCAGTGAACACATATTACCAACATACCATGAGACATGTGAACTCAATAATCCTAGCAACAGGATAATCACTGAAAATCGATCTCTATAGAAAACAGCAAAAGATCATTAGGCTTCAATATTTTAATATAGACTGGAATACACATTAATAATGTCCCCAGTGTCTACTAAATGAAACAATCTAGTCAAGAAAAACAACATGGAAAGATCTTAAACTGATGGATCATCACACTAACCTTAATAACAAATATTAAAGAATTATGGTATAGAGACAATAGGGGGAACATGTACCCACATCTATATTGACCCCTTATGTATATTTTAAAAAATACATTCCAATGGATAACTAGTTTCACAAATCTTCTAAATGTTAAATCAACATACTGAGACAAGTACACATATAAATACACAGAGTGTCCCATACCTAGGAAAAAATCCCTGTATCAACATGTTTCAGGTAAATCATAAGGCCCGCATGTATCATGTTGCAAAGTGATGACGATCACCTGAAAGACCATATTAAATTACATAAAACTAACATAGGAACACATGCATTTAGATATACTGCCTCACTAACTATAGACAATGGGATCAGTAATACATGTAAACGGCTGCCCATAGCCTGTGGCTAACCAGCATATAACCAATTAATGGACAGATAACTAGACAGTTACCTCTAAGAACGCTGTTCCAATCATACAGACTGCCAACGCAGCACTGCCCAATCATGCTGAACGCCAAGAGACCAGTGCCCAGTTGTTCTCCACACCCCCTAAATACTTCCAAAACACGCGCTCAAATGAGCAACGTCATCAACCTGCGACGCATGAATCACTCAGGTGCAGATGTATTGTATTAGATGGCTGGATACATGCGGCGGCCATCTTTGAGGCTCGATTCACCGCATGATAAGGGCAAACTTGCCCACACTCCAGATACTATCCACCAAAGATAGAAAAATACAGGGGAAACAACGGCAGCTATCTACAAAGGTAAATATTCCATTAGTAAAAGGAGCACCATATGCCCATAATAGCCAAACAGCCCTATAATAGAAAATAAAGGAAATATATCAACCGTCTTAGGAAATAATATAAAGGGCATATTTGCCCATACTTCTAGAACAGGTCTAACTATAGGTGGATACCATTCATAATAGAACAGGACCAGATAGAAAGTGAACCAGAAAACCCACAGTATACCCAATATTGTTCTTACTAAAGATAGTAATAAAGTATAACCCATAATACAAATGCAAATTACCAAATAATGTCACCTAAATGAATATTAAAAAATATGATAAAATACAATTAAATATCAAGATAAATATAGAATATACAAACATTGAATAAAAATAAAATAGGAGAAAAAAAATATCCAAAAAAGAAAAAAGAAAAGAGAAAAATACCCATTACTACCATGCATATAAAAAAAACTAAACACAAATGGACAACACCAAAAGAAATATTTTAAATGATATCTACTTGAGCAGAAGTTCAAATACCACTATAGAAAAAAATGAATAGATAAAATAAAATACCAAAGTGTATCAGAATAAGGAGAAAACCAGTGCTCATAGTATGATAATATAGACAGGACAGACCATAATCCAAATTATCGATCTAAATGAACATCCCAAGTGGATTGTTCTCATTAAGGCCACGTGGTGCTACCGTGTCAAGAGTAAATATCCAATAACACTCTTTTTTCTTTAACAGCGTCAATCTGTCTCCACCCAATTGAGGAGGTGGAATCCAATCTATAAGTTTACATTTCAAACTGGCCAAAGGATGTGCTTTCTCAAGAAAATGTCTGGCAACCGGTTTGTCCATGTCTTTTTTCTGGAATGCTGCCCTTATTGATGCCCAGTGATTAGCCATACGATCACGGAATCTCCTTGATGTTAGTCCAACATAATATAATCCAGAGGGACAAATCAGAATATATATAAGATGATCAAGACTACAATGTAGTCGATATCGGATTTTTATTTTTTGTCCCGTATGCGGGTGAGGGAAGGTAGGACCCGTAACCATAGCACTACACGAAATGCAATTGCCACACGAATATGAACCTGGTTTTTTTGTCATTAAATACAAAGTGGTAACTCCATCTTTGGGAAAAAATGTTGGTCTCATTAGAAGTGCTTTCAAATTGGGCCCTTTCTGATACGCCATCATTGGTGGATCTAAATTTTTAAATGGTAGAAGAGGGTCAGATTGAAGAATTGGCCAATATTTTTGTAAGGATTTATTCATGATAGATGAATTTTGATCAAATTTACTCATAAAAATCATCCTATTGGCTCCCTTCGATTGGACTATGGATTCGTCTCTTAAAAAAAATTTTTGTGCTTTCGTGAGACATCTGGACAAAGTGCCTTGTGCGTATCCCCAATCTTTAAATTTCATAGTCATTTCCGTCAACTGTTTTTCTCTTTCATCAACATTGGAATTTATCCTCATGACACGCAGAAATTGCGAAATAGGCAAATTTTCATTAAGTGCAGGGGGATGATGACTTGTCGGAAGTAACATAAGATTCCTATCCGTGGGTTTCCTATATAAAGTAGTGGCCAGACGTCCTTCTTGAACACTAATGGATACATCCAAAAAGTTCACAGTTGTAGAATCGACTTGAAATGTGAAATGAATAGGGGTATTTAATGCATTAAGGGCAGAGACCATAGCTTCAAAGGATGCACTTGTTCCACGCCATAGGAGAAAAACATCATCGATGAATCGACAATAAAATGCTATTTTGACCACCCAAAATGTTCTATAATCTATACACTCCAAAAAATCCACAAGTCATCCATTTGTCCACCCGGAAGACCCATAGTATCTGCCATAGGTTCTGTTTTACAACCGCTTGCCATTTTTGTTGATCATATATTACAACCTCTGGTGCTCAGTAGTGCTAGTTACATTCGCGACACTGGTGATTTTCTGCAGAAGATTAGGAAATTAGCTAATATAAACAGTGATATGGTTCTGGCAACAATGGACGTCAATTCACTATATACCGTTATCCCACATGGAGAAGGTTTGGAGGTTCTAGGGAAGGCCCTAAGGAAGGGATTAGGTGATGTTGCGCCTATCTAGTGTATCCTGGAGCTGGCATCATTCGTGTTGAAGCAAAATCATTTCAGGTACAAGGATACGTACTATATGCAGCTCACGGGAACAGCGATGGGCTCCAGTTTGGCGCCCTCCTACGCTAATCTCTACATGACACACTATGAGGAACAATACATTTACCCTCAATTTGGTTCTCAAATAGCATTTTATTGTCGATTCATCGATGATGTTTTTCTCCTATGGCATAGAACAAGTGCATCCTTTCAAGCTATGGTCTCTGCCCTTAACGTATTAAATAACCCTATTCGTTTCACATTTCAAGTCGATTCTACAACTGTGAACTTTTTGGATGTATCCATTAGTGTTCAAGAAGGACGTCTGGCCACTACTTTATATAGGAAACCCACGGATAGGAATCTTATGTTACTTCCGACAAGTCATCATCCCCCTGCACTTAAAGAAAATTTGCCGATTTCGCAATTTCTGCGTGTCATGAGGATAAATTCCAACGTTGATGAAAGAGAAAAACAGTTGACAGAAATGTCTATGAAATTTAAAGATAGGGGATACGCACAATGCCCTTTGTCCAGATGTCTCACGAAAGCACAAAATTTTTTTTTAAGAGACGAATCCATAGTCCAATAGAAGGGAGCCAATAGGATGATTTTTACGAGTAAATTTGATCAAAATTCATCTATCATGAATAAATCCTTAAAAAAAATTTTTGGCCAATTCTTCAATCTGACCCTCTTCTACCGTTTAAAAATTTAGATCCACCAATGATGGCGTATCAGAAAGGGCCCAATTTGAAAGCTCTTCTAATGAGACCAACACTTTTTCCCAAAGATGGAGTTACCACTTTGGATTTAATGACAAAAAAACCAGGTTCATATTCGTGTGGCAATTGCATTTCGTGTAGTGCTATGGTTAAGGGTCCTACCTTCCCTCAAACGCATACGGGACAAAAAATAAAAATCCGATATCGACTACATTGTAGTCTTGACCATCTTATATATATTCTGATCAATAAGGGCAGCATTCCAGACAAAAGACATGGACAAACCGGTTGCCAGACATTTTCTTGAGAAAGCACATCCTTTGGCCAGTTTGAAATGTAAACTTATAGATTGGATTCCACCTCCTCAATTGGGTGGAGACAGATTGACGCTGTTAAAGAAAAAAGAGTGTTATTGGATATTTACTCTTGACACGGTAGCACCACGTGGCCTTAATGAGAACAATCCACTTGGGGTGTTCATTTAGATCGATAATTTGGATTATGGTCTGTCCTGTCTATATTATCATACTATGAGCACTGGTTTTCTCCTTATTCTGATACACTTTGGTATTTTATTTATCTATTCATTTGTTTCTATAGTGGTATTTGAACTTCTGCTCTAGTAGATATCATTTAAAATATTTCTTTTGGTGTTGTCCATTTGTGTTTAGTTTTTTTATATGCATGGTAGTAATGGGTATTTTTCTCTTTTCTTTTTTCTTTTTTGGATATTTCTTTTATCCTATTTAATTTTATTCAATGTTTGTATATTCTATATTTATCTTGATATTTAATTGTATTTTATCATATTTTTTTAATATTCATTTAGGTGACATTATTTGGTAATTTGCATTTGTATTATGGGTTATACTTTATTACTATCTTTAGTAAGAACAATATTGGGTATACTGTGGGTTTTCTGTCTAGTCCTGTTCTATTATGAATGGTATCCACCTATAGTTAGACCTGTTCTAGAAGTATGGGCAAATATGCCCTTTATATTATTTCCTAAGATGGTTGATATATTTCCTTTATTTTCTATTATAGGGCTGTTTGGCTATTATGGGCATAAGGTGCTCCTTTTACTAATGGAATATTTACCTTTGTAGATAGCTGCCATTGTTTCCCCTGTATTTTTCTATCTTCGGTGGATAGTATCTGGAGTGTGGGCAAGTTTGCCCTTATCATGCGGTGAATCAGGCCTCAAAGATGGCCGCCGCATGTATCCATCCATCTGATACAATACATCTGCGTCTGAGTAATTCAAGCGTCGCAGGTTGATGACGTTGCTCATTTGAGCGCGTGTTTTGGAAGTATTTAAGGGGTGTGGAGAACAACTTGGCACTGGTCTCTTGGCATTCAGCATGATTGGGCAGTGTCACCTGCATTGGCAGTCTGTATGATTGGAACAGCGTTCTTAGAGGTAACTGTCTAGTTATCTGTCCATTAATTGGTTATATGCTGGTTAGCCACAGGCTATGGGCAGCAGTTTACATGTATTACTGATTCCATTGTCTATAGTTAGTGAGGCAGTATATCTAAATGCATGTGTTCCTATGTTGGTTTTATGTAATTTAATATGGTCTTTCAGGTGATCGTCATCACTGTGCAACGTGATACATGCGGGCATTATGATTTACCTGAAACATGTTGATACAGGGATTTTTTCCTAGGTATGGGACACTCTGTGTATTTATATGTGTTGATTTAACATTTAGAAGATTTGTGAAACTAGTTATCCATTGGAATGTATTTTTTAAAATATACATAAGGGGTCAATATAGATATGGGTACATGTTCCCCCTATTGTCTCTATACCTTAATTCTTTAATATTTGTTATTAAGGTTAGTGTGATGATCCATCAGTTTAAGATCTTTCCATGTTGTTTTTCTTGACTAGATTGTTTCATTCAGTAGACACTGGGGACATTATTAATGTGTATTCCAGTCTATATTAAAATATTGAAGCCTAATGATCTTTTGCTGTTTTCTATAGAGATCGATTTTCAGTGATTATCCTGTTGCTAGGATTATTGAGTTCACATGTCTCATGGTATGTTGGTAATATGTGTTCACTGGGGGAGTTTAAATAGAATGGGGCCAGATAGACTTTGTCTTATGATAGTGATTTGTTTTTTGTCTCTGTTTTTTTTCTAGATGTTTATATGTGATGTAGTGTTACAGACACCTGTCTTGATAAAGATCTTTTAACAGATCGAAACGTCGACACGTATGGAGTGGTGTCTGACATTTAAATTGAATTTTCATCCATCATGTCTCAATAAAATGAAAAATTCATTTAAGTGAGTGCCTTCATCCAACATTTATTGGAGGATATGATTTTTTCTATATTTATGGACTTTCCGTCTTGAAGTGCACCCTGGACAAAAGTTGTAATAAAGGTGTGAGTGCAGAGTTTTCTTAGATTATATATATATATATATATATATATACACACACACACACTAGGGATGGCCAATGATGATCGATGATTTGCAATCCATCAATGTTCTATGACCAAAATCAAGTGGTTTTGCCATCGCTGACAGGCACCGATGATGCACATCATTGGCAACCTCCAACCAATGTTAAGGAAACATCGGTGGCTGTGGTCTCAAATAATAATTTTTTTATCGATGGCTGCCCCATTGACCATCGATGGTACACCTGTCATAAGCTATCATTACAGTGTACCATAAAAATTGCTATTTATATAGTATACTATGTTTAAAAATAAATTATAAAATTGTATAGAATAAGTTTTAAAAATATGTTCTTGACCTAATTCTGCTGGTAGGAGATGCTGGACTTCTTAGTTTTATACTTTTGTTGGGGTATTTCAATAAGTAAGTTGAATGAATTTGCTGCAACAGGAAGGAGGTGCCTTTATGGTTAACGTCCCTACATCTACTTACTTTGGCACCACAAATTGTGCAGATGCCTTGAAAAATTTTGTCTGGATTTGGGAAAAAATGATTACACACAAGAGGAGGAGCTTTTTATCCTATGCCCAGGGATGACAATGTTCTTTTTGTCATCATTACTAGCAAGAACTGCTAGTAATGATGACATTACTAGCAGTTCTTGGTGGATAACTTACTTTGACACAAACAGCATCCTCCTCCTGAGCTTTATTAACTTCTTCTTGTCCAACACATTCATAAGCAACAATGTGGAGTTGTGGACACCCTTAGACTCTATGCAGGGATTTGTGAAGATTGCGAATACACAGTTTGTACTTTAGCTCTAGTGTTTTATTATGTGAGGTTGCAAAAGATACCTTACTATATTTGGCTTTCACAGGCCTTTTATTGCATGAAACACCAGTAGCAGAACCAAAACTCACAAATAAAGGCCACAATTTGAGCCTTTCCTTGACACTACATGTGGTGTATGGCATGTTGCCAATTTTACATCTTTTGGCAATAAATGATCTTTAATATTTAGAGTTAATGTTTTCTTAACATAGATTTGAGGTGCCCTTTTGTACACCTTCTTTCCCCTTCAACACCTTTTATCAGATGTTGAAGTACTACTGGCAGCAGCTCTACTGACTGGCAGCAGCTGCAGCTCTAGAACTGGGTTGCTCTTGCTCTTCTATAGACTGATCTATTATTGTTTTTTTTTTTTTAAATAGATAGGAGTAAGGCTACTATTGTTGAACTTAACTGCCACAACACCAAGTAAATGTACAATGACATAGGGAAAGGAGGGATGACTGTCACATTTCTATTAGAGATGAGTAGGTTCAGATCCCAGAGATCCGAACCCACCCAAATTTTGCAGATCTGAGTTGGATCCAAGCCGTCTCGGGATTTCCCGCCTGACTCGGATCTCAAACCGTCATCATCCCGTTGTTGGATTTTTGCGGGTTTTGGATTGTATAAAAGATTCTGCGTTCGCCGCCATTTTCATTCTGGCTGTGGAGAGTGAAGAGGAAGCAGGGGAAGGGCTGTGCTCTTGTTGTCCATAGCAGCTGTGCTGTTGCTGACTTGCTGTGCATAGGGGCTGGCTGCTGTTGTCACTTGTCATAGGGGCTGGATGTTGCCCATAGGGGCTGGCTTTCTGTTGTCTAGGCCTGTGCTGTGCTGTTGTCCATAAGGGCTGTGTTGTTGACCACTGTATACTCTATAGGAGCTGTGCTGCAGACAGAAGAGGGGGGCTTCAGTGGCTCCTGTGTCACTGCAGTCCAAAAAGGGGTGCTGCTGTGTTGTCCACGGGGTGCCCTGTCCATCAGGGGTGCTCTCCCCCAAGTGTTAAAAACCCCAAAATTATTAATCAAAGTGTTTTTTTCCTCTGTGTGCACTTATCAACATCATAGCTGCACAGGGGTGCTGCCTGTGTCATTTAACAAGGGGCTGCTACCTTATTCAGGGGTGCTCTCCCCCCAGTGTAAACATATATTTTTTTGTTTGTGGTTGTGTGCGTTAGCCGCAAGTTAGCTGCGCTATAATTGCTTGGTGACACTGTAGTGAGTACGGAGGACAGTCACATAACTGGAGAGCAGAAACCACACACCAGTCTTGTAGCTGCCAGCAGCAGTCATGAAGATGATAGAAGGCCGTCAACGTCATCTATGAAGGCCGATGCCCCAGAACTTTAGTCAGGCCATGTAAAATCAACTTTTACCCTTTTGAAGACAAAAAAATCTAAAGCTAAGTCAGCTTTAGAGAAACAAAAAATTGGCAATGTGCCATTCACTACACGAAGTGGCAAGAAAAGGATAAGGCCTTGGCCTTTATTTGTGACTGGTGGTCTAGTTATGATGATTTAAGCCCTTCTGCTTGTAGGAGAGGTATAAAATATATTAAAATTGTTAAGATGACTCAGACTCCTGAACCCACTGTGTGCTCCGAAAAGTCACAGATCCCCGAGGAGAGTCCAAGTGTGTCCGCAGTTGCCATGTGTGAACCTTGACCTTTGTAATAATGTACTTGAAGAGGATTCACCATCCACCATTTGTGTGCCCTCTGCAAATGAGGGGATGAGCAGCACAAGTCATCATGTTGATGTAGAAATTGAGGATGCTTATGTGGAATTGCACCAGGAGGATGAGGAGGATAGTTATGTAGTTGGTGATAACAACAAGGATGATGAGAATGTTGATGCTGAGGCTGTTTGTGTAAAAACTGTAAATCAGGCAACAGTTGTTGCCCATGGTGGTATAAATTCCATTGTTGGCATGCCTGGGCAGGGGACCAAAATATCCACTTTTCATGTGTAGAATTATTTCCACCCAAATCTGGACAACCTGTGCCAAGCCATTTGTAACCGTTGCCACGTAACAGTGATTAGAGGTAAGGACCTTAACCATCTTGGAACCTCCTCCATGTTAAGTCACTTGCAGCACATTCATCAAATCGAAAAGGTTATTTCAAATTCAGAAACTTTTGATAAAAAAACATAACAACAATAATTCCAGTGTCACCTAGCTGCTCCCTTCTATCTGGATCCAAGCACCTGCAATCTCCGCCACCAACACCTGCATCATCATCAACATCCTCATTCATGATTGAAAGTAGCCCTGCATCCAGCTTTATAAGGACTGAGGACCTCATTCAGAGTTGGTCGTAGCGGTCGTACGGGCTACGGCCGCAAAATCCGATCGTACGGCTGGTCGATCGTAAACAAAGTGACGCCCATTCATTAGCACTGCACCTCCTCTAGCTACCGACTGATCTGATCGAATGAACGAGACAGTCATAGTCAGGCGCTGTCAGTCACTGTATGCAAATTATGTTGTGATGGTTGCGGCCGTATGTGTTGTATTGATGGTCACATGTCATGTTTACATGGACTATCGAACAGCTTGTTATTAGCTTGTTGTCAATTATCTAATTAAGAGTGTTTAACTCTTGCTGTTCTTTTTATTCAGTTTTTTTTAATGTGTCAATAAACTTTATTGTTTTTTTTGTAGGTGTTTTCCCCGTTCTCTTTTTTTTTTCAAATTCCAAAACAAAGTAATGTTTACTATCTGGGAATGTACTGTTGCTAATTGTGTAAACTTTAAAAATGCATGTGCATTTTGCGTTAGGATCATTTGCACTCTTATGTTTGCAATTGCACACTGCGTGTTTTAACCAATCAAATCTGACCTTATTTTTTGGGTCACATGATTAAAGGATTGTCCAATAGTGTTTTTTTGTAGGAAACTGAGTAAATATTTTAGCCAATCATCTTTATTTTACCCCATATATATTTCATGTTTTCTGTAAAATCGGCCATTGCCATCATGAGAGCCACGGCCTTTACCCGTCGGGAATTGAGCATCCTGGTCAACATTTTGGACAGGCGGCTTACAAACACCCAGCCTCCCATTTCCAATCGCTTAAAGTGTGCGGCCTATGCGGAGGTGAGGAGAGCCCTTCGCCGTGCTGGATTTCGGCGCAATATAGCCCAACTAGAGAGGCGCTGGTCCGATTTGCGCCGCTGGTCGACAGTCCTTTTGGCTAATTTGTGGGCGCGATTACGCAGACATAAGTATGCGTTTGTATAAATGTTAAAATTATTGGACTGTTAAAAATGTCTGTTCCTTTTCCAATTCTTTTCTTAAATGTAAACCAACCCTCCTGTATGTTGTCCCTATTGTCCTGAATGTGTAAAGTGTACTTGTATTGTGTAGCCGAAAGTGAAAACTAAACTTAGATTTTTTAAATATCTTTAAATTTTAGAAACACAGCGGAGACAGAGAAAGGCCCGCAGATTTGGCTGCAATGCAGGTTCCAACCTGCAGCCCTCCCCCTCGCCTTCCCCATCCGCTCAACCCAGCCCTCCCTCCCCACCACCATACTCCCCCAGTAACCCTCCCTCCCTCTTCCAAAACTCCCCTAGTATTCCTCCCTCCCCTGCCCACTCATCCAAAATCACCACTCCCGTGCCCGAGTCCTCAACCCAAATATCCCCTCCCTTGGATTTTTTCAACTCCATTTCCCCTCCCACCATTCCACCAACTCCATATTTCTCCCCATCTGCATCTCCAGCACCATCTTCATCTCCAGCACCATCTCCATCGGGTGCTTTGTTACCACGATCTGATGGTATGTGTTTTTTAATATTTTTTTTTTTTTTTGGTTGAGTGTTGTTATCCATGTTTTTTTTTAATATTTTGGCTGTGTGTTTGTTTTCATTTTTACAGTATGGGTATCATAATCATTGTGCAGTAATCCTATTACTCAATATTTTGTGGTTATGTTTTGTGCCTGGGCCCTTTTTTTGGGGTGCCCATAAATGTATGTTTTTTGGGGTTTACAAAATGCTTTTTATTTGGTGTAAAAATTGATTACATTTTGATTTGTATTTTAGATTTAAATAAAACATGTCACAGAACTTGGGAAGGTGATAGGAACCAGACTAACCTTGTTAATGTTGTGTACACTGTGTTTTAAATTAACTAAGATGTAACTTCATTAGGAAAAGTGATGTTAGCCATAGCAAACAAATACATTGTAGTTTTGGATTATCAAGAACATTCTAGAGGTGAATACGTGCAATGTGTTTTAATGATATGGCCATCATGACTTAAGAATACACCTCCCAGTTGTTTATAAATCATCCTAGGGTATTTTTGGTTATGCCACATAGTTAGGGTTTCAAAGTGTTTTTACACCATAAAAGTTTCTACTTAATAATAATGTTGTGTGGAGTAAACTTTAGAACACACCCTAACATCTTTGTGTCTACCCACTGTTTGGGACATTGAATAATGTTTAATATTAAAATGTGGGTCATTTTTCAGATGGTTTTTAATCTATAAATACATTTTTCTGTCCACAGATCTAACCAACATACTTGTGGGAATTCGTGAGGAGCTAACTAGAACAAGTGGCCATTTATTGGAGGTCTACTGCTGCCTACAGCGGATTGTGGGGAGTCTGGAGCGTTTTTAGTTGTTTTCTTTCTATTTGTACATTTTAAAATTTGGATATTTCCAGTAAAGTTTTTGTTCAAAAAGCATTTGTCCTCTTTTTTTCTTACAAATTAAATGGTGTAATTCTGCATTTCAAATACTTTGAGAACAAAGCTGGGTGCCTTTCCATAGTGTAACTAATCCAAAAATGTTTATGTAAACCTTAAGAACATTTGTAGTAATGTTTTTTTATTTTTGGTTTGGGGTTGCCCTACATTATACACCTCAAAATGGGTTTCAAAATACATTTACACCAAACCATTTTTTTTGGTAAAACATTTATTAAAAAACAAACATGTTGCCAACATGCTTTTTATTGTAAAAAGCATTTAATCACAGAATCACACAAAAAATGGCCTCAGGGTTTTCAAAAATAAAATATCTTGCTTAGTCAGACATAAACAACAAAAGCAAAACTCAAACATAATATTTCTTTTTTTAACAGATAAAATAAAAAAAATAATCCAAATTAACTAAACATGTGGTGGAATATCTGGAAAAATTGTGTTAGTTGTCCAAAAACAGTACAGCGTATTGCCAATGGTTTCCATTAGTTTTTCAATTTCAGAAAGTGTTGTGATTTTTGTGCAAAAAAAAAAAAATAGGTTCACCTTAAAATACATTTGCTCTAACTGTAAAATTAAAAATAAAGTTAAAAATTATTACCTAAAAAATCTTGAAACCACAGAATCACATCTGGCCCCCCCCGACAGCATCACAACACCTTCCTCCGGGGGGGCATCCTCTGGTAAGGCATCTTCTGGCTGCATGGGTACTCGACTCCTTATTGCAATGTTGTGTAAAATCCCACACAGGACCACAATGCGAGAAACCATATCCGGCGAGTACATGAGTGCACCACCAGAGTGATGGAGACACCGGAACCGGCCCTTTAAAGGCCAATACAGCGCTCCACCACCTGCCTGGTGGCAGTAAACGCTGCATTATATTGAGTTTGTGGCCCTGGTGTGGGATTCAAATAAGGAGTCAGCAGCTAGGGCGTGCAAGGATATCCACTGTCACCCGATGGAAATGGGACATCAAAAGATCCATAAATTGTCAATGAAAACATGTTTACACTATTACTTCATACTGGATTTATACTTACCAAGAAGCTACGTGTCACCAGCTTGCAGTGTGCTTAATTTTGGCCAAATCCCTGAATGCTGGATCATGTATGCATCATGGCTGCAGCCAGGAAATTTGGCATTCAGGGAGAGGATCTGGAGGGAGGCATCACATAGCACCATTACATTTAGCAAATGGAAATGTTTACGGTTCCTATAGATTTGTTCCCTGCATGCAGGGGGCTGAAGTGCTATGTGAGTGCCATCCACTACCCCATGCCATGTGGAAAGCCTGCAATCTCAAAAAACTTCTGCTTTACCACATCAAGGGCTTCCGCATCCAAAGGCATACTAATAAAATGTGCTTTATGATTGAAGAATGCATCTAGCACACGCCTCAAGATCCGTGAAAATGAGGGCTGGGAGAGGCCACCCACCAGCCCCACAGTTTTTTGGAAGGACCCAGAGGTGCAGAAATGTAACACCGCCAAGAACTGTGTAAGTGGTGGGATTGCTGTAGGAATGTTAATCTGACTTTCTAGATCATTCTTTATTATTGAAAGAGTGTCTAGGATAATATTTGGAGGCAGGCGATATGTGGTTACAACCACATCATCAGGCATTCCAAAAAGGGTGACACATGTTCTATATATCTTGGCCCTTGCATGCCTCTTATGCCTACGCCCAGGAGGAGGCTGAGGAAGGTTGGTGGGGGGCAACATGGCAACTATTAGCTGGCCCACATCACTCTGTAAATTTAGAATTTTAAAAAAAAAGTGTTGTTGAGAAAGAATTTACAATCGTTTTCCAAAATTACTTAGCTTAGTAATAATGGTGCATATTCTTACAGGGTTGGGCTGTGCCATCTTCAGGAACCCCTACAGGTGTTGTTTGTGTTTGGGTTTTTATTTTATGGAAGAAAAAGAAAATATTTTTTTTGTAAAAAAATACCACTATTACTACTCTTATTGTTAAAACAATCCTTAACTTTGAAATTGGGCAATATTAAAAATTGAAAACATAATTATTGTTTTATCAATAAAAACTGCAAATGCATTATTAAATGTAAAAAATAATAGTTTGAATAATGTCCTTCTTTTGTTTTTAAATTCCAAAAAATAAACACAAAGCTTGCAGTAGGCTGGCACACTTACTGGAGTCTGCAAAGAACATTGTTATTTTGTTCCTCAAAAAACACGGCAACCCAAACACACAAAGTAACCGGGTTTGTGAAATGTATGGACAAACAAAAAACAAAAAAAATACCACCACCCAAAAAAAACCCCACCACCCAAAAAAAAACAAAAAAAACCCACCACCCAAAAAAAAACAAAAAAAACCCACCACCCAATAAAACCCAATAAAAATCCCACCACCCAAAAAAAAATAAAAAAAACCCCACCACCCAAAAAATACCAATAAAAAACCAACCACCCAAAAAACAAAAAACAAAAAAACACCACTCAAACAACACACACAAGCACCACTCAAACAACTCCAAACACTGTAAATACTAGCAATCCCTTCCTGTACCACAAATCACTCCAACTACAACCCACAAGTAAGGGAACATTTGGCTTTGCCTTAAATAAGGCCAAAAAAACCCACAATGATTGAATAATGCAGGCAAGGTGTGCATTGTACGTAGGCAAATAGGGATGCACGGGTAACTAATCCAGGGATGCGCTCACATCTAGCCCAACCCACGCAGTGATTATGGAATGTAGGCAAGGTGTGCATTGTATATAGGCAAATAGGGATGCACGGGTAACCAATCCAGGGATGCGTTCACATCTATAAAATAGTCATCAAAAGCACTATTCTTAATGCTCTCTCACACGTTTTGAAAATGGCAAGCGAGGAGCATGGTGGGCAGAGGACAAATGAGTCAGGTAAGTGTTAAACACATTTTTTAAAAAACACAATAACAGTTCATATCTTCCACAAATGCATTTTTTAAAATAACAAAATGAAAAAATATTGTAGGTGCTGGGAATCCACTGCCACCACCAGAGGAGGAGGAGGCGGGGCAAAGCAGGCAAAGGCCTAGAAATCCACCATTTTTAAGGCTAGAGCTTGAGACATTGGTGACCATGACAATGGATAACCTTGTCCTTGCCCCAAGAAATATGGGGGCTGGAGCCAAAGACAGGATTTGGGAGGAGATATCCAGGGCTGTTAATGCTCTGGGGACAACCCACAGAACCTTGAAAGTCATCAAAAAAAGGTAAACAAATGATATTGTGAGTGTACTGAAGTCAAAAGCTAGATCTCAATTAAGTAAACTAACCCTTAAAAAATGCCAAATCACATTGTCAGATGGACTGATTTCAAATACCAACTGAAGAGGAAGCTACGGAGTAGGGTGGACCATGCTGCGGAGACAGGTGGTGGTCCCATCCCTGAAGAGCTGACCTTGACAAGGTTGGAGATGTTGGCTCAGGGATGTGAGATGGAAGAGGAGATAGTCGGCATGTCCACTATAAACACTGACATGGCCGACTTCAACGCTCCACATGTGCATGAATATAAATATTTTTTGGACTCAAAAAAGTATAAAGGTAAAACGTGTATGCATTTTTTTTTTTCAAATACAAATGTTTTTTTTTTTCTACAGACTCAGAGGAGGTAGTGCCTACTCCTGAGGTCAGGTCTGGGTCCACCACAGGGGAGGATCCAAGTACTCCATCTGGGGACCCTGTGGAGTCTACTCCTGGGCAACCATCGGACTGAGCATGCCTCTCCTCACCAGGTTGGTCTCCAAAACTCAGGAGAACAGATGTGTTCTTCTGAGGATGGAGACCACTCTGGTGAGGGTGGTGGTGGCCCTGGAGACCATTGCTGGGGCCATAGATCGTTGGGCCAATACCCAGGAGCAGGCAAACCCACCTGCCATGATGGAGCAAGACTCCCTTCCTCCCAGGACCACCACCTCTGGCAGCCCAACAGCCACCCCCGCAAGTATGGAGAGCCCTATGCCTAGGCCTGAGGAAATACCATCTACCTCTGGTCAGGCAACTTGGCGGGTTACACGCTTACCTCTTCCTCCAAGCCGGCCCAGATGACGCAAGTAGCCCTGGATATCGAATCCCTCACCTCTTGTCCAGTCCCCATATTTCTTGTCACCAATGTCTCAAGCTCTTTTTTTTTATTTTATTTTTAGAATTGTGTTTTTTTTTTATTATTTTTATTTATAGGCAAATGTTGCCCTAACAATTGTAACTAAAATTGTGATTAAAGGCCAATTTCCTAAAAATAAAAAATTTAATTAACAAAATGTCTAAATTTAACTATATCAATGTATACATTGTTTAAAAAGTATGGTATCTGAAAAGGCTGCTACTCAAAACACAAAGCTATATGTTTTAAATAAGGGCCACAAAAAATAAGTTTAAAAAGCACAAATAAACAGTTGTGTTACGAATTCCCTAATGCACACGCAAGTGAAATCACTTACAAGGTAATTAGCAGTGTTAATAGTTACAATGTACCAATCTTAGCTGCTTAGTTTGTGTGGTTCCAATTAGAAACATTACAAGTAGCATCGGATTAACGATTGTACTGTTGTGGCTTACGGATGCTTCTTGCCTACCTTAGCCTGGACAATCATCCTGTTCATAGATTAACATCCGCAAATCATGGTCGTACGAAGCAGAAAATTTATGCACTCCCCTAAAATGCCGGGAAACGCTGAAGCACACCTCCGTTTGCAGACCACCATCCCTGTATACACCCACAAATGGACTTTCCTGTCAATCAACTTTTGCAAGCCACTTCCGTTTTGGAAGCCTTACAACCAACAGTATTTTGCATCGGTAGAACTCATACGCACATGCACACAGCTAGCCATGCGCAGGCGCAGAAGAAAAACATTGGATGCGTACGACCATGAGGCCGCTACGACCGACTCTGAATGAGGTCCTGACTCCTCTCCTGTCAGTGGTTCCTCAGAATGGTCTTTGAGGGCTATGCCTGCTGCTTTTGCTGTGGGTGGACCTTCATCCAAAAAGGGGACCAGGAAGAAGACTACTTTAGTAGTTCAATCAAACAATTGACTGTCAAACAATCCTTTGTATTTGGGAGCAAGTATGACATCAGACACCCAATTGCACAGCTTACTGACACCATAACAGCTACTGTATGCTGGTATAAGATGTGCATCCATTATCTGCTATTAACGCAATGGGTTTTAGAAAGTTAATTGAGGTCCTGTGTCCCCGCTACCATGGCCCTTCTAGATTCCATTCCTCTAGAAAAGCAATTCCCAATCTGTACAAGGACATTTAAAAAAAACTTTTTAATGTCCTTCAAAATGCAGTTGTGCCAACTGTCCACTTAATCACTGATATGTGGACAAGTGGGAAGGGCAAACTAAAGATTACATGACTGTGACAGCTTACTGGGTAGGAGTATTGCCTCCAAAAGTGCAAACAGGAAAATCATTGCAAAATGGCTTACACCGCTTGCACTCTCCTCGGGATGTTTTGATTCTGACAATGCCAGCAATATTGTGGGAGCATTACATGTGGGTAAATATGAACATATCCCATGTTTTGCTCACACAATTAATTTGGTGGTACAACATTTTTTTAAAAATGACAGTGGCATGTAGGAGTTTCTCTCGGTGGCCTGAAAAATTTTAGGACATTTTCGACATTCAGTAACTGCATGTCAAAGATTGCAGCTCCAGCAAGTACTGTTGAATTTGCCCTGCCATCAGCTGATGGAGGAGCACAATAAGGCCACCCAAGGCTACACTACGGCCTATGACAAGGAAAGGAGCTGGAATACACCTTAGTTAAGCGCAGTGGAGAATAATTTCCATGTTGTGAAAGGTTCTCAAACCTTTTGAACTTGCCACATGTGAAGTTAGTTCAGACACTGCCAGCTTGAGTCAGGTCATTCCCCTAATCAGACTTTTGCTAAAGCTGCTGGAGAAACAGAAGAAGGAGCTCAAATGGAGTTATTACACTAAGAATGTCAGACTTGTAGATCAAGCCCTTTATTTGCATCACCAGGATCCAAGAGTCATCAATCTCTTGAAGTCAGATCACTATGTTTTGGTGACCATACTTGATCCTAGGTTTAAGTCATACCTGGTCTTTTTTTCCAACGGACATAAATCTGAAAAGATGCAAAGAGCTGTTGGTTAAAAAGTTGTCAGCTCAAGCGGATCGTGACATGGCAGCATCTCCTACTTCAGTTTATGTGGCTGACATGAAAAAAAAAAAATTTCCTAAGAGACCCACTGCTGATGGTGATGCAGATCACTCAGCTAAACCTATTGACATCTGGTTGGGTCTAAAAGAACTGCATACAATGAGTGGCATGTCTACCGTGACTTTGTCTGATATGGTCACCTTTCAGAGAAAGGTGGATGATTATTTTAGGAGTAGCATCCAAATAGTCATGTCAGACAGTACATTTCACTACTGGCAGGAAAAAGAGGCAATTTGGAGTCCTGTACACAAACTGGCTTTGCTTTACTTAATTTTCCCACCCTCAAGTGTGTACTATGAAAGAGTTTTCAGTGCAGCCGAGAACATTGTCAGTGATCGGAGTAGGAGGTTACTTCCCCAAAATGTGGAAAATATGATGGTCATCAAAATGATTTACAAATTCCACAAGGAAGACCTTTACCAGCAAAAAAAAAAATATGTAAAAGAGTCTGTAATGGTGAATTCCAGCGGGGACAAATTAATATTGTGTGAAGAAGAGGATGTACACACTGATGGGGATGACAATGATAACATTTGATCTTACATATATTGTAAAGCCAGTTTGTGTATGGGGTCATTGCCACCAATGTCCAATGCGCATTGGCAGCTTGTTTTGTGGGGGTTCCAAACAAACCAATCATTTAAGCCACAAGTGGCAGTCCCTGACGCTGAAGTAATTGGTTTGTTGAACTGTGTAAGTCCTGTTTCATTCATATAAACAACATTTCCATCTTGCTCCTCTTTTCTTTGCATTATGTGCTGTTTGGGGCATTGCTGCCTGACATTTTAAATGTTATGATGTAGGAGGTCCTATTGGAACACTCACGGCGCAGATTCCAAAAAAGACAGCAGCTCTAAAACCTTATCTAATCTTGCCCAATACAAGAAAGAATTTACATAAAATAGAATGTAGATAAAGTCATACGAGCGCTAATCAACCACAATATAATTTGTGTTGAAAAGAAACTGCTATAGGTTTCATGCCACAATAATTAGAAGTGAGTGTGGTACGTTATCCCACTATCCTACTGAAATTTTACTATGGATTTATTGTAGTTATCATCTCTCTAAAGGGTTTTACTGTGTACAATTCTTCAGAAAACTATTCTACACATGTTTTTTCTTGTCCTCTTTTTTCGTTTTATATACTGAATGTTTGAAGAGGATACTCTGGAAAAAAAGTGACAAGCAAAAAAAAAAGTGACAAACAATTTAAGGACTACCTTTCAGCTTTAGTATATTGTGGTTGACTAGCGCTCTTATGACATTATCTACATTCTATTTTATGTAAATTCTTTCTTGTATTGGGCAAGATTAGATAAGGTTTTAGAGCTGCTGTCTTTTTTGGAATCTGCGCCGTGAGTGTTCCAATAGGACTTCCTATATTTATACAATTCTTTTCCCAATTTATTGGAACATACAGGCAGCAGAATGTTCAATCATTTAAAAAATAGAGAAGAAAGTGTGAAGGAAATTTTTGATTCTAATATTGGCACCACACAATCTGAAACCACAGATGATGATGTTGAAACAGCCATGGAGAGTCTTGGTTCTCTATTATTGAAAGAGAACAACTTATGGTGGGAAGTAGCAACATTAGAAAAATATTTATCTGATAACATTATCCCTAAAGGTTTGAGAATCAAAAAGAATCCCACTTTTCAAGATTCTAGTGAGAACTTTAAAGCAGAATGGAGGGACATCTTGAGCACTTGCTCCTTTTCATTGATTAATCTAATTATAAAAGAAAGGAGAGACAAATTGAGATTTATCAATGAAAAAATAACAGTACTTCAGACATTAGTACAACCCTTCGAAAATTCTCCAGAATTTACTAATCTGGAGAAAGAAATAGAAATTCGTATGGAAAAAAATACTGCTGAATTAATTAAAAAGAAACAACGTAAATTAAAAAGGGATTATGATTTTTACAGGAAAGGAGGACAAGAATCTGAGAGAATTAGGGAAATTGAGAGAAAAATAAAGAAAAAACAGAAAAATAAGAAAATTAGGAAGGATAAAGAAGTAAGACATGTAGGATTCTTCACTCCGGATAATATTGAGGACATGAGTAGAATACCTAATTTAGATAAAAGAATGAACTCCAATCAAAAATCTTTTAAACAATATGCAGGGGGTTATCGTAACCCAAATAAGGAGAGGACATACCCCAGATACCAAAAACATCAATATTATAATAATGACAAATCAGAATGGATGTTCCCTAAAAGATCATTTAGGAGAGACAGAAGATGGTATGAAAGAGAACCTAGACCATCGATGTATCATCCCAATAGATTTAACGTATTGAGAGAAGAACAATATTTAAACAATGATTTAAACCAGTCACCTTTTTTAGGAAGGAGACGTTTGTCAAACTTCCGTCCGATACGATAAAAATGAAGAGAACAAAAAGAGGTACCAGGGGAGGAAAGAAAAAGAAAAAGATAAGAAAAAGAATTAAAAAACAATAAAAAGATTAAGGAGAGCATTAAAGAGATAAATGGGGTGGATACAAAAATCTTCAATTTAAGTGAAAGAATTCTAACAAATGAAGAAGAGAGTATTTTAAAGAAGGGTTTAAAATTTGCACCAAGCAATTGTATTAGTTGATTTCAATACTTTCATAGATGTGCAAAAGTTTTCAAGGAAATTAACGGTAAAAAAATTCTTCAAGTTGAAAGAAAATCAAAAAGAAAAAGGAGGAGATGATCTTATTAAAACCAAACAATCTTTAGTTAAAAAAGTCTACATTCAACCCCGTACATGTGAGAGGGAGTATGATTGATTGTTTCACCAAATCAGTTTTAGATGATCTAAAACATCTAAATAATTCGAAACAAAAAAGAAAGTTAGGAAACTTAACTAAGAAAGAAAAACAAGCGATAAAAGCCTGTGATAAGGGAGGGGGAGTGGTAATTTTAGATAAAAATTATGTAAAGGAAATTGAAGATCAGTTAAACCAAGATAACACATATCAGAGACTGAAAACTGATCCAACTGTTAGAATTAGAACCAATTTTGAAATTTTTTTAAAGAAGTTCCTCGACAAAGGAACTATCAACAAAAAAGAATACGAATATCTTAATATCATCAACCCAAAAAGTCTGGGTATCTATACTCTACCTAAAATTCATAAAAATCCTATCACTCCGCCAGGAAGACCGATTATTGCAGGGACAGGGAGCCTGACAACTAATTTGTTGGAAATGATAGATTATTATCTACAACCACTAGCCCAGAAGAGTAGATCCTATTTGAAGGACACTTTAGATACCATCCAAAAATTTAATGACATAGTTATCTGTGATGACATTTATTTGATAACAGCCAATGTAGCGTCCCTCTATACGAGCATCAAGCACACAGATAGAATTGAGGCTGTTAGATGGCATTTGTCCCAAACTGAGATGTCAGTGGACAAAATCGATTTTATTTTGGAGGGCATTGATTTCATTTTTAATAATAATTATTTATTTTTTGAAGGAATTTATTACCTTCAGCGAGTGGGGACAGCGATGGGTACCAAGTTCGCGCCCACCTATGCCAACCTATTCTTGTCCCATTGGGAGCATGATGCGGTGTGGGGGATGGGCGCGGACTTGGTATCATGGAACAGATTCATCAATGACATTTTGTTTCTCTGGAAGGGGAGTGAAGTCGATCTCAAATCTTTCTGTGAAAGACTTAATCAAAATGAGAAAAATATCAAGTTGGTTTTTGACATCAGTAGAACAAATGTAAATTTTTTAGATTTGACTATCTACTTGAAAGATAATAAAATCCACACTAAAGGCTACAATAAGCCTACTGATTCAAATAGTTACATTCCCTGTACCAGTAATCATCATCCTAACTGGTTGAAGGGAATCCCAAAGGGACAGTTCCTGCATTTAAAAGGAAATTGCAGTGAAGAAGACCATCTTAAAACACAGTTGAGGACTATGAGTGCTAGTTTCGTTAATAGGGGTTATAAATTAGAATATATCAAAGAGGCCGAGAAGGAGGTTTTAGGAATTAATAGAGATCAAATTATAGGAAGACATGAAGATAAAGGACATAAGAAATTACAACAAAAGAACATCAAATGGGCTTTCATCACAGGTTTTAGTTCAGACTATAAAAATATGGAAAAAATTGTTAAAAAACATTGGGGGATTATATTAAAAGTCCCTGTTTTGAAAGAGACTATACCACCTAAACCTGTGTTCATTTATCGGAAGGCACCTAATTTAAAAAATAACTTGGTAAAAAGCGCACTCCCAAGTAAAATAGTGAATCCTATACGCACAAAAGGGTTCCACAGATGTGGAGTTTGTGTGGCGTGTAAGACTATTCCTTCTTCAGAAAGTAAAATTGTTAATTTTACAGTAATATTAAAAGAATATAGAATAGAGGGATTAATTACTTGTCACACAACTAATGTGATATACTTAATTGAATGCAGATGTGATCTCTGTTATATAGGACGAACCTTGAGGGCATTAAAGACAAGATTGTCCGAGCATCTGCGCAACATTAGGAATGGTCTAGATACACATACCTTATCCTACCATTTTAAAACTGTTCACAAGTGTTCTAATAAAGATATAGTTTATTTTTTAGGTATTCAAATTATAAAGAGCAATTGGAGAGATAGGGATTTAGAGGGAAACCTTGCTAGGGCTGAGATGAGGTGGATTTTTAAACTGGACACATTAACACCTGGTGGCCTTAATGCCGATTTCGAGTTGAAATGGTTTTTATAGTATTAGTTTTCATGTATTTCTGTATTTATGTATGTTTTAGTATTTTAAGCTGAGTATTATACTTTTAAATAGTGTTATTTTACACAAATTTATTAAAGATTATAGAGTGTTCATTGGACAGTTTTTGGAATTTTTTTTGGATTAATCTATCTAAAGAAACCTTGATGTGTTTCCAACCATATGCATTTGAAGTAAGTTTTGGTACGTGTTCATCCTGTAAAGATACCGCTTTATGAGTCATCCCTCTCTGATCCATGTGAGTAGGGTACATTTTCCTGTGTATCCCTGATGTGTCATATACATTTTCTCTGAGAATTTGTGTTGAAAAGAAACTGCTATAGGTTTCATGCAACACTAATTAGAAGTAAGTGTAGTACGTTATCCCACTATCCTACTGAAATTTTACTACGGATTTCTTGTAGTTATCATCTCTCTAAAGTTTTTTACTGTGTACAATTCTTCAGAAAACTATTCTACACATGTTTTTTCTTGTTCTCTTTTTTTGTTTTATATACTGAATGTTTGAAGAGGATCTTCCGGAAAAAAGTGACAAGCAAAAAAAAAAAGTGACAAGCAATTTAAGGACTACCTTTCAGCTTAAGTATATTGTGGTTGACTAGCTCTCTTATGACATTATCTACATTCTATTTTATTTTAAATGTTATGGTTTATGAATGTCCAGTAATTGTAATGGCCACTGACAGCATCTCCTGCGTGCCCCTTTTATTTGTTTTAAAGAAAATTCTGAACCACCAAATTGATGGGGTGGCAATCTGGCTGACATCGCCTCTGCTGGAACAGGAATGATGTGTCCTCTTTTTTTCTACCTTGCTGATGCATTGCTCAGGTGCCAGTGATAGCGTTCACATTCTGGTTCTGCTGTGAGTCTCCTGTTCAAGTCGAGTATCCAGTTCCCCAGTCTGCATTGTTTTGCTTCTGCCATTTGTGTCATCCAGGTGGCACGGTCTACACTTCAGTCACTTTCTGTGTTTGTCATCCAGGCGGCACAAGCCACACCTCGGCATCCAGTGTTTGCAATCCAGTGTGCTGATGCTTGTACCAACCCGGTGGCACAGGCCACACATCAGCATCAAGTGTGCACAATCAAGTGGACTGCTGCTTGTGTCAACCCAGCAGCACAAGTTGCACAACAGTGACATTTAGCCAATGGTTCTCAGGCCTCAAGGCTGCTACATTGCTCAAAAGCCACATTCTGCTGCACAGCCCAAAGGGCACCCTGTCATCACTCCTCACCAGCCCTCAAGGGTGTAACAGCCGCAACTCGCAAAGAGTTCCAGCCTTCAAGGCTGTTGCAGGACTGGTTCATAATCATAGCTCTGTATTCCACTACTACTTAACCCGGAGGCTGCCTTAACAATTAACTACAGTATCAGCTATCAATTCTTACTTCAGCCAGTGGCTGCACCAATTATCACATATATCACTTCTTACTTCAGCCAGTGGCTGCACCAATTATCAACTATCAATTCCTCCTTCAGTCAGTGACTGTATCAATTATCAACTATCAATTCTTCAATCCTTAAGGGGTACCCCAAACATCATCTTTGCACAGTCCTCAACTATATTTATCACTCAGTTTTGATTCTGCCTAGGAATTCTGATAGCCAGCTGACTGGATGCAAACTTTTGGCCCTTAACTAAATTAAAAAATCAATATTGTGAGCAGTGAGGTGGTCAAATTGACTGGAAATGAGTAGAAATAAATGTTATTTGGTTTAAAAATACTGTAGGAACAAAAACAGGCCCACTTTATGTGATTTTAGCTCTTTTTATGATTTTTTTTTAGAAAAAAATCCAGATCCAAAACCAAAAACCAAACACGGGGTTGGCACACATCTCTAATTTCTATGAAGTTTTATTAACAGAATTGAGAATTTTGTTGACACCAGGAAAAAAAATGTTTTTTGTCCAGTTATGACTTTTGGTTAGAGATGATAGGGATACCACACACCCTGTAACATGACCCAACTAATAATACAGTCAGGTGCATAAATATTGGGACATTGACAGAATTTTCATATTTTGGCCTCTATTCACCACCACAATGGCTTTGAAAAGAAACAAACAAGATGTGCTTTAACTGCAGACTTTCAGATTTAATTTGAGGGTAATTGCATCCAAATCAGGTGAACGGTGTAGGAATTACAATGGATTCTATATGTGCCTCCCACTTTTTAAAGGGCCAAAAGTAATGGGACTATCAACTCAAAAGCTTGGACAGGTGTGGGCTATTCCCTCGTTATTTCATTATTACTTAAGCAGGTCAAAGGTCTGGAGTTGATTCTAGGTGTGACATTTGCATTTGGAATCAGTTGCTGTCAACTGATATCTTGCCTAGGGCCCCATGAGGTCTAAATCCGGCTCTGTTAGGTGGTATGTATCAGGCAGGCACCCGACAATAACACCATCCAGCTAATATAATATATGCTGCATCACTTGTTGTAGTTTTTTTAAAAGAGTAGGAACCATTAGTCGTCTTCTTTAATAATAATAATAATAATAATAATAATAATAATAATAATAATAATAATAATAATAATAATTAATTTGTAGTACAGACAGTTAGGCGGTACCTTACAGACAGGCTCCAGGTAGTTACACAACCCAGCTAAAAATAATGTACAGGTGTGTCCTCATACATCTTAACTTCGTGTGCTACTATTCACGTTAAACATAACACATGAGCATTGTGTGAGTCAGTAGCGCAAAGCATCTCTTTGTGTGACTTTTTACTGTCAAATGCGTTTTTTTCACAAAGCAATGTGAACAAGATGCACAAGCAGCTTTTGCTGATCACACTTATTGTGGCCCCCCTGGATTTGTCCCTGGGGTCCCCCCTCCTCAGTGTGCAGCACTGTTTTTGTCCTTATTTTGTATGGTAGGTATGGCCAAGCTTTCTGCCTTTTGGCCACCCCTCTATCATTTCCAACTTCAAGGCTAATTGAATAAGCCCTGAGGATCAATTAGCCGGTCGGTGGTAAACTACTATGGTAATTGAATTTCCCCTATAAATTTTAAACCCTCCAACTGGTTTATAAACTACGCTATGAGCAGCTTAATTTTTTGTCTTTTCTATTGAACTTTTTAGATTCATTGCTGGTTGTTGTTTTCATTATAGCACATTGAAGTTTGTTTTTTTCTAATAAATGTGTGTATATATATTATAAGGGCACAGTCGTGCCCTTATATTAAGGCTGCATCTAAATAAACTGATTGCACCATAGAGAATTACGAAGGGGGGGCAGGGTGTTTAAGGGGCTACACCTCAAAAGCTATAGGAGATACCGAGTTGAAATTTGGTAGGGGAGGGAAGACTGTCGCATGGTGCATGCCAAATTTCAGGGCAAAAACATAAAAAATGAGGACATGGGAGTAATCTAAAGCTCCAACTGCCACTTTTTTCTGACATTCTCAATGAGGAACCCTTTTCTGCTATAGTCTATGGGGGATTTTTGGGAAGGCATAACTCAGGGTAGGGGTGGAATTTAGACTTGCGGCTTGTTTTATTAGGTAGCTATTGTGCCAGGGTACGTGCTTTTGTGGTTCAGGTAAATTAGAAAGTTACAGTTTTTAAACTATTACATCAAGAATGCACCATTGTAGAGATAGGAATTTTCAACTTGTTGTGCAGCTGCAGTAGGAGCCTGCAGCAGGTGTAATAACTGTGGCTTCACTTGGGTGCACCAAGATGGCCGTTATTTGCGAGCTTTAGCGGTGGTGGGCTTGGGGGAAAGAACTGGTATTAGCTGCAGCGGGAGCTGGCGGAAAGGCCGGGGGGAGGTAGCGGGTGTCAGCTGCGGCCAGAACCCAGGGGTAGTAATGGGCTTTAGCGGCGGTGGTGCGGCGGCAGTGTGGGCAGCTGTAATGCAGGTGTTAGGACCTTGGGGAGGTAGCAGCACAAAGAATGCAGGCTCGGATCAGGTAGATCCATGATACCTGCTTCTGAGTTTAATTTTTTTTTAAAATGGCATGGCCCCACCCCCAGAAAATAAACAGCACTGGGGTTTGGAGCCTCAGTACTAGTTGTGCTAAATACAGGGGACAAACAACATAGGGGTCCACTGTATTAAGCACAACCAGCACCAGGATTTTCAGAACCTGCCTTGATTGCCAACATATGGGGGACAAATGATGTAGGGGTCCCCCGTATTTAGCGCAACCAGCACAGAGCTCTGAGCCAGTCCTGGTTCTGGAACTACAGGAGGAAAAAATGCATAGGGTCTCCCTGTATTTCACCGAGCCCCCAGCCGCAGCATCAACCCTGACCGCTGGTCAGCCTAGGCTGGGGATCCCTGGGGATTTGGGGATCCCCCAATAAAGGGGTCCCCCTCCTCAAGGCACCCCATGCCAAGGCTGATAGCCTGTGGCTGTCCCCAGAACCCCTAGGTGGTGGGTGCCGGGTTGATTATGTAAAGTGTGGTGCATATTAAAATATAAATAGTGTCTTTTGCTGTGGAACTACAGTTCCCAGCAAGCCTCCCCCACATGCTGGTATTTATAAAACCTCAAGTATCAGCATATGGGGCATTACAGGCTTGCTGGAACTTTTAGTTCCACAGCAAAAGCAATATTAAAAAAACAACACCGTAGAAAAGTACAATTTTATTAAAACATACATGCACAAACACATGTACTCACACATGCACACACTATCTCATATACTCACCTAGTATCCCTGATTCCAATCTGTTCTCTTCTCCAGTAGATAATCCAATGGGGAGTACCTGTAATAAAAATTCCATTCTCACCTCCACCTATGCGCAGATCAGGTCCTCTTCACACAATCCAGGGTCTTGGCAAAAAATAAATACGAGATACGCGGACCCTCTAAGAGTACTACTGCCCAATTGACAGCACCGTCCGGGATTTCAGTACAGAAATCCCAGTGCGGAGCACTCTTTGGCTGAGAGAGGCGAGCCTTCCGCCTTTTAGACAATGAGCTGTTCTCATCATTGACTTCAATGGTGAAAACCGAGCATGCCCTTTTCAAAAATGCAGATGAGGAGCCATTTTTGAAATTCAAAGATGGCCATCACGAGCCAATCATGGCTTGCGACGTCATAACCCCAACCCCTCGACTGCCTTAAATATAGCCAGTGCGAGGCCTCATCCATTCAGTCGATAGTTGGGAAGCTGGAGAGACCAGCTGAAGAAAGGAGATGACGTGGAAGCCCTGAATGGGCAGCTGCAGAGCAAAAGAGCTTAATGGCCACCGTGCTCCAGGTGAAGACGCTGTATAAGTGCTGGGGGAGTGGCAACCATGTAAAGGAGCCTAATGGCTGTCGCCTCACAGGTGAAGGTGTAGCTTAATAAAAAACTTTAAAAAAAGGTGTCTGTTTGTTTTATTTTAATACTTCTTTTGCAGGGGTAGTATAGGTGCCAGCAGGCCCTTAATGCCCCGCCTGCTGGTACTTGTGGTACTCCAAGTTCTAGTTTTCGGGGTTGCTTGCTGGGACCTGTAGTACTACTGCAAAAGACAATATTAATATTTTCATATGCACCACACTTTGCATAATCAACCCAGCACCCACTGCCTAGGGGTGCTGAGGATAGCCCCGGGCTATCAGCCTGGGCCTGGGGTGCCCTGAGGAGGGGGGCCCTTTATTGGGGGGGTCCCCAACTTTCCAGGAATCCCTGGCCTGGGCTGACTAGTGGTGAGTGGTGATGCTGCGGCTGAGGGGCCCAGTGAAAGGGCGCTCCTGGCATCACCCCCACACTAGGAGGAGTCCAGTGCTGGTTCTGGTAAATACAGGGGACACTACGCATTTCCCCCCCCTATATTTTAAGAACCAGGACCAGCTCAGAGCCCTGTGTTGGTTGCACTAAATACAGGGGACCCCCTACGTCATTTGTCCCCCGGATTTTGGCAAACAGGACTGGTTCTGAAAAGCCTGGTGCTGGTTGTGCTTAATACAGGGCACCCCCTATGTCATTTGTCTCTTGTATGTAGCACAACTAGTACTGGGGCTCCAAATCCCGGTGCTGGTTGTCCTCTAGGGGGCGGGGCTACACTTTTTTTTTACACATTCAATTTTTAAATAGATGTGTAGATGGATCTCACTGCTGCATCTGTGACTTATTGATTTGATTTTATCAGGTGCATTCGCACTGCCAGTGATCCCTCTGTCACCCACTTATGCCCCCTTTGCACTGCACCACTGCCACTGCATCTGCCGCTACCCCACATGCCTATAGCCATCTCGCACTCTGCACCTCCCAAACCAACCTCCTGTGTTCTGTCCCCTCTTCCACCTGCGATAGGGTACCATTTTGTTACCCTTCTCCCCTGCATGTGGCCCGGTTTGCTCATCCAAACCCTGATAGTTAATACATTTTAAAAAAACTATGAAATTCCATAGACAAAAAAACCTTACGGTTTCACATGTACCATTAAGGCTACTTAGACATGATCTATAAATTCACAAAACCTATTGATTTTCTGCCACAAACTTCAAAGAGCAATTAAATTATGATCATTAAGGCCGACACCTTAATGGACATGTTCCTTGCGCAATACAGATATGGTATGCCATCACACCCTGTTGTTAACAGCAGATTCAGCACTCTCACAGAATGAGATTGCTGTCACTCACAAAATGGTGGAGCTGCTAATTCACAGAAACAGAGCCGTAAGGATTTTTGTCTATGAAATATATATATATATATATATATATATGCACACAACATAGTGTTTACTGTTTTGAAACATCAGTTAAACATCATTAAGTATTAATGTTGGTGATTTAAACCAACTTGGATCTAGTAGGAACAATCGTCTCAAAATCTGCACCCAATAATATAGAAGATCTCATGTTCAGTTAAAAAATATTTATTGACTACAAAAAGACCAATAGTAGGTAACAAATGTACAAAAGAAAAAAAATATTAGCGTTTATCTGTACATTTAAGGAGTTCTGGTATGGTGTCACAGTCAGAACACTTTTTGTCTAATGTTCAGACATCATTATGGGGATAACTACAGTGGAGATAATGGATATAAATATTTATTGTGAAAAAAGAATATGGAATCTATAACATGTGGATTGTCATTATTTCGATGACATCATGTCAGTTTCTGGTTTTCTAATTAATATATAAATGAAAAACTTCTTTAAATAATGAAATTCATCACTTGGGAGAAATGTAGGTATAGTAACAATGATACATGAAATAAACATATATTTATTTTAGTTATAGCAGGAGCATCCCAGCCCACAATTGAGTGCTTCTGAAGTGCACACATCACTTTTGCTCATCCATTGATGTCAGTTATGCTTGGCCATCAGAAGGAGAGCAGTTGAGAACTCTTGCGCAATTGCAATCTCTTCCTCTGATGTGTAGATAAACATTGGATATTTCCATTGTAGTAGATTTTATTCTTTCTCCTTTTTATTAGTGTTTGGATCTGTATATTGTGCCATTGGAAGTGGTAACAGATGGAATGCAGTGGAATGCAGGGAAGGCAATTCCTGGGTTCCTAATGAATATGTTGCTAAACAACCAGGGAATATAAAACCAATAAAAATAAAACAAAATATTTATTTTATATTCTTAATTATAAGTATTTAGACTCATGATTACAAAGCGTTTTAGTGCAAACATCTGATGTTCATATTATTACCAAGTGGAGTCATAATGACCATATATACTTAGACAATAAATCATATTTTAAATATATTAATAACAATATGTTCCTAGGAGGAAGTAAATGTAAATATTAAAACCTAATAAAAACAGATATTGTTTATGTAAAACTATATTTAAATAAGTATAAACGACGAGTATTAAGAATTTGCTAATTCGTGAAAAAAAAGGAAAGATGAAAAAAAGGAGATGCATAAAACAAAGTTGCAATTTCATATTCTTCATTAAAGCCTAAGTTGGAGACAGTTTGATGTTCAAATATCCAATACAGTACATCTCTGAAAGTTTATTTAAATCAAATCCTCCTCTTTCTCCCACTGTAACATATCCAATTGTTTAGGCAATTTTCCTCTGGAATTGAATTCTTGTGGCTAATAAAATGTATTCATACAGTGTTACTTTCTACTTTGTTTCTAGTGTTATGAATATGTTCTTGGATTCTTACGTTTATTACTATTTTAGTTTTCCCAACATATTTCATACCACATGTGCATTCCAGAAGATAATAAATTACCAAATTGGAGTTATTCTCATACCCTTGAAAATTGTCATGGTTAGAAAAGTTTCATATTTGGATGAACATATTGGCATACAGTATATTACAATTGCTGCATTTGTAAAATATTTGGCATCTAGGTATCATTTTAGTTTATTGAACAGAAGAGTTTTTGGAAAACCTAGGGGCCACAATATCCTAGTTTTTCCAAAAATCACTTTTGGACAGGTTAAGAGAATACAATTTAAAACTGGGTACATTTTAAATATGTCTTAGTTTTTAGAAAGGGATTTCCTGATGAGGTTCCTATGTCCATTATAGGTGGAAATAAATGGAGCATGATCTATCCCATTGTCATATTCTTTATACTTCAAAAGATCCAATCTCTCCAAACCATTAGTTTTGACAAGGGCATTTTGAATCACCCATTTGGGATATTCTATTTCTCTAAATCTTCCCACATAGATTTGAAATTGCTCATCACAAGCTTCCTGTGAACTGTAGTTATACTTGATGCCATGTAATTGGGAGTACAGTATATTGGTTTTCTACTTTTTTTAAATGGTTACTTTTAAAGTGGAGGTAGCAGTTGATATTGTCTACCTTTTATGATTTTCTTAGTAGTGAATCTTTCACCTACCCTCAAGAAAAGGTACAGGGAATCAATGGATGTCTTGATATTGAAGCTGCATTTCATGTTAAATTCATTAGCTAAAATGTATTCTAAAATGAATAAAAAGAAACTTCATCTCAATTGCAAATTATTAAAATGTCAGTATTATTTTTTATATAACTTTAGATGTCTTTGATAAGGTGTCATGATCCCCTATGTGCAGTTCAATAAGAAGTCATGGAGATTGATGATATACAATATACAAGATAATCTACTGTATATTCTTATAACAATAGCAGAATGCACCATGCAATTCAGGTTTATACAGGAGTCTTGTAAAAATTGCAAATTGCATCACAAAATGCAGGATTACATAAAAGTCTTATAGTACACTTTTTACAAGCAGATACACTTAGAAATGCAGATACACTAAGAAATTCAGATATACTTAAAAATACAGGTACTCATAGGAAATGCAATCAGATAATGGACAAATGATATGAAGAGGCAGTCCAAAAACAAAGGAACAGGAACTATAAATAATTCACAGGTGCAAAGCATGAGGTAAATAAAGAAACAGGCATACATACATGAGGGAAACAATGAGAGTCCAAAATATGCACAAAATAAAACAGAGGTAACTGTGGAAAAGCAAATTAAAGTCCCAGAAAACTGAATAGCAAACAAAGGATGAAAATCAAGTGATTGGTCAGAAGTTCCTCATGTATCTGGGAGGCACAAAAACACAGGCACTTTCAGCAAACACAGTCCAGAGACATTGCAGTTCATAGCAATTTTGGAATCCAGAAATATTGATGACACAGCAATGAGTGTTAGATCAGACAGACTTAAGAAGTCAGGTGTAATCCATGATGGTGATGAGTAGGCAATTACTTAACACCTCACCAGAGAACAGGCTCAGAGGTGCAGCACCTCTGGAGGACTATGGAACTGCAGCTCAAATAGCACAAGATGCCTGGTGACCCCTGGTAGAGGTGAATGAATATTGCCAAGAATTGTCTACTCCATGTATGAATTCCTCTTTCTGGCATCCCATAAATAGTTTAGCAAAGCTAGGGGCAAATATTATCCCCATAGCAGTGCCATAACTCTGCAGGAAAATCTGTCCAAAAATGTAAAATAATTGTAACTAAGAATTAAAGCTATCAAATTTACAAATAAAATCATTATGAGTTCCTGATATATTTGAATCCCTATTGAGATTCCCCTACAGGCCGCATACTCTTTCTGATGTTCAGTGCATGTGTACAAATTTTGTACATCAACTGTGATCCATATATATGAATCCGTCCATTTCAAATGCACTATATTGCATTAGTAGTATATTCAAGGTAGGAAGTTAAGTATTTTAAAATACTTACCTAAGTGTTGTCAACATATTCAAAAACATGAGAAATCAAAGAGTCAATTCCTGCAATGATTCCAGGTGAATCTATTAAGGATTTGTGTATCTTTGGTTAGTAGTAAAATATAGGGATTATACAACTTGATGTCATCAGGTATTGATCTTCCTTATGCTGGGCATACACTATGCAATTATCTGTCAGTTATCAGTCCAATCTGGCTGATTGGAATGAAAATTTGGTAATATATGGGAGATAATGATATGCGGCCATATGGTCCCAAACACTGGAAAATGGCCAAAAACGATTGTTCAAATTGGTTAAATCCGTTCGATTTAACCAATTTGTCTGAACAATCATTTTTGTATGTTTTCCAGTGTTTGTGAGTAAATGGTTGATTGTCATTTGCTTCCATACATTACCAGATTTTCATTCCAACCAGATTGGACAGATGCCTGGCAGATAATTGTACAGTGTATGCCCAGCATTAGTTATCCAGGATCTTGTTATGCAGACTTTGTGCCATGATCTATCTCATATAGTCCACAAACTTCTCAGTAGGATCATGTTACAAAACTGCTTTAGTTATAGAACTGAGGACCTCATTCAGAGGCGGTCGTTAGATGCAAGCTGTCACACTGAATCAGGGTGGCTGATTGATCCTGAATGGCCGCCTCCTTGTCGATCACTAAGCTGTAGGTTACCACCCACAGCTTAACAACCGACCAGGTTGATGGTCGCGATGGTGATCACCATCGCGACCACCGGGGCTTACGGCCAGACCCTAAGGTTGGGTCTGGGCACTCGTAAGCCCCAGGGAGCTGTCTGCTCTGATGAAGCAAGAAGCTCCCACAAAAGTGCAGCCGCCCACAAAATGGCAAGCATTCCTTAAGGAACGCCGCCATTTTGGAAACCACCCCCTTGGCCTGCCTACCAAATGGGGCGAGCTGTCAATCAACATCGACAGCCGCCCCTTTGGTAATGAGCTCCTGAGCGACAGAGTTTCTCTGTCGCTCCGGGGCTTGCACATGCGCAGTGCGGCCACTGTGTGTGCACAGGACTACCCATCGAGTCAGTAACGAGCGCATTGGTGCTTGCGACCGACTCTGAATAAGGTCCTGAGTGCTGAGACTGGAGGGATATATATATATATATATATATATATATATAATGCACAATGTCCATTTCAATCACTCGTGATTTTATTCAAGAGCAAAGAAGAATTATAGCAAAGTTTAAAAACACTGATATAAAACATTATTTAAAAAATGATCTATTATTTAATTCAAAAGGGGGACTCCAATCTCATGTATATGTCTCTATTCCACATATATTAACTAACTTATATTCTATTTAACCAAATGTCAAAACCAGTCATATGCATTATCAACTCAGTATTATAAAATTAATCAAAAACATATTATAAACAGTGCCCTAAACTGGAGAATTAATTTGCAACCAGATTATAATTCTGAAGTATTATATTAATTATATGTTGCTCTGCACACATTTTACATTGTATATTTAGAGATAATGGACATGACAGTTTCTCAATAACTCACTTAATTAGAAATGGACACTACTCTACATTTGTTTTACTTTTTTTAACCTACTCTAAGCACCGTAAGTTCTGTTGGAGAAAGACAACTATATAATTAAAAAAATATTATTATATAAATAATCTACCAAAACACACTAGAGGCTGTAACTAACCTTTTTAGAAAACTGCAAGTTTTGCAATGAACTGTGCATCATGCCTGGGGGTGTGACAACAAGGTTTTTTTGTCTTTGAGTCTAATTAATTTCTGCCTTGTTTCAATTGGTAACCCACCTCTATTTTCTGTCCAGATCACCTACCTGTATATCTGTTACTCTATAATTTATATTTCTGGTATTGCTAATAAAATTAATGGGTCCATTTAGAATGCTTGCACACTTGGCCGATTATAGCATTGTCTTGTAAAGATTTTGTATTGTTACAGACAGCTATTATTGTTATTACTATTGTTATGTTTATACAAAGGACAGATGCACAATATTTGTAAACTTACGAAAATTTATCTTAAACCAATCTGCTTTTTCCTGTTGCTAAACTTGTAGATCACTTTTTACTTGCAGCATTTAAATTTGAAAGGCAAGGTCTTAGTAGTTTACACATGTTAAAAGCAAATCACTTAATTTGCACATTTCTGGACTGATAGGTAATGCAAAATAGCAATCTACACCAAAGTGAAAGTCTCTCACTCAAATAAGAGCTCATTCTGGTACCTACGTAATATCACAGTCTTGAAGTAGGAAACACAAGGCCACCACTTTACTTCCACCTTTAAGTTGGATGTTGAATAGCAGCGGGAGGGAGCTCCTGCAGCTGTTCAATTCACCATGCTGTGTGTTTGGAGAATGCCAGTTATCGCGCCTATAGCATCTTAACAATGGTGTTTTATGCGTGGTAAGCATTCTCTGACCAAAGTGCCTGGCGCGCGGCTGTTAGCGCCATGCTAAGCAGAAAAATAGCTGCTCGCTCGGCACTTTGGTCAGATTTCTCCTAGCATCCCCAGGGGGGAGCGAGAAGAAATCCTTAGCGCGCCCAAACAGCGCGATGTATTGGGAGCTCCCTCCTGCGGCTAGTCAACATTGCGTTAAATTGAATTCCCCCCATTGTGTGTAAGGAACAGGAAGACTGTCATGTGTAGAATATACTGAGAAATATGCTGTGACTAATAAATAAAAATACTATTTAATTAATATAAGGTTAACTAACACAGAATATCTGTGTTAACAATCTTCAATTTAAATCTGCACCTGAAAACATTATACTGTATATATAATTCACCACTCATATCCTCATCCCTATGAAGCTCACAACAATCTTAGCTCATGCAAGAAGCATTGATTTATTTACACTGTTTATAATAGACTACAAAAATTCCATAAAATGATCAGCAAGGTGTCATAGTTTTTGGCATCAATACCTCACAGCACTGAGATCAAATTGTAAATTGGTGATGCAATATAAATAATAATAACAATAACAACAATAACTACATGCTTAATATAGACAAGTAAACTGTGCTGGTTTAGGTTAAAAAGTGCTATCAACATTTACTTTAATCACATAATGTTACTTACAGTCTCAGTGAAATTTTTTTTTCCATTTTCACTCTAAAATGTCCAAGCTAATAGAAATAGAAGAAAACTCACATTTTTCTTTCTTCTAGTTGATGTAAGATCAAATGAAATAAAGATTCATCATAGATAACTTTAAGCAACTTATATTGTTATGGTCATTCTGGTTATATTTTTGGTGTAAACATTGTTTTAGAGTTAGCCCTATGGCCGATACACACTAGATGATATATCGTCTGGAAGACATGTCGGCAACATTGTCTAGTGTGTAAACTCAATGTCGCTGATGATCGTCAGCGAGGGCCATGCTCCATTCGGACATCTTTGCGATGTCGCTCCCGACATCAGCAAGTGTGTATGCACTTGCTGATGCTGGGACCCCAGCCGGGTCTCGTCACATGACAGGTCGGCTGGATACACATCATTAAATGTGTATCTAGCTTTAGACTAACAGGTAATTCTTTTACAGATAAAAATTTCACATGGAGAAAGAGTTCAAATGAATCACACCTATTTCCAATATATAAGCACATTTGTTCTTGTAACATTACTGCTAATATTACAACTGTTTGTCACTATAACCCTTTTTGTTTTCTCTCCCCTCTTTCAATACCTCATACATTTTTTTCTCATTTATATTAATTTACTGTATACAAAACTTTGCAAATAAATGCTGTAGCTAAATATTTAACTATAATGCAATATTTATTTTTATAAATGTATTTTGAAAAGGGATGAACTGTTATTGTAATCATGTCATACCATCAAGAAGAACATTTTCATGTAAAATTAAATTAAATGTGGCTCCAGTATATGGCATCTCTATTTCCTGATTGTAGACTATAATTTTGACAGAAAGCAATCAGCCTATGAATAAAGGCGCATAAACATACTAACATCTTTTTTCAAGCTAAATGTAAATTACTTTACTGTTGTAGAGGTGTTTTTAGTATGCAAATATAAAGTTATCTATATATTCTGTGAATTTGTATTAGTGCTGACTTTCATTCCTTTGTGCAGAAAATTATATTTTAAAAATGATACCCATCTACCTTAATGTATTGATCAAACCTTCCTAAAATCATAACCTTTTATGTCCTTCAATGAAAAATAATTTGTCTCTGTAGACTAGCCAAGTCAATTAGGCTGCGTTAGACTGACTAATTGAGTTGATTGTGTCTATGCATTACAACAAAGCCTTCAGGGAACTAGCTATGGATTCTTGTTGCTGCAAAACTGAAACATATTTTTCTGTAGTAGTTCTTAGGATACAAACTGTTTGCTATATCACAAAAGTTTGCAGAGACTGAAGATGAATTGTGTTTTTATCTAAAACTCTGTTTTTAAGTTCTGTGTTTTGCCACAGAATCCATTATCAAGTGAATATAATATACAAACAGTGGTGTGCAATAAGCATAAAAGGTAATTCACAACACAATGCTGTATTTTCTTTTAGGGAATATTTCTTTTCAATATCAGTGTCATGCTGACTTCTGTGCAAATCTTCTTATTAAAAAATAGGTTGCTGTGTGAAGTCACTATATATTCTCCTAGCTCATACAATATATCCTAAGATAGGCAGTAATGAATGGCATCATTAGTTCTTTTTTTTTTAAAAGTTGATGCAGATGAAAACATTTTTTCAATGTAGTAAAAGTTACATGTGCCACCTGTTGCCAAGTCATAAAAGAGTATTATGCATAACATATATTATGTTTAAAATAATAGCTTCCATTTCCATGGTCATTTAAAGCCCAGTTCATTGTCATATTTTTATCTACAGTATGTGCGGTATTAAAATATATTTCAGCAGAGTAAACATATTCTTCAGTATTTAGTAAATATGAATAATTAAGTATTGAACAATTAACAAATTGATGTGCCAAAATGATTTATTGATTAGTAATCACTATCAGGCAAAGTGTAAATATTCATAAATGCCTTAAGATGTCTACTTTATAATGTATATTTTTGTGTCACCAAAACTTGAAAGATCAAGGATGTTTGTTAGTTATTTTACTAGTATATATTATTTACTGAATATTCATCCTCATTCCGTTGGGAGGTAGTATACAGTTTTGCCTCAGGTAGTATCATGTCAAATGGGTGTGACATGATATATCTACAGTCATAATATTGAAAATGTAGACATGAGAATGTCGATATGATCATAATATTGACACTCATCATGTAGACAATGATGAAATATTGACATGTCAGAATGTTGACATATCGTCACTCTTGGGCCATCAGTGATTTATCTGCTCCTGATGGCTGCAGAGGCTCCAGTAGCGTCTTTCAGGTTCTGATAGTTATGGCAGTCTCACTTCTAGTGGAGTCATCTGATGGAGCAGTGTTCCAGTGAGTATACCTGCCCTTTCCTTATTCCCTAACCCCCTCTCTGTACCCTAACCCTAACAGCCTAAACCTAATGTCAGCTTTCTGAAAATGCTGACAATTCACATTAGGAGAATGTTGACATCATAACATTGTAGTGTCAACATTATGAATGCCGACATTGCTAATGTCCACCTAATGACCATTATTTTTAGCTCATTCCTCGCTATCTGGAACAAACTTACTACATAAATTCTCACAGCAAAAGTAACATTTCTCACACATGTATATTGTGTAACAAAATTTATACAATACAAACTAAGGTAATAACAAATGGCCTACAAATCTAGTTATTACATAAAAATTTGATATCAGGGAATTTTAATTGTTGCGCCTAATAAACATGCCTATAATGTAGTTTTGTATTATTATTCAGCTGAAGTAGGCAGTGTCACTGGTGTTTTGCTGTTTTTCAAGGACTGTCAGCTACAATTAAACTGTCTGTTCAGCAAATCTTTAATAAATTGTTGATGACATTAATGATGCTGACCCTTGTAAAACATTTAAGGTCATCCATAAATTTGACAAAAGCTACTAACAATTCTTTATTATTTTATTTATAGCGGACACTATACAATATTGCAACAATACTTGCACACTGGAAATGTATAGAAGTAATGCTATATACAGAGTAATAGTCACAGTTACATTTTCTCTTACCTGCATGCAATTGTATGCAAGATAAAGAACATGTTTTATCTTGATTAAGCACTGTTTAAGTACAAAAATCACAGTTTAAAATATTTGTCCATAATACAAGAAAAAATGTTTATGTTAACTGCTTTTTAAACTAGTTATAAGTGATTCAGTGTGTGGAACACTTCATTAATCGCATACAGTACAGGTACTTGCTTGATTTAATAAAGTCCAAAGTGAATCAACTATACAAGCAAAGGTTTTCACACTGCATACAATGTTGCATTCTAAAAACAGGAACACACTTATGTATTTAATTCAATGAAAAGTATAAACCTAATCCAGATGTTCCCAAAACGTGGTCTCCAAGGCACTCTAACTGTCCAGGTTTTAAGGATATCCATGCTTGAGCAAAGGTGATTTAATTAGTACCTCAGTCAATTTGATTTAACCACCTCTGCTCAACCATGTATATCACTAAAACCTGAGTTATTGGGGTACCTTAAGGACCGCATTTAGGAACCTCTGAACTAAACCATAGGATCAGAAAGGACTTAGGGCCTGATTCACTACCGATCGCAACTTTGATTGCAATAGCGATTACGCATGCAGTCTCATTGTGATAGTATGCTAATCCCTTGCAATCGCAATGATGTTGCAGCATAACATAGGATGCCCACTTTACCTTACACACTTCCATAATGTTTAGACTGTGAATCCATCGGTACAATCAAGTACCATCAAAGCCTCACACATGCTTGTAGAAGCTCTGACCTTACTCAGAAATTGCTAACTTCATCATACGCTATGAGGAAGGCATCACAGTGGATAATTTATGCATGCTCCTGCAACGGCGTTCAAACATCATGACACGCCTGCGTTTCACCTACCACCCCCCCACAAATGGCACTTTCTGTCAATCACTCTGCAATTGGTCTGCGTAGTCATTGTGATTGCAGTCCCGTAGTGGCTGGTTCGAGTATACGCACTGCGATGCATGCACTGAACAAAACAATCGGCCAATTGCATGCATAATCGTAGTTGCGATTGGTAATGAATCAGGCCCTTAGAGGGGAAAAAAACAGGTAATTACTTGTAAATATATAATAAAGGGATGGATGGACAGATGTGATGAGGTGGTGGTGATGAATTAAAAGTTAAATACATAATATAGGGATGGATAGATTTGATGTAGTGGTGTTGATGAATTAAAAGTTAAATACTTTTTTCCTTGAAAACTGTTTTTGTTCACATCTTTCATATATTCCCTGAGTGTTAGACTAAATTCATGGTTTATTTTACTCCACATAGGGAGAATAAAAAGCATCTCTCCAATCATATTCTCGTGCAAGGGCTATTGGTAGGAAATTTAATTTTATCCCTTTTAAGACAGATGTTGGTTGACACCACTAAATCAAGAACCATTTTCACAGTTTCATAATATGTCTAATATTTATAAGCAATTTTTTAAATAGTCTTTTTTCAGATGTGCAGGGATTCTATTCATTACATAATAAAGTTGCTTTATGGCCACTAGATGTGGAAACAGGCATACTAAATAAAAAATATATTTTATATATATATATATATATATATATATACATATACAGAAGTTGCCCTTAGTTTGCGCTAATGTTAATCACTATGTTAAAATTTAAAAGAAACATTATATGGATGCTGCATCTCCCAATTAACACCATGTTAGCTAGATGTCTACAATAGCATAAAAAAAAAGAAAAAGGAGGGCGCTATCAAACTACTTAATTCAAAAATTGAGGCTGTTTTTAGTTGATTAAAAACAAGTAAATCCTTTTACAACTCTTAAAAGCATTAATTTCACATTAAAGGATCAGTCCCAAATGGATGATGAAGATGAATGTAATCTCGTCTTGTAATCGGCTTCTATGAACACCGTCCTTGAAACCTTTCAATGAATTGATGGATGTTTTATTTTCAGCGAACCTTCTATTGTTCCTTAGGATCATACTGGAATAGACCCTCACACCAAAAAAAAATCACCCAGACATAATTTGCCAAAAGGCCATAATTAATACAATTAAAATAATAAATAATTGAATAAAAAATTAATTAATTAATAACAAGAAAACTATTTGATTAATTTACATCAGATAGTTCCAATCTGGTTGTATGTTCAAATGATATTTGGGTTTGTTAACCTCTCCATCACTAGACCTTGGGGTGAAGGAACAATATGGTGAACTTTGAGCATTCAAATTACAGTATAACCCAAAGTGTTTCGTCCTTAAAAGGACTTCATCAGGGGTATCTTAATTAGAAGAGAAAAAGGTTGTATAGCACATGGTGCGAGGTAGAAATGTGCAACATTCCAGAATTCACACAATATTCTATAGTAAAAATATGTATATACAATATTTAAAAAATAAAAAATCCAATCAGACAATATTACACAAAAAAAGGGAATAAACTAATATACATACCACTATTTGATGTGTAACACAATTCACACTTAGGAAATGGGTACAAGTTTTTCTCAAACAGCAACCTAAATCAGTGTTACAAAAATGGCCCATCAATGTCCATAATAAAGGACTGAGCAGACCTGATATAATAATTTGAATAACCTTAAAATTTATATAAAACAGTGATAAATTTGATGCTCATTCAACAGAACTTCAGTGTTCCCTCAAATGGACTCCTACTACTGAAACACATCTGTTTGCATTACTAAAGAGATAACAATGCCAGACATTACATAAAACTGCTCCTATTCTAATGAAATAGAGATCTTACAACTGGTTTTACGCCCCCACAGTTATCATCTATTCCTAAAATATTAATTGGATATAATCAGCTCACAGGCAAAAAATACATACAAAACCTATTGGAAATCCCAATAGTCAGCATGGATAAAGAATCCCTTAACTCCATATGGTCACATCTGATAATTAAATCCTGTCTATTTAAGGTACTCCCCATAATCCACCTAATACATTTATTTTCTGCAAATAGCTATGGTCCACAAAGACAATTTGTTAAAAAATTACTCAAAAGTGAAACCAAAGGTTCAACTTACTTTTAACCTGAACAGATCCTGACATAACCACCTTCGAGGCTGTGTGTGTATGAAGAGTTATCTACAATCCTGCCTTAAATCCCTCCCATGGGATAACATTACTTCCTATGTTTATGTGAAGGTGGATCTAATATACTCATTAAACGGGTTTACCGACGCTTCAAAAAGGCCCCACACCTATAAACAAATGTACCTGTTAAAAACAGTGTTTCAATTGTCTTATGCTTGCCTAGAATATTTATTATTGGGCACTTCCTGTTTCGGAATTGCTTTCCCATAAGTCATAGCGCCCATCCCGGCAATCAACATGGGCTTCTGCAATCATAGCTTGTGTTCCACAGCACTTCTAAGCACGGGCTTGTTGACGCCACTTGTCCGCTCCCCTGGCACACTATAGCAGGCTTCCAGAATCAGCCATATATATATTGTGTATGAGGGGCTACACATTAAAAGTCATTAGATGTTCTGAGCTGAAATTTTCATGTAGAACCATCGCTATGTGCTGCATGCTAAATTTCATGGCAAAAAAATAAGAAAATAGTAATTTTAGAATAATCTACAGTTAAAAATGTCACTGTTTTTTTCCTATTTTGTTTGACAAAAGTGACAGTTTTTAAGTGTTTTCAGGTATATTTACAGAAGGAAGGCATATCTCAGGCTAGAGGACAAAGTAAGACTAGGGGTGAAATGTAATAGAATAAAATATGCACGGGTGTGCATATTTTAGCCATTGCAATGCCATATGCAGCTTGGGCTTTCACTGCATGCAATGAGGTTAGCAATTTCAAAATAAGGTCAGACCTTATACAAGCAAGAGAAATACCAAAAGATTGGATACAGGTGCTGTAATGAGTGGTTATTTCTAGCTGCCACTGAGAAGGGCTAGTCTGCCCCAATAAGAAACAAGCAATAAACAAAATGAAGTGGCGCTTTTTGATGAACTTGACACAAACACTGTCACAATTGATATAAAATTATAGAGACCGTATAGGTCACTTTAATAAAAAAGTTATACACTAAAATCAATGTAGACTATGGAAAAAGCCAATGTATACATGAGATACAGACCACATCAACACACTTCCTGTTAATACTGCCAAATATTAGGGGAAAATGCACAATAATGTCACTTGGATGATTAGGGAATGTATAAAGTCCAAAAGCAAGGACACTGGGTGAAATCGTGCCACACCAAATTAGTGTGTATTCGGGTGTCCAGGGTATAGTTACCAGATCCTATAACCGATAGGAGGATGCTCCTATTGACATACAATGGTATGCTGCACTTGGAGTTCTCCAAAATGTACGGTAGGGTCTGTTGAGAAATCCCGATCTTTGAAGCTGGACAAAGGTGCAGAAAATGTCCCCAGGAAGATGGATCCAAGTCGTGCAATCCAATCGTTGTATGTGTGTAGACACTTGGCAAATAAGGAGATAATTCAGTGGTCTCCTTGGTGGTCTTCTAACGTGTTTCGCTGTATCAGCTAACAGCTTTTTCAAAGGTGTAAACTCATGTGGTCAGAGGGGCCTTTTTATACCCCTTCCCTGGTCTTAGTGCTAATTAGCACCTGCATACAATTGACACATCATTTATTGATACAACAAGAAATATAAAATACATCATGGAGGCAGACCCATTTGATACAAGTTATCCAAATATATATAAAAGGAGAATTAATAATATATAGATCGTTTCATATTACAGCTATATTACCTGATTAAGTTACTTCCTGTATTCCAATCCCGGTCACGTGATCTAAATGTCATCATGTGACTATGGGGAAGGCTCTATACTCAGAAAGTATCCCGGTCATGTGGTCTGGCAAAGGTCACGTGATTAGAGGGAAGGTTCCATATTCAGGAAATGATTACCCACATCATAATGATGTATTATCTCTAGCTAATATGTTCCGTATTGTCGAGTGTATATCACGTGGTTCTCGTCCGGCCACGAGATCAACGCCATGATCACGTGACCGAGCGATCTCCATGATCGCAATATTCACAGGGCATCTCTTGTAGTCTATCATCCTGGGAAATGTAGTTCTTCTGGATACAGATAATAGGAGAAATAAACCCCGCAATGTGTAATATAATTATTTAGAAATAAGAAGATATATCACTATTTGTCATGTAATGCCGGAGGTTATATGGATTATTGTTTACATAACATATATTTGCAATTAGCGCTGACCATCCCTTACTGCCCTGCATCTTGGGAAATGTAGTTCCATATCAGCATATTAAGAAAATATATATATATATATATAGATTCAAATAGAACCATATCGATGAATCCATATGCATATAGTACCCATTTCAATCTACAATATCAACTACACTAGAAGAAAACAAGTACCAAGATAACTGAAGTTCAAATGTGTTGTGTTAATATAATGAGATAATCTATAAGATTGCATATATACATATATACACATACATGCATTTACTGACTCCCAACACATACCATCTATTGTTCCCGATGGCATATAGTGCTTGGTGCTTTATCTACGTATACACATGATGAGCATGGATGAATGCATGTATAAGCATAGGCACATACATCCATACACACCCACACATGTACATATCTGTATGCATATGAAGGACCCTATTCTCACTAATGAAGGGGCATAAATAAGAAAAAATATATATAAATAAACAAAAAGAAATAAATGAACAAAAATATAAAAAATATAAAAAAATATATACAAAAAAATATATACAACATGTTCAAGTTCTTCAAAAAGCGCCACTTCATTTTGTTTATTGCTCAGACCTTATACAAGTGTGCGTGAGGCTGTGATTGTACTCAATGTTCTCAATGTTTTTGCAGATTTGCAAAATATTATGGATGTGTTTAAGGTATGGTGGGCATCCTTGTGTTGTTCTGCATCAGCATAGCGATCACAGACATTAGCATATCTTCACAATGAGACTACATGTGTAATCGCTATTGCAATCGCAGTTGTGATCGGTACTGAATCAGGCCCAAAGTGCAGCTTTAAAAAGGTGATAGTTTGCACAAAAAACATACGAGTTTGCTTTTGCTGGATTTAATAGAGTGCAAGAATGTGCAAATTTGCATGAAACTCACATAAACCCTTCTCCTCTTGTCCAAAGTCACAACCTGATATTTGCCTATGTCAAACATAGAACATGGACAATGTAATAGGGTGCAAGTTTAAAACTCATACAAAAGTAGTTTAAAAAAAGCACAAAAAAATAATAGATCTGTCTAAGGCTAGTAACTTAAGCCTGTATATCAGAAGACAGCATGTATATCAGAATACTGCACAGATAAGTGATATCTGTGGAGGCATCTGTGTGTTAAAAGTGTAGAAAAGTGTAAAAAAAGGAGACAAAAATTATGTGAGGTCCCCTCCCAAAACCACAACCAGCACCAGGCTCTGTGAGCCAGTCCTGGTTGTTGAAAAATGGTGAAAAAAGGAAAAAAGGTCCCCATATTATCCACAACCAGTAAAGGCTCTAACTAGCGGGTGTGTAATGCCGCAGCCAGGGGACACGCATCATGAGGTCCCCCGACCACAGCATTTATCACTCCACACTAGTCAGCCCAGGCCAGTGATCCTTGGTGAGGTGGGGCCCCCCATTAAAAGGGACTCTTCTCTCCAGGGTACCCCAGGCCAGGGCTAACGCCTGGGACTATCCCCCACATCCCTGGTGAGGTTGATTGTGTTACATTTTAGATATAAACTAATATGGTCTTTTACAGGATGACTAGAGGTCCCAGCAAGCCTTCCTCACATGCCAGTACTCGGAGAAGCACAAGTACCAGCATGCAATGTCAGTGACAACAGTTAATTTATTAATTTTATTCACTGTACTTTTCAGAATATCAAAAGTGCTCTTTGCTTTGTGTGTGGGCTTGGTGAGGTAATGCATGGATTCAGAGTTATATACTCATGGGAGCAGTGGAGAAAGTTGTCATTGACATTAGTTACCTGCACCTGTATAGACTAGTGGGGCAGGTTGCTGCAGTCCCAGGCCAGGACAGTCATCATGTACGTATCCACCAGCTCCTGCTCCAGGTTTCCATTGTTGATGATGGTGTAGTAGTACTTGTAGGAAAACTTGATGCAGAAGGGCATGTCCTACAGAATCTTGCAGTGTACCTGCCCATTCTTCTCCATTATGATCATGCTGAATAGGGCAACCAAGGTACCCAGAGGGGCAGCCTCCTTAGAATTGTTAAAGCTGATCTCTGGTACATTGTCATTCAGGTCCAGCAGCCACAGCAGCACTTTGCAGTATGCAGGCATGGTGTTTGGCCCCAGGTCATTGGCTTGTAAGTAGACCTGGTTGGTGCTGCTCTCCTCATAGTCCAGCATCCTGCTCACATTTATGTGGCTAGTGCAGGGCTCTATATTAAAATCTCCTGCAACTGAGGCATTGTGGCAGCTATAGGCATACACCACCTACACATTCTGACCCTCATCCAGGTCAATGTCATTCAGCTGAATAACCAGGGTGCCCGGGCCAAGTGCTTAAGCAGTGAGATGATATAAACTGGCTGCTGAAAGATGGTCATGTTGTCATTGGAATCCAGCAACCTTGATGATGAGCAGTGTCATGCCCACCCTCTAGGGGATGAACTTGTTGCTCTTGGTCCAGTTGCATCCTCAGCACCAGCTTTGTGATCGTGTTGCCATTCCTCTGGGGTCTGCATATCCAGCACAAAGTAGCTGTTGATAGTCATCTCATAGTTTTGCAGTGAGTTGTTGCCAACATCTGGGACATGGGCACTCTCCATTGAGAACAGGGTGCCAGGGTGGTGCACTCAGGGAGCTCCATCTGGATGTCTGACCTTGGGAATGCCAGTGGGGTTATAATTTAAGACCAGGATCTCATTCTCTCTACTTGGAAAAGTCCATTGGGTTCTCCAGGAACATCTCCAGGTGCAACAGGCAGGAGTGGCTTTGCTTGCAGATCAGTTCCTCTTCTATCTTCTATGTACAGCACCTCATTCCCAGGTTCAGCTAAAGGAATAGGGTCTGCAGTGGGGGGTTGTCTTTATGTAGTAGATGGAGAGTTTTGTAATGTCCAAGCCCAGGTCCTAAGTAAGAATTCCCACAAAGGTGCCATGGTCCCTCTCCTACTGCAGCTTGTAGGAAAGCTGGGAGAGAAGACAATCCACAATGCACAGGATCTCCTAAAAGCAAAAGCAGAATCACAGAGTAACAAATGTTGTAGGGAATAGGAAAAAGGTGTAGTAATGAAAATGCACTTGTTTCATCCCTCCATAGAGGTCACTGACTCAAACTACAGCTGATGGAGCCGGGCTGCAGCTCCTAATCAGCAAGCCTTGCAGTCACCATCAGACTCTTCAGTACATTCTCTTTTTGCTCCTCTGTCCTCTGCCAGCAATACATTCCAAGCGGCTTGTCCTGGTTTACAGTATATCACAAGTATAGGCCTTTCCCTGTCCGAGTGACTCTGGCTGTCGCATCCACTGCACATGGTCTCCCTACTGCTATAGGTGTACATTTATTACATCACAGGTTCTCAAATGCAGTCCTCAGGACCACAAACAGTGCATTTTTTGCAAGTGTCCTCACAGAATCACAAGTGAAATAATTAGCTCTACCTGTGGATCTTTTAAAATGTATCAGTGAGTAATGAGTACACCTGTGCACCTGCTGGGTGACCTGGAAAATGTGATCTGTGTGGGGTTCTGAGGACCAAGTTTGACAACCTCTGTATTACATTATTGATAGCATTCAGGCTACAGTCCCATTGTCACTTTATTACTCCTAGTTTACCATTTCCACAGTCTCCATGGTGATCCTCCTTCTTCACAAGGCTGTGGCTTTTATGGTTTGTAAATTCAACTCACATCAGGTACTAAGATCTGCCTGCTCCCAGCTTCTGCGATCTCAACTGGCAGTGCTGGTTGTGTCTAAGCATCAGAGCTGGAGATTGGAAACCAAACGTTAGCAACCAAAGATGTTTCCTATCCAATGGGATCATATTGCCAGTGTGTGATGTTTGCCAGCCATTGCATGCAGCTTTACAATGGCTAAATGTTCTTTTTTAGCTGTGGACACCCGCAAATGGTGTCTGCAACTCAATTAATGTGTGTATGCGCAAAGCTCTGACTGCTTTTGTGCTTGCACACAAAATATCCACTGATGGTTAGCAAACATCACATTACTTGATTTGATGTTTAAAACCCAGCAATGTTCGATGCCAAGCCTCCTATGTTCATTCCTATTGAGTGCCTATCTCACAGCTTAAAGTATATCTTATAGGTGCTATATGTTTCCTATATATTAGAAATACTAATAAATAGCTGTTATAGCTACCCTTACAATATAGGTCTTGACACCTATATATAATAGGAATAAAAAAGAAAAATAATAAGAGCATTCACATACAGCTGCAGGTTTAAAAGTTATTTTATTAATAACACAATATAATAATAAAAAATATTAAAAATGTCAACACAATCCAGATAAAGCAGGATCATTCAGAATTGATATAAGGTACTTAAAATAAATCCTGTTTCCACAGATAAAAAGTACAAGTCCATACAAGTGCATTCAATAAGTCATTAAAGCAGCAAGAGAGCACAGTGTCTAAAAATATAAAAAAATATATATAAATTATTTTTTTGTATGTTTTTACCATAGTTTTTTGAGACCTTTTGTATTACTGTCCTATCAGATATGTTTTTTTCTTTATTTATCTCCTTTATCTATCCACCTGTGATGTTATAGTTGCAGTCCCTTTTTTTTTAGCCCCATGTTGGTTATCAGCGGAATAGAGATACATACATATGCTAAGATGATGAACTAAAAATGTTATTGTATAAATATATATAAATTGTTTTAATGGACATTCTATTGTACTTGATCGGTGCACCTTGTCATGACCCTGTGTTTTGGTTTTCAATTATGTACATTTTGGCAGAACGTACAGTAAGACCTATTCATAACTAAACCATATAGTTATATAACAGAATAATGATGAGTTTCCAGATAACCTACAGTATGTGGTTGTTCTTTTTTGGCAATACATGTATAGGATTCAGCATCCAAGAGCAGTAATTAGATAAGCTATAATTATTTGCTTATCTATGTACATTTTATTTAATTGTTTAATTTAACATTGTTTATTATGTAATACACTATTTATACATATATTTTATTATATGAATATGTCAGCTAAATTGTTATGTTTTGACTGAAAACGTCACCAATGATATATAGGGGAAGTGTTGTAAGGAGTGCATTCCTGCACTGTATCCCTCCAGCAACCTGTTAGCTACACTAAGCTGGTGATCACTAGGACCCACCAGAGGTCGATCAGAAGACATGCACTACTGTGAATGGACATGCACTAATGTCCATTCACAGCATCTTAGCACGTCTTTACTCCATTGCATCCATGCAAACAGGATAGACCCTGAGATTCTCTCGACAGCCACAGCCATAACAGCACCCAAACATAACTTCTAGTACTTTATACCACCACCAGCATATAGTAGGATTCCAGGACTACCATCCACCAATACATTCATCCAGCTCACACCTGGCACACTACAATGCCCAGCATTACCCTAAAATCTAGGCTGCATATTATGTACAGATTGCCTACTGCTGTTACACCTATGATATCCCTGTGTCATTTGTTACTTGTTGTTCTCCTAGATTACAATCAATCTAAAAACTGGTTAAGCAAACAACCTATGGGCTAACCACCACCAGCACCAATACCTGCTTTACACACACAGTATCATCGGTAACTTGGCCAATACATGTGTACCTGGATTTTACTTTTCATCTGGAGGACTACTGCACCAAGCACATTCTGCTTCACATATCTGTGACACCACTACTCTGCTACTACTATCTGCTGTCACCATGCTACTCTGCAAAAAGGTTATGGGCCAAGTAGTGACCATGCTACCAATTACCATCAATCCCCAGATTAAACATCACCATAAATTTTTGGGCTAACACAGAGTGGGATCTGTTCCAAGGCCATTAAAGTGCATGAATCTGGTTGCCGAAAGTCCAGATACCCATGGTATACACTGATACTAACAATAACAAGGTCACAGATGACACAGAATATGAGAATTTTAGTCAGTGTAGACAGACCCTTATGTAATCTGTATAATAGACATGTTCAGTGCAGGGAGTAGCATGCCATTTGAGTAGCTAACAGGTGCAGAAAACTACTCTACAGATGTGCCCAGCTAGTTTATTGCTCCACACGCCATGTAGCACGACCTGCATCTCGCGGCACATGGTACGATTTGAGTCGCGCCTTTCAGTATTAATTGCAACAGAATGTCCATGGCACTGGAAAAAGTCATAGCATGTATTACTACTTTTAGTCCACAAGGTGTCACTTTTCCTAAACTACACTGCGCATGTGTCCGATAGCGAATGCATTTTATGTATCACCACCCTCTGACTGGCTGACAGAACCTGTGATTCGGTACACTATAGTACAACATTTTTGTCATGGAATCAGGGCTGATTCCATGATGAAGAATCTATAATACAGTTTTAAATCATTACAGTACAGTATATGTGTGAGTCCTGTAATATTTTATAAAAAATATATATTTTAATATTTTTGTCTCAGGGGCTCAGACAGGGGTCACATGCACCACATGCACAACAAAACACGCTGTGCGTGTGTCTGACCCCTCTAAGCCCCTGACACTGATTGTGCATCTTAAACCCAACACTTGAGCCCCTGCACCTCATAACTGTATGGGTGTGTCATTGCAGAGTTCAGGGGAGTTGTGGAGCAATGTAGTACTTTCAATACACTACTGCAACATTATTGAACAGGAAATCATGTGGTCAGATTTAAAACTGAGGTTGCATTTGAGTCCCTGAACCCCAACACCTGTGGGTGCATCTGAAACTCGATTAGTGCAGATGGATCCACCACTGTTCTTTATAAAATATATATAGAGCAGAGGTTCTCAAACTCGGTCCTCATGTCCCCACACAGGTCACGTTTTCCAGGTCACCCAGCAGGTGCACAGGTGGAGTCATTACTCACTGACACATTTTAAAAGATCCACAGATGGAGCTAAATATTTCACTTGTGATTCTGTGAGGAGACCAGGAAAATATGCACTGTTTGGGGTCCTGAGGACCGAGTTTCAAAACCTTTGATATAGAGGAATGAATCTAAAGTAATCATGATTACGACATAATATTTGGCTGTGGAGAGATTTGAACCCTGGTCCATGATAATGTAAAACCACCGCTCTACCACTAGTCAAGAAGGATTTCACATCCATCTACTAAATCCTTGTGCACCTCACCCACCCACTGCCATTAGGGAGGGCGCAGCAAGGGAAGCATAATAATAATGATAATAACAATAAAAATGTGTATTCCTTTCTAAATATTATACTAGTACATGTAAACACAGTACCCAAGCAGTTACCCAAATATTAATCCCATCTCATTCAAAGCAGTGTGTGCATCTCGTTACTGTATCAGTTATACCATCATAACAACACGGCAATTACACTATCATACAGTACTGTATGCGTACTGATTTGCATCCTGTTCAATGAGCTTCTGCAATATTATTAAAAGGATTGAGGGGCATGGCCATGGCAGCAATAGTGTAGGACACAGGGACTCTGAGCTCTCCGGCTGATAATCCTGCTTACCCCTCCTGAGACCCCTATATCAACGTTACTACCCTGCTGTCTCTCACATACCTTGCCAGGAACCTGCTGACTTGGTTGGAGCTGTGTGGAGTGAGGAGATTGGCTCTTGAGGGCCTCCATTGCATTCCCTGGGCCTGCCTGTTTACAGATCCTGTGACTCCAGAGCTGCACCCAGGCCTCTCCTCTCCTGTTGGCTTCTCTATTATGCAGCCTGTCTGTGCCTGACAAGGGGGCTTTGCTGGGAGCTTCTGGTCTGCTTCTCCTGCCTGGCTTGTGTTTAGAGTCAGGGTCACGGAGGTTATCTCTGAGTCTGATACTATCGGAGTTCTGCCAGACATCAATATTTCTCCCTGCTCTGTGTGGAGAACTGTCAGCTCTGCAACTGTGGGACTCAGCAACATTTCTCTTCCTGTGAGTGATTTCTAAGTTTGGAGGGATCTCTGCCTGTTGCTGCTGCTGTGTCACTACCTGTGCATTTATATATTATAACTTGTCTCCTACATTATTCTCCTGCATTATATTAATACTATGGGGAAAACAGGTCATGCTGCTGCTGCAAAACTGGAACGCTTTGCCCGTCCCTCCACTCCTGTACCCCCAGTGTGTTGTGATCCCCAGGGTACATCCAAGTCTGTGACCCCACCTCCCCCTGCTGCATCTTGGTCAGATTCATCACCAGAAGTTACGCTGCAACAAGTTCTGGAAGCAGTTACCTCCTGCAAGACTAAATTGGCAGATAAGATTGAGAAAGTTCAATCCGATATATCTTCTCTTCATCAAGGTCTCCAGCAGGTCCGCGAAAGAGTCGGGGAGGCAGAAACACGTCTATCTAATCTGGAAGATTCCCTGACTCCACTACAGGCTCAAGTGGCCTCCCTGACATCCCAAATGATCGCAATGCAGCATAAAATTTCCGATATGGAGGGCAGACAGCACCGCAACATCGTGCGGTTCGTTGGTCTCCTGGAAAGAGAGGAGGGGTCTTCACCTGAAACATTTCTTGAGAAGTGGTTGGGGATACATATGGCAGAGACTCATTTACTAACCAATTTGCTGTGGAGAGAGTGCATTGGATCCCTACCCGTCCCCTGCCGCCTGGCGCCCCACCGCGCACATTTATAGCCAAATTTCTTCATTACCAGGACCGTGATACTGTGCTTCGACTGGCTCGAGTTAAAGGGCCACAGGAACGCAATTGTGTAAAAATTTCTGTGTTTCCTGATTTCGCAATGGATGTCCAAAAAGACAGAGATAAATTCCTTCTAATAAAGCATCATCTCCGGAATTTAAATCTTCAGTACGCTATGATTTTTCCATCTAAGTTGCGAGTGGTAGCAGATGGAGAGTTAAAATTTTTCTCTACACCACGGGAGGATGCGGCGTGGCTGGGCCGGAGATCTCCTGGGAACAGGCAAATGGCACTGGAATGACTGTTTATTTGTTTATGGCCAGAAATTGCTAGTGTCATTACGACATTAAATAGGCCTTTTTCTGATATTCCAATATTTATATTTCTATAATAGTATTTATGTTGTGATATTGGCTGGATATTGTTCTATGTCCCGCTCCCCTTACTGGGTATATTTCTTTTTTTTCTGGTAGGGTTTTTCTTTTTCTTTTTTATTTGTTGTTTATGTTGATATTTTGGTCAAAATATGGCCGGAGAGTTCCGTTGCATTGGTGGTTATTTTTATCACAGTGCCTTTTGCACCTATAAGGATCGAGTAGTTGTATCCTGTGGGTTTTAGTGTAGTTTAGTTTAGTTTTGGGTTTAAGTATGCCTAAGTTCAGGTGGGTATACAGGGTGGGGGGTGGCTTTGGATGGGTTGTCCAGTTTTTTTCTTACAAATGTTTTTCTTTATTTTTTCTTTACCACACTATTTTCAAGGTAACTTCAATTATGCTTTATAGTTCAATGTATTACAATGGTGAAACTTTTAACATGGAATGTCTGGGAGGTTAATGATCATTTAAAGCTCTCTTTGGTCTTTAAAATGATTAAGCAATATGGCCCTGATATTTCTTGTCTAATGGAGATGCATTTGGTCAGGAGTAAGGTACTAGCTCTAAAAAGACCATGGGTGGGATGGGCTTATCACTCCTCACATACTTCATCATCCAGGGGTGTCTCCATTCTTATTAATAAATCTGTCCCTTTTTCTTTTACTGTGGTCCAAACTGACCCTTATGGCAGATATGTGTTTCTGGATTGTGTACTGTATTCTAAGCCCATTTTATTGTTAGCAGTGTACATCCCCCCTCCTTTTTCATATGATGTTTTTAAAAAAGCTGCTGAATTTGTCACCCATTCTCCAGATACGCCAGTGCTCTGTTTGGGAGACTTCAATAATTTAATGGACCAGTCTATGGATAAGTGGCGTGAGTCTTCAAGTTCTTTTTCTAAAGGTGGTGAGGGCTTTGCTAAGTTTGTAACTGATTTGGGATGGGTTGATGCGTGGCGAGTTAAACACCCTGGAGTACAACAATTCTCCTGTTTTTCCTCCAAGCATCGCTCTTTCTCTAGATTGGATTTGGCCCTGGTGTCCCCATCTGTTGTACCTAATATAACTAACATTGAATATAAAGCCAGAGGAATCTCAGATCACTCCCCGCTTCTGGTAGAAATGAATATGTGTAGTCCTAGTGGTCTCTGTTTATGGAAACTACACCCCTCTTGGCTTCTTCAAATGGGTGCACGTTCAGAGCTGGAAGTTATGTGGGATGGCTATTTTACTGACAATGTGGGATCTGCCTCTGTAGCTAATGTTTGGGACGCCTTCAAGGCCTATTTATGTGGGTCTCTGATCAAAAGGGTAGCAGAATTAAAAACATTTTACAGGGAAAAAGAACGTGTTTTGGAGATGGCCTGAAGAAATCTTGAGTTGGATTACTTGGGGGACAGGTTGGAATCTTCACGTTTAAAATGGTTGACTGCACAGACAGAGTGGACTGATCATTTGACAGATAGAATGAACCATAGACTGTTATTCCGTTCTCATTTATATTACATGCAGGCTGACAGAACTGGTAGTTTTCTGGCACACTTGGTTCATGCTGATCGTCCTCCTGCTGTTGTCTCAGAACTAATTGGGCCTGAGGGTTCTATGGTCACATCTACACAAGATATTGCAGAGGTTTTTAGTTTATTTTATAAAAACTTATATCAAACACAGTTGACTGAGGACGTTAATGCTTTGTCATTATATGTTGCTTCTGCTAGGCTTCCAAAATTGTCATCCGAGGCTCGGGCATATTTAGATGCCCCATTGACCCTGGGGGAGGTAGATGCTGCGATTAGTTCCTTTCCCGGTAACAAGGCACCCGGATCTGATGGGATTCCCATAGAGATATATAAAAAACATGCTCGTATCTTTGTTCCAAGACTTTTAGATCTGTTTAATGGGCTCTATGAAGAGAATTTGTTCTTTCCATCTATGTCTGAAGCCATAATTGTTGTGCCCGGGAAGGACCCTAGATACCCCGATTCCTATAGGCCAATTTCTCTAATTCCCACAGATGCCAAAATTTTGGCAAAGATCCTTTCTATTCGGCTAAACACTGTTATTACTTCGGTTATTCACCCAGACCAATCAGGATTTATGCCAGGCAAGTCGACATCGGAGAACATTAGAAGGCTGCACACTCACTTGCAGGCCTCCCATGGCGAGGAATCATCCTCTGTTATTGTGTCATTAGATGCTGAAAAAGCATTTGACTCTGTGGAGTGGCCCTTTCTGTGGGAGGTCATGTTATGTTTTGGGTTTGGGCCGGTGTTCTTGAAATGGGTAAAACTTATGTATGCAAACCCTACTGCCATGGTGTCAGTGAATGGGTTTATCTCCCCATCCTTCCCCCTGTATTGGGGCACAAGACAGGGTTACCCCTTGTCCCCAACCATGTTTGCATTGGCTATTGAGCCGTTAGCCTGTATTATACGTTCTCACCCTGATATTATAGGTCTACAATTGGGTAATAGAATGGACAAAGTTTCCTTATATGCAGATGATTTATTACTTTTTTTGTCTGACTATGTATCAGCTATGCCTGTGGTTCTTCAAGTCATTGAACAATTTGGATTTTTTTCTGGTCTTAAGATAAACTGGGACAAATTATCTATCCTTCCTCTTAGGGGGGTGTATCCGACTGTTCCCATTATCACTCTCCCTCTCTGTTGGGTAAATAAATTTAAATATTTAGGTATCTGGATAACTAATTCCCCAAAGGACTATATAGTATTGAATGTTGAGCCCCTGTTTGTCTACTTAAAGGGCAAACTTCAGTCCTGGCGCCGGCTCCCTCTTACCGTTACTGGTAGAATTAACTTAATCAAGATGGTGGTGCAGCCAAAATTTGTGTACGTTTTGCAGCATTCTCCTGTTTTTATTACAGATACATTGTTTAGGCGTTTGAATAGTCTTCTTTCTTCATTGGTCTGGGTGAATCATCGACCATGTATTCAATTGGCAGCTCTGACCCGATCTAGGTCTGGGGGAGGTTTGGCTCTTCCAAATTTCAAATTTTATTATTATGCGGCGCAGATGGCACATATACGGTTATGGCTTCAAGATGACTCCCCTAATGCCCGCACATTTTGTTGGTTTCTCAGATTTTCCCTAACTTTACACCATTACAGGCCTTGCTTGCGGGTAGAATTATACAGAAAGGCCCTCCCCTGTTGATACAAGCTATTAAGATATGGAAATTGGTATCTTGTATTCTACAGTTTACGGGATTAGATCCAGACACTTCTCTATGTAGTTATCGTATATTACCTGAACTGGCCTCTTTACAGCTTGAGGTGACATGGGGTTCTAACGTTGTAACTACATTGGGTCATTTATATGACACTTCAATTCTTAAATCTTTTGCGCAGCTCCAAGAAGCTCATCATCTCCCTCAATCATATTTCTATAGATATTTACAATTACGGCATGCTCTCTCGGCTCAATTTTCAGACGGCCCTCCTCTAATTCAAATATCCCCATTGAAGTCATTCCTTTTATCTTTAGGTCCCCGGAAGATGCTTTCTTACTTATACTCCTATATATTGTCTTCTTATCATAAGGATAGTTTACCACATCTTAGATCAAAGTGGGAGAGAGATATTGGCCTTATAAGTGATACGGAATGGGATAATGCTCTAGAAGCTCCTCGTATTTCCACGACTTCTATAAGATTTCAACAGATTCAACTGTTTATTCTACACTGAACCTATTTAACTCCTGTTCATTTGCTAAAATTTGGGGGGAGAGCATCTGACATATGCCCTAAGTGTAAAATTAGTAGCGGTACTTTCTGGCACATTCTATTGGATTGTCCGGTGGTTAGCATTTTTTGGAATAAGGTTCTGAGAGCTTTGTCAAATGCAGGTATTGCTCCCACTTTAGCTATGCCATTGACATGCTGTTTAGGCTCTATGGACGATGAGGTAGTGGACAGATATCTTAAGCAATACATTGTCAAAAGGTGTACATTAGCTAAGATATGTGTGGCTTGGTCGTGGATGGCTCCTACAGGACCAGATTATAATGCTTGGCTGTCCTTGGTCCGTACCACTGTTGAACATGAAAAACATGTGTTTATTTGTCGCAAAGCTGAGAAGAAGTATGAATGTATCTGGAGCAGTTGGCTTAAATCCTGTTATTCCCGTGCACTGCCTAATGATTGACCAGTATATTATTGTTAGGATAATGAGGTAGACTATTACTTTGTTGGAGGTAATGTGCTGTGTGATAAGTTGAGAGCTGAATTTATTGGGATCTAGTTGATTTTGCCAATTTTTCAGGTGTTATTTTTGACAATATTCCAATATTTGTATAGTGTGGTAATTTTTTTTTTATATATATATATATTTTATGTGTATATATATATATATATATATTTTTTTTTTTCTCTATGTTTATTGTTTTGGTATACAGATTAATATTATATTTTTTATAAGCAATGGATCTGGGTTGCAGTTTGTAGATGTAGGTTTTATGTTCCAGATACTGTTATTTGATTATGTATTTATGTGTATAAATATATGTGTATGTGTGTGTATGTATGTATATATATATATGTGTGTGTGTGTATGTATGTGTGTATATATATATATATATCCAGAGGAAACATAAACTGGCACTTGGAGTCAGCATAAGGTCAAAGCATGGTGTATTACATCAAACGTTTTCGAGGTCACCACCCCGTCATCAGGACAGAATACATACAAACAAAGACAACACTTACCCCATGAATAATACCCCACCCGTAGCCATCTACCATCACTGAACACCACGGGCGCACGCACCGCCCACCGGATGCAGTCACCGCCGAACTTCCGGATAACCTTCCCGCCGCTACCATAGGAACAGCAAGCTTGCGTTCCACCAGCCGGCGTAGTGCATTCCAGCCATATTCAGCTAAGGACTGTCATCCGCGTGCATCATGCTAAGCCACCCGACTGTGAAACAGCTGTAACAAACATAGAATAGCAATAAATGTGCATACCGATGGACAAATACAAGAATACATAAGACTATACATACATACACTTATATTTAAATAACATAATAATACTACAGAAATAAATCTGTTCATGGTCACAACAAGGTAACACTTCTAGCATATGTGTTTCTGTTATACACAAAATCCCACATTAGAGTCACTATAAATCAATAATATAAACACAACACATAGACTTAAGTTGCTAAAGAAGACTATTCCAATTGATTTTGTCATTAAGCCCCCCTTGCTTAGTAGTACCTAACTTAATGATCCAACGAGATTCTTTAAATAACAGAGATCTGGCTCTATCACCACCCCGCACGGAGGCAGGGACATGGTCAATGATATAATATCTCAGTGAATCTAATGAATGTCTGGCTTCCTGAAAATGTTGCACCACAGGTTGGTCAATGTCCCTTCCATTTAATATCATCCTGATAGCCGACCGATGTGCTGTCATCCTTTCCCTGAACTTTCTTGTAGTTTGACCAACATACTGTAGTCCACACGGACATATAACAATGTACACAACATAAGTTGAAAGACAAGTAAGAACATATCTAATATCAAACAGAGTATCTTTGTGTGGGTGCTTAAACGTTTTACATGGTATCAAAAATTTACAAGTAGTGCAACCACTACATCTATAACACCCAGGTGGTTCGACATACACAGTAGGGCCAGGAGATTTACCTAACTCAGAGATATCAGACTGTACTAGTCTGTCTCTAAGGTTCTGGCCTCTCCTAAAAGCTGCAAGAGGTCTTTTATTACGGAACATGGGTAGATCCTTGTCAGTGCTCACAATCGGCCATAGTGATTTAGTGGCTCTCCTAATTATCGGACTGGCCACCGTGTAGTCACTGATCCACGGAATAACATTGGCCTCATCCCTTCTCATAGGATTTAACAAAAGTGATCTATCCATTCCCAAAACATCTTTCTTTGGCTCCTGCAGCATTTTAATATCATAACTCCTGGAGGCATATTTGTCCACCAAAGTATCTAACTCACATTCACTGGATGCACATTCATACACTGGATGCACCGGAGCAAGTTGCTTTCAATTTCAGTAGAGTGCCGGCAGACTGTGTTTTCTCTGTATATATATATATATATATATATATATATATATATATATATATATATATATATATAAATAAATATATATATATGTATATATATATTATTATTATTATTATTTTTTTTATTATATATTTTTTATTATTTATTTTGTTTGGTTATTTGTTAATGTATATCTATAAACCAATAAAAATTGACTCAATTAAAAAAAAAAAAAGGATTGGTTGTGGGAACATGCAACATGCAAATACGTGATTAGCCCACTTGTCAGGGATATCCATCCACTTCTACAGTAGCGTATTCAGTATTACAAATTTCATCAGTGGAGCAATTGCCAACCAGCAGTTATGCAGTGTATTACATGCTGTGGATTCTCTTACATTGTAGAACGCCATGGTGCGCCACAGTACAGCCATCACTCAATGTTCCAAGGCATGACTCTGTAGTCTGAATGTCGCGCTATGAGCAACAAACTAGCTGGGCACATCTGTACATGGAAGTTTGTCATACAGATGCAGTTAAGGTAAGAGAAATTGTAGAAGGTCACTAGTACCCCTGGTGAAAATCCAGATCCTGTTGATATAGATAAAGCTATGGGGACAATTGGTCTAGTGGTGGAATCACATGTTTATTCAGTAATGTTATATGTGTATAGCACTGAAAATAGGACGTAGTTGAAATGACAACTATTGAGAAACCGGTGCTCAGAATGCTGGCATTGGAATCCCAACACCAGTCAGAATCCTGGAGCCATTATCTTGACTGCTGGAATCCTGATGGTAAATAGTGGGTAGGGGTTGGGTTAGGGTACTTACCAGCTGTTGTTGGTATTTTAACCATGTTGGGATGCCAGCATCAGGATTCTGACAGCTGGGATCCTCAGCACAGGCATCCCACGCACCGGCATCCCATACCCAACCCCTGCAAATGGTGCATGAAGATAAATGTGAGTCAACTAGACCCTACGCCATAGGAGGCATGGTCATATATACTTCTTTATTCTGAACAATTACACTACTGTATGTTTGAGAGTAAAAGACAAGGAAGTTGTCACTAACGTGGAAGTTGTACCGTTTGAACCTAACCTAGGAACAATCCTGATTGCCATGAATGTTTTAGAATAGAGACAATACAGGGTCCAATTTGCAAAGGGTCAGTGCATTGTGTACCACCAAATAGGGACTGTTATTGCTGCAGCTACCTAGGGCCAACAACTATATACCCTTTACACTGTGGAGTGCCGTGCAATGGTCACTGAGGAAACCACCTAATCAATGGAATGGTGGCACAGGCAGTTAAGGCATCTAGGCTATCTACGGTGGAACACATAAGCTTCAGAGTGGTATGCTGACTGGGATGTTAGAGGATAATCCTAAAACACTAGCATGTGAGAGGTGTGTGAAGAGTAAGAAGACACATTTCACCTTTCCTAAGTTTGCATTCCAAGCTTAAGTTCTATTAGAGCTAGTACATACTGACATGTCTGGACCAATGGTGGTTGAATACATGAGTAACAGTCATTACTTGATGACACTCATCGATAATGCTATAAGGATGACACATTTGGTTCTTGAAGAGCAAAAGTGAAGTAACTAGTAACATGAAAGTGTACAAGAATCTTATAGAGAACCAAACAGAAGCTGAAAGTTCTAAGATCTGATAAGAAGCATGAAATTAAGAAGGGGGCAATTCAGACCCGGACGCTAAGCCATGATTGCTCACATCCAAAAGGGGTCTGGTATGCAAATTCTGCAATCGCATGTCTGGTGTAAGGAGGCCCTCTATGTCTTAGAGAGCAGCAGTAGAGTGAGCGCACACCGGTATAAAGACGCCCACTTTTGTTTCTTAGCACACATCATCTCCAGGACGTGTATGATTAATCAGAACCATTGAAGCTGCACACAAAACTTGAGGTAGACCCTACACCACTGCAAGCACTGCGATCACTGTAGGCAGAAATACAACCAAGTGATGTATACAATGACGCTTCCATGCTAATTATGCACACCCATAAAACTCAGCTTTGATGCTCAGACATGCCTGCGTTCGCAACACCACTCCCCCATTCACAAGCACCTTCCCCTGTTACCAACCACAAATGGAACTATCTGTCACTCAAAGTAGCATTCAGTCTTTGTGCTACGAGCGCACGATTCCTAATTGCAGTGATGGGTCGCGCATGCACACTGTGATGCATACGCATGCGCATATGGGTGACAATCGCTAATAGCCAGTGATTGCGGCTTAGCATCCGGGTCTGAATCAGGCCCCAAGTCTTGTGTATATGACTGTGAAGTTGCTTTTTTGGCTTTTGGGACTAAATGTGATTTAAGTTTATTTCAGAGTGGACCATCAACATTACAACTAAAGGTCACTTTATCAGGGCTCTGATGAAGAATACTTCAGTCAGTACAGTTTATGTATCCAGTGAAATGCTGAGTGAATATTTGATTTCCTGTGCTCACATTTTTGCATTAAAGGAATGTGGAATGGAACATATATAAAATGTTGATGCTTTGTTTAGCAAAATGTCTTTGACTAAACCTCAATGTCTTCCATTGCAGGAGGTTGTCAAATGTGATGTGATACTCATAATGTGTCCTGTGGTGGATGGCAGTGTTGAGTGAGGGATGGGGGGTATTGTAAGGACTGCACTCCTGTGATGCCTCCCTCCAGCATCCTGTTATTTACACTGAACCGACAGTCACTAGGACCAACTGGAGCTCAGTCAGAAGGGTTCCAACCTCTGACATGCGCTACTGCACATTTGCACGATTTCCGCACATCTTTTCTCCATTGTATCCATGAGTACGAGATGGACTCTGAGACTTTCTCCACTGTCAGAGCCATTTCGGTGTCTAAGCATAGCCACATGCCAGGGCTAGCATCCACTGGTGCATTTATCCAGCTCACACCCAGGACACTTCAACACCTAACATTACCCTAAGCACCAGGCTGCTTATATTCCACACAGATTGTCTACTGCTGTAACACCTGTGATATTCCTGTTTCACTTGTGACTACTAGTTGTTCTACCAGATTACAATAAATCTAAAAACTGGTAAAGCATACTACATGTGTGTCACTACCAGGGGTGACAGGCTGCTGAGATCGCGGCGCTTACCGCTCTGGGCGCTGTGGCATGGTGTTTCCAGCAGAGGTGCAGGTTCCTGGAGAATAGCGCTGGGTGCTGTGAGTCTCCGCAGACCAAGGGCTTCCATCTGGAGGCAGGTGAGAGGGGCTGAGACTGGCAGAGCTTCCATGCTGTGACCACTGGGCGCGGCCATCTTGGATTTGGGTCACATGTCGTTTCTGGCCAATCAGGTTCAGTCTGGGCTGGGGAGGCTAGCAACCAATCCTGCACTACCTGAGGGTATTAAAGGGCTGTCCAGAGGCTCTTTAGTTGCCAGTGCAACGTCTATCACAGCGTATGCTGTGAGCTAGTTCTCTGTGCTCCTTTGCTCATTTAAAGTGTCAGTACCAGTGTGTTTCTGCAGTCTCCCCTCTTAGCCTTGGTGCAGTTTGCTCCTGTTACTACCTGTCTCCTGATCCCGTCTACCTGCTATACCCAGCCTACCCCGGGTCTCTAAGTTCCGCCAGTGTCTCGCAGCCTGGTTCTGATCCCGTCACGTGCCATTGCTTCATGAGTCATACTCCCCTAAGGCCGGCTGCCTTCAAGTACCAGCAAACAAGTCCTCATTCCTCATCCGACTCCACTCCGGGTCCAAGTGCACGCCAAGCCGTGACAGTTTGCACTGGCCAGATGGATTCGGCCAGTGGACAGGATCTGAGGGCCGACTTGCTCCAGGGTATCGCCAGTCGCCTAGAGGGACTAGAGGCGTCTCAGCGCCAAATGGCTCAGTTCCTGCAGGAAATGTCTCTTCGTCAGGATACACTGCAAGCTTCCCTGGTTACTGTTAATTTGCCTGCCGCCATAAACCAGCCAGCAGCTCCAGCTGTCCCTGTTCCACCTGCACCATCTCATTTGCACCTTCCGACTCCCAATAAGTTTGACAGGATCCCCAAGTTGTGCCGAGGGTTTCTCAACCAGTGTGACGTCCACTTCACACTACAGCCTGCGAACTTTCCATCTCCAAAATCCAAAGTGGCATATATAGTGTCTCTACTGACCGGTTCTGCCCTGGACTGGGTTTCGCCTCTCTGGGAGAGGTCCGACCAGTTACTAGACAACTACTCTGGATTCCTCACGTCCTTCCGGAGGATTTTCGACGAGCCCGGCAGAACAACCTCCGGGGCGACGGAAATCCTGCAACTTCGCCAAGGGAACCGACCAGTCAGTCAGTATATCATTCAATTTCAAATGCTGGGTTCGGAACTAAAATGGAATGAAGAAGCCCTGACTTCCACCTTTTGGAATGGATTGACAGATCGCATAAAAGATGACCTCGCCACTCGTGATCCGCCGGCTACCCTCAATGATCTTATCTCCCTTTGCAATAAAGTGGATTTGCGGTACAGAGAACGCCAGAGTGAAAAAACTAGGGGAGATCGCTTTAGGTTCCGGCCAACCATTACTCCAACCCTCCCTCCGTCTGAACCTGCGGGTGACGAACCCATGCAGATTAACCGGGCCCGCCTCATGGTAGAAGAATGGCAAAGACGCCGACGAGAAAATCTATGCATGTACTGCGGGGAGACCAGTCATATGGTTGCAGCCTGCCCACGTCGTCCGGGAAACTCACGATCCTAATCTGTGCCGGAGACACCAGGTTAGGAGTGATGTCTCCGTCTCCGTCAAAAAATGATTCTACCCTCTCCAATACTTTTGAGATCTCCACTGGTTCTAAAACTGTTCTTTCTCTCCTCGATTCAGGGGCCGCTGAAAATTTTATCACCGCTGAACTTGTCCAGAGGCTCCGGATTCCTGTCTCCTCTCTCGACCACACCATCACTCTATCTGCTGTAGATGGCACTCAGATTACCAACGGAATCGTCTCTCAATGTACCCTACCTGTGCCAGTTCATATCGGAGCTCTCCACACTGAAACTATCCGATTCCTTGTAATTCCCAAAGCCTCCCATGAGGTCATCCTTGGATACCCCTGGTTACGCAAGCACTCCCCCAATATTGATTGGGGCACCATGCAGATCTTGTCCTGGGGAGAAACTTGTCAAGTATCCTGCCTTCCTCAAATCAAACCCGTCAAAGGTAGTTACATTGCAACCACTACTCCAATTCCCTACCAGTATCACTACTTCTCCGATGTCTTCAGTAAGACCGGAGCCGATATTCTGCCTCCTCATCGGGAGTGGGACTGTCCTATTGAGTTGATTCCTGGCAAAACTCATCCGCGAGGTCGTACTTACCCACTCTCCCTACCCGAGACTGAAGCCATGTCAGCATACATCCAGGAGAACCTGCAAAAGGGGTTCATTCGACCATCCTCCTCACCGGCATGGGCAGGATTCTTTTTTGTGTCTAAGAAGGATGGAGGCCTGCGTCCTTGCATCGATTACAGGGGCTTAAACGATATAACCATCAAAAATCGCTACCCGATACCCCTCATTACCGAACTTTTCGATCGAGTAAAAGGTGCTACTATTTTTACCAAGCTGGATTTAAGAGGGGCCTACAATCTCATTAGGATACGAGCCGGGGACGAATGGAAAACAGCATTCAATACTCGAGACGGGCATTTACAATACCTGGTAATGCCTTTTGGTCTCTGTAACGCTCCTGCTGTGTTCCAAAACTTTGTGAATGAGATCTTTCGGGACTTACTATATATCTCTGTAGTAGTATACCTCGACGATATTCTGATATTCTCCTCCAACATTGTCAGAACCGATCCCAAGTCAAGGAGGTGTTAACTCGCCTACGAAAGAACCACCTGTACTGCAAAGCTGAAAAATGCGTATTTGAAGTTCCCTCAGTTCCCTTTTTAGGTTACATCGTTTCAGGTGCCGGCCTTGAAATGGATCCCCAGAAAGTTCAGGCAATATTGGACTGGTCTCGTCCGAATTCTTTGAAGGCAGTACAAAGATTTTTGGGCTTCGCAAATTATTATCGAAGGTTTATCAAAGGATTTTCCACTCTCATGGCACCCATTTCCGCCCTAACTTGCAAGGGGGCAAATCCATCCCGATGGCCTCCAGAGGCTGAAACTGCCTTTCAACTCTTAAAGCAAGCCTTCATTTCCGCCCCCGTGCTGAGACAACCCAACATTAACTACCCATTCTTTCTTGAGGTAGACGCCTCTTCTGAAGCAGTAGGGGCAGTACTATCCCAGAAACTCGAGGATAGCAAGTTTCATCCCTGTGGCTTCTTCTCAAACAAATATTCCCAAGCAGAAAAGAATTATCCCATTGGAGAGCAGGAATTATTGGCTGTGAAACTAGCTTTTGAAGAGTGGCGTTATCTTCTTGAGGGCGCGATGTATCCCATCACCGTTTATACAGATCATCGGAATCTCCTATACCTAAAAAATATTCAGTGTCTGAGTTCCCGCCTGGCTCGATGGTCAATATTCTTTTCTCATTTCAATTTTACTTTAACTTTTCGCCCAGGCTCACTAAATCAAAAAGCAGATGCCCTCTCTCGATCACTCTCCTCCGACACATCTTCCGAAAGTCATAAGGAAACTCCTTCTTCTAGACACCAGCGTATTCGCTACCACTTGCATTCAACCTCCTCCCGGGAAGACATCAGATATGCGCAAGCAGCTTTTGAAGTGGGCTCATACTTCTCGTTTTGCCGGACACCCGGGCATACGCAAGACCTTGGAATTCCTGCAACGATCATACTGGTGGCCTGCTATGAAGTCAGAAATTGAAGCTTTTATTGCCACCTGTCCACAGTGTGCTCAACATAAAACATCCAGACAAGTTCCTGCCGGCACACTCCTACCTCTGTCAGTACCAACCCATCCTTGGACACACCTTTCCATGGACTTTGTAACGGATCTACCTGTTTCTAATGGGTTTACCACCATCTGGGTAGTAGTGGATCGTTTCTCCAAAATGGTTCATTTCGTTCCCCTCAAAAAGTTGCCGTCTGCTCCAGAGTTGGCTCAGTTATTCGTCGACAACATCTTCCGTCTCCATGGACTTCCAACTGAGATTGTTTCTGATAGAGGGGTACAGTTCGTAGCCAGATTTTGGAGAGCTATATGTTCTATCTTTCAAATCAAACTGAATTTTTCAACAGCTTACCATCCTCAGTCTAACGGGTCTACAGAGAGGGTCAATCAAGACCTTGAGACTTTCTTAAGAATTCACATGTCTTCATCACAAGACAACTGGGCGGACACCTTACCCTGGGCTGAATTTGCCCATAACAGCTCCTATCATTCATCTACGGGGCAAACCTCATTCTTTATAGTTTTTGGACTGTATCCCAGAGTACCAGAGTTTCAAGAATTGCCAGTCTTCGATGTACCAGCAGTGACCTCCACCCTACAGAAATTCTCTCAGATTTGGACTCAGGTCCATTCCTCCTTACAAAAAGCCTCTCTTCGATATAAATTAACAGCGGACAAAAAAAGTAGAGCAGTGCCCAACCTAAAAACAGGTGACTTAGTATGGCTATCCACTGGTAATCTTCGCCTTAAAGTGCCGTCTATGAAATTTGCTCATCGTTTCATCGGTCCTTTTCCCATCGTTCAAGTGATCAATCCAGTAGCCTATAAATTAAAACTTCCGTCCTACCTCAAAATACCAAATTCCTTTCATATTTCCCTACTGAAACCTCTCATCCTGAATCGCTTTCGCAAGACTCTGCTACGCTCCCCCAAAGTCTTGACTGAGAGGGGTGTAGAATTCGAGATCAAACAGGTCCTGGACTTTCGATAAGGGCAACTCCAATATCTACTGGATTGGAAAGGTTCCGGTCCCGAAGAACGTTGCTGGGTGAAAGCTGAGGATGTCTATGCTCCTCGCCTTGTGCTTAAGTTTCACTCTGAGAATCCTGGAAAACCGAAGAAGTGTCCAGAGGCCACTCCTAAAGGAGGGGGTACTGTCACGACCAGGGGTGACAGGCTGCTGAGATCGTGGCGCTTACCGCTCCGGGCGCTGTGGCATGGTGTTTCCAGCAGAGGTGCAGGTTCCTGGAGAATAGCGCTGGGTGCTGTGAGTCTCCGCAGACCAAGGGCTTCCATCTGGAGGCAGGTGAGAGGGGCTGAGACTGGCAGAGCTTCCATGCTGTGACCACTGGACGCGGCCATCTTGGATTTGGGTCACATGTCTTTCTGGCCAATCAGGTTCAGTCTGGGCTGGGGAGGCTAGCAACCAATCCTGCACTACCTGAGGGTACTAAAGGGCTGTCCAGAGGCTCTTTAGTTGCCAGTGCAACGTCTATCACAGCGTATGCTGTGAGCTAGTTCTCTGTGCTCCTTTGCTCATTTAAAGTGTCAGTACCAGTGTGTTTCTGCAGTCTCCCCTCTCAGCCTTGGTGCAGTTTGCTCCTGTTACTACCTGTCTCCTGATCCCATCTACCTGCTATACCCAGCCTACCCCGGGTCTCTAAGTTCCGCCAGTGTCTCGCAGCCTGGTTCTGATCCCGTCGCATGCCACTGCTTCATGAGTCATACTCTCCTAAAGCCGGCTGCCTTCAAGTACCAGCAAACAAGTCCTCATTCCTCATCCGACTCCACTCCGGGTCCAAGAGCACGCCAAGCCATGACAGTGTGGACTAACCGACACCTGCACCAACATCTAGATTACACACACTGTAACATCAGTGGCTAATACATGTGTACCTAGGTTTAACTTCTTTTTTTTGTAATCTTTAAATTTTTATTGATAATTAAAATAAATCAGACAACCAAATAGAGAGGAAAAAAAAGAAAAAAGAAACATCATACAATATTGATTACAAAAATAATAGAAAACAGCCCAAATATACAACAAAAATTTGCTGCACAGATAAATAAAACATTTTCAAATTCCAAATCGTATTGATATAACATCAAATATAAAATCGCAAAATTAACTAAATATCTCCAAAAAGAGAAAGAGAAAAAAAAATTAAATTGAAAAATAATTAAAATAAATAAAATAACAAGAAACAAAAAGTATAAACAGGATAATGGTGGAAGTGAGGGGGAGGGAGGGGACGGTGGAAAGCTCATCTGAGACTGGGAATAGGTAAAGATTGAGATTGGAACCATGGGGACCAAATTGTCTGAAATTTAACAACCCCATTATTTTACAAACTGGTGATGTACTCCATGTAGGCAATGAAGGTAATCTTTGCCACAAGAGCAGATAGCGGTGGTGGGTTATGGTCTTTCCAAAATTTCCAAAATTTGGCTATCGGGAGTAGACTTTATAGCATGTTTCTCCGATAGATACATTAATGGAGGCCTTGGCTGTATGCAATCTGATCTCTTCCTAATGCTCATCTTCCATAGATAAAGCTTTTCCCAAGCTAATTTGTGGGGTTCACGAGTTTGGGGGTCGGGAAATAAAACCAAATAATAATAGTTGAAATGTTACCCTTCTTGTTAGGCGTACATAGTGAAGAAGATTTGATTTGGGGAGGATATAACTAAGAACTTGAAGGTACTGAAATTGACACGAGGAAGGTAGGCTGTGTTGAACTTGAAAATCTGAAAATAAGGAAGGGGCAAATGGACCTTTAATATGAGTGAATCGTTCTATACCACGATTATGCCAAACAGTCGCAACCGTGTTATCACAGCCCATAGAAAACAAAGGATGGTTCCAAATTGGAGTCAGTGGGGAAGGGTAGGAGGATAAATCAGGAGTAGTACAAAGTCTATCCCATAACCTGATAGTTAAATTGATAGTTGGGACTGAAAGAGCCAAGGCTGGTCTGCACAATTTGGGAAGCCATACCATAGGGCCAAGATTCCCTCGCTTGATAAAAGAGTTTTTAATGTCCACCCACTTTTTGAGTCCTGGTACCGAATGCCACAAAATAATATGATTGAGTTGGCATGCTACATAGTAGTCTTGTAATATGGGTAGACTCAGACCACCTGAAACTGTACTTTTAGCTAGGATAGATCTGCAAATGTGAGGTTTATGTCCAACCCATATAAACCTGTTGCAGAGTTTCTGCAGGAGGACAAGGGCCGAATTGGGGACTGCAACTGGGATAGTTTGAAATAAGTACAATAAACGAGGGAGGATATACATTTTGATTGTGTTTATCCTACCTATCCATGAAATAAAAAGGTGGTTCCATCTGTCTAGGTCTTGTGTAAGTGTCTTAATCAAAGGGACATAATTAGCTTTGTATAGGGAGGAATAGGTTTTAGTGATAGATATTCCTAATATTTGCTATATTTAATAGCAAAAGGTCTCCAAAATGAATTGAAATTTAGAGGCCAGAATTGTCCAAATTTGGAGAGAAGTATTTAAAGCAAGAGCTTCTGATTTGGAGTTGTTTATGTTATAACCCGAGAGAGAACCATATAATAATAATTCAGATTGTAGGTTGGGAAGAAACACCAATGGGTTGGATAATGTCAATAGAACATCATCTGTGAATAGAGATATTTTGTTCTGGTTTTGCCCCAATGTGATCCCCCTAAAATTCACATAGGCCCTGATACGTGCCGGCAGTGGTTCAATACATAGAGCAAAAATTAACTGTGAAAGTGGATACCACTGGCTTGTGCCATTAGACAAGGTAAATCGAGGGGAGCAAAGGCCGTTGGTCATAACTGATGATGAGGGGTGAGAATATAAAGCCTTAGCTGCCGACATAAAATGACCCTGAAAAAGAAGACATTGTCGAAAATAAAAAAGGCCAAGAAATGCGGTCAAATGATTTTTCTGCGACGAGGGCCAGGACAACCGAGGAAAGTTTGGTGGAATTAATGTGGTAAATTATATTAATAGTTCATCTTGGGTTGTCCAAGGCCTGTCTACACAGAATAAAATCCAATTGATCAGTGTCAATTAGAGAGGCCAAAATGGTGTTTAATCTGTTTGCCAAGATTTTGTCAAACAATTTAATATCGGTATTCAATAAAGATATTGGCCTATAGTTAGCGCATAGAGAAGGATCCTTACCCATTTCAGAATGACTACAATCCGAGAAGTAGTAGAATCGGTAAGAAATGGCGCGTCGAGCATAATCTTATTAAACAGTTGAATCATATGGCGCATGAGTTGGGAAGCAAATGTTTTTAGTACACCATCTGAAATCCATCTGGACTTAGGACCTTATTCAGTCGGTCGCGAGCACCGATGCGCTCGTAACTGACTCGATGGTTAGGCCTGTGTACGTGCAGCGGCCGCACTGCGCGTGCAGAAGCCCCGGAGCGACAGAGAAACTTTGTCGCTCCAGAGCTCATTACCAAAGGGGCAGTTGTTGATGTTGATCGAAAGCTGCACCCATTTGGTAGGCAGGCCGGAGGGTGGTTTCCAAAATGGAGGATTTCCTTTACGAATGCCTACCATTTTGTAGGCGGCCGCACTGACATCATCAGTGATGTCAGTGGGGAGCTTCCAGCACAATCAGAGCAGAAAGCTCCCTGTGGCTTACAAGTGCCCAGACCCAACCTTAGGGTCTGGTCGTAAGCCCCAATGGTGATCACCATCGCGACCAACAACAAGGAGGCAGCCATTTAGGATGCAAGCGGCCGCCCTGATTCAGGGCGACCGCTTGCATCTAATGACCGCCTCTGAATGAGGGCTCTAGTGCCTTAGATGGCTTTTGGGATTTGATAGCAGCTTCCAGTTCTTCTAAAGAAATATCAGTGTTCAATAATTCGCGAGAAGCTGTATAAATTTTTGGCTGATTACAAGAATCTAAATACTCCTGACATTTCTCAATAAGAACTAGAGGGTCGGAGGGGGGAGGCAGATTGTACAATGCTTCATAATATTTCAAGAAAATATTATTGATATGTTTGGAGGTCATAGGTTGGTTTATCTGAGGAGTCTCTAATAAAAGAAATAAGCTTGGGAAGCCTGTTTGGCATGAAGTTAATTTGCAAGTACAGTGTGAGCTTTATTACCTTTGTCAAAAAACTTCTGGTTAGCCCAGCGTATGGAGCGTTCAACCCTCTCAGCTTGAAGGGATTGCAATTCAGCACGGGCCTGAGAAAGTTGAGACAGAACTTTTTAGAAAAGGTGTGTTTATGTACCCTATCCAGATTTGCAATAGAAGTGGTTAAAGAGTTAATACATTGTTCCTGTTCTTTTTTTCTATGTGAGGCTCATGTCTCCCCTTATAACCGCCTTATGGGCTTCCCATATTGTAAGCAGGTTACATTCGCTGGGGAGGTTTAAAACAAAATAATCCTGGATTTTGGTTTTAACAGTTTCCTGGAACTGAGGATTTTTTAACAAGGTTTCATTTAGTCCCCAGGAAGGCCTACCCCCTGTCGATTCCAGGAGGTCAAAAACTGCTACTAAAATAGAGTGGTCAGACCATGTGTTTGGGACAATAGAGAAACAATGGGCAGTTTGTGATAAAGACGCACAACACAAAAACAATTCTATACGAGAATAAATGTCATGAGGTTTAGAGTGAAAAGTATAGTCTCGAGTGGTGGGATTGAGGGAATGCCGAACATCAAACAGACCAGCCTCGGCTACACACTTATATAGAGCGGAGGAGTTGAAGGCAGAATTTCCACCTGAGGGGAAGCCCGATTTATCCAAATGTGGGTTGAGAACGGATTTAAAATCTCCACCTATTAGAGACTTACCCCGTCTGTCTAAAAAAAGATAATGGAAGAAATTACGAAAAAATCTGGCCTGGCCACTATTAGGTGCATAAAGGTTAGCCAGCGTTACCTCCTCGTGTCTGATCCTACCACAAATCATAATGTATCTAACATCATTATCACTTTTTGTGTTCAACAGTTGGAAATGAAGGGAACCGCAAAGAAGTATTGGAATGGGAGGGAGCCACATAGAAGTATACATGATTGGAATGATACACAGTAGGAAAACCCTGGATAACAGTGAGGGATGTGAATCTTTTTTTAGGTGGGTTTCTTGTAGAAAAATTACATCCCCATTTAGTTTCTTAAGAGTCATATGAATGTGTGAACATTTCTGTGGAGTGTTTAAGCCTTTAGCATTAATAGATAGACATGTGAGCGGCATTGTATTAAATAACACAAAAAATATCTACACAGAAAAACAGACACCAAACCAAAACCACAACCTCTAAAACCTAAGATACAAAAAAAAGGGAAGGGGGAAACAATTTAAATCAGAATAATAAGTGACGAGATTCACTAGATATACCAGGTGAATTGCCACCAAGATTGAGCTCTACAATAAAAAGAGTTCACTTGCAGGATACAGAATAATATCTAACTATGGACTCAATGTGAAATCCCTTTGAAATTATGTTACAATAATCCCTAGTAGTGGGGGTGGAGTGGTCGGTGGAGAACCTGCCAGATCCCACCTAGAGCTGAGACCTTAATAACAGAATATAGTACCTGGTTATACATAACATTGAGACCAGAGAGAAAGAGAATACAGAAACTTTAACAGAGAATATAAGTAAACTCTAAAGCATAAAAAAACATTATCTATAGTACTATTATATTGAACAATACTAAAACACAAAATATATAGAGCATTAGAAAAGAGGAGGAGAGGTGTCAGGTCTGTCAGTGGAGGAGCCCCTAGGTTTAACTTCTTATCTGAAGGACTACTGCAAAATGCACATTCTGCTCCTCATATATTTGACAGCTTTACTCTTTTACTACTATCTGCTGTCACCATACTACTCTGCTAACAGGAAGGGCATTAAAAGAAGCTGTGGTTGAAAAGTCTGTTTATCCATCTAGCTGGTACAAGGATTTTTTTTACTTTGTTTTTTGTCACTGTTCTCTTTACCTTATCTGAAGGTACAGTACACTATACACTTGTTTATATTGTATATCACATACTACTGGGCCACTTGGCAGTGATAACATCATCACTGCAGAGAAGGCAAAGATAAGTTATTAAATGAGCACATTTGCTATTTATTTTGGTAGGTGGTTATTATTGTTATTAGTGATTTGAATACATTGTGGATGCGACTTTCACTGGTTTACTTAATACACCAGAGGGCACAATCTTCTCGCCGTTTCAAAAAAGTTACCACCTTTCACTTGTGGTACAAACAGGTTATTTATACTTGTGCTGCACACATGTGCTGTTTCAGTTAAAATGTCCTACCTAGTGCACACTGGAGCAAGGTCTAAGGTGCATAATAATTTAAATAGAATTTGGTCAACAGGTACACACTGCAGAGGCTGTATACTTAAAGTTATAAGTTTATACAAGATTTATACAGTAATGTACCTTATACACTCTGGATAATTCTGCCAATGTTTATATTATTTAATACAGTAATGTACTAACTGCATATACCATCTTGCACCCTTATACAAAAATAATACATATAAACATACCTTGCTACTATACAGTGACACATAAAACAATATGGCATTTCATATTTGGTCATTATTTATTGATATCATATTAAACTAGATAGAAGAATTGTGGCAGGGGACAAAGGGACAGGCAGATCAGTATATACAATTGCCAGGCAGAGTCTTAACAGCATCATTGGTGTCATAAAGAGGGTCAGCAGGCTGCTACGTGGTGCATAGCTCAGATGGTCCTGCCTCTCTTCAATAACCATGCCTAAACGGAGACCCATCTGGGAAGATGGAGACCTCTGCTAAAGAGGCTGTCACCCAAAATGCCACTGTGGAAGTGAGTGCACCTACTATGCCAACATAATTCTGATCTACCAGAAGAATCACTCTGCCAGCACCGCAAGAAGAATGAAAATCAAGGATGTAAGGATGGCAGTCAGCAAAGAAAGAGGCCTGTTTTATCACAGACCTCCTTAATATAGACTCCTAAGTCCCAACTCCACTCCCAACAGCTCACTGATTGGTTGAACTCAGAGAGGGAGAAAAACATAACGGGGGTTAAAAACAGAAACAAGCCTTGTGCTGCATCAGTGTTTAATCTCTTTCAGTCTAAATAGACTTTTGTCCGCATTTTGTATAATATGTCACGGAGTTCTTTATGGTTCTGGAACTAGTTATAAGAATTTAAATTAAACAAAAAAGTGCCGGTACTGTGTACCCCTGAGCACCACCACAAAATTATCACTGATAAATCAGATTCTGAATTGTACTCCTGATCACACCACCCTTCACAGCCATTAAAGTATTGTGCAGAATCAAGTCCCATGGCTAACTGGAAGTGCAAATGTAATTGATACAGCATCTGTTCTTCACACGATAGAATGTCAGCAGTGTGCATTTTGCAATTTTAACAATGCTATTTAGTAAGCTATCAGTGGTGATGAATACAGTACATTATTCATTTAATGTACTGCAAACCATACTGTATACTGTACATGTAACTTTATAGGTATTATTTTCGTGATTAACAAATAACTTTTTTCTAGTTTAACTTTGCTAAAGCAATTTTATCTGTTATGTGTATTGAATGATGTAAATTCTATAAGTTCGTTTAACTTTGCTTAAGCTATTCTCTATAATATGTTAATTGAGGCAATATAATTCCTCAAGTTCTTTATTACAGTTTTATCATAAAATAAGCAGATTTTGCAAATATGCTATTAATCAGCTTTTCATATTGAAAATGTCTCTTTTTTATGAAATGTCATTGTAGCATCATATACACTACTTTGCTAGGAAGCAGATAAATAGTACTGTCTTGATTAACACATCCCTAATGCTTTTATGTGCCATGCCAGAGTAATCCAAATTTGCAGTTAATGAAGTCAATGCTAACTCAAGCAAATCACAGAGGTATCATCATACACAACAAACCTTTAAAGTCTTCAAATGACTGTTACCTCATGAATAAATTGTCAATCAAGAAGAACTGTAAAGGGATTTTACTATTTAAACTGTGTTTATTCATTCCACATACGTCTCTAGATTTCTAAACTAGTTTCAAAAAGGAGAATAAAGGACACAGGGATTTTTCAAGAAGCCATCCAATATTTTTCAAGTACAGAAACAATGGCTGTTAGGAGCAAGATTCCACATGTAAATAATAAAACAATAGCTTTCTATCAAAATATAATGGGGCAACTGTTTCTATTTTGAAAGCAATAGCAGTTTTACCGTTTTTATTGCAGGGCCATTCAATATATAATATAAGATTTCCCCTTTCTAGGGATCAATTTTTTAAAGGACATGACATTTTTATTTTAAAACTGAAGTTGCTGGGACTCTGGGCACAGAAACTTTAGATTTTACCAAGCAAGAAAGAAACATGCATTGTATAAATCTAACTAACATAGCTTTGCAAAGTATATTTTGCAAGGTTAATACCACATCTTTTAATAAAACATCAATTTTTGACATTTACAAAATAACACAGGCCATGGTGCTCAATCTGAGCCATGGCTCCCTACATGGCCCATTGTATAGTGAAGACAGGGCAATGAAAGCTGCACAGCACTGGAACCCCATACAGTAGCACAATTATTCCCACTGTACAATGATACCCACCAAGATGCAATACCTGATTTTGCACAAGGACTATTGCACAGAAATTTACATTACAAGGATACACTCAGGCCCTTTTCATAAAGGGACACTATTTGCAAAGGGTCACTCCTCTTATTGCAGCCCATGGCCTTGGACTGGTTGATGCAGAAGTGGTAGCAGTGGCATTAGATGCCCAGAGGCAATTTAGAGGTTGGCACCCCCAAAAAAAGGGAAAGTAAATATGGTGAATATATATCTATCTATATACATATACACACGCACAAACACACTCAAATAGAATATGTGAATTTGTTTCTATTGGGCCTATTTACTAAAAATTTGCAGTATATTTTCGGGAGATATCTTCAAATGTATAGAATCCTCTGAATGTATCTGCATTCCAGACATTGGCCCCGATAACTAATGCCATCACAAGATGGCATCACAAGATGGCAATAGCTGCTGTGGCCTATGGGCTACCGATCGCAAAGCATAACAGGAGACAGATCCGTAGCATACCTCCCCACCACTCTGCACACAGACCACTCATGCACAGTACACTGAAAAAGAAGTGAAGGGTTCACATTATGGTTGTGTATTGATCCATTTCATTTAATGTACCTGGTACACACATAAAGGTATACAACTCTCCCATCGTATACCAAGAACATGAGATAAGAGATAACATTCTAACAATTATACAAATGCTTTACATGTGCTAAATTCAATATACAGATGTGTCCTTTCTTACTGTTGTTTCAGTTGCACCAATTAGCCCCTCTCGGTCTTGTGCAACTCAGCTGCGCCAAGGGTCTTACTCACATAACATGTGCATCTTTTTCATATACAGTAAATAAAACTGAGGGACAAAACTACATTACTGGCTAACACCGATTGCATAGATGTGTGACATTTGTTCATCTCTGTGTGACTGAGTCTGAATCTGTGTAATATGAGCTCTGATGTGAGCAGCCATAGCTTTTCCTCACGCCAAGTTCAGTTGTGCTTCATCAGCGAGTTTCTACATGCGAGAAACCATTCCTGTGCCAATAAAGTTGCAGGCTACCATCTCTGGTACACTGTGAGCAGCTCGTTTCTGCATCTACAATGCGACTAAGAGGCAAAATTGAAAGAAAAAATATATTATGCTATTCCTCTCGGAGCATCTCAGTCATGCCGGTGGCTTCTCGCCATATGAAATATAGACAAATAAGTGAGGACACATCTGTATGTTTACAAGAGATGTGCGTCAACCCTTTTGTTTTGGTTTTTGTTTTGGCTCCAGATTCACCTTCGTGTTTTGGTTTTGGTTTTGCAAAACCACCCTCATGTGTTTTGGGTTTGGGTTTTAATCTGTATTTTTTTTTTAAATAGAAAAAACAGCTAAAATGTCGTAATTTTGACCTTTTATCATGCAATCCAAAACCTGCGTTCGGTGTTTAATTTAATTTCCGAACCGCAGGAAGACTCGAATCGGGACTCGGCTCGACTCAGTACACAAAAGTGAATCTGAACTGGGACTCGGTTTGACTCGGAACCCCTAAATTTAGTTGTTGTCATTTCAGGTTACATAAGATATGTCTGTGACTCCTGGTTAATGACACCAAAGTAAAATCAACAGACTTCTCATTCCAAATAAAGTGAAGAACACATATCCACAAGGAGTGTGATATAACATTCCATTTTACTGCTGAAGACTAGGTTCACACTGGGTGTAAAATATTCACAGCATTTGTTATTCAGGTCAACAAGGAATTCATATTGTATCAATTTATATGAGTTTGTGAATGGTTTCAGATAATGTTACTGTTGGTATTTTTCTGTAAAACTATATTAAATATTAGGGATGATCTTCCTACAACATGGATATGAGTGTATTCTTATAAGAGACAATTTATGTTCCAATTATCTGCTATCCAGCGGACTATTTAGTATTGGTGTCTCTAAGGTGATTAGGTATACACAGCGGTGTATATCTAATCACCTTTAATTAAAACAATGTGCTGCCAAATGAATAGTATTGTATATTACACACCAGTATCCCAGTGTGTTATACTAAGGTTGCTCTAATTTGCTATCATTAATGGAGAAACTCAAGAGATCCATCTATATTATTTTAGATTATATTGTGTACAGCACAAATCAATCTATCTCATACAGTATGTAATTTTCAATGAGAAAGAATCTCTTCATTTATTCAGTGCTTTCACTGTATGGATAACAACTTATGATGGTCATTCCGATGTCAATCACATAATACCCAAAATTGATTCTACTCACCACTCTTTATACAGACAATATGTCAGCTAAATTTATATTCCAATTGAGTCTACATAATGAATGAAACCTAATTTTTTGGTAAAAAAATAATCATAATTATTTGTTTATTTTATGTATGTTGTAACAAAGACTTAGGGCACTATCTATTAACATTATTTTTACTAAAATTAAGTGGAAAATTGTGTTTTTACACCCTTTTCCCATTATTTTAGTATCACCTAAAGTTACTTAAGAGTAATTGGCGGAGAATTCGTAAAATTGTACTCCAACCAATTTTTGAAAAAATACAGTGACTAGTGTGCGGATGGGATTCGAATGGGTAGAGCTTTATCACAAGCTCAGTCCCTGCAAGGGATTTTTAGTAAATCCTGTGATGTTGGCTGAATTCGCAAAGCGAATTGAGTCGGTAATATCAAACTACAATCTGCATTAAAAAAGCGGAATGTAGTAAATAGATACCTTAATATTAATTATATTAAATAAAATGATTATTACTAACATTAAGTTTATGTAAACCAGGGTATCCAATACTATAAGGTACCACATAATGATTGACACTCCATATTAAAGGTCTCATTTATCAACAAGTTTTATATTTCACAATGGGGCACATGTATGAAGCTCTGGAAAGTGATAAAGTGCAGAGTGATAAACGACCAACCAATCAGCTCACAACTGTCATGTTACAGGCTGTGTTTGAAAAATGACAGGTGGGAGTGGATTGGTTGGTCATTTATCACTCTGCACTTTATCACTTTCCACAGCTTCATACATCTGCCCCAATGAGTGATAAAACTCATCGCTTATGATAAATGGTGCTCAAGCCAATCCGCTCCTGTCATTTTTCAAACAGATGACAGGTGGGAGATGATTGACTGGAGCACCATTATCATATGCAACAAGATTTATCACTCATTGTGAATGATAAAACTCGTTGATAAATGAGGCCCAAGATGCAAAATAGTAATAATGGGAGTTTTAGTGAAAATATAAATCACAGTACAGAGGAAATACAATAATACAGATTTAAGAAGAATATAAATATTTTAATTAGAATATTTTAAGAGCTAGCAGCTGCTAAATTGTACTGTATATATTATTCACTATTGTATGGTAACAATTTTGCCAGGGACTATTGTAGTAAACAAGTGAAAGTACAGTAGGGCTCCAATTACCATCTTCTCATATATAGAATACTGAAGGTAGGAGGCAAATCTGAGAGAGGTTCATAGAAACATATTTGGCTGTATGTTTATGTCCATGTAACCCTTTTTACTACAGGTAGGTCCCCTTGTTTTTCAAATATTTAGAACCTTGGTCTGTTTCTTGTATCGGCCTATGGCCTAAACCTGTGTCGCCTTTATCCTAGTATGTGTACTGTACGTTATATAATCACATATCCTCACCCATGGCTAAACCAACTGTGTGGATACTAAGTACAATAGCCATGGCTCATCTTGTAAACTGGTGTGACAAGACCAAAGCAAAGATACTCAGGTATAATTATTACACGCTAAAGGTAGTAACATAATATACTGTAGTACAGCATTATAGTATCAAACAGTAAACATATAATTTACCAGAATAATCACCAGTTCACTAGGTCAGATCTTATTATCACAGCTTGCCTAGAAGGATCAGCATTTCATGTCCCAGTGTTCAGATAGGTGAAAACACTCTCTCCAGTATGTCCACCAAACATGAGTAAGTTTCTTAGTCCAGCAGAAGTCTTTAATTCCAACATCAGGATTTCTCACCACTGTAAATCTGTAATATACTCTGCTTGGTTTGAGATGACACCCCACACTCCAGCACTCAGGATCAATCACTCCCCACCAATTCCTTCCTAAATTTCAGATAGGCAAAAACATCCACAAGATTAGCTCTATATAGTTTACCCAATATGCCTCCTGGAATTCAAGTATATATATATATATATATATAAATATATATATATATACATGTATAGACTAGACATGGATCTCCCCGTGGTAGCAACGTTATGGCAATACAATACTTTAATTACAGAGCACACTGCAGGTTAATTAGTAAAAACTAAGTAAACAGAATCAATTCTTCTATTGAACAACTACAAGTTATACTGGCTACATTGTTTTTTTATTAGGTCTACAATAGTTACAGGTGAGTCAATTAGCATTCTATTGTTCCTGACAATAGATTTTCCTGCTGTGTAGCAGAGTCAAAATTTGGCTCAAGCAAAAGCATGAAGTCTACAATAATTCCACAGAAAGTATAACTTCTTTTTACAATAATATCAACAATACAACATGCATAAACTGGTACATACATACATTGAGTCTAACATGGATGTTAACAGTTCAACATCAATGTCAGTTAAGTAATAGTAGGTGTTAAAAGTACATTGAATTGATATGTTTGCACTTTGTTCCATCACTTTTTTATGATAGCTTCAAATCTACTCTCCTTCTCAGTAACCTGGGCAACATAGAAAGGGCTAGATGAGTATAAGCTTTTATCTCCTCGACTTTGTATAAGATGAGGTTTTAGTTGTCAAAACTGAAGGTACCCATTTGTCTCATTACAGCAATCTTACAGCATGTCACAGTGATGCTCTTATTGCAAATATTTACTTATTCATGGCCTGATTCATAGTTACACTCAATCTGTCCACAGATGCAACCTCATTGCAATAGAATAAATGAGTGTATTTGCCTGTATTTAGAGTTGCACATACCTATGAGGCCACATCACCCTTATTAATGTTCTTGTTGAAATAGCCGTCATCATTATCAGTGCAGACTTGTATCATTAGATGGATCTCTGCATATGTTCACCTCTGAATAGCCTGGAGTTTCATACATGACCATGACTCCCCAAAGAACATTTATCCTATGTGTGAACACCCATATGCCACCCATTTACACAAACTAAGCTTCAGAAGGATATGTGGCTGTGATGCGTAAAACATTGAATCACCCTTAGTTGTTCAAAGTTGCAAATGTTCAGTAGGAAATCTGAATTCAACTCTGAATCAGGATATTAGAAAGTTATGAACATACCAAATTTCATGATTATGCTACCAAAATGTTCCAAAGAAAGAAGGCATGCAGTCATCAAGTGTCTTTTTTATATAAGCCCAATGTTGGGAGTAAACACGTAAATAGATAAACAAACCAGGGGATGGGGTTCACACAGGATTGCAGTATCTCCCCTACTTCAACACAACTGCATGCACTACACAGATGTAGTTATGTTTTGCCCTTTAAAAAAAAGACAAAAATAAAAGGAAGGCCTGGGTTTTTTATGTAAAACACACAAACAACTACAAGAATATGATCAATCTAAAATGGCATAACCCACAGTGATCCACCATGTGTGGCCAACTTTACGGGTGGCCTAGGAACATTATTATTTAAAATACACTACTTAATGAACAAACAACATTACTCATATCCCCTTTACGCACATATGAATGCAACAATGAATGCAATAATTCACATAAGATCACTTTAATGAATGCTATAATTCACATAAGATTGCTTTAAAGAATGCAATAATTCACATAAAATCGCTTTAATGAATGCAATAATTCACATAAGATCACTTTAATGAAAGCAATAATTCACATAAGATTGCTTTAATGAACGCAATAATTCACATAAGATCGCTTTAATGAATGCAATAATTCACATAAGATCGCTTTAATGAACGCAAAAAAACACATATGTACGCAACAATTTGACTTAACTGGAAGTGTCATTATGGTTTGTTTTGGTTTCTTGAAAAAAAAGTCTGTGCGACATCAGAGTTTTGCATCCGCATTTTTACCCGCAAGACAGGACCCGCAGAAACAGCAGTCGACGAGAATACACAAAATAAGAATATTTGCATAAACAATGGCTACAATGGTAAAAATGCTTAGTCTAAAACTGATTCAAAGAAAAAGACTAGGAAAACATGATGTAGAAAACAACAAAATGTGCACAGGCTGGACATGACAAAACCAGGGTTAATTTAACATAAGTAAACATAAATACAGTTACATACATGACACATATCTACTTACCGCACCAACATGAACCAAAAAATTCGAAAGGGACACTAAAAAGAAAGGATGTATAGAAGTAGAAACCACTACTAAAAAATATTAATAAAAAAATAAAAATAAAAAAAGCCGGAAAATAAACTAAATAAAAAAAACAGTGTAAGGCCACTTCAACACATGAACAGCATGTAATACACATAGGTACCTACCTTCCAATAATCCAAGTGAAATATTGTGCCAACAAACTCCAAACTCCCAAAAACTAACACCAACCAACCTCAATAACGCACTCCGAAAGGCTAAAACAACAGACCCTTAAATAGGCTGTTCGTTCCCGCAAAAATCAGTAGTCGAAAACACACACAGTGCCCACCGCATGATGCGGCCGCATGATGCCCACGGATCTATAAATAAGTGACAAACACCACAATTCATCCTGCTTTGACGAGTGCTGTCAAAATGTCCTCGGAGGAGCAGCAAACCCAAAACACAACTACAACAAGTAAGTAAACTCGCCAATGTTTGCCCTGGGGCCAAAAACATAGAAATGAAATTATACCTAAAGTAAAAAAAATAAAAAAAAATTTCTCTACTCAAGGTGGCGAACCTGAACCTGAGGCCGAAAATGTGGAGGTGGCTGGCCCAAGCCAACGAACGCGCTGCACGAGGCAACCACAGTTTTTGAGAAAAGAGATGGAGGTTCTGGTGCAGATGTGCCTGGACCAAATTACACATGCACCAAGAAATATGGGGTCATCACAAAAGGGGAAAATCTGGGACGACATAACCAGTGCTGTGAATCTGGAAGGAAACTTCAACCGGTCAACAAATGAAGTGAAAATGCGGTACATTAATGAACTAAACAATGTTTTTCAAAACCAAAAAATGATATGTATTGTGGTGGTTACATCCTGCAGTGTGAGCGCACTCAGCCCACTCACCAAGCTACATGCCCCACCAGGTTCATCTGCCTAATGCTGACTTTTAGTGGCCATGCACCTACACCGGCTGCTCACGACCCAGGTTTGTCAGACCCGTAGGTCTGGCTGACATAAGCTGTCTGCTCTCAGGTACCTGATTTCAATCTTTTCTAAAGAGCATACACCGTTTAACTCCAGGTCTTTTTCAAACCATTCTGAGCATTTCCACTGTCACCAATTGTGAGTACCATATACATTTATTTTAACCTCGTATGTTGGGACTCCCCAATTGTCAGTCAACTGTTAGACTGTTTCCTACCTAGGTGACTATATGCGGTGATATATGGCACTCAGGGTGTTCCTACTGACAAGGACTTTTTGAGGATATATCCAGTATTCCAATACTGGCTGCATTCTTTAGGGATTCCAACCAGGATCCTCAATCAGAGACAATTCAGAGTTGCTATTACATTTTTGCTATTATCGAATTGTCACAACTCAAGTTACATTTGCCTCAAGCTTTGCTATTTTCTATTAGGCTCTCAAATAAAGTCACCTCTGAATTGCCACAAACTGTCAATCCTATACTTTTTTGTAATGTCTTCTCAAGTGGTCTTTCTTGGCTTTTAGGAGGTTCATATATCCCTTGACTATATTTTTTTTATATTAATTCAAGTGGGTGGCAAGTCTACTGACATTTATTTGTTTTTATTTTGTATATTTATTATGCTTGCAAACCTTTTTTATTTATTGTGAATTTTTATTATCTCTGATTTTATGTCTTTTCAATTGTATTATTAAATACTAATTTCTTGGTAGATAATTTATCAATGTATTAATGTATTCATCATTCATTATATGCCTTATGACCCTGCGCTTCCATTTTATTTACAACTGTCTAAATGTTAATTGTGTTGCTTTTGCTGTTTCTCCATCCGCTGAAGCATTTAAAGGGTAGAGTTCCACCTTGTTAATACCACTTTCTTCAGCTCAGGCCACAGAGAGCATCTCTTGCATGGCCCTGTAATTTTTTTTTAATTTTGCATCACCAAGATGATTGTTTGAGCAAAACATGGGATGTGTTGGAATTCACCAAGCTGTAATGCTCTCACAATATTGGTGGCTTTGTCAGAAATGACAAATCCCAGGCAGAGTCCAAGCCAGGTAAGCCATTTTGCAATGACCTCCCTGAGTTTTTCTAAAAGGTTGTCAGTGGTATACCTCTTAGTGAAACTGGTGATACACAGAGTACCTTGTCTTTGAATGTGCTTCTGTTTGTTAGATGCTGCTGCTGTTGATGCCACTGAAGGCTGTTACAGTTATGAAATCTTTAGTTTGTATCTGTGGTTAAGTGGACAGAGGGTACAGCGGCATTTTGGAGGACACTGATTAAGTATTTTTAACATCCTGTGCAGGCTGGGAATTGCTTTTCTAGTGACATGGAATCTAGATGGGATTTGATAGCGAGGACACAGGACCTCAATTAACTGTCTAAAACCCACTGCATTAATGGAGGATATTGGATGCACATATAATACCAGCATAGATGTTATGGCCTCAGTGATCCGCTATTCAACTGGGTGACTGCTGTCATACTTGCTCCCCCTTGCAAAGCCTTTTTTAACAGTCAATTGTTTTTTAAACTACTACTACTAGTCTTCTTGGTCCCCTTCTGGTATGAAGATGCACTCCCAGCTTCAGCAGGTGCAGCACTCAATGATTTTTCTGCGGAATCTTGGATAAGGGAGGATTCAGTTAGTCTTAACAAATTGGATGCAGGACTAGTTCTGATCATGATTGAGGATATAGTTGATGAAGGTTTTGGTGGTAGAGAAGGCACATGCTTGGATGTAGCAGAGATGCTGATGCTGGGTTGGTTGTTGTTACTTTTTTAGCAAAAGTTTTTGAATTTAGCAAAAACTTTTGATGAATGCACTGCAGATGACATAACCAGGAGGAGGTTCCTCCTCCTGGTTATGTCATCCTCCTCCTCTCTACCTCTACTTACTCTGGATTTACAAATGCTACAGTTGGCTTGACAATTGTCCTGATTTGGATAGAAATAATTTCAAACATAAGAGGTGGATTTTTTTGTATTATGCCCAGGCATGATAATGAGCTTTTTAATATCATGGACAACAACTGTTTCCACTTGTGCCTGATTTACACAAACAACATCCTCATCAACAACATCCTAAACATCAACATCCGCATCATCAACATCCTTATTAACTCTAGCATCAGGTACTCAAATATTCTCATCATCCTGGTTTACTTCGACAGAAGCATCCCCAATTTCTACATCTGCATGTTGACTTGTGCCGATCATCCCCACATTTTCAGCTGCCACACAAATGGCGGAAGAAGGCTCCTCTTTGAGTACATTACTGGATAGGTCAGGTTCACACATTGCACCCGTGGACACACATAGATTCTCCTCAGGGATTTCTGATGTTTCTGAGCAAACATTTGGTTCATATTCCTTAGTGGGTTTAATGTTTTAACACCTCTTGTAGATTGAGAAGAGCTTACATTGTCATAAGAGGCAGAATAATATGCCTCACTGACAGTTGCAGAACCACCACTCATAAATAAAAGCCATTCCTTGCCACTTTGTGTGGTGTATGGCATATTGGCAATTTTATGTTTTTCTGCAGCTGACTTCCTTTTAATGTCTTTTCTTTACCACTTTAAAATATTGATTCTTTGATTTTATATGCCCTGACTTAAACCCTCTATGTCCTTGGGCATTTGCTTTAGATGTCATTGAAGGACTGGTGGAAGCAGCTGCATCAAGATTATTTGATTATTGCTCCTTCTCTTCTATTCTAAACTGATTGTTATCCATTTTTAAATTCACAGCTCAACTCACACTGAATGGATTTTAAATATAATTATATTTATATATTTTAATATCCCTTTTTTATATCCTTTTTACATACTTGAAAATTATAATTTATTATGGATAAACAACTCTCCTTCTTGTTCAAATATTAGGTGGAAAATTAATTTAGTTCCAAGTTGTGATGGATGAGCACACACTTCTGGTGAATGGGTCTCTGTTGGAACTTCTGGTCAAAGTACCATTCCCTCTCCCATATTACTCTACCCTCATGGAGTCCTTAGGGATTCCGACTATATATGGAGATACATTTTATTATTTTTTGGTTCCATAGGAATTATTCAATGGTATAACGCATATAAACTTCCCGCTTTCCACAGACCGGATGTCCCATATCAGCATCAGATATCTGGTATCGGCGGTACGGAGATTACCAAACATCATTTAAGACACAGTTTTATAAGTAATAAGATATCTTACTATCAATTACTTGCATTTAGGATGAATGGCTGTCTGCTCATATTACGATATTGTATAAGGGTTGTATAATAGGTTTTAAAATATGTTGTGGAATGGAGATCATGTGACGGGTCATGTGACGTGGCATCTCACATAAATAGTAGGCTCATTGTGATAAGTTTACACCTTGATAAAGAAGCAAGTACTTTGAAACGCGTTGGTGGCTCTTATATGGCACTTTGAAACAACCAGGAACTTCTTTGGACTTGATATAAGGATGCTTCCCTCTGAACATGAAGATGTTTAAACAGTTTGGGGGAAGGTTGTATAGTGCTTTTTAATATTGTTGAAATAAAACTTCTGTGGATAGAAATTTCCTGCTATTCTTTTGGATTTCCAGGTCTAGAGCTTATTCGCCAAAAGTAACTTTGATATCGTTGGAGGCACATTTGTTGACAACAAGAATCTAATCTATAAGTAGGATATTTTGATTGCCTTAATTTTGGTGGTACATTCTACAAATCATTCTCTTTTGAGTCGAGGGGAAAACAACATACAAAACCGAAAAAAGTATCTGGATACAGAGAAATACTGTATATCCTGTATGGAACACAATAGATTTTAAAAGATTTAATTGAGCGCCGTACCTAAGTCACTGTGGTACAGCACTCATAACAGTACATGTAACAATAGAACCAAATATATATTTTTAAACTTTATTTTATACTTTATACAGCAACACAGTACTTATGTGGATACACTGGAGGGTACAGCCTGCAGCATCACAGTGCTCATATGGATATACTGGGGAATAGCCTGCAGCATCACAGTAATTATATGGATACACTAGGGTACAGCCTGCAGCATCACAGTGCTTATAAGGATACACTGTGGCACAGCCTGCTGTGACACAGTTCTTATATGAATAAACTGGGGTATGGCCTGCACTGTCACAGTGCTTACATAGATAAACTGGGGAATGGCCTGCAGCATCACAGTGTTTATAGGGATACACTAGAATACAGCCTGCAGAGTCACATTGCTTATCTGGATTCACTGTGGCACAGCCTGCAGCATCACAGTGCATATAAAGATACACTGGTGTATGGTCTATAGCATCAGAGTCCTTATATGGATACATTGGGAGGGTACGGCCTGCAGCGTCACAGTGCTTATATGGATACACTGGGGTACAACACAAAAAAATACTCTAACTTTTTTTTTGCTTATTATATTTTTTTTAAACTTTTCTTGACTTTTCTTACAGTCCATGGATGGACAACTCAGCCCCTGGATAGACAGCAAAGCCCCTGGATGAACTCAGCACACAGACCCTGGATGGATAGCACAGCCTCTGAATGGGCTCAGCACAGACCCTGGATGGACTCAGCACAGCCCCTGGATGGACAGCACAGTTCCTGGATAGACTCAGCACAGCCCCTGGATAAACTCAGCACAGCCCTAGGAGGGACTCAATACAGCCTCTGAATGGACTCAGCACAGCCCCTGGATGGACTCAGCACAGCCCCTGGATGGACTCAGCACACAACCCCTGGATGGACTCAGCACACAGCACCTGGATGGACTCAGCACACAGCACCTGGATGGACTCAGCACACAGCCCCTGGATGGACTCAGCACAGCCCCTGGATGGACACAGGACAGCCACTGGATGAACTCAGCACAGTTCCTGGATGGACTCAGCACAGCCCCTGGATGGACTCAGCACAGCAAATGGACAGACAACACAGACATTGGACAGACAGCACAGCCCCTGGATGGTAAGCACAGCCCCTGGAAGGAGAGCACAGCCCCTGGATGGACTCAGCACACAGTGCCTGGATGGACTCAGCACACAGTCCCTGGATGGACTCAGCACATAGCCCATGGATGGACTCAGCACACAGCCCCTGGATGGACTCAGCACACAGTCCCTGGATGGACTCAGCACAGCCCTTGGACAGACAGCACAGCCCCTGGACAGACAGCACAGCCTCTGGATGGACTCAGTACACAGCCCCTAAATGGACTCAGCACAGCCTCTGAAATACAGCACAGTCCCTGGATGGACAGCAAAGCCTCTGGAAGGATTCAGCACAGCAATCCAGAACTCACGAGAATTTGACGCATGGTGTATGATGTTTTGCCTCGTTTTCTGATCCGAGTCAGGCAGTAAGACTCAAGCCTGATTCTGAACCGGCTCGGAATCAGGATGATCAGGTGGGTCCGGTTCTCAGAGAATCGGACCAGCTCATCTCTAATTATTGCAGCCATGACTCTGGCAACAGATGCTAGAGCAGATGCAGCAGCATCCACCACTGAATCAGACCCTAAAATGCATAACTCAGGTGCACCAACTCCCAAGCCAGAGCCTTATAATTGTCAATTTTAAAATATATTAACATGCTATGTTTGTTTAAATGCATTTTTTTGCAAATACATCTAGCCTAAAACACCAAACACTTTTTAGAATACTTAAAATTAATATACCGTATGTTAGAAAGGGAAGTTAATACACACTTCACTCCAAAAGAATAATTTAATATTTTTTTTACTGTTATTTTTACTTATCTTTAAAAACAAGTACAAGAGCAAGCTCTGTGGATGAGGTTTTAAAATAAAAGTGCAAAAAGATAAAAAAGAAGATATGTGTATATATATATATATATAATTATATATATATATATATATATATATATAGCATATCTTGTAGAGGGGCACTCGTAATAGATGATATAATGCCGGGGGTGCCATCCATAGAACATGTACAATACAGGGACCCCTCTGATGAAGGAATCAGGCGGCACTCAGCGGGCTTCAAACAGCAAATAGTAGTTTATTCCAAAAACAATCAATGTTTCAAGACCTCATGGCTCTTTTCATCAGGATATACATGTATTGTAATATCATGATTAAACCTTGGTACAATCCTGCCTATACCTTCTAAATCCTGCCATACCTTCTAAAATTGTCGCTATTAGCGTAATGAGTCATACAGTAAATAAATTCCTTCAGACTTTGAATGTATTTCCAGCACACAAAAGGTTATTATTCAACATAAAAACAGTAAGTTACACGCTGTGATCTGAAGACAATTTAGCACAAATAAATCATACAGATCCAAGGTACAGTTGTTATATACGCACACGCTCTGGCCCAGATACCGGCATCAGCAAGAAACCTCAATCAACAGTATCAGCAAGAAGACTCCTGATTGGGGTCAGAGATCACATATATACCCTTACAGAGATAGGCAATACAATAGGCAAGTTTGGCATGATTCCATTGGTTCCCCATCACGGTGCTTCTGTTACAGGACTTTTAATAGGTCACTTCAAATGGACACAGGTCAGCCTCCAACAGCCTTTTGTCTCCTTTTTCCCCCTGCATGCAAATCTAAGCTGCTAACATTAGAGTACATTTTTAATGTTTTAACTCTCTATAGTCCATAGTTTGCAGAAGCAGGTTCCGATCTTCTCACCGATGGTACCTGGAATCTGTGGAGACTCAGTGGATCAGTACAACACCAGACACGGTCTGTTTACAATGTACTAAACCTTAGATATCAAATTACCTTTATTACACTACATTAATAATCCCTGAATAAACCTTGAATATTACACATTAGTACTAGGGAACCTTTCATGTAATTTGTGTATGTGAAGTGTAAGAGAATATTGCATAAAGTTGCTAATATGTGTGGTGCATTTATTTGTAGAGTGAAACAGCGCAACTGTGCATAATGTGCAGTGTTTATGCATGTGCGTCTATCTATGATTGATTTAATATATAAATATATATATATATATATATATATATATACATATATACAGTCAGGTGCATAAATATTGGGACATTGACAGAATTTTCATATTTTGGCCTCTATTCACCACCATGATGGCTTTGAAATGAAACAAACAAGGGGCGGAATTCAATTCATTCCAGCCCCTATCGCACCCGACAGAGCTATTCTATTCTTGCTCCTGTCGGTCGCGATCAGCTGCCAAGCGCTACATTTCAGCTCGCAGCCCCAGGGGGATGAGAGCTGATATGTGCGAAAAGTGACATGTTTGGGCACCCAAACATCACTTTTCGCGATCACGCCCAGCACTTTGGTTGGGTTTAGCTGCTTTACGCGGCTAAACCTGACCTCTATGGGCTCGATCAGCGCGAAGAATGGCAGCAATTGAATAGCGGCCCGCGATCTCCTGTCACTTTAGACAGGAGATCCGGACCGTGTAATCAATTGGATTCCGCCCAAGATGTGCTTTAACTGCAGACTTTCAGATTTAATTTGAGGGTAATTACATCCAAATCAGGTGAACGGTGTAGGAATTACAATGGTTTCTATATGTGCCTCCCACTTTTTAAGGGAACAAAAGTAATGGGACAAACTAAACAATCCTAAATCTAAATTTCACTTTTTAATACTTTGTTGCAAATCCTTTGCAGGCAATTACAGCCTGAAGTCAGGAACGCATAGACATCACCAGATGCTGGGTGATGCTCTGCCAGCCCTCTACTGCAAATGTCTTCAGTTCCTGCTTGTTCTTGGGGCATTTTCCCTTCAGTTTTGTCTTCATCAAGTGAAATGCATGCTCAATCGGATTCAGGTCAGGGGATTGACTTGGCCATTGCATAACATTCCACTTTTTAGCCTTAAAAAACTTTTTGTTTGCTTTTGCAGTATGCTTCGGGTCACTGTCCATCTGCAGTAGTGCCGTCCAATGAGTTCTGAAGCATTTGACTGAATATGAGCATATAATATTGCCCAAAACACTTCAGAATTCATTCTGCTGCTTTTGTCAGCAGTCACTTCATCAATAAATACAAGGGAACCAGTTCCATTAGCAGCCATAAATGCCCATGCCATGACACTACCACCACCATCCTTCACTGATGAGGTGGTATGTTTTGGATCATGAGCAGTTCCTTTCCTTCTCCATACTCTTCTCTTCCCATCACTCTGGTACAAGTTGATCTTTGTCTCATCTGTCCATAGGATGTTGTTCCAGAACTGTAATGGCTCTTTTAGATGTTGTTTGGCAAATTCTAATCTGGTCTTCCTGTTTTTGTGGCTCACCAATGGTTTACATCTTGTGGTGAACCCTCTATATTCACTCTTGTGAAGTCTTCTCTTGATTGTTGACTTTGACACATATACATCTACCTCCTGGAGAGTGTTCTTGATTTGACCGACTGTTGTGAAGGGGCTTTTCTTCACCAGGGAAATAAGTCTTCTGTTATACACCACAGTTGTTTTCCGTGGTCTTCCGGGTCTTTTGGTGTTACTGAGCTCTCCAGTGCATTCTTTCTTTTTAAGAATGTTCCAAACAGTTGATTTGGCCACACCTAATGTTTTTGCTATCTCTCTGATGGGTTTGTTTTGATTTTTCAGCCAAATGATGGCTTGCTTTACTGATAGTGACAGCTCTTTGGATCTTATATTGAAAGTCGACAGCAACTGATTCCAAATGCAAATGTCACACCTATAATCAACTCCAGACCTTTTACCTGCTTAATTGGTAATGAAATAACGAGGAAATAGCCCACACCTGTCCATGAAATAGCTTTTGAGTTGATAGTCCCATTAATTTTGGCCCCTTAAAAAGTGGGAGGCACATATAGAAACCGTTGTAATTCCTACACCGTTCACCTGATTTGGATGTAATTACGCTCAAATTAAATCTGAAAGTCTGCAGTTAAAGCACATCTTGTTTGTTTCATTTCAAAGCCATCGTGGTGGTGAATAGAGGCCGAAATATGAAAATTCTGTCAATGTCCCAATATTTATCCACCTGACTGTATATACTGTATACATATACACATACATACACATATATACATTTATCATACCCCTCCAACATATGTTTTTTTTAAACTACAATGCAAGGTGTTATGAGCAGTGAGTTTCACTCTCAAACAGGATGGAGACCCCCAGCTGACTGCTGGTGCCATCCTGCAAGACAGTGAATTCAAAGGTTTTCTTCTGCCTATTTAGGATACCTGTGTCATTTCTTTTCAAGCAGATTTCTTATCAGTGTCTTGGCCATATTTCAATTGCCACAGCTGCACCTGTCCACATGTGGGGTCTCTCCATTTACATGCAAAAACACCCACAGTATCCTGGTGTATTGTTTTTCTAATTACTTTTCTCAGGATGCTGTTTTACTACACCCTGCGTGAATACTGTGTTTGTTATGGTATTTTTTATGCAAGGTTGTCCTTAGAATGGGCTTGTATACACCAGGGTATGGTTTCTGAAAGGATTATTAAAACATTGCCATATGTACTTAGCTCGTGAGTTGTAACTGAAAATGGCGCTGTTGATCAAAAATGGCGTCTTGCAGATTCTGATTGTAAACAGATTCTGTCTCAGCCGATTAGCCAGCTTTGACAATATATATATATATATATATATATATACACAAATGAAAAGTATTTTCCTGTTTCTTGATCTTCAACACCCAGTGAAAAATAAAGGGAATGATTAACTACCAACTGCAGCTGCGATTGCAATAGCGATTACACACACAATCTCACTGTGATATTATGATAATCCATTGTGATTGTTTACCTTACACACATACATGAACCTCAGCAAGACTACAAAACTGTCGATAACATTGGGTACCATTGAGGCCTCATGCACACTTGCACAAGCTCTGACATTACTCAAGAATTGCTAACTTCATCGCACGCTGTGTGTACTCAAGCTGCGTATGACATTGCAGTGGATAATTTATACATTATCTATAATGGCGATCAAATGCACTGGCATGCCTGCTTTTCGCCGACCACCCCCCCGTCACCACCCACAAATGGTATTTCCTGTCATTCACTTTGTGATGGGTCTGCATAGTCACTGCGATTGCTGTCCTGATCACAGTGGCCGGTTCACGCACTGTAAACAATTGGCTGATTGCATGCGTAATCGCAGTTGTGATTGGTAGTGAATCAGGCCCAAGTATATAACTTTCGCCACAGTCAATGATACACCAGGACTTACAGAATAGGTGTTATGCTCTTCTTCCAGATGTGGAACATAAAAAGAAGAAAACAAATATAGTGTAACATAATTTTTAAAGTTTATAGAGGGAATAAATTAGATGGGTATCTCACACTTTTGAGGAATATGATCTTGCATATAAAGATATCTTTAGGTACAAAGTGACACTCCAGGTAGAATATGGCTTTCAAATACTTGTCTAAGCTTGTATGCTCAAAGAGAAAGAAACAAGGAATATCTCCATAATGTAATATGTCCCAATTTAACACATAGGGACTGATTCAGACCCGCTCGCAAGCGGGTCGATGGTGGCCCAGTGCGCACGCACGGCATGCACATTGCGCGTGTGCGAGCCCCAGAGTGAGCACAAAAAGCACTTGCTCCAGCGCTCGCATCCAAAAGGGGCAGCTGTCGATGTTGATTGACAGCTGCCCCATTTGGAAGGCAGGGGAAGGCGGTGGCTGAGCAAATGGAGGCATTGCTGCAGAAACACCAGCCATTGTGGGCAGCCCTACTGACATCACTGGTGATGTCAGTAGGTGGACTTCCTGCTCTATTAGTGCAGGAAGTCCACTGGGGCTTGCGGCAATGAGAACCTACCGCAAGGGTTCTCGTCGCAAGCCCGATGGTCGCGATGGTCTTGACCATCGCGACCATCATCATGGCCGCTCGCATAAGCTGTGGGTGGTAACCCACAGCTATGCGAGCAGCCAAGAGGCCGCAACAAAAAATAAAGCACACGCCCTGATTCAGATGGAGTGCACGCTCTTTGCGAGCGGCTCTGAATCAGGCCCATAGATCAGAGTTTCCCAAACTCTGCCATTACAGTCCATGTTTTAAGTATATCCATGCTTGAGTCCAGATGGTTAAATCAAATTGACTGAGGTACTAATTAAGGGCCTGATTCAGACCCACTCGCGAGCGGCTGTCCGCTCGCAAGTGGGTCGATGGTCTGCACTGAGCATGCGCACGATGGAGGGAGCTCCGTCGTGCGCATGCGCCAGACACGACGAGCGAAGGACTTTCCTTCGCTCGTTGTGTCCGATCAAAGGGGGCGTGCTGTCAATGTTGATTGACAGCACGCCCCCTTTGGTGGGCGTGCCGGGGGCGTGCCTCCCTGACGGGGGCGTTCCCACGGGAACGCCTCCCGTCAGAAGCCGGCCCACTGACATCACTAGTGATGTCAGTGGGAGTGATTTTGGCTCTGATAGAGCCAAAATCACTCCGGAGCTTGCGGCTGAAAACCTCAACCGCAGGCTCCGGCTCGCAATTTCGATGGTCGCGATGGTCTCGACCATCGCGGCCATCAAAATGCACGCTCGTATTACCTGTGGGTGGTGACCCACAGCTATACGAGCGTCCAGGAGGACGCTCCATGAAAATGGAGCCAGGCCCTCATTCAGAGCGTGCGCTCTGCTCAGAGCGTACGGCTCTGAATGAGGGCCTAAGTCATCTGTGCTCAAGAATCAATATCCTTAAAACCAGTCCTGTAATGGCGGAGTTTGGGAAACTCTGAAAATAGATTACTAATGGTACAGAATGCCCATTCACATTAATACTATCTTGCATAAAATCATAAACACCATAAAGTGCAAAAAAATAGAAAATTCAGATGATAGTAGAACTCATTCTTTTTATTTCAACAAAATTTTAAAACATATAAAAGCCACCTAAAAAAATAAAAAATAGACAATAGAGGAAGCAAGCCTTCCTACAAGACATATATGTAACAAAAGCCTCCAACAAGTGTAGCAGATGTAAGGGTAAATTTGTGAGAGATTTTAGAAGAGGAGATGTTGCCCATAGCAATCAATCAGATTCTAGCTATTATCTTCTAGAAGCTGCTAGTTATATATTAAGTTGAATCTTGGTTGCTATGGGCAACATCTCCACTTCTAAAGACTCTCACTTTAGTAAATATACCCCATAGTATCTCGGGAACAGTTGGGGGTAAATTTGTTAAAGTGCAGTTTTTTAGAAGTGGAGTTGTTGCCCTTAGCAGCTAATCAGATTCTATGTATCTTTTATCTAGCACCTTCTAGAAAATAATAGATAAAATCTGATTGTTTACTATTGGCAACAACTCCACTTCTAAAAACCTGCACTTTTGTAAATATACCCCTTGGAGTCTTTAGGATGTACCGTATACCAAATTAATTATTGGTAGATAAAATGGATGTTTCTAAATCCACCGCTTAGTAAATATGGGGCTTCTGTACTTGTAATTGGAAAAACATTGAAGGTGCTTCGATATTTTATTGTATTTATTGCATTTGATTGTATCCTTTATAAAATATACCCCAAAATGTGGAATGATAACTGTAAATACTGAGTTATTTTGTGTTTTCTAAATTAATGTGGATTTGTTTTCAAAAGGAACAGTTATTGAGTTATGAATCAGAGCTTAACAAATTTAATTTGGAGATGGAGGAATACATATTAGTTCTTGGCATTAGATGAAAACATTGCAAGACAAACATAATTGGGACAATTTAGTGGTGTTATTCAAAACAAAATTTATCTATCAAAATATAGTTTATCTTAAATTCACCTTACCAGAATTGACTTGGTGTGTTTCCTGTTTTAATTACTTCATTAAATTTTGACATGTATGTTTTATAACACTTATAATAAACTTTTAAAAAGTCAAAGTAGATTTGAAATGGATAAGTAGGGCAGCATGTAGCTCTTTTGGATGATCTCCCAGCTTAGATATAAACAGATGCCTATGCATAAGGCCAGAAATAGGGGTAAGGAAAAAGGACAGCTGCCTCAAGACAAAGACATTTGGAAATCAAGAACAGTAACACACACATTTATTTTCCATTTGAATACACTGGTATCAGTTGTATTAGTCATTGTTGTTTGGGTCCTAAGACAAATAATACCACTTCTACCCATACCTACTGTACTAAATGGTCACACATTTACTGTACCTCTACATATCTAGCATGCTATGCTTTCTGTTTACATACTGGAACAAAAAAGTGTGTATATGTGCTAGGGATGTGCAGGCTCAGTTCTACTCGGTTCCGTTCGGTTTTTTTTACCGAATCTTATTGGCTATCCAAAACTCGTGACGGCAAACCGAACGGAACAGAGTAGAACCGAGCCTGCACATCCCTAATATGTGCACACTGTCAGCATGCTGTCAACAATTATTATTATTATTATTATTATTACTATTTATTACTATAGGTATATGTTTTTTTATTTAATTTGTTTCTAATGACTAGGAGCTTAAAACACTTATGAAGGATTTAGATTTAAATGGCTATTTACAAAATGCAGATTAATTTTTGCAATTCATACAAAAATGTCCAAAATCATGCCTGAAAATAATACCAATGTATTTTTATGTGCTTTGTCATCTTGCTATAAAGTGTAGGTTACATTATAAAATACCTCCATAATTGCATGAATTTGTAATATTCCTACATCTATGCTATCAAGATCACTGAAAAGCAGCTACAGTGAAATTAAGTACACTCATCTCCACAGCTAAGCATGTGGGCCTACCTGAAATGCAGGATGACTAGGGGTGTATCTATAATGGGTGCAGGGTGCACACCGGCCCCTTGGTCGAGGAGGGGCCTGCACAACACACCTGAACCCATATTATCTAATTCTTAACTCTCTGAGGTCCTGCGCAATTTTCCTGGAGACCTATGCATGCAAAGTAGACTCTGGGCACAGACTAGTGCCCAGAATGTAATAGAAGAGGAGTTGACAGTACAGACTGCCTAGTCTCCTGGGGCAGCCGAGCATTTCCAGTGGTGCTGGTCTGCCCCCGGTGTGATTGTATCAGGATCCCGCATGAAGCCATGCCCCCTTTATTTAGATCATGCCCTCTTTCCAACTGGGTGCACCACTGGCGTGTGGGTGGTATCCATAGTGCACACTGCCTGTCACCAGACCCGGTGACACCTCTGATAACAGTTACTTTATAAAGTTCACAAAGTCAGGGTTACAATTCAATTTATGCTCATACATCAAGATTGTTAGAAGTTTATTTAGACCTAGGGCCCACACAGGGCATTATATTGTATTATTATTATTATCAAATAAAAACCAATACTCTGAACTAGAGTGATCAATGAGAGCTGTATAAGCCCTCTAAGGCTTTTTTTTACTTGGAAGTCCATAGTAGTTTTTATTGTATTGAGGGGCTTGTTTTTTGCTGGATAATTTATTATGTTGTAGATACAGTGGGAATTCAGCGAGTGTTGGGTTTAGAAGCAGGACTTTTTATATACATTATTTTCAAAATTTCTGCCTTTTTTCCTTTCAGAATATTTTGCAAATATATCTTTGACATACAATTTTTTTGCTTACATATAAAGCTACAAACCAAACTAACCTAACATATACGTATATCTTCACTTTTCTCAAAATACCTCCTAGCTGAACCCATCTGATCAGTACAAGATCTGTGACATCCACACTAACTACCTGCTCCCATTCACAGTTGCAAGATTTTTGGGGGGCTGCACCTAATGGGGGGTGATTTGTAGTTGGATGCAGTTGCAGTAACTGCTGTGAGATGTATATAGACTGTCATAAATCTGTCAATGCCTGTAGCTCTATTGGCGTAACATCAGCCACACCATCTGACATTGGAACTGTTTATGGCAGGTCTGATTAACCCTGGTCTTTAAACATAGTCACTAACATTAACATGTCCAGGACTGTTAGTCATCCTCCCAGTTACCTCCCAGAAATGCCCATTGAATTTCCATGGGTCTCCATGTAAGTTTGATCTGCATCTCAAGGAGGTAAACATTGGGATGCATGCAAAGTACATCTCAGGCACATGCGCAGAGGTGAAACAAAGGGCACTTGAGCCTGTTGCTTTATCTGCATCCACCTCTGAATAATGGAATGCCCTCCCATGCACAATAAGTCCACTAGTCTCCAATTCTTCAAACATTCCCTGAAAACTCACTTCTTCAGGCAAGCTTATCAAATTCCAGAACTACCCACATAACCTCCTTAAGTTACTGTATCATATCCAATTACTTCCTATCTGCACATTACACACATAATTTTTTATTTCTTTACTGTCACATCATGCTGAATGTAGGGCAACATTCCTGTGTGAATGGATCACACAGCCAACCACAAACCTCTGCAATCTGGCTGGAATCCTATGCGCTATTTAACACTTATAATTATGTACTAATGCTTATTTTCCTATAGATTGTAACCTTGGGTGCAAGACCCTCTAACATCTTTGTCTGTCTGTTATTAGTCAGTCTTCTTTTATTACTATTTTGTTCCCAACTTTTACTATTATTATTATTATTATTATTATTATTATTATTATTAATAATAATAATTGTATTCCTGTATTTTTTTGTTCTCTCATTTGTTCCTATCTTAACTTAATTACTTACTGTCATCTATTGCTTATACTGTTCTCTCTCACATATTTATATGACTTATATATTTATCTTTATCTATTCATCCCATCGTTTTCTATTCACTTCTACTTTCATGTTTCTCTTCCATTCTTCCCCATACATCATCATACCCCGTGACATGTGCACAAACGCCCCACCCCCCGCATTCCGAAGAGCTTGTTTCACTTATCCTTCCCAGTTATATTTCTTTTGGCTCCATTTGCCTAACGAAGGGCTCTGCTGTTCCCTGCTGGTGATTCCCAAGGCATCTGGGTCAATATCTCCCGATTGTATTCCTCACCATCTTCCAAGTGCTGTCCTAATCAGCATTCAGCACAGCTCAATGCTGCACAGGCTGTTTCTGTGCTGAGGATTCAGCACAGAGGGTCTCTGGCTGCCCCACATTTTCTTCAACTCCAATGATACTGTCTTGATGTAGTGTGGGGTGGTTAACCTCAAAGTAGTAGTTTTTAGACCATCTCAGTGTCTCAGTCTGATGGCCATGGCCCCCTTTCTTCAGTCATCTGTCTTTCTTTTTGGCAGAAGCCCTTTATTCTTTTAAAGTCTCCTTACTTAGCTCTATTTCTGAGAGCACCAGCCCTGTGCTAGTGCTCTCATAAAGCCCTGTCTCTACACTCCCACCACTCCACACTTGCTGTTTACAGTTTGAAAAAAGATAGCACTTTATCCACCACAGAGGAAAACCTGCATCACATGATTTGATGGATCCCACTTTACAAAACTCATTGGGGTAAATTTAGTAAGCTGAGAGTTTGGAAGAGTATGCAAACTCTGGAGAGTTTGGGAAATTTTTCCCACTCTCAAATTTACTAATGTCAAACTCGGGAGAGAGATTTCCTCTACTACGGGAAAATACTGGAGAGTCAGCAAACTCTCTTCAATTCACCATAGGCAAAACTTGAGAACTGGTGAAGATTGGAGTCTGGAATTTACCAAGCAGAGAGTTTCTAAACTCTTCTGAGATGGGAAAACTCTCCTGTAAAAACTTGTGAAAAAAATACACCTGCCTATGATCTGAGAGTTTGGCAGAAACATAAAAGATTGCTGTGATCCATGTATGTTTCTGAGTGTAAATATAGAAAAAAAATTAAAATATCAAGAAATTAATTACATAGGGTCCCCCCCAAAAGCCTACCCAGCCCCAGGCTTGTCAGCCTGTCCTGGTTTCTAAAATTATGGGGAACAAAATGTGTAGGGCTCCACTGTAATTTAGAAACCAACACCAGGCTGCAGAGCCAGTCCTGATTTTAAATATAGGGGTGAAAAATTGTGTAAGGTTCCTCCTATATTTTAAACCAGCACCAGACCAAAAATGGCTGGGCTGTAATTCCACAGCCCAGAGACCCTTGCACTGGGGCCAAAGCATTATCAGCCCAAGCCAGTCAGGCCAAGTCGGGAATCTCAGGGGAGGTGGGGACCCCCCAAAAAAGCACCCCCCCTCTCCCTTAACCACAGGCTTGGTCTGAAGCCCGGGGCTCTACCCCGCACCCCTTGAGCATTGGGTATGGGGGTAATAAAGTGGGGAAATATAATGGGGAAGTATAAGTAAACTGTTGCATTTTACAGTGGGACTACAGGTGCCAGCACGCCTGCCCTTTGGCACTTGTGGAACTACAAGTGCCAGTAGACGGGTGGCATCTGTACCCCCACTGTAAAATAAATAGTTAAAGAAAGACAAAACACACACACACCGTGATTAGTAAAGCTTAATTACATACACCTACCCATTCACACATACTTACCTATACCACATTTTTCTGTCCACTTCTCCAGTAGAATCCTCATTGACTGGCCCTGGAAAAGAGATTTCATGCTCACCTATATCCTTGTGCTGGTCTCCGCAGCATTCCCGGGACTTGGCATAACAAAAAAATGACTTACCCAAGCTGACGAACCTACTATCTATATGTTTGTTGCCACACATACAGATAGCTTGCTAATGGCAGCTGGTGGGACTGCATGGCGTTTGCAAGTCGTGCTAGCCAATCAGCAGCCACTAACTTTAGAGTGGCTGCTGATTAACTCTGGTTACTGACAGTTCCCATGTGGGAACTGTCAGTATCCAGAGCCAATCAGTGGCGGCTTAACATTAGCGGCCACTCATTGGCTAGGACCCACGTGGAGGAGCCGCTCACTGGCTAAGTCCAAGTGAGTCCCAGCCAATAAGCAGCCACCAATGTTATGCCACTGCTGATTGGCTCATGCCCCTGCACTATTGATAGCTCAGAGCCTGAGCTGTCATTAATGTTACTATAACTGCATGCTGGAGCATGTTGTAACAGTGTATCCGGGGCCCTACTTGGATTACTGCGGAGAACATCATGGGACAAAAGGTGAGTATTGGTCTTTTTTTCAGATACTTCCAATGGATACTTTACGTTGAGAAGAGGACGTGAACATTTGGCAGCAGGTAAGTATGTGTGAGAGTGTATGTATGTAATAAATATTTATTTTCACAGTGTGTGTTGTGTTTTTTTACACATTTCTTTACAGGTGAATTACATGTACCAGTGGGCCTTTAATGCTCCACATGCTGGTACTTGTGGTTCTCCAAGTACAAGCATGCGAGGGAGGCTTGCTGGGACCTGTAGTTCAACTGTAAAGACAATGTGAATTTTCAATTTTTTACACACTATACCTACACTATCAACACACCACCCACTGCCCCGGGGTGGCGGGGATAGCCCTGGGCTATCAGCCTAGGCCAGGGGTACCCTGGAGTGGGGGACCCCTTTATTGGGGGGGTCCCCAACTCCCCAGGGATCCCTGGCCTGGGCTGACTAGCAGTCAGGGCTTATGCTGTGGCATCAGCCCCCCACTAGAAAGGGCCCAGAGCTGGTTTTAAATATAGGTGGTACCTCACTCCAAAATTTTTAACCCTATATTTAAAACCAGGTCTGGCCCTGCTGCCTGCTGCTGGTTCTTAAATGATGGTGGAACCTTACTCATTTTATTCCCAATAATTTTAAGAACCAGGACTGGCTGGCAAGTCCGGGGCTGGCTAGTCTTTTGGGGGGGGCAATTTTATTTTATTTTATTTTATTTACTCATTTTATTCCCCATAATTTTAAGAACCAGGACGGACTGGCAAGTCCGGGGCTGGCTATTCTTTTGCGGGGGTAATTTTTTTAAAGAACTTTTAACCCATTTTTTTACAGGCTAGAACACAGTGATATGTGCAGGCTGCTTGCTCTGGAGAGTTTTGCATATAGAACACACTGCAATCTCGGGTGAGTCATCTGCAAAACCTGCTACTCGGGGGAGAAATCTCCTGCAAAACCTGCTACTCGGCAGAGAAATCTCCTGCAAAACCTGCTACTCAGGAGAGAAACCTTGATCTGCTTCACCATCGGACATCTCACTCTTCCTTCTTGGTAAATTTGAGAGTCTCAAGAGCCTCAAATCACCCGAGTTTGGGTGAAGCTAATTGAGATGATAAAAAAGCAAAATCTCCCAGACTCGATTCTTAGTAAATTTACTCCATTGTGATATGTTGGGCCCTGTTTGGTGCTCCCAACTGTTGCTGTTGGAAGAGAAATCCCTTCCAACTCTATTGCAATGAATCTGGCCTTGATGGACCAATCTTCATGCTATGCCAGTTATCACCTGCACTGGTATCTCCAATTGCACTATTGATTTATCTGGTGGTGACCCATTCACAGCCTGCAGCATATGCAGAGTTGACAGCTTTTCACTCAGCTAATGACACTTCTATTTCCATTGGATCTCAACAGTGTGTAGATATTGGTCAGCATAGACTTAATGAAATGGAGGCTGGTCCATCAGATGTTATTTCAGCCTCTGGGGTCTATTCACTAACATGGCACTTCTTGCTGAGAAAAAGCCCCTCCTGCTTCGCCTGCTACCATGATAGTTACTATTGCAGCTCCTGCCAAAGAGGGTGATCGTAAAGTCACCCTCCCAGCGGTGAGAGCTAAGGCACACAGCACATTCCTGAAGGGTTACCTGACAAGTGTGAAGAGACATAAGAAGCCCTGATCAGCTGAGTGCTGATTGCACTGCACGGAGGAGTCACACACTGACCACCTGATCAGCTTAAACAGAAGTTTCTTTTAAACAGCAGATGAACTTTATTTATAATGAACAAAATGAACAACAGCATAGAACTGACCTCAGCTCTGCAGTCTGCACTGCACAGAGGGCCGATAATGGCAGCTCTTATAGGTGAAGCCGTCACTGGAGGTGACTTATATCACACTTTAGTAACAGTTGAGAGATATATCACCACCATAGCAGCCTATGGCAGTGTGAAATGCATGTCAGAACGGAGGTAGAGAAAAAGAAGTGAAAATCATTTACTACATGTTGAGAAGTGATACAGTATGTACAGGGATTTTCACTGTCTTTTTAGTTTTTTACCCTTTCCTCCTATTAGTAAATAGACCCCTTAGGCTCTTGCTCTGATTCAAGTTAGTATGAAATGTTTCCTGAAGTTCAGGGCTTGGGTAAAGTAACAGTGGTAGTAAGAATTCCACTATAGCAGAAGGCAAACCCTCCAATATCATCTGATTAGTTGAGAAACATCTTGTAGGTAAGAGTAGGAGAGTGGCAGTGATCACATCATCTTTCCAGTCAGGCTTGGTTCAGAGGGTGAAATTTCAATATGCACCAGAACAGGGGGTTCATCAAAGGATTTGCAACATACTGTAGGAGAGGGAGGTGTGTTTATATATTTTTTTGTTATGGAGGAGTGTAAAAAAGACCTGGAGGATCATAGGCAAGAGAGGCAATCGGAAAAGAGTCTTAAAGATAGATTTGTTTGTTATGCAGAATATGCCATATACTGAATTTGTGAGAGTGGAATTATGGATGGTTTTAATAATTTATGAATTAGTTCCTTTGTTTTCTGAATGAACTATAACCTGCTATCAAGTTTCTTGATGTTGTTCAATACAATGTTATGAAGCAGGTTTGGTTGGACTGGAAGAATGGGCTTTTATCTGTTCCTCCTTTGCAGGATTTGTCTTTGTCACCAGTTGTGGTTGTTCTAAAAAAAAACTGTGGGTGATTTCCAAGTAATTCAACTTTTGACATACCCAGAATGCTGTACAGTGAAATCGTCAGGATTTTGCCATGTAGTTTATCGATCATTTGAGGAAGCCTTGGTTTTGACTGAGGTTCGGGGCAGCAGGCAATGAAGTAATAAGATCAATGATGAATCTGCTGTTCATCTCCTCCTGTTATATCACAATAATATTAAATGTATGTGTTGACTTTTGGATGATGGTTATTTTTTGACAAATGTTTACTGATGGGCTTTTCCATTTCTTATGCATTTGTTAAATATATTAGCAAATTTTTACACTGGTGTATAGTAGTTGGCACTGGTGACTTGATTTTTGCCATTTCTATAGATTTTTTTATTAGTGGCTATGGTAGTACCTTTAATTGTGAGGATCAATTGTTTTCAGTTTGGACACTTTTTTTCTTACTGAGTGTAAATGTTTCTGCTGATAAGACTGAAGGTTCCTCTACCTGCTTATCATCTGGGATTTGAGGGAACGATTCAGACCCGCTTAGTACACGTCACATGGTTGATTTACACACTGGCATCTAAATACACACCACAATCACACGCCTAGACAATCGCGGGATTTGCATACTTTGGCAGCTGACGGCTGTGTGCGAACGCATCTAGTGAACGGGTCTGAATCGGGCCCTGAGATCAATCCCAGAGCTGGCTGCTAGTGGCAATGTTCAAAAGCTGCACTAGGGCATTACTCTTTTCATTGATGCAAAGAATATCACATTGAAACAAATGTAATAACTCCTGTGCATTTTTAATTTTGTATGTCAGACCATTCTTATTGGAAAGATCTTATATAGGAAACTGAATAGGGCCAATACTGGAGATTTACTTTAAGTAACATTTTTCTTTCTGAATATCCACCTGGGCACATTTAGAATTTGTCAAGTTGGAATGAATGCACTGAATCTTTTAAAATATGTTAGTTAGTAATGACTTCACCTGTGTACATCTAGTTGTCTGTAAAATGTGAACTGTTAGGGATTTTGAAGATCAAGTTTGAAAAGCACTGATCTACTGTATAGTAGTCAACAGGTGCAATTCCTTATGGACACAGGCCCTGCTTCAGAGCCGCTAACAAAAAGCGAGCGCTCGCTCTGAATCAGGGCGGCCGCTTTTTTTTTTTTTAAATGGCCTCCTGGCCACTCACTAAGCTGTGGGTGCCCACCCACAGCTTTTGTGAGTGGCCAGGTGATGGTCGCGATGGTCGCAATCGGGCTTGCAACAACACCCTTTTGGTGATGTCAGTAGGGCTGCCCACAAATGGCAGGCATTCCTACAGTAATGCCTCCATTTGTCCAGCCATCCCCCCTCCCCGCTTACAAAATGGGGCAAGCTGTTGATCAATATCGACAGCCACCCCGATAGTAGCGAGCCCCGGAGTGAGTGAATTTCTCACTCGCTCCGGGGCTTGTGCGCTGCCTGGCCATCGACCTGCTTGCGAGCACATAGCGCTTGCAAGCAGGTCTGAATGAGGCCCACAGTCAGGTCAAAAGGCTTAAGATAATTTTTTGTTGTTTGAGCTTTTCTGATTGTTATAGCCTCAGAGCTGTCGGCTGATTACATGCAAAATAAAAGAGATATATCCATCCTGCTTCAGTTTTACTTCTGCATCCTGTGTGATTTAATCTAGGACTTACCACTTGCCACCATAAACTGTGGGTGTTTGAATGGATTTTACTTATTTTTTTCCTCTTAGGTGCCTGACTGCCTAGTGATTCCATGAGGTTTTATTACTGCCATCTGTATTACTTATTGCTTCATTTAGTCTCAAATCTTCCAATAATAAAATATTGGTGGTGGGTGCATTTCCTTGTTCTCTTGTTACAGTTATTGACCTGCCGGTTTAATTTTATTTCAGCAGTCAGCCTTGATGCAAGAAATGTTTGGATCATAGGATGCTAATATGTTTATTGGGTGTCCAGGAGGGCAGGTCTTTCTTATACATCCATTTTTTCAGGGGTGAATGGAGGCTAGATGGATTGTCATTAAAGGTCTTTAACAGCTGGTGCACCGGCAGACATGGACAGACAGTATTTGCCCAATTTGAATCTGGAACCAGTTGCGAGCCAATCGGAGCTCACGGCCAGCAATCAGGAGCCACCTCTGCTGATTGGATGCCAGTCCGCAAGCTCTGACAGGCGCTGCTGTCTCTCCATGTCTGCCTGCCAGTATGCCAGCTGTAATCAGCTGGTGAGCCAGCATCAAATCAACACTGCTGACACCCAGGCCCCCTTTCTGGGGCCCTGACTGGACTGGCCCACCTTGTATGCATGACTGGGTGCAGGGGGATAGGTAGGCCACAGAGGCAGCTCAAGCACCATAGCAGCCACACCCCTTGCACCCATGGTAGTTATGCCACTGTTTGCATGTTTTTAGTAAACAGTGGGGTCTAGGATTTTAGGATCAATGGAATGGGGCTATAGGCGAGGACAATGTAAACAAATAAAGGCTGCAGGTCTTCAACCCAGGCAATGCTTGGTAGCTCAGCTAGTGTGAAATATGTTCCTGAAAATCTAGTACGGGATGGTGATCTAGCGCACTTTATGTAAATGGTGTGGACTTCAAAAAGGTGTGCTGCTATCCTGGGGGATGTCTGACCTCATCCGATTAGAAACAATATGAAAAGATAGCCAGGGGCTGCGTTCAACCTTTAAACTAAATGAAAGTATGTCAATTAGACCGTGGAAAATAAGTAAAGGATTACTGTTTATTCACTATTGACAAAGTCCTAACTGCCAAAAGTTCTAATCAATCAATATAAAATTGTATGTTAACAGAGACCAATGTCCTGTTAAGTCAGCATACACATAGATGAATCAAATAGTAATGTCCAGCAAATATATCGAAGTATTAGAAATTGATGTACAGAATACTTGAAGGATAAAGGAATTAATGAAAGTCACATATGCCGTGTTACCACCTGTATTCTCCTGTTGATGGTTTGTGAAGAAACTTGTGTGAAAGTAATGTCTGAAAAAGATCTAGCGGCACCCGCTAGTCTTAGTACACAGTACCTTTTGTCTGTCTGTATGCGCGGTGCCCGGGAGGATTCTTCTTCTGGTCCGGGGACATCCAGCTGGAGCCGACAGCGGGGATCTCTCTGTGTTGCGGCGCACTGTGCCGCACACTCACGGACACTGTCCCTGCAACCAGGGTCAGGATCGTGAGCGCGCCCAGAGTGCGCCAGCAAATGGAGGGGACATGGCAGCGGTCTTGACTCAGACGAGCCGGGGGCCACGGACGTGAACCCTTACCAGAGGATACTTACCCGGAGGGGCTCCGCTTCCTGTCCCTTCTTCTTGTCCTGATGGTGGGGGGCTTGCGATGGTCTCTTTTCTTGGCAGTGATTTGATGGTCGGGTGTTTCGGCGGTGGATATATACAGGCAGTCCGGCAATGTGATGGTAGTATTCTGAAATGTCCGTCTCCAATGCGTTTCGACCTTTGCAGTCTTCTTCTGGGAGCATATAGTGTTGGCTATCTTTTCATAATGTTCCTGAAAATGTTTTCCTTTCTCTTTCCTTATTTTTTTGCAAAATAAACTGAGAAAGAAAGAAAGAAAGAAAGAAACAAAGAAAGAGGGAGGAAGGGAAAGGGAATAAAGCACATAACAGAATTAAGATTATTCAGAGATATTCAGCAAAGTCTAGTTCAAACATGAGTATGCAAAGATGATACACAAACATACACTAATATGTGTCATCTTTGAACAAAGAACTATTAATTGTTAGTAACATACACCATGTTGATGCTGTTACTTTTATGAAACACATACTTTATGTTTTTCAGCTTCATAGCTTCACTCTGCTGCCCCTTCATCTTTTCAAACAGTTCCTGTGTCAAGATTTGGGCTGTCAGGATCTCGACTCTTACCTCGCCAGGCGCTCTGACGTGGTCCCTCCGGCAGTGGAGCAGGGTCCTGGAGAGCAGTGCTGGGTACAGGGGGTCCCCACAGACTAAGGGGGCTCAGCTGGAGGGAGGTGTGAGCAGGTGAAACTGACAGTGCATTGCACTGGAGACTACTGGGTGCGGCCATGTTGGATTTTGGTCAGGTGTCTGGTGGGAGCCAATTAGGTCACAGCTGTCCTGGGAGTGTTTTGCAGCCAATCCTGCACTACCTGAGGGTACTAAAGGGCTGTCAAGAGGTCCTTTAGATGCCAGTGCAATGTTTATCACAGCATAGCTGTGAGCTAGTTCCTGTGCTCCCTTGCTCCATACTTGCTGCAGTTCCAGTGTCTCAGTGTTACCACTTCTCAGCTCTGTACCTCGCCTGTTCTCCATACCAGCTTGCCACCTGTACCCACTACCCACTGCGGACCAACCAACCCCGGTCACTGAATATAGTCCGCATTCCTTCAGCGGCACCTCGCCCTCCATGTACCCACTCAACCCATGAGTCATACTCTGTTAAGACCAGCTGCCTTCCAGTATCAGCAAACAAGCCTCCATTCCGCATCCGACTCCACTCCGGATCCAAGCCCATGCCATACTGTGACAGTTTGCACTGGCCAAATGGTTTCGGCTAGTGGACAGGTTCCGAGGGCCGACCTGCTCCAATGCATTGCCAGCCATTTGGAAGGTCTAGAGGCTTCACAGCGGCAAATGGCCCAATTTCTACTGGAGATGTCTGCTCATCAGGATACCTTGTAGTCCTCTCTGGTCACAGTGAATATGCCTGTCGCCATGAACCAACCAGCGGTTCCTGTCATTCCCGCACCATTCGCACCTCCCCATCTGCACCTCCCGATGCCTAATAAATTCATTGGGACTCCTAAATTTTGCTGTGGGTTCCTGAACCAATGCGATGTGCATTTCACGCTACAGCCTATGAACTTCCCATCACCAAAATCCAAGGTTGCCTATATTGCGTCCCTATTGTCCGGCTCGGCTCTAGACTCCGTTTCACCCCTTTGGGAAAGGTCCAATCTACGAGGGACCTATAACCTCATCAGGATCCAGGCCGGAGACCAATGGAAAACCGCATTTAATACCCAAGATGGTCATTTTGAATATTTGGTGATGCCCTTCGGTCTTTGCAATGCCCCTGCTGTTTTCCAAAACTTTGTGAATGAGATTTTTCAGAACTTACTTTATGTCTCCTTGGTAGTGTATTTAGATGACATCCTAATATTCTCCTCTAGTACTGACAAACACCGGGCTCAAGTCAAGGAGGTCCTGACTCATCTATGGCAAGAATCATCTGTACTGTAAGGCAGATAAATGCTTGTTTCTGGTACAGACCGTTCCTTTCCTTGGCTACATTCTCTCAAGTTCTGGCCTTGAGATGGATCCTAAGAAAGTACAGGCTATTCTGGACTGGTCTCGCCCCAATTCGCTGAAGGCGGTACAAAGATTCCTGGGGTTCACTAATTACTACTGGATATTCATCAATGGTTTTTCCACCCTTACGGCACCCATTTCCTCATTAACTCAAAAAGGGGCGACCCCATCGTGATGGCCTCCGGAGGCTGAAACTGCCTTTCAAATAATGAAGCAAGCCTTTATTTCGGCTCTGGTGCAGAGACAACCGGACGTTAACAGCCCATTCTTTCTAGAAGTAGATGCATCCACCGAAGACGTGGGTGCAGTACTCTCTCAGAAATTCGAGGATAACAAATTCCATCCTTGTGGATATTTCTCAAAGAAGTTTTCTCTAGCCGAGGGAAATTACCCCATTGGGGAGCAGGAATTGTTGGCAATTAAATTGGCCTTTGAGGAATGGCAGAATCTCCTCGAAGGGGCCACATTCCCCTTCACTGTTTATACGGATCATCGAAACCTACTGTATATGAAAAACATCCAGTGCCTTAGTCCTCATCTGGCTCGTTGGGCAATTTTCTTTTCCCATTTCAATTTTACTTTGACTTCTCATACTGGTTCACTCAACCAAAAGGCGGATGCTCTCTCCCATTCCTTCTCCTCTGAAACATCTACTGAACATATTAAAGAAACTCCAGTTCTGGAATCCAAAGTATTCGCCAATTCCTGCATCCAGCCCCTCCTGGGAGAACCTTTGTGACCCCAGATCTACGCCAACAACTATTGAATTGGGCTCATGCCTCTCACTTTTCTGGACACACAGGTATCCGAAAAACCCTGGAATTCCTACAACGGTCATATTGGTGGCCGGCCATGAAGTCCGAAATAACAGAGTATGTTTCCTCATGCCCACAGTGTGCTCAACATAAAATATCCAGGCAGGCTCCAGCCAGTACCCTACTGCCTCTCTCTGTACTGCTTTGCCCCTGGACATACCTATCCATGGACTTTGTAACCGACTTACCTATATCCAATGGGTTCGCCACCATCTGGGTAGTGGTGGATTGGTTCTCGAAAATGGTACACTATATTCCTCTGAAGAAACTGCCTTCCACTCCAGAGCTAGCTCAATTATTTGTCATCAACATCTTCCGTCTACATGGTCTTCCGACCGAGATTGTCTCAGATCACGGGATACAGTTCATGGCAAAATTCTGGAGGGCCCTCTGTTCCATCTTTCAAGTTAAATTAAAATTTTCCATGGCCTTTCACCCCCAGTCTAATGGTTCCACAGAGAGGGTCAATTAGGACCTGGAGACTTTTCTATGAATCCATATGTACTCGTCTCAAGATAACTGGGCGGACACTCTACCCTGGGCAGAGTTTGCTAACAATAGTTCATACCATTCGTCCACAGGTCGTACTCCATTCTTCACAGTTTTTGGCCTGCATCCCAGAGTACCAGAATTTAAAGAATTGCCAGTGTTTGATGTACCAGCAGTGACCTCTACACTACAGAATTTTTCACAAATATGGTCTCAAGTGCATTCCACTCTACGAAAAACCTCAGACCGTTACAAAGTTGGAGCCGATAGGAAGAGAAGAGCAGTGCCCAGCCTAAAGGAGGGCAACCTTGTCTGGCTTTCTACCCATAATCTTCACCTCAAGGTTCCATCCATGAAGTTTGCCCCTCGCTTCATTGGTCCATTTCCTATCACTCTAGTGATTAGCCCAGTGGTCTACAAACTAAAGCTTCCACCCTACCTCAGAGTACCAAATTCCTTCCACATTTCCTTGTTGAAACCTCTTGTCCTAAACAACTTCCGGAAAATTCTTCTGTGCTCCCCTAAAGTCTGCACTGAGCGAGGCGTAGAATTTGAAGTCAAGCAGATCTTGGACTCTCGTTTTCGTTATGGTCAACTTCAGTACCTGTTGGATTCGAGAGGTTATGGGCCAGAAGAACAATGTTGGGTAAAGGCAGAGGATGTCCATGCTCCTTGATTAGTATGTCAGTTCCATACAAAGAATCCTGAAAATCCCAAGAAGTGTCCGGAGGGCACTCATAAAGGGGGGGGTACAGTCACAATTTGGGATGTCAGGCTGCAAGGATCGCGATTCTTACCTCGCCGGGTGCTCTGGCGCAATCCCTCCAGCAGTGGAGCAGGGTGCTGGAGAGTGGTGCTGGGCACAGGGGGTCCCCACAGACTAAGGGGGCTCATCTGGAGGGAGGTGTGAGCAGGTGAAATTGACAGTGCATTGCACTGGAGACTACTTGGCATGGCAGTGTTGGATTTTGGTCAGGTGTCTGGTGGGAGCCAATCAGGTCACAGCTGTCCTGGGAGTGTTTTGCAGCCAATTCTGCACTACCTGAGGGTAGTAAAGGGCTGTCAAGAGGTCCTTTAGTTGCCAGTGCAATGTTTATCACAGCATAGCTGTGAGCTAGTTCCTGTGCTCCCTTGCTCCATACTTGCTGCAGTTCCATAGTGTCTCAGTGTTACCGCTTCTCAGCTCTGTACCTCACTTGTTCTGTATACCAGCTTGCCACCTGTACCCGCTCGCTGAGAATAGTCCGCATTCCTTCAGTGGCACCTCGCCCTCCGTGTACCCACTCACCCCATGAGTCATACTCTGTTAAGACCAGCTGCCTCCCAGTATCAACAAACAAGCCTCCATTCCGCATCCGACTCCACTCCGGGTCCAAGCCCACGCCATACCATGACATCCTGTTCCTAAAGCAAAGACACTAAAGTAGCTGCTATGTTTATTTTTATTTATTACCAGTTATTTATATAGCGCACACATATTCCGCAGCACTTTACAGAGAATATTTGGCCAGTCACATCAGTCCCTGCCCCAATGGAGCTTACAATCTATGTTCCTATCACATGCACACACACATACACACTAGGGTTAATTTATATTTGGAGCCAATTAACCTATCAGTATATTTTTGGAGTGTGGGAGGAAACCGGAGCACCCGGAGGAAACCCACTCAAGCACAGGGAGAATATACAAACTCAACTCAGTTAGGGCCGTGGTGGGAATCGATCCCTCGACCTCAGCACTGTGAGGCAGTAACGCTAACCATTACACCATCTGTGCTGCCCATGTGAAAATATATTAATGCATGCAGGCACCTGGAAATGTGACACCCACCAGAGGCTTTGCAGATCCAAGCAAGTACGTACAAACATGCAGCGGTGGTTACAGAGCCTTCGATAATCGACCATCTGAGTAATCCTATGGTTGCACAGAATAGCCACGGAAACTGGTATGCCGGCGCCATATTTTCTGCCTAAGGGATCAGGGATGTAGGCAGATACATTCCCCGAAAATGGTCATGACATGCCCACATTTTTGCTGTCATTTGTTGTTACTTTCCACAAAAGGGCCTTTGTTAATCACTTGTGAATAAATCCTCACTAGATCCGTAGTTTCAATTGAATGCAATACAATCGCAGCACGTGTACATTGCAGCTAAGATGCATGCGCACTTGGCCGATAGCACTGCACAACAAAGAAATACTTTTCATTTGTTTCCTTTCTAAAAATATTATACTATTTTGAGGTCAAGAAAAACAAATATAACTTCAGAATGTTTTTATTAGCTCTAGTGTTTAAGCCACACTACTTGCGCTATATGTACTTCAGTAATATATTCATAGTGAAAAGCAATTTTAAAATAATCTGATATTTTCTTGATACAACATAAATAACAGTTTCTTCAATTCAATCAATTGCAAATAAGAATACAAAATGAAACAACAAACAGCAATCAACAGTACTATGTCAAATATAGTGGCCTATTCATAAGAGTGGTTTCATTTTGCTTGTTGCTTGTACTTTTCTGGGGCATCTCTTGTCACTGCCCAACAGTAGTCAGCAAGCATAGAATCATTCCACCTACACTGATAATCTTTGTCTTATTGCTGATATTTCTTAATGGAATCACTCACCATGCTCCTCACTTACTGCACAGCAGTTGTCAGGGAATACATCCAGATCAGAGTCGAGAAAGTGGATTTTGAGTGACATGTTGCAGCTTAATGGATGATACTTTTCTAGAAGGTTGTTCACAATCTCAAAATGGTTTCCAGCTTTTCTGTTACCCAAGAAGCCAAGTACAACAACTTTATAAGGCTTCCCAAGCTGCTTTCTCATTAACCTGGAGGACTCATTGAAGTTTTCTTCCTTAAGAAGTTGACGAATTTGTACACCAACAAAGTTTCCTTCATAAACTTCAGCATCATTCAGAATTGGAAATGATCCCCTCAGGTACTTGGAAGTTTCTCCATTTTTGTTGATCCCCATTACAAAGTTTATCATAAGTTTGAGTTTGATTAGTAATGGGGCAGAGGATTTTTGCTTCGTTCAGATGGCTGTTATAGACAACTTTTTTCCATAGCCTACAATAACTACTGTACATGGCCTACAATAACTACTGTACATGACCTATAATGACTATTGTACATAGCCTACATTGACTGCTGTACATGGCCTACAATGACTACTGTACATGGCCTACAATAACTACTGTACATGACCTTCAATGACTACTGTACATGACCTACAATGACTACTGTACATGGCCTACAATGACTACTGTACATGACCTACAATGACTTAGCAGTCCGGTATTCAGGTTTGCAAACCTACATATTCTCTAGAGACCGAAATTCCCTAGTAGTTAACAAAATACCGCTACAGGATCAGAAAAATGGACTACATCTAACATTTTTTAATGTCATATTTGTTCTGTGCATACTGAAATCAGTTAGTATTAACTATTTCCACATTATAAACATGTTTACTGAACATGTTTTGCTGAACTGTGTAAATATTGTATACATACCTGAATCAGACCCAGAGTTACAGAACTTACACACACAGCTGTTTATAAATAATGTTAGTAAATATATAATAATTTTATGTGTTCAATTAATATTTTTATGTTATAGTAGATCCTGCTAGATCTCTCCTGGCAGCTGTGCCAGGAGAGATCTAGCATGATCTACTGTAACATATAAATATTAATTGAACACATAAAATTACATTATATATAGTAATATATCAAGACAGAAATCAGAAGTTTTAAAATTTAAATACTGATCATATTATATCCAAGTGCTTATTTTCCCTGCTCCTCAGAGACATTTTAGTTACTTGTAAATTACTGAAGTATACAGTACAGTACTTTCAGCTAACACTCATAATACAATACAGTACTTTCAGCTAACACTCATAATATAAGGATGGCAGACACAAGCTTGTTGCATATTTTCATACATCCGCAGTCTGACTTTCTGCTTTACATGAATACCTTTTCATGACATATTCCCAAACAATCTTTCTATAACATTTTCAGAAATAATTACACCATTCATTTCTTCCCCCAGCACAGTCTGTAATTTTCCCAGCACATGGAGGTCAAAAGTGCATCTCACATAATACATTTTCAGTTGGGAGCAAAAGCAAAAAAGATCAGGTAACTGTGGGCCTGTTTCAGCAAGGAACGCAGTTAGTAATACGCAAGCAATCGGCCAATTGTTGCCTACTGCGCATGCATATGAATCGCAGTGCCCTTGAACTGGCCACTGCGATCGGGACTGCGATCTCAATGACTACGCAGACCCATTGCAGAGTGATTGACAGGAAGTGCTGTTTGTGGGTGGTAATGGGGGGGTTGGCCAATCACAGGCATCTCAGCACTGTTGCAGGGGCGTGCATAAATTAGCCATTGCGATGCCCTACGCAGCATGAGTCCTGATAGCATGTGTGGAAGTTAGCAGTTTCTGAGTAAAATCAGGGCTTGTGCAAGTGAGCACGAGGCTCGAATGGTACTCGATAGTACTGATGTTTTCGCAGTCTTGCTAAACATTATGGATGGGTGTAAGGTAAAGTGGGCATCCATGTGTAGTGCAGCGGCGTAATTGCAATCACAATGGATTAGCATACTATCTCAGTTGTACTGCATGCGGAATCGCTATTGCATTCAAAGTAGTGTTCCATAGTGAAACAGGCCCTGTGTACCTTGGTAAAACTGCTGCACTGCAGCTGGGGCAGATTTAAAATATGCAGAGAGATTTAGATTTGAGAGGGGTGTGTCCAAACTGACATTTAAATTGCAGTGTAAAACTAAAGCTGTCCATTATTTACATAGAAAAGCAGCTAGTATTTACCCTGCATGCAAAAATAAATAAATACATGTATTTGCACCCATTATATTTCAGCATGGTTTGTTTCAGATAGAAAAGGGTGTATTCAGAGTTGGGCGCTATTTCGATATGGTTGCAATTGACCAATTTTTTTTGTGTGCATGTGCCAGGGCCACAGGGTGTATATGCAGCAATGCTGTTGTGGCTCCAGTCACACTGTAAACTGTCTCACAGTGTGATTGACACACTAGAGCTGTTTGGGGTGGGGAGGTGGAACATTTCAGTAAATGATGGTGCCGGCCCATTGGTGAGGCATGCAGAAGTCAATGGCTGCATCACCAGATGCAGATTCACTGGGCATGGCAGCTTAGTTGTGGCAGGCATTCTGAGCAACCTTAGTGTTGCTCAGATGCCAGATAGCCAGCTCAATATTGCCAATGGTGATTCTATGTTGAGTCTTCGTATGCATGCAGCAGATATTAGAAGGCACAGGTGGGTGTCTCAAGTCAAAAGACAACACCTGCATCATTTACATACCTTCTCAAAGTAATTGCTACCAATAAAGCAGCACCGATCACTCCTGTGTCCACCTCTGAATCATACCCAATATTATCTGCTTTTATTGCTTTGCTCCCAACTCAGAATCAACCCAATATTTACTAAACATAAATTTTGTAGATATCCTCTTGGATAATTCTATCACTGACTGGTTAGCTCCAACTTTATCTACACATGAAAATGTAAACAGTTCCAACAGTACCTCAAATGAAGCAAAGAACTGTTGCCCAGCAGACTACACAAGAGCCAAGTTATATCTCTGCTAACAGATTACTCATCTATTCCAGACTGGTTGAGCACTGATTCATGTCACTCAGGAATTGGAATTGGAAATGCAGATGTCCTAGTCACACTTAAGTGACATTACAGTTGCTCACTGGCCCATTATAGAGTGAGTTTTCCTACATTTTCACTTATTTTATATTGAGGGGCCATCTATCCTTAAGGACTCATTTAATCAAAGCCATAAAATAGACTATGTTTGCACATGCATTTTTATACGAGTACAATTAAAAAAGGACATTTGGAGCTTATCCAAAAACTTGGGTAGGTTACCAGCAAAAAGTGACCTCAGAGTCAGTGAAAATTCTCCAGTATGAAATGAAGTAATAATAATGCAATAGAAAAGACAATTTCTGTGACACCCTTGTCTGTAGGCCTTCAGTACATGTTTTTTGACAATATATTATATAGATAAGGCTATAATGTTGTATACCACTATCTATCTATCTATCTATCTATCTATCTATCTATCTATCTATCTATCTATCTATCTATCTATCTATCTATCTATCCGTCTGTCTCTCTGTCTGTCTCTCTGTCTGTCTCTCTGTCTGTCTGTCTGTCTATCTATCAATCGATTCACTTCTCCCAATGCTAGTTTAAAAGCAGATTATTAGAAATGTGGGTACAGAGCTACAGGATGTCATTGCAGGGGCTGGGTACAGGATGCCAGTGCTCAGAATGCCAGTGCTCAAGATCCTGGTGGTCAGAATCCTGATGCCAACATCTCAACAGGGTTAGGATACCAACACCTGCCGGTAAGTACTCTAGCCGTACCTCTAAACATAACCCTCCCCTCCATAGCCTAACCCTAAAAAATTATTATAAATAAAATTAAATAGCATTTCACATGTATAATTCTCCAGTTATTGTGATAAATTGGTGCAAATCATGAGAATCAATGTGGAACCACAAGATTTGGTTAACTGGGTGTATGTGTATTGTCATTACTCATTTCAGTAGGCTTTACCGTAAATAATATATACAGTCAGTGCCAGTTCTAGGGTCGGGCAAGCAGAAGCTATTGCCTGGGGTGCTGCGGCCTGAGGGCAAGGCCGCAGTTACCCCACCGAAGCCACTTAATTAGATGTTGCCTCTCTGCTATTGCCCACCATGCTGCTTCCATGATCTTAAGTTGCTCCCTTTACAGTGGTTGCAGGGGAGAGAGGAGCGGTCGAGTGGTTTGGAGAAGCAGTCTGCAGCCTCAGCATGGAGGTTAGTCGCTAGAGTGGAAAGGGGGGGAGGGCATCAAATTGTGGCATATTCTTTTGTAAAGGGCATTACTGAGTGTGGCGTATTAATGTGTAAAGGGCATTACTGAGTGTGGCATATTCATGCGCAAAGGGCATTACTGAGTGTGGCGTATTAATGTGTAAAGGGCTTCATTGAGGTGTGGTATATTAATGTACAAAGGGCATTACTGAGTGTGGCATATTAATGTGCAAATGGCATTACTGAATGTGGCTTATTACTGTGCAAAGGGCATCATTGAGGTGTGGCATAATAATGTGTAATGGGCATTACTGAGTGTGACACAGTAATGGGCATTACTAAGTGTGGCATAATGTGTAAAGGGCATTACTGCGTGGCATAATGTATAATGGACATTATTGCATGGCATAATGTGTAAGGGACATTACTGTGTGGCATAAAGTGTAAGGGGCATTAATGCATGACAAAGTTTAAGGCGAATTACTGCATGGCATAATGTGTATAAAAAGTACTACTGGTCTGTGTGGCATAATGTGAATGGACCCAGAGACTCTGTAATGCAATCATCATACACTCATGGGCTGGTGAGCTGTATGTCACCCCCTCCACCCTACCAGTGTTTGTAACAGTGAGTACATCTGTACCTGCTTTATCTCAATAAACCACCACAATAATTTAGCACCTAGGATGTATCTAGTCTCATGGCCTCCACTGGTGTGTACAGGCACTCTGCTACACCTACAAACCTGTACATATCCCCACTACCCATTCCCCTTCTTTCTCTGTCTGTCTTCGTGTCCTTTTCTCCTTCACTCTCTCACCCAATCAACTACACCTAATGGGGTAAATTGACTAGATGGGAGTTCTATTTAAGAAGAGAAGTTGCCCATAGCAACCAATCAGAATTCAGGTATTATCTTCTAGAAGGTGCTAGATAAATGAGAAGTAGAATCTGATTGGTTGCTATGGGCAATATTACTTCTTAAATAGAACTCCCATCTTAGTAAATTTACACCAATGTCTCTCCCCCTCTACTTCCATTTCTATCTTTACCCTCCTCTCTTTCCCCATTTTCTCTTATTTCCACTCGTTTCCAGTCAATTTTGGTTATCTCACAGCTCACAATATTGATTTTATTAAAGGCCCAAAAATTTGCATCCAGCTTGCTGGCTCAAAATTGATTGCTATAATTATTAATAGAGTTGAGAACTGTACAAAGATGATGGTTGAGATACCCTTGAGGATTAAAGGCATGGGCCTTCATAGAGGACAAGGAAGTTGACGGCCTTGCATTATCATGATGACTGCTGGTGGCAACTACAACATGTGGTTCTTGGCCTTGCTCTCCAGTCATGTGACAGCCCTCCATATTTTCTGTGGTCTTGAAGCAGTGTCACAAGCACAAATAGTGTAGCAAAGGTGCAGTTACAAAATTCACACACGTGCAGTCGTGCGCACACAGAAAAAAAATATACAAAATACACTATTTTTTTTTCAGGTCCAGAACTTGGGTTGCCGACTTGCTAGATCTCTAAGCCTAACACGCACAGACACACAGACAAATATTAGAAAAAAAACAATTGATTTTTATTTTCTTTCAGCTCCAGAACTTGGGCCCAGAGCACAGATTGATCATGACTGTAATCGGGCAGCACTAGGTTGCAACTTGCATTGCTGGCTGGATCTTGTGCGGTACTGCGGTTAAGCCTAACACGCACGCACACACACAGAAAAATATAAAAGACACTTTGATTGATTTTTTTTTGACTATATATATATATTTTTTTTTTTGAGTCCAGAACTTGTGCCCAGATGAACACAGCACCAGCCAAGATGTATCTGCAGTTTTGCACATGCCCAGATGGACACAGCAGACATGAAAAACACCAGCCCAGGACACAGAAAACAGCACAGACAGCCCAGATGGATCAGCAACAGCCAAGATGGACACAGCAGACAGCACAGTGACAGCTGTCACAGCACCAGCCCAGAATGGATCAGCAGTCACCAGCCCATGACACAGCAGATAGCACCAGCACCTCCCAGCCCTACACTACCCACCCTCCCTGTTCAGTCTCCACAGCTGGAGTGAAATTGTGTCCGTCGTGTGGTCCCTTATATACTACATTGATCATAGATATGAAAGCTTGTGAACCGCAAGATTTCATCTCTATGGTTTTGCCACGATTTGAGAGAACCGAGTAAGGCGGGAACATCTGACCCAGCTTGGATCCAACTCGGAACTGCTAAATTTGGATGGGTTCAGATCTCTGGAAACTGAACCCGCTCATCTCTAGACTATACCTGCTATATGAGTAGCCTAATCACAAAGGTCTGTGCTTAACTAACTGCCCTCTGATTGAAGTTATGTAAAGAGCAGTTTGGTGCTACTCTACTGTTGAGTGTAATCAAAATTAGGGGTCTATTTACTAAGCAGTGTTAGGAGACAGAGGCCCTGATTAAGAGCCGGTCGCTCTGACAGAGCGCTCGCTCTGAATCAGGGCCGGTCTTTTTAACAGCCTCCTGGCCACTCGCATAGCTGTGGGTGAACACCCACAGCAATAGCGAGTGGCAAGGAAGATGGTCGCGATGGTCAAGACCATCGTGACCATCGGGCTTGCGACGAGACCCTTGTGGTAGGGTCTCATTGCCGCAAGCCCCAGAGAGATTTCGGCTCTAACAGAGCCGAAATCTCTCCCACTGACATCACTCATGAGGTCAGTGGGGCCGGCCCCAAACAGAGGCATTCACATGGGAACACCTCCATTTGGGCAGCCACTCCCCCGGCCCGCTCACCTTCAACATCGACAGCACGTCCGCTTTGGTACAAGACCCGGAGTGACGGATTGCCCATCGCTATCCTAGTCTCATGCATGCGCACAATGGCACTGGCTCCATCGTGCGCATGCGCTCTGGGCCACCATTGACCCGGTTGTGAGTGTCAGCACTTGCGACCGGGTCTGAATCAGGCCCAGAGTGAAAAGTGATAAGGTGCCAGCCAATCAGCTCCTAACTGCCATTATTCAAACACAGCCTGTGAGATGGCAGTTAGGATTGGCTGGCACATTATCACTTTTCACTCTGTCTCCTAATTCTGCTTAGTAAATAGACCCCTTAGTGTTTTAAATAGCCCTGTTGGTAACTGCTTGCAGTAAGGGGGTGGGGGCATGCAGTGAGTATTTCATCTTGTCACAATCAGAGACTGGTGGACTCAGCTGGAAAAATTCCTGAAGCCCAGCACACTAATGGCCTTTTGCGCTGATGGGGGGGAGAAGAAAAGCTGTGTACTGGTGTTGGGCAGCCAGTGAGAGCTGTGAAGGGAGGGCAGGTCATTTATCTGACTCTAGCTGTGTGTGTGCTAGATGGACATAATAGCCAATTGAATGATACATTTTTGACATCACAGTACATTTGTCTCAAGTTTCATTAATTATCTCATCCAGCAGCAACAACAACAATGAGTAACACACTTGCCTGTGTCTAAAGCTGCATACACACACAACGATTTTGTTACCAACGATTTTATGAACGATTTTCTGTCAGATTATCTGTCAGATTTTTTAAAGTTAGTAAAAGGGAAAGGGGGAGAAAAAGTTGTATCCGCACAGAAAAGATATTAGTATGTATCCAAATATCAGTTTACCAACATTCAAAAAGAATTTTTAACATCTAAGGGAACTTGGATCCAGAAATAACTCATGCTGTCAGTGCTCCCCAGTGCCAAAGTACAGTTGTATTAATAAGGAGAGAGAAAAGAAAGATCTTTTTGTGGGGCACTCTTATGTATGATTAATGTCGTAATAAAAATTTTAGTTTTATTGTAATCCTTTAAAATAAATTCCCAAAATGTATATACAAACAACACAAATAAAGTCAAAACTTGTGTGTTACAAGATAATCATACTGTGCATTATGAAAACTGTGATAAATTCTAGAGCATATGAGGTAGAAATATAGCATCTAGTATGTACTACTGGGGTCCAGTAAATCTAGAACCCTCCTATAGATTATTACAGTTTGATTCCATAAAGTTACACTGCACACAAAAAATAAAAAATTATAGAAAGGCGAAGGGCGAAAATATTATGGAGAATAACGTAGAACACTTTTGCCTAGTGTTCATAGGTCTCAGATGTACAACCCTATATTGGGTACCTGGGGTAAATTTTTGGCTCAACAGTAATAGCTGTTATGAAAACATTGATATATAGGACATCGCTTATGGTTATATATGCATATGTCAGACCAATATATGGTGATATAGTATATGTCCTACACACTTGTTTATCTGTATATGTGATGATAGTTATATATTAAAATAGTGTCCTAGGAAAGGAAATGGAAGATGACTCAGATTAGTGTCCAAAATCTGACACAAATGCTATATATCACTTCTCACAGGAGAAACCATTGTTAGATAATACTGAGTATCACAAAGAGCCAGATCTTCTCAGCAATATATTCCTAGGGATATATATATGGAGATAGATAAATAATTAAACAAACACACAGACAAACAGACAAATGACATCCAATTATATCCAATGTTTTATAATATTTCAATAACGAATAGAGCTAAGCATCACTAACCACATACTATTTGTCAGCGTCTGATTTAGTCTTTGCATATGTGACAATAAGCCCATAAGTGCATCCACCTTGCTATTACTTTAAAAGGAGTTTATGCAGGCATAAATATCTGATAACAGTCACGCTGTCTTTAATCAGTGTGTTAGTACAATAACCTAGTATCTCCACATCATGAAGGAGAAACAAAGAGGTAGCAGACTGTGTCACAATATAAAGCACAGACATGGAGGTCTGAGTAGTGTGATACTGTTTTACCCTTCAGTAGACATCCAGAAGAAGAGAGTTGGTCGGCCTGTGCGCCAGGCGGACCATAATCAGGGGGTCCTTGGACACATGTTTTGCCCGTTATGGGGTTGTTCACCATCGATTAAGGAGCAAGGTTTGTGTTCCTACCTTTTGTACATATTGCCGAGTGGATATCCCGTTCACGTAATTACGGGAGGTCCCTCCCCATTGGTCCAATAATCCACATGATCTCTTGTCATAGGTCATGTGTGTGGGAACAGTCAATTAACATTGGGAATTCCCTATTCATCACAGATGTGATGCGTACCACATAGAAGTGGAGTCCCCGTTTCATTTGGGTTATCTCCTTCATTACTGATAAGTTTCTAGTTCCCGCTGTGATATAGTCACAGCGTGGTGCAAGGGATATAAACAAAATGTATGTTTCTATCGAGCAGCACACTATATTGTTTCTAATGAGAATTGAGTCTAAGAGCCGGTAAATACATAAAAGAAGTAATCTATTGATTGTTTATGATATAAGTGGACATGATTGAAAGTGCTATATGCTAAGTCAAATTGTAATATATGAACTAATTCACTGTGATAACACACCTGATATATAAAATATTAAGTCAAAAGTGAAATATAATATTAATGGTGCATCATATCCATTTAAAACTGTTAGATCTACATAATCAGAGATATCTATGAATTGTCATCAATGGTGACAGCGATGTCCGTAAAGTGTCAAAATTCTCATTAGAATAATAATACAGGAAGAAGAAGAGAGAGAGGATAAGAAAAGAAGAAAGTGAACCCCAAATATATTGCACGGATGACAGCTGCTGCATGTCATTATGTCATGTATTGGATGGCATGTGAGCGTGTCATAAATGCAAGTTGAGGGAGCAAATGAGTATACTGGGTAACTACTGTTACATTGTATCAGCAGGAGGACACCTGATACTACCTTAAGTACCATTGCAGGAATCTTCCCTGAAAGTCTATAATGAGAGTACCCTTAAAGAATTACTCAACCATTGACTGTTGTGCATAATATAAAGTTTTTTGAAGTCTCACTATAGAGGTGGTCGCCCAAAGAACTATTCATCATTTGTCAAGGGACATTGGTGATTGATGAACGTTGGGATCATGCATAAGGTGAGATGAAGGAAGAAAAGATATAGTTACAGCATATGACAGCAGTAATTAGTTTCTGGCTCTCCTTTTGAATACAGATTTTTTAAAGTGTGATTTTTTTGAACTACAAATGATTTTTGCATATTCCCTTAACCACTTAACTGACAAATTATTTTTCCAAAAACCACTCCAAAATTGTCAGTTTCTTTTATGATTGAATTAGGTCAAGAACATAATTTTAAACTTATCCATCACTGTTTTATTTGAAAGTTATTTTTTTTTTTTAAATACAGTATACCACAAAAATAGCAATTTTTATGTTATACTGTAGTGATGACCATTGACAGCTGTACCATCGATGGTTCAACCATCATTAGAAGCCATCAATTGTTTAGCAATTGGTCAAGATCTGTGTAGACCACAATTGCTGATGTTTCCTAAATATCGATTGAGGGCTGCCATCGATGGTGCAACATTGATGGCCACCAGCAATGGCAAACCACTTGGTTTCAGTCAGACCATTGATGGTTCACAAACCATTGATGGTCGGTTGCTGTCCCTAATATTTATACAGATATATATATATATATATATATATATATATATATATATATATGTGTGTGAATGTATATATATATATATATATATACACATTCACATATATATATATATATATATATATATATATATACAGTCAGGTCCATAAATATTGGGACATTGACATAATTTTCAGATTTTGGCCTCTATTCACCACCACAATGGTTTTGAAATGAAACAAACCAGATGTGCTTTAACTGCAGATTTTCAGATTTAATTTGAGGGTAATTACATCCAAATTGGGTGAACGGTGTAGGAATTACAACAGTTTCAATATGTGCCTCCCCCTTTTTAAGGGGCCAAAAGTAATGGGACTATCAACTTAAAAGCTATTTCATGGACAGGTGTGGGCTATTCCCTCGTTATTTCATTATCAATTAAGCAGGTAAAAGGTCTGGAATTGATTCTAGGTGTGACATTTGCATTTGGAATCAGTTGCTGTCGACTCTCAATATCAGATTCAAAGAGCTGTCACTATCAGTGAAGCAAGCCATCATTAGGCTGAAAAATCAAAACAAACCCATCAGAGATATTGCAAAAACATTAGGTGTGGCCAAATCAACTGTTTGGAACATTCTTAAAAAGAAAGAACGCACCAGAGAGCTCAGCAACACCAAAAGACCCGGAAGACCACGGAAAACATCTGTGGTGGATGACAAAAGAATTATTTCCCTGATGAAGAAAAACCCCTTCACAACAGTTGGCAAAATCAAGAACACTCTCCAGGAGTTAGATGTATATGTGTCAAAGTCAACAATCAAGAGAAAACTTCACAAGAGTGAATATAGAGGGTTCACCACAAGATGCAAACCATTGGTGAGCCACAAAAACAGGAAGACCAGATTAGAGTTTGCCAAACAACATCTAAAAATGCCATTACAGTTCTGGAACAACATCCTATTGACAGATGAGACAAAGATCAACTTGCACCAGAGTGATGGGAAGAGAAGAGAAGGTAAGGAACTGCTCATGATCCAAAACATACCAATTCATCAGTGAAGCATGGTGGTGGTAGTGTCATGGCGTGGGCATGTATGGCTGCCAATGGAACTGGTTCCCTTGTATTTATTGATGATGTGACTGCTGACAAAAGCAGCAGAATGAATTCTGAAGTGTTTCAGGCAATATTATATGCTCATATTCAGTCAAATGCTTCAGAACTCATTGGACAGTGCTTCACAGTGCAGATGGACAATGACCTGAAGCATACTGCAAAAGCAAACAAAGAGTTTTTTTAAGGCTAAAAAGTGGAATGTTATGTAATGGCCAAGTCAATCCCCTGACCTGAATCCAATTGAGCATGCATTTCACTTGATGAAGACAAAACTGAAGGGAAAATGCCCCAAGAACAAGCAGGAACTGAAGACATTTGCAGTAGAGGCCTGACAGAGCATCACCAGGGATGAAACCCAGCGTCTGGTGATGTCTATGTGTTCCAGACTTCAGGCTGTAATTGCCTGCAAAGGATTTGCAACAAAGTATTAAAAAGTGAAAGTTAGATTTAGGATTGTTTAGTTTGTCCCATTACTTTTGGCCCCTTAAAAAGTGGGAGGCACATATAGAAACCATTGTAATTCCTACACCGTTCACCTGATTTGGATGTAATTACCCTCAAATTAAATCTGAAACTCTGCAGTTAAAGCACATCTTGTTTGTTTAATTTCAAAGCCATTGTGGTGGTGAATAGAGGACAAAATATGAAAATTCTGTCAATGTCCCAAAATTTATGGACCTGACTGTATATATATATATATATATATATATATATAGTACAGAAAATTTTGTGGGTTTAGGCGCCAGTACAGAATAACATCAAGTGATCAATACCAACTTTGGTATAACATGCAGATATGCCCATAGGTTAGTAGATGGGCGTCAGCTCCCTGTCAAAATAAAGTAGTATTGGTGGTATACTACCTAGTACATAAACACAGATAGGGGAATTGACCATGAGCGACAAATCTGCTAATCAGTGCAAAAATGCAATAAGTGCAATATAATATAAAGTGCTAATATTAAAGTGCTAGATATAGTGACATATAAGGTAGTACAATAAATATACCAATAAAATAAAGTTTAAAAAGTGATGTACAATTTATTACAGAGAATTAAAACAAGGGGAAAAATGGATAACATAAAAAATGGGGGTAATCAATTAAGAGATTTAAAACATAGCTATTGCAATTTAAATACAATAAAATTTAAAAATGCATAAGAGGTAATGTCTTGAATCAACGGAAAAACACTTTTCCTAGGACAAGAGTTGTGGTTACCAACGCGTTTCGTCTTATGGACTTCTTCATGGGGACATGGGGATGGGGGTTTAGGTCGTGCAATTCATCTATATATATATAGATATACACACACACACATATATATATATATATATAAATATACACATGCATACATATTTATTTATATATATATATATATACATATATATATATATATATATATATATATGTGTATTATGCCGCACCTTTGTATATCCTTATGACTTTTTTGACTTCTGTTTGATATATATATATATATATATATATATATATATTTTTTTTTTTACAAACAATCTACTGACCGATCACTGTGTCCAGCAGTGATCGGGACAGAAGCAGAGCTTGAGCAGGGAGGAGGAGACCGGGAGGGAGGAGGTATCAGGTGCCTGGCACAGGGACTGAAGCAGCTGCAGGGATTGGAGGAGCTGGCCTGCCGAAACACTGAAACAGCCACCACGCTTGGAGGTGGAGGCCAGACCCAGGATGCAGGATCTGCCACGCAGGGAGAAGGAGGTTGCCAGGATGCTGAAGCCGCCACCACTGACACCACGAAGCTGGAAGGAGAAGGAGGTCGCAGAAGCCACCACCGACACCAGGTGGAGGAGGTGGGAGGAGATGGCTGGCCCAGGGACGATGGAGCAGCCACTGCATCGGGAGAAGGTACACAGTACAAGGAGCCGGTAATTGGAGCAGCCAGATGGTGTGGCACTGGCTGTTCTTGCTTACAACTACCTACAGATGAGGGTCATGCAGGCTACCCAATCACTGCTGGCCACAGTGATCGGGATTTACTGGAGCCTGCAGACATGCCATGAGGGGGGTGCTGCGAGATGCCTGATCACTGTGGCCAGCAGTGATCGGGACACAATGGAGGGGCAGCCACAGTTGCAGAGGGACCAGCAGGTCCCTCTGATGTAGGCGGCTGCTGGAAGATTAGCTTCCCGCAGCCGCCTAGTGGGCACATCTGACTGGTCATATCAGATACGACCATGTCAGGGAAAGCCCAGCCTGGTGTGGTCATATCTGATACGACCATGCCAGGCAAGTGGTTAATGAAAATCGTTCAGTTGACAAGTCTGACTGAACTACAAACGTGAATGAGCATGAATGATTATCGCTCATCATTTGACTGAGAAAGTGAACGATTTGTTCAAACAATTATCTTTTATCGATATTGTTTAATGATAATCATTCAAAAAATCAGTGTGTGTACAGATTCTGCATAAAAAGTTTATTTCACCTATAGTAGCTCCTTCCAACTGAAAGACCAACATTTTGTACTACTACAATAGCAACCAATTTGATATGCCAATTCAAACACTTAACCACATAAGCATTTGAAAAAATGTTGTCTTAAAATGGAATTTGTTTGATATATTACACTTTTTTTTAACCTGGCTAAGGATACTTTAGAGTAATGCTATCTAGTTTAAATAGCAAAATACAATAGTAACTCACCAATTAATATATAAACCAGACTTAGCGTGGAATTCAATTACCCATGTTAACAGTTAACATCGGTAACCAAAGTTAAACATATGCAGGTTAACTTAAACCACTACCCAATTGTACTTTTCCCCTATACTTTACCTCAGAGGATATGGAATTAATGATTTTTTTCTTCTATTTTTCAGCATAAAAATAGCTGTACATGACACATATGACATGTGTAGCCATGTCCCCTCTATCTTCACTGATATACACCCAAGTCCCTCTAGCCTCACTCACATACACCTTAGTTGCTCCTAACCTCACTTATATATAAAAGTCCACTCTAACCTCAACCAAGTCTCCCCTATCCTCACTGATATACAACTAATTTACCTTATCCTCAACCAAAGCCCCTGTATCCTCACTGACTTAATCTACAGTACATAGAAGTCCCCATATGCTCAACCAAGTCCCCTCTATCCTTACTGACATACAGTATACCCAAGTTCCCCTTAGACTTACTGATGTATACCTAACACTCCTATCTTTACTGACATACACATAAGGCAAGCCCTCTGAACCAGATATTCACCTGGAACCCGAGACTGGATGTTTGTTCTCAATTTCTTAATTTTTCAGTACAACTCACCAGCTCCTTGATATCATTCTGATTGCCTTCCAAGAAAATGGTTGTTCTGATACACACTGCTCCCATGCACTTGTAGTGTACTGCCCTGTAGCTCTTGCTATCCTCACAGTCCATGGACAGGTTGAAAAAGGAGGTGTGTGATCCTCAGAGTTTAGGATAACCATTTAGCAACCTAGTGGTGCTCTGTCTACACTGAGAGCTGCAGCTAGCTGACTTCCTCCCCGCAACATACAAGAGACTCACAATTGCTAATGCTATCAACACCTTTAGCTAGGATTATGGATGCCACCTTTCCAATGCAGATTTGAATCCATCTGTAAGATATTGCACTTCCCATTCATCCAGACTTGATAATATCAAGACATACCCAGGCTTGGACTGGGCCACTGGGGAGTCATGGAGATCCTCTGTGGGTCCCAATGCTTTGTAGCAATGCCCCCTATTGTAATAGGGAGAGGCCTATGGCATAAGCATTGGTCATTGTAGAAGGGCACAGGCTGCAGTGTAGCTGCTTGACAGGCAGCTATAATGACAAGCAGCTACAGGGCACAGGACAATGGGTACTATCCATCAGACTCTGCAGAGGGGTTAGATGAGCATGTACTGAGCTTTGATTGGAGGAGCCCATCATATGCTACTCTTACCTGTGGAGATCAGCAGCAGTGCAGTCTCATCTGAGACTGTGCCTGCTCTGCCAACTTACAGAGGTTTCTTGTGAGTACAATTTTGCTCCCAGTATCATGCTGTGTCTCCCCCTCCCAGCACCCATTCTCCAAGTTAATGTTCCTCTCTCTCTCAGTCCCAGCACTCCTGCTCCAAGTATCATAGCTCTTAGTCTGATGCTCTATTCCTTCCTAGTCCAAATAACCCTGCACCCAGTCCCAGTACTCTCAGGACACAGTCTACCAGTCTGTTGTATCTTCCCCTCCCAGTCTCAGTACCACTGCTCCCAGACTGCTGTTCCTCCCCTTTCCAGTCCCAGGACACATTCTCCAAGAATGCTGTCCCTTCCTCTCCGAGCCTCAGCATTCCTGCTTCCAGTCTGCTGTCCTTTCCCCTCCCAGTCACAGCACCACAGTCTGCTGTGTCTCCCCTTTCCAGTCCCAAAACCCCTGCTTCCAGTCCTCCTACTCCCAACCTGCTGTTCCTCCCTCTTTCAGTGCAAGTGTCCCTGCTCCCAGTCTGCTGTCCCTCCCCTTATCCCTCCAAGTTCCTACCCCCTATCTCAGTCCAGAGATTGACTGTGAGCTCTGCTTTCTCCTCTGCTACCAACAGGTTAGGTAAGTCATTAGTGGGGGGCTTGGGCAATAATTAATGTGTGTTTGTTTTTTTCTGTGGGAGCCAATGTGTGTGTTTTTTTCCCATGAGGGCAAATGTATGTGTTTTTTCCTGTGGTGGACAGTGTGGGCAAAATGCAATAGGGTCTGAGTTTGAAAAATGTGTGAGTATAGAGCTATACTCACATCTTTTTAGAACTCACCCTATTTAATAGGGTGCAAGAGCATGCAAACTCTCTTGTTTCTTACTTCCCCGCATCCCACAGTAGCAAAACACGCGTCAAGATGTTTTGTCATTGTGAGGACAATGTAATAGAGCGAGATTGTTTACCTCGCACACCATTACTGTTTGAAAACTTGAATAAAAACAGACCTGAATCAGGCTAGCGAGTTTAGCCTGAGCAGGTCCGAGTTACACAGATATATGCACAGATCCATGAGATCTGTTCATGCTCAACCCCCCCACCCTGTCACCGCATTACCAGCCCTAGGCTCTATTGAGCCAGTCCTAGTTCTGAAAATACAGGGGACAAAATGCATAAGGTTACCCTCTATTTTAAGAACCATCACCAGGCTCTGTTAGGGATGGACATATTTTTTTTAACTGCTTACTATTTTTTTAAATGCAGAAGCCTTCACGGATCTCACTGATCTGTAAAGGCTCCTGTATAACTTGGATCTTGTAATACAAGTTGCATTACAAGGTCAGAGTTTTCATAGGTGAAAACTCATACACACTTGCACAATGTAATAGCCTCAAACTCGCAGTCTATTACAGTTGTGAGACAAGTTAGGACCTTTAAATGTGCAAGAAAGTCTGAGTTTGCCTCACACAAGAAATGCAGACCCTATTACACTTTCCTATGTGTATTTTCTTTTGCGGGACAATATGTGTGTTTTTTTCCCATGGGGGACTAATGGTAGTATAAAAAAGTGTGTTCTTTACCCTCGATCTCCACCTGTCAGAGACATGATCCCTCTTTGAAAGCTGCCCATATTTAGACATGATGTTGTAAAAAGTGCTTGTGTAAACTAAAAGTCTTAATTTGTTTTTAAATGGTAAAAAATATTGTATCTTATTGAGAATCAGGCAGAGTGGTACATTTACTAAAGTGAGAGTTTTTAGAAGTGGAGATGTTGCCCATAGCTGTCACTACCCGGGCTTGTTACCCCTGCTGCTGGGTTACTTACTGCTCCTGTGGCCAGCCAGCTTGCTCCCTTAACTCAGTTTGTGTATCCACCATCATCTCAGTGAGATGCAGGCTTCATTGTTTCCAGCCTGCTAGGCCTCAGCTCACATCCAGCCAGCCCCGAAGTACTGCTGTCCTAATCATCTGATTGATCTGGCCAATCACTAGCCAGTCTGAGTCAACCAGGACCATCTGACGCTGCTCATCCAATCCTGGCTAACCCTGGGTATATATTCCAGCTACTGGCTCTCAGTCATTGCAAGTATAATGTCTAGGTCAGTCCCTACTGAGTGAAGCTCAACTGTGCTCTGGTAAATTTCTTATGTTATCCTGCTGGTGCAGTTCTGTTTGAATTTGCTGCACTAACTTTCTATGCCATTCTAATCCTGTGTAATCAGCATCTCAAGTTGCACAGGTAATTCCATCTTGTTCCAGTGTGCTGAATCTGTGCTAAACCTGTGCAAAGCATCCACCTGTCTGCTCAGGTATATCAGCTATTCCTGCTTCCCTGGTTCCATTCCAGATTATTCCATAGCTACCATCCATTCTGGTGTTTGGTCTGTGTCCAGTCATGTCATCTCAGAGTGCTCCCAGACTACAGATAAAAAACAATCCAAGCCAAGATCTGCCACTCAAGTGTCCTGGACTACAGAACCAAGTAAGAAGAGTGCTTTATTATTATCAAGTAACAACCCAGTTCAGCATGGTCAATCTACTGCTACATGCTTTTTCTGCTACATACATCATACCATCAACAACACCGGCGTCCCTGGTAGTCTAGTGGGTATGATCCGGCATCTCTCTGCCATGAGCCTGGTTCGATTCCTGGTCAGGGAGACATCTAACTATATGTGCAGAGGTCTCCTCTGATTGGTTGCTATGGGCAATGTCTCCACTTCTAAAAACTCTCACTGCAGCTAATGCCACTACATACTCTGCAAGTTTATGCAAATGCTGCTAGATACTCATTCTCTGCTGTACGTCCATGTGGCTGAATGTGCAATGACAGAAACATACACTTTAGCACTTTGGTATTCAGTAATACTGATTGGTGCATCCTTAGACACCACCATTGGTTGCACCATAGAAACTTGCCCCAGTCATATGACAGGTTCAGTTTCTTCATCTGACCATGTTCTCCTATGGCCGTCCATCTCGATCACAACAGCACCTTTGTGTGTGCACTCTGTGTAACGCATGAGCCATACAAGTTTTTAGAAATGTTATTGCATGTGCAGTTGCAAAAAAATCGCTCAACTACATGAACATTGCTCTGAATCAAGCCCTGAGTTCTAGAAAATACTGTGGGGCCAGTGTTACGTTACATTGGAAACATTTTGCACAAAATACATAGGCATAAACTGCTCCAGAAGAAAAGATGTATTTTTCGCAGTGTGCAGAGCTGGGCATATCTAGAACTGCGCCCTTCTCTGTAATGGCATATGCACAAGTTGTATGGATAGAGAACAGTAGTATACAATATGTGCCAGGTTGAAGCCAGAAGAAGCACTTGTACAGAATACAGTATTTGCCTACTTTGCTGCAGGACCATACAATAGGGCTGTAATAGCCAACCTGATATACATTAGGGGCATAATTGGGAGGCTTTCTAATCTACATATAGGCCGTACATAGGGATACTGTGATAAAGATGATGCTATGTCCTGCTAGCATGATGGGGATCAATGATAAATGTGAAAATGGCCTTATTTGAAAGGTTCATTTTTTTAAATTTAAATACTGTACTGTACTATGGTGCTCCTATAATGATTGGCCATTCATCTCTGGTAATATGGCCGCATCCCTACCAATAACTGGCCATGCCCCTTAGTGGGCCCCCTGTGATTGCATTCACCAGGCGGGACATTCATACCCCAGTCTGACACTGGACATACCTACCAGTATTTGAGACACTGAGGCACTATGGGGAGAAATACAATTAGACACAGTACTTTTCCACCATCTAAATGATTCCCCTGGCTAATTCAAATAGCCTCAATGCCATAACTTATTGGGGGGCATGGCCTAATCACGGGAGGTGTGGCCATCAGGGGTGTATCTAGTTATCCAAGCGCCCTGATAATTTTAAATCTTCATTTAGACAGCTTGTAGTGAAACAAAGGTAGATTTATTCAGCAGGACCAGTCACAAGATTGTGCGCACAGACGTGGACCATGCACATTGAGTTATCAATAAGATATCCTATCCTTCATTAGGTTACAATACATTTTATGCACTCCAATAACAATGATTAATGAAAAAGGTATACATAATTACATTGCAATACATCATATTACAGAAACATGATTTGTTAATCCGTTATCAGAAGGTGTGACAGGGAGGTGACAAGGAGGTGAGGGGATAGAAAGGGGCGTTCATGGGAGTGGGCAAATAAAGCAAGTCCAGGGGAAATTACTGGGATACGTGACGAGAAATGCAGAGTCTTCACTTTAGGGGATATAAAGTAGTTCATTACAGTTCATAAGAGTCTCTAGTCAACAGGTCCATTGTCCATCTTGATTTCCAGGTGGCATGATCATTTTAATCCTTTTAATCAATACAGTATCGGGATAAGTTTCTATTACCATCTCCATATCTCATACTTCCAACGTGTCCTTATAGCTCATAGGCCCTCATTCAGACCCACTCGCAAGCGGGCGCACGTACGTTAGGCGTACGTACAAAATTATTTAAATTCAATGGCTCGCTCGTATTTTCGTTCGCATCTAAAATTCCTCCCTAAACTCAGGCGACCCCTCCTCTAACTAACCAGCGTGCGAAATAGCGAGCGTACATCCCCGAAATGGCTTGAAGGGAACGCACGCACAAGTGAAACCGGAAGTGGCCTTGTCAGATGTCGATTACCTGCTCCTTTATTCTGCCTACCTCCCTCAATCATATCATGCCAATCAATGTATCAATTAGCTTAATTGTTTTTTTTTTCCAACACAATGCAAGAAACTTTACTCTTGTCCGTGTTTGTGTTTACCCGCAGAATACGTACGGATGGAACATTCGCTTTTATTGTTCAAAAAACATGTGAACCACAATTAAACAATTGTTCTATTGCTGTGGATCCCCGCATATTTTCCGGGGTTCATTTCTTTATTTAAATTTGCAAACGCATGTCACTGCATCAAGCCTATCATAACTCTCCAGAGATTTTTGGCCCTGTTGAACACATGACTCATACACTAACCAATAAAATTGCTCCTGTTAATTTCCAAAATACATTAGCCAATCAGAAATTTTTTGCACACTTTATCAAAAATGTTTTGTATGAAAAACTCCATTGCCATCATGAGAGCCTCCGCATTCACCAGGCGCGAGCTGCTGGTGTTTACGGAGGTGATGGATCGCCGTATCACCAGCCAGCCTCCACCCATCACCAACCGGCAGAAGCGCTCCGCGTATGTGGAGGCACGGTCCCGCCTGCGATCCATGGGTTCACGCCGCAACATCGGGCAGCTGGAGCGCAGGTGAACGAAGTAAGTGTTATGTATTGTGGTTTTCATGTTTGTGTTTGTGGGGCAAACTGCGTGTGCATGTTTTCCTGTCTGTCCTATTAATTATATGTCCTCATATCTGCGTGTGCATGTTTTCCTGTCTGTCCTATTAATTATTTGTCCTCATATCTGCATGTGCATGTTTTCCTGTCTGTCCTATTAATTATTTGTCCTCATATCTGCGTGTGCATGTTTTCCTGTCTGTCCTATTAATTATTTGTCCTCATATCAGCGTGTGCTTGTTTTCCCTCTATTTCTGTTTTTTTCATTCTACTCCTATTTGCATGTTTTTTGTTGGTGTTTTTTTTTTTTTTATTTGGGCCCCGGATTTGCCCAGAAACTAACCTCAATTTGTTTGACATATTTTAGGTGGACAGCCAAGACTACGCCGTCACCGTCCGGCCAGACGGCGTTCCCAGCCACTATCCCCAACCCCCAGCCAACACTCCACCCCAAATATTTCCCCTATACCCCACTCCTCCCCAGCCTTCCAAGACCCTCTCCCGGAACTGTCGGGCCTCCTTCCCCTCCGTCCCACTTCCCCCTCTCCTCCACCCACCCCTCTTCCAATTACCCCCTCCCCGGAGTCCATCATTACCCCTCCCCGTTCTTTGGGGAATGAAGGCTCCTCCGAGGAGGAACATGGAGGGACTTCCGGAGCTCCCGTTTTGGCTCCCGGTATGTTTTTCTTTCTCATTTTTTTTAACCACAAACTGTTTGTATGTAATCATGTGTCGTGCCTTTATTCGTGCTTGTTTGGTTTACTTTTGGTGATTTAGCAGTTTGCCTTTACCTCTTCCTGCTGATTTCAACATACACATATCACACCTGTGTGAATTTGTACATAGGCCTTGTATTTTTGGCAGCACCCCCTTTTGGGTTTTTTTTTTTTTTTTTCGGTTTAGGAGTGATTTCGTTGTGTTTTTGTTTTTTTAATGTGGATTCCCTATTGTTTTATTAATCCACACACTTTTCTCACCCACAGAGCAACAGAGGCGTCGACAAGAGGTGGACGATTGTGTTGGCCAGATGCGCCAACATGTCATTGGCATTCTTGTGGGCCTTGACCGGCTGTCTGGCATCCTTCGCCAGTAGTTTTTTTTGTTTTTTTTCGTTTTGTAAATAAATTTTCTAGTTCTAATATACATTCTGGCTCATTCTTTTTTTCAAAAACAAAAATAGTTTTCCCTGACATAAGTAGACTGTTCCTGCAAGGATTTCCCTTTTTTAAAAGTTAGATTGTATTTTGTATTTGTATGTTAAACAGCCACAAGAAACACATAACAGTAACAATGTCATTTCCCTTTTTGGGTGTAGTGTCAATTAGATATTTCGACATTTTACAGGTTCCTAGTTGGTGTGCAAGCTGCTTAGGCCAATCTTCAAAATCCAAAGGTTTGGACAGGCTTCCTTTTGGTGTGGGTTGGGAACCTGCAAACATATTTCAGTTTACATCAACTGGTGTCAGTACTGGATTACCCCTTAGTCAAATGTAAGGTGTGTTAACCTGGTTACACTTGCTGTTAACGTCCAAAAAAAGGAAGACCATTTCACTCTCCAAACATTTATTCACAACATAAATGAGAAATCAAAGTGGTCAGTCCCAAAAAAAAAACCAGTGATAATCTCAAATACAACACATACAAATAAAATATTTAAATAAAAAAAACAATCAAGAACTGGTTGACGAAGGACCATGCCAACATGATTCCACAAACATGGCGTTGCGATATGGGTTCCAGAATATATGGCCCAAATCACCAGATCCAGGTTTGGTAAGGGTAGCAGGAAGTAGTGAGCGTTGGAGTGGCAAAGATTATGTGAACAAACAGAAGATGGTGAAAAAAAAAAAAAAAATTAGATGTTCGCAAACAAACACAAACACATTAGGTATAAACACTGTAGTTTGGGTCAAACTTACCTAAAAAATCTGGCCACCACATCATCGCGTATGGCCCCCCCACATACTGACCTCTGACCAACCTCGGGGGGGCCATCCTCAGGTAAGGCATCCTCTGGCTGCATTGGGACACCACTCCTTATGGCGATGTTGTGAAATATCCCACACAGGACCACAATTTTCAACACCATATCCTGCAAATACATGAGCTCGCCACCAGAGCGGTGGAGGCATCTGAATCGGCCTTTTAAAAGGCCGATACAGCGCTCCACCACTTGCCTGGTGGCTGTAAGTGCGGAATTATACTCACTTTGTGGGCCTGGTGTGGGAGCCAAATAAGGAGTGAGCAGCCAGGACATGCAAGGGTATCCACTGTCTCCTGTGAAAAATAAGAGACAACATCAGGAACACTGTGTATCAAGCTTAACATTGTTATGTACTAAAGGTCTCCACTTACCCAGAAGCCACGCATCACCAGCTTGTAGGTTGGTTAATTTCTGCCATATCCCTGATTGCCGGATGACGAAGGAGTCATGTGCACTTCCTGGTAACTTAGCATTCAGGGACAGGATCTGGAGGGAGGCATCACATACCACCATTACATTCAGGGAGTGATAGTGTTTCCTGTTTCTAAATATTGCCTCCAGCCGTGCTGGAGGCTGAAGTGGTATGTGAGTACCATCCACAACCCCTATGATGTGTGGGAAGCCAGCTATTTGGTAAAAATTGGCCTTGGCCACACTAAGGGCACCCATATCCAAAGGCATTTGAATAAAATGATGGAGGTGCTTGAAAAGTGCCTCCATCACTGCCCTCAGGATCCGGGAAAAGGAGGATTGGGAGATGCCCGCCACTATTCCCACCGTTGTTTGAAACGATCCTGAGGCACAGAAATGTAACACCGCCATAAATTGCGTCAGTGGTGGTATTGCTGTTGGACTGTCAATTTGCCACTCAAGATCACTTTCTATTAATGAGAGAGTGTCTATGATTATTTTGGGAGGTAGACGGTAGCGTCTTAAAACCTCATCATCGGGCATTCCAAAAAGGGTGACACGTGTTTGAAATATCTAGGGCCTTGCATGCCTACGATGCCTACGCCTGGGATGAGATTGAGGTTGGTCGGCTTCCGGGAGCATGGCCAGAACAATCCGCCCCAGATCAACCTGAAATTCAAAGATTTCAAAGTAAGGCTTTTGACCCACCCCAAAACTATATTAAAACAACTTAGCTTGATGATATCATCCATTGCTGCTTACATGCCGGGGTATTGTCATGATACGTCCAAACTGAAAATAAACAACAAAATTACTTGACACATTTCACTCTGTGCATTTTTGTTTATACATTTTGTGCTAGACCAAAGTTCAAATATGCCAAACACCCATTTAGCAAAACCGCAAAGCGACATTTAACACAGTACATCAAAACGGGTCGAAATGTTGGCTCAAAAAGCGAAAGATAAACCACCAAAAAGTTAGAATGATTATTAAGCTGTTTAAAATTCGCTAATTAGTTCGCTAATACAAGTCACAAGAGTAACTACTAAAAATGCACTAATTAGTTTGCTAATACAAGTCACAAGAGTAACTACTAAAAATGCGCTAATTAGTTCGCTAATACAAGTCACAAGAGTAACTACTAAAAATGCGCTAATTAGTTCGCTTATACAAGTCACAAGAGTAACTACTAAAAATTCGCTAATTAGTTCGGTAATACAAGATAAAAAATGGACTTACCAAGAGCAAATATCTAAGATGCAAAATCAAAAGGTCTTTGGGGTCGAAAATAAACAAAATCTAAAATAGAAGAAATTATGGATCCAAAAATTACAAAATATACGAAACACAATGAAACAACAATTGAACAAAAGTTAGACTTCACAAAACTTACCAAATCAACAAACGAGGTCCCAAAAATATAAACCAACAAAGATAACGGAAAAAAAAACGCAAATCTAACCAACAAACGAATCTACAACCTCCAACTCCTTTCTACGCAATCAATAAACTCCAGCCAAGATAACCTCCAACAATCCAAAAACGCCACCTCGACTTGAGACACACCAAGCCATAAATAGTGTTTCGTTTCCCGCACAAATTAAGGAGGGATCATAGGGCCGCACAATCAATGATGCGGCTGCAAAATAAGGACGCATGTATAAATACGTCACGAAAACACATTCAAATTCTGGTGTATTTCTTGTTTGGACCGCAGACATGGCGACAGAACAGGGAAAAAATGCACAAGAGTCAGGCGGTAGGTCTTTCATGCATTTTCTATCAACGATTAATTTGAAACATAAGATTAGGCAAGTTGTGATTTTGTGAATTCTGTAAATTTACACAAATAGGTGAGGAGGATGACATGGAAGAGGCTGCTGGGCCCAGTATTCCGGCCAAAGCGGGCAAAAAAAAAAGGCAGCCACATTTCACAATAAAGGAGATGGAGGTTTTGAACCAGAAGTGTGTGGACATCCTGCCACAGGCAGACAGGAATATGAGTCTAAGCCAGAAGTGGAGAATGTGGGAAGAGGTAGCCGTTGCTGTCAATAGAGTGGGTGATTATGTCCGTCTAGCCCGGGATGTCAAACGGCGGTAAGTAAACCCTTGCCCCCCCTAAAAACAAACCCCATTTTAAACCAAAGGATAATGGCTTCCATTTTTCCCCACAGATGGGGCGACTTCAAATATCGCCTAAAGCAAAAACTCGCGGACAGGGCTAGGCATGCAAGGGGGACAGGTGGGGGTCCCACCCCTGTGTCATTGGAGTTGACGGATTTAGAAGAGCTGGCACAGGGGTGTGTGCAGCCTGTGGAGGTGTTTGGCGTGTCCAACATGGATACGGACATGCCAGACTTTGCGGCTCCTCATGTAGGCCCAGGTAAGTATTGTGATGTCACCAACTCTGAAATGCTATTGTGCCAATATGTAGATTCTAATGTGACTCTTTTCTCATTTTTCAAACAGAGACACAGGCGGATGAGTCTGCTCCAGAGGGAAGCCTTGGCCGCAGAATTTCTGCTGGCTCTGCAGGGGAGGAACCAGTACATCCGGCTGAGGACCCTGCAGAAGCCAGTCCAGGGCGTGCCCCCTCGCAGGCAGTGGGCCTCCTCACAGAACTCAATTTAAAATCGGATTTCCATACGGAGATTCTGCAGAGGATGGACGCCAGTCGGATACGGGTGGCTGAGGCCCTGGAGCAAAATGCTGCGGCCAACGTGACCATTGGTCAGGCCCTGGCGGAAAATACCTTGGCCAACATCCGCATCACCGATGCCCTGGAGCAGCTCGTTCGCCAGCACATGGTGGAGCCGACCTCCCTTCCTGCTGGAACATCAGGATCCTCCACCTCTGGCACAACATCAGCCAATCCTCCAAATGTGCCTAGCCCTGTGCCTAGTCCAGAGGCCACAACATCTGCCTCTGGACAGGCCAGCCCGATGGCATCCCGGACCCGGTCTGGCGCCCACCCTCCCCCATCCAAACGGGCGAAAAAACGGTGACAGCAATGGCGACTTTTCCCACACTCCTTCTGTGCTTGGCTCATATTCCTTTCTGGTCAAAACTTCCCTCTCCTTTCTTGTGAAATGTTTTTAAGTTATTTTTGTACGTTTATGTTATCAGTTATTGATTATTTATTTTTGAGAAAAAGTATCTTTTGCATAAAAAAATAAAAAAAATATTATGCCAATTGGTTTGTGTTTAAACAATAAATTTATGTTAAAAATCTGACATTGTATTGTGACATTATTGTACAAATGGGTTACATTTAATCCTGGCCCTAAAGGCAAAAAAGGACACAAAAAAACATTTCATTTGTATAAAAAAAAGGCCTCTTGAAGGAACGTTTAAAAATTCACATAACGATGCAAATTCCACATTAAAAAAAAAAGGGGAGCTAATTAAAACATGATGACATTATTGTCACAATAGGCCAGAAACAACAAATTGAGGCCAAAAAAAACCACAAAAAATGTACGCCAATTGATTGTGTAATCCTGACAGTAGCAGGTATGATTTCCACCTGTGTACGGTTTTGTGCTATCCCAATAAACTGCTTTCCAAACACATACCAAGCCGGTTTTCAATACAACACTAATTGTTTTTGTGACCACCCGCGATTAATCGCTGCAACATCATGGAGTCCCGGGACGGAGGAGAAGGCCATCGCCAATGTGGTCGAGTAATCCAGACCCTAAACTGTGCGAGCATTTTGAAGGGAAAGAGGATGTTCCAGTGACGTATGTGACGGTCCGAACACATTTGACGTTCGCATCTGCTAATGTATGTACGCCCCAAAAACGCCTCGCCACGCCTGCGTTTTTCCATCTCCACCCCCGTCAACACCCAAAAATGCCCTGTTCTGTCAATCACATTTGACATGTCACTTCCTGTACGCTATTTTAGGAATGAGAGAAAAAAAGCTCGCAATCTGCCGTACGCACATGCGCAGTGTAACACCGACGCATGCGCGGTTAGTCAACATCGGAACGCAACGAGCGTACTGCTGTTTGCGAGTGGCTCTGAATGAGGGCCATAGTCCAGAATAAAATGAAATCACTTCTTGTTATGTGGTTAACCCATTCCAAACCTTTGTGCTCACTGCAATAGTTAGCTCAAGACAGTTTAATGCATTCACATAAAATCACTTTGTAAAAAGAATATTTTGAAGCAATACAGAGGTATTTCATTTCAGCCTTAAAAGTCCTCCCTGTTGTTAATTTAATTAACACCATAATCATCAAAATTAGATACTTCTTCTGTCTTTGTGAGATAGAAAAAAGGAATTTAGAGTATTATAGGAGATAGTACTATACCTGAGGGCCTACGCCTGATTCACTCCCGAGTCATTGAGATGGTAAGGGGCATACCATCTTCCTCAGGATATAGTAAAAGAATAGGAGCGACAGTGGACGTGAAAGCTTTTGTTCTCCCTCATGGTTCTCAGAGGAGGTGCTGCCTTTTGGACTAATGTTCCAAGTATATGTGCGTGCAAGAAATAAGCAGGAAAGAGGGGAATAGGAGTATGTATATGTATCCTGGGACTGAAGTTTCACTCATTCTTGTTACTGATATATATATGTACCCAGTTTCAAAATCAACTGCTGTGTTGGTGCACTATGGCAGGTAGGCACCTAACCCTGACATGCATTAAGACAAATACTGTTTTAGTCCATAATTACAGTGTAATATATGTATAAACCCTCTGGCAAGAACTTGATTCATCCTACTAAAAGCATACTAGTCAATACATGTTATTCATACTTTCTGGTGTATCCTAAGATTATTCTCTTTCTTTCCAATGTGGTTATAATTGTTAGTAATATTAAAACAACACATTCCTCCAAGATGTTCACATACACTTCCAACTTTAGTAATAATTAATCCATAGCTACCCTGTTTTCTAGCATCCCTTCCCTTAGATCCTTAATTTCTTGAATTACAAGTGATATCAATACTGGTTATCTCATATTATCTCATATATCTATTTTCTCTTGTTATGTCCTGGTGAAGTGGAAATGAGCAGTGTCTACAGTCACATAGGAATCATAGGTGGGTGTTGCTACCTGGCTTACCACAGCACTCGACTCCAGATCTCCAGGCATTCGGGCAATTTCTACCATCCATGTTACTAAAATCGAGCTTATCATAAAATATGGTCCAATGATCCTTTATCCTATTTCTTCTTTGTGGGGTTCGGGTTGAGCAGGACAGCCTCACCTGCCCCACTCTCCTCTATCACCCCCTTACCATACCAGGCCATTTCCTTATTCACTGTTTGAACAGTCCCTCCAAAGCTGGGTCAGATTAGCCTCCTCGTTAGCTTCATCTGGTAGAGAGCTGATGGGTACAGATTCGGTTACCCTCTTACAGTGTGAAACATGATCCAGGTAGGCTTCTCAGCACCCTTTTCTGCAGTAGAGGTGGTCAGGAACACTAGGTACGATCTACAAAGGAACCCTGATCATAGAGAAATTATGTGCTATTAGAATCTCACCAGGCTTCAAATCATGACAGTTCATCTTCTGGGAGCAATATGTAAGTCATTTCCCAAACAGTACATTAAATGGAGGCCTAGGAGGAACCCGGATGCTGTGCAAGACTATAGATAAGGCATCCACCCACTTCATTCCTGTATCCCTCGTGACTCTTGAAACATGAAATTATTTAATGGTAGCAATGGTTCTTTCCACCTTATTTTTTTCTCGGCTTGGGTCCTGTAGGGACTTTAATTAATTATTATTTATTTTATTTTTTTCATTCATTATCCTAACATATCCTAAAATGCTTACCCTGTAAAAGTGTACTCTAATCAAATGTTATTTTAAGTTCTTGGATAATCTTCCCTGTACACCTAGTAGTTAAAATTCCATATTTTCCTGTTATACCAAAACAAAACACAACATCTAATATATTTCACATATCTGTAGGGTGGATGCTGTATAAAATAAATCTGTATTGCCTGGAAAGGTCCTTGTGAAAGCTGGATACAGGTGTATATTGTGTAGTTCACATCCCTTGTGCCTTTCACAAGGATATTTCCTGCTGTGAACAAGACTGGTACGCATGTTCCAGCTTTTCATATGTTACAGGTGTGGAAATCTGCAGTGGTGCAACATTTCCAATTTTTAGGGACCACATCTTGCTCTGGTGTACGTCTCATAGCGGCCTCTTTTAAATTCATGTATGAGTCTTCAGAACTAGTGTGTTTGCACTTCTTCTTGCAGTAGTAGTTTACACTAGATAATGGGCTACACCTGTTGAGTATAAGAATGATAAACAAACACAAAAAGAAAAAAAATCTCTCCAAAGTTTGATAACTCGCTAATCACGTCTACTCCACAAGTTAAAAACTAGATTCTATCCTTGACGCTACTTAATCCTATGTTCATCACATTCGATCTCTCTTGGTTTCCATTCTCAAACTCAGACTTTCTCTAGTATCCCAACCTTTGTTCAGACAGGCTTGTCACCTTCCAGATCCCTGTTATCCAATCATCTCCATTCCATTCCCTGCAGTTCATCTATACTTCACATACTTTATCTTTCTTTTCATATCCTTCTAGGTTATCGATTATCCTCCTCCACCCCTTGTGGCACACATGGCACACAAACTATAAGGTATTTTTTTCAGTCATACAAGATCAACAGTAAACTGTTCTACTTTATACTTCTACACAGTCCCAATACAATAGGTAGTTTAAACTGTTAGAAGATGGTTATATGTCATCATGCAGAAAGCATTAACATTTACTTCAGTTCTGTGGTAACAAAACAATAATGTTAATGTTTTTGAAAAGGGCATATAACAAACATGTTTTTTTTTTTGTTTTTTTTTTCTCTGGCGTAAAGTTGGGAAAAGAAACCTTGATCATGATCATATAAAGGAAAAAGGGGAAGAAAAAAAATAGCGCTTAGGTTTATAACGCTCCATGGAGGCTTTTAAATACATCTTAACTACAGGTACCTTTTTAAAACACCTTAAACTTAACTCATATAGTAACATAAATAGTGTATGGACATCAAACATATACATATACTATATCTGGGTTCAACAAACTTAAACAAAAGTTTTAGAGACAAATTATGTGATAGGGGTATGATATTAGTATCTGGCTATATTTCTATATTATTATCATGTGTTATGAATGTAACTCAACAACTCCTTTGGATTGCTTTAATCTATCCACTAATTGCTGACAATAATCACAAATTAATTTGTCAGGTATGTGGTCAATAACTATATACCAATAAGTTAGAGAATGCAAAATGTTAACAAACCCTGGTTGTATTTTAGTCTGAGTGGGCTCTTGAAATGTCACATTATTAACTGTTGTTTCTTTAACAATTGAATTAAGCAAATGTGTTCCACGTGGGGATTTCCAATAAGCATAACCTATTATTTCAATGAAAACATAACAGGCAGGTACATGTGGAGAGGGTACAGCGAGTAATGGAGGGACACAGCTAGGCTGGTCTCTACCTCTAGGCCTACCCGATACTACAGCTAAAGAAATGTGTGGCACTAATATGAGTGCGCTCAATGTCTAGGCAAGGATGGCATATGTTTATACTTTGGTCAGGTGTTGAAAACAAATTTACATTTAGTGCTGGACGACAGGTGTGGGCAGTAAATGTAGTAACATACAAATGTTCATGTTTTGTTCTATGCATCAGAAATCCATTTTTGGATTCCACTACGTAGCAGCAGTATTCGGTGGAACTTGGGGTCCTCTGTCTTGGTACCTTCTTTTAGGGACAATGCCATAGTACCTAGAGATGTGTCTTTGTTCTGCAGTGTTATCACATTTTAGAACATCCAAAGTAGGATTGTGCCCGTTAGGCTGTACTTGGTACTTTTGTAACTTCAATATTTGTAATAGGTCAAAGTGTTGCTGTTCTCTTTGTCTGTGCATATTAGCTATGTATTGCATATTTATTTATTTATTATTTTCATCTACAGTGCTCATTTTCCATTGACTTAGTTACCTTTGACACATATCTAATATTTGCAAATGTTTCTTTGTCTACTTATATTTTACTATATCCAGTATCTGATTCTCAAGGTATTTAATAACTAGTGGGTCAAAGCTGTCAGTCTCAGGGAAAGGGTGTTCACAGCTCCTGGTGATGTCACTCCATTCATGCACATTTTTCACACAATCATCACCATATTTAAACTGCATACAGCTAACAGCCGTCCCTTCTGGACACTTTGAACCTGCAGTTCCCATTTCACACTTAACACAAACAATGATATCTCTGATTACCTCAACCGGTCATGATCAGATTCTGATATCTATACTTATTAACCCTTTCCTGCTTGACATATTCGGCGCTTCTAGCAGTCAATGAGGGTCTTATCTGCGCGTCCGCAGCTCTTATAATTTACAAGTCTTTAAATACATTACACACAAATCCAGCCTTTGTAGCCTTATACCATAGAACATAAAATCCTGAGTGCACTAATACCTTCACGCACATATCATCACACCCAGAGCAGCGAAAGCTCCCTCCCTGATCTGATGTTATCAGAGAGCAAACAAAGACACTGTCCTGACCTTTGGTACCAAGCAGTAGGTTTTGTAACAGTGAAATGTAGTTTAAAGAGACATTAGGCTAAGGGAGATGTTTGGCATTTATGCATTACAGACGTTTGTTGCTGTACAAGCACTCACCCAAAATGGGTTCATTTTTCCTTGCCAGGAAAGATACACATATCAAGAGTCTCCCAGTCGACAGAAACAGCAGATCCAAAATTATTTAGAGAAAAATATATGAAAATATATTACCTTAGTGATGCCCGGGCAGGGTCCACCCCTTCTGTCGACAGGGAGAGTCATAAACGATATGTAGAGCGATCCTGGAGAAGATAAGGACGAAGCCCCCACTTGATAATTTTAAATCTTCATTTAGACAGCTTGTAGTGAAACAAAGGTAGATTTATTCAGCAGGACCAGTCACAAGATTGTGCGCACAGACGTGGACCATGCACATTGAGTTATCAATAAGATATCCTAACCTTCATTAGGTTACAATACATTTTATGCACTCCAATAACAATGATTAATGAAAAAGGTATACATAATTACATTGCAATACATCATATTACAGAAACATGATTTGTTAATCCGTTATCAGAAGGTGTGACAGGGAGCTGACAAGGAGGTGAGGGGATAGAAAGGGGCGTTCATGGGAGTGGGCAAATAAAGCAAGTCCAGGGGAAATTACTGGGATACGTAACGAGAAATGCAGTCTTCACTTTAGGGGATATAAAGTAGTTCATTACAGTTCATAAGAGTCTCTAGTCAACAGGTCCATTGTCCATCTTGATTTCCAGGTGGCATTATCATTTTAATCCTTTTAATCAATACGGTATCGGGATAAGTTTCTATTACCATCTCCATATCTCATACTTCCAACGTGTCCTTATAGCTCATAGGCAGAATAAAATGAAATCACTTCTTGTTATGTGGTTAACCCATTCCAAACCTTTGTGCTCACTGCAATAGTTAGCTCAAGACAGTTTAATGCATTCACATAAAATCACTTTGTAAAAAGAATATTTTGAAGCAATACAGAGGTATTTCATTTCAGCCTTAACAGCCCCTGGCAATGTAATGGACTGGAGCCCCCCCTATGCAGAGCCCCCAATAGTAATCCCCCAGTAGTAATCCCCCCTATGCTGCATTGCTCCCAGTAGTAGCCCCCCTATACAGTGCCCCCAGTAGTAGTCCCCCCTATACAGTGCCCCCAGTAATGGCCACCCCCCTAAATTGCCCCCAGTATTGGCCACCCCTATACAGTGCCCCCAGTAGTGGCCATCCCCATAAATTGCCCCCAGTAGTGGTCACTCCTATATAGTGCCCCCCAGTAGCAGGCACCCCCCATAAAGTGCCCCCAGTAGCAGCCACCACCTATTTCAGTGTCCCCACTGTAGTGCAAGGCTTACACACACAAACACACACACAAAGAACAAAAAAAATTCAACTTACCTGATCCCTGCTCCTGATGCGACCACCGCTGTCTGCTCTGAGTCCTGGCCCGCTCTTCTCCTGCATGGGAGAGACGTCATGATGCATGACGTCTCTCCCATCACCTGCTGCGGGGGGAGCCAGCACACGGAGCTCATTAGTGAGCTCCAGCCAGCTCCCTCCATGGACGACGCAGCAGCAAATGAGTCTGTCTGACTCTCATTAGCTGGCTGCTATTACAAACACACAGCCGTCGCTGGCTGATGTGTGTTTGTAAACTGTGTAGGGCAGACCGCTATCACTGCTCTACACTTGTGGGGCCAGGGGACTTGTCCACCCCTTGGCTTGGCTACTGGTGGCACTGCTGGGCGGCGCCCCCTTTGGTCGGTGCCCCTGGCAAGTGCAATCCTGGTCAATGGGTGGCCATGTAATACAATGTAATATCAATATCACTATGCTGCTGCAGCACTGAGTAAAGGGGCACTGTGAGCCCTTCAGCCAGGGGCAAATCCAGGGGGGCATGTCCAATGTGATCGCTCCCCACCCACCCCCACACAAACATAGGAGAGGAGGCTGCTGCTGCTTATACCTTAAAAGACAGAACATGCTCATACCATTTTTTTCAACTAAATTAGTAAACTATATAAATCTTTACAGGTGTACAGTATGTACAGTATCTATTTTTTTAAATGGTGTGTATTTGTGTTTCCTTATGATAGGACAGGGGTAGTCATCATTTGCTACTTTAGCTGCTGAGGAACTATAACTCTCACCATGCACAGTCTCAGTTTAGCAGTTAGACATGAAAACTGTGGCAGCGCAGGCTGTAATGTGTTGTTGTACCACAGCTGAAATGGTAAACTATTTTAATGTATCATGTGCAAAGTTATATGTACAAGATAACTTACCATTATTGTCATTTCTTAAATTCAATGATTATACAGTGTTCTTCCTCAAGCTAGTTTTTTGTCTTTTAACTGAAAAGAAAAAAATAATAGATTTGGCTGTTAAAACTATAACAGAGATTCTATCAGTACAAGAGAAAATTCTAACTTATTTTTTAAACAAATAATGTTGGAATTAGATATGCAATCTTTATAGCTCATTAGATTTTCATCTTTAGCTATGAAAGTAGCATTATCATTCCCACCTAGCAGTACATACACATTATGAATGACACCTAGGCCTTACTCTCATGTTTTCAGTGTGAATGCCGTCAACCTGCTGAAAAGAAATGTGTTAAACATTTTAAGAACTTTTTAAATAAAATAAAAAAATAAACAATATCACCTTCTTGGTCATTTGGGATCCATTTTGGCGTCATCATTTTCGTATTCCTTCTATTCTCTACTTCTGTTGATTTCCTCATGACCTCTTCTTCTGGTGGCTATAGAAAACCTATAGAATTACTGATTTGACAATACTTATAGGAAAAAGACTGATATGAAAACAAAAGACGATATTAGAAATTGTAAAAATAATAACCAAATGCTTAGGCCAAATCCAATGGCCGTGGAGTTCCATTAGTGTACCTGTGGATAAAGTTAACTCTTACACTGTATGTTAACTTCCGAGTGTGTGCTACTGTTTACCGCACAATTCAGATAAATTTATTTCCTCAGCCACGTTCCCACGGTAACTGCCTGCCACTGACTTTATTATGACATTTAAATTAGAATTACAAATGTTTTGTTAATAGCTATGGGTATACTTGGTTTTTAATCAAATAATAAAGTTAAAATATAATTGTAACATTAAAAATGTAACTAGAATAGTATTCATTTAAATAAAACAAGTGTAACAGTGATATCTACATCAAGGGCCTAATTCAGAGTAGTATACTTATTTCATTGCAGGATTTTATCAGAAAGTCGCTTTACATGCAAGATAAGTTGTCATGATGTCATTTTAGCATCTGTGGATGTGTGATAATTTGCTAATGCAACAGTTGCAAAAAGTTGTATTGAAATGCCCACCAGAGCCTTCGTAGTGGTCCGTAACTGCGTACACAGCAACATCAGACACAGGCCAGGCAAACATCAAACTCCTTGAGAGAGTTTATGGTCGTGCAGCATTGCTGCTATACCTGAGTTACTGAAGCCATGTACTCCGATTACAGGATCGCAGATCCTGCCAGCAACATGCCCCAAAAATGACCTGAACACATGTGTTTTAGCCGTCACTCCCCATAACTCCCCCACAAAATATTTGCTTCCTGTCAATCATTTGCGATTGAATCTTCACTGCAACCGTAATCGCAATTCAATCAGCGCGCATGTGCACTGCGGCTGAGACGCATGCGCAGACCAGCAATAATCCCTAAAAATTAGAATAGTGTACAACTCTGAATAAGGCACTATGTACAGTTTATATACAAAACTGCACATATATTTATATTAAATAAAATTAAATTGCTCCAGAGTCAGAGGCAAGCAAATACAAAAGTATAGATTTGCCAGGATTTGACACATAATTTTTCCAGAATGTTAATAAAGTCCAAAGATAACAAAATGTTGAAAAATAAAGTCAAATAACAAAAACAAGGACAAATGCAGAGCAAGACAGTTCCTGTAAAATTGGTGTGAGATTTTTATCATATGACATATGTTATAGAATGTACTTTTACAGCAACCCCATTAAAGTGTTGCTAATATAGTATACAATTGTAGTACTTGCTTTCTTATTGGTTTAAACATTAATTTAACAAAAAACAAGGGCACACTGCTTGTAGATAAGTCCCCGAGTTACTTTGGATATGCTTTTTATAAGTTCTGTTAAGCTAATTAAATGCTTTCAATTTCTACGCAGTTTACTATCTTATCAACTTTGATGAACACAGCTTGTTCTTCTACTTATTCTCATTTTTGCAGTGCCACATTATGCAGCACAATAAATAGAATATTTAATCATCCACACATCTGAGAAAAACACATATTTGATGTAATCAGTGAGTATGTCTCCTTCATTTTACCATGGTACCTATCAGCCAGGGGCACCAGAAGTGGGCCAAGTCTACTTACTATTGGACAAAAAAATGTTAGGTGCTATGATCAGCCCCAGAATGGAATTGATTTGTTTTATAAACTACAATATGTTTGGTTTGGCTTCAGCAGCAAATGATTTAGGGGTTTATAATTACCACACACTGCCAGCAATTTTAGTTTTTACTGTTCAAACAGCTACTTAATAATTCTATTGGTTTGAAGGTAAAATCGTGAATACAGTATGTGTTAATCTAAAAACCTGCGTGGAAAACTGACCTTGATAAATTTACCCCCAAGGGAGAATTCATGGTAGATTTCTGCAACAAAAGTTTTCTGTGACTATGCCCTTTCATCAGTGCCTGAGCATCAGGTTCTGTACATTACTTAAATTATTCTCTCTTCTGATAAATTACTTTGTATTGACTGGGTTTTTTTGACTATTTTTGTTTGCCTGTGACCACTGCGGTATAATTTATTTTTGTTCCTGTGCTTCCAATACCTGGCCTTTAATATATCCTGAATTGGAGTCTGATTCTTTGGACTTTACCCTACATTCATTGTTCTTCCATCTTGTAAGCAATCCCCTAGCAAGACTGACCTTAGGGCCACAACATGTGGGCTATCCACAGTGTATTCCATCTCTCTTTTGCAGCAATTTCTTGTAAATATCATAGTTCCAACTAAATATGGACAGGGGCAGCACAGCAAGGAAGCTCAATGGGAAGCCCGTGAAACACAGGGTACATTGTGTAAAGAGGAAATTGCTAATCACCATGTTCGGCAGCTGGGGAGGTATGCACATGGAGGCTGCAGAAATATGTACAGGTGCCCCAGTCCCGGGGACATGCTGCTGATAATGCTTGCAGTAACTGCAGTATACATCTCTTATAAATGATGCTCTTGCTTTTCCCAGCACATGCAGTTGGCAGGCCCTAGCCAGCTGCAGGGTACCAGCAGGGGGTTTGTGGTGACACTGGTGAAATGAAGGGGGTAGGAGTGAAAAACAGGGGTTTGTGGTGAGATGCAGGGAACTGTGGTGACATGGAATAGATTGTTATGAGATGCAGAGGACATTGGCAAAATTAAATTGCTCCTGTGCAATGCCGTGGTGGGTCACTAGTGAGGATATATATTTAAAATATATATACTGTATATGTGCTCTAATTTATGAACAATCTTTATAATAATAAATTAAAATGTTTTTAATTTTCTGTATTAAACATGTTGTTTTCCTATTAACACAAACATTTTCTCAATCTTTATGTACTATTAGATAAAAAAATTCAAGCGTTTTTTATTATTACATAGTATCATATGCTGATCAGTGATGTTAACTCAAGACTTTTAAAATCCATAATGTACAGAAAACTATTGGAAAAAGTCCAAAAAGAGATGTACATGATTCATGTGAGATTTCAACTTTGAAAGTTTATTTCTCAGAACTTTTGTACATAACGAAACTTAAAAAATAAGTAAAATACATTAAGTTGTCATGACAACTTATCTTGCATGTAAAGCGACTTTCTGATAAAATCCTGCAATGAAATAAATGCTAATGATTTTACACGTTTAAAGGAAAAGAGTTTTACAAACAATGCTCTTCACAATTTCCCTTGACTCCTCTATATTTATTTGAAATTGATGTGCATACAAGTTTAAATTTGTTCTACATTACACTATAGTGCCATACAGGGCTAAGTTGCTAAATAACACACAAACAATACAATATATCCTTATGCATTGAGGGCAGAGTCGAACACTATATAAAATGTATGTAAATAAAGCAGCCACAGCAGCCCCTAGCACTCTATTACAATTGCACTCTATTACAATTGCACAGGCTCGGTGACATAAACTACCATGGAGTTAGTTTGGTCTCCCCTGCTTCTAGCAATCAATAACAGTTATAGCATATACTCCATCATAATTGTGCAGGCTTAGTGACATAGATACGCAGTTGGCTGGTCTCTCCTTGCTTCTTGCAACAAATAATAGATAGAGCGCAAACTTAGTGATCTAATAGCTTCCTCAAAGACTGGGCTCTAAAGCATATATGAAATCAGACTAATAAAGAATTACTCTATTTAAAGAGAAGCTTAGTTACAGAAATTATATAAAAAACGTTACAGGTTACTTAGACAAATGTGTTGCAGTTTCAAATAAAAATAAAGAAATTTACAGAATGATGCTGTGGGCACAACTGGAAAATGATGGTGCAGTCTCTCAATTAGACTGTCCCCCAATGTCTGACACAAAACAAAAGACTCCATAACCTTTATCCCCTCTATGCAAACCCTATAGATGATGTCATGACCTGGGGGTAAATTTACTAAAGATAGGTTTTGGTTCTAATTTGAAAAAAACATCAAAATTGTTTTGATGTTGAAAAAAAATCATATTTAGGACTGAATGGGGAAGTGCTGTTTTGTGTTGTTCCACAAGTGCCACCATGCCGAGTCAGACTTCCTGGGACTTGTAGTCCACCTATAACATACAATATTATTTACTATTTATCCTGCACCACCACCACCTGTGTTGTGGGTAATAGCCATGGGCTAGTTTCTTGGTCCCCACTTTCCAAGGAATTCCAGCCCTGGAATGATCAGTTTGTGGCTGATTAATGTGATGGTAGAGGTCCCCTGCTATGGCATTACAGCCCCCAAAGAAGGGAGGATAAATATAGCACTATAAAACCCCACAAATCGACTGTCACCACTGCAGTGCATAATAACTAATCCAGCTGCTACCACTAAATATATGCATAGTGTGTGCATATAGAAGCACACCACAAGTACCAGCATACACTTATGTACTCTTGGCTGCAGCTGAATATCCTTGCATCATGTACCTGCTGCTGTTTACACCTACCACCATTGTAGATTAACAATACCAAGACAATAGACTGCAGCAAAATGAAATACAAATATCTGAATTAGTACAAAAAGTTCATACAAGAGAAAATGTACAGTTCAGGGGCTAGTGTGAGTTTTATAAAACTGGAGGGCTGAGAAGACTACACCAAATGTAGATTTGCCAATGGAGATGCAGTTAAAGAGGTACAATCTGTGGAAGGTTACCAGTGATCTGGGCAATAATTCTCACCCAGATGATATAGATAAAGCCTTGGTACAAAAGACTTTGCTGTGGAACAGCATGTATATTCCATTATGCAAGGGAAAACATCAGCACATGATATGTGGGTGGCTTTTCATACTGTACATCTTGTGAAGGTAAAAGTTTACTGACCAGAATCAACCTGAGGCATATTTTATATGGCATGAATCTAAGTGCGTGTCATGAATATATAGACAAAATGCTGTCTGTCTCTCAGCAATTGACAATTGTAGGAATCCAAGTGGATGACATGGAGGTTTCAGTGGTGATGCTGCAAAACCTTATGCCAGGGTATGAATTCCTACTAGTGACTTTGGAGTCTTGTGCTACAAAGCTATCAACAGAGGATGTATGGGCCAAGCTACTGCAGTTTAAAGAGCGCATAACTGTAGAGACCAGTGCTATGAATTCTATTCTACTGTCAAAGAGCTTATAACCCAAAAAGTCAAAGTACAAATGCTTTAAGTGTCACAAGTAAGGACATAAGAGCAAGTGAAACAAATGGTATTTCACCATACAAACATTATAGTAGAAATTAATAAATGTTAAATGTAGCAGTCACCACAAAGATTGTTGGTACATGGAAATAAGAGCCTTGAGACACTTTAGCTGTAATGAAAGCCATGTGATCCTGTGAACTTCAGAAATAGGAGACAATGTCTTAAATGCTATGAAAGTTGGGACAATTGCTGTGAGATTAAGAATAAAAGGTGGAACAGTTGTTGCAGAAGAATTTAACCAAGGTCCAATTCACAGAGGGATTGAGTGTTCTATAAAAGAGGGACTGTAATTGTGACAGCAACCTGTTGCCAACAACTGTATATCCTGGACACTGATGGCAGAATCTAACTCCAAACAGTCAATGGAAATATGCTGTAGGAGACTGGGTCACCTAGGGAATGTACAGAAAATTCTAGATGACATGGTGACAGAGATTTCGGTGACTATTCCTGAAAGCCCATAGTGTGAAAGTGGCATGAAGTGTAAGCAAATCCATTGCCCCCTTCCAAAAACAGCATCCAGAGCTAAAGCACAATTGCAATTAGTGCATACAGACATATGTGGTCCAATGGAGGTGGAGTCATTGAGCAGCAACTGCTACTTCATAATTCTAAAAAGGTGACACATGTATACTTCCTGAGAACCAAGAGTGAAGAAACAAACAAAATTTCAGAGTACAAGAGTATAATAGAAACTCAGATGGGCTTGAATATGAAAGTGCTAAGATCTGATACTGGTGGAAAATATGAAAATAGAGATCAAGCTGTCTACCAGAGGAAGGGTATACAGCACAACTAACAATCGCCTATACACCAGAACAGCGTGATTGAAAGAGCAAACAGTACAATTGTTGAAAGAGCATGGATAAGTGTATGTAAAGGGATGCAGATCTGGACAAGAGATTCTGGGCAGAAGTAGTCAAACTGCAGTCTATCTGAAGAATCGAACCCCTAAAGTGGCAGTCAAAGCCAAGACAATATTGGAGGCATGTCCAGGAAAAAGTCAAAGTATCAGTCATCCATGTGTCTTTGGGTTCAAAGCATATGCCCATATTCCTAAAGAGAAGAGATGCAAGCTGGTTCCTAAATCAATCTCATGTATCATGTTGGGGTACTGTCAACAAAACAAAGGATACAGATTGTGGGAAAATAACAACAAAAAACTTCTAAAGTCAAAAGGTGTAGCATTTCAAGAAACCACTTCAACCAAAGAAAACAGAATATTGTAACACCACAAATACTTGTAATGCTATAAATGTCCACAACTGGAAGTGTGTCAGAGAACAACAAAGAAAAATCTCCTAAAAGGTACATTGAGGAATTTACAAATTTTATCTGCTGTGAACCTGAAACCATAATAGAAGCAGCAGCCAAGCATCAATTTGGGAGAGTGGAAATCAACCAGTTTAAAAATTTAGAAACAGAGGCCTGCAAGGGATGGTCAAGAAAACCAGATTATCGATGTCAGGTTGTTATTCAGTTACAAGTTCAAACTCAAAGACCTTTTTCTGGAACACCAATTGCCTTGTCTGAGGAACATACAAATTCTGAGTGCTGGGATTATTACTATAGACCAGCAAGGCTACATTGAGGCAATCCTCAACAAGTTTGGAATGACAGATGCTAAAGCAGTCAGCACACCAATCAACAAAAGCTGAAAATTTCAAAAGCTATGTGACCAACAATATAGATGCAATTGAGGAAATGAGGAAAGTTTCTTGCCAAACTGCAATTAGAACTTAATGCAGGGGCGTATTTATAATGGGTGCAAGGTGTCCCGCACTGCACACCCAGGACCCATATTATCTAAAACTTACCTCTCCGAGTGCCTGCATTGGGTGTCTCGGCATTGCTCAAAATGCCAAAAAATGGCCACCACAACATTTTCTCTGCATTTTGTGCATGCGCTGTGAGGAAATCACCTGAAAAATTGTGTCCACGCCATTTCCCCGGTGATCTGCGCATGTGCAGTAGACTCTGGGCACACTGTAGTGCCCAGAGTCTACTGATGCTGCTGTGGCCGGCCAGCAGGATCAGTCAGCTGCTGGCCACTGGGGAGAGAGTAGGGGGCCCCTGATGGGGAATACACATGGGTTTCCCTTCTCTCTTAAGACACCCCTGCTTTAATGTATGCAAACTTTGGCATATGACCAGACACTACTCATGCTGTCAGCCATGTATGTCAGTTTCCAATCAACCCAGGAAGAAAACACTGGACTCTCATTAAATTCATCCTCAGATATTAAAAAGGGACAAGCTCCTTAAAATTTAAAGTTTAAGACAATGAAAAATTTGGACTTACAATCATTTGGTGATGCTTTTTGGGAAATTTATAAAGATGACAGGTATTTGTACACAGGATACCGATTTGCTTTAGTACGCACAGCCGTCAGCTCGGCAAGCAGGAAACAGGCAAGCATTACCTTATCCACTATCAAGTTGGAGAATATGGCTCTAACAGAAACCGCAAAAGAGGCATTATGGCTGAAGGAGACTTTGTGTGAATTAGATCTTCTTAGTTTAGATGACACTGTCAACATTGCATTTGACAATAAAGGCAGAATAGATGTTTCTTCCAGTTTTAAAATGGTAGATCTAACTATATTGCCATAAAACACAATTTCATTAGAGATCTGGCAGATAGTACCTTAGTCAGGGTGATTTATGTGATCAGTGAAGTGAATATTGCTAACATATTAACTAAAGGTCTGCTGTTACATATACTAAATGTCTTTCTTCAGAGATGCAGACTGGAATACATTTGGAATGTTGATGTGGTATGTTATGTCTGGTTTTACATCACACCCTGGTGTTCTTGGTTACAGGTGAAATGTCGAAATGTGGAATGTTCATATTATTGTTATGTTTGTGGGTAGGAGCGGGTAGGAGACAGCACTCGATTCAAATAAAGAGCCATTTAAATACTTAGTGCAAGGTCCATAGACATTGTGTTACACCAACCTATCCTAATAACAGATAGGAAGAATTAGCACTCACAGATAAAGGTGAATTAAGAAGTTATCACTATATTGTTATCTATGTTTATTTCATGTAGCGGCGCTGCCCACAGTGTTTCTACTTATGAAGAATCTATTGGCCTGTTGGCAGTTCTGTCTAAAGCGGCCCATACATGGTGCAAATTTTTACATCATATGGCCAATTTAGATCAATCGTAATGTCCATTCATGTACATTGTGTGTGTTATTTGTACCATTACGATGACGATGCACATCCCCGCCGTCATAAATCATAGATCTTATGGGAAAACGGTAAGATTACTGTTACGTTCTGGGTTATTTGTGGACCCAGCGTGGTAGCAGGAGCGATCACAGAAGCAGATTTGTAAATAAAACTAGGATTTTTAGTAAGTGCTCGAGTAGACATATAATGTGGCAGTAAATAAAAGTCCAGGAAAATATAAATGTGCACAAGAGTTCTGTGGTGGGAGCAAAAGGGTTAATGTCCAGGTAGAAACAATTAGAGCAGTCCAGGTATGCAGGTAGTGAAACTGAAAATAAACAAGCCAGGTTTGCAGATAGTGAACTGAAGCGCAGGATGTCAGCAGGCTCAGGCACTCAGGTATGGGCAAGGGTGATGGAGGTAGCGGGGTAGTCCAGTGGGAACTAGGAGCTGACAGGAAGACTGGCAGACAGCGAATTCACAGGAACAGGAAAGCACAGAGAACTCCCTCTCAGCTAGGCTGAGATACACGTTGCACTGGCAAAGAAGGAAGGCACTGACCCCTCCTATATACCCCATGCCGTGCTGTTACTGGCCGGAGGGAACATGTGACTCACCAGGATTGGCCAGCCGCATCACATGGCCAGAAGGCAAGATGGCGGCGCCCATGCCAAACGGAACGGAGACACCGCCAGGCCTCACCAGCGCCACAGTGACACAGGGCCGCACAACAACGCGTGCAGCCAAAGCCCCCCGCCAGACACCAGCTCAGCCACCAGACAGCCCGCGCCACAACGACCTCACAGGTAACACCCGCCTAGCGCCATGCTGAAATACCCTGGCCATGACAGTACCCCCCCTTTTGGGGTGGCCTCAGGACACTCACCAGGCTTCTCCGGATAGGCAGAATGGAATCTCCTGATGAGGGTGGGAGCGTGGACATCACGAGCATCGGTCCAGCAACGTTCCTCTGGACCGTAACCTTTCCAGTCCAACAAATACTGAAGATGACCTCTGCGCAGACGAGAGTCCAAGATCTGGGCGACTTCAAACTCAACTCCTCTCTCTGTCTGGACTCGAGGAGAAGCAGGTAGAGCATTATGGAACTTATACAGGACTAGGGGCTTTAATAAGGAAACATGGAAGGAATTGGGAAGTTTTAGGTATAGGGGTAACTTTAAACGGTAGGCCACTGGATTAATGACTTCTGTTATGGTGAAGGGACCGATGAAGCGGGGTGCGAATTTCGTAGACGGAAATCTTAGATGAAGGTTCCGAGTAGACAACCAGACCTGGTTTCCTACTTGCATGCGTGGAACTATTCTACACTTCTTATCGGCCTGGGTCTTATAGCGAGAGGATGCCTTCAACAAATCAGTCCGTACTTGAGTCCAGATGGCAGCAAAATTCCGCACCGTGTCCTCCACGGCCGGAACATCGAAAACAGGCAGGCCTTGGAATTCGGGAACATGAGGATGAAGTCCATATACAACCTGAAATGGCGTTTGGTTAGTTGATGAGTGGTAGGAAGCATTATGTGCAAACTCAGCCCACGGGAGCAAGGCAGCCCAATTGTCCTGGGAAGATGACATAAAAATTCTTAAGAAAGTCTCTAGATCTTGATTAACTCTCTCGGTGGAGCCGTTGCTTTGTGGATGGTATGCCGTGGAAAAGTTTAACTTCACTTGAAGAACAGAACACAAAGCCCTCCAGAATTTTGCAGTAAACTGCACACCACGGTCAGAGACAATTTCAGCAGGAAGGCCATGTAGACGAAATATGTGTTGGACAAACAACTGTGCCAGGTCAGGGGCAGAAGGTAACTTCTTCAACGGTATATAGTGGACCATCTTAGAAAATCAGTCTATTACAACCCAGATAGTGTTGAAACCTTGAGAGACTGGCAGGTCTTTGACGAAATCCATGGAGAGATGCGTCCATGGACGTGATGGAGTAGGTGATGGAAGCAATTCCCCAGCTGGAGCTTGTCGTGATGATTTATGCTGGGCACAGGAGGAGCAGGAAGAGATAAACTCCATTATATCTGCCTTCATAGAAGGCCACCAATAGTGTCTTTTCAGGAACTCCAAGGTCTTCCGAGTGCGTGAGTGCCCTGCAAAGCGAGAGGAATGTGCCCAAGTGAGAAGCTGCTTCCTTAATTCCGGGGCCACAAATGATTTTCCCGTAGGAGGCTGAAGTTGTAATGCGGCGAAAACTCTTGATTCCAAGACAGGGGTATTGCTTTGATTTTCAGATTGATCATCACAGAGGAGAGATCTCAATAGGGCATCAGCCTTCTGATTAAGTGCTCCAGACCGGAAGGTCAGGGTGAACTGAAACCTGGCAAAGAATATTGCCCAGCGGGCCAAACGAGGACTCACACATTGGAGGTTTTCGAGAAATAGGAGATTTCTATGGTCCGTAAATACAGTAAATGGAAACTTGGCGCCTTCTAGCAAATATCTCCATTCCTTCAACGCCAACTTTACAGCTAGTAGTTCTTGCTCACCTATGGCGTAGTTCCTTTCGGCAGGAGAGAATTTTTTAGAAAAGAACCCACACGGATGGACTCGGTTGCCCTCATAACGTTGAGACAAGACTGCTCCCACAGCTTCAGATAATGCATCTACTTCCAACAAAAAAGGCCGGTCCAGATCTGGTTGTCGAAGAACTGGTGCTGAGATAAAGGCCTGTTTTAGAAGATGAAAGGCAGACTCTGCCTCAGGTGACCATTGGGCAGGATTAGCACCTTTGCGAGTCAAGGCTGTAATGGGAGCCAGCAGTGTAGAAAATCCCTTAATGAAGCATCTATAATAATTTGCGAAGCCCAACAATCTCTGGATGGCCTTCAGTGTTTGAGGTCGGGTCCAATCCAGAATTGCCTGTACCTTCTTGGGGTCGATTTCTAAACTGGAGCCAGATATTACATAGCCGAGAAAAGGTACACTGGGCACTCCAAAGACGCACTTCTCCAGTTTGCAGTAAAGGTGGTTTTCTCTCAAACGGGTCAAAACTTCTTTAACATGTTATTCATGTTTAGCCACAAAGGGTGAAAAAATCAGTATGTCATCCAGATATACAACAACCGAAACATATAACAGATCCCGGAAAATCTCATTAATTAAACTTTGAAATACCATCTCTGGTATTAAAAGTGGTCTTCCATTCATCGCCAGCTCGGATATGAATGAGGTTGTAAGCCCCTCTTAGATCTAATTTCGAAAAAATGCCAGAGCCCTTGACCCTATCAAACAACTCAGTAATCAGGGGAAGAGGGTATCGATTCTTTACAGTAATGTCATTAAGGCCTCGATAATCGATACATGGTCTTAGACCACCATCCTTCTTGCCAATGAAGAAAAACCCAGCTCCGGCAGGTGAAGTACAGGGGCGAATGAACCCCTTTGCCAGGTTGTCCCGGATGTATTTGGTCATGGCTTGAGTCTCAGGCAAGGACAGTGGATAGGTACGACCACGAGGTGGTATCTTATCAGGTATCAATTCAATTGGACAGTCCCATTCCCTATGGGTAAGATATTTGCTTGTTGTTCAGAGAAAACGTCGGCGAACATCTGATATTCCTTGGGAATGGCAGAAGAAACTAATGGAACTGTCTTTCTCACAGGTTGAATTTTTGGAAGACAGGATTTCTGACAGTCCATACCCCATGACAGAATCTGTATAGAACTCCAATCAATCCTGGGATTATGTTGACGTAACCAGAGTAGACCAAGAACAATTTCTTGAGAGGCCTCTGATATCACCTGGAATTTTAAGGACTCAGAATGAAGTGCCCCAATTCGGACCAATACTGGTTGAGTCTCTTTGGTGACTATCCCGTTAGTTAGAGGATGTCCGTCTATAGAGGTCAGAGAGATGGCATGGTTGAGAAACAAACAAGGAATCTGAAATTTATCTATGAAACTAGACGTTATGAAATTTCCGGCTGCTCCCGAGTCGAGTAGAGCAGTAGCAAAGACAGGTTTGGGTTTAAGATCCAAAGCTAGGGTAATCGTGAAATCTTTAATTTTTGGAGACGGGTTCATAACTCCTAACTTGATGTCTCCAGGGTCAGTTAGGATTTGGCATTTCCTGGTTTACGGGGGCAGGAGATCAGCAGGTGCCAGGACTCTCCGCAGTACAGACAGAGGTTCTTTTGCATTCTTCTCTGACGTTCTTCTTTAGAGAGGTGTGTATGATTCACCTGCATAGGCTCCTCTTCAGTAGGGGAAGGAATGGGACGGGTAGAAATGGAGGGGGTAAATGACCTTTGCCGGTCAGTTCTGTTTTTTTCTGCCTGACGTTCCCTGAAGCTTAGGTCAACTTTGATACACAACGAAATCATGTCATTCAGATTAGTAGGAAGCTCTCGAGTGACTAGATCGTCCTTTAGTCGGTCTGACAACCCATGCCAGAAGGTAGAGGTGAGGGCTTCCTCATTCCATTTGAGCTCCGATGCTAAAATTTGAAATTGCACGGCATATTGACTGACAGGACGGACCCCTTGTCTCAGTGTCATGATGTTTGATGATGCTGATACAGTACGCACAGGTTCATCGAAAATCCTCCTTAAGGATGACACAAAGCCTGTGTAATTATCCAGCAGTGGATCTGAGCGCTCCCAGAGTGGGGAAGCCCATTCCAAGGCCTGGCCGGATAACAGAGAGACTATATAAGCCACTTTAGTTCTTGCAGTTAGAAAGTTGTCAGGCTGCAGGGTAAATGTATGTCACACTGATTTAGGAATCCTCGGCAGAGTTTAGGATTGCCATCAAATTTATTTGGTAAAGGAAGACGTAAGCGGGGAGATGATCTGCCTCCTGTATTCCTAGACGCTGATGCAGATGTAGTTGCTGGTACTTCAGGGGTAGAAAAGGAAGTTTGCAAACTATCCTGTCACTTGGACATCTCTTGCAGAAATTGAGCCATCTGATGCTGCATGTTTTCCAGATTTTCTAATCGACCAGAAATGCACCTGAACAAATCCACTCCTGACTCCTGATCCGTGGCCGGCTCCATGGGGCCAGTGCAAACTGTTACGTTCTGGGTTATTTGTGGACCCGGGGTGGTAGCAGGAGCGATCACAGAAGCAGATTTGTAAATAAAACTAGGATTTTTAATAAGTGCTCGAGTAGACATATAATGTGGCAGTAAATAAAAGTCCAGGAAAATATAAATGTGCACAAGAGTTCTGTGGTGGGAGCAAAAGGGTTAATGTCCAGGTAGAAACAATTAGAGCAGTCCAGGTGTTCAGGGAGTGAAACTGAAAATAAACAAGCCAGGTTTGCAGATAGTGAACTGAAGCGCAGGATGTCAGCAGGCTCAGGCACTCAGGTATGGGCAAGGGTGATGGAGGTAGCGGGGTAGTCCAGTGGGAACTAGGAGCTGACAGGCAGACTGGCAGACAGCGAATTCACAGGAACACTAAAGCACAGACTCCCAGGTAAGCTGGCTCTCAATTTGGATGCATTTATGTATGTGCCTTTATCATGAGGCCTTACATTTGACAAAATTATATATGTGCCTTTATCATGAGGCCTTATAATTGGTATATTTTACATTTGGGGTGAGCGTTTGGGCGTAGGGCCCCCGGGACTGGTCTGGCTGGGCCTCCTCAGGGCATCACCACTTAATACACATAGTTGCTTTTCACATTACCTTTTATGTTTGCTTATTATTCATGTATTTTTTCACATATATTTTAACCTCTCATTCCACACTTAATGATTACTCACACACAGCTATACTTTACACTGCACTGTCACTCTTTTTCCAATTTCGTGTGATGCCCTGGGGGGGTCCTGGGCTGGATGTTTTTTGGGGTGCACTGCGCCCCGGAAGTGAACCTCTTAGTGTTAGGGACTGCTGGTAACAGAGAAGCCGTGACGTGGCCCAGCAGCCTCCCATGTATTTGCAAATGCATGCAACTAATATCTCTGAATTTCTATGACCATATAGTCTTCATATATTGTTGCAGGTATTATTCAGTGTGCTGAGGTACAATAGGGGGTTAAATCCCCCTCCTTTTTCTACTTGGTATGACCCCTCCCTTTCATGCACCTGATTAGTACTGCTAGATTGATTGAGCAGCTGCCATTTTTGTTTGTTTGAGATACATATTGCACTGGCAAAGAAGGAAGGCACTGACCCCTCCTATATACCCCATGCCGTGCTGTTACTGGCCGGAGGGAACATGTGACTCACCAGGATTGGCCAGCCGCATCACATGGCCAGAAGGCAAGATGGCGGCGCCCATGCCAAACAGAACGGAGACGCCGCCAGGCCTCAGCAGCGCAAAGTGACACAGGGCCGCACAACAATGCGCGCAGCCAAAGCCCCCCGCCAGACACCAGCTCTGCCACCAGACAGCCCGTGCCACAATGACCTCACAGGTATCACCCGCCTAGCGCCATGCTGAAATACCCTGGCCGTGACAATTACGACCTAACATCATAGCAGTTTTACTTGACTTAGGATTCGATGTACGAGGTATTGCAAAATCCCTGGCCACTCCCCTCATCCATTTTGTAAAAGACGACACAACAGAGAAGAGACAGCAGCATCGTGTACATCATCTGTGAGCAGTGCCAAGTGAGTATATATGTACTATACAACCTCCTTCTACACCCTATTACCACTATGCCAACAATGATTATTCCCCTGGCACACCATTGTTTACACCACTATGCCACCAATGGTTATTCCCCTGGCACACCATTGTTTATACTACTATGCCACCAATGATTATATCCCTGGCACACCATTGTTTATACCACTGTGCCACCAATGATTTTTCCCCTGCACACCATTGTTTATACAACTGTGCCAACAATGCTTTTTCTCCTTGCACAACATTGTTTATACCACTGTGCCATCAATGCTTTTTCCCCTGTCACAACATTGTTTATACCACTGTGCCAACAATGATTATTTCCCTGGCACACCATTGTTTATACCACTGTACCACCAATGATTATTCCCCTGGCACACAATTGTTTAGATATAATGGACCCTCAAGGGTGCAGATTAATGTAGTCAGATAACTTTCTGATTTTATCTTTGTTTTTTTTCTTAAAAACATCCAAAATGTAAAATTAACTCAACTGTATCAAATAAAACCGTGAAAAACATATAAAAACTATCTGTGTTAAAGCATAACATTTTTGAATAGTCTAATAGTAAACATATATATTAATGCAGTTTTATGTTTTTTAATTTCTGCAGAAATGACAAGTGTAAGGGAGAACCAGTTCATAACAGGGTTCCTGGAGCTGTATAGGCCCCATGAGTGCATTTGGCATGTCAAATCAAGGGACTACAGAAACAAACAAAAAAAGGAAACTGCAATAGATGACATGGTGACCTTCAGCCTCAGATACCATAATGAGGCAACCCCCAAGTGGGTGAAACAGTGGATCCAGAACCTGCAGACTGTTTATGTGAAGGTGAGAAGGAAGGAAAGTTAGTCACGGGCATCTGGAGAGGGGGCAGGTGACCTCTACAGTAGCATCCTATGGTATTATAATCTTCTGGAGTTCCTCCATGAAGTTGAGCCGCAGCAAACCTCTAGAAGTCTAGCAGATCCAGAACCTGTGGACTGTTTATGTGAAGGTGAGGAGGAAGGAAAGTGAGTCATGGGCATCTGGAGTTGGGGCAGATGACCTCTACATTAGCACCCTATGGTATTTTAATCTTCTGGAGTTCCTCCATGAAGTTGTGCCCCAGCGAACCTCTAGAAGTCTATTAGTGGACACTGTCCCCAAGGATGAGTCTTTGGAGAACCTAGGGAGTGAGTCAAGAAATTGTGTAGAACATAGCTGGCCATGATCACAGAATCTATTTTGTCCACACAAAGGTTTTTAGCCATATGGAATATCCAGAACCAACTACACATAATTCCAAACGCATTTTCAACTATTATAAGCAATAGTTGTGCCTGCGCTTGAATGGTAGTGAGGCAATTGCAAATACTAAAAGAATACAGGCTCTGTATAGAAGGTTAATGTCTTGTTTATTAACACGGTACAGAAGTCTGTTGGAGTCACAGTTCTCCTTTCTGCTGAAGAATGTGATGCAAGGTGAGAAGAGGGGTAAAAGCTAGCTGGGGGGTAAAAGTTTGGTAAAGCCAGATAAATTCCGGAGGCCCCAAATGTCCAGTGGTTGGTACCGGTGCCAAGCAGAGGGGGTTAATACGTATGTGCAATCTTGATATAACCATAAACAAAAAGAAAATTGGTAGTGTCACATAGAAGCATAAAAAATGGAATTATGAATGAACACAATAGTCTCAAGCAAAATAAATGAGGTGGTTGAAAATGTTTATGGTAGTTGCACTCAGGAGGGGTGGCTTCCCATGCCCTCTGGTCCATCAACTTAACCTGTGTCCTGTGAGTTTCCACAATCCTCTGCTGTCCTGAATGGTTGCAGAGCTGTTGCCTCCTGTTGGAGTGTGTGATGCAATACACACTCACTATGGATCCTTCTTATTCACCACGCTCAAAGCCATCTGATGGAGCACATGCTTCCTTGCGGTCACGTGGTCCTGGCTGACGAGTGATGTGGGCGGCCGCTCAACCCACCAGCCGGTGGGGAGACTTGGGGGATGTAGTCAGTTGGCAGCTCTGTGTGTGTACATAGGCTGTGTTCAGTCCGGATGCAGTTGATTCGCTGGTGCTCTGTCAGTGGTTAAGCTGGAAAATGGTGTAGATAGGATTGTCTGACATGTATCAGCTAGGTTAGCCTTCTTCAAGGATGTGGCGTAACTAAGTGGGTAGTTCCTTTAAGTAAGGGAGACCTGATGATGTAAGTCATGACGAGTATTGACTGTTGTCATGGGTACAGATCATAGTGGAGTAAACAAAGGGGATAAATGGATGCTGTGCATCACATGTACCTTGCATAAGAGCAGTTACATATCAGGCTCATTTCTCTATATTTGGAAACTAGCACTAAGTTTTGGATAGGGGGATATCATTCATGTACTAGTTGCAATGCATTGATATATATGCATTACTAATTTATTTATTGATATTTATGCATTACTAATTTATTTATTTTATTATTTATTACCAGATATTTATATAGCGCACACATATTCTGCAGCACTTTACAGAGAGTATTTGCCCATTCACATCAGTTCCTGTCCCAGTGGAGCTAACAATCTGTTACCTATCACATGTGCATACACATGCACTAGGGTTAATTTGTTTTTGGGAGCCAATTAACCTACCAGTATATTTTTGGAGTGTGGGAGGAAACCCACACAAGCACAGGGAGAATGTACAAACTCCACACAGGTAGGGCCATGGTGGGAATTGAACCCATGACCTCAGTGCTGTGAGGCAGTAATGCTAACCATTACACCTTCTGTGCTGCCCTGACGGGTGTAATGGTTATAGAATAAGTTTAATGTTCCTAAAATTACTTGGATAAAAGATGGAAGTAAAAATAATGGGTACATTACTATTAAGCGTGGATACACTTTAGTAATAAAGTCTGTTGTTTAATTAGTATCCGTGTGCTGGTGATGTGTATAAGGGGAATGTCAGTCTATACTGGACTTAATATATGGTGTCCTAGTAAGTCGGACCTTTTTTGTCAATAATGCATTGTTTACTGTTATAACTGGCTATTATAGGTACTGTAGGTAGCCCAAATAAAATTCAATATGGTAAGAATGTTCAGATAACATGCTCGCATGACTCTGCACTGTGTTTAAGATTGTGACTGGGGTTTAGTATTTTTATGTGTATAAAAAAATGCTGGGTATAGTGCAAATATAATAGATGGTGATCAGTGGATATGAGGGTGAACCATTATACATCAATAGTCAAGATGGGAAAACAGAGTGATAAAGGATAATCTTCAGGATGTTAAGAGAATAATATTGGGATATTTTGATCAATAGTTGATGAAAGATTTGACTACATTGTCCATATTCACTCCTTTTGGTGTTTGTGTCTTGAGTGTGAATATCCATTTCAGTTATTCTTTATCTAGATGTTTTTCAAAGTTGCCACCCCGCCAGTTTCTCTGGATCTGTTCAATCCCTAGTAGTTGTAGTCCCCTACTGTCATTGTTGTGGGTTTCTTTAAAGTGGCTTGAGAGGCTGTGGGTGTTTAGGCCTTTTTTGATGTTTTGTATGTGTTGTGCTTTTCTTACACATAATTTCCTCTTGGTCCTACCCACATACTGCAGACCACAAGGGCACTCTGCTAGATATATCAGTCCTGCACTGTCACAATTGATTTATTCCTTGATCTGGTATTCTTTTTTGGTTTGGTTGGACTTGAAGGTGGTTGTGCATTTGGTAGTATAGTTGTGCAAATGGCAATATGAGCAGTGCCCCAAAAAAAGAAAGCCCCACATTTTTTTGTTGGTCAGTGTTCGCTGTATTAGACTAGTGGGTGCAATGTGCTTCTTGTTGAGCTTAGAATTGAGGTTTGGAGCTTTCTTGAAGATTATATGTGGTTTTTCTGGGAGGATATATGTGAGTTTGTCATCCTGCAAGAGGATGTGTCAATGTTTTCTCATGATCCTCATTTTCAACTATGTGCCATGCCCTGGATAGGGGATATTTGAAAATCCATTTCTCTTTGGTCAGTCCCCTGTATCCATATGGCATCAATAAATGCTCATGTAGAGCAAATGCCTCGTCTGCCACAAACACATAGTTCAGGCCATGCTTCATAACTGCTGTTGGCAATTTTAGATGGTTGGTGGAGAGTCTGTCATAAAATTCCGTTTGCTTGAAGGATCCACCATCGGAAGCATGGCCATTTTTCCCCGCATCAACATATATAAATTCATAGTTTGCATTTACCACCACCATCGATACTATGAAAGCCCTTGTAATTGAAATAAAAGGAGCAGCTATGCAAGCGCAGAAATGCATATGTGTTTGCCATTGATGGCTCCTCCACATTTTTGGAAATTCCACTGGCTTTCAAAATCATCACCAATGGTCCTCCAGTCCTCCACCGTTGTTGGAAACAAGAATAAAGCAAAAAAATAAATAAATACAGCATATTAACATGAATTTTTTCTCACTCTCCTCCTACAGTCTGCTACGTCTGACTTGGAGCAGAGTACTAGCCCACAGTTTTCGCAGCCTCCTGAAAGTGGTACAGAAGTGCCTGAGCCTTCGTGATGAGCATGAAGAATGCCACACAGAAGCCTGGCCACCCCTGATCCACTCTTGCAGCAGGTTAAACAAGCCCTCGCCAAACCACCTGATCAGAATGACAGCCTGGGATCCCATGTAGCGAGCAGTATCCGAGTTATGGCGGAAGAACAGCAACTCCATGCTGAACAACTCATGATATTATTATGCAGGGTGAACTGAAACAACTGGCAAGTACATCAAGGGTGACCAAAGAGCCTGTACTCCCATCTGTGGCCCATACAGTCCATGGGTATGTGGCATCCCATTCATATCCACCACCAACCTACCAGGCCACTGGAAGAATGGGGCCAACCTATCCCAACTCACACCCCCCCACTTACATTTCTCCAGAAACATCCTACCCCTCCACATCCTCCTCCTTCTCAGGTTCTATATCGAGCCATGTTGCCTGAGTATGAAGAGGCTCCCCAATTTGTCAATTTTTTATTTTTCAAAAAAAATTATAGTATGAGACAGGTTTTTTCTCTCCCAGTACCTGCTGCATGGTATCCTGATGATGCGGTTTGGTGCAAGGACAGATTGTTGTTTACCGGGGCCTCAATCTGCACTTGTGCCATGTGCTTCTTTCCCTGTTCAATCCATCATCTGACACACCATATACCATGCAGCCAGATATCTATTGAGCGACAAAAACTGGTTGATAAACCAGTTTTTATAATATACAATCCATGTTGGTTTGGTAAAAAAAAACAGGTTGTTTATGCTTATTACGCTTATACATTGGTTATGTTGCAATATTTACAATGTTAAATACAGCCATGTTGGTTGTTACATTTTAAAAATGTGAAAAAAAAAAAACATTTCACAGGCCAAAAAAAGTGTTGTGTTTTTAATCACCTTGAAGTACTGGAACTTCAGGACTTTCACAATGGCATCACAGGTGTCTGGGATGATGTGCCCCAATGCCTGGGGGGAAATGAGGATCCCAAACTTCAGGTCTTCAAACCACCTCCCTGTAGCAAGGTACATTACCTCAGCATCGCAATGAGCCTCTCCTCACCGGGAATGGCCCTCCTTATGCTGATGTCCTGCCTCAGGATATAGGGGGTCACCATACACAACAACTCCTGGAAGGTGGCGTCATCCATAAGGAGGTAGTTGTGATAATCATCTGAGTTGTTCTCCCTAATATCCATCAGCAGGGGCATATGGGAGTGACTCTCTCTCCTCATAAGCCACTCCTTCATCCTGCACGACTGCATCCTCCTCCTCTCCCCAGCTCCATCACCTTTCAGCTTCAGATATCCATAGGCTAGCAGAAGTTTACGGCGATAGGAATCCATCAGAAAGCAAAATACACACACTTTATAAAGGCACGCCTTAAAACAAAGCAGAACAAGTTAGCAAAATACAATGTTCAGCAGGGTATAAAACCAAGCCTCACTAGTCACTGAGCAGAGTGTGAACAGATCTAAACTGGATGCTGCCTTTTATACCCCCTAGATAAGCCCTCCCCTATTCAGATTCCAGCAGATTCATCATGAGGTTTTTGGCAGTAAACGATGCATTGTTAATGATTTGCAATCGGAAACAATGCATCAGTATCATATGATTGTATATACAATCGTACATCATTTGACCAAATCAAAGAGAGAATTTCAAGGGAAGAATCTCAAGGGAAATTGTACAACACATCTTAACGTCAGAAAATCGCACTGTGTATGGCCGGCATAAGTGTATACATGTTGCTATACTGATGCCAACCACCTCTTGTTTCTTCTGCCTGTCAGGTTGCAACACAAGGAACTGTGAAATCACTATTTTTTCTGTTAGCACTAGATCATGCATTTGTTCTGTTTCTTGTACTACATAAAGTTACTTTGTATACATGGTCTGTATTGGGGTCTTTGTTATCATTTATACCAACCACCTTCCCAGATTTCAAGTCAAACATAAAAAGGCATATGTACTACTTATGACCAGCCTAATATATATGTGGGAATTTTTTTTTACTATTTCAGAGTAGGAATAGCCTGTACTGTATATTAAATTGTACTTTACTGTTTTTTTTATTCTATGGAGGAGAGAATAAAAAGGGCCTATATCACTATAGTTTTGTTATTGTATCTGGGTATAATGTGAGGAAAAATAACACAAGCTATTTACTGTACTTTGGGCCTGATTCAGACCCACTTGCAAGCGGCTGTCCAATGGCAAGTGGGTCGATGTTCTGCACTGAACATACGCACGACGGAGGGAGCTCCGTCGTGCGCATGCAACCGACGCAACGAGCGAAGGAAAGTCCTTCGCTCATTGTGTCTGATCAAAGGGGGCGTGCTGTCGATGTTGATTGACAGCACGCCCCCTTTGGTGGGTGTGCCGGGGGCGTGCCTCCCTGCCGGGGGCGTTCCTAAGGGAACACCTACCGTCAGAAGCCGGCCCACTGACATCTCTAGTGATGTCAGTGGGAGTGATTTTGGCTCTGATAGAGCCAAAATCACTCCGGGCCTTGCGGTTGAAAACCTCAACCGCCGGCTCCGGCTTGCAGTTTCGATGGTCGCGATGGTCACGACCATCGCGGCCATCAAACTGCACGCTCGTATAGGCTGTGGGTGGTGACCCACAGCTATACAAGCGTCCAGGAGGATGCTCCATTTTTATGGAGGGCGGCCCTCATTCAGAGCGTGCACTCTGCTCAGAGCATACGGCTCTGAATGAGGGCCTTTGTTCCTTAAGGATTTAAGGATAGTTTTTTTTATGTGATATGATCATCTTCAAAATCCTATCTAAACTTAACAGACAAGGTAATTGGGTAACGTTATATAATATCTCTGCTTTGTCACATATTGATTTTTAAATAATACATTTGTGCTTGGTAAAATTTGTAACCTGAAGTGGGATAGGATCAATGAAATATTGCATGTCTAAAAATTTATTTAAGACCTGAAAATATAAAAAAATGCAAAATATTCTTTATGCAATGGAATAACAATTCATGCAATAGTATTAAGAGAATGGAAGCACTTGTTCCCTAAATGTTTTATATGTATTTTACATATATTATATAGTTTAGTGGGATTAGTCAATATTCATTGCATCTTAACTACAGAGTTTCCATTTTATCACTAGTCTTTGCGACAAGGGCTCAGTGGTAAGTCACAGATACTTTACTGTAAAATGTGTTCAGCACAGTGCACTCAACACTTTGAACAGTTGTTTTAGTCATGTGAGTTGAAATCATGAGAGTTATCTTTGGCCTGGAGCACAAGCAAATGTGTTCCTTGATACCATTTTGTTAATTTACATTCTTACAATAAATAAAATAATAAAAATGTATGTAGAGGTAGCATAAAATAATGAAATGTGTATTTCTGGGAGATATTCATCTGGCTATGACGGCTTTCTTTCTGACTCATTGTGAATAAGCTTGTTATATGACTGATTGTATGGCTAATGAGGCCTAGTATACTTGGAATATCAATCACTTCAGATCTATGTAGTCATTACAACGACTGATTGCAGCACTGACAGGGCCCTTTTCATCTATCAATGATGACTGTCATTGGTAAAAAAAAGAAGAGAATGGCCTGGAAGACAACTACTTTCCTTACCTCATTCCCTGAAATGCTTTTCTGTTTCCAACAGGATTTGGAGTATAAATTGTTGTAGAACAATTTTGTCTAAGTATTGTTCTTTTGTCAAATTTTATTTCTTTTTATTTAAAAACTAGATAAAAAGTATAGATCTAAAGATTATTTTATCAATATGGGCTTTGAATCAGAATCAACTTTAATGGCAAAGTATATAGCTGTAAACCAGGAATTTAACTCTGGTTTATTGCACACCAGAAACTCACATAAATAAACAACTTACAGTACATTCCAATCACAATACATAAAACAATACATAAATAATAACAGACAATAAAATAAAATAATCCTATTTTTAAAACAATACAACAAAACTAAGCAGACTCTTCCGTCAATTGTTCAACAAGCAAATGGCCTGCAGAAAGAAACTGTATTGATGTCTAGAAGTTTTTGCAGGCATTGCTCTATAGCGCCTGCCTGATGGAAGCAGTTGGAACAGGGAACAACCAGGATGCGACTGATCCCTTACAATTTTAATTGCCTGCTTCCTCATAGACAGGTACAACTCCTTAATGGGATAAAGACCTACCCCAATATTCCTTTCCACTGTTCTCACAACCCTTTGGAGCCTAAGCCTATCTCATTTGCTTTCTGAGCCAAACCAGACTATAACTGAATAAAGTAACACAGACTCGATAATAGCAGAATGAAAATAAAATCAGCAACTCTCGAGGGAGGTTACACTTTTTCAGCTGCAGCAGAAAGTATAATTTTTGCTGGGCATTTTTGACAATGGCATCAATATTGGGCCCCCACTGAAGGTCTCATGAAATTGTAGACCCCAAAAACTTAAAGGAGTACACCATACATACAACATTGCCAGCTATCATAAGTGGGGACACAGGAGCTGAACACCTCCTAAAGTCCATAACAATCTCTACTGTTTTAAGAGGATTTAACTCTGGATTGTTCCTGCAGCACCACAGGGCCAACTGGTCCACATCTCTTCTATATGTGGACTTGCCCCACCCTTGATTAAACCAATAACACTGGTGTCATCTGCAAATTTTAAAAATGTCACAGATTGCTCACCAGTGATGCAGTCATTGGTATACAGAGAGAAAAGCATTGGGGAAAGAAAACACCCTTGGGGGGCCCCTGTGCTGATCCTGCATACACTTAAAGTGACCTCCCCTGCTTTCACATACTGTTTCCTATCTGTCAGGAAATCTACAATCCATTCACAGGTAGATACCAGAAACCCCAAATACAACAATTTGGAATACAATATCCCTGGGATAATCATGTTGAATGAAGAACTGAAGTCCATGAACAGGACCCTTGCATAGGTACCAGGCAGGTCAAAATGTTGCAAAATATGATGCAGACCCATATTGACCGCATCCTCAACTGACCTATTTGCCCAAAAGGCAAACTGCAAGGATTCCAAGTGAGGACCTGCCGTCACTTTCAGATGGTCAGCACTAAACGTTCAAACATTTTCATGACCACAGACGTCAAAGTGATTGGTTTATAGTCATTTAAACCTGAAATAACAGATTTCTTAGGTACAGGAACACTTGTGGAACACTTAAAACAGGAAGAAACCACACACAATTCCAAAGATCTATTAAAGATCCTTGTGAAAATGGGGGCAATTGCTCAGCACAAAATTTCAGGACAGATGGGGATACACCTTCCTGGGCTTTAACCATCTGAATAGCTAAGTCACCTCCGCCTGACCTACAGTACCTGCAATCTAAAAGAACAACTCCTAGTCTCAGGTAGGGCAGTTGTTGAGGGATAAATAATAAAATTAGATTAAGGCCTTTCAAACCTGCAATAAAAAAACATTCAACTTGTTGGCCAATTACCATCTCAAAACAGCATGGCTAGGTTGTTTCTTATAGTTTAATAGCCTGCATGCCTCTTCACACGGACACAAGATCATTAGCTGAGAAATTATTTATCAGCTTGTAAGTAAGCATTTCTTAGCAGCCCTGATCTCCCTGGTCAAAGTGTTTCTGGCCTGCTTATACAAGGCCCTATCCCCACTGCCATAAGCCTCCTCCTTGGCATGACACAGCTGCCTGAGCTTAGTACTAAACCACAGTTTATTATTGCTAAAGATACAACATGTTGTTTACCACAACATAACATAATTAAATCAGGTTATATATTTCAATCTAAAACACAGAAAATAACTACTAGTATAAGAGTTAAATAAACTGTTAAAATGGTACTGATATAAGTAACAATTACAGGCTAAAAGAGATAAAGAACTATGTCAAACTAAAATTAATATTTATTATGTAACTAAAATGAAGTAAACTTAATATTGTGCATAAAACACCAAATTGAGCCTACAGTAGATGGAAATATTAATTTACATTGACCATTTGTTTTAATAAGATTTTAAGTATACATTCTAATAACAGACAATTGGAATAACAATTGGATCTTGGAGTGCCCATCTCTTCTATGACTTATGTATGTATACTGTATGTGTGTGTTTATATACATATCATGGAGTCCCAGAAATGAAGCACAACAGGCAGACTTCCATTTTTTTTGCTCTTTGAGTCATTGAAGATGTTGGCATCGTTGAATCCAGTTTGTCCAATGGATAAGCCTAATTAAGTTTTATCATTCATTTACTGTGGTTCCTATGTCATGGTTTCAGAGACATACATATGTCTGCTACTAATGACTATTACTAATAAGTTTATCTGAAGCTTCTTTAGTGTATGTAAGATTTATAGGTGTGGTGACCCTCTCAAATTTATTTCAATATTACACGATATATGACACTTGTCTCTTTTTGTGCTTGATTGGATGTTGGTCTGGAGATGACAGACTGTTGACAAGTGGCAAGTGGAGACAGCTATATTGTGTTATAAACTGCACATGAATTATATGAACAGATCTACATAATTTTGGACTTTGTGAACTATACATTTGGAACTTGATTATTTTAGTAACAGTCAAGATTATTGTAATTTTTTACTTTCACACAGCAGCCAATTAGTAGCACATCAGTCCAGGGTCTTGGTATAAGTAGGGCAGATAGCTTTACTTTGCAACAAAAAGATAAATATAACATAAAAGAAAATTCTAGCATGTTCGGCTCAAACTAAACAAACAATTTCCTTTCTCAGCATGGAGAAACCTAATATGCCTCTCACAAAACAACAGTATTAGCACAGTCCTCACAAGGAGTAATCATGTATCTCAACAGGCATGCTGCCTGTTCCCCATGTAGTGAGACTGGCAACTGACACACCATACTGTATATCATGCTCTCACAGGTGCTTTGACAATCAATGTTGCAGATTAGCTTCTGTCCACCAGAAAGAGGTCAGGAATCTAGGGCACATATAGCTCCCATTTACAACTTTCTATGCTTTTATCACATATCTCCTCTCCTGTTTTGCCCTGTGAGGCGGAACATCTGTGCATCACAAACGAAAAATGCAGTACATTCAAATAGCAGCAGAATATCTCTGTATGAACAAGGGACGTGGCAGGGAAATAGAGGAGGATTCCAGATAACTCGTCAACCATACTTGCTTGCACACTTTCCTCCTGGATCTGGTAAAGCAGCCACCTGGCTATACATTTTTATCATATTCGTTCATCCACAGATACTCTGCTTCTATTTGAATATTTATGTTTTTTATATATTTATTCACTGAGAGACCTTTTGCTGCTATTCGAATATCTAAAATTGAGGATAACAACTCATCTGTTAAACCTTGTATTTTTTAGTCTGTTGATTTATATTATAGTAAATTTATACATATTAATATTGACCGATTACATGTGTTTATGGTGCAATATCATCACAGTAAGGAGATATTCGAATATTTCATCCAAGGGTAGCGCTTGAGATTAGATCCATACTTTTATATTACATCTAACTTGCCTTTCTCCAGTTTCATTGCATGTCCTCATGCTCTAATACTTCTCTTCCTTTGAGGAATGTTTCCCTCCTGTTTTATATTCTACCTATGCTTGAGTGAGTTTTCTCCGTGTGCTCTGGCTTCCTCCCACATTTCAAAAATATACTGGCAGGTTAATTGGCTCCCAGCAAAAATTAACCCTAGTGTGTCTGTGTGTGTACATGTAGTAGGGAACATGGTATGTAAGCTCCATTGGGGCAGGGACTGAAAGAATTGCCAAATATTATGTGCAAAAGTGTTGCAGGATATGTGTACTCTATATAAATAACTGGTAATAATAATATCATGTCTCCCCTTTCCCTTCTCTGCTCCAAACTATACATATTAAGATATTTTAGTCTTTCTAGATGAGGCTGTACCAGTGACCTATACAGTGACATTATTACTTCTTTCTTTCTGCTACTGATTTCTCTCTATATGCTACTAAACATCTGACTTGCCTTTCTCATTGCTATTATACATTGCTTACTTGCCTTTAAGTCGCCTGAAATAGTGACTCCTAGATCCTATTCCTCCTCATTATACTACTTTTTATACTATATTTGGCCTTGGGGTTTTTGAGACCCAAGTGCATGATTTAGCATTTTTTAGCATTTTAGCTGTAGTTGCCACATTGTCTACTAATCCCTTTGTCTACCTAGGTCCTCAATCAATTGTCTCACCCCTCCTGGTGTGTCTACATTATTGCATATATTTGTGCTATCTGCAAAAAGGCATATTTTCCTTTCAATACAATTTGTAATATCACCAACAAAGATATTAAAAAGCACTGGTCCAATTACAGATCCCTAGGGTATTTTAAACTTTCCCTCCTGAGACTGCACTCCATTTACTACAACTCTGTTTTATATCCTGCAGCCAAATTCATATAAATTTAACTGTCTTAGAATGTAATCTCACACTTTCAAATTTATTTAGCAAACTGTGATGTGGGACTGTGTCAAAATTCTTACTAAAGTCTAGATAGGCTACATCTATGGCCCTCCCTTGATATTTAACTTTAGTCACCTAGTCAATAACAAATGGTTTGTCATGATCTGCCCTCAGTAAAGCCCTCAGTAAAACAACCTGTAAATTGCTGGATTTGAGATAGTCACAGCTTTCTTTTAAAAGTGGTTCCATTATTTTCCCTACTACTGATGTAAGGCACACTGGTTGATAGTTACTTGCCTTATCCTTGCTTCCACTTTTGTGCAGTGGGACTACATAAGATATTTTCCAGTTCTCTGGAACTACTCATGAAGTTAGTGACTGTTTGAATAATTTCTATTAATGGTGTTAATAGCACCCCTTTAAACTCTTTTTTAGTATCCTTGTTTGTATCCCATCTGACCCCATTGACTTCTCCACTTTCAATTTTGATATTTCTGTTAGGACCTTCTCCTCTAGAAACGTACATTTATTTACCACATTATTACGTATGTCCTTGCAACTTAACTGTGGCTTCTTCCACTCTCCTTTTGTAGTGAATAGTAATAATTATTTAGATCTGCTATTTGTCATGCCCAGGGGTTCGTTTGTGTTGAAATATGCATGGAAGTCTGAAGAGGAAATTTGAAAGGTGTGACAGAACTTACAGTAGGTGGCTTGAGCCAGGACTTCCTCATGTATTGATGTGAGGAGACAGAGATAAGGCAGTGGATGATGGGCTCAAGGGCCAGGACAGTAATATAATATCTTTATTGAACAGCAGGTTGGAATGGGACTGAATATATGGTACTGAAGAAATAGCAATATTGGATTGGGACACATGGGGCCAAATGTAATAGGGTGAGAGTTTTGAAAAGTGAGAGTTTCTGACACTTTTTAAACTTTGCCAATGTAATAGAGTCCAAAAACAAAGTAACAGAGCGAACTTGCATGTTTTTTTAGACTTAAAAAAACTCTCACGATTTAAAATCTCATTCAGATGCTTTCCCATTTTGAAGATAAAACTCAACCAATGTGAGAGTTTACTGCTATACTCTCACATTTTCTAAGCTCTCACCCTATTACATTTGGCCCATAGTGCTGGATTGAAAGCTGGATTGATTTTTGACTTATTTTGATGAATTGAAGAACTTGATGGATTTGAATTCGATATTGATGAACTTGATCAGTTTGGAACTGATGTTGATGAATTGAAGGACTTAATTAATATGAGTTCAATGTTGATTAATTGATGAACTTGATTGGTTGGGACTGATGTTGATAAATTGAAAAACTTAATTGATAAGAGTCCGAAGTTGGAGGCATCGGATGGGACCAATGGTTGAAGGTATCAGTGGGAACTGATGGAGACTAAGACAATTCTCAGTGGTAAAACCAGACTGGTGTGCAAGATGGTATTAGAGACTTGTTTACCAGCTATAGGAACTGTATATAATGTACTGGGACTGTTCATATACAGAGTACCTGGGAGCTCAGCACAGAGCTGTAACTTCAGCAAGAAGCAACATTGTAGTGGAAACAGAGGCCAGTTAGGAAATGGAACTTATAGGGGAGGATCCCATAGTTGATCCCTGCGATCAGCTGGTCTGGAAGAAGTACGCTGAGTGGAGGAAGAGTGTCAGATGACGGAGTCCAACTTGGCTGCGCCCATACTGTTGTTTAGGAGGGAACTCTGGTGTGCAGATTGTGTGCCATCATGATGGGAAGACACGCTCTGCGGAGTGCCATCTCCATGCTCAGTGACAGGACACTGAGTGGACTGGGCAGAAGCAGTACAGACAGGCCTCAGTACCAGCTGGGAAAAGATGCTATCCAGGAGTAATGCACAGCGAGTAGACCTCAGCGCTAGCCTGGACAGCCACCAAAGATGTAAGAAAGTGGTTTTTATTGGCTGGAGTGTGACACTATTGACTTGTCACACTCCACCAGATTTTTACTCCCTGTCTTAAGTCTTATTATTCCCCCATTAGATTTTCTCCTTTCGCTTATATACTTGAAAAAAGTGTTTCCCCCTTTACCTACTGACTAGACCATTTTCTCTTCAGCATGTGCCTTTGTATATCATCGTTTTAGCCTCCTTCCATCTGATAAGATACACTTCTTTGTCTTCATTATTCTTTTTATATTTCCTAAATGCCATTTTATTTTTTTGCTTTCACACTATTGGAAACTTCTTTTGTGAACCATTCTGGCTTCCTTTTCCATGTGCTTTGTCTAACTCTTTTGATACAAAGTTATGTTGCTTTTGCGTTTTCATTTTTCACACCTCGCCTGCACTCCTTCCAAGTTCCTCCAATCTGCCAAAGAATCACTTACACATCTCCTTATCTTTGCAAAGTCAGCCTTCCTAAATTCAAACACTTTTTTGTGTGGCATAAGTCGGTCCCTCTCTTTTTACATATCCTAACTGCTTGATGGTCACTGGATCCTAGATTCTTTCCAACATTTACATATGATATCCTGTCACAATTTATGAGTATTATGTATAATATATTGTCTTTTTGAGTGAGTTCTCTCACCAGTTGCTTGAGGGATGCTCCCTACAAGGCATTTAGCAAGTCCCCACGTCTAGTGGAACTTGCAAAACAACCTTCCTAGGTTACTTCAGGTAGATTAAAGACTGTCATGATTATTACCTATCTTTTCAAAGCCATTTTACAGGGTTAGCCATGGGTCATTGCTGTGCCCATCAGGTTGCAGCCTAGGATCGGCCATTACTCACCTCAGCGCCAGCTTCCCCAGACCTCCCAACCAGTCAGATGCCAGGCGCAGTGGCAGTTGGCATGCTGAGACTTATACCCGGGGTCTGCTAGGACATCCATGTGCTCGCTACATGATGTGGTTTCTGCAGTAACTGTCATGGATGCAGCCTATATCCTGATTAGCCCTTTACCCAATGGTAGCATTCATTGCTGTCAGCTGACAAATTTTCCTCTAATGGACTGCTACCTTAGGGTATTTAACCTGGCTCTGGACAACAGGATATTGCCTGTACAATGTTGTTACTTCCAGTGAAAACTTGCTGTTGCAGCATTCCAGTTCCCAAGTGCCATTGCTTCTAGTGACTTGTTCCTACTGTTATCCATGGTGTGTCTACTGAGTACAATCTCCTAGAGTCATCTTCTGTGCCAGTTCTGCATCAGAAGCCACAGTGTGTGTACTTAGTACATTATCCAAGTACCATTTCATCATACCATTCTCCTGTGCCAGTTCTGTGTCTGAAGTCACAGTATATGTACTTAGTACATCATCCAAGTACTGTACAATCTCCTAATGCCATTCTCATGTGTCAGCCTTGCGTCTGGGTCAACATAGTGTGTTATCATTACATTACCCCTGCACAAACTTCCAGCATCTTTTTTTCTTTGCCTTTCCTGTGTTCTTCCATTTCCCACTTGTGCTGGATACCTGACCAAAGGGCCACAACCTGCTTGCTGGGTGCATCTTAAGCCCAAATCCTGCTTGGAGGGGTCACTGCTGAACATTTCCCAGTAAGTTAGACTCCACACCAGTCAGGTCTAGCCAACATACGGTACTAGCGGATGAGGAAGTCATTTACCCAGGCCCCTCACCTCCTGTTCCTTTCCCAACCTGTGTCCACGTCTTTCAATACCTCTGCAGAGGGTCAGCATAGCCTGAGCATGTCAGTGCCACCCTGCAGAGTAAATGGTGTGATCTGGATCACAATGACCCAGATTGTACCGCTTGCTGCCCGATTGGCATGCTTCAGTGGCACTTGAAGATTATATAATCTCCAAGCATCCACTAAAATGCCGGAAGAGCCGGGTCACTGCAGACTAGTGCTGACTCTGGAATATCCTGGATCGATGCCACAATATGAAAGTGTTCTGTGTCGCATCTTATCTGCAATGGAACAGAGGTATCAGATGCACTTTTGGCAAAAAAAGATACAAAAAAGACACCCCATACTTGCAGAGTTTCCCTTGACCAGTTGGGCCACAAGTGGCTATTTAATGCAACTGCAGCAAAGATGAGTGAACACACATCTATAGTTCTAAGAGTTTAGTTTGTGCCTCTCTAATTCATAGCCTTGTTCAGACAGTACACTTTCAAATTATTATTTTTTCTTTGATATTTACCTGCTTTATAGATGTTGTTTAATGTTTGTTCAACTGTTTTTTTAATTGTTTAATAAATTACACTTTGATTTAAACACTTAGGTCATTTAAATACAGCTGCCCCTTAACTAGATCTAAAAATATATTAATTCTGATTATTACAGGTTCCAGCGAATCAGAAATGGCCAGCTGATCAAAGGAGATAATTAGCACTGTGTTTGAGTTAACACCAAGCAGTATGCTACAATAAACTAGGTTTTCCTGAACAACAGCCCCCCACAGGTAATAACAATTACAAGCATGTCACAAACTTTACAAACATAGATTATTTTTTATGAGGGCAAAATGTAGGTTCAAATTTGTAGTTTGCAAAATGGAAAATAATTAATTTAATTACATACATTTTAAAACACAAATGTTCTTAATGATATTAAAATTTAGAGTAGAAGTTGGAATGTGCAGCATGAGAAATGAATTACTAGATTTGTTAAGTACTGTGCTGTACCTAGACTTTCAATAAATTAATTCACATGAGGCAATGGTTAGGAATCAAAGTTATTCAAACTTTTCAATTTACAGAAATCATTGCAGAAGCATAAACTCCTGTTGGATTTCAGGATGAGAACAAGGGACGTGACCACTCACTATGTGCTTCTGGCAGTCTACAAGGCTTTAGATTAACCTTAACCCCTGGATCAGTGATTTGTCATGTTTAATCACTGTAGTTTTACCAGTTATGTCAGAAAATAAATTTCTACTATGAGCAATTGTTAAGCCTAATGCTATTGAATATTTGAGAGGGTTTTTGGTATCATTACTATGGGAACCAAAGGTGCTGTAGTTACCAGATAGACCAGGGCAGCCAAAAGAGCTACTTTATCCTACCAGGGCTTTAGAGTATTTCCTCATTAGATCTGCTCTGGCTTTCATTGATGTACTGCCATGTGAGGGTATGACAACTTACTAGCAGGCTCTACTTGGTTTCCATTAACCACTTTTTTATTCTCTCTAATTTGTTATTGCTCGATCTCATGTGGCTGAACGCCACTTGTCCCTCTAAGAAGCTGGACACGGACCATACAGGTTACAGGCTGGCACACTTTATAAATATACTCACCAAATTGTTTTATGATTTCAAATAGCCACTTAGCCAAAACATTTCTTTCTACTGTGGTAACCAAAACAAACACTCTGTTTCAAGGAGCAGAGGTATGTAATTGGGCATTATGAATGTACACCCTCTGTTGTACCTGTTGGGCCTAATCCAAGTGCTCTCTCACTAGCAGTATTACTGCAGCTATTCTTTCCTGCATCTGAGAAAAATGTTAAAAAAAAGGACTGGGTGTCCCTTCCCATGTCTCTTTTGCGAAATCCAGCAATCCCCTTGGGTGTCTCCCATAAAGCTAATCAAAAGGCAAAAATCCAGTGGAGGATAATAAAACCTCTCTAATGGACAGCAATAAACAGACTAACAAATAATCTTCCCCAAAATTTTCCACCACTTTTTTTTAACACATTCATTTTGTTAAACCTCATTACTAAACCATCAGCTTGAGGGTGATACAAGTAGGTCCTTAGCTGAGTGTCCTTAAACAGGCGGAATAACTTTCATGATTTTTTTATATGAATGAGATATCATAATCAGTTAGGATTTCCTTAAATATCTCTCTAGTAAAGACCTGTAATAGTTTCCTAGAAATTGTCTTTGTTGACATATTGTGCAATGGTATCGCTTCCCATTATCTGGAATTGTAATCAATTACCAAAAAAATATAATTATGCCCCAGGCAGGATTTAGTAGAGATCCACCCAAATACAAAGTCATTCTCTCTAAGGGAACCTCAATAATGGGTAATGTGACAAGTGTACTTCTATAATATGTCCAGGGAGTATGATATTGAACTCAGAGCAGGATGCACAATATTTTGATACATGTGTTTGGATCCCTGTCTAAGAATACTGCTGTAAAAAAATGTCAGAAGTCATTCTACCTCTAGAGGTCCTGCAGCTAACACCATTCCTCTAAATGTATTTGGACCTATTAATTATTCCACAATATCTTCTTCTTTCCTGGACACTTGGTACAACAATCTTGATGTACTGCCATGTGAGGGTATGACAACTTAGTATTGGGCTCTACTATGTTTCCATTAACCACTTTTCTATTCTCGCTATCCTTTACCAGAGTAAGGTCGTGTAACTACTCTGAGGCAAAGATCACTTTTCTTACTTCAAGACCAAGTATAAAGTAATCTGGTTTAACAATATTTTTTTACTCCAACATCAGTTACATCATTTTTAGCACCACTACTGCTCTTGTCACTCTCTGACACTCCAATAAAGTGTAAAACATCAAATAAGGAACACATCTCATAGTGACTACAGTGGTAAAACACATTCTATATTCACTACAGCAGTATCATAATACTAAGTAACCCCATGGATTCAGGTTACACCAACAAGTTTCCCCTAATCTTTTCACTGGTTTACCAGTGCTTTTAATAGATAAACCAATCCACCAGAATCTAACAAAGCCTCTATCTGGTCTGTTCACACTTGTTTATCTGGGTCAGCCTGTCACTCTACATTGCAGCTAATTGAGCAAATAAAGATACTCAGCCAGTGCCAGATTAAACCCTGTAGAGGCTCCTAGGAAGACAAATTCCCGGAGCCCCCCTCAAATTTTATCTCCTAATATTATTTTAAATTTACCAACCAACAATTTTAATAAACTGTATGTAGGTTGCACCAACATTTTTTTACAAACTGAGATCTGACAGAAGATGAGCCTTTAAGAGTGTAAACTGTAATGTGAATCATGTCTATGGTTACTGTATTTTAATGTAACTTCTTAAATGGTACATTAAGTTAATGCAGAATTTTCTCTATAGAGTCTTTACTGTAAAGTTTTTGTTTCTTTGAGTTTCATTTTTTCTATATTTTGGAAACAAGTTAAAAAGCTTGATTGTAATTTTCTTTTAAGATCCAATCAATATTTTGATCCATTGTCACAGGGCCCCTAAAAAGCATGGGGCCCATAGGCCTTTGCCTACTCTGCTTATTTTAATTATCTGGCACTGTACTCAGCAATTGACATAGAGCAGCATCACATTGCATAGGTTTAGAGGTAAGTGGACAATTAGCAACAACATGGCCCATGCCACAACATCTAAAATATCTGATCATGTTTTTATCAAGTCTTACTTAAGGCAGGAACCTTACTGGTATATCTGGCCAGTCTCCAGATTCCAAGTCTACAGTCTCAGGATGTTTACATTCACTCCACTGCCAAGCTCCCTTTTCCACTGAAACAGTATTACCAGTTGTCTCTGGAGATCACCATTTCAGGAGTAGGGGCCATTGGGGTACACTCAACAGTTCCTCAGCCACCACATACTTCCCCACCATTTCCACAAGCTTGTCTTCTGTTTTAGGGTGCCCATGGCTTTATCACCTTTATAGAGCTTCAGATAGAGACCATAGATAAGGATCTATAAGAGCCATTTACATAATCTCTGGCCCTATTAAAGCCTATGGCTAGAACCATTTCTTGGTGAGATGGATAAAGTCATGTATTTGAGAGCATCCCCAGCAATGAACCCACTGTGCTTGAACAGACATTGTGACACCCAAACGAGTTAGAATTTAGTTTTTAGTTTATCACAACCTTTGGCATTAACAAGGCTCAAGTAAAAGTATTCTTTTGTGTTTTCCTTGACAGAAAGGTTGCTTAGAGTGCTGCCCACTGAATATTAGGCCAACTTTCTCTCTCAGTAATTTATTTAAAGTTTGTTAAATAGGCTTCAATATTAACACTTTTTATATTTTTTTGGCCCATATAGAGCTATTTGGGACATTTGTGGAAGCTTTTCCAGTTAGTGCAGTTAGATGCTATACCACCTCTTTTAAGGTCTTGCAGTCTTGGTGCTGTTGCCCCTCAAATTTCCTCAAAATCCAATTGCTGTTGCCTACAGGCTTCCTCAATTGCTGCACATTTGTGGCTTTCTGCTGAACCCTGGTAGCTTTTTGATGAGCCAATTTAGCCTGTAGCAATGCCTTAACTATGTCCTTCATGTTAGCTCAGGGTGTAGGAATGAAGCAGAATATGTCTTCCCTAAGCATCTGACAATGACACCACCATGGATTTCACATTATAATAGTTTTTTCCAGTAGCAAAAAGAATGGCCGTCTGTCTCTTTGAATTTTTATATGTATTTTTATGGTAGCAATGTATTTGCAAATGCTTGTATTCTACACCATGTGTGGCAAGACCAGGATAAGGATGCAGTCTCCTGGGGTAGATTCAAGCACTTTCACACAGCAGCTAATCAGTAGCACATCAGTTCATTGTCTTTGTATAAGCAGCTATTTTTTTTTTGGAGCATAAATATACATAAAACATAAAAAAGCCTAGCCTGTCTGGATCTGACTAAACAAATTATTCCACCTCTCCACGTTGAGGAACCTAACGTCCATCTCACAAAACAACAGTATTAGCACAGTACTTACAGGGAGTAATCACAGTGTCAATCAACAGTCCTACTGCCTGTTCCCTAGGTAGTGAGAGATTGAGGCTAGCAATTGACACACCTTATATCAGCCTCTCACAGGAACTCTGACCATCACTATTGCCAATTAGCTTCTGTCCACAACATAGAAACAGGAATCTAGGACACACATACAGATGTGCCCACATACATCTAGTCTCCTTGCATATTCTAGTCACATCATGCCATATTTCTATGCAACTTTTTCCCTTACAGTGTATCTTATTTGCAAACTGATGTGAATTGGACACAATATCAGCATCTGCTGATTATAATGATATGAGGCAAGCCTATATTCTGTGTGTGACTCTGGCTGTATCTGCATGTGAAATGCTACGTTACAGTGTCACAGCAGATAATACTGTATCAAAGCATTTCACATGCAGATACAGCTGCAGTCACATATAGAAGATAGGCATAGCACATATTTGAATCAGCAGAAGCTGCTTTTATGTCCTATTCACATTGCTTTGTGAATAAGTTGCAATGTACAGGAAAGTCACACAAAAGACGCTCTGCACAGCGTCATGCATTATGTGAAATGCAACTTGTAGTGCGCAGAGGATAGATGTATGTGGGCAAATCTGTAGCTCCCATTGACAGCCTTTCCTGTTCTTTTATAGTGTGTGTGTGTATATGTGTATGTATATATATATATATATATATATATATATATATATACAATCAAAAGGAAAAAAGCACTCACCACCTGTTGTACAAAAAGTATAAATCCACTGGTTTAATCCATAACACACAGTCTGTCGATGTTTCGGTTCCCTAAGCACCTTTATCAAGACTCACCACCCAAGACAGTACAGCAACCAAGAAGCAATATATATATATATATATATATATATATGTTTTCAAAGTAATAGTGCAATCACTAGGGTTGTTTCATTTAAATAATTGTATTACTCACAAAATCAGTGTACCATAGCAAGCCATTGTGTTGGCCAAACACTGGCCTTTCTCAAGACAGAGCCTTCACCACAATATTGGGCAAAGAAAACCCACCCAGAGCACTGCTCACACCCATATACCTGTTCTAGATAAGCTGATCACTGGTCTCCTTCCCCTCCAAACTGCGGGTCATGTGACCGGTAGTGATGTCATCACTCACTTTCTTGGTGGTCAAACAGAGGAACAAGTGACCTTAAGTGATGTCATTGCCACTTCCTGTTTCTAAACCAAACTCAGGGGGTTAACTGTGCATAAATGCACATCATATATGCACAAATATAGTGCACCCATATTCTGTTGTACTATTAGGAATGAGTAGATTAGTGCCCAAAAAGGCACTTCCGGTCTGTGGCAAAAGGACCGCCATGTTGCCCACTGGTAAACAAATAACTACTGGCACATACTAAAACTAAAAGTGGCCACCATTTTGGCCAAAAGCAAACTGTTACCTTAGTAACAATATAACTCTGTTGCCATGGTGATAATAGGAGATAACAACCCTTTGAACCAGTATATAGGCCATATGGGCCCTGGTAAACAGTACATAATGTATGGTATAATGATAGCCAAACATTTTAGAGCTGGTATAAACTGTAGCTTGCAGTAGCTTCACATATCATAGCATGAGAAGAGGTAAAATTATTCTACTGTATTACAGTAGCCATTGATTTCAGCAGAAGAGGAGAAAGAGTGAAGAGGGCAGAAATGCAAGAAGTTTAGCACACTTTATGACCAGTTATACCACATTGTGCTAAGAGACTGAAGTCTCTATAAAGACATTTGTCAGGAGGATTTCTAAACATAATACCTGACTGTACCTTGAGAAGTGATAGTTATCAAAGACTCTGTCTAAAAGAATGTAATTAACAAAAGATTAATTTGCATAGACCCTGGAAGAACAGTCCATGTTCATATGACAGGGGGAACCTGTGTTAGAAGAACAAAGGGACTGTAGGTACATCAGAGTAGATTTTGTTTACATTGACTAAGGGAGGTAGGGGGTGATGAGGGAGTTGTGTAACCATTAGAATGAGAATCCTCAAAGAATCATGTTTATATCTTTGTTGAGCTGTTTTACATACTGTAAGGTTAAGGTCTTGCATTGTGTGATCTGGTGGATCACCACCTGTATTATATCATGTGACCCAAATTGGGATATTTGCACACCTATTTAAGATATACCCTTGATGAAGTCTCATGGAGATATGATATGCATAGGGTATTAAAAGCAGTTAGGGTTGTTATTGTGAACCCACATTCCCAATCTGAGGCTACAGGGATGCCCCCCATATGTGGAACATAACAGCACATTGAATACTGTGTAAGCATTTTCTATGTCCATTTTGTGAATTTATCTATTTTAATAAAGTTGTATTTAAATCTTTTAATGTTGGCAATTGGCCTGATTGTTTGGGTGTATCTTGGTGTGAGTATGTCTTTTTAGTGCCCCAAAGGAAATCGCAGACCAGCTCAGACATTTTATTTATCATTTCTAAGACATCTTTATTTGATGAACTTTGGATAGAGATCTACAAGAAAATTGAATACTTGGGATAACCGTTACTGATGTACAAAACCAAAAACCTCTAAAGGGATTGTCAACTTCTATTACAAACAAATTATATTATTGTACACATTGCACTGATTTGATCATTAATAAAATTATATGGTTTGTTTGAACTTAAGTGCCCTTGCAGTGTATTTTCTGGGCATTTGTGTTTTTAGGGTCCTGCTAAGTTATTGAAATTAGCAGTTTTAGTGATATTTGAGACATTCTTGGACAAACCTATAAGCATGTGAGGCTCATGGCATAAGCATATGTGAAATTAGTTGTGAAATATTACTAAGTGTGTGCAGTTAGCATTAGAGGTCTACCTTGTAGAGTAAGATACTCCTGAACTAACCCTTAATTGTGGCTGCGACATTATATAATTCATTGTGAGTGCTGACACAACCAATATCATGTACAGCTGTTTTAGATTGAAGTATCTAGTGGCAGGCTGGTCCATGACAGACATATTTTTTAAATATAGAAAAATATAGTGACTACGAAAATAATAAAAAATAAACAAACAAGCTTCCTACAATCATTGTGTTTGTGCTCCTAAGCAGGAGCTGCTGCAGAGATGCTTAAGAAATGTAGAGGTGAGGGGGAGGAACAGCAGTTACATCAGGGTAGGGCCAGCAATAGAAATATTGGGACCCAGTACTTTAATGCCTTTGGGGCCCCCTTCCTCATCCCCCCCTAAATAAATATAAAGTGTGCCAATACATGGTACTAGGTGGCATTACCAATTTATTTTGCCAGGCCTGTGACAAAATAATGAGGCGCATTGAGTGAAGAGACTTGAAGCTGGTATTGGGTAACTGATAGTCAGTCAGGTCTGGGGTCCATGCAGGTCCCATGCGGCGCCTCCCTCATCTTTTGAATTGGATGTCACAGTATAGCCTGGTATGCACTTTGTGACTCCTCTCAGGGGTAGAGTTACTTGATAGGCAGGCACTGGTCAGCAAAAACTGTGTGCAGGGCCATAGCAGAGGCAGAACTTGCTACACTTCCAAATACAACTGTTGAACGGAATCTCATCCCATTCTGGCACTTCCAAATACAACTGTTGAACGCATTCTCATCCCATTCTGGCCCACTTTAACTTCAACTTTACTTGGCATGAGCTTGAGTGATTGGGGACCATCTGGAAACTGGGACCCTATGAAACCTTGGAGCCTAGTACAAGTGTATCCCTAGTCCCACCCTGTCACAAGGCCTGCATCACGGGGTGCAGTATGTACAAAGGAATATATGCACCCCTTGTGTTAATAGTGTTCAGGCATTTATTTCCTAATGTCACCTCCAAACTACTAAGGGCATCATTCTGGCACCTTTACCAACTGTGGGTGCCCAGAGAACGTGCTCCCCTGGCTCCATACATGCTAGAGGCCTAAATACAAATGATAAAAAAGACTGTTATTATTATTGTTATTATCACTTTTATCAGAATTATCATTATTATATACGTTATGTACATCTACCAATTATTACATAAAAAATCACCAATATAAAAACTATGGCTGCAGCTTATTCTAACACCCTAAGAGCATTATAGAAGATAATGTAATCCATGATGATAGTCTTATGAATTTATTAGCACATGTAGAAATGCATAAACTGATACTTGACCACCAGCAGAATTTACATCTAGTCTTTTAAAATGAATTTTTATCACAATGCTTGCTTTTTATTATGTTGAATAGCATACATTGAAAATATTAATAATGTGATGTCTGCTCTAGGGAGGTTTTAATTATTGACTGGAGACAAGACTTGTGCAATGAAGATATTATTCAGTTGTTATGTATTAGGTTTTGCAGACAGAATTTATATTAATAGAGTTAGTAAATTTTTACCTAAAAATAATGTTAAAAATGAAAGATTAGATGTTATTGTTTGCCTGAAGATGTTACAGCATGAAAACTAAATTTTAAATAGATAATTAAACAATAGCTATCATTATTAAACAAATGGAAAATTAATTTACTTAGAATTTCTAAATTACGTATTATTTGGGGGACCCAAAATCCATGAAAGACTAGACAACATATATGTGTTGAAATGGATAATAGAAGCACCCATAATACTGAAAGGTAATTAAACCCTAGGTAGGATGGGACTTTCTTGCATGAGCAGTGATTAATCTCTGCTTGTGATGAAATTGTTGATCCAGTAAAGTGATGCTGCAAGGGAGGGATGCTGCCCTCTGTTGGTAACAGTTTGAGTCCTCTACTGGTCTCCAGGATTGCAGTGCCCAATAGTCTGATACTGACCTGTCTGTCTCCTTTTTCTTCCACCAATTATTATCTACCCTCTCTATACTGTTATGAATAAATGATGACCAATTTTAATGGACACATCTCTGTGTCATGTGTTTACTGTTAGAGGTTAGGTGCATATGTGAGCTGACCAATGTAGCAACCTGACATCTGCCAATAAGGAGTTTATACTTATGTCATAGTTCAATATAGGAATAAAATTGGATACAAATTAATGAATGTTACCAGAACTGTTAAACAGTTAAATGTATTTTAAGATAGTTCTATTATTGGTTAAGAGGTCCCACAGTACTAACAGGGATCCTTTCATGGCATACATTTAGAACAACAAAGGAAGACACTCTGGTAAGTTATTTGAAGTAGTATTCTATATAAGAGCCATGCATAAGTTTGCAGGGATTGCTCTAGCTGTTAATGGGCACACACCAGAGGTGCCTCCCCTCCCACTTGCACACACTTGCCAATTCTCCCTGACCTTGCTGTGGTCTAGCGACAGGAACTGTTCATCCTGTGGCCACAATGTTCCATGTAGCAGTTAACTCTGCATTGTTTGTTATTCATTTTAGTTTGCTTCATCATTATTCACATATTTGAGAAATTAATTGCTACTGCACATGCACAAAATATTCTGAAAAACCACTACAGTGCAAGCGTTATCCTGGGTGTGAACAAAAATGCACTGTTGTGTAAAGAAATGGTGAAGGAAAACCATGGACACTCCAGAAGTTACCTAGCAGTCTTTGCACAAGCACTTTAAACTTACTATAGCAAAGTGAGCAAGCCATTACCTGGCAAAATGCGTGTCTGACACAAGCGGTTCCAGTCTGTGAATGGACTGGACAGCTAGGTAACTCCTGGTAGGTGTGGTATTGTTTGTGTTACCCATTATATTAATGTTCCAGACTGCTGTATATGTCTATAAGTTTATATTTTTATTGTATGCCACATTAGTTAGGACTATCTTTGTAAACATTTCAACAGCCTTCCTCCTCTTCTTTAGCATTAGTTACCTTTTACTAAATCTGTATATTTCAGTTGAACTCTCATTGTGGGTCCCATTATATGCCTCCCCTGTGCTGGTTTTCTATCAGTGTTTGTAGTGATTGTGTTTTCCCTAAAAGCAGATCCAGCATTACTTATTTGCATCAGGGTTAGAATCATCTCACTGTGCTCTCAGTCCCCTGTCCACTGCTATTACAGCACACAAGAGAGAAATAGAAGCAGTGAGGATTCACTATAATAACAGCACACAAGGGAGAAATAGAAGCAGTGAGGACGGAATCAGTATGATTTACCGCTGGACCCCTGACCGGCAGTTCAAATCTCGGCAGCGGCAGCCCAACAAGGATGAAAATCCATATCATCCCTAGGTAAGTATTCACTAACCTAATTCTACCGCCTAACCGTAAACCTCCCTTAGGGATGCCTAACCCTAACCTTCCCCCCTAGTGCCTAACCCTTATCCCACCTCTAAGTGCCTAAACCTAACCTCCCCTTCCCCGCCACCGAAACCTAAGCCCCCCGGTGGGTGCCTACACCTAACTCCACCTGGGGGTGCCTAACCCTAACTCTCCCTCCCCCTAGCCTAACCCTAACCTCCTGGGGGGTGCCTAGCCCTAAGTCCCTCCCAGGAGCCCTACACCTTACCCTCCCCCCCATGGCTGTCTGCGCTCAGTGCCTGGCATCACTTTGATCGGAATGCCAGGCGTCGGTCTCCCATCGTCGGTAAAATTACAGGCGTCTAGATTTAGACACCTGTCATTTAACATAACACAAATGTTAAGTGGAATTCTGGTGCAAAAAATTGTGTCAGCCCAATCCTATTTCCCATAAGGTTTCCCAATAAGGCAAAAGGATACATTGGTAATGAAAATCGGGGATCAGATCCATGGCGATACAAACATACAATGAAAAGTAATAACACAGTCAAACCCCAATGATGTCTGGCGACTCTTCCCTCATAGAGGTCAACTCCAAATGGGCAGGATATGGAAATTACGAAAAACAGAAAAAGGAAAAATGAGAAGTACAGCAAAATTATCTTTATACAAATGGTTAAAGAATTAATCCCGTGTAGAAATGGAGCAGTGTATTAACTGAAGGAAATCCAAAGGATAGAACCTTGCCACCACTAATAAATGTGCTGGGCATATCATAAACTCACATAGTATAAGGAGTGGAAATATATATAAATGTATCTTTCCACATAAGCATACCCCAACTCACATAGTAATGTAGAGGTGATCCAGATTTCTTAATAATCCAATAAGATCCACATAATCAATCAGTCAAAATTACAGTATGGAGATTATAAAAGTATCACTTTAGTCCATTTAACCCTCGCCGGGATTAAGCAGTCGGGAAGCCGACTGTCGGGATTAGGTCCGCTGGCTTCCAGACTGCATATTATGAGGATTTACTATAATAACAGCACACAAGGGAGAAATAGAAGCAGTGAGGATTCACTATAACCCCAATAATCTATACACTTTATTTTTGCTGAGAAATTCCCACTTCATGTGTTGCATTTTAAATGATATTATTGCATGATGAATTAAATGGATTGTGCATCACATACAATTTGAGGCTACACAGTGTTCATTTGTGAACAACGTGAATGCTAAAAATGCCTTGTTTAATATATCACCTGATGACATGTAATTAAGAAATATAGAAATATTTTTTATTTATTTTCCTATTCCTAACTAGAGAGGATACTAACTAAGGGTCTCATTCAGAACTGGTCGCAAGCGCCGATGCGCTCGCAACCGGGTCGATGGTCTCCACAGAGCATGTGCACGACTGAGCTGGCTCCATCGTGTGCATGCGCGTGACCTGGCTTGGGGTCTTGTAGCAGACGGGGCGAGCTGTCGTTGTTGAGTGACAGCTCACCCCATTTGCTGGGCGGGCTGGGGGCGTGCCCGGCCAAATGGGGGTGTTCCAGTCAGAACGTTTGCCGTTTGGGGGAGGCCCCACTGACATCAGTGGGGAACTTCCTGCTCAAATAGAGCAGGAAGTTCCCTGGGGCATACGAGTGCCCAGACCCAACCTTATGGTCTGGTCATAAGCCCCGATGGTCGCGATGTTGATGACCATCACAACCATCACCCTGATCGCAAGCTAAGCTGTGGGTGGTAGCCCACAGCTTAGCTTGCAGCCTGGAGGCAGCACTTTAAAACAAGAAGTGCCCGCCCTCATTCAGAGTGAGCGATCACTTCTTGCAATCGACTCTGAATGAGGGCCTAATACCACTCCAAGTCACAATAATATCAGTACTACTTTGTGGATAATCATTAATTTTCAAGATACTTACAGTATATACACAATCCTAAATAATGCATTGAAACCGTATTAGAATTGTCCATACAGAAAATATTTTGTCAATTGGTAGCAACCACTACATTGATGCTTGCTTGTAGAAAATTTCCTTCCCCCACTGATATTGGTTGATCCCCTGTAATGATTCACCCTCTCCCTTTTAGGGAGAGTCATCTATCCAGGATCTATTAACTACATGTACAAGATACATCTGATCAGTGGTTATATTCAATATGTCTTTAGATAATTATTTTATGTTTGGTCAAGTATTGTCTAATACTGGTTGCCAGGATATTATACCAATCTTTTTAACTCTTAAAATTTTTTGTTTTAATACATACAAATAACTCAAAACATGACTCAGCAAAGAGTCTACTTCTTCCTCTTTGTAACACAGTACCTTTTTGACTCTTGGGAGCAACACCAATCACTAATTTCAGACCCTCAGGAGGTCATTTATATCCTTATACTATGTTGGTTTTCTTTGTTACATATGTCTCTGAAATATACGCAAAGTTTCTGTGTGGAATCACCCCTCTCTTAATGTCTGGAAGTTACTTGTTAATATGTAAGTGTTGTCACAGTCCTGTACTTGGAAAAATAACAGATAAGACTTGCTTTCTGTTCCCTGAGCATACTCAGGGTGTATTTCTACAGCTGTCAGTTTTCTTTCAATGCTCTCAAAAAAACTCTGATTATCACTGATTGTTTTCATTTTTTATTATTATTATTATTATTATTATTATTATTATTATTATTATTATTATTATTTATATAGCACTTTCTCCTAAGAAGACTCAGGACCTGATTCAGACCCAGACACTAAGAAGCATTTGCTCGTAGTTGGCCAATGTTTGCATTCTGCACATGCATATGCATCACAGTGCACAAAGTAGTACAAAAGCTCAGGAAGCGTTTGATCACTGCGCATAGACTGCCCAGCAGAGTGAGTGACAGGAGAAACCATTTGTGGGTGGTGATGGGCAGGCCACTAGAAATGGGGGGAGTAGAAGTGTAAACACAGGTGAGTCTGAGTGTTCTAATGCCATTGTAGAGGCATGCATAATTAACAGGCAGCATCATAGTACATGTCACCTGGTTGTATTTCACACTGAAGTGATCACAGTCAACCTCAAGTGTTGCATTCGCTTCCAATGGTCCTTGATATACCGATGGTTGCATACACTTCCTGGAGATGACATGAACAAATGGGCACCTTAAGACAGGCTGGTGTGTGTCTGCATACACAATGACATAGTGGGTGTGCTTATGCCTTGCAGTGCGATCGCCAGCCTTGCTGGGTGTGTGCTGAATTTGCATACGCTGGATGCAAGCATACACATCTAGCGAGCGAGTCTGAATGGGCTCCTCATTGCTTTACATTTGTCTTTACAGCACAAAATACAAAACAACATTAACAATGGACATTAGTGAAATGCTTAGGTGAACAGGAAAGTCTTGAGTCTATTTTTGAGTGGTTTTAGAATGAAGGCTTCTTGAACTTTGCAGGGTAGAGAGTTCCATAGAGTTGGTGCCACAAAGCTGAAAGCTCTACCCCAAAATTAATTTGGGGATATTCTAGGTACTGTTAATAGTCCTTTGTCAATGAATCACAGTAATTGAGTGGGACAGTAAAGATCAGAAGCTGCTTCAAGTACCTTAGGTCCTGGTCATATAGGGCTTTGAAAGTCAGTAAGCCAATCTTGAATATCATTTGCCATTTTATAGTGAAGAGAGTAGAGAATGGATGTTATGTGGCTGGAATGGGGCTGGCTGATTAATAGTCTGGCAGCTACATTGTACTATTTGCAAGTTGTGCAATTATTTTGCTAGGATACCAAGGTAGAGAGTGTTGCAGTAGTTTAGGCGTGATGATATAAATGCATGTATGACTTTATGCAGATCTTTTGAGGGAATTAAGTGTTTGATGCTGGCTATGTTCCTCAGATGAAAGAATGAGGATTTGAATGTGGCTGATACCTTATGTTTAGGTATTAAAAAACTATCCAAGACAACACCAAGATTCCGCACATGTTCATTAGTTTGTAGCATAAATCCTGTTGGTTGGCTATGCAACAGTTATCCTGTGACCTATCTTAAGGACTTATGTTATAGCAGGGTTCAGTCGCAGCCAACTGGCATGAATTCACTCCTGGAGCTCAGCTAGACATCCATTTATGGTTGTTATTGGGTTCTCAGTAAATGGAACAAAGGACAGGTACAGTTGTGTATCATCTGAATAAGAGTGGAAGACCAGGGCATGACATCTCATTATTTCACCCAGTGGTAGCATGTATACTGCAAAAAGCATGGGAGATAGTATATGACCCTTTGGGACACCACATGGAAGTGGCACTGGTGATGAAGAGTTTACTCCAGAAGAAACCCAGTGACCTGCTGGTGAGAAATGATTTGAACCAGCTAAGGACTGTGCCATCCAGTCCAGAGAAATGTTTCAGGTGCTCACTTAGCATCCCATCATCCATGGAATTAATGCTGCAGAGAGATCCAAAAAGATCAAGAATGAACGTTCACCCCTGTCTCTTGCTATCAGAAGATAATTAAGCACATATACCAGGGCTGTTTCAGTGCTATGTCTTCTACTGAATCCTTATTGGAATGGATCATAGATATCATTTGATGACAGGCTGGTTTTTAGTTGAGTTGCCTCCAATATTTCAATAACCTTTCCTAGAAAAGGAAGCTTTCATTCTGGTCTGTAATTGGTCATTCAATCTGGGTCTACATTAGATTCCTTAAGAGTGGTCTATTGTATCAGAGCTATGCAATGTCATTGTTTGTGCATGTACTGAAATTTCTGAGCCTGTTGCTGAATTTCTTGACTGGAAACCTAACCTTTAGCTTGACAGCGATCTTGCAGAGTCCTAGAACCTCTGGCCCCAGCCTATTTTTATACTCTGCTTTCTATATGATATTCTGGCTCCTGTCTTACCCTCAACTTCATCCCATTTTATTTTAGTGCTAAATCACTGAAACCCTCTGTTGTTAGTGCTTAATCCAGCTCCTTGAGTCCTGTAACTGGTCAGCCTCATTGCTCCAATGACACATAAATCCTGCTACCTGTCTTACCAATCATGTTACTAGTGCATCATAAGTACAAGCATTGCATATCCTGTTGCTTTTCATTCTTTACCTGCATCAGCAATATCTGCCATATGAGGGATAAGCCAAACTCCAGTCCTGTAATATTTTCAGCCTAATTACCTACAATACTTGAACAGATTTATCCTTCACTCCTCTTACTTATACAGGGCCTGATTCAGAGATGGATGGAATTGTAGAGCCGCATACAAGAGGCTGTGCAATTCCATCCATCTAAAATGCTAATGCAGCAAGAGGTGTCTGTGTGAAATAGATACCTCCTTGCTACATCTGTGATCCCATTGCTGCGACCAAGATCATAGCCTGCAATCACCATCACAAACATTAGCCACAATGGTTGCCCCTTTGGCCAGGCTGCGGTAGCTGAAGCTTACCTCAGCCTGACTGAGTCCTGGCAGCTGTGAGGCCGGGAATTTGTGTCCACCAATGCAGACCCTGGCCTCATCCTTTCCAGAAAACAGGACAACATGCCCCCATTTCCAGGAATGATGGCCAGCCACACCCCACCCCAGCCTCAAATGCAGTGGTATGCCAATCATGGTACGGCTTGGGAGGGTCTGTTGGCAATATCGCAGAATCCATTCTGCGCTTTGCAAGACCTGTTCTGCACATGTGCAGAATGGGTCCTGTGCATGAGCAGACCATTCATCATCAGAGACTATGGGCCTGATAGTTGGTGTACATCACTGAATTATTATTATTTATTATTATCCTTTATTTATATGGTGCCAAAAAGTTTCCACAGTGCCTTACACAGTACATAAATGAGCACACATGAAAAACAGTTAATTGTAATACAAAACAATGCGGGACAAGGACATGGTTTATAAACATAATTTAAACCCATAGTCTGGATTCCAATCACTGAGGTCCATCCTCTGAATGTATTATACAATAACCTGTCTACAGTACCTGTTACTATTTACAATTCAGCAGCTGTTACAGGCATATGTTTTAATGAAGTCTCCCAATACTTTTCCAGCTTTTGCATCTGTTCTCCAGTTATATGATAAGTACAGTACACTATCTACTTAGGGGCTGATTCTCAGTTGGATGCAAAGTGTCTGTAGTTGTGGGCAACCAGGAAGGCAGATTTACTACCTTATACTAATGCAAGATTATGTTCAGCTAATGAAGAAGTCAATGCATCTGCAAATGGGAAGCAATGCCACTCTCTGATTTTAAGCCAACTACCCTAACTGTCATCCCTACTATTAGCACTTGTACCAGATACAACAGATCCATCATAAACAGAATTTCCATGGCCATGCATACAAATCAGAATTGCATGGAGCTTTACATACATATCCATGACACTCCTTTGATACTCCTACAAATCAGTGCAGTTCCATCGGATCACCTTGTCACAGGCCAGTTCCTTCCCAAAACACCCAATCTTATGGAAATCCAAACCTCTCTAAGTTCTGTCAGACTCAGAATAGGGCAGAGATTTGAAAAATGTGTAATAACACATTTGTGCATGCTCTGTACAGTATGTTCAAACTTTCCAATTGCATCCATGCACAGAGATCCATTGACTCAAAATCAGCCCCCTAATGTGCATTTTAATAAAGCTCCATTGTATTCAACCAACCATTAACACTTCTGAATACTGGAAACAGTGTAAAAAATATACACAAAATCATCTCTTTGCTTATGGTATTTTTCTATTATAAATATTAAATTTAATTCAATAGGCTGTGAGAAAAATGTTAAGTGCTTTAAAATAATGTCCATATTTAATATGCTTTAAAAACAATATTTGCATATACAACTCAATTAAATAGAAACAAAATGCAGAGAGGCTCCTAAGTAAAAGAACAAATTTATTAGCACAAAGCTATTTCAGTACATTTACTGTAAAACTAAAAGGAGTAACGATGATATGATGGTTGCAGCACTCAACTCAAACTTGCACTTTTTCAAAGACATATCTCAATGCATTTCAGGCAATTAGTTTTTTCACAAGGTGTACAGATGTACAGAAGAGGACATGTTCAAGGCTAAAAATTTCATAATTTTCAAAAGTAAAGTTTGGCTATAGATTTTCATTTCAGAGTTCCATCTACATGTTTGTTCAGACTAGAAAAACACTATCATTCTGTTCTACCTGACTTTCTTCCTTATACACTAACCATAGTACATATCATTATTATCTGTTACCATCTTAGTCCCACCTTTTGAGATGTGAGTGGACTCCTGTGTTTTGGTTCTAATTCATCATCATGATTTTGTTTTGCCAAAACAACCCTCACATGTTTTTCTTTTGGATCTGAACTTTTGTAAAAAAAAAAAAATGAAATAGCTAAAATCAAATATTTTGGGCCTGTTTTTTTGTTTCTACAGTATTATTATTGTCAATAACATTAATTTCCAGTCAATTTTGACCACCTCAAAGCTCACAATATTGTTCAGCAATATTGTCAGAAGGGTGGCTGGCTAAACTAAACAACAGAGAAGCGGCACAAAAATACAGCAGTTTAAAACACTATAGCATTTCTATAAAACACTGCCACACAGCAGAGGCAAACAGGATGGCAGTTTATTAAACTATTCAACCTCACAGAAACCAAAAATGTTTTCATTAATCAAAAACTAGGTCACAGGTGGAATATGTATGTAGTGGAAAGCAGGTAAGGGAAGGTAGGACTGATTAGTTAGCTAATTTAATTGTTTGATTGACACTTAAAAAATTATGACAAAAGGAATGCAGGCAGTATGGCCAGCAGATCAGCCTCCTAATATCTGTATTATATAACCCTTGTCATTAAACCTTTGCTATTAACATTGTAATTATTATTATTTATAATAATAATTTATTTTAAAACATATGTAGTAAATAAAAATGTTTGTCTAAGCAAAAACACAGCCCATTAAGAAAACAAAAAGTGGTGCAATAAGTGAATTGTCCATGGGCCCTCCCAGCCACCCTTATGTTGTATATTCAAATACATATGTAAATTGTAACAAACCAAGCACTTCAGTGACGAGGATTGGCACTTTTGTGTCTAAAGTGGTTGATTTGTTTGGGCCCCCACAAAACATTTTTTGGAAGGTCTACCTTCAAATATTAATGAGGAGGTTGATGACGGGCTGTTGCCAGTGGAGATTTGCATGTGCTGGTCCAAACTGTTGGTACCTAACACTCAACTGCTTGTTATTATATAAAAAGTTATTATAATTTTGTTACATATGTTGCATGAACTCGCTGCAAATGATGTAACAGGGAGGAGGTGTTTAGATGGTTAACATCCCTTGCTCTGCTGACTTTGGACTCACAAACTGTACAGATTGTACATTTTTGTGAGCTGTTACAACTCAGTTTAAAATACTCAAAAGCTTGCATAAGTTTGAGACAATGCAAGCTTGTTGTTTTTTATGGAAGAAGTACCAGTTCTTTTGTTTACAATTAATGAGTTGTCAGTAGTGTTGTCAAGCAAAACATTTTATTTAGGTTGGAGGAGTCAGCTTCCTCTTTCCAGTTTGTGATCCCTCTTTACCAACCATCAATTTGGGTTAAGTTAGCAGTATTTATCATTGGAATGTAATTTATGTTTCTTCTTCGAACAGGGAAGGTACATCTGGAGGAAAGCAGTGCTCCTCAGTGGCTCAATTTAGCACAGCAGAGCTTGGCTAGCATTTCCCCTTTAAGAGAGACAAGTTGATCACTACCGTAAGGGAGGACCAGATCTCCATCTTAGGGAAGGACCAGTACTATGCTACTTAGGGGGAGATGGTATTACCTAAGTGGTTTGTGCAGGGGGTGGAAATTCCACCCACATTTAGTAATTCAAATCTTTATATTAAGGGCTGTGGCCGAGATAGTATTGTTTTTTAGCCACCATGATTAAATTATCAATTCCAGTTTAATAAATTTGGCTGTGACCTCTTTTTTTTCCAAACTATACATTGTCTATGACTTTATTTATTAGTTTAAGCTTAGGTAGCATGAACAGTAAGTCAGCTATATGCTGACTTACTGTTCTTGGCTAGAATGACAGCAACCAAATGTGGTCTTCTGCTGCTGCAGCACATAAGGTTTCACATGCTGTACATTCAGAATTGCTCTTCTGCATACCACTATTGTAAAGTTGTAAGTGGACACTAAGGGGTATATTTACTAAAGTGCAGGTTTTTAGAAGTGGAAATGTTGCCCATAGCAACCAATCAGATTCTAGTTATCTTCTAGAAGTTGCTAGATAGGTGTTAAGTAAAATCTCACTGGTTGCTATGGGCAACATCTCCACCTCTAGAAATCTGCATTTTAGTAAATATAATACTAAGTGTATGCATTTTTAACAGATTATTCACTATTAACAAAAGTAAAACAGTTTGAAACTGTTAAATTAGATAAATATCCTGATTCCAAATATAAAATATAATTATTGTAAAACATAAAAAACATTGTCAATACTTATTTTAGTATTAGTCCATATGGTGTTGAAAATATAATTTATATTACAGTGCTGCTGTGTTTGCAGTAAAAGTTAATCTATAATGGCCATTTATTAAGAAGAAACTGGTTTCATAGCCAAAATACTGTAGATGATGTTCTATTAAGTTTGTAATTCACAGTGGGTATCATATAATCATTGCAGTAAATATGATGGATATTCGAAAAAAACAATTTCTTAATTAATTTATAGTTTTCTTGTGTATGGAGATCATCTAATTTGAAAGGCTGGGCACTAAATACATTAAATGACAGACATAGAATTTGGAATATATGTTTTAAGTTCTGTCATCTTTACTACCACCAAGTTTTCTGGGAAAATATAAAAAAGTAGAAAGGTTGAAAACATACAGTATCTCCTCCACATACTGTACTGTAGTGCTGGCAAATGAAAAAAGTTACAACATTTACACGTCTAGCCATGTGCACCAACATACTTTCTGTGACGTGTGATTTAATCATACTGTACATACTGTACATGGATGAAAAGGGTGGTGGAAAAGCTGGTCTCATGCAGCAAATGTATTCCAATTCTCTTCTTTACCTTTTGATTCCATGCCCCTTTTTGCTATCCCTTATTTCCTACTAAGTATTGCTAGTGAGATAATGAGAGCAGTATATTGGAAAGCCACAAAAAGGTTAAAACTACAAAAACTGCAGCAGGTTAATTTTGGGAAGGCTACAAAGCATCAAGCAATATACCAATAACCATATTTAAAACTATATATCGAGAATAGTGTTTTGTATAGGAAGTTTAGTAAGAGATATTGTGTTTGTACAATAGGCATGGAAGCTTAATCTGAGGAATAAGCAATTTCACCCTCCTGATGAAGTCCCTGGAGACAAAATGCATTGTAATACCATAGGATACCTTCCACCTACTGGGTTATCTGAGACAATCAGTCTTTTCAGATAAGATGCTTTTTTTATATAAATTGTTTTTATTTACATAATATCAAGAAAACAGCAATCAAATAGACCTTAAAATTAACATAGGACTGAGGCCCTTATTCAGAGCCGTACGCTCTGAGCAGAGTGCACGCTCTGAATGAGGGCCGCCCTCCATGAAAATAGAGCGTCCTCCTGGACGCTCGTATAGCTGTGGGTCACCACCCACAGGCTATACGAGCGTGCAGTTTGATGGCCGCGATGGTCTTGACCATCGCGACCATCGAAACTGTGAGCCGGAGCCTGCGGTTGAGGTTTTCAACCGCAAGCTCCGGAGTGATTTTGGCTCTATCAGAGCCAAAATCACTCCCACTGACATCACTAGTGATGTCAGTGGGCCGGCTTCTGACGGGAGGCGTTCCCGTGGGAACGTCCCCGTCAGGGAGGTACGCCCCCGGCACGCCCACCAAAGGGGGCGTGCTGTTAATCAACATCGACAGCACGCCCCCTTTGATCAGACACAACGAGCAAAGGACTTTTCTTCGCTCGTCGCGTCTGGCGCATGCGCATGACGGAGCTCCCTCCGTCGTGCGCATGCTCAGTGCAGAACATTGACCCACTTGCGAGCAGACAGCCGCTCTCGAGTGGGTCTGAATCAGGGCCTGAGTACACATTATACAGTAGGTGCATGAAAATAGTCTCACTCTACAAATAATATATGACATACAATATGATAGACACCAAAAACAAATAATGGTGTAATGCTTACTTTAAAATTAGCATACAGGAAACAGAGTGAAGATAGACATGGGAAGGAGTGGGGAGTGGGGGTTAAGAGTGCAGGATCAATGCAAGAGACCAGTAACAAGAGAGATTAAGCATAATGGATAACATTAAAGTAGGGTCACATGGAATCGGGGCAATATGGTTGAGGCCAGGTTAGGATCCATATGCCGGATAGGGCAAGTCATGTAACTTCTATATGTAGCTTAGTCTTTGCAGTGCATCCAAGAAAATCAGGTTCTACTTACATTTTATCAGCTGACAATAGAATAATATTTTCTATTGACATGTATTCTAATCATTACATGTGGATGGTTTGGGAGCTTGCAGAGTAATTTTTTTTGTTCCGTTGTTACAATAGTAAAAAGTACTATTTTATAAATATTTATGTTGCAATTTAGAGTTTTATGCAGTGTTTGCTGTAAAGCGTAAATGTGAAGGAAAATAATGAGGAACAGTGTATGGAAACTGCATAATAAATCATTTTCTATGCCATATTCTCCTTAAATAAAATAAATTAAGAAGCACATTTACAAAATAAATTAAGGACTTCCTTAAAAAAAGAGCTAATAAAATATTTTTTTGCTGATTATTAAGACAAAAAATTTAATTAGAGACTTGCTAAACATTTCATAATGTATATTAAAGTTATGAAATTATTTTTTTTAATGTTCAAATGAATGTATTTTTTGGAGAGAAGAATTAATTTAACTAAGTTTGATATTATGTTAGGTTTTAAAATGTGTGTAAAATTTAAACTGTTCAAATAAGACATTGAGGAAAAGAGGAAAATCAAAACAAGATCAGATGGAGCAGCATTGGTCAAATTTGGCTGCAGTGCATTTTGAAGTTGGATTGAGAAGATGATTAGGAGGTTAGCATAGAGGAAACATTATTTTTCTACAGAGCTCTTATATGTTTTTGCTAAACCATTGGTTTGACTTGGCTAATATTGTAAAAGAGAACAGCATTTGAGGTCTTTTTATCTGCATCTTCAAAAAGAAACAGAAGCACTCTTCCAACTGCAGGCAGAACAATGACTTTGTTTAAAGAAAATTTTGTCATAAATTAACTAGGCCCTGACAACCTTCCTAAGTTGGTCCTGGATACAGGGACACACTTGAAATTTTAATTTAACTAGTGAAAGTTTAATTAGAAAGTGTAAAGGAACCAATCACAATTGAATAGCCACCATTGCATGATCATAACATGATAAAAGCAGCATGGTTGGATAAAGTTCATAGTGAAGCATAAACATCTGCTACTTCAAGTTCCACTGTGCAGTTGCAGTAACTATATTTGAAAGGAGTAATTTACAAATGGATCATAATTTGGTTTGGATGAATGAAGCAACTGAGTGCTTGTCATAAGGCATATTAATCTCTAGCTGCATCGCATGTCACTTTAAACTCAGAGGCAATCAACTGTGATATTTAGCAAAGCCAGTCATGCTCAATATTTATGGTACACAAAGTGAAACCTATTTTTTTGGAAGTGAAAGAGATTTGTCTTTCTGTTAATCTGAAATGTCAGATCTCTTGTTTGCATTAAATCACACAATTAATGTGGTTCAGAGTATTGGTATATAGTTTATACCAAATGTGGATATAAATGATCACTTTTTATAAATGTCTATTTTTCACTTAAAAATTTTTTTGAGTTTGGAAAACACTTCATTAAATTTGTGCCTGAACTTTTTCTTTCTTTGCTATGTTTGAAAGAAAGTTGACAATGTTAAACTGCAAGATTCATTTTCTCTACAGTGACATTGAAATATTGAAAATAAAGTATGTAGTACTCTTAATAATAATTTACAAATAACTACTGTTTCAAAGAGTAAGTACTGTAAAATCATGGCAAAACAGGACAGCAACAAACATGATGTACGGATATGCATTGTTGTCAGCAAAGCCAGTAATAAAACTATCCTGGTGGTGATTTGTCTTTCAGCTTGGTCAGACTTTTAAAATACTTTTCCTCTCAAAGACACCCTAAAGTGTCTCATCAGCACCGATCTTTGCATTGATCATCCACAACAGATGCATGTACCAACATTGTATATAATGAACACATACTGTAATCTATCTTTGTTTGCATTGTCCTTCTCCCTTTAATGCGTCTACCCAGGTATAAAGTGAGGCAAATCAAGGGTATGTATTTTTTTTATGCACAGACTTACACAATTTTGGTGCACCTGCGCATATACAAAAACGCATATTTTATACAAAAACATGGCTTGTGTCCAACTCAATATGGTCCTCTATATGATCACAGCCTACTTGTCTTTATTCGCTAAAGCGTAGGAGGGTTTCTTTACTGTATTTTGCTATTTAACTTTAATACACTGATGTTCTTCAGTTAGAATGATGAAAGTTTGTGCATGCATGATGTAAAACAAAATATGTGCATTCCATATGGACATCATTCAGTTCAACAATGTAATTAGGAATGTCACAGATGAAAGGAACTGAACACATGCTGCACACATTTTAATATATTCAAATTATTAATTCTCATTGCAAACATCCTGGTTTACTACAAATATGATGGTGGGAACAACATTTGTCTACAAAGTAGATTACTTATGTAAAATAAGATTTATTTATTCACTATAGCTGTATTTCTTTGTTGTCTTGCAGAAACTAATTCCCTTATCAAAATTCTTATAAATTGTAATTTTTATCTTCATTTTACTAAATTTACATAAAAAAGAGCAACTGAGTGAGAAGGTAAAAATGTGAGAGAGAGAAAAAGAGAGAGATAAATACATATGGGGTGACAAAGAGACTAGAGTTAAACAATATTATACGGTTAATAGTACAGTATAAAATATGAAATTTTATTTTGTAATTTTACAAAAAGATGGACATGTTCAGTTGGTTTGAATTAGAGTTTTTTTCAGTTATTACAAATAATTAATGTTTAAACAAAAACTTAGAAATCCAATAAATTGTTATTGAAAACCCCCCATTAAATTACTCACCCTTACACATCAAAACATAATTTAGTTATAGTGCTGGAACATTTTCCATCTTCCCATCACCTCCATGGACCTTTGGGTTTTAAACTGGAAGGTGGCAAGTATTCCACAATGCAGGAGACATAGAATGCAGGTGCACACTCTAGGTACTAATTGCAATGATAGACAAAATATTCCTGTTAATCTCTACAATGAACATGAAGTATAAGTGAGGTTCTTAGTACATGTTTGGCCAAAAATATTTGCCCATCAATCACGTCAAGGTGTACCCCATAAGATGGATTGCTAACATCCCTGATACTAACACATTTCTTTAAATTTATCCAGGACTTACCTGTAATAGTGCCCATTCTAATATGTAGAAAGAATTGCAGGAACCTGGGCTGGTGATTAAATACACCTAAGGGCAAATGGGTGGGGTGCAAATTCCAAATAGAAGGTGTCTCAGCCTTCAAGTGTACACAATATACACTAAATATAGTAGTAAGGGGGGCTTGGACTGCACACCCTAATTTTAAACATAATAGGAGGTGCTGCCATGCAATGTCAGCTGACACAACCAGAAGATGACAGTGTCTTCACAGCAGGACCTCTCCTTAAGCCCCTGCACACATACAAATACAGGGATAGCTGTGATGACAAAATTTTGTTTATTTTTTAATTATCTGTCATTATTGGGAAACATATATTTTATTATTGTAGATGTTTTGAAATAAATATAATTTTATGTTATATTAAATAAATAAAATAGCTTAAAATTACGAAATAAAATAAAAAACTTTCATATTGTTCTTGCCAGTGGTATTATCACAAAGTTGGTACTACTCAAGATATTTACCCTGAAATGGAATCAGCTATATAAATACCACTTATTGTATGTTTATAAATGCTGTATATATTAAAACAAATATTAATGCTGATTATTTTTATGGTGTGTTGCAACTGAACATAAGCACAATGTAGCTTGATATGCATAGTGTTAGCATGCAAGTAATACAGTATAGAACTAGGTATGGTTTGGAGGAATAATAGTAGATGGCTAGCAATCTTTAGGGTATGTGGGTTGAAATTAATTATTAGAAGAAGGTTAATTATGAAAAGTTATTTATTTTTAGTTTTACTATTTCAGTCATTGTCATTGGTTACTTGTACTTGGTATATAGGAATGTACATTCAATACATAGATGTTTGCTATTCTATATATGCTATGAGTAAACTTAAAATGAACAATTGTAGAAACATTGTTGATCCATGAACTCATAATAAAATGTTAATGTTAAATTAAGTGTAGTTTATGAATTCAAATGTAAATCATATATTTACTATTGGATCAACATCCACCATCACAGCTTGCTTAACCATTAATTTCCTTTTCTGCATTTCACAGGAAACTAACCTCTCCAGCCTTAAATAACATTCACACTATATTGTCAATGGTAGTTGTGCTTCATATTCATATGTGAAAAATAATACAGACTTTATTATATCTAGTGCCATACAGTATATGCTATGTTCAAGAAGAGAGCTACAGTATAATATATTTGCAGAACAAATAACAAGAGCTGTTCCTGGACAAGAGACAAAACAATAATTAGGAAAGAAATTTGTATGCCATAAAACCTGTTGCAGTGATGTCACAGACTAGATGAATTTGATAGAAATATATATGGTTTAAGAATTGATAAATGATTGCTGAAATTGTTTAAGAAAATGTGAGATTTGATGGGATCAGTCTGCTACTGACACTTTTCCACTGATAATTCCATCAAAATGGACTCCCTTAATTCAGCCCACATGAACAAGTCCCATTGCAGTCCAGTTGTACTATTCCATAAACCATAATATTACAAAAAAATAAAAATTAATTTGATAATTATATATTAATTATATTAACAAATTCAAAAACCATTAATCTCCTACACTGTCAATAGCACTGCAAACCTTTAATTTCAGTTGCTAGTCTGACATAAACAGCAGAAATAACAAGAAAGAAAATTGGGTTGCGCTGCTCTTGCTATGTAATAGGTATACTTAATTGGTCCACATGGCAAACTTCTCTGAATCACAAAACATTTATTACACACATAGTACAATTTAAATATTAACATATATAGTATCTCTATATGGAGAATAAAATTCAACAAAAATTGTTGCAATTCTTGTAACAGCTCTATAAAACTGGAGTATATGTATCTATAATTAGGTACAATAGAGTTCAGTTGCTCACCGCTCGATGTATCAAATATGTTTAGTATCCAATAGATTCATCTAAGCATGAGCGTTTTGTGCTGATATTTGCAATACATCGGAGCTCCTCTTATTTAAGTGGAAAACTTGTTGAATTATGCCACCATAAATCCACCTAGATGACCCTTCCAATGGGGAGATAATAAGCAGTAACAGTCTCCCTTCAATTGGGTATTCAATAAATAAACACGTGGGTTTGTGTCTGGCTGGGAGCTGTGGTGCACCTGAGCTTTTGGTGTAGATTGATATATAGCACTAGGTGTAGCGAGCAGAATCACCAGATTTTTTTCTACACAGTACAAACCTGCTAGCAAAAGTCACCTCTTGGTAGTAAGGTGGGATGGCGGTTGTGAGCGGGGCACATACCTGACCATTCTGGCAGCGGTCTCATGTCCCCACTGGTGATGCCAGTTGCACCACTCTCTTCCATGTCCTGAATGCCAGCTGGTTATGCTTTTTCAGTAGTAAGGCGGAGTAGTGGCTTCAAGCGAGACACGCACCTGATTGATGGTGTGATCTGGCAGTGGTCTCATGTCCCCACTAGTGGTATGATTGCTGCCACTCTTTCCCATGTCCTGATTACCAGCTGGTTGTGTTCTGGGTGTGCCGACACCTCTCTGTGCGTAGATTGGAAATTGGCAGTGGATTACAATATATAATAAAAAGTCAACTCCAGATTATAGCAGCACTGTTCACAGTATATAGAACCCCTTTGATGCGTTTTGCTCCTTTCTATGAGTTTTTTCAAGATATCTTGAAAAAACTCCTAGAAAGGAGTAAAATGCATTGATGGGTTCTATATACTGTGACCAGTGCTGCTATAATCTGGAGTTGACTTTTTATTATTTATTGATATCCACCACCAATTTCCAAACTATGCGCAGAGAGGTGTCGGCTCATGCAGAGCATAACCAGCTGATAATCAGGATGTTAGAGAGAGTGGCGGCAATCATACCACTGGAGGGGACACAAGACCACTGCCAGATCGCACCATTGGTCGGGTACATGTCTCGCTTGCAGCCGCTACCCCGCCTTACTACTGAAAGAGCGTAACCAGCTGGCATTCAGGATGTGGAAGAGAGTGATGCAACTTGCATCATCAGCGAGGACACAAGACCGCTGCCTGAACATGCTGCTGGTCAGGTACGTGCCCCGCTCACAGCCGCCATCCCGCCTTACTACCAAGAGGTGACTATTTCTAGCAGGTTGTCACTGTGCAGAAAAAATCCCTGCGATACTGCTCACTACACCTAGCACTATATATCAATCTACACCAAAAGCTCTGGCGCACCACAGATCCCAGCCAGATACAGACCCACGTGTTTATTTATTGAATACCCAATTGAAAGGAGACTGTTACTGCTTATTATCTCACTGTGGGAAGGGTCATTTAGGTGGATTTATGGTGGCATAACTCAACAAGTTTTCCACTTAAATAAGAGGAGCTTCGGTGTATTGCAAATATCAGCACAAAACGCTGATGCTTAAATGAATCTATTGGATACTAAATATATTTGATACTGTACATCGAGCGGTGAGCAACTGAACTCTATTGTACCTAATTATAGATACATATACTCCAGTTTTAAAGAGCTGTTACAAGAATTGCAACAATTTTTGTTGAATTTTATTCTCCATATAGAGATACTATATATGTTAATATGTAAATTTTACTTTGTGTGTAATAAATGTTTTGTGATTCAGAGAAGTTTGTCATGTGGATCAATTAAGTATACCTATTACACAGCAAGAGCAGTGCAACCCAATTTTTCTTTCTTGTTACTCCCTTAATTCAACCCACATGAACATGCCCCATTGCAGTCCAGTTATGCCATTCCATCATAATGGACTCTCTTAATTCTGCCCACATGAGCATGCCCCATTGCTGTCCAATTATGCCCTTTCAGTTGCAAGTAGAGATGCGACTAAATTGCATATGACTCTACACCACTTGTAGCTGCATTTAATTGGTTCCACAGCATGCGCATTGAAGTGGCACGCAAAATATGCAACTCTGCATAAGCCCCAGTGTTTTAATAACTACTAATAGCTAGGCAATGCCATTGACTACTTTACTAGGGTGTGATTACAAGTTGGATCCCACCTATTTTAAATTTTTAAGATTTCTGCATTGCAGATAGGCCAAGATCAGCTTTTAAAACATGGCTGCACCTGTTCATATTCTAGATAGCAAATCATGATTGTGTTAGTCACATTAGCTTTAGCAAACAAAACTTCTTCATGCAAAGTAATCTACACCTTTTTATTAGCAGCTATGAATACTTAGAGTACTATTTTACATCAGAGACAACATGACCAATTTGACTTATACTAATTTCACTGAGTGCAGGGCTTCTCAGAAATCTGAATTCCTTGCATGCTTTCATCATTCTTCTAGACCTAGTGGAAACACGGTTAAAGTGTAAAAAGTGTGGCTTTTAATAAGTTTCTATATATCTGTAGTGTCTTCATATGTCTTAAGCCTGACCTGTTTGTTAGTCATAACAGATCACTAGCTCTGCAGCTCCAGTTCACAGAGGGCCTGATGCAGTACTGAATGCAAGTGTAACTAAGGACGCAGACTGAGCGATTGTTTGCCATCGCGCATGCATATAAGCTTCACTGCGCATACTCTGTAAACAAACTGCGACTAAGAACGCACAGAGGAATCCATCATAAAGTGAGTTACAGGCTGTAAGCATTTTGGAGTGGTGACGGGGGATGGTGAGGAAAACATAAGCGTGTCTGTCCATTTGAATTCTGTATCCTGGGTATTCATACAGTAAATTAGCCACTGTGATTGAATATGCAACATGAGAGCTCTCTGCATGCGAAGCGACTTTCAGTGTCTGCGGCTGGTCAGACCTGTTGTAAATGCTGCGTGTCAGGACAATGTGTGTCAATTGTACAGATGTTTATGCAGAAGAGCAACATTGACCATATGTGAGAAAGCATCAGTGGGTGTCTGTATGCTGGCTGAGCTTTGGCAAACTTTATCATATTTTTGCAGCTGTGTTCCATGTGAGTTCACAGCTGCAATTTCTATTGGTACTGAATAAGGCCCATAGATATCAATCTCCTATGCACTGCTTCATGCTGGCTTTTAACACACCCATCCACTAGGTTTTTCTTGCAGAGAGGAAAATTATTTTCTACATCTACTTGTGGTCTTAATGTGGCCATACATGGTGCGATGCACTGTGCAGGGCGACTGCTGATCCGTCGGCAGACGGAACGTGCTGTCACTGCCGGCAATCGTGCGGTCCCCGCAGACCGCACGATATGCCAGATACCCCCTCCATCATCTGAATGGGATTGTACATCGCATCCCAGATCAGATGGTTTTGCAGAAAGACCTGGGGATGCGATGTACGACCCCACGGGAGCGCGCAGAACGATATCAGGTACGATATCATGCCCATACACTGCACAATATAGCACCTATATTGTGCCAATCCAGTGGATCGGCACGTATATCGTGCCGTGTATGGGGGCCTTTAGTTATTCTTTTCAGCTGCTGCTAAACCTACAAGATCTATTGACCTGATGGGTATATTTACTGAACTTGTGTGATGCACGTGAAGATCTGCTAAATAGCTTAATCAAATTCCCTCATTATAATAGTCTTTGTAAAGAACAAGACAATAATCTATTTGCAGAAACGGTGAACTATGTGCCTGTGGGGTCTATTCATTTTCCAGCCCCATCATTCCCACTATTAGTAAGTATCCAACTAGCCTCAAGTTGAGGCAGTGTATACTAAACTGAAACAATAAAATTTTGCTCTGGTACTCCGACAGCTGCTTAAAAAAAAAACACTCTTATTTACATTTTCACTACAAGTAGTAATTAACTCATCAGTTTTACAGCGCATGCATTAACTGAATTCATTCATGCACATGGAGAGGACCTGAAGGTTCAGATCACTCTTTGCAACACTGAGCTTTTTCCCATAGGAAGCAGCAGGTCACCTAGATTGTAGGTCCCCATACTAGTGTACGGAGATGGCGTGCCACATTGCGACTTCAAAGTACTCAAGATACATCCATGATATCTATACATTACCTTTATAATAATTAAGTTTATTATTTAATTCTTAAATTTTTGGAATAATGAATTTATATATATATATATATATATATATATATATATATATATATATATCTGTGCCTTTAAAGTTTTTATTGTATTTCACTCTATACAGTATTTATGTACCAGAACATCTCTATCATCTGTAGTAAAGACAGATTATTGAGTTTAGGAATATCTGCGATAGACAGAGCACTTCACAATACTGTAGGCACAGAAAGCAATTAAGTTTAACAAGCTTCATCTAATATTAATAAAATTAGCATTAAGTCTAATATTTCTAACAAAACAGCTTTTTACTTTCAATGGTTTTACATTATTATTATTATTATTATTATTATTATTATTATTATTATTATTATTATTATTATTATTATTCAAGCATTTGTGGGCTACATAAAAAAGCAGCTAGTATTTACCCTGCATGAAAACATAATACATGTATTTGTCCTCATTGCATTGTAGCATGGTTTGTTCCAGACACAAAGTTACTTGCTTTTTTGTTTAGCTCCCAAGTCAGAATTAGGCCCATTGTACCATATCTTCTTGTTCAATTTTACCAAAGTATTATATAACTCTCCTCAGACATTGTGGGAGAGGAGATTCTATTGGATCCTGTTTTTTGTTATTAAGTATTTTAATAATGCAGCTAAAACAATCATCCCAGTATACTGGAAACAGAAACACACTCCCTTTTTTCTTTTGAATTAACCTGTACTGTATATAAATATAGTTCACCCTGTTTTTGCTTGATAGCTACTCTGAATTTAAAGAGATATTCAATTTACATAACTGTCAATCTTGTGAAGCATATATTTATATGCTTCACTATTCCTTTGTGTGCTTAACAGTTCATCAGTCCCTTAATTACAGTAAAACTGAGGATTTCTTTAAGGAAGAGTTTTAGCTGCAGTGCAGCTCCTCCTAAATTCACCTTCCTCAGAAGGCATAAGCTAATTCAGACAAAAATCAGAGAGCCCACATGTGAGTAATTAATAATGTAAACACTTTACTAAAGTTCAGTAGCTAGTAGAGCCTTGAAACGTTGAATTTGAAGTAAAGATCATATTGTTTAATCCTGGAGTGACGTGTGGTGCTTATGCTGTAGATTCGCAGCTGCAGCACCTTTGCTGTATGTGGATTATTTAAACGAGCCCCCAGGTCTTTGCTTAATAGAGGAACATTGAGTCACAGACCATAGGTATCTGTCTATCTAGAAAGTCCAAGAGGCCGGCACTCCGCTGCTAAACAGGTAATGTGCCTCTGGTGCCTTCCCATTTACCATCCCTGAAAGGTATGGAAAAAGTAGTCTGGTCAAAGGGTGGTACTCATAGATGATTAATAAAATGAAACAACACACTCCTGTGTAATATCAATGTTTCCGAACTATATTTTTCATTCCTGATGAAAGAACAAAAAATATAGTTCACAAGCGTTGACATTACACAGGAGTGTCTTCTTAGAATGCCACTCTTCAACCAAACCATCTATCTATCTATCTATCTATCTATCTATCAAAATTAAGTTTCTAAAGGCCCCATAGCAAAATTTTAGAAGGGTCCCTATATATCACCCAATAATGGAAAATGTATATAATAAATGTAACCTATAGATTGTAAGCTTGCAAGCAGGGCCCTCTTACCCTTATGTATGTCATGTATGTATGTCTTTTACAACCCAGTATAATGTTAATCTTGATTCATATTGTAAAGCGCAATGGAATTTGCTGCACTATATAAGAAACTGTTAAATAAATAAATAAACTTTGACAAGGAAGATGGGCCCTCCTGAGCTCTGGGCCCCATAGCATCTACAACCCTTGCACCTGTGCCTTTATAATATTATATATTATAAGGGCACAGTCATGCCCTTATATTAAGGCTGCATCAAAAAAAAGGATTTCTACATAGAGAATTCTGGAGGGGGGGCAGGGGGTTTATGGGGCTACACCTCAAAAGCTATAGGAGGTACCGAGTTGAAATTTGGTATGGACGGGTAGAACTGTCACAGGGTGCTGCATGCCAAATTTCAGGGGAAAAACATACAAAATGAGGACATGGGAGTAATCTAAATCTCCAACTGTCAGTTTTTTCTGACATTCTCAATTAGGAACCCTCTTCAGCTATAGTCTATGGGGCATATTTGGGAAGGCATAACTCAGAGTAAGGGTGAAATTTAGACTTGGTGTTTGTTTTATTAGGTAGCTATTGTGCCAGGGTATGTGCTATTGTGGTTCAGGTAAATTAGAAGGTTACAGTTTTTAAACTATTACCAAGAAAATGCCATTGTAGAGATAGGACTTTTCAGCTTGTTGCGCAGCGTCATTAGGAGCCTCCAGCAGGTGTAGTCATAGTGGCTTCACTCAGGTGCAGCAAGATGGCCGTCGTTTGGAGGCGATAGCGGCACTGGAAAAAACAATGGTAGAAGTGGTGGGGACATGGATGCAGCGGTGGGACATCAGCGGCGGCGGGGACATCAGCGGTGGTGATGGCACGGGTGTCGGCGGTGGGTCGCGGGTGTAGGCGGGACCCAGCTGCTGTGGAGGGTCCGGTGGCAGTGTGGGTGTTGGTGGTGGACCTGGATTCGAGAGGAGTCAGTCCCAACCAGCCATTCTGCTGAATACGGCAGCAGTGCCCATTTCAAAAATGGCGCCTCAGCGCCAATTTTGAAAATCAAAAATGGACACCGCGAGCCAATCATGGCTCACTGCTGCCGTACTTGGCAGAATGGCTGGTGGGGACTGTATCCTCTTTGATCCAGGCCTGCCACCGACACCCGAACAGGCACCGGCCGCTACAAGCCAATCACGACTGGTGATGTCATTGGAGGTGGTGGCATCTGAAGAGGACCACAGAAGCCCTGGGGAGGTGGCAGCCTCCCACAGGTGAAAATGCCAAAAGTCCAGGTGGGTGGGCTCCCGCCAGGCGAAGACGCCAAAGCCCTGGCAGTTGGCGCCTGCCAGGCAAAGATGCCATAAGTCCTAGTAGGCGGCAGCCATGAAAAAGAGCTGGCACACACTAGGTGAAGATGTCAAAGCCCTGGCGGGTTGGTGCCCACCAGGCAAAGATGCCGAAGCCCTAGCAGGTTGGTGCCCGCCAGGCAAAGACGCCGAATCCCTGGCAGGTTGGCGCCAAAAGGCACAGATGCAGAAGTCCTAGTGGGCGGCAGCCAAGTAAAAGAGCTGACACAGGCTGCCACCCACTAGGTGAAGATGCCAAAGCCCTGGCAAGTTGGTGCCCACCTGGCGCAGAAGCAGAAGTCCTAGTGGGAGGCAGCCACGAAAAAGAGCTGACACAGGCTACCACCCACATGATGAAGATGTCGAAGCCCTGTAAATTAAATATTACAATATTATAGTGTATTGTGTTATTTTAATACTTTATTTTATAGGTGTCAGTGGTCCCTAATGCCCAGCATGCAGGGAGGCATGCTGGGACCTATAGTTCACCTGTGTAAAAAAATATTCTTTAAAATGCACCACATCACACAATCAACCTGGCACCCAAAGCCCAGGGGTGCTGGGGATAGCCCAGGGCTATCAGCCTAGGCCTGGAGTGCCCTGAGGAGGAAAACCCCTTTATTGTGGGGGGTCACCAGATCCTCAGGGATCCCTGTCCTTGACTGACTAGCGATCAGGGTTGATGCTGCTGCTGGGAGGCCCGGTGAAGGGCTAATTCTGTGAATTAGCAGCTCCCCCATTTTGTGAGTGACAGCAATCTCATTGTGTGAGAGTGCTGAATCTGCCATTAACCACAGGGTGTGATGGCATACCATATTTGTATTGCACAAGGAACACCTCCATCAAGGCGTCAGCCTTAATGATCATAATTTAATTGCTTTTTGAAGTTTGAGTGGTAGAAAATCAATAGGTTTTGTGAATTTTCAGATAATGTCTAAGAAGCCTTAATGGGACATGTGAAACCGTAAGGTTTTTTGTCTATGCAACATATATATATATATATATATATATATATATACATATACATATATATATATATATATATATATATATATGTGTGTGTGTGTGTGTGTGTGTGTGTGTGTGTGTGTATATATATATATATATATATATATATATAATACATTTCAATAATTTTCATCTGTAAACCACAAAACATTGTTTTAGCAACATTATATTGATTCATTTATGAATATAGTTTAGTTCTACAGGGTCCAAGTGATATACAACACATCAGAATTTTTTCAAACTTTTCTAGAGTAATGAATTATTGTCCAGAGAGGTTCAATACCTAAGTTTGCAAGCTGTTTTCTTAAGGTACTATTAACAAGGTAAATTATATTGAATTCACTGCTCACATGCTTCCAGGGACCACTCTTAGTTTTAAATGCTAAAGTATTGAATGCTAAGTATTTGTACTTTGAAGTTAAGCTCACAGAGGATTAAATTGAGTTTACTAGATTTCATTTTAAATGAAGAATCAAACTTAGATTACTTTTACATACAGCTCTTTTTATTTACTTAACACTTTAATAATAAATAATATTTCAGTTTTTTCTTTATGATTATTAAAATACTACTATTTCTAATAATAATAATAATAATAGCAGTCATTGAAGAATCTTATATTATAATATATATATATATATATATATATATATATATATTATTGCTTTCTAGGGATGCAAATTGCTGTTGCACACAGTATTACTTAGCAGGATTAATCATATGAAAACATTTCCATGTTTCAGTTTTATATTTACTGTCCTTTTGTCTGTTTTTCATCAGTAGTATCTAGTATTTTGAATCTTCTGAGCCTATTGAGGATGTTAGAATAATTACATACAGATATTGCAAGATATTCTTCACATTTCTATATGAAGATAACATTTTATGTTATTGCAACGGTTCAGGGACAAATGGAAAGATTATGATTAATCGTCAGTGTAGAAGCAGCCATTGTACTGTTACAACATTGTATTGAAGATTGCTTTCAGATTAAGTTTAGAAACATCTGCTTTATCTACTAATTGCTTGGATGTAAAAGCATATTGAGCTGTTTCATTTCTGAAAATCTTTAATTTTACATAGAGATTTTTCTTATGTAAACCATACAATATTGATAGTTTTTTTCCAGCATGATATTAGCATCAAAGGTGAATCAATTACACAGCCTGGAAAACATTGCAAGCCATTTAATTTTAATTTTAATGCTATAAGCTCAGGTTGAGCACAGAAAACATAAAATATAAATCCTAATTAGTTTAGAATTCATAACTGAGAACATCTGGGCTGTCATTATTGAACAGTAACAATTGAAGGCTACCCTTCATCCTTCGAGTACAGCATCTAAAAGTAATCAACCTTTGTCTTTTTTACTACATATAGCTAAGGCTAGTAGACACACTTAACTTGTAATGAAAGTTAAATAATTTTAAAAATGTAGGAGTAATTGTTTGTTTGGCATTAGTACTAGACTCTCAGCCCTTAAAGAATTTCTCCACTTTAGTCCCCACCCAACCTAATACCTATGCTAGTACAGTACAGTCAGGTCTGCCGACAGCTCTGCCGGGTTCTGATACTGGGATGAGGCAGTGTCTGATGTGGGGGGGGTACCAGTGAGTGTGATTGCTTCCACGGCACAACATGCAGAGAGAGAGAGAGAGGACTGACTGCTGCTGCAGCAGCAGCCTCTCTCCCTAGCCCAGCACACAGTGTGATAGCAGCGTGAGTGCATGGCAGGGGAGAGAGGCTGAAGCAGCATTATATGCTCTCTCTCCCTGCCAAAGTACTGTATCAGGGGCAGGCTGCAGGATGCATGACACTGCCAGGCACCTCCAACAGGCCCGGGTAAAGAGTACCCACTCTCCCTCCCTCTTGGCTCCCCTGAGTACAATACCCTAGTAATTAAAATTATCACAGACCTTTGTATACCAGGTGCAGGTTCAATTGCCATATGCACTTATAGAAGCATGTGACAGTCCAATAATTAGCTATCTGTGACATCAAACAGCACAAGCAACAGTGGATCTGTCCTGGAACACTTGGTTTGTGTCATGTTTAAAATGTCCAGATATTGTGGCCACTCTACACTCTTAGGGCCTGATATTGAGTTGGATGGATCTTACATGGTAAGTTTATTGCATATTGCACATGCGCAAATGCAAATTTACAATTTTTTTGCAGAGGTGTGTCCTATTCTGAGTCAAACAGAACTTGTCTGGATCTGTCTTTTCATGAAATAAGGCATTTAGGGCAAGAAATGGGCAGTGACAATATGATTGCACATAACCGCCCTGACATTTTAAGTGTCATAGCAGTCCATGAGAGTGTTGTGTGTGTGTGTATATATCAGGCCAGTACAGGTAAATGGAAGTGGAGTATGTATGTAGTAGAAGTCATGTAAAGTATTGATTGATTTTGACTTGTAACTATAAACTGTTTTTTAATATTTCAAATATTAAAAAAACAAGCATCCAAATGTGAGTTTGCAAACACACTGAATACAATCAGCAAATCACAGGTCTAAGGACATTTGAAATTGATTATTTTAGAAAGAAGAAATTATAGAGTACTTGTTTGTATTTATAGTTTTGATCACTTCGATACATTATATTAAATAAGAGTAATGTGTAGTGCTGTTTGTTAAATGTATTATATCCTATAATGTTGAGTTGTCTGCCTCTGCTAGCAGTAAATTAGCAGCTAATCCACAGTAAAAGGTAACTAAAATTAAACTGAACTGCTGTAATGGATGATTTAGTGCGTGTGGATACTAAATAGGGATTATTAGCACTGTTCTATATAAAATGAGTAACCTGAAAATAATAGTTGCTAATGTAAATTTCTGTGAAGGAAACTGCAAATTGTGACCACATTTATTATTGGACATTTAATTATTTAGACCAAACAGTTACTAACCCTGAAAGTTCTGTACAATCAGTCATGTACTACCCTTTCCAGTTACCTTTTGGAAGAGTGTAGTCTGCTGACATTGTTTCTCTCATAAAACTATAAATTTAGACCAAATTGTCTTTGCACCATAAACATATATTAAAAAGGAAAAAGAAGCAATGTTAAATACACAATTTTTTTTGTTTAATTTCTCTTTGATCAATGGAGAAAAGCCTAAATTGTATTGGAATTGAAGGGTTTTTTTTACATTGTCTACATTATTCTAATTATCTATTCAGAGGCCAAAAAATGGTCTTGCAAGAGACAGAACATAAACACCACAGTACAGTAATATAAGCTGTCTGTCACAAACACAATCTTTGTAAAGCCCATAATGAAAAGTGATGCACAATGGACTTTTGGTTTGGCCCCTCCCACCCACCCTTATGTTGTAGTTTTAAAAGGACATGCACAGTTTAACAAGCCAAGCACTTTAGCAACAGAGACTGCCACTTTTGGCTAGGTTTATATGGGTCCTTACAAAAGAATACACCTTGGTGGTTTTGGTAAACCAAGCTAACAATGGGCTTAGGTGACAAACAGTGTTGTTAATAATCATCACAGTTGGAAGATGTTATCATCATTGACCTCATCATCATTACACAATATTATCCAATCTTCACTGGAATCCATTGTCATAGTCTCTGTTGTATAGAAAAGGTCTTCCTCAAAAAATTGTAATTCATTTTGATAAACATCACTTTTTTCCACATTTGTAAAGTAGCCTCCTTCGCTGATCATTGAAAAGGTTCCTGGCTGTGCTAAACCCCTTTTCCAACTACACACTGAAGGGTTGGCAACTTAAGTACAGTATAGCTAGTTTGTTCAAGGGCCTCCAAATTGCCTTTTTTCCTCCCAGTATTCAAAGGGATTGTGTGACATGCTAATTTATACATTACCATTAAAGTAATCCTCCACTATTCTATTGATGCTTACTATATCAGAAAGAGTCATAATAGAGATGTCAATATAAGCCTGACCAAATATCACAATGTTTCACTCTGGTGTGCTGAGTTGACTCATCATCATCATCACCAGTGGGTCTCTTAGAAAAGTTTATTTTTTTTCCTAGTAGCAGCATTTGCAGTAGAAACTGAAGCAGGAGAAGTAATTGCGCCATGTGCCACTTGAGCAGACCACTTTCTCACAAGGAGCTCTTTGCATCTCTTAATTTCTGTGTCAGTTGGAAAGGAATACATTGAGTATGAGTTAAAGCCAGGATCAAGCATGGTCGCCAAAATGTAGTGATCCAATTTCAAGATGTCCAGGAGAAGAGAACAAAGAAATTGATATAAAAGTGCAACATACTTAGCAGAATCTAGGGATTTTTTTTCAATCCTGGGATTCACTGTGCTTTTGGCTAGCAGCAACAGGCACCGACTCCCATCTTTCCCGAGTCCTGACTCCCACCATGGTCCTCCACCTCAGGCTGTTTGTGCAACTCAAACAGAATATATACAATAATTATATATAACCTAATTCTATATAAAATCAGTCACACCTGTGTATAATTTTTTTTTATAAATCTAATTATAATTGCTAATAAAACTGTTTCATCAGCTGCTCCTAGTAAGGGTCAATCCTACTACCCCAATCAACATATACAGTAGGGTGAGTACTATTTCTCAACAATCAATTGCCTAATCAATAACACAATATAGTTTACATCCAAAGAGCGCTATTGAAGAGTTTAAAATGTTAATAAAATAAACCAAATCACAATAATATAAAATTACAATGAATAAGATAAATGTCATAATATACAGATTTAAAACACAATTTTGTTCTGCAGAAGGTGCACCTAATTTGTAGTCGGGCCATTGAGTATTCATTTCATATAGCAATTATGATTCCTAAATCATGTAAAAGAAGTTTTTAGACAAGTGGTACACGTCTTGTAATACCCAATCAGGTATTTAGCATGCACCCAGAAGAAGCATTTAATTCAACTAATTAGCACACATCATCTATGCACACCCCCAGAGGAAGGCCTAAGGGCTGAAACATGTTGGGATAACACCGTATCTTCATCTAACCACCACCACCAGTGTCATGTGACCGGAGCCGCCATGTGCCAGTAGTTTGTGGGAGATCGCTGTACAGGAGCATTTCTAGAGAGGATGGGGCCCGTGTGCAGTTTCCAACATGGATGCCCTCCTCTCCATTCAGTGGCTTGCAGCACACTGAACTGTGCATAGCCAGTGCTGGAGTTATAGACTCTGGCACTAGAGTGCGCCTAGAGTCTATAGAGTATGCGCTGGTCACCAGGAAAATGGCTGCAGCAGCCATTTTCCCTGTACTGTGCATGCCAACATAATGGGAAATTGGTCATGGTGGCCATTTTCCAGTCTTTTTTACAGTGCCGGACACCCGCACTGATGTGAGACACTGGATAGGTAAGTAATACTATGGGTGTGCAGTGTTGGGCCCCCCCGACCCAGGGTCCCATGTGCCCTGCACACCCTGTACCCATTATAGATATGCCCATGCCACTGTACTGCACGCAGCAGTCCTACTATGCAACACAAATCCAACACCAGGAAGGAAGGAGAAGACTCCCTGCAATGCAGCCCCTTAGAAGGCAACCCTGCAATACTCTGATCCAACCAGCAGGCACCCCGGTAAGAGTTGTTGCCCAATGGTCCAGCCCCACAAGGTTGGTTGCACCTTGTGGAAGGGAAGCCAGAAAATCCAAAGGTATAAGCAGGACCCCACTGAAAGGCACCAATGAACGGAAGGTTTGTGGTAAAAGTGTTATTATTCCCCTTTCTTTTTTGGACTATTTTTTTCAACCAGAACTATACTCCAATCTCCCAATTCCATCAACATATGGATAATGGAACCCATTTAAGTAAACGGGATGCCACTCTCCTATATTGTCTACACAACTGGTAGCACACTACTAGGACAGTGAACTACCCCTACAGGTGCTTACAAATCACAGTCTACAGGAACCCACAGATATATGTTCTATATTGAATACTATGCAATGTGTAAATATATTTGAATTGAATGTGCTTGTCTGATACTATAATTCAACTTTACTTGAACTCTGTCATACATTGTTTTAGCTATGTTTTTTACCAATGACATATATGTGATATAGTTCTGAGGTTAACGCTGTGTTTAATCAATAAACAGATCTTCGTGCAATTTATCTTAGTTAGCCTGTTTATATATGCATGGACATACAACATATATAGGGGTTGTAGCATTGTTATTCTGTCCACTTATCTGTATATTGAGAAGAATAGGCACCTCCTTCCTATCTGCAGCAGACCCCATAACAAAATAAACTATCCAGTGTGCAAGGAAACCAATTACCTATTTAAATTCAATTACCCTGTGTGAGCAGATGGAATATTTCCCAATGTTGTTCAGGACTCGTATTTCTAGCCACTGAAAACAGTGAACATCGCAAACAGAGTGAGTAAAAGTGTCAGGTCTCAGCCTCCACTTAGCAATAGCTGGCTGCTCACAGCAGACTCCATAGTGTAGGCAGGTGCAGCTGTTTAAAGGCACACATCCACTAAAAGACATCAAAATGACTACATGATTACGACATTGTAATTGTGCAGTCATTTGTCAGTCCGTGATGTGCCTACAATGAATGAGCAGTCATCCAGTGTAGGAACATCAATCATCTCCTAACATGCTAAACCTGACATTATCGTCAGTTTGTCCAGCATGTTTGCCCAATGATAGATGTCTAAACGACCATTCAGAGCGTGCATCGCTGTTCATTTAAGACATTTTTCTTAAAAATTTGCTAATTATTTCCAAACTATTTATGAATGATTGAATGATAACAATATCATTATCATTCAATTGCTCAATTTAATCATCTAGTGGATGTGTGCTTTAAGGGTAGAGCTAGCATGCACCTGTGCAGTGTGACCACTATTACGTCACCTGCACCGGCACAGCCATAGGTGGCCTGGAGAAAGCATCTGAGCTGATGGAACTAGTGCTCAATATTGCCTGGGCTGAAGAAAGATAAGCAGCCTAGCACAGCTTAATCCAGAAAATCCTGAAATTGGAGGCACCAATTCTGGGATTCACATTTTTTTACTCTAAATTGCGGGATCCTGCTGATCCTGATCCCAGGATTGGTTTCCCTAGTGGAATCACTTAGTTTCCTCTCCTATTTTAACTTTTTTTCTTTGAAGTTTAATTAAGAGTTTGACCTGACACAGACTGACAATGCCTGAACTCACTTCATTGGTTACAATTTCAGAGAGTACCCACTGTGCTCTATAAAATTCTTGCTTCAGTTGGTGGCATGGCAAATGGAACTGTTTCCACAGCTGCTGAAATTATCTAAATGCAATTGCTAAATGCTGAAAATGCCCAGAAATTTAATAGGCAACACTCAGCATGTTCTGCATGCACTCATAATTTTTCTAATGAAATTCTTAACTTCCAAGTTAATTATGTGCACAAAACATCATTAATCCAGTTGCAATGCTAGTACAATGTTACTTGCATTATTGGAAAAGACAAGTACTGAGTAGAGACATAGCGGAGTAAGCCATTTTACTATCAGAACCTTGAGGTCTTCCAAAAGATTAATACCAGTATGACCCTTAATGAAGCCAGTGATCAAGAGTAGCCTGCCTGTGAATGAGCTGGTGTTGTGTGCTAAATACTGCTGCTGCTGAAGGTGATACGCCAACCGAGTGGGCTGCCATATTTAGTTTGACCAGTACCACTATCCTACACATCTGTAGTTTAAGTAGATAGTCCTACCATGGCATAACTTTTGTAATATCCTGCTTCAGATGAGCAATTGTTGTTCTGTTGAGACATGATTGAGATGGAATTTGGTATTGTTTACACATGACCTCAACTAATCATCTAAAAATAAATGCTAACATCATGTCTTCAGTGATCTGCTGTGCAACAGGATGGCAGCTGTCAAACTTGGTTGATCTTCCAAATGATTGTTTCACAGTCAGTTGTTGTTTGAAACTACTAATATTCTTGGTCCCCTTCTCTGAAGAAGATTACCCCCAGTCACAGCATCCCAAGCACACAGTGATTAATGTGGGGTATCCTGGATAGGGGAAAAGTCAGTTTGCCTTTACAAACTGGGGACAGGTCTACCTCCAATTATTGATGGGGTTGATAAAGGTGGCAGTGGTGTATATTGCATGTGCTGGGATCTATTGATGCTGCTGGCAGCTGATGATGGACTGCTTGTTAACATTTTTACATGATTTTCAAGATTTTCATAAATGATTTTCATGAACCCACTGCAAATGATGTAACAAGGAGAAGATGTCTAGATGGTAAATGTCCCAACCTCTACTTATTTTGGTAGAACAATTGCAACAAATGCCTTGTGAAATGTCAGGATTTGGGCAAAAAACATACCACAAGGAAGAGGTAGCTCTTTTGGTCTTATGCCCAGGCATAAAAAATGTCCTGGTAAGAACTGCTGCCATTTTTGGCTGACTTACTTTGACACAAAGAACCTAATTGTATTAATTTGTTCCAACACAATTATCATCAACAACCTCATTAGTGTCAGATATACAATTATCCCTATCATCCTGTTGCACTTCCAAGGTAGCATCCTCAAATTCTATGTCTAAACATTATCATAAATACTTTTACTAATACTGATTATAACATTTTCAGAGGGTTCAGAAATGGTGGAAGGAGGCTTCTTTGGTATTACAGTGTAAGTTATGTCAAATTCACACATAGCATACTTGGATGCCCTTATACTCTCCTCAAGATTCTGTGAACTTTGTGTACACACAGTTTGTTTTTCAGCCTTAGTGTTATTTTTGTGTACTGATTTGGATGTTTTAAAGGTGACACATCTAGATTCAGAGTGAGAAGGTTGTGTATGAAAGTTTATAGAAGGTACCTGACAGTGTGTTATGAGCTGCCGCAGCTCTTCTCTGCTGCAAGTCCTTGTCATTGCTAGGAGACAGGGATTTCAGGTCACTTCTGAATGGTGGCTCCCTACTGGTCACTAGGCAACAGGTTGCCTGGCAGTTGCAGGTGGTTGTGGACTGTCAGGATGTGGAAACATACAGTGCTCCAGCTGCACAAGAATAATTACAATTAGGGGCTTATCTGGGCCTGGCCTCTGAATTGGTTCCTCTATCCTTAATATTTTAGACAGCCATGCCAGACCATGCCGGTCATAGCTTATGCTTGTAGCATGAGCCTAGGGTCCATGTTCCTGGTGCCTGTATTTCTCTGTCTGACAGTGGTCCTGTTGGTTCCAATGCCTGTATCCTGAGTAGCTGGCCTGCTACAACCCTGATCCATATCCTGCATTGCTGGTTCTGTTACTACTCCAACTAGTGTTCTACAATCTACACTGTTCCTGCCTCATTTTCTGTTTCTGCGCTAGTACTGAGTGACCCAGCCAGGGCACCACAACTCTGTAATAATGATTTAAAAAATAAAACATTTTTGAAATCATATTTTTTTTTTAACTTGAAAAGAGGTCTTGTAATCTAATTACATCCTAGTGGCTTCCTAATGGCATATTTTGAAGTACAACTACAGCCCATGTTCTCTCCATACACTCTCCTATGCAAAATGGCACCTGATTATGAGGCAGGGGCTCTTAGGGGTATATTTACTAAAGTGCAGTTTTTACAAATGGAGATGTTGCCCATAGCTCCCAATGAGATTCTACTTAACATTTATCTAGACCCTAGTAGCAGATTATATCTAGAATCTGGTTTCTATGGGCAACATCTCCACTTAAAATACATGCACTTTAGTAAATACTGTATACACCTTATAATGAATTCAAAACAAGCAAAATCTGATGTTTCTGGGAAAATTAAGTTTTGCTTCATCTTGAGACCTGAACTTGGCCTAAAGACCCAAGCTGAGACTTTGTTCCACTTGGAAACCCAAAGATTGGGTGTGTTTGGATTTCTGCAAAAATTAGCCACTCATCTCTTCTTTGTATTCGACTCAAAATCAGCCTCATTGCATTATTAAAAATAACACTGTGCTCCTTTTGATCTTTATGTTAATAAGCTTTTCACCTGAATCTTAACAGTTATGTACTGTACCTCCTATTAAAATTCCTTTTATTAGGCCGACAGCATACATTTTCTGCAGTGCTCTGTTCCTAAAAAGTTACTACTCTATTATGGTTATGATGTAAATCAAAAGGGAAAGAAAAATATTACAGCTCCTAAGAAGTTCCCATCATCAAAAGAGTACATGTATGTTAAGCATGTTAATAGAAAGCAATCAGGAGTGGTCAAGAATCCATGAAATACAGTTGTCCAAGCGAGCCTCTGAATTTGTGGAGTCTCCCAGACATTCCAATATAGTAAAGTAATATTATATAATTGTTTAGTTGAGGGTTGGCACACTTTTGTATGTGCAACATGTAAAATTCAATGCCCTGGTTCTGTAGTATCACCTACTGTACAAGTTTAAAAAAATATTGTAGGAAGACATATATAGATGGGAAAAGAGATTATCTTTTAATAGTTTTGCCTTTTGGTAGGATTTACTTCCTTGCACAGTCATAAGAATTGTTTTAATTAAATTAATCAATTGGGTTTATTTTATTACTATTTAAATGGGAGGTACTTAGCAGACTGGTCTGATTGGGGAAAATGCTAACATGTTCACAATTGAGATATTTTGTATAACTATCTACTCCCTGCTTAATATTGATTATTTAAAGCACTAATATGAACAACAGGGAAGAATATGTGCACACATAAATGCCTACATTATGAGCCTGATTCAGTGATGGATGGTATTGCACAGCCGCAAAGAAGTGGCTGTGCAATACATCCAACAAACTGTACATGCAGCATGAGGTGTCTGTATGAAATAGACACCTCCTTGCTGCATTTGTGATCTGATTGGAGTGTTTGTAGACACTGCCTCGGACCACCATTGCAATCATCGTGACCGCTGGTCGCTCCATTGACCAGGGAGCATAAGATGAAGCTTACCATAGCCTGGCCAGTGCCTGGTGAATTGTAAGGCCAGGAAATATGCGGTCACTGACACCATCCTGGAAAACGGTGGCGACACACCTCCATTTCTGGGAACAGTTGCCAGCCGTGCTCCTGATCCACCCCAAAATGCAGCAGTATGTCAATCATGCTGTCACTAGGTGGGACTGTGACTTAGACTGCAGGTTCCTGTCTCCACATATGCAGAATGGGGCCTGCACAGACACATAAATTGGAGATGTATGCTAACCATTTGGGTTAGCATACATCTTTGAACCTGAACCTATGTCCATCAGGGCCAGATTTACAGTTATACCACCTAGGCACCCACCTAGGGCCCGTCAGGTTCCAAGGGGCCCGTGGCTGGGCCCCCCACTCCTCAAGATCCAGACCTGCAAAGTCCATTTGAGCTGCTGCTTTCACACCACTGACTGTGTAGCCGGTCTCCAGACCCGGCGACAGGGGGGGACTAAGGGGATACTAGTACCGGGCCCCGAGGGTCAGGGGGCCCCCGAAGATTCAGGGACAATAAAAATGGGGCCGCAGTGCTTCTGTGTAGTGTAGACAGGAATCTTTTTTCCCTGTCATGGCAGCCATCCAGCATAAGCCCCACCCACCTCCTCCCTTCCTTTCCCAAGTCACCGCACTCTGTCACGCAGGGGCTGGTGCACCTCCTTCTGGATCCACATTCCCGGCTGAACTTCCTGTTCCTGCCTCTCCTCTCTCCCCTCGGCTTGCTCCCCGCAGTTCAACTTAAAATCCTCCTCCCTCACAGCACCACCGACCCCCCCCCTCTTGCGACACCCCCCCTTCACGACACTCCCGACCCTCCCCCCTCGCGGCACCCCCCACCCCCCTTAGGGTCCAGCTAAAAAGTGTAGAGAGGGTCTCTCCCATGCCAAGCATCTGGAGTGTCCATAACAGCCTCAAGGTAGATATGTTATTGTCTTTTTTTTTTTTACATTTTAAACATACACATATATATATATATGTGTATGTGTGTGTGTATATATATATATATATATATATATATATACACACTATATATATATATGCCTATATATACAGTGTGTGTGTGTATATATATATGTATATATATATATATATATATATCTGTGTGTGTGTCTATATATATATATATATATATATATATATATAATATGTGACTATACATCAATGTACTGTGTTAATAGGAAACTGTGTGTGGCTCCTCCATTGAATGAATATATATATATATATATATATATATATATATATATATATTATATGTGTGTGGCTCCTCCCTTGGAAAAAATAAATAATATATATATAAAATTATAAATATGTGTCTCCTCCCTTGGAATAAATAAATAATATATATATATATATATATATATATATGTTTGGATCCGGCATGTGTGCTTGGAGGGGTGGTCAAGGAGGGGGCGTTTGGGGGCCCTGGAGATAGTGTAACGGGCCCCAAGTTTTCTGATGCCGGCCCTGTCAGCCTCCTCCACGGCCCCCCTTCACAGTGTAGCACAGCCAGTGCCCCCTCTCAGCAACATCTAGTCAGCGTGCCCCTTCCAGCCAATCTGCAAGTAGCCAGCACCCCCACCCGCAATCATCCCTCTCCATTACAGCCCCTCATCCGGCTCCTCTGGCATTGTAAAGAGTAGCCCCCTCTGGGTCCGACCACCCCACCGCAGTGTAGCAACCAGCCTCCTTTGTCTTGCTCTGACCACCTCTCCCCCCCCCTAAGTGCGGTAAGCTGCACACTCCGGTTCCAACCCCCACTGCACAGTATAGCAACCAGTCTCCTCCATCCTGCTCTGTCCACCTCCCCTCCGACAGCACCCCCACACGCAATCCGCCCTCGCCATTATAGCCCCCCCCTCTGGCTCCGACCTACCTCTGGCAGTGTAGAGAGCATCCTCCTCTGGCTCTGACCACTTCAAACCCCGCACACGCAGTGTAGCAGCTGCAAGCAGCATCCTTCAGCTCCACCTCCCCCTCTACCGCACAGTGTAGCAACCAGCCTCCTCCATCCTGCTCCGACCACCTCTCCCCCCCTTAGTGCGGTAAACGGCTCTGACCACCTGCCCTTTCCCCCCCACAATGTGGCAAGCAGCCTCCAACTCTACCTCCCCATGGCTGTGGGAACCGCGGAGACATCCATTCCCCCGAGCTAAGATACAAAGATGGCACTTTGGTAAGTGTATCTATACATTGTCTGCGTATATATAATGTGTGTGTCTATATACTGTTGGTGTGAGTGTGTATATATATATATATATATATATATATATATATATTCGCTAAGTTCTAAGTTTTTCCTCCTTTCCTTCTGTCTCACCATGTATTTCCTCTCCTTTTCCTCCCTTCCCCCTCACCTCCTATCTCCCTCTGTTTGTCTCCCTATCCTCCCATCTCCCTCTGTTTGTCCCCCATTCCTCCATTCTCCCTCTTTGTCCCCCATTCCTCCATTCTCCCTCTGTTTGTCCCCCTCTCCTCCCGTCTTCCTCTGTTTGTCCCCCTCTCCTCCCGTCTTCCTCTGTTTGTCCCCCTCTCCTCCCGTCTCCCTCTGTTTGTCTCCCTCTCCTCCCATCTCCCTCTGTTTGTCCCCCTCTCCTCCATTCTCCCTCTGTTTGTCCCCCTCTCCTCCATTCTCCCTCTGTTTGTCCCCCATTCCTCCCGTCTCCAACACTTTGTCCCCCATTCCTCCCATCTCCCTCTCTTTGTCCCCCATTCCTCCCGTCTCCCTCTGTTTGTCCCCCATTCCTCCATTCTCCCTCTGTTTGTCTCCCTCTCCTACCGTCTCCCTCTGTTTGTCTCCCTCTCCTCCCATCTCCCTCTGTTTGTCCCCCTCTCCTCCATTCTCCCTCTGTTTGTCCCCCTCTCCTCCATTCTCCCTCTGTTTGTCCCCCATTCCTCCCGTCTCCAACTCTTTGTCCCCCATTCCTCCCATCTCCCTCTCTTTGTCCCCCATTCCTCCCATCTCCCTCTCTTTGTCCCCCATTCCTCCCATCTCCCTCTCTTTGTCCCCCATTCCTCCCGTCTCCCTCTGTTTGTCCCCCATTCCTCCATTCTCCCTCTGTTTGTCTCCCTCTCCTACCGTCTCCCTCTGTTTGTCTCCCTCTCCTCCCATCTCCCTCTGTTTGTCCCCCTCTCCTCCATTCTCCCTCTGTTTGTCCCCCCCTCTCCTCCATTCTCCCTCTGTTTGTCCCCCATTCTTCCCGTCTCCAACTCTTTGTCCCCCATTCCTCCCATCTCCCTCTCTTTGTCCCCCATTCCTCCCATCTCCCTCTCTTTGTCCCCCATTCCTCCCATCTCCCTCTCTTTGTCCCCCATTCCTCCCGTCTCCCTCTGTTTGTCCCCCATTCCTCCATTCTCCCTCTGTTTGTCTCCCTCTCCTACCGTCTCCCTCTGTTTGTCTCCCTCTCCTCCCATCTCCCTCTGTTTGTCCCCCTCTCCTCCCATCTCCCTCTGTTTGTCCCCCTCTCCTCCATTCTCCCTCTGTTTGTCCCCCATTCCTCCCGTCTCCAACTCTTTGTCCCCCATTCCTCCCATCTCCCTCTGTTTGTCCCCCATTCCTCCCATCTCCCTCTCTTTGTCCCCCATTCCTCCCATCTCCCTCTCTTTGTCCCCCATTCCTCCCGTCTCCCTCTGTTTGTCCCCCATTCCTCCATTCTCCCTCTGTTTGTCCCCCATTCCTCCATTCTCCCTCTGTTTGTCTCCCTCTCCTACCGTCTCCCTCTGTTTGTCCCCCTCTCCTCCATTCTCCCTCTGTTTGTCCCCCATTCCTCCCGTCTCCCTCTGTTTGTCCCCCATTCCTCCCATCTCCCTCTGTTTGTCCCCCTCTCCTCCAGTCTCCCTCTGTTTGTCTCCCTCTCCTCCCGTCTCCCTCTGTTTGTCCCCCATTCCTCCATTCTCCCTCTGTTTGTCCCCCATTCCTCTGTTCTCTTTCTGTTTGTCCCACTCTCCTCCCGTCTCCCTCTGTTTGTCTCCCTATCCTCCCATCTCCCTCTGTTTGTCCCCCATTCCTCCATTCTCCCTCTTTGTCCCCCATTCCTCCCGTCTCCCTCTGTTTGTCCCCCATTCCTCCCATCTCCCTCTGTTGGTCCCCCATTCCTCCCATCTCCCTCTGTTTGTCCCCCATACCTCCCATCTCCCTCTGTTTGTCCCCCAGTCCTCCCATCTCCCTCTGTTTGTCCCCCTCTCCTCCCGTCTCTCTCTTTGTCCCCTCTCCTCCTGTCTCCCTCCGTCTGTCCAACAGACCGCCACATTCCTGCGATCCTGCAACCCGGCATCACGGGATCGGTGAAATCCAACATGTTACATTTCACTGATTTGCAGATCACGATCAAAATATGATCATGATTTGAAAATCGGTGAAATTGAACATGTATAATGTCACCAATCCTCCGACGGATCACAAAATATCGATGACCTGCAGATCAGTGTTTCCGATCCCATCGCAGGATCTGGTAATCCGTCGGTAGGTGTATGGGGGCCTTTATGCGCTTGTATTCTAAATTGCTTCCACTAATTAGTGTGTACTTGATTACACCTACTATGATAACTTCATATATTACAGTAGTGTCATTGATTAGAGCACATTACGCAATATATATATATATATATATATATATATATATATATATTTATATAACTATGATGTGTGTATATAATTGTGTATCTTGTTCCGAAACCTACTGTAATATATGCCCAGGTTTGTTTGAGGGTGGGGGGCCCCATGCCGGGTTCTTGCCTAGGGCCCAGAGAGGTCTAAATCCGTGTCTGATGTCCATACATATAATATGATAACATATATCTGTGAACTTTATTCAATATATTCCCTAGATCAAAAGGATTGATACCGTACAGTCTTAACCACTGAACTGACAATTTTTTTCTAAAGCCCACTCAGAAATTGAAGACCATCACCTTAACAAGGTCTATATGTACCGGAACATCATTTAAATCTCATTATTAAGGTAACCAGTGTGTGGAAAACAAATTATAATTATCCTAAGGTTGAATAGAGGGAGGCTTGAAGTTTATATTTAACCACAGCTGTACTAGGATATGATAATTAATGAGTGTTTATTCAGGTGTACATAAAGTTATGATTCCAATTCCTGGAATGTTTTCATACATTTTTTCTATTAAATATATGTCCACCTACAAATAATTTCTCTTTTAATAAGCAGCAACTCTGATCAGTACTAATAATTTGCAAATTAACAAGCATCAACAATAAAAACTGAATTAACAAATGATACACATTTTGTGGAGTAAAAGGAGGTCAGAGCAAGTGGTAGGTGGATTGCAGCCTAGGACTCGCATCTGCCAGACAATATAATAGTCAAGTACTATGATTTAGCAGAATATGACCATATAAATGAGTCATGAGTGAATGGTTGATAGTAAAGGACCCAAATATTCATTACAATGTGAATACAAATCAGAATAAGTAAAAAAATAACTAGCAAAATAATATATTCTCGATTTCCCCAAATGATCATAGCTATGTAAATGTTTTTAAAGGGATTTCTAGGGGTATATTTCGAGTTTTGCCGAGATGACAATTTCAGGTGAGTTAAGGCATGTTTTTCATCTCGCAAATTTACTAAAGACAAACTTGGGTGAGTTTGGAGAGAGTTATTTAATCTTACTCGTAAAACTCAGGTGAGATCGCAAACTCGAATCAACTTGTCATTGGGCAAACTCAGAAGTACTTCTCATACAAAAGATGTAGTTTGCAAATTTACTAACATTCAAGATTACAATCTCGGGTGAGATTATAGCAAACTCACTGAGAAATTAAGGTTTCAAACAGCTCCTGAGGTGGGAGTTTGCCAGAAACATACACAGATCAGTGTGATTTGTGTATGTTGCTGCATGTGTACTTAATGTAAAGTGTTTATATAAAAAAAAATCACGTAGGTTCCCCCCCCCAAAAGACATAACCAGTCCTGGACTGGTCAGTCATTCCTGGTTCCAAATATTACAGGGAACAAAACAAGTAGGATTCCACCATAATTTAGAAACCAGCACCTGGCTTCAGGGTCAGTGCTAGTTTTGAATATAGGGGGGAAATGTGCGTATGGGTCCCCCTGTATTTAAAACCAGCACTGGACCCAATCCGACCGGGGTGTATGGCCACAGCCAGGAGTCCCTATTACTGGGTCTCCATGGCCAAAGCATTTGCACCCCAAACCAGCCAGGCCAAGCCGGGGATCTCAGGGGATATGGAGACCCCTAGAAAAGGGCCCCCCCTCTCCCAAAATCCCAGGCTTGGTCTGAAGCCCAGGAATCTTCCCTGCACCCCTGGGCTGTTGGTACAGGGGTAATAATGTGTAAAATAGTTGAAAACTATTGTATTTTACAGTGGAATTACAGGAGCCAGCATGCCTGCCCTTAAGCACTTGTGGAACTACAAGTGTCAGCAGACAGCCGGCACCCATAACCCCACTGTAAAATAGTTAAACCACCATTACAAAAGCCCTCCTGCCTTAGCTACTGTGGCATGACTAGACTGTGGCATGATTGACCTATGCAGGAGTCTTGGAGCAAATGAAATAGTAAAATATATGGTTTATTCATTGATGCAATTGTTCGCAAAGCCTAACTGAATTATCAGCATGGCACCTAGATATTTTTAATATCCTAAAATGTGTTATGCATTCTATGTGAGTCCACTTTAGATATTTTAGATATTTTTGCAGACTAAACACTTGCTTTGAGATTGTATTAATATTATGTTTTTATGATGGATATTTTGTTTATTCTATGTCACTTCCATTTCTTGTAGAGGCTGTGATTGGTCCCTTTTAAGACTATGGATATCATGGGTTACTGTGCGCTGCTCACCTGAAATGTCTTTTTTTCAGATAAGTACTAATGTTTTCTCATGCTTTTATTATTGGATTGGATGTTTCCCCAAAATCTTATACGGTGAAATAAATTGAAACTTTTTTGCATTTGAAAAGAGAGTGCTGGTTATGTTTCATGTTGGGATGCAGGTACAAAGAATGAATGGTGATACATATTATTGATTTTAACCTGGCACCTGCTATAGTTTTTTGATCTTTACATGGTGAGTGGGATTTCTCTGTGCAGCATATAATATATATCATGGCTGTAACTAGGGTAGTGTGACCTTTGCCATGGCACAGGGCATCACAGGACAGGGAGCACTGTTTGGGCCTGTCTATTTTCCTTTTTATTATCGCTCTCATTTTACCCCCAGCATCTCCTGGTTTCCCCAGGAGTACCCCTATCTCTTCCCTGGTCCTTCCAATTAAGTCAGGACCCTTTCTCAGGTGCACTATCTTATGTCCCTATCAAGAAAATAGGGGGGGTACCAATTCTCTCTCTGGCAAAGGGCACCAAAAAGTCTAGTTATGGCTCATATATATATCTATATATATATATATATATATATATATATATATATAGTGGTGAGAGGGGTGGTCTCCTCATCAAGTGCCCATATTCTGGTTGGATCAGCTTCCTCCAAGGGAGAGGAAAACAAAATTGGCACATTCTGCACCTACAATATAAGTTTGGAATTCTGGGTTTTCTGGGCTGCCCAGCTCAAACTGGAAAAATAGAATTCTGGGTTTTCGAGGTTGCCCAGAGCCAGCAGGAATAATGACTGGAACACAGAAAGGGTTTAAAACTCCCAAAAACCTGATTCTCCTTGCTCCTGATGCAGTACATACTGGCTATGCCATAGGCTGGGGGGGTGGGGGTGTTAGCAAAAGGGTCCCAGGACTTGAAAGGTTCACAGATATTGTGACTGCTGATTGTTAAGCAAAAGGTGTGCTAGGACATTTTCTCATGTTTATTTGCCTATTCTCTGTTTATGTGCTTGTGTATATCCAGGCCCATGCTCAGGTTTGCTAAGGTGCAGTGTCTGCTACCATAAAAATACATTGCTTTACCAAGTACCTGCCTTCCTTTAGTCCTCATTTCTATGCCCAGTGTTTTATATATATATATATATATATATATATTCTATGTATGTATGTGTGTGTGTATATGTATATGTGTGTGTATATATGATATTAAATGTATCATACTACCGAAAAGGCAGCTGACACAGGTTAACCTTTTTCGTAGTATGATAGAGGCTATGTGGTGACTGTCTTGCCTTTAAAAGCCATAGCTGGCAGGTGATCTTTAAACCAATTATATTTTTTTTCAGTTTGAACTCTGTGATAGCAGCTACCAGATTTCCATAAGTATGATATATAGTGTAGGACCTGCAGAGAAATGGGGTCCCATGATGAGGGCTGCAGGCTTAAATGCATTGATCAATCCATGAACCAAAACCCCATTATTTATTTATTATTGTGAGTGATTTAACAATGGTGAGTGCGGAGTTTTATATATATATATATATATATATATATATATATATATATATGCGGCAAAATAAGTTTTGAACACATCAACATTTTTCTCAGTAATTATATTTGTAGTGGGGTTTTAAATAACATTCTAATTTTTGTTGGCACATACTTGAGTTCCCCCCCCTCTTTTTTTGTTTGGGGTAATTCTAGATTGTTTGATTTTTGTGTTTAGTATATGTTTTGTCTCATTTATTCTTAATAATATTGTCTTTTTATGGGGATATGTTCCAGTTCTGTGAGCCTCTTCTCTAGCCTGAGTTATGGGTTATAGAATAGTGATATCATCATATGGTCTGGGAGATATTCATTTGAGGTTATGTAAAATTATTGAATTGGCTGTTATCTATAGTTTCTAATTGATGTTCAGCTCTACTGATGTGTTAATATTGAGTGTGGGTGCGTGGCGCGCTTGGCACTATGTGTCACCATGGTAACGCTCTGACTATAGTACGCTGATTAAGCCCTCCAATACTTTTTTATGCCCGGCAATGATGCGTTCCAATTGGTGGACTTCATGTTGGTCACATGGCCCTGTGTGATGATGTATCTTGGACGGTTGTTCTACACTATCCGGATGTCCTGCATTCCACTGTGTGGAGCACAAGTGGCTTCCGGTCAGGGCAATGAGCGGCTGTTTGTCCCCTGTGTGGGTTTTGGTTGGGGTGCTGATAGAGGGCCATAACCAGTGCTGATATACATTACTGGTATGTTGATTTAGATGCCCTTCAGGAATGTACATATAGTATATTTTAGGTGCTTCCAGGTTTCGATTGTGGGTGGCACCCATTGTGATAATTCAGGCTATTTAAGTTGGCTCACTTAGTAGGTGGACTTGGGGTTACCTGTGGTGTATGTCATGTTTGTGAAATTCTTGTCTTGTCTGGGAGCTGGGTCAGGAGCCAGCCATATTTCTTGCTGGCTCCTGACCCAGCTCCCAGATGATGTGCAGAGGGAGTAATAAGCAGGAATAAGCAGAAATCTCCCCGGACTGTCTCATGACCATCAGTAACTGGGGGGTGCTTTGTGACAGAGCCTCTGTCTCTGTTTCCCAGCAATCTGGCTGATGTCTGATCACCATGAGGAGATATGTGGCCCTCACTCCACTGGCAATGACCAGTGCAAGGGGTGATTTTACCTTTGTTTTCATTTCTCCATTTAAATCAGTGGTATTCTATTCTTGTGTTCTTCATGGGTACATTTTTTGTACTGTTTGTAAGTACATAAGAAGTGATGAAAGATGCTAAAATTGGTGGGTAAGTAAACCATCGCAGTTTTGCTATGTATGCAATATGTTCACAACAACAAGTCAAAGAAAGCCTATTAGCACTTTCATAAAGAAGGCTTATTAAATATACTGTGACAGTGCTCTTGGATAAAAGGATAAAAACTGAGCACCTCTTATTTCTTGCATAACCTGCGCAACTAATCTGATGGACTGTCACAATGGTATGGCATGAGTTTAACGACCACTGTACCGAGTGTTGTTTTTGTCTAATTAGCATTGTTGGTCACTAAGCACACTTCAATTGTTAAGAGTTTCTGAAGTTTAGTTCCTGCAGTATTTAAGAATTTCTGCAGTGTTATTAGTATTTTATAAATGAATATGATGAGAATATTTCAATTCTAAAATTACTTAAAATTTTCACATATCTTACTTTTTTCAGATATAGCTATTACCACCTTTGTCTTTTGTGTGTATCTAATAAATGTGACATAGAGTAAATCTGATTTTTCCACTGAATTCAGCATCATTTAATTAGGTGAAACATGCCAGATGCAGAGATTTTTTTAGAATTTTGTTGAGTAGTGTTATCGCTGGATTTGCCCAAGTATTGTAGACAGAAGTTCTCAAACATGGGCCCTGATTCAGACCCGGACGCAAGTGGCCGTTCGTACGTTCGGCGTACATGCCGAAATATGTTAATTTAAGCGCTTGCTCATAATTTCGTACGCAGCTAAACTTCCTCCTCAAAGTCTCCCAACCCCTCCTCTAGCTAACGAGCGAGCCAAATAGCGAGCATACATCCCCAATGTGGCTTGCAGGGAACGCTCGCACAAGTACAAACCGGAAGTGGCCCTGTCAGGTTTCGATTACCTGCTCGTTCATTCTGCCTACCTACTTGAATCGTATCATGCCAATCAATATATCAATTAGCTTAATTGCTCTTCACATGGTTTCAAAACGTTTTTTTTTCTTTTTCAATAAACTTTTTCTTGTCCGTGTTTTTGTTTACCCGCAGAATACGTACGGTTTTAACAATGGTTTTCTTTATCCAAAATACATGTTTGATCCAATTATCTAATTGTTTTCCGTGTTTTTACCCACGCATATTTTACTGGTTTCATTTCTTTATTTAAATTAGCTTACGCATGTTACTGCATCAAGCCTATCATAACTCACAATAGATTTTTTGGCCTGTAGAACACATGACTCATACACTAACCAATAGAATGTTTCCTGTTAATTCCCAACTACATTAGCCAATCAAAATTTTTTTCTGGTCTTTATTAAAACTGTTTTATTAAAAATACACCATTGCCATCATGAGAGCCTCTGCATTCACCAAGTGGGAGCTTATTGTCCTGACAGATGTGATGGACAGGCGTATCACCAGCCAGCCTCCCCCCATCAGCAATTGGAAGAAGCGTGCCACATATGCAGAGGTTCGCCGCCGCCTGCGTTCCTTCGGCTCATGCCAACAGATCGGCAAGCTGGAGCGCAGGTGGTCCGACCTTCAACTGCGGACGCCCCGCTTGCTGGCATGTTTTCGCCAGCATATAGCGGAAAGTAAGTTATGTTTTGTTTGGTTTTCATGTTTTTAATTGCGGCCCTATCTGCATGTGCATGTTTTCTTGTTTGGCCTGTTTCTTTTTTTCACACACATCTGCGTGTGCATGTTTTCCTTTTTGTTTGTTAACCAATTAGCATTTAGAAAGGTGTTGTTCAAAACTAACCTCAATTTGTTATCCATCATTTAGGGGCCGAGCAAAGACTGTGGTGTCATCGCCTGCGAAGACGTCGCCCTCGTCCCCTCTCCCCAACTCCGAGCCAAACCTCCTCTCCCCAAAATTCCCAAAATTCCCCCTCAACCCCAGCCTGCCCAGACACTGACGCCCCTCCCTCTTGGAGATTTCCCATCCATCCAAATTCCCCCTCCCCTCAACCCACCCCTCTCTTGACCACCCCATCACCACAGTCAGAAATCACCCGCCGACCTCCTTAGGAAATTGTCCCACCTCCGAGGAGGATGATGGTGTGGTTCCTGGTCCAGGCGTTATTCTGAACGGTATGTTTCCCTTTTATCCTTTTTTTTTTTATGTGTTGATGTAATCCTTTGTCTGTGCCTTTTCCTTTTTTTAGTATTTTAAAAGTTGGTTATATATCTGTTTGTTTATAAATTTCTCAGCTGATTTCCCCATACACATATCACACATGTCAAAACACTCATACTTGTATCTCTTGTTTACGGTAGCAAGAATGGTTTTATTTTTTTTATTTTTTTTTTATTTTTGGGGGGGGTTAAGTTTTTGGTTTGAAAAATGAATTGTTGTTTTTTTGGATTTTGTAAAACAATTGTCACTTTTTGCTAAGTTGGTTTTGGTTTTGAAGTTTTTTAGAATCATAAATTATGTATTCATTTTAGTAAGCACCACAATTTTATAACCCACAGAGGACCAGAGGCGTTTGGCGGAGCTAGCCGGGTGTTTCCAAATGTCGAGGGGGCATGTGATCGGCCTGCTGGTGGTCCTGGATAGAATGTCGGGGATCCTGCACCACAAATTTTTTTGATTATTTTTTTTTTTCCAAATATTTTAAAACAATTAACATTTAAATTTTGAATACAGTCTCATTCCTTGTCTGAAAATCTTAGATTGTTTAAACTTACATAAGTAGATTATTGCAGCAAGTATTTGAAACTAATGTAACTAAGATTGTGTAAAGCTGATTTTTTTAAGCAGGCACATGAAACACCTAACTCTAACAATAGGTTTGTAGAGTTACCAGCATTTGTTTTTTTTTTGTTTTTTTGGCTTTTGTAAAAAAAATTTTAAACCGGCTTAGGCCGAGATTCTAAAACATACTGATTCTACATAATACCTTTTGGTGTTGGTTTTAACCCACAAAGCATAGTAAAATAATGAGCAATTTGACACATTACAGGATTAGCCATTAAGCAACTTTTCCTTGGGTGAACCTGCTTACACTTGCTTGTAATCTGGAAAAGAAATTATGTTTTTAAAATAACCAAAAATGTATTAAAAATAAATAATAAACACAAAGTGTTGGGTCACAATCAATACACACAGTGATAACAAACTCAAAAATCCAGCCTACACCATAATAAAAAAGCAAAAAAAAATCAAGAACTGGTTGACGAATGAGCATGCCAACATGATTCCACAAATGTTGCGTTGCAAAATTGGGTCCCGAAGATATATCCAATATGGCCACATGAAGTCATTTTTGGGGAGCAGGAAGTAGTCATCGTTTCATTCCAAAATATTTTGAAAAAAAAAAAACAAGATGGGAAAATAAAAACCGATTAATTTGATTTCAAAATAATAACCTTTCTACATTGTGTCAAATAACTTATTTTGTGTCAAAAATTACCTAAAAAATCTGGCCACCATATCATCATGTATGGCCCCCCCACATACTGACCTCTGACCAACCTCAGGGGGGCCATCCTCAGGCAAGGCATCCTCTGGCTGCATTGGGACACCACTCCTTATGGCAATGTTGTGAAATATCCCACACAGGACCACAATTTTCGAAACCATATCCGGCAAATAGATGAGCTCGCCACAAGAGCGGTGGAGGCATCTGTATCGACCTTTTAAAAGGCTGATACAGTGCTCCACCACTTGCCTGGTGGCTGTAAGTGTGGAATTAAAATCACTTTGTGGGCCTGGTGTGGGAGCCAAATAAGGAGTGAGCAGCCAGGGCGTGCAAGGGTAGCCACTGTCTCCTGTGAAAAAGAAGTGACAACATCAGGATCACTGTGTATCAAGCTTTGCATTGGTATCTACTAAAGGTCTCCACTTACCCAGAAGCCATGCATCACCAGCTTGTAGGTTGTTTAATTTTTGCCAAATCCCTGATTGCCGGATGACGAATGAGTCATGTGCACTCCCGGGTAATTTTGCATTCAGGGACAGGATCTGGAGGGAGGCATCACACACCACCATTACATTCAGTGAGTGATAGTGTTTTCAGTTCCTAAAAATGGCCTCCAGCCATGCTGGAGGCTGAAGTGGTATGTGAGTACCATCCACAACCCCTATGATGTGTGGGAAGCCAGCTATTTGGTAAAAATTTGCCTTGGCCACACTAAGGGAACCCATATCCAAAGGCATTTTAATAAAATGATTGAGGTGCTTGAAAAGGGCCTCCATCACTGCCCTCAGGATCCTTGAAAAGGATTGTGAGATTCACGCAACTATTCCCACCGTGGTTTGAAAGGATCCTGCGGCACAGATATGTAACACCACCATAAATTGCGTAAGTGGTGGTATTGCTGTAGGACTGTCAACTTGCCGCTCCAGAACACTCTCTATTAATGAGAGAGTGTCTATGATGATTTGGGTCGGAAGACAGTATCGCCTTAACACCTCATCATCGGGCATTCCAAAAAGGGTGACACATGTTCTATATATCTGGGGCCTTGCACGCCTACGATGCCTACACCTGGGACGAGATTGAGGTTGGTCGGCTTCGGGTAGCATGGCCACAATAATATGACCAACATCAACCTGAAATGGTAAGAATTGAAGTTAAGGTATGTTGCCCCACAAAAAGACTGAAAAATACTTATACAATCCAAAGATGCTTACATGCTGGGGTATTGTCATGATTTCCAAAACCTACATTTCAACAGACCATAAAAAGGACAGATTTTGGGGTGTCCATTTTGTAAACTTGATTTTTGAAAAGGCACAAAAATAAAGGGGGTAAACACACATTTCTACAAAGAGCAAACCGACATTGCGACGACTTCCACAATTTGGCCCCTAAAACCAACCCAGATTGTGAACGCTAATTAGTTCACATTTTAAGAAGAGAAATCAAGCCTACAAAAGTGCACTAAATAGTTCGCAATTTAACAAGAGAAATCAAGCCTACAAAAGTGCGCTAAATAGTTCGCAGTTTTCACATCCCCAAAGACCCAGAAGAAATCAGTAATGTCCCCAAAAGATGCGAAAAACAAGTCATGAACATTTAACAAACAAGTTAAAATCCAAACTTTCCAATACACGATATAGAAGTCACAGAACAAAAAGGTCATTGGGGCAGAGCCAAAATAAACCTACTAAAGAAAAAAAAAAAAAATAATATTTTTGGTCCAAAACCAAACAAAAAGGAGAGCCATATTTTACAAAAGGATGACGGGAAAAAACTTACCCAAAAAATACACCACAACTAAAAGAACCACACCAAAAAATGCGAACGGAAAGTTAAACCCCCAAAAAATGCCGCTAACAAATTCAAAAACACCTCCAAATACAACTCCCTCCACCAATCCACTCCGACCAACGTAACCTCCAACAAACAACACCCGCCACCTTGACTCGAGTCGCCAAAAGCCATAAATAATGTTTCTTTTCCCGCTCAAATTAAGGACGGATCATAGGAACGCACAATCAATGATGTGGCCGAATAATAAGGACGCATGTATAAATACATCACGACAAAAAACAAATGGTCTGGTGTATTTCTTGTTTTGGCTTGAAAAATGGCAACAGACCAGCCAAACAATGGCCATGAGGTTGCTGGTAAGTATTTCTCACATTTCAAATCAAGGTTTATTTAGAATATAGTGAGAGATTGACATCTAACTTAACAATAATTTAATGTAAATAGGTGTTGAGGATGACATGGAAGAGGCTGCTGGGCCCAGTATTCCGCCCAAAGCTTGCAAAAAGAAAAGGCAGCCACAATTCACAAGAAAGGAGATGGAGGTTTTGGTTCTGAAGTGTGTGGACATCCTGCCACAGGCAGACAGGAATATGGGTGTAAGCCAGAAGTGGAGAATGTGGGAGGAGATAGCCAGTGCTGTGAATAGGGTGGGTGATTATGTCCGTCTAGCGCGGGATGTCAAACGCCGGTAAGTAAAAACTTGACCAGCACAAATAAAAAGGGTCAAATAATGCAGGAATAATGCCTACTTTTTCACCCACAGATGGCAAGACTTCAAATATCACCTGAAGCAAAAAATGGCTGACAGGGCTAGGCATGCAATGGGGACACGTGGGGGTCCCACCCCTGTGTCATTGGAGTTTAATGATTTGGAAGAGCTGGCACAGGGGTGTGTGCAGGATGTGGAGGTGTTTGTCGTGTCCAACATGGATATGGACATGCCAGACTTTGCGGCTCCTCATGTTGTCCCAGGTAAATGTTGTGATGTAACCAACTATGAAATGTTATTGTGACAATATGTAGATTGTAATGTTCCTCTTTTATCTTTTTTCTGACAGAGACACAGGCGGATGAGTCTGCTCCAGAGGGGAGCCTTGGCCGTAGAATTTCTGCTGGCTCTGCAGGGGAGGAACCAGTACATCCGGCTGAGGACCCTGCAGAAGCCAGTCCTGGGCAATGCCCCTTGCAGGCAGTGGCACTCCTCACAGAACTCAATTTTAAATCGGATTCCCATAAGGAGATTCTGCAGAGGATGGACGCCAGTCTGCTATGGGTGGCTGAGGCCCTGGAGCAAAATGCTGCGGCCAACGTTACCATTGGTCAGGCCCTGGCTGAAAATACCAGGGCCAACATCCGAATCGCCAATGCCCTGGAGCAGCTTGTTTTTCAGCACATGGTGGAGCCGACCTCCCTTCCTGCCGGAACATCTGGATCCTCCGCCTCTGGCACAACAACAGCCATTCCTCCAAATGTGCCTAGCCCTGTGCCTAGTCCAGAGGCCACAACATCTGCCTCTGGACAGGCCAGCCAGAGGACATCCCGGACCCGGTCTGGCACCCACCCTACCCCAGCCAAATGGGGAAAGAAACGATGACAGCATTGGCTACTTTTCCCACACTCCTTCTGTGCTTGCCCCATATTTCTTAAGGGCCAAAACTTCCCTCTCCTTTCTTGTGAATTATTTTTTTTTAAAAGACAAATGTACAAAATATTAGTGGGTAACAATGACCACAAACTTTTAAGTCAAAATGCACATGATTTGTACAAAAATGTGTGGAGAAAAAAAAAAAAAAATGTTCTCAACTGTATTGTGACATTATTTGAAAAATGGTTTCTAGTTAATCCTGTACCACAAGGCAAAAATGAAATTTTAGCTTTAAAAAAAAACAACAAAAAAAAAAGGTTAAAAAAAAATGTTTCTTTAAGGAACACTTTGTAAAAAAAAAAAAAAAAACTCCAGCCCAATGCAAAAGGTTACAATACACACAAACATGATGACAATATTGATACAATATCACAAAACACTAACAAAATTGTAAACAACATTCCTTCAAAAATACGCTAATTGATTGTGTAATCCTGAAATTAGCAGCTGAGATTTTCAGCTGCGTACGGTTTTGTGCTATCCCAAAGAGAAAAAAAAAACACATTACAAGCTGGTTTGCAATCCAAAGTTGATTGTTTTTCTGAGAAGCCATGATAAATTGATGAAACATCGAGGAGGCCCGGACCAGAGGACAAGGCCATCGCCATTGTGGTCGAGTAATCCAGACCCCAAGCTGTGCGAGCAGTTTGAACGGAAAGAGGATCAGCCAGTGACGTATGACTTGGTATGAACACATTTGACGTTCGCATTAACTAATTTATGTACGCCCCAAAAACGCCTCGCCACGCCTGCGTTTTCCCATCTCCACACCCGTCAACGCCCAAAAACGGCCTGTTCTGTCAATCACATTTGACATGTCACTTCCTGCTCGCAATTTGCCGAATGAGTGAAAAAAAGCTTGCAAACTGCCGTACGCACATGCGCAGTGTTACACCACATGCGCGGTTTCTCAACAACGGAACGCAACGAGCGTACTGCTGCTAACGAGCTGCTCTGAATGAGGGCCATGGTCAACAAGGCTTCCCAACAGTTCAGGTTTTAGAGATATCCATGGATGAGAACAGGTGGTTAAATCAAAGTAAGTGAGGTATTAATGAAGTCACCTGTGCTCAACTATGGATATCTCTAAAACCTGAACTGCTGGGGAGCCTTGAGTACTGCATTTGGGAATGTCTGGTATATGCAATTACTACTCTTATTTAAATTGCTATGGCGGGCGTCTCTCTCCACTTCAGGGTGGTTGCTACTAAATGCTTTCTGAAATCCACAGCCTGCAAACTCATAGCTGCGATTGGCATAGTATACAACTCTGGGTCAGGCCCACTGATGGGAAACCCACAGCCTGCTGATCATTATGATTGCTTCTTACTCACAGACAGATATCTGTCTGTGATTAAGAAGCTGATCACAGATGAGGTCATTGGCATGCTGCTGACTCCCCTTTGAGCCCAGGCATGGTACACTAGAACTGGCTGTACCCCCATGATGAAACCCTGGCTACATAGGCAAAACTAGACATTTGGTAATGGGTAGTCCCAGTTCCATCCATCTCTGGCCTTTGACCATTAGTTAGGCAATAAAGTTTTCTAGTTTCATCTCTATTCACAGGTCATGGTTTCTGACTACCAGCATTCTATCAATCATTTTTTTTTCTATCAAGTCAACATCAATTAGCACCCAGGTTAAATTAAAAATTGTGTTTTTTTTTCCCTTAATTCTTATACTGGTACACAAAGACACACTGGAAAGAGAAGTCTGGAGAGTAAGGTAAGACATCAATATGACAGTAATGAATACCATTGTGAGCACACACACACACTATTGTCTAATAGAAATTTTAAGCAAACATCCCAGGTTCTGAGGGAACACTAAACACAGGAAACTTTAGGGATTTTGATAGTGTGAAAATAATTTTAGATGCTTTTCTAACATTCATGTAACCAGCTGAGACTTCAATCTAGACCACTTAGAAGGAAAAATAGATATCTGACTTTACTATTCTGTTACCCTCTTCCAAGGACAAAGAAGGCATACTGCATTTACTATCCAGTAACATTTGACAAGCATAAATATAAAGTCCATTCTAATCACTAATGTACATTACAAAGTGAAATACCACACAGATCTAGTTGTCAGTATACTGTGCCATAAAAATTATGGTCTAAAGGATTTGCAGATTGCTGTTCTGGAGCATAGACCCTAATATGTGATATAATGCAAACCTGGTGTCTCTGGTGGCAATACAACAAATACAGACCACATATGAGTGACTAATATAATAATACAGCCCCCTCCAATAGAACACCCAATACATGTATGTAGTATAGTAAGATATGCCCCCAATAGTAATCCCAAATCATATGCCCACAATAGTACTCTCCATACATATGGCCCTTAAAGCACACCCACTACATATGGTCGTTATAGCACACCCACTACATATGGCCCTTATTGCACACCCACTACATATGGCCCTTATAGCACTCCCACTACATATGTCTCTTATAGCACACCCACTACATATGGTCATTATAGCACACCCACTACATATGGCTCTTATAGCACACCCACTACATATGACCCTTATAGCACTCCCACTACATATGCCCCTTATATTACAGCCACTACTTACAGTATGTCCCTTATAGCATACCCACTACATATGACCTTTATACCACACCCACTACATATGACCCTTATAGCACACCCACTACATATGACACTTATAGCACACCCACTACATATGGCCCTTATAGCACTCCCACTACATATGCCCCTTATATTACAGCCACTACTTACAGTATGTCCCTTATACCACACCCACTACATATGACCCTTATAGCACAACCACTACATATGACACTTATAGCACACCTTCTACATATGGCCCTTATAGCACACCCACTAGATATATTACACCCACTATTTATGTCCCGTATAGCACAAATACTAAACATGCTCCTTATAGCACAACCACTATACATGCCATTACAATACATAGACCATGAATATAATATATAGATATAATTCCTACTTTGTTTACTTTGGGCAGTGTGTACTGAGAGATGTAGAATGTGGAGCTGAAGTACTAACTGTGTGTGCAGCACACCAGAGGGGACCAGAGGAGTGCTGTTGCTGTATGATATGAGGTGGAGGGTAAGGCAGTGAGGAACTGTCTGCACTCACCATCCACATGCTCCTCTGTGTGCTGTGCTGACAGCAGGGAGCAGATATATTTAAGGCATGCAGTTACCATCGTATAGTGGGTCCTGCAATGTCTCGGTCTGCCTCCACTCCTGTGTATAGTTGAAGTGGAAGTGTTGTGTTTATAATCCTCTCTCCAAGTCATACTATCATCCCAGTGCCCCCTACTGGTAATGGGTGGTCCTGTGCATACCCGGATCACCCGTTGTTTTGCCTATACCTGGCTACTACTTTCAAGGTCCTATAATGAATAGTGGCACTTTACCACTGTGCTCAATGGAATGTGATACATACATTCATACAGATGCAATTATTGATGATACTCTAGATGAATTATGTGGCACAACAGCTCAACTTTGAATTGAAAACTTTATTAATCCTTTAGTGTACGTAGTAGTCCATAACATCATTAGAAGTGACATTATAGCATTACAATAATTATTATTCTTTATTAGTGTTATAGTTTAGGGTACTTTATTTTATTATGTAACCATGAGTGCAGCTTACATCGTTAACCATAATACGGTACTAATATACATAACAAAAATGTATATATTTTAATAACAGTGGAGAATTTTATAAAGACAACAGTTACAAAAGTATTAACCTTAGTGTTCAAAAATTACAACATATGTTCTTTACACACTAAATATTATGACAGCATGAATCATGTTACAAAATGTATACATTTTAGGCACTCAAACTGTAAACCTTTATACATCTTGATATCATAATTATAATGTTTTAATAATACAGTATTAGATATCTATTTGTAGATAATTTGTTTAGATGTATCAGAGAAAATGACCTTTGCCATTAGACTGCTGAGGCTCCAAACCTTTTGTTCAATGCAGCACTTGTCCAGACAGGAAATAAAGTAAATGATTCATCAGAGAACAATAAATTCATAATATCCATTAAACAGCTGAGGAAGGCAAAGTGTTTTTCAAATGATGGGAAAGTCAGCGATTTGTCGTAGACCAAAAGGAAAAAAAAATGTTTTAACATTATCTTCCATCATATAGCACGACAGGCTGCTAATTAAACAACCTTGTGCAGACAAGCTGTCACCACAGGAATGACAAAGTTCTTTACCTTTACCCTTCCTGCATTCTGTTGAGGAGATCTGCTCACTCAGGAACTGCAGGTGGCCTTAAAAAATAATAAAAAAATATATTTTCTTTACACACACAGAATGCTGCTTAAATAAAAATACTGAGTTTAAATCAGTGATACACAACAACATATGTATTATACATATTGCATATATACTGTATGTGTGTGTATAATATTTTTTCACAATGCTGAAAGGTGAAATGTATTTCAAATGGTTTGTTCTATTTAATGCAAATGGTGCTTTGTTTATATTTGATAGCTCCTATTTCCAATTTTAAATTTAAAATGTTTTATTCCTAGATCAGAATTATGAATGCTAAGCATCCATGTATAATTGATGTCACTGTCCAATGTATAGTAGGCAGTGATTCATTTTATATGAGTTGTGGATAGAGAGAGCAAAAAATCCTTAGATTACAAACTAGAGGAGTTGACTTTATGTCTCTGGACCACAGCATTCAATCATGGCACCCCACCCCATTCTTCAGGGCTTGACAGTTTTTTATTATGTTCAACAGTAACAAATGACTCTGACATAAAATAATATAGGAGGAATTTTAAGCAGTTACTGTAGTCAAAAGTAAAGAGAAGAGAACATTTACGGCTCAAATTCCTTGGGTTGTATTATTAAGTCAAAGCCATTAAGCTAAACAATTTTGAACAGGCAGTTATAAATCTAAAATTTTAAATTCAGCTACATTGTAGTGGCATGCATGTTGTATTATACTGTAGAATAATTTGAGCCAGCTTACAAGCTTATGTGACAAATGAGGTGTAACATTTTTATATTTATTTATTCATTTTTGGTTTATTGACCTCTACCAAGTAACTAAGACTTTTTTTTTACACTGCCAGCTTGGAAAACTGGAAAAGAAGCTTGCAGTATAAAGAGGGGTTTATTTATTTTGTTTTAAAGGTAATAAAATGTAGTTCTAAATTAATCTTTTTTAATTAATATTTTCTAAAAAAAAACCAATAAGAAAACAGTGCTCTTAACTTGAAAATGTCAAGATTAGTGCTTAAATAATTTTTCCCAGTTCATTGTTTATGTACAAGGATCATGTTATAGAAATAACAATATTCATATTATATAAACCTGCTAATCTTTAGACTAAAGATGAAGTATTATAGCATGAGCATGAGAATATGCTTTTTCTAACTTACATAGTTAAATAATTTTACTTTTTTTCAAAAGTCTGTCAAATCCTTTTTTTTCATCTGTAAATGGCAGTGGGCATGTCTGGGACCAACACAATGACAGGTATAATTTGCACCAAAGTTTATACCTTCAGCTAATAACTATATGGTTACTTCTCATTAAAGGGATGTCTGCTGCTAAGAGGCTACACACATTGGGCCTAATTTAGAACTCACTCGCAGATCCCCAAAACTCAGCATGATTGATATGATGTGGCATTTGGGGTATGTGTATGACCAGTGTTCATGGAAATTGGGTCATGTCACTCCTGTATTCTAGGAAGGATGAGGCAATGGTCTGGGTTGGTGAATGTAGACTTATAAACCTCTCAAGCTCGAGGGAACTGGTCAGGCTCAGTAGGTGAAAACTTACACAACCTGGCCAAAGGAGTAAACATTGTAACCCTATGGATTCTGCTCTCAGATCACAGACGCAACTATGAGGTGTCCATTTCTTACACACACCAGTATAGCACAGTAAGTTCCTTGCGGCTGTGCAATACTGTCCATCTCTGAATCAGGCCCATTATACAAATATATGCTGAGGACAAAGATGAGTGTAAATGTTGCTGAATAAGAAATACTCCTGTTTATTCATTATAATTTATATGAAAACGCTATGAATTTGGTCAAAAAACAAATGCAAACATTTGCCGACCTGTGCTTAACTAACACTTCATATGTTTTCAGACTTCTGCATACCGTAGCTAATCCTGCATCCACTGAGGTAGCATGGGGGAGAGGTGGTATGGGGTAAGGGCATCCTGACATACAGTAGGCCTAGTACAATAAAGGCTTGTTTGTGCCATCCACAAACCAGCAATTATGCACATTTACACCTTTTATGAAAGATAACTTTTGCTTTGCTACAGTGTATAACTGAGCAGCAAGGAGCTTTTGATATAGGATAAGTGGTAAACTTGAAGATGAGACCCATTCTCTTGGGCTAAAACTCCTCCTACCTGCCCCAGGTGATTTTAATTAGTATGGGTCCTGTGCATTGCAGTAAACACAAGTAATGGGCACTATTATAGATATGTCCTAGATACATTTATACAATGTGTCAGTATTAGAGATGTTAGGGACCCACCTGTTGAGGCCAGTGTGACGTGGTAGGTGGGCAAACATCTTTGGCCAAACATGTACTAAGAACATCAATAGAAAACCATGTTAATTGATATAGTTTAATATATATATATATATATATATATATATATATATATATATATATATGCTCAATATATCAATATATACATATATATATATATATATATATATATATTGATAGTTAGTATTCTTAGTGCTTAGAGTGTGGATCAGCATTCCCCCTTTTTCTGCATCATAAGAGACATCCTTTGGTCGGAGTTGTAGACAGAGTGTCTGACAGCCATTTCTGATCAAGGGGGATGTACAGCATATTCTAAGGTCAATATTAAGTACTTCAACATATTGGATTATGATTCTATTACTAAAATAACATTATTTTAATAAAACACACTTAAAAACGTAATTGATTTAGTTTCAAAATTCACTCATTAAAAAAAAAATTGCATCAGGGCCCCTCCGGGTTTAGTGGCCCTGAAGCTTCAGCTTAATTAGTTTCACAGTTGATCCACCTCTCTATAGAATAGGTATGCTGTGTGTGTGTCTTGGGCATGCAGATGAAATTGGGGTCTATACAGAGATGATCTGTCTAAATTCAGATGGTTCTTCTGCAGCAAATATTGGACTGGTGTAATTGCACAATGATAGTGACAACTACTTACTTAACTCTGCAGAATTGCATGCAATTTTGAACCAACTTCTCATTGTGTAAATTCAGAAAAGCTTAACTACATTACCATACTCAGATTTAGAAAATACATTTTGGAAGTCAATGCTGATAAACTTTTAGATTTTCAGGGAAGTCTGGTCAAGAGACATGATCCTTTACAGATCACTTTTTCTGCATTATAGAGGGGACACATTATACTTATAGAGTGTGAGTGAGATTCTTATCTTCTCAAAAATCATTAAATTACAGATATGACCTCCTTCACCTAGGATTTGTATGTTGCAAGGTGATTAGTGCAACTTAGATGCTCCACCGTGGATATTGAAATAGATGAATATGTGCAACAAGACACTCAGTAAAAACAATAACAGGTATCACATGTACAAAATAAAAGAATTTAAAGTGCTGATCTGTCCATAGAGCAGTCCTGGAATCACACACTCAATGCATTTTGTTTTCCCCATGATGAAGTTTTAAGTGAAGATGAAACACATTGGGACTGTGATTCCAGGACTCTTCTATGGACATACTCTTACTTATTTCTAATTTAACTTCTCCTGAGACTGCTGTATCACACTTGAACCATACCCTAGAACTAGCCCTTGATGAAGTAACTCCAGCTACCCATCACATTCCACGTAGACTTAGACGTCAACCGTGGCATTCCAAACTCACAAGACACCTACAAAAACTCTCACATAAAGTAGAACATCAGTGGCGAAAGTCTCATACTCCAAGTGACTTCCTCACATATAAGACTATCTACCACTCTTATCATAAAGCACTGGATAATGCCAAACAGATATATTTCCAATCTGTCATCTCTGCCCAAGCGTCAGATGAGAGGCCACACATCCCCACTGAGTAAGGAACCGGATACCGCAAGCATCAATTACCTAAATACACGGCGCCCGACGAATATTCAAGAAGCTGCCGCATCTGACGAGAGATACCGGAGGAAGGGAGGACGTGACCTCAACACGCCGGCAAGGGGAAGAGCGGACTCTGCCGAGTCCCTGACAGGTGAGTCCACAGTGGAGGCAGAGAGTACGGTGTCTGGTATCTAGCACCAGAGTCGTTTCTCCCCCTCCTGCTGCACACCATTTTGTGGGCCAGCGGGACGCGCCGTAGACTACCCAGCACTGGCGGGCGGTCTGCGGACGTGCTCCGTGGTCACACACGGGTTTGGACACACACCTGCACATACTCGGGCAAGTGTCCGTACTACTTACCCCAGGAACACGCAAGCAACAACATCAGCTGTCCATTATTCATCAGCAGCATTATCAACATTATAAGTGCGGACGCTGCACCAACACTGACTTCAATTAAAAGATCTGCCATTTTATTATGTGAGCTCCATGGTCTCCGGTTCCCTACTATATTAACTCCAACATCAACGATTGACTTTTTTTTGGACTTTTTTTCTTTTTCTTGTTCCTCTATGGTTATAAACCACAGCATTTTTTCCTTTTTCTCCTTTAGAGACTGAATATTGCCATCAACACGGCAGATTTCCTATAAGTTGATTGCCATTGACTCAGTTAGTGGTAAATTCAGCATTTTTTAGCCCATTACCATTTATTTTATTTTATTTAAATAAAGCGCTATAAATACTAGATTCAATCTGAACTCATCACTATCCCATACACCTACATACGACGCATACCATTTTGCTACAGGTTCTGAGCGCATTTATTGATCTATTACTAGAGATTAGGTATACAATTAACTAATACCTATATTCTCTCTTTCTCTACTGGTATCTTTACATCACTGTTCAAGCATGCAGTGATCACTCCCATTTTGAAAAAACAAAATTCTGACCCTAACTCTCTTTCAAATTACCATCCTATATCCCAGCTACCTTGCCCCTCCAAGCTACTGGAGAGACTTGCCTACCGTCACCTCACACACTTTCTTAACACCCACAACTTATTGGACCCACTTCAGTCAGGCTTTAATTCTCAACACGCCACTGAGACAGCACTGACTAAGGTAGTAAATGATGTGGTCACTGCCAAGGCTAAAGGCCATTATTCATTTCTAATTCTTCTAGATCTCTCTGCTGCCTCTATCTCTCATTGGGAGTACCACAAGGCTCAGTATTAGGTCCTCTGCTTTTCTTGATCTATACCACCTCTCTTGGCAAACTAGATAGCTCTTTTGGTTTTCAGTATCATCTGTACGTGGACAATACTCACATTTACATATCCTTCCCAGATTTGCACCATCTGTGCTGGTCTGTGTCACTGAATGTCTCTCTGCCATTTCATCTTGGATGTCATGTCGCCACCTCAAACTTAATATATCCATAACAGAATTAATTATATTTCCACAGGTCAATAGTAGTTACCAACCTGTTATCTCTATTACTGTTGACAACTCGACAATCAACCCCACCTCTCAAGCTCGCTGCCTAGGTGTCATCCTTGACTCTGTACTGTCTTTTGTTCCCCACATTCAATCTGTCTATAAATCCTGTTACATACATCTAAAAAACATAGCCAAAATTTGACCATATCTTACGCAAGACACTGCAAAAACTCTAATATATGCACTTTTAATTTCCCGCATTGACTATTGCAATAGTCTCCTTATTGGTCTTCCCAAAAACAGGCTCTCCCCACTACAATCCATTTTGAATGCAGCTGTGAGGTTGATCTTCCTCACCAAATGCTCAGTGTCTGCTGATCCACTCTGTCAGTCCATCCATTGGCTGCCGATCTTCTACCATATTCAAATTAAAATACTTACACTCACATATAAAGCTATTAACCAAACCACACCAACATACATCTCTTCACTTATCTCAAAATATCTTCCAACCCAACATCTCTGCTCAGCACAAGATCTGCATCTCTCATCCCCGTGCATTACTTGTTCCCATGCATGGTTACAGGACTTTTTTCAGGCTGCACTCACTCTGTGGAATGCCCTCCCATGCACAATAAGACTTTCCATTAGTTTCCAAACATTCAAGCATTCATTGAAAACTCCTTAGACAAGCTTATCAGATTCCAGGACCGCCCACATATCCTTTTATAGCTTCCTTATCTAACTCTCTTCTTATAGTAAATACCTATCACATCTTCTTTTTCTTCAATTTAACATCCTCCTAACCCTAGGCCAACTTTCCAGTGTGATTGGATTATACAGCCCACCAAGAACATCTGCAATCGGGCTGGAACAATTTGCAATATGTAGCACCTATCCTTGTGTATCAACACTTATTTCCCTATAGATTGTAAACTTGCGAGCAGGGCCCTCTTACCCTTATGTATGTCTTTTACATATTTCTTGTAAATATATGTATGTATGTATGTATGTTTTTTACAATCCAGTAAAATGTTAATGTTGACTCAAATTGTAAAGCGCAATGGAATTTGCTGCGCTATGTAAAAAACTGTTAATAAAAAATATTAATATAATCGCTTCAAATTCTATTAATTTGAATGTGTGCTGCTTGCTATTGTTTTTACAGAGTTTTTGAATAAAACGTTTGAAATGTATGCTATAGGATGTGAGTGTTTTGGAACATACTGTTCCAAACAAAGCCATGTTTTGTAATAGAACCGATACACCACTTTCAATATAATTTGTGATTGTACCTTGAAATAGTATACACTATGTTGATGATTTCTCTCTTTCCGTATGAACACTGGATGTATGGAAGAAAGTTTTGTGTAGAGACTATCCACAAAATGACAAGCACATCTATTGGTGATATGCTGGCATAAGCAAATAAATGTGTCCAATGTTTGATATGTCAAGGCTGGTGAGTGCACTTTTATTACTTTGCCATACTGTGTGTGTATGTATATATATATATATATATATATATATATGTATATATTGTGGTAACTTGGGGTTAATTAGCTCAGTAGACTGGGGTCAGTGGTGGAGTGAGTAGGTGCAGAATTAGAGTCCACACGTAGCATTCTAATTAAATAAACATAAATGGTGCTTTACTTCCAGCATGTGAAATCAGCAAACAGAAAAACAATAAACAACCTAGCCCTTGTTTAGGTCACTAGCTCACTTCTTGAAACCCTCACTATTCAAGTGCAGCTAGTCTGCAAATAAAAGTCCATAGTCAGCTTAGCCCTGATTCCTGCAGGTTATCACAGGCTCTGGTCTGGTCTTAGGTTGGCTGGGAGCCACAGCCTCACAGTATGGCCTGCTTCCTTGCAGGTACCTAAACTCAGTCACAAAGTTTGATGGCCTTCCCTGTATCTCACAGGTCTAGGCTCAGGCCTCCTGGCTCCCAATGGCTTCCTGGCACAATGAGCTCTGTCTGACTGTTCTGCCTCAGTCCTCCCTGGACTGATTCCACAATGCTTTTCTAGTCTAGTCTGCCACACACAGAGTATGCTGCTCACAATGCTTTTCTAGTCCAGTCTGCCACACACAGAGTATGCTGCTCACCAGTGCCATCTCTGGTGATACTTCCACAATTTATATATATATACATATATATATATATATATATATAATGTGTTTGTGTGTGTGTCTGATGCATTGTATTGCTTGACAAAAGCGCATTAAAGCACTGAAATGTTGCACTTTTTTTTACTTAAATTGTTTTCTTTAAGCCCAGAGTGCCATCGTGTCTCTCCTATAGTATGTCTTTGTACAGCCAGTTTTACAGTGATCTCATGGGAAGGCACCCGGCAGAGTACTTGCATAAACCGAACCAACATAGTGAGTATGTATATATATATATATATATATATATATATATATATATAAAATAAGGGCACAGTCGTGCCCTTATATTAAGGCTGTATCTAAAAAAATGGATTTCTCCATAGAGAATTCTAGAGGTGGGGGCAGGGTGTTCAAGGGGATACACCTCAAAATCTATTAGAGATACAGATCTGAAATATGGCATGGCTGGGTAGAAGTGTCACTGGGTGCTGCTTGCCAAATTTTATGGCAAAAACATAAAAAATTAGGAAATGGGAGTAATCTAAAGCTCCAACTGTCACTTTTATCTGACCTTCTCAATTAGGACCACTGTGATCTGAGAGGATACAGTACCCGCCAGCCAGTCTGCAAAGTACGGCAGCAGTGCCCATTTAAAAAATGGTGCCTCAGTAGCATTTTTGAAATTCAAAGAAGGCCACCACAAGCCAATCACGACTCTAAACATCATTGGAGGTGGCAGAACCTGAAGAGGACCACAGAAGCCCTGGGGTTGGCACCCGCCAGGTGAAGACACCAGAAGCCCTGGTGGGTGGCAGCCATGTAAAAGAGCTTACAGGCTGCTGCCCACTAGGCGAAGATGCCGAAGCCCTGGCATGTTGGCGCCTGCCTGGCAAAGATGCCGGAAGTCCTAGTGGGAGGCAGCCATGAAAAAGAGCTGACCCAGGCTGCCATCCGCTAGGTGAAGATGTCAAAGCCCTGGCAGGTTGGCACCCACCAGGTGAAGACATCAGAAGTTCTAGTGGGAGGCAGACACAAAAAAGAGTTAACAAGTGCTGCCACCCACTAGGCAAAAACACCAAAGCCCTGGTGGGTTGGCACCTACCAGGCAAAGACGCCGGAAGGCCTAGTGGGAGGCAGCCATGAAAAAGAGCTGACACAGGCTGCCACCCACTCGGTGTAGATGTGAAAGCCCTGGCAGGTTGGCACCCACCAGGTAAAAACGCCGAAGCCCTGCCAGGTTGGCGCCCGCCAGGTGAAAACACCAGAAATTCTAGTGGAAGGCAGCCACGAAAAAGAGCTAACACAGGCTGCCACCCACTAGGCTAAGACACTGAAGCCCTGGCAGCTTGGCGCCTGCCAAGCGAAGATGCTGGAAGTCCTAGTGGGAGGCAGACACAAAAAAGAGCTAACAGGCTGCCGCCCACTAGGTGAAGACACCGAAGCCCTAGCAGGTTGGCGCCTGCCAAGCAAAGATGCCAGAAGTCCTAGTGAGAGGCAGACACAAAAAAGAGCTAACAGGCTGCCGCCCACTAGGCACAGACCCAAAAGCCCTGGCAGGTTGGCACTCGCCAGGCGAAGATGCCTAAACCCTGGGGTGGTGGCGGCCACGAAAAAGAGCTTAAAGGCCAACATCCACCAATTGAAGACCTGTAGAATAAAATATTACAATATTAAAGTGTGTTGTATTATTTTAATATTTGTTTTACTGGTGGCAGTGGGCCCTAATGGCCAGCATGCTGGTACTTGTGGTTTTCCAAGAAACAGCATGCAGGGAGGCATGCTGGGACCTATAGTTCACCTTCAAAAGAAATATTCTTTAAAATGCACCACATCACACAATCAACCTTGCACTCATTGCCCAGTTGTGCTGGGGATAGCCCCAGGCTATCATCCGAGGCCTGGGGTGCCCTGAGGAGGGGTACACCTTTATTGGGGGGTTTCTAGGTCCTCAGGGATCCCCTGCCTGGACTGACTTGCAGTCAGGGTTGATGCTGCGGCTGGGGGCCCAGTGAAAAGGCTCCCCTGGCTGTGGCATCAGCCCCCCATTAGAAGTAGTCTGGTGCTGGTTCTGGATAATACAGGGGAACCCTACTCATTTTTTTCAGCTGTATTTCCAGAACCAGGACCAGATCAGAGCCCAGTGCTGGTTGCACAACTTACGGGGGACCCCTACATCATTTATCCCCCGTAGTTTGGCAACCAGGGCTGGTTCTGACTAGCCCACTGCTGGTTGTGCTTAAATATGGGGGACCCCTATGTCATTTGTCCCCTGCATTTAAGAACAACCAGGACTGGCTGCCTATGTTTTTTTTAAAAAAACTTTTAAAAAATGGCATGGTCCCACCCTCAACAAACCAACTAGCCCTGGGCTATGGAGCCCCAGTGCTGGTTATGCTAAATACTGGGGACAAATGATGTATGGGTCCCCCATATGAAGCACAACCAGCACCAGGCTTTACAGAACCAGTCCTGCTTCCCAAAATATGGGGGATAAATGATTTAGGGGTCACCCGTATTCAGCGCAACCAGCACTGGGCTCTGAGCCAGTCCTGGTTCTGGAAATACAGGGGGGAAAATGCAAAGGGCCTCCCTGTATTTTCCAGAACCAGCACCAGATCCTTTCTAGCAATATTGATGAAGCCGGACGACTGGTAAACATTGCAGAACAAGTTGATGAGATTGTCATTTTTTGAAAAAGACCGCTGTGTGCCGCATGCTGGAGCAGATATAAATTTTTACATGCTGGCACAATGGCACATTCACTACAAGGGGAAGGAGTGTGCAGCACCTCAGGACATGTGTGTGTGTATATATATAACCTTATCTATACCACACCTGCCCCTTCTATGATCCATACACACCAAATCAGTCACACTCAGCTAGTACAACTGTGTGTGAAACTTTTCCTGTAGTAATCAGCAGGATTCTTAACCCTATCTTTCCCTGTTCCTGGGGTATGAGTTCTGTACTGGTCATCAGAATGTAGCAAAGTACAGTTTTTACCACATATCCTTCCCCTTAGCTTTGCCATACTTGATGAAGTGGGCTCTTTACCTGGAAAAGATTTTGCTTTTCCCAACTCAACCTCTCTTAGCTTTGCCAACTCTTGGACACAGATTTGATTTTTCTGTCACATCCCTCTGTGGTCTGTTGAGGTGGGGTATGAAGACAAAATGATCTGTGCAACCTGAGACAGAACATGGAAGCCTCTGCTGATGAAATGCTTCCTTCACCTATGGGTTTGACCGGTTGACATGGTAGACTTTCTCTGTTTGCTGTCTACCCAACTGCCATACTTGAAAATTGACAGGTTCTCTGGCCTCTATCACTTCATAAGGGCCTTGCTAATGTGTATAGAATTTAATCTCTTGGGTGGACACGAGGACAAGCACCTTGTCACCTGGATTAAAGATGCATATGGTGGCATGGGTACCATAACAGTTATTTTGCGGCCCCTGTGCTTCCTTTAAGTGTTGCGTAACCAATGGACTGATCTATTGTAGTTGGTTTCACAATTGGGCCACAAACTGTACCACATTTGGTTCCCTGTGTCCCTGCTGTTCCTACCCTTTTTTAAAAATATCCAAAATTACTTGGGTTTTCTTAAAAAAAGAAGTTCAAAGGGACTGACCCTGTTCATGCTTAGGGGACCTCTCTTACTGCAAACATGAGGTAAGGCAACAGGGCCTTTTTGCAGTCTTTTTTTCTCACCTAATCATTTGCTTAAAATTCATATTCAACTGCTCAACTAATCCATTGGTTTGTTGGTGATAGACCAAGGTCTGTAGCCTATGTACCCCTTGGAATTTACACAACTCCTTCATAAAGCCTGACATGAAGGGACTGCCTTAATCCATTAGGATTCTTTTCGGATTCCCAGATGAGTGCACAATATTGGTAGCTCTTTTGCTATTGTACTTTACTTAATATTCTTAAGTGATACTGCATTATGTTGCACAGTCAAGTACTACCATAACATACAGACAAGTACTACCAGAAAATATAGATGTCTTGGTAGACTTATTTAAGGGGACTACTAGATCCATGGAAATCCACTTGAATGACACTGAGATTTTAGGAAGAGTTACTAGGGAAGCTCAGTAATATGGTTTAGGGGCAATCCACTGACAGACTATGCAGGCATTGGCAGTACCTCTTGACCAACATGCATATTCCTGGCCAGTAAAACCTCTGGAGCACTCTAATTTAGTTTTTCCTCCCCTAAATCCCCCCCCATAAGGTGAATATGGGCCACTGTTAATACAAAAGGGACATGTACTTGTGATAGCAAGAGCTGGTTAACTATTATCTCCTGAGTTCCACCACCCCATTTAGCAGATCCCATTCTACTGTAAAGTAGGGTTCTCCCTCAACCGACCTCTCAGCCCTAGACACTCCATTCACTTTCACAACATATCTGTATGCATTCTCCAATGGGCAATCATTTAATTGATCTCGAGAAAAGTCTTGGGGTGACAGTTCTGGACACAGTAGACCAATCTTCTCCACCATCTGTCCAGACTCTTATTTTCTTCAAAACCTTCTTTGACCAGGCCTTATTTCTCACATCTTCTGAAATGTGATGCTGGTCTGTTTGCAGCAACAACTTGGTACCCAAGCTCCAAATATTGCTGCTGCCTGACTTCCTCCTCTGGTACTGGGGTGTGAGTAACAGGATCATCTAGGGTCTGACATCTGGCCAGTGAAGAAGACACTAGCCAAAATGCATTGTTGACCAATCCCAAACACAGCCAACCTTCCACCCACCCAGAGCCAGACCAGCCATCCCTTGCCTCCTGTCCAGAGCACACCACCCATGTCCACGCCTACACCCCACCTCAGCCATAAGAGAGCCAGCCCAGTCCCAGGGAGCCAACAGCACAAATAGAAAGTGGCATCCCTGCCCTGGAACCATAGCTCTCCCAGATACACAGCCCCATCATCTCTCCTGCTGGCCAACTGACCAGCCACCACCAGCATGGTGCCTCCATGCCCACAGCAGCTACCAACATCTGCCTGCCTAGACCCAGTTTGGTCACACGCCATCACCACTGCTGGTCCACCCTCCAGCCACCACCGGCATGGTAGCCACCATGCCCATACACCCAGTTCTAGCAGAGCCTCCTGCCCGCCAACAGACCCAGTGCAGTCACTGCAATCCACATGCGGCATCCACTGTTAACAGTGACCACACAACAAGGTCCTGCACCAGCAGCAAGCCACCCAGCTACTCACCAAATCTGGGGTAGCTGCATCACTGGTCCAGACACCACCAGTCTGGTCCCAAGACCACTATGCACCAAAGGTCACCTCTGATCTGGGGGCCTATGCAAGGAACCCACCCTAAGCACCAAGCAACCTTGATCAACAACCTCCATCTCAAGACCACAAGCATCCTAACAACCTGAACGAGACTTTATTCACAGCCACCCTCCATATCCCTATCGCAACGCCACACCAGATGCACCGTAATGGTAGTTAGGTTGCAAATGAGTGGGACACTGCACCCTACCCACACCCCCTGAGACTTCCACCACCCCACTGCCAGGCACCCTAAGACTGTCGACCAAAGGTCCAGCAGGGAAGACATGCTGGTCCTGAACCGCACAGTAAGGAGCCCCCTGAAAGGTCCACCAACCTTCCCCTGAGCCAGATTCCACACCATCCCCACCCCCACAGCACTATGCCCACTGATTAAAAATTTGACCCTACACCACATCATCAGTCTCTCATTTATGCACACACACAACACACCGAACACATGCCACGAAACCCCCTCTCACATCCCGCACCAAAAGAGAGTGCACTTTACCCACCATTTACAAGTCAAGTAGAATTTCTCAGAACAAGGAAAAGTCTCACCCCAGAATAAAGGAGTATGGCAGTCTTGGAGCTATTGCAGCCACTACCTGCACCATTTGTCCTATCACCATTCTGGGAAGACAAACATGGTCATATTCCTCATTGCCCCTATGGAAACATAGTACTTTTACTGGCAGTAGCAGGACCATCAAGTCCTCAGGAATTAGAGTGCTGGACATCAAGGTGACTTCACTGCCTGAATCCATCCCCGTCAAAACCTCCAGGAGCTTTATCATTACAGGCACTTGGAACAGCAGTGGGCTACTTATGGATGAGGCCATAGTCAAACAAAGAGTCCATTGGTTCCTGTTCTTGGACATTTTTTCTTAAAGTGCCCTGATTTACCACACTCTAAGGTTCCCTCTGAGATCACCTTGCTGTCTGTGATAACATATTGTGCTGGTTTTGGCCTTACAACCTTTCTTGCTGTCTGGGTCATATGTCCCTGGGCATAATAATGGTCAATGGGTATCGCCAGCTCTTCAAATAACTGCATATCACTCTGCAGAACCCATCTTTGCAACTCCTGCTTTAGGTTCTGCAAGCAATGGTCAATTGCAAGAATTTCCAAAATTCTGACAGGTTTATTTTGCCTGGGCACTAACCAGCTCTTAATTTCACCAGCACTTGTTGCTGACCCTGGCTTGTATCACCAGTCACAAAAATGTTGGGCCCAGGCCTTGTCACACCTATCTGCACCAGAATCACAGCTTTTATTTGCAATAAATTGCTGCCTGAGGTTGGGCATAAACATATAGGCTCTCTGTGCTTTATCCAAGATATAAGGAGCCAATTTTGCTACCCACTCTTCTATTGGCCATTTCAGCTGTGCTGTCATCCTCAGCATTGCCGGAGGGTGACATTCTGAGCTGACTGAGCACTTCCCACAACAACTTGCTGCTCTCCACCTGTGCCTCAGCAATGGCCAGCAACTTCACCTTCTGAGCCTGCTGCGTAGCGGCCACATTAGTTAAGGCACAGAGAATTTCCTTCATCTTGTTATCTGAGCTGACAAAGTTGTAAAATTTGGCCTCCAGTAACATACACCAATAAGCCAATGTTTATGACACTCATATAATTTTATTTGCCAGTGGCTGTTGCGTAGTACAGTACCTCCTTGGGAGAAACAATATCAAAAAGGAAAAAAAAACTTCCCCTTTAATTGGGTTTATACAGCCTACACATTGGAAGCAGCTTTTTGTTTTAATTTATACAACATTATGTTTTCAAAAGTATTGTCTAAACAGCAAAACACTTTACTTGGCACTGCAGCTGTAGAACTACAATTACTAGAATGTATATTAGCAACTGTCCCTTTTATTGCCACACTCCACTTGATGAGGCAAAGTCAAACACTTGTTTAAGGAGCCAGAGAAACACATTCGGTGCTTTCAGCCAGATAAACATTTTTTTTTTTTCAATAACCCTTTCTCTGCAGGTACAAATTTACAAATGGTAGTTTTTATGCTACAGCAAATTTATAAACAGCTGCTCTTTGCTTGCAAATATTCACACTGTTTAAACGCTTATTTTTCTTCAAGGAAAAAGCATTAGCATTACACATTTGCACTTTGCATATATTTTCCACATGTGCAAATAAACCATTTAATACAGGCCAGTTAACCTCACTCAAAGATCCAGCAAGTCAGCACCTGGATTATGCCACATCTATAAATAAAATGCTGGAATATTGATAAATGTCTTATCTTGTTTTTGGAGGATCCCCTTGAAGAAGTCCACTAGGAGACAATATGCATTAGGAGCCTTTACCTCACTGATATAATCCTCCAAGGACACCACCAGCACCCCTGCACTGCCAACACTGTCAACACACATGCACTGAGGACTCCGCTGGCACCTCCACTCTGCCGATACCGCCGGCACCCTACATTGAGAACACCCCTGCACTGCCAATACAGTCAGCAAACCTGCACTAAAGCCACCACTGGCACTGCCGACATCGCCGGTACCCTTCACTGAGGACACTACCAGCACAGCAGCACTGCCATTCCATGTACTGAGTACACCATCAGCAACCCCTGTACTGCTGACATTGGGGGTCATTCAAACCCACTCGCAAGCAGCAGTACGCTCGCAAGTGGGTCGATGGTCCCCACTGCGCATGTGCATGACGGAGTGAGCTCCGCATGCGCATGCGCGAGACCCGGACTGCGACAACCAAGCTGTTGCTCTGGGTCTCGCACCAAAGGGGGCGTGCTGTCGATGGTGTCAAGACCATCGCGACCATCTTTTTGGATGCTCGTATATGCTGTGGGTGGTGACCCACAGCTATACGAGCGTCCAGGAGGATGCTCCATTTTAATGGAGGAGGGCCCTGATTCAGAGCGAGCACTCTGGTCAGAGCGAGCGGCTCTGAATCAGGGCCATAGCCAGCAAACCTGCACTGAAGACACCGCTGGCACCCCCACTCTGCTGACACCACCGATACCCTTCACAAGTAGTGAGGACACCATCAGCAATCCCGCTCTGCCGACACTGCTGTCACAGTAAGTGCACTATTGGTGTATCCAACTCACACTGTATAACACACCGTATCTGTTTTGCAAATTGGAAGCTGAACTGCCACATGTTATTGCCGCCCACTGTGACACTTAGCTTAGTCAGCCAGCTAGCTGAATGAAACCTTTTGGCCTTAACTAGATGAAAAAAAATAATATTATGAGGTGGTCAAAATTTATCGGAAATGACTGGAGATAAATGTTATTGAGGTTATTAAAACTGTAGAAACAAAAAAGGCCAATTTTATGTGATTTTAGCTGTTTTTTTGATTATTTAAGAAAAAATCCAGATCCAAAACCAAAACCAGAAAATAAAACAAGGAGGTGAGGTTTTGGCAAAACCAATCCAGATCCAAAACCAGGGGAGATCCAGATCCAAAACCAAAACACAGGGGTCGGTGCACATCCCTACCTGTAAAGCACTTATTCACTCCTCCACCTCTCTCTCTTTCTCTCTTTCTCTCTCTCTCTCTTTCCCTCTCTTTCAGTTCTTCCTTTGACACAGTATTACTTTGCTGATTACCTCCCCCCACTTTCACATCCAAAGCTTCACTTGTGGAAGGCTCTGCTTTGCATCATCTACCATCTGGCATGGATTCAAATATACATTGAAAACATAACTTTGTATAAATATCTAACAGCCCACCTCACATTCTTAAGTCATATAATTTATGCTCCCTCTTCATCTCTTCCTAGTTCACCTCCAAAAGCTGGCCCAAGATATATAAATATATAATATAAATCAACTTCTATTTTACAAAAACACCAATAAAATACACTAATATAATAGTACAAAGTAAGTACCTTCTCCCCCAAAAATAAAAAAACACAAATGATGTCCATCGGTTTCTCACAAAAAGCACATAAAGTTAAAACCTCAATTTAATTCCCTTGAGAAAATGGTTTCCAGCCAAAAGATCCATCTGGATTCCTTTTGTAAAAGAATATTTTTCTCTATCACTACTCAACATAGGTCTTCGCACATGATAGATCACTATACAACACTCACTCTGATGGAATCCCTGAGGAAGCTCCCAGATTGCTGGTATACAATTGACTGCTGTAAATTCTTCTTCTATTTCTAAGGAGAATATGAGCATTACTCCTAGCATTTTAAAAATATATTAAAAAACATGTCATACATTTGATATTAAAACTCTTTCCTTAGCTAATTTTTGTTTTGCCTGTGACAATATGCACCTCAAAATGTTTTAAAAAAACCCTAATTGTGTGTTAAAAGATTTTTCCTTTCTATACTTTGAATCTCACTGTACTTCTATTCAAAGTCTATTTTTACTATATTGAAAATGCCCATACATTCCTAATATTGGTTATATAAAGTTAATACATCTGTAATAACATTATTCTCAGTTGATTCCAAGCAAGAAAAGAAATAAAAAAAACAATTTTCTGGCTTAAAGTAATAACTTTTACAAATGAACATACATTGCAAAGAAAAAAATATTATATGGTTTTACATTATCACCTTTATAAGTATACACTAGTGATGTGCGGGGCCGCTTCTCAGTGAACAAACAACAACCAAATTTAGGGGTTCTGAGTTAAACCAAGTCTGAGTACGGAATAACTTTGGGTTACTCAGTCTAACCAAATCCCACTTCGGATCATCTTGCGGTTCAGAACACAAATTTCAAAACTGAACTCGGGCTTTTGATTGCATGCTGTCAGGTCAAAATAACATCATTTTTGCTGTTTTTATTTTCTTTAAATGCAGATCTAAATCCAAAACAGGTGAGGGTGACTTTGCAAAAACAAAACGCGAAGATGAATCTGGATCCAAAACCAAAACACGGGTGTTGGCGTACATCCCTAGTATATATGCACTTATTCATACTACTCTATTTTCCTGCTTTCTCTTTTGTTTAAACATGCCAATATACCTAAAGTTTAAATATGACTTTAAAATGTGAATGCAGTTGGCTTGCCACCAATAGAAACGGTTGACAGGTTTGTCAGAAGTCTGCCCAGAGAGCTTGATGTTTGTTCTCAAAGCTTTATCAATTTAGATTTTCTCAAAGGTGAAGGTGTGCCAGCTCTCAATAACACAAATATGGACAGACTAAAGTTAAATGTGTCCATCCATATTAGGGTTACATTACAGATATGTTCTCATTTAGCTCTCTTTCAAGCCAGACATTTCCATGGCTTTGTGTGATATGCTATCCATATCATGATAAGTTATCCCAACTTGTGATAAAGAATCACATCCTAGTATTCTATAACACTTCCTACAGTATTACTGTAGTTAGTGACAATTCATCACAAGTTGTGAAAGCTTATAACCAGATGTCATTTTTTCATTCGAATATCATTCCAAGCCACTCCATCTAATGCTAAAGTTAAGTCTGGCCAGAAGTATAGTTAAATGAATACACACATATACATGTTTGTTTAGGCACATCTTAACTACAGTATATATATGGACAAAACACATGTCAGATGTAACTGACTCAAAATAATTGCCTAATTGCACTTCAATGCTGTTGATTAGCCATTTGAAGTGCAAGGAGCCACAAATGTTAGATAATAGATATGTGTTGTTCATTATACTGGCACAAGTAGCACACAAGCTGTGTAGTGCAACAAATTTTTTTTGACATGCAAAATTACTAGGTGCAAGTGTACTTGTGTCCAACTCTATATCTGTCATTTACAGTGAGTGCTCTTTAACAATAGGCACTGAATTGAGTTAATGCATATGTTTATAAAAAGTACAAGAAGTAGCATGTACAATAGAGGACAATGAATACAAACTAGATATTATACAATAAGCCTGGCCCAAAGTGAATGCTTCAAACAATTATTGTGTAATTAGAGTAAAATATAGATATTATAATGAAATAATCTTTATTGTGATCCTTATTGGAGGAGTGTCAGTAAGAATATTACCTCATACCTCATGTATTACCGCATACACATTGCAACACAGAAATCATTGGGATAAAAGTATCAGAAATATTCATCCCTAAGGCATCTGGAATCCACCTTCCAAAGCGGGAGCATTATATGTTAGAACTCTGGGCCTATTACATCAAGGATCGCAATTGCAAAGTTGCACACAGGCAGCTTTGCAACTGCGATCCTTGCAATAATACAAATGCAGCGAGAGGTGTATGACACCCCCTGCTGCATTTGCAATCGCATCTGAGGTCGCAAGTTGGGATCGCCAACGTGACCATTGGTTGTCGATGGTCATGATGCGCAGTGAACCACGATGCACAAAACCAGTGAATTGTCACAATCAGCCATTTTAATGTAGACAGCCAATCAGAAAGCACCAGATTCACAATAAAGTATGCTTACTGTAATAATCGCCATTGCCATCATGAGAGCCGCATGCTTCAGCTAGCGGGAGCTCTGCACCCTCACGGAGATGATGGACCGCCATCTGGCACACGCGATGCCCTATTTGCCCTATTATTAGTCATGCTACAAATGCATTGTGGCCCATCGTATCCTCTGACCCAGAGCTGCAGAATTTTAAGAGCACTAGACCAGTAGCATCATTCAAGATATGGACTACTTCTTTTGTGGTGTAAAGTAGGTTATCATATGACCTTGTGGCTTCTATTATGTGGGCCAGATGTCATGATAGAATGGCCCTGCATTGATCTGTCATTAATTTATTAGGGAGAAAGGTCATGGCCTTTCCACCTTAAAATCAAGGTGTATATATAATAGGTGCAGTGTGTGTGGGTCACATGGGCCCCTGAGTCCAGGGGGGCCCATACCATAAATCCTGCACCCATAGTCTTATACTCAGCTCTTCATAGTGCTGCTTTGCAAATGGTGGTGGCCATTTTCCCAGTGACCTGCGCATGCACAGTATTATTGTTCCTGGGAAAATGGAGTGGGTGCCATTTTCCAAGAGACCCACGCATGCTCAGTAGATTCTGGTACTAAGCAAGAATCTACAGTGCACTGTGGGACCGCCAGAGAGAGGAGGGGGCCCACACTGATTCTTCATGTGGGCCCCCTCCTCTCTTAAAATGCTCCTGCCTTAAATATATTATAATTGACCATGTACCTGAGTCACCAAGGTGCTGTGATAGAGCCAAAGTTCTACTTTTGACTGAAGCTAGATGGATCCTTAGATTAGACTATATTTCAACAAAAGGGTTGAATGATAAGATAAACTGGAATAGTTTAATGTAATATTTGTGGTATATGCATTTACTGTTGGTTAATAATCTAAGTATTGTTTTATTCTGGTGAAAATTTTTAGTACTGTATTATTCTGGAGGTATCCATGATGGGATGTAGTCGACAACCTGACAGGTCGGGATCCCGGCACCAGTGTTCTGACTGCTGGCATCCTGAAGGCAAGTATTGGAGTGTTAGTGGGAGGTTAGGATTAGAAAGCGGGGTTAGAGTTAGGAATTAGGGGGAGGGTTAGGGTTAGGCACCAGGTAGGGTGGGTTGGGTTTAAGATGTGGAGAGGGGGAGGTTAGGTTTAGGCACTAGGGGGGAGGTTAGGTTTAGGCACTGGGGAGGGGTTGTTAAGTTTAGAGTGCGGGAAGGGGGAGATTAGGTTTAGGCACTAGGGGGGAGGTTAGGGTTAGGCACCGAGGAGGGTTAGGGTTAGTTTAGGGGTTGAAGTAGGGTAGGGGTTAGAAAAACACTTACCTGTCTTCCCTATGGGTGTCGGAATCTGGCTGTTGGGATGCCGCTGTTGGTATTCTGACCAGCGGCATACCAACAACCTGGGATTTCATACCCAACCCATCCATGATATGTGATGCTTATTGTTTATGCATATGTTATATTTAATATTGCGGATAATATTGCTATTTGTGCTTTATATATATATATATATATATATATATATAGCGCACTGGCTTGGCACTCTTCCACAACAAGTATAATAGTGGTGCCCTACGCAATAAGATAGATACAGCATACAGGAGGCGGCTGCACTCATCAATAGTATAATCAAAAATTCTGGTCACAGACCATCAGTAATGATTCAATGTTTCAATCTTAATTGATTTTCATCAGGAATAATTTACAATACAAAAAGCACTTACCTAAATACACTTCTAAAACACCCCAAGTGTGCAGAAGCCCGAGTCCATCTGAAACACGTGTTGATGTCATCACGTTGCACAATGCAAGCGGATGTGACGCCCACCAGTCAGAAGTTACAGTGGCAACAGTAAACAAAAGACAGTGAGCCCTGCACCACATGAAACAAACATAAAAAATATAACAGCAGCAGAGAAAAACATTAATAAGTATCAAAATATCCTGCCATATGGAATAGTAGGCAGAGCGATTGCACTAATAGTCAAAAGCAATCATATATATATTAAAGAAAACATGTCAGACTCAAACTTTCATTCAAACCGTACGGATGTACGGTATTCAGAATGTGAATCCAGCGTGCTTCACATTTTAAAAGTGCTTTAGCTCTGTCTCCTCCCCTCAAACTGTCTGGCACAAAATCTATCATTTTATAGCGTAACGTGGATAGAGCATGTTTATATTCTTTAAAATGCCTAGCAACAGGCTGCTCCTCTTCTCTACCCTGCAGGGCTAATCTAAAGGATGACCTGTGTAAGGCCTTCCGTTCTTTAAATTGTCGTGTAGTTTTCCCTACATACATGTGTCCACATGGACAACTGATATAATACACAACATACTGACTAGAGCAGGTTAGGACATGACAGATTATAAAAAAATTTCCGAGTAAGGATGCACAAAAGTGTCACCCGTTTCTAGGTAGCCACAGGTAGTGCAACCAAGGCATTTATAATTGCCCAATTTTTTCATCAAAAAATGGGTAGATTGAGTAGATTTCCATCCGGAAATATCCGTATGTACCAGCCAATCACGTAGATTTTTTCCACGCTATTAGCATGGTAACAGACTAACATTCTTCAGTAGGGGCAGCTCTTTATCTGCTTTAAGCATTGGCCAAAAGTGTTTAGCCGAGTTGACCAATTTCTTACTACCAGCAGAGTAATTGTTGACCCACACCAGTTTATTGTCAGTGTTACTCTTAATGGTAGAATGAAGAGTATCTTCCTTAGCAACTGCCATCGCTTTATTGCGGGCTTTATTCAATACAGGCAAGGAGTATCCCCTGTCCAATAAATTTTTAGTCATCAAATCCATTTGCTGGCTTTCATCTTCCTCATTGCTACAAATCCTCCTCACTCTCAAGTATTGAGAGAAGGGTAGGCCATTTTTGAGTGAAGAGGGATGATGACTGGAGGCTAGTAGCAGATTATTGCGATCAGTGGTCTTTTTAAATATAGATGTGGCAAGTCTGCCCTCATTGGGTGTAATAAGTACATCTAGGTAATTGATACTCTGGGAATCAATTTCATAGGTGAATTTGATATCTGGATCGCTAGCATTGACAGATGTCATCATGTCTAAAAATTGTTCTCTACTCCCACTCCAAAGCACAAATACATCATCTATGTATCTTGTATACAACTCAATGTATTTGGAGAAATTGCTATTACTTAGAAATAGATATTTTTCTGCGCTAAACATGAAACTGTTCGCATAAGCTGGGGCTGTGCATGAGCCCATTGCGCAGCCCAAGACCTGTAAGTAAAAAGCATTGTCAAAAATAAAATAGTTTTTTGTCAAAATTAGTTGAAGTAGTTCTAAAAAGAATGAAATATCCCGACCCGTAAAAAGCTGGTTGTTCGTCAATAAATGTCTCATTGCAGACAAACCCCTATTGTGCGGGATACTCGTGTAGAGGCTTATAACGTCAATCGTGCACAGCCAAAAACTAGATGGAATATCACCCAAATTCTTAATTTTCTTCAAAAAAGAGGTAGTGTCTTTCAGGTATGTACTTTCTGCTTGGATGACAGGTTAAAAAAAAAGTCTATATATTTAGACACATTATAAAAGATGGAATCTCCAGCCAAAATGATTGGCCTCCCTGGTGGATTTCACGAAAAAAACTGCACAATAGGGGTCTGTCTGCAATGAGACATTTATTGACGAACAACCAGCTTTTTACGGGTCCGGATCTTTCATTCTTTTTAGAACTACTACAACTAATTTTGACAAAAAACTATTTTATTTTTGACAATGCTTTTTACTTACAGGTCTTGGGCTGCGCAATGGGCTCATGCGCAGCCCCAGCTTATGCGAACAGTTTCATGTTTAGCGCAGAAAAAGATCTATTTCTAAGTAATAGCAATTTCTCCAAATACATTGAGTTGTATACAAGATACATAGAAGATGTATTTGTGCTTTGGAGTGGGAGTAGAGAACAATTTTTAGACATGATGACATCTGTCAATGCTAGCGATCCAGATATCAAATTCACCTATGAAATTGATTCCCAGAGTATCAATTACCTAGATGTACTTATTACACCCAATGAGGGCAGACTTGCCTCATCAATATTTAAAAAGACCACTGATCGCAATAATCTGCTACTAGCCTCCAGTCATCATCCCGCTTCACTCAAAAGTGGCCTACCCTTCTCTCAATACTTGAGAGTGAGGAGGATTTGTAGCAATGAGGAAGATGAAAGCCAGCAAATGGATTTGATGACTAAAAATTTATTGGACAGGGGATACTCCTTGCCTGTATTGAATAAAGCCTGCAATAAAGTGATGGCAGTTGCTAAGGAAGAAACTCTTCTTTCTACCATTAAGAGTAACACTGACAATAAACTGGTGTGGGTCAACAATTAATCTGCTGGTAGTAAGAAATTGGTCAACTCGGCTAAACACTTTTGGCCCATGCTTAAAGCTGATAAAGAGCTGCCCCTACTGAAGAATGTTAGTCTGTTACCATGCTATAAGCGTGGAAAAAATCTACGTGATTGGCTGGTACATACGGATATTTCCAGACGGAAATCTACTCAATCTACCCATTTTTTGATGAAAAAAACGAGCAATTATAAATGCCTTGGTTGCACTACCTGTGGCTACCTAGAAATGGGTGACACTTTTGTGCATCCTTGCTCAGGAAATTTTTTTAAAACCAGACATGTCCTAACCTGCTCTAGTCAGTATGTTGTGTATTATATCAGGTGTCCATGTGGACACATGTATGTAGGGAAAACTACACGACAATTTAAAGAACGGATGGCCTTACACAGGTCATCCATTAGATTAGCCCTGCAGGGTAGAGAAGAGGAGCAGCCTGTTGCTAGGCATTTTAAAGAAGTTAAACATGCTCTATCCACGTTACGCTTTAAAATGATAGATTTTGTGCCAGACAGTTTGAGGGGAGGAGACAGAGCTAAAGCACTTTTAAAATGTGAAGCACGCTGGATTCACATTCTGAATACTGTACATCCATACGGTTTGAATGAAAGTTTGAGTCTGACATGTTTTCTTTAATATATATATATGATTGCTTTTGACTATTAGTGCAATCGCTCAGCCTACTATTCCATATGGCAGGATATTTTGATACTTATTAATGTTTTTCTCCGCTGCTGTTATATTTTTTATGTTTGTTTCATGTGGTGCAGGGCTCACTGTCTTTTGTTTACTGTTGCTACAGTAACTTCTGACTGGTGGGCGTCACATCCGCTTGCATTGTGCAACGTGATGACATCAACACGTGTTTCAGATGGACTCGGGCTTCAGCACACTTGGGGTGTTTTAGAAGTGTATTTAGGTAAGTGCTTTTTGTATTGTAAATTATTCCTGATGAAAATCATTTAAGATTGAAACGTTGAATCATTACTGATGGTCTGTGACCCGTTTTTTTGATTATACTATTGACGAGTACTGCCACCTCCTGTATGCTGTATGTGTGTGTGTATATATATATATATATATATATATATATATATGGATATATATATATATGGATATTGTTGCTTTGCTTTTATGTATGGATAGATTTTACTACAGTGTCATAATGTGCACTGCAGTGTAGCAATTTTAACATTTATATTGTCTGTTGTCTCTGCTCCCCCTACAGTGCTGATGGACCAGGTTGTGATATTGTGTGCCCCTCCTGTGGTGGAACACAAGCACATCATTGCTAGGCAACATGGGACTCCAAAATACTAAAGTGTGCAGCCCACGGACATCTGGTGAGCACTCAAGGATGGCGGTTGGGAACAGCGTGTGGTGTAGGTATTTAAAGCCGGTAACTGTGCACTTTTTTTTTACCTTTCTTGAAGTGTGTCCTGACAAAGTGCTGTCACCCTGAAACATTGACAAATGGAAATACATTTTATCTCTTTGCATCACTGAATTGTGCCTCTGAAGTGCCATTTATTTCTTTGGAATTGTGCATTTGTTTTATTCAGGGTCACTGGGGACAGATGTGGACTAATTAAGAGCCAGAAGTCTTGGGTGCATATATATATATATATATATATATATATATATATATATATATCTCCATAAAACAAAATGGCGCACTCAGACTGCTTTCAAGTGAAAAAAGTTGAACTTTACTGCATTTTGATGCAGTAAAGTTCAACTTTTTACACTTGAATGCAGTCTGAGAGTGCCACTTTGTTTTATGGAGTTATGTGGAGGGGTTGTCAGCCTCAGGGTGAGCACCTCAGCAAGACAGTGAGTGCCGGCTTTTCTAATATATATATAAATCACAGGGGCTCTGCACTCACCATAATAACTAACAATAATAATAATAAACATAATAAACAATGGGGTTTTGGTTCATGAATTGTTCAATACATTTAAGCTTCCAGCACCTGTCACGGGACCCCACTTTACTGCAAGTCCCTACTCGATTTCTATGTAAACAATGTGGTCACATACCATGTTGCACCCCAAATCTAGGAATGGTGAGTGCCGTGGATTAGTGCTTTTTGTTTATTATGATTAATTTTTATAATTAATCATTTTTGTGATCACATTTTCTCATACACCCCTTTTAACTAGTTATCTAACTTGTGTCAGCTGTTTTCCTAGGTGCTTAGCAACAGGTGTGCTTGGTAACTGTCTCACATTTAAAAGCAAAGTTGCTGTGAGCTTTAAACCTTGATAGCATACCCTGAGTTTAACACTAATGTGATGGCTATGTCCATGTTATAATTCTGAGCAATAGAGTAGGGACTTGCAGTAAAGTGGGGTCCCATGATGGGGGCTGCAAGCTTAAATGCATTGATCAATTCATGAACCAAAACCCCACTTTTTATTATGTTTATTATTATTATTGTTAGTTATTATGGTGAGTACAGAGCCCCTGTAATTGCTATGTAAACAATGTGTTCACATACCATGTTGCACCCAAAATCTAGGAATGGTGAGTGCCGTGGAATAGTGCTTATATATATATATATATATATATATATATATTAGTGGTGTGCACCGGCCACTTTTCGTGTTTTGTGTTTTGCTTTTGGATCTGGATCTTTCTTCGTGTTTTGGATCTGGTTTGGTTTTGCCAAAACCACCCTTCCGTGTTTTGGGTTCTGCATTTTGTGTTTTGGATCTGTATTTTTTTTAAAAAAAGAATAAAAACAGCTAAAATCACAGAATGTATTGGTTTTTCTGCTCCTATGCTATTATTAACCTCAATAACCTTAATTTCCACTCATTTCCAGTCTATTCTGAACACCTCACACCTCACAATAGTGTTTTTATGTCCAAAAGGCTATGCTAAGCGACACGAGTGGGCGGCACAAACACGTGGCCCATCTAGGAGTGGCACTGCAGAGGCAGACAGGATTGCAGTTTGAAAAACAGTACATAATGCAAAGAAAAAAAAGAGGTGCAAGATGGAATTGTCCTTGGGCCCTCCCATACACCCTTATGTTGTATAAACAGGACATGCACACTACAACAAACCAATCATTTCAGTGCCAGGGTCTACCACATGACTGTGGCTGAAATGATTTGTTCGTTTGGGCCCCCACAAAACAAGCTGGCAATTAATCTGTCCCTGCATAAACTGGCTCTACGGAGGCAAGATCTCGTCCTCATCCTCCTCATCCACCGATTCCTTGGATAAAACAGGAAAAAGGGATTTAGGTGTCCCTGGACTGTTTACGGTCTTAGCCAAAGTTTCTGAACTTGACAGTAACTTTTTATGAACGTGCTGCAGGTGCCGTATAAGGGAGGATGTTTCTAGGTGGTTAATGTCCCTACCCCTACTTATTCCACCTTTACATATGGTACATATGACAAGACAGTTGTTGTCCAGATTTGGATAGAAATATTGCCAGACCAAAGAGGTGGAATGTTTGGTCTTCTGCCCAGGCATGACCGTGATGGGCTTTTTCTTCCCACGGACAACAACTGTTTCCCCCAGATCCTGATTTAAACAAACCACATCACCATCTGAATCCTCGCCAACTTCCTCCTCAGCGCCAGCTACACCAGTATCCTCATCCTGTTGTACTTCAACAGTGACATCTTCAATTTGCATATCAGCAAGTGGACTGTGGGTGCTCCTTTCAGCACTTGCAGGGGGCGTGCAAATGGTGTAAAGAGCCACCTCTTCCCGTCCAGTGCTGGGAAGGTCAGGCATCGCAACCACCACCACACTTGGACTCTCCTTGGGGATTTGTGATATCTTCTTGGAACGCACAGTTCTTCGCTGTGCTTTTGCCAGCTTAACTCATTTGATTTTTTTAGTGGGAGGAGGGCTTCCATCGTCATGTGAAGCTGAACCACTAGTCATGAACATAGGGAAAGACTTTAGCCATTCCTTGTCACTCCGTGTCGTAAATGGCATATTGGCAAGTTTACGTTTCTCTTCAGATGATTTAAATGTTTTTTTCAAGGTCATTTTCCTGAACTTTGTCATTTGGGATTGTATCTGCCCTCTACTATGACATTGGGCATCTGCCTTGGCAGACGACGTTGATGGCATGTTATCGTCTATGTCATGACTAGTGGCAGCAGCTTCAGCACTAGGAGGAAGTGGTTCTTGATCTTTCCCTATTTTATTTTTATCAGAGAAAGTTTGGTCCTCCATTTATGTTATATTGATATATACGTGCGGCTAAGGCGCACACAAACACAGAAAATAATTTTTTCTTTTTGTTGGAGACTAGTGCACTTTGTGGGTTACACCACCCTTTAAGAAATGAGCCAGCCGGCCCTTTACTTATGGGACACAGGCGCACGCTTGGCGCTGCTCCTTTGTTGATGCACGTGCTGCCACAGTGCACACAATTCATAAACACAGAATTTTTTTTTTTTGTTTGGACTGCCCTTTGGGGGTTACACCACCCTTTAGCGGTTAATCCAGCTGGCCTTTTACTTATGGGACAAAGGCGCATGCTTGGCACTACTTTGTTGATGCACGTGTGGCTACTGCGCACACAATTCACAAACACAAAAAAATATACTTTTTTATTTTGTTTGGAGTGGTCTTTGGGGGTTACAGCACCCTTTACCGGACAAGCCAGCCAGCCTTTTACTTATGGGACACAGGCGCATGCTTGGCGCTGCTCCTTTGTTGATGCACGTGCAGCCACAGTGCACACAATTCACAAACACAGAAATAGTTTTTTATTTTGTTTGGACAGCCCTTTGGGAGTTACAGCACCCTTTAGCCGTCAATCCAGCTGGCCTTTTACTTATGGGACACAGGCGCACGCTTGGCACTACTTTGTTGATGCACGTGCGGCTACTGCGCACACAATTCACAAACACAAAAAAATATATATTTTTAATTTGTTTGGAGTGTACTTTGGGGGTTACAGCACCCTTTAGTGGTCAATCCAGCCGGCCCATTATTTATGGGACACAGGCGCACGCTTGGCACTACTTTGTTGATGCACGTGCGGCTACTGCGCACACAATTCACAAACACAGAAAATATTTTTTTAATTTGTTTGGAGTGTACTTTGGGGGTTACAGCACCCTTTAACGGACAAGTCAGCCGGCCCTTTACTTATGACACAGGCGCACGCTTGGCACTACTTTGTTGATGCACGTGCGGCTACTGCACACACAATTCACAAACACAAAAAAAAATATTTTTTTATTTTGTTTGGAGTGCCCTTTGGGGGTAACAGCACCCTTGAGTGGTCAATCCAGCCAGCCCTTTATTAATGGGACACAGGCGAACGCTTGGCACTACTTTGTTGATGCACATGCGGCTACTACGCACACAATTCACAAACACAAAAAAATATATTTTTTTATTTTATTTGGACAGCCCTTTGGGAGTTACAGCACCCTTTAACGGTCAAGCCAGCTGGCCTTTTACTTATGGGACACAGGTGCACGCTTAGCGCTGTTCCTTTGTTGATGCACGTGCAGCCACAGTGCCCACAATTCACAAACACAGAAAAAATATATTTTTTTTTTAGCACTTGGCGGGAGCACCCCTGATGGACAGAGCACGCCCTGGACAACACCACAGCACCACTTTAGGACTGGGACACTGCACAGGACTTTGGAGAGGACACAGCCCTTATGGACAACTGACTTCACAACACAGTCCAGCCAGCCCCTATGGACTTTGAAGTAGTGGACACAGCCCCTATGGACAACAGCAGCACAGCGCAGCACAGCACAGCACAACACTACACAGCGCTACACTACACTACAACACTACACTACACTACACAGCCCAGCCAGCCCTAACTCCCACCCTCCCTCTTCACTGTCCACAGCCGAGAGAGAAAATGGCGCCGACACGGGTACCTTATATAGGATCCAAAACCCACGAGACCCGGAAGGCGGGATGATGACATTTTGCTTCGATTTCAGATCCGAGTCAGGCGGGAAAAGTCGAGCCTGACTCGGATCAGGGGGCCTCGGGGGGTTTCTGATTTCAGAAATCCGAACCCGCTCACCCCTAATATATATATAGATATATATATTGGGTAGATAAGTATTGAACTCAGCAACATTTTTCTTAGTAAATATACAGTATTTGTAATGGGGTTTTTGTAATGAAATTTTTACCTAATGTCAGCAACAACCCATGCAATCCACACATGCAAAGAAATCAAACCATAGATGTCCATAAATTAAGTAATAATGTTAAATGACACAGGAAAAAAGTATTGCACATGCTTACTGAAATTTATTTAATACTAGAAAAGTGTATTGCTCAGGTGTGATTTTGGCCCATTCTTCCACACAATCTTGAAATCTTGAATGTTCCATGGGTCTCTTCTATGAACTCTGGCCTTGATTCAGAGCCAGATGCTCTGACAGAGTGCTCGCTCTGAATCAGGGTGTCTTTTTATTTTATAGAGCTGCCTCCTGGCCACTTGCATTGCTGTGGTAGGGTCTAATGGCCACAAGCCCCAGAGAGCTTTCGGCTCAAACAGAGCCAAAATCTCTCCCACTGACATCACTTGTGATGTCAGTGGGGCCACCCCAAACGGTAGGTGTTCTCATGGGAATGCCTCCATCTGGGCAGCCACCCACCAAGGGGGGCATGCTGTCACTCAACATTGATAGCACGCCCCCTTTGGTGCGAGACCCGGAGCGACGGATTGCCTGTTGCTATCCAGGTCTTGCGAATGCGTACGACGGAGTCGGCTCCATTGTGCACATGCGCTCTGGGCCACCATCGACCCAGGTTGCGAGCACTCAGCATTTGCAACTGGGTCTGAATCAGGCCCTCTGATCTTTAGTTCTTTCCAGAGATTTTTAATTTGTCAGGTAATTGGCTTGGCCATTCTAGCAGCTTTATTTTCTTTCTCTGAAACCAATTGAGAATGTCATGGCTGTGTGTTTGGAATCATTGTCTTGCTGTAAAGTCCACCCTCATTTCATCTTCAGCATCCTGGTAGATGGTAGCAGATTTTTATCAAAAATATCTCATCACATTTTTCGATTCATTCTTCCTTCAATCAACATATTTACTGAGAAAAATGTTGATGTGTTCAATACTTATTTTACCCGCTGTATATGTGTGTAAATAGACCTTTTTTAAAATTTGTAATATGTCCAATTATGTTTGATACATGTTTTTGTTTTGTTTACATCCTAGGACAACAGCGACCACCAGAGATTATGATGGCAACCTGCAGTGCCCATCTCCCCCTCCCATTAACCCTCTCCATCCTTTCCACTCCCCTTCCCACTCTGCCTCCCACTCCCTCTCCCCTGCTCAACCACCTACCCCCGCTCACTAATTCTCTCCTGCCCAACCTCCTCAGCTGCCTATTCCACCCCTTGCCATGTAAGTGTCATTTCTGAGGGAGAACATGTGGCTGAAGGTACTGGATAAAGCAATTATAATTTACCACACATGTAAAAGTAATATGTGTATTTGTAGCACTTAAATTGTAAAATATATGGTGAAGATAGACACTTATCAGGTCTATCTTAGGGCCTGATTTAGAGAAAGATGGATTTGTATAGCCACTCACAAGAAGCTGGGCAAATCAATCCAAACTCAGAGGTAAAGGCAGAAGGAGGTGTCAAACACTGCCTTGCTGCATCTGTGTTATCTAATTGCTGCAAACAAGGTTGCAGCCTGGGATCACTATTGGAACAATCACAATTATCTATCGGGATTATTTTAAATTTGCACTGGCTATGGGAGATAATTTTTCATGCAGCCTGGGCGATGCCTGGTTATGCAAGAGGCCAGGAATCTGCCTCCATTGAAGCAGACCCTGGCCTCTTGCCTCCTGGAAAACAGAGACAAAGCACCTTTATTTCCATGAATGGGGCCCAAGCAGGCCCCTAAGAGGTAGCTTGTTAATCATGCTGCAGGTTGGGTGGTCTGCAAGAGAAACTGCAGGACCCATTCTGCACAAGTGCTTAATGTATGTTATAACTAGTAATGTGTGCCGACACCCGTGTTTTGGTTTTGGTTTTGGATCTACTGTACTGCATGTCTCCTTCAAGGTTTTGGATCTGGATTTGGTTTTACAAAACCACCCTTCTGTATTTTGGTTTTGGATCTATATTTTTTCTAAAAAATCATAAAAACAGATAAAATCACAGAATTTGGGTGTGTTTTGTTCGTACAGTATTTTTAGTCTCAACAACATTTATTTCCAGTCATTTCCAGTCAATTTTGACCACTTCACAGCTCAGAATATTGATTTCATCCATTTTAGGCCAAAAGGTTGCATTGAGCAAGCTGGCTGACTAAGCTAAGTGACAGCAGTTGGCGCCACTAAAGTGTGACCATTCAGCTTCCATCATGGCACAGAGTGGCACTGCAGTGAGGATGGCAGTTTAATAAAATAAATGACCCCATAGGAAGTTTAAAAACCAAGAATGTTTTCATTAATTAAGTACTAGGTCAGAAGCCCGAGGGAGTTGGAATATGTTTATGGACCAAAAAAATGGGGAAAGGATGGAAGGATTGATTATTTTTAATGAGTATTTAGTTTAGTTATTATTTTAATGTTTGTATTCTTAATTCATGAGGAAATATCAATGTAGGATCAAGTTATTCAGTTAATAAAAGACAACTTTGATCTGGAGGAGGTTTTTTTATACATCTAACAGAAATGTGGTGGCCTTGCTTGTGGAGGTGCTAAATAGTATACACTGTAAACAGACATTTGCTTTGTGTTCAGGGAGGTTGTTAGGGATAACAGGACCAATACTTGCTGTTTACATCAGAGGAAAGCAGCCTGTAGCTCTACTACCAAACTACAACTCCCAGCATCTGTGCTTTTGCTGGGCCTACTAGAAATTGTTTGACAACAACGACTGGTGTGCATCAGGTTACCTCAGCCTACTTTACACACTATATGCAACATGCAAATATGTATGTAATGTGACCAATATACACAACTAATTTTTGTATTCAATGAATTTGAACTTTATTGCGCACATCCTAGCTGGAAGATGCTCTATGCTGCTGCTCATATTCCAGGTCTCTCATGACACCCACCATCTACATTATGCAGTTATGCCACTTAGAGTCACCGACATATAAAGGAGGCAGGCATTTATTGAGCTGTACCAGGTTGAAGGGCAATGAAAACCCTGGGTAAATGTGAAAATCAACCATGTTTTGCCCACCAAATCAACTTGGTGGTTCAGAATTTTTTTTTTTAATTGAAAGGGATTTATAAGAGATGCTGTCTATGGCCATAAACAATTTTGGACATTTTTGGCATATAACAACTGCATGTAGAATATTTCAGCAGCTGTGGCAGTTCAACTTCCAAAATGGCACAGCAGAAAACAAACATTTTTAATATTCAAGAGGCCTGAGGGAGTTGGAGTATATATGTAGTTGAAGGCAGGAAAAGGATGCTTTGATTAGCAGTAAATTTAATTTAATTTTTTGAATCTGAAGCAAATTTATGAGGGAGGAGAGGAGGCATTTACAAAAATATTGAAATCATTCACATCAGTTCTTGTCCCAGAAAAATCCTTGAGCGCTACACATGCTGCTGCTGCAAGGAGTGGATCTTCATCCCAGAAGGAGACCAGGAAGACTAGTAGTAGTACTAAAGTTTTAAAAAAAATTAATTGACTATTAACCAATCCTTTGCAAGGGGAGCATGTATGAAAGGAGTCACCCAGGTGCACAGTGGATCACTGTCGCCATAACATCTAAGCTGGTGTTAGATGTGCATCCAATAATGCAGTGGGTTTTAGACAGCTTATTGAGGTCCTGTGTCCCTGCTGCCAAATCCCATCTATATTCCACTTCACTGGAAAAGCAATTCCCAGCCGTTAAAGAAAACTTAATTAGTGTCCTCAAAAATGCAGCTGTACCCACTGTCCACTTAACCACAGATATGTGGACAAGCAAAACAGAGCAAATGCAATAACACATGACTGTAACAGCCCATAAGGTGGGTGTATTGCCTTCTGTGGCATCAACAGCAGCAGCATCTAAGAAACAGCAGCTCAGAGGTAGACTTTTTTTGTGTCACCGGTTTCACTAAGAGGAATACCGCTGACAAAAAAAACCCAGGGAAGTCATTGCAAAATGGCTTACCCCACTTTGACTTTCCTTAGGATTTGTGATTTCTGACAATGCCACCAATAGAGAATTACAGCTGGGTGAATTCCAACACGTCCAATGTTTTGGTCTTGCAATCAACTTGGTGGTGCACTTTGGTCATGCAATCAACTTGGTGGTGCACTTTTTTTTAAATGACAGGGCCATGCAGGAGAGGTTCTCTGATTGTTGGAAAAGCAGCTTGAGAAACTGAAGAAGGAGCTGAAACAAAGCAATTCCATGAAGTATGTTGGAGATGTAGATCAAGTACTGTACTTTCTTTTCTTTGCCAGGATGCAAGGATTGTCAGGATCTTACAATTGGATCAATACATTTTGGCGACCATGCTGTATCTTAGGTTTAAGTCATATGTTGTGTCTCTCTTCCCAATGGTAACAGACCTAAAGAGATGCAAAGAGCTGTTGGTAAGTAATTGTCAGCTCAAGTGGCATGTGAAGCAGTGATGGCTTCTCCTTAAGTTTCTCTAGCAAGTGTATCTGCTGAGAAAAAACTAAACTTTCCCAAAAGACCCACTGGTGAGGCAGATGAGTCAACCCAACCAAGATTTGACATCTGGTTGGGTCTAAAAGAATTATCTACAATTAATGAGACCTCTACCATGACTCCATCTGATACAGTCACCATTAAAAAAATGGTTGAGGACTATTTAATTTTTTTCAATGATGTCTGTTTGACTACTGGCAGGAAAAAAAAAGCAATTTGGAGGCCCTTGCACAAACTGACCTTGCTTTACTTGAGCTGCCCACCCTCCAGTGTGTATTCAGATAGAGTTTTCAGCAAGCAGCTTAGGAGGCTACTTACTCAAAATGTGGATAAGATGATGTTCATCAAAATGAACTACAAATTCTATGAGGAAGACCTTTACCGCCAATTACATCCACAAATTACAGAGGCAACTGTAATGGTGGATTCTAGCATGGACATATTAATATTGTTTGAAGATGATGTACACACTGATGAGGGTGTACATCAACTTATAGATCTTTTGCAGCCTCTGTAAAGGCAGTTTGTGCTAATAGAGATCATTGCCAGCAATGTCAGCTGCCCATTGTTAGCTTGTTTTGTAGGGGCACAAACAAACCAATTGCTTCATGATTGAAGATATTGTTGATGAAGGAGTTGGTTGTGAAAATGGCAGGTGCCTTGATCTAACAGAGAGAAGAAAGCTAGTTTACGCTGGAATAACATAAAATATAAGGGCCTGATCCAAACATGTATGTTCATCTGAGGATACCTTATAACCTACATTTTGCAATATGTTATAACTAGAGATGAGCAGGTTCAGTTTTCAGAGAAACAGACCCATCCGAACGTTGCAGTCTGGGCAAGGATCAGAGTCCAGCTTGGGTTTTCCTGCCTAACTCGAATCCCAAAATGAGGCAAAACATCATCATTCCGCTGTGGGATTCTTGCAGGTTTTGATTTTATTTAAGTCCCACCCCGTGGTGATTGGTGCCATTTGCATGCTGAGTCCCAGGCTGTCAGGGCTGTGCTTCATCCAAGGGGGTTGTGTTGTCCAATACAGGGGTGTGCTGTGCTGGGCTGTGTTGTCAAATTCAGGGGTGCTATGCTGGGCTGTGTTGTCCAATACATGGGTTGGGTGTGCAGTGCTGGGCTGTGCTGTCTAGTCCAGGCATGGTGTGCTGTGTCCAGGGGTCTGTGTTGCCCATAAAGGGGTTTACTTTCCTGTGCTGGGCTGTGTTGTGAATCCAGGCAGGGTGTGATGTGCTCTGTCCATTGGACTGTCTTATTTTTATTTATCATTGCTTTGCTAATCCAGTGGTGTGCTATGCTGTCCATCCAGGGTTATGCTATCCATCTAGTGTGCTGTCCATCCAAGGGCTGTAAAAAAAGTAACTAAAAGTAAAAAAATATAATAAGTTAATAAATTAAAATATATGTTTTGTGCTGTACCTGACACTGTGACACTACATGCCGTACCCACCCCCCTTAGTGTATCCAAAACACTGTGATGCTGCTGGCCATATTGTAAGTGATGCTGTAGTTTCATCATACTGTAGTGTATAATTTGTAAAATATTGAGAGTGATGCTGTTGGTCAGTAATACTGCAGTGTAATTTTATTCATACAAATATTGACACTGTTGGTCAGTAATACCGCAGTGTAATATATTCATAAAAAATACTTTTTTAGCCAAAGTTTCTGAATCTTGCAAAAACTTTTTTGATTGAAATGCTGCAGATGACATAACAGTGAGGAGGTTCCTAGATGGTTAAGGTCCCTACGTCTACTTGCTTTGGCTTTACAAAGGGTACATATTGCTTGACAATAGATGGATTTGGGTAGAAATAATTCCACATATAAGAAGTGGATTTTTTGACTTATGCCCAGGCATGACAATGGGCTTTTTCTTACCATGGGTAACAAATGTTTATCCCACTGGTGCCTGATTTACACAAACAACATTATCATCAACAGCATCCTCATCATCAACATCCTTATCATCGTCAGCTATACAAATATCCTCTTCATCCTGGTGCAATTCCACAGAAGCATCCTTGATTTATATGTCAGCATGTTCACTTGTGCTTACATCATCATAACAGGCTAATCCACCAGTCATAAATAGCCTTTCCTTTCCACTTCATGTGGTGAAAGGCATATTGCAAATTTTATGTCTTTCTGCAGCTAACTTTCCTTTTTGATGTTTTTTTCTTTACCACTGTAAATTATTGCTTCTTTGAGTTTGGATACCCTAACTTAAGCCCTGTATGCCCTTTGGCATCGGCTTTAGTAGATGATGTAGACAGACTAGAATTGTCATGACTGCTGGCACTGGGAGCAGCTCCAGCACTAGTATGTGGTCCCTGCTCTCCTCTTAACTGATCGTTTTTCATATCAACAAACACAAACAAGTGGGTTACAACACACGCATCAATTTGTACCAATTTAAAGCTTTACATTGCGGTATCAATGACCTATAGTGTCACAATATTTTTCTGAATCCACTACGCTACCACTTAGTGTCACAGTGCGAGTTGAATATTCCACTGCGTTTCCACTTACTTCTTTATAAATACAATGTGCTACCACTTACAGTGTCACAATATCTTTTATGAATACACTTTGCTACCACTAACAGTGTAAAAAATATTTTTTTCTATATACAATGCACTACCACTTACAGTGTCACAATATTTTTTATGAATACACTTTGCTACCACTAACAGTGTCACAATATTTTTTATGAATACATTACACTGTGGTATTACTGACCAACAGTGTCAATATTTGTATGAATAAAATTACACTGCGGTATTACTGACCAAAAGCATCACTCACAATACTTTACGAATTATATACTGCAGTATGATGAAACTACAGCATCACTTACAATATGGCCAGCAGCATCACAGTGTTTTGGATGCACTAAGGGGGGTGGGCACGCATATAGCATCACAGTGTCAGGTACAGCACAAAAAAATATTTTACTTTTCTAACTTTTTGTTTCTTTTACTTTTAGTTTCTTTTTTTTTACAGCCCTTGGATGGACAGCACACTAGATGGACAGCATAACCCTGGATGGACAGCATAGCACACCACTCGATTAGCAATGATAAAAATAACACAGCCCAATGGACAGAGCACAACACACCCTTTTTTTGATTCACAATGCAGCCCATCACAGGAAAGTAAACCCCTTTATGGGCAACACAGATCCCTGGACACAGCACACCCTGCCTGGATTAGACAACACAACCCAGCACTGCACACCCCTGTATTGGATAACACAACCCAGCATAGCACACCCCTGTATTGGACAACACAACCCCCTTTGGATGAAGCACAGCACTGACAGCCTGAGACTCAGCATGCAAATGGCACCAATCACCTTGGGGAGGGACTTATATAAAATCAAAACCTGCAAGAATCCCACAGCGGAATGATGATGTTTTGCCTCATTTTGGGATTTGAGTTAGGAGGGAAAACCCAAGCAGGACTCTGATCCTGGCCCAGATCACAAAGTTCGGAAGGGTCTGTTTCTCTGAAAACCCACTCATCTCTAGTTATAACATATTGCAAAATGTAGGTTATAAGGTATCCTCAGATGAACATACATGCTTGGATCAGGCCCTTATATTTTATGTTATTTTTTGCATTTGTAAATTAAGTGTCACAAATATGCTGATATTATATATTTACTTTCAATCTCAGATGCAGGACGTCAGAGGCATGAGTACCGTGACTTTTTTTAAGGGAATTAAACCCCATAAAAAATAATGAAATTCAAATACTGGAGTCTGTGTACCGATTGCTAAATTTATTGGACTAAATTATTTTTTTTTTGTCTGTTAAAAAAATAAATAAATGTTGTTGCTTTAAATATATTGTGTTGTGTCATTTTTTTACATTGGATTAGAATAGCTTAGAAGTGAGTATCTATTGACATTACACATAAGGAAAAACACACATACTGTATTAGACAACTTTTATCAAAATAATAAAAAACAAATACTCTTTAATTAAAATAAAGGCATGCAGCCAGTTATAGAATTTTGTCCTTGCAAATACAGTAGAAGGTGTCTGACACCCCTTGCTGCATTTGCGAGCCCAGCACTGTGAGCAAGGTCACAGGCTGAGATCACCATTGTGACCATCGTTTGTGATGGTGGATGGTGCCATGCCACCAGCCAGCTAAGTAAACATCCCCTGAGTAAGCAGTTGCGGCCCTTGCCACTCCCGTAACACAGGGCAGATATGCACCCGTTTTGCAGCACACTGGCCAGCCACATCCCCGCAGCACCCCTTAAATGCATCAAAGGGGCGGCACGAGTATACGCAGGACACATTCTGCACAGTCGCAGAATAGGTCTTGCACATGCACAGAATCACAATTATTGGGAATCTGCATTCAACATTGAACAAAACTGCAATGCTCAGTCACCCCAATACTCAGAGAACGGGGGAGATTGTATTATTTAATTTAAAAAAATAGACTTTAAGTTGTAAAAAATTGTGCTTGTCTGTCAGGGTTTAGGTGAGATAGCCACTGCAGCTTGCCTCAAACGCCTTTGCTGAAGTGCTTGCTGCTGTCATAGGAAAGAAATAGCAAAACAAAAATTCAGTGGTTTTTATATATACATACATATGTTATACAAATTTTAACACAACAGATTGATAGGGGAAAAAAGGACATTTGTACAACTAATCTTTTCATGTAGTTCATTAGCCTAAAGTAGTAAACTAGCCAGATCAAGGTACAATTAGCATTATATTCAGTGGCGTAACTACCGTGGGTGCAGGGGGTGTGGCTACGGTGCCAGGCCTCTGTCCACGGCCCTTCCCTCTGCACCCTCCTCACTCCCCCATCACTCTCCTCACTCCCCTCTACTCCACTTACCTGCTCCGTGGTCGTGCCCCCCCACTCCATGGTCGTGCCTGTAATATTTTTTGCTGTGTGGCGCCTGTAGGTATAGTTATGCCCCTTATTACATTACAACAAGAACATCAAACGCTGTGAGAAGACTGGTTCAGATCCTTAGCTACTGTATACAGGTATAGACAAAAATATGTGGTGGGCCATGCTTCAAATGGTGGTGAATTGGTGGGGTACGGGGTCCTATGCCTTGGGGTTGGTTGGGTGGGGGGGACGGGGGGAAAGATGGGAAGTGGGTAGGTGCAGCAATGTAAAACAGGAGTACCAAGGGTGTACCTTCAAGTCTACTGTATACAGGGTCTGCAATCAATTGCAACAGTTCCTGGTTGCAATTGCGATTGCTATTCTATTGTAATTGCAATTGCTTACACATCTGAATATGCAATCACAAGCACTGCGTATGGGTGAGTGTGTTCCAAACTCAGTCGCAGTTCTGCTGATTAATTCAATTCGGGCGTACGCGGCTGCAATGGCGATCCATAGTGAATCGGAGCTCAGATCACAAATTCTATACATTTTTCTGCACATTTTCATTGTGGTAGACTGTATTGCACAGCTATTTCTGTGTGACTATGTTGCTGTCCATCTCTGACTCTGGCCCTCAGTTTGCACAATTGCTGAGTTTTATGCCTAATCTGCTGAAACACATAGCACCTCCTAGTTTCTGTTTGCCCATGCCTTTGGGTATGAGGTTCTATCTGTCCTTGCCTCTTTGTCTGAGTGCTACTTTACCAGGCACCAGCCCAAGGGCCACTCAGATGACCACCAACAAAGAGCCCTTGCCTTCGGAAGCAAGGTTCTGTCCCCCACACCTTCAGATGCAAGTTTCTTTCTGGCTATGAGGTTCTCTTTTTCTATGCATCTGGGCATGAGTTTCTCTTTAAATAGTAATGGTTGTTGTGTCTAAACAAACAGCGCAGCAGGGAGTCATTGAATCAGTGTGCAATGGATGTATAATAAAATTGTTTTTAATCTAAACACAGTATGACAAAATAAATACAATCACATGTTAAAATACATCTATTAATATAGTCTCCGGTGTGCAAAGAGTGGATCCTGGATGGATTGCGGAAATATTGTGCACATCAACAGCTCATCAGCTGGGGAGATAATGTTTATAGTAAAAAAGTTCAAGATCTTTGTTTAGCAGCTTTTGTCTTGGATACAAAGTATCAGATGGGTATAGGTGGATAGTGTTTCTCCTACCTTGTTTTCAAAACAGTTTCTCTGCTCCCATGTGACTGTAGTGCTGTGTATGCTGCCTGATCTTCTGACTTCTCCTCCTGTCCTCTGCCAGCGTCTTGAGGTGTGCTGTCTTGCTTGGTGGGTGTTGCCGGCGGTGAGCTTGCACAATGATCCTTGCCGGAAAGCTGAAGATGGGAGTCCGTGAAGCAGTTTGAGACGGGGGCGTGGCCAACGCGTTTCACCCGCTTGTGCTTGTGCGGGCTTCGTCAGGGCTATGTGAATGGTTGGTGGTGGGGAAGCTTTTTATACAGGTGGATAGATGGCTCCTCCTTAGGTGCTAAAGTCTTCTTTGGGTAATTAGTCCTTATGCCAAATCCCGATTGTTAGACACCTGCTGTATTCTAATTTACACAGAATAGCTGGTTTGCAGATGTCCATTTATATATATATATATATATATATATATATATTTATGCACCCTCTTCATGTCTGTATATTTGTATTATTCTAATCACTTTGATTATTTATCAAAATAACCAAACTTAGCAAGGTTAATTATGTCAGCAATTTTTTATATATAAATGAACGCACTAACAATCGGGATTTGGCATAAGGACTAATTACCCAAAGAAGACTTTAGCACCTAAGGAGGAGCCATCTATCCACCTGTATAAAAAGCTTACCCACCACCAACCATTCACATAGCCCTGACGAAGCCCGCACAAGCACAAGTGGGTGAAACGCGTTGGCCACGCCCCCGTCTCAAACTGCTTCACGGACTCCCATCTTCAGCTTTCCGGCAAGGATCATCATGCACGCTCACCGCCGGCAACACCCGCCAAGCAAGACAGCACACCTCAAGACGCTGGTGTAGGACAGGAGGAGAAGTCAGAAGATCGGGCTGCATACACAGCACTAAAGTCACACGGGAGTGTGGCGAGTATATAGCTAGGATAGCAGAGGAACTGTTTTGAAAACAAGGTAGGAGAAACGCTATCCACCTATACCCATCTGATACTTTGTATCCAAGACAATAGTTGCTAAACAAAGATATTGAACTTTTTTGCTATAAACATTATTTCCCCAGCTGATGAGCTGTTGAGTGCACAATATATCCACAATCCATCCAGGATCCACTCTTTGCACACCGGAGACTATATTAATAGATGTATTTTAACATGTGATTGTATTTATTTTGTCATACTGTGTTTAGATTAAAAACAATTTTATTATACATCCATTGCACACTGATTCAATAACTCCCTGCTGCGCTGTTTGTTTAGACACAACAACCATTACTATTTATTTCTGAATTTTCAGTGACGAAGGGAATCGTCACCTGTGTCTATAGCTGCAACAGGGAATTTCTACCCACTTCTACCCCCTTACTTAAATCCCCAGGAGTGCACAACACCACCATATAAATATCTAATGATGTTCTGTTTGGCCATGCCTCTAAGTGAGAGGTTCAGTCAGCACAAACCTATTGGTGCGAGTTTCTATCAGCCCATACCTTTGGACATGAGGTTCTGTCTGCCCACACCTCTGAATGCAAGTTTCTGTCTGCCTACACCTCTGGGTGCCATACTTTGGGACTACCAGTGGGCTACCTGGACTCATGATGAATTGTGTGTGTACGGCAATGTAAATGTACCCATACCAGTTAAATAATAGGCTGTGTAATCCAGCCCTCTCTAATTTCCTATGTGTATTTGTGTATTTAAGGTACATTTGAAGGTGATACCCCTTCTCTTGAGCTAGCACTCCTCCCACCTGCCCCAGGTGATTTTAATTAGAATGAGTTCTTTACATTGCAGTAAATACATTTAAATAAGCTCTATTAAAGGTCATTCCTAGATAAATTAATTTAATATATCAGTATTATGGATCTTAGGTACCCACCTAAAGAGGTTCACTGTGATATGGAGGGTGGGTAAACATCTTTGGGCAAACATTTACTAAGAACCTTACATAAAAAACATGTTAATTGTTGGAATTTATTATACATATTTTATTCTTCAGAATACTTAATGCTTAGAGTGTGCAACTGTATTCAATTTATCAGCATTAAAACTGCAGGTCTCTGTATAATAGCACCTCTTATTATATTTAAATATAGGATGTGCAGCCCATCCCCTTTTTTCCTTTGTATGTGTGCATTTAAGGTGAGACCTCTTCTCTTGGGCTAGTACCCCTCCAACCTGCCTTAGGTGATTTTAATTGGTATGGGTCCTTTACATTGCAGTACACACATTTAAACGGGTTCTAGATATATTTATTTAATGGGTGAGTATTAGGGATGTTAGAGACCCATCTTATGAGGTTCATCATGACGTGGTAGGTGGTCAAACATATTTGGCCAAACTTATACTAAGAACTCTACCTAAAAACGGGATGTAATTATGAGACTGGCGGCAACATGGCCGCCAGTCTCAATCCGACAGCAGAATCTCGGCAAGGGATTTAACATAGGCATAGAAATGCCAATGCATATATTAATCCTGATGCCGGAACACCGAGGATGCCTGCCCAAATGAACGTAAGTGTGGGGCGCCCTTAGCATTAGCCACAGGGTGGATGGTTAGGATTAGGGGCTCTAGCGGGGTTAGTGTTAGGTTTGGGGTAGGGAGTTTAGGGTTATGCACCTCCAGGGGGGAGGGTTAGGGTTAGGTACCCCTTCCTGGGAGGGTTAGGATTAGGGTGCAGGGAGGGGGGGTTACATTTAGGCACCCGAGGGGGGATTTAGGGTCAGGCACAGCTCTGGGAATTTAGGGTTAGGCAACCCTAAGGGAGGGTTAGTGGGGGGAGGGTTAGTTAACTTACCTGATGCTGTCAGGATTTCATCATCTTGGGGTGACACTGTCGGCATTTCAATCCCATTCCCCTAAAAATCATGTTAATTGTTGGAGTTAGTAATACATAATTTGATCATCAGAACTCTTAGGGCTCTATTTATTAACATTATTTTTACTAAAATAAAGTGAAAAAGGGTGTTTTCAAACCCTATTTACATTTAGTTTCACATAAATTTACTAAAGGGCAATTGGAGTAGAATTTGTGAAAAAATACTGGTAGAAGACATGCGATAATAACGCCACCTGGAGATGGCATTATTCAGGGTTTCCCCCTTTTCCCTAACTTCTGCTCTGCTCTAACAGGCAGAGCAGAGCAGAGCCAGGAGTTGAGCCCCAGTGATCAGCTATGTGGTCTTTACAGACCACAAGATGATCACTGCAAAAAATACCTTACCTGCATCCAGGGTGATCAGTGCTCTGGTGATGTCCTCTGGGGCTCCGGTCAGCTGGTCTCCCAGCTCCTGCACTGTGACCCTGGTCAGCTGCTGCATAGAATGGCTGACCGTGGTCACAGTGTAGGAGCCAGGAGACCAGCTGATTGGAGCCCCAGAGGACATCACCAGAGCACCTATCACTGGAGGTAAGTGAAATCTGAGTAAGTGGGAGGGTTGCAGTGGGGGATCACGAGGGGGAAGAGTTTGCAGAAACCGGTGGTGGGTGCATGCACAGACACAGTCTCCTTGTATTTTTTCTGAAAAAAACAGGGAGAAATCTGCAGATGGGATTTGCAGGGACAGATCTTTGTCGCAAGCTCTGTCCCTGCAAGGGATTTTTAATAAATCCCTGTGATATTTCCTAAATTCATAATGCAAATTTAGTCAGAAGTTTCACACTACAACCACATTTTAAATGCGGATTGTAGTGAATAGAGCCCTTAATGTCTAAAGTGTGTACCTGCATTAACATTGTTTTCTTACTGCTTATATGACAATAGCACCCAACAATTTCACAATTGTGTATGTCATTAATATGTCAACAATATATCTAGTTTAAGCTTGTTTTAATGTATGACACCCCCCTACTGCATTTGCAATCCAAGCTCTGTGGCCAAGGTCACAGTCTGGGATCACGATCATGACCATTGGTAGTTGTTGGTCGTGATGGTGTACCACGTCTGACTACTAGCCAGCAGAGTAAGCCTCAGCTTTCTCAAACTGGCAGACTTGTGAGGCCAGGACACTTCATCTGTCGATGCAGTCCCTGGCCTTGCCATGCCTGGACAACAGAGTGGATACGCCCCCATTTCCAGGAATGTTGGCCACCTCCACACTGCTCCTTAAATGCCTCTGCCTTCAATCACACAGGCATTGAACAGGGCTGCGTGCGATGCCACAGGACACATTCTGCACACTCGCAGAATGGGTTCTCCTGATAATCGAGAATCTGTGTTCAGCATTGGACTTGCGTGCAATGCTAAATCAACCCATTAGTTAATTGGATTTCTGTGAAACATATAGAATGTCCTATACACTTGTCCTCTGCCCGTCAGCACAATAAGACCCTCTGTAAAGGGAAGGGAATTTAATAGGAGATAACATATTAACTACTTTTGAAACCAATTTACCATGAATTTGTGATAAATATAATTAAAAATAAAATTACACATATAAGAAAATTAAAAATAAAATGTTCTGTAAAAATGGTATGTCTGAAGGCATATGTAAAATATATGCAGACATTTGGCTATTATAATTGCTGCTTATATATTTTTTATTATATTGTATACATCTGTAAAACACCTATTTTAATATTTTGAAATGCAAATCATCTGTTCTTTTTTTCTAATATTTAATATTCTAATTGAATGAACACAAATGGCTAGGGAGCTTTAATTATACTTTCCTATTTAAAGGTATACTGGGAATACCCATATTGTCTACAGTTCAGTAGCCATCTGTTTTTTTGTATACTCTTCAGAACAAATAAAGTTAAAAAGGCAACATATGTTCTCACTGATCTATTGTCACACAGGGTAAAATTGTATGATCATATTCCAGCAGAAATAAGCTCAGGTGAAATATACAGTGCATCTCTTAATGGTACAAAAGGATAAACACAATCATGTGCAGATTTATATAGATTAGAAACACAAGCAGACCCTAAAACACACCTGCTACATAACAAAACAAACACAATCAAAATGACCTTAGAAATGAAGGCCATACGTATATATATATATATATATATATATATATAAATAAATACACACACGTGCATATATTTATCCAATATATGTATATTATCCAATATATATATATTGGATAATTGACTCACTGTAAAGTTGTCTTTAAATGTAAGGGGCCTATGCCAAAGTGGCATTTTGTCACAGTAGATGCTGTGCTTATTAGTGTAGACAGAAGAAAGCACTTTGTGGACTTTCAAACCTTTCTTTTATTTGCAGAGATTAACATGTATTTGATGAGGTTTTGGATGTAAAATTAATCTTTCTATAATCACTAGGAGTGTCTAACTTTCCATAAAGAGATATCACATATATTCACTGTTTGTATACAATTTTTAAATCACTCTGAAGTAAAGTTCCAAAGATATGAGCTATATGAACAATGCACCATCACACTTATGATATTTACAATCATATGATATCTACAAAAACTATTAATGTGAACACCACATATCTTAGGTAATCATTCTGCAGGGTGAGTTATGAAGAATATTTGGTTTTAAGTTAAATATGACTGAAGTATTTGGGAAGGGTCACATAATTAGTTAGCTGGTCAGCATGTCAGCAAAGACTTGATTATAGAAATAGAGTAGAATACAAAAGAGGAACTACATGTTGAAGAAATAACATTTATTATTAATTATAATAATCATAATAATAATAGAGTAAGAAGAATTGATTATATTGATTTAGATAAAAATATAAAAAATAAGAATAGAAATAAAATATATAAGGGCAATATATATTAAATACATTTTTGGAATGTGGAGGAAGTATTTCAACAATTTTTTTAAAATTGAAGAAAAAAAATAGATTTGTTTGAGCAAAGAGATTATAATTTAATTTTGAAAGAGACCCCGACTGTAGATCTTACTTTCCTCTGTTTATGATGTTGGTCATGGTTAGGAAGGGATGTACTGTACCATACAGCAAATTATACAAATTAATTATTAAGACAGTGGCAATTGATTATTGCAGAATATTTAATACTATTAGATCCTGACATCTGTGGATTATTTGCACTGCCAGTCTGCAGTGAAGTGAATTACCTGTAACACCCCTGACCTCTTGGCAACTCCAGGCCACAATCATCAGTCATCAGAATTAGGACACTTTAAATTCCCTAAAGAGCACCCATTTGTGGTCCAGATCCAGTGCAACTGGTGCCAGCAGCAGACTTACTATTTTTTGGCTGTATTTCTCCATTTCCTTCCCCACTCCCCAGCATTAGCTTAGCATGAATTAAAGTATCTACCATCAACAAGCTTGTAGTGGTTGCATCTCCTGGTCCCAAGGCAAGTCAGCATAATAGCCAATAATTGGAATTAGGGTACTTTAAATCCTGTAAAGAGCACCCATTTGTGATCCATGCTGGTTCCAGCAGCAGCCTTTCTTTTTTTTGGCTGTATGTATGTTTTCTCCTCAAGTGCTGGGACTGATAACAATAAATGTGTCAAGCAACAGATAATAAAACACACACATATTGTGATAAGACAGACTGTTGGTATTTTCCTTATCTGTTATTAAAAATAAAAAAACATTATTGACTTCATGATTTTTATAGACAATATTTTTTTTCTTGTTTTAAATCAATTTTGAAATCAAGAGATTTATTTACTATTTGTACTTGCAGAATGATGGACCAGATAAATATATAGTGTACACTGTATGTACATCCTAGCATTTGTCCAGATATCATAGACTAGTATTGCCTTTTTGTATCCTTTGCTTAACTTCCCATTGGGGGTACTATGTCTTCATCATGAACATCTCATAGGCAAGGATTAAGAATGTTTCGCTTTGCTGCTGACTGAAAATGTTGCAGACCCACCCTCAACACTTTTTTGTGCAGTGCTCTACAACTCCTTGGCTTTAAGAACCTGGAACACCTCTTCCCATCAGGGCCATTGAGAGGGAGTGGATACCAGGGTGCTGACATCCAGGGCTCTATAGAGCATAACTATAACTGTGACAATTGTTATTTTGAAAAATGTATATCTCCAAGTTCCAACAAGAAAACTCATAAAATTACCAAAATGGATAGGATTTGTAAATTCCTCTACAACACAGTGGATGGAAATTTTAAAGTTACTGGCAGCGTTTAATATTTTATGGGTTCCCCCACAAAATAAATATAAAAATAAGTATAAATAAATATAGAATTAAAAAATAAGTTTAACATTATTTTTTTTTACTCTTGTTGCAAGATGGACTGAAACAAAGTAAACAAGCATCATATAATAAAATTAGATTTGCTATTATTTTGGCCTAGGGCTCAGTGGTCATCTGTTTACATTGAAAATGTCATCATCATTGTCATAGACATCATCATCCTCATTGCTGATATAAAAAATACCATCATATTTTTACCCTAATATTATTTCATCCCCATTTGAATCTAGACTTGCAAACCTATTTTTAGAAGGATGACAATGGTGTTCCTCAAACAATTTGTAGATCTTTTTGATGTACATCAAGTTCTCGACATCGTATGACAATAACTCACAATATTCCCTGTGGTGCTAGACACTCTTTCAGAGTGTATACAAAGTGCTACAATGCAGTGGCCATTAATTTTTTTCATGCCAAGTTCCGTTGTGCTTCATTTACAGATTCAGACTCGCTCACAGATATAAGTGTTGCATATCAATGTAATCAGTGCTAGCTCGTGAATATGTTTATCTCTTCTGATTGTGACTAAGAAACAGATTTGAGTGAAAAAGATACAAAAAAAGATGCTACACTGCTTGCTGCAGGTCACTCTCACCAGAGACCTTGCATCGCATGGCATTTTGAGGTTAGGTGTATGAAGACTCATCTGCAGTACATTACTATTTATTATTATTATTATTATTATTATTATTATTATTATTATTATTATACACATTGAGATAGGGAATGGGGAAACTGATACCTTGCAATTAACAAAAATTCACAAAAACAGAATATCAGGGTAGTACCCCAATCCTTTACAGTTTCCTTGGTAAACCTTGACAGAATGCTACAACATACAATATAATTACTATAAGATAATTTTTGCTTCATTTAAATGTGTTGTTTTTAGAGGGGAGAATACGTTAACTGATAAATACAAATACAATTTTAATTCACAAACTTATTTAAAAAAAATGTTTGCAGTGCAAACAATATCAGTAAGATTATTTTTCAGCAGGATGGAAAGTGAAGCAGACTCTCAGCCTGCCTCTTTCTTAAACTGCCTTTCACTCTATCTGTTACTCTCAGGGGTATATTTACTAAAGTGCAGTTTTATAGAAGTGGAGGTGTTGGCCATAGCAACCGATCAGATTATTGCTATTATCTTCTAGAAGGTGCTAGATAAATTTAAGCAGAATCTTATTGGTTGCTACTGTATGGGCAGCATCTCCACTTCTAAAGAACCTGCACTTTAGTAAATATATCTGTCAATCTCTAGTATCCATATCAAGGGCAAACTATGGGCTCTATTTACTACAATCCGCATTTTGAATGCAGATTATAGTGTGATATTACCGACTGAGTTCGCATTGCGAATTCAGGCAATATCACAGGGATTTACTAAAAATCCCTTGCAGGGACAGAGCTTGCGATAAAGCTCCATCCCTGCAAATCCCCTCCGCAGCCTTATCACAGTATTTTTGTGAAAAAATGCAGTGACTAGCACCCGTGCATGCGCTGACTGGCCACCACTGCTTCCCCCCCTGGTGCTAAGCCCCACCCCCTGTTGCTAAAACCCAGCCCCCCACGTCCCCCTCCTCCCTTAATTGCATGATCTGGTCTCCGGTGATGTCCTCCATGACTCCGGTCAGCTGACATCCCATACTGCACTGGGAACTGGTCACCTGATGACCGGGCCACAGTGCAGTATGGGAGACCAGCTGACCGGAGGGAGGACATCACCGGAGCCCTGAACTCCAGGCCCCTGGACTCAGGTAAGTTTTTTTTTTAACTATTTTTTTTGTGCAGTGTATCAGCATGTGGTCTGTTTAGACCACACAGCTGATCACTGGGGCCAGCTCTGGGCTGTTCTGCATGTTAGAGCGGAGCAGGAGTCTAGTAACTGGGGGAAACCCTGGATAACACCACTTCCAGGTGGCGTTATTATCACAGGGCCTCCCCATGTATTTTTTTCACAATTTATTTTTAGTAACTTGCACACAGATTGCATTTCCCATTAAAATTATGGGAAATGCGATCAGGTTAAGTGATACTGTGCTTAGGGTTTGGAGTAGAATTTTATGAATTCTACTCCAATTGCCATGTAGTAACTTTAGGTGAAACTAAAATAATGTGAAATTGGTGTGAAAACACCCTTTTTCACTTTATTTTAGTAAAATAATGATAAATAGAGCCCTATATTTGCTAAGTGGTTCTTATCTGCCATCAAATCTATGTTTCTAAGTTCAACTTCAACTTCAATTTTTCAGTCCTTTGCCTACATGTGCAAATGCCAAATGACAGATGAGCATCCTAACAGAACCCTTAGACAGGTATGTGATCAAAAGTAGATGAGAATTGAGAAAATTATTTCTAATCTGCTTTGCCTTGGGATTTAATTATGTAATCAAAAGCATGTGAGATTTGAGATTTCAGAGACATTGGTGTTTCCTCTCGTTACTGGTCTGATATTGGCATAAAGATTCGAAACCAAACCACTAATCCCTAAGTTATTTCCACTCTCTTGTCTATTTAAGCTTGTCAGCAAAAAAATTTTCAACCTCAATTTCACTATACAGTACAATTATTTATTTTTATTCATCACTATACCTGTTCTATATACTGTACTTGATTGTAAATATTACATTCAGGGGTATATTTATTAAAGGTTGATTTTGGTCTATTTTTGGTCATTTTTTATTTCAGGGTCAACTGTATATCACACATTTACTAACATGTTTTCTGACATTTTTTTTAACAATGTCAAAAAATCATCTCTAAATGGATGTGTGATTTAGACCCTCAAACACAAAATCACCAAAAAAAAAATAATTGACCCAAATCGACTTTCAATGACTATACCCTAAATAACACATTTATTATGAAATTTTACATCATTGAGTAAACAATATGTTAAAAATCCTGTGGGCGTAGGTTGTCAACCATTCATGCCTGTGCATCGTCCATCATTTGGGGGTTTGGAAGGGTCTAAATAAAGGATGATTAAAACTATCTAACGATAAATGATATTGTTAGCATTTGTATCATCCTGCTAAATCTGACCATGTGTATGCACCTTAAGACAAATGTGTTTGAGTGATTACACTGGAGGGACAGCAGGTTGTGAACTTGTTACAGGATTGTTTCAGAAGATGTGATGTGATGAAGAAATTATTTATCTCATGTATACCTGTCATGTCTGTATGTTGTTAAACCAAACCAGTCTATTTTATAAATAGTTTTACCACAAAGAGTCTCACAGTGAGTGGCTATAAGAAGAAAAATCTGATATTGTACTTATAAGAACAACCTCTGCTAACAGAACTGTAAGCACTTTACCAGTCAAATAAGAAGTGAGTTGCTCATTCTTGTTTCAGGTTTAAGCTTGTCCCTAAATATTTGTTTACCTAGAGTCTGCAAACATTGGGGAGTGGATCAATAGCTTTTCTTGTTCAGGCCCCAGTTCTGATACTGCACTGTTCTCGGCCATCAGTCAAAGCTTCAAAGTGTTGGATGCTGGAACAAAGAAGAACAGGCAAAGCAGAATTAACACTCCTGCAGGTGGTCAATAAATACACAGATCATGCCACTAGTCACTATACTGTCTTCTGAATTGTGCTGCCTTAGGCATATGTGTAAGATGACACTCTGTACTAGACATGTGTGCTGATTTCTGTGTTTTGGATCTGAATTCATCTTCGTGTTTTGATATTGGTTTTGGATTTGTATTTTTTTGAATGATAAAAACGGTTCAAATTATGTAATTGTGTCTGTTTTGTTCCTACAGTGTTATTAACTTCACAGTTCACAATATTGTTCACCAATATTGGCCAAAGACTGGCTGGCTACACTATTCAACAGAGCAATGGCTTAAACACTTGGCAGTTTAAAAGACAATAGCACATCTATTATACATTGCCACACAGCAATGGCAGACAGGATAGCAGTTTAATAATCTATATGACCACATAGAAATCAAGAATATTCTCATTAATCAAGAACTAGATCAGAGGCCCAAGCGCAATATATGATATTGGATGTGAAGTATATGTATGTAGTGAATGGCAGGTAAAAGAAGGAAGGATTGATTAGTTAGTCAATGAAACAATTACAATAAATTAACTAAAAAAAATTATATTATAAGGGAGGAGGGGGAATAGTAGGGCCAGCAGTGCAGCCTCCTAATATTTGTTTATGCAAACTAGGCTGATTTAGGTTTCCAGCTCTGCAGTGCAACTACTAAATTAATTTGTTTCAGCTCTTGTCAGGAATCCAAAGCTATTCAAATTGTATTTTATTATGTTAAAAATGTGTTGCAAATTAGTAATATATTAGAACAATAACAAATAAAAAATGTTTTTGTATGCAAAAAAGACCATCTGCAATGTCCCCCAAAAATACAGCCCATTAAGAAAAGAAAAATGGTTCAAGATGGAATTGTCCTTGGACTTTCCCACCCAACCTAATTCTGGATTTTAAAAAGGACATGCACAGTTTAATACCTATTTTCCACCAAAAACTTAGGTCTGACCTGGGTTGTTGGACATGTTCCAACCTTGGTCAGGCCCATTTACACTGCACCTTCGAACTGGGTTACTCCCAGGTCAGCCCTGTTCACACTTCACTTAGGTCTGCCCTGCTAAACCTGTGAGGTCATAAAAAGTGGGAGGTGAATGCTCCACAACCACCAATCAGCTAATTTTAGGCATGACCCAGGTCAGATAACCCGGGTTGCACCATTTACACTGCACCACTAGGTCCAACCCTGGTAGTTACCAGGGTTGGATTGCTGGGTCACATGACCTGGTGTATTTTTCAGGGACCCTTTTACACTGAGCTGTGACCTGGGTAGATCCAGCAAAAATCCAGGTTTTTGCTCTGGTATAAAAGGGGTATAACAAACCAAGCACATCAGCGACAGGAACTTTTGTGGCTGAAGTCCTTGGTTTGTGTGGGCCCCCACAAACAATTTTTTGGAAGGACTACCTCAAATCATTAATGAGTAGAGATGTGCTGGTCTGTATTTCTAAAATCTAAGGACAACTAAATTTAGATGTTATGAGTAGAACTGGGTCAAGGTCCAGATTTACGTTTATGTACCAGTTCAAATTGAGTCCTGGTTCAGATCTGTTGCTGGTTCAGAACTCTGTTTAGAAACCAAACTCGGGTTTTGGATTTGGACATTTTAGCTGTTTTAATGATTTTTATAAGTTTTTAATTCCAAACCAAAACCAAAACATTTGATGATTGATTTGCACAACCAAAACACGAAGATGAATCCAGATCCAAACCTAAACATAGAGATCCATGCACATTAATGAGGAGTTTGATGATGTGATGAGGGTGTTGGTAATGGAGATTGCATGTGCAGGTCCAAACTGCTGGAAGTTGATACTGGACTGCTTGTTACTATTTAGCATATTATTATAATTTTATTAATTCTGTTGCATGAGCTTGCTGCAAAAGATGTAATGGGGAGGAGGTGGTTAGTTGGTTAATTTCCCTACCTCTACTAATTTTGGCCTCACAAATGGTACAGATTCCTCTGCAAATATTGTCAAGATTTGGATGAAAATAATTCCACATTCAAGATTGGGCTTTTCTGGACTTTTGCCCAGTCATGACAAGAACTGCTGCCACTTGTGGCTGACTTACACAAACAATATCCTCATTAGAATCAGATAGTATACAGTTATCCCCTTCATTCTCCTGTTGCAATTCAAGACTAGCATGAGTACAGTATCAGAGATGTCAAACTCACACATAGCACTCATGTACACCCTTAAATTCTCATCAGAGATTTGTGACATTTCTGAACACACAGTTTGTTCTCCAGTGGTTCTTAGTGGGTTATTTTCTACACTGATTTGCCTGTCTTACATTTGACACCTCTTCTAGCATCTCAGTGAGATGGTGTTGCAGTAAACTATCCCTTTATTAATAAAGGTGGTTTAATTATTTAACATTGTGAAATTTTGTTTTATTTTCAGGTGCCCTGTCTTAAACCCTCTATGCCATTGAGCACCAGCTTTATTCAATGTTGAAGTACTAGTATCATCATGACTGGCTGTAGTTGCAGCACTAGTACTTTATTGCTGCTTCAACTCTTCTATTGACTGATTGTGATCCATATCCTCTCACATCACTGATATTAACAGCGATACAGCACCTACTGAATGTTATTTTATAACACAGTGCCACTGTCTGGCCCTGATCACACAGACGTTTTTAGGATTTTTTTTTTTAACAAATGACAACTTCACACTGTTCCTATTGAACCTTAATTTTTTACATAGTGTCACTGCCTGGCCCTGAACACACACAAGTTTTAGAACATTTTTTTTCTTTTTTTTGACAACTCACTACAACTCCCAGCACTCATATTAACAGTGGTATGACACCTACTGAACATTATTTTTTAATACAGTGCCAATACCTGACCCTGAATACACACAAGTTTTAGAATTGTTTCTTTCTTTTTTTTTTAACAAATTACATCTTCACACTGTGACCCACTGCTCTGATATTACATGTGGCACAGCACCTACTGAACATTATTATGTGACTGTTTTATTTTAGTTATTTTAACATGGTGCTACACTGAACACAGTGCTTTACAGTGCTGCACCCCACATCCCTTCACATGCAGGCACAGCAGTGCTTGCACCCTACAGTCCTTCACTGCATAGGTTGGTTCCTGGCAGTTTGAATGACCATAAAATCAGCATTCCATACTTGCTGACATGTCGGCTAAGCAGGGGGTGGGGCTGCGGCATAGAGGGGTGTGTCTGGGCACATTACATGTCACTTAGGGGAGGAGCTAGGGCATGGCCATGCAATTGCATCATTGTGGCCCGTCCCTGCTACACAATGCCAAGATTTCTGGCATTGTGCAGCAGGGAATAAGGTCAGGATGATGCGATTCAGTGCAAATTACGTCACCACCCCCCCCTACTGCAGGTGTTTGTGTCTGCAAAGGGGGACTTGATGGGCCAGGAGGCATGCCTGTTTTTCTGGAGGGGCCAGGAGTGGCACCTGATTTTCGAGAGGCTCCCAGCAACATTGGGAGAGTAGGCATATATGCAGCATTCACTTATGCATACCCTGGCCTTGTCCCTTCAGGAAAATGGTGTTGACACACACTTGTTCTGGACATGCTTGCAAGCCACGCCCCCACTCTACCCCCCCAAATGCCACAGCATAATTAATTATGCTGCGGCTTGGGTGATCTGTGAATGAGATTGCAGGAACTATTCTGCATATAAGTAGAATGGGTCCTGACCCCAAAATATCAGAGATTTAGACAACCCATCGGCTTTGCTTAGGTCTCTGAATCAGGCCATTTATTTCTTAATTTGCATTTGAGGAATTAATAGAACTGGGACAACACTTTTAATTTGAGCTGTTTTGTGGTTTGTTTGGCATTATACAGTATTGGGAAGTATTGGGAATATTTCACCTTAAGTGGCCAATGTATCAAGCCATTTTTTTACATAAAATTATGCAAAAAATGCAGTTTCTGCATAATTTTATGTATCGATCCTGTGTAATAATAACACTTTGCCGGAGATTTCACATACATTGCTGTCCCATTATTATCAATGGGGACTACGATCTGCCCCCTATGTACTAAATAGCAAAGCATTTTGGAGTTTAGTCCCAGTAGTTTACACCATCTTCAGATGGTGTAAACTACTGTTTGTCTATAGGGGCTCCTGGGGAAGGAAAGATATCTTTTGATCTCTCTCCTGCAGCCCCTGGCCAGTCCCAATAGCTGATGCTGTGCGAATGCGAAGTGTCAGCTTCTTTCGGAGAAGTCTTACACTTCTGGGAAAGACATCCTTAAAATGCTGGGGATATAACTCACAGGGACAGCGGTTACTGCAACTGCTGCCCCTGTGAGTTCCCCATAGTATATAGCCGGCACATTCTCATTAAAAGAGAAATGCCTTAAATGAATTGTGCTACTGGGCAAATATATCACTTTAAAACTGTACTCAATTCTACTAAGAACATAGCAGAATGCATTGTCTGTCATCATTCTAAGTCTATCCATAGACTATAAATTAGAATATGGAATTGCTGGGAACTAAAAGCAAAAGTATAACTCAAAGATTGTGTCACCAGCACTTTAAACCTTTGTGGAATAGTCAGTTAATATGCAAACCTTAGTTGTTTAAACATTATGCAGTTATTTCACTCATCTCTAGATACAGTATGTAAAACACAGAGTATTGTACAATACCTTACAAAAATGTTTCTCTGTAGATATAATTATCTGTGAATATGCAAACCACTCCCCCTACTTATTGACACTTGTGACTAACAAAGTGACATTTAATCCTGCTTACTTAATGAGTATGATTTTATCCAGGTGCTGGAAGATGCAAAATGTACGTATATATTTTTTTATGTAAAGGAGTTTTAAGATTAAACTGAGAATGTTCTGTTGTACTGAATTTCAAATAAAAAGAGACCAAAAGGGATTACATTGAATAATAGAAATGAATAATAAGGATAAGTGTTTGTGCCTATTTAGTTAACAAATGCAGAGCAAAGCTTCCAACAAGAAACTTTATAAAAAGTACCTAAAATTAAATAATTTAAAATATGGAAAACAAGTTATTGAAACTGTTTCAAGCAAATGGAAGAAGACAGGCAGAATTTAGTATAATATCATATTTATTATCAGATTGAACCAAAAATGATTACATTATAATCAAGACTATATAAAAATTAATGGCAGTAGATGCTGGTGGCAAATGGTAATGGACGGAAGACCCTATGTTTCTTATTGACAAAGATTTATTTCATGATTTATTTATTTAAGTCTTTGGCAAGGTATGTTTATGATATTTCTTTAATACTTGGAGATGCAGTAATTATGACCAAATGGTACAGAAACTCAGGAACTAATCCAGTTAGGCAGTTATAAGGCTGATGTGATAGAAGAGTCTCTGTTTCTCATTGAAAATACCCTTTTTCTGTAACAAGGGTGGTACAACTAGAATGGGTAGCTGGATACAAAATTTTGATATGAGAGTTTCATGGTTTGCCAATCAATTTTAGAGGTGTGCTTTTTTAAATAGGGTACACTCAAAATCTTGAAAAGTGGTCTAGATACTGTCTTTATCAATGATTTTTAGTTGTTTCTAATATCAATAGAAAACTTACTTCAGTAAAAGGACCTGATGCAATTGGAGACCTATTAATCATCTCTAATACCCCTTTTACACCAGAGCAAAAACTGGGGTTTTTGCAGGGTCTGCCCAGGTAGCAGCTCAGTGTAAAAGAGTCCCTGAAAAATAACCCAGGTCAAGTGACCTGGCAATCCAACCCAGGTAGCTACCATGGTCGAACCCAGGATGGACCTGGGTAATGCTGCAGTGTAAACGGTGCAACCCAGGTTATCTGACCTAGGTCATGCCTAAACTGAGGTGATTGGTGGTTGTGGAGCAGTCACCTCGGATTTTTTGTGACCTCACAAGTTTAGCCTGAGCCGTGTGAATGGGCCTTACCTGGGAATAACCCAGATCAATTGTGCTGTGTAAACGATGTCTGACCTGGGTTGGAAGCATGTCTGAAAATCCAGGTCGTACCCAGGTTTTTGGTGGAAAAGAGATACAAGAGTGTTATGCAGAGTTTTGAGATAATTTAGCTATAGGTGTTTTACTAGGACTTGGTTGGTGTAGTTACCCATTGAACCCAAGTCAAATAATGCTGATATGGAAATAAACCTTTCTTCAACATATAATTTAAAAGATTAAGACATGACACTGTGGAATGTCATCTTGGTAGCTCAGTTAACTAAGATTTGATATTATTTAACCCCAAGTTCTTTCTTCATGAAATTGGGGCCTATATGTTTTACTGGCTTTGATGGTTCCTTTTACAAATATGACACTAGACTATGAAAAAATCCAAGCTTCAGCAATAATACTAAATGTTCATCAGACTTCAATGTTTTTCCTGTGCAGGAAGAGCACCATGGCTATTTAAATTTAACAAAATGCAGTGGTCAAAAAGCTCATCCAACCCCTGTGGAAGAAACTGTACATTATGTTGTCAAACACACCAGAGTTGATGACAAGTAACAGCTGTGCTTCAATATGTGTCTCCCATCTATTTATGCATCCTTAAATAATAGTTCAACACAGAACAAGGCCTTTGACATAAACTTCAAATAAAAAATGTTAGGGACTCCGGTATAGAGGAGCCTTGACGCTGGTCCGGCACTTAATCATATATTTGCAAATGTATGCAACCAATACCTTTGAATTTCTATTATCATGTAGGGTTCAGTAATTTTTTGCTGATATTGTTGCAATGAGCTGGAGGGAATACCCTTTTCTTCTTTACATAAACTTGTCAGATGAGTTTCAGCAGCAGCAGCAGCATGATGTGGGTTGTCAAAAATCCTGCCAAATGCTTTAAAAAACAAGAGTTTTTAGTCCATCATGGGCTTTTGACTTTCAATTAATTTTTTTATTCATACTAACAATTCTCCTTTTAGTAGTGTGAGAATTATTCTTTGTCCATTATAATAGAGCTACAGACCATTAGCTACAGTATATAAATTAGATATAGCTATATAAGTTACTCTGTAGTCTGATTCTAAGGCAGTTTATTCCATATATGTTACTTGTGTGTAAATAATGTTATACTGCCATTTTTTAATCTAAACTCAGGCATCTTTGTTGCCTAGTTACTGTTCATCAATATACAGCCATGCAGGATTTCCTGTGTCTGGAATGTGCAGCTGATGGCACAGCTGTTTGTACTTTGTGCTATTTAAGGAGGACCTTTTGCAGGATGAGTGAGGCCACAAATAATCTATTTGCTTTGGGCATGAATAACATCTCAGAGGGAATCAAATTGTTACTGCTCTGCTTTGGCATGTTCAATTAAGCTGGTAAGGAATTAAACACATTTATACAGGCCCAGATTAAGGTTTGAAGGGGCCCTGGGGCAAAACTTTGTGGGGGCCCCTATCAATATAATAGTATATATTTATATATACACATACACTACACACATATATTTATATACTTACACATGCATACAGTCACACAGAAAAATACATATATACACCACACATGCATGTGACACACATACTGTCCATTACACACAAACATACATACAAACATACATACACACAAACTTACCTTGGACCATCTGCACTGCATGTTGTGGATGGGAGGCGACCTGGCAGGAAGGCACCATGTCATTAAGCTCTGACCCCCTTGTGGCTTTGACCGCAATTTGCAGGTCAATCGGAAAGGGGTGGAGTCAAATGACACAATTGTAATGGAAATGCATCATACTGGCTCTGCCTCCAGCCGATTGACCCATGAATTGTGGCATTTTGCCGTGAGGTGGGTGGAGCTTAATAATGGTACCTGCTCTTGTGCAGCTGCAGCTGCTGTGTGGGGGCCCTTTAGGTGTCGGGGCCCCGAGACAACAACTGTCCCGGTCGCCCCCCTATAATCCGGCCCTGCATTTATAGTATTTATGAAAGTCAGGTGAGTGCCTCTCTGATTGTTTACTGGATACTATGGGCATTGTTCCCTGTGAATCATAAAAATACTTATGATGAGTGCACCACTGCCAACATGTATCAATGCCAAGCCTGCTCCTAGTTATTATATTGAGTGAGTAGATTGAGTAAATGCTGTCTTGTACTTTACTAACATATATATATATAAATATATATATATAAATATATATATATATATGTGTGTATATATATATATATATATATATATATATGAACATGTGCTCCTCCGGCACTCTCTTACATTACATACTGGCTCTGGTGCCCTCCTTGTGGGGTAACTACCCCTACTACATATACTCCATAATGACAGGTTGCACTCAGAGACTTGAAAATCCATAAACCCTCACCATAGGGATTTATTAGTGCAAGTTCTGGTCAACGTTTTGGGGGTCTTACACCCCTTCCTCAGTTTATATACACACCTTTTTGTCACAGTAATTGTTACAATTAATTGGGTAAATGTATTATAGCGGCACTTAACGTGAAGCAGGAAGCACTACCGATGGGATGTATAAACATCTCATCGGCTGGAGAGGGAGCGTTAACTCCCCCCTCTGGTGCTACCCGCTATAGACCACAGCACATCAGCCTAGTGCTGATGCAATGTGTTTCAGTCATGGCCGGGTCCACTGAGCATACGCGGGATCTCGCAAGTATCGCAAGATCCCCATGTGCAGCCTGGAGCAAGCATCCACAGCAGCAAGGACATTGCTTATGCCCCTGTCATTTACCACCAAACCCCGAGCATACATCGAGTAGGAGCAGTATCAGCGCACATAACGTGAACTGATACCGCTTCTGTGCTTCTCCCCCAATATGTTTTGAAGTCTAATTCAGCCAATACTTTATACATTTAGAAAGCATTTTAATTTATATTATATTATTTTTGCTAATAAAATATTCTTTAAAAAAACAAAAACATCAATTTATGTAAACCCAAAAATATTAATCTTAACTGCTATAAATTTGGTTTATATAATGTTAGGTTTTAGAGAAATTATAATATTCAACAGTTATTATCAATTTTGACTTTCTCTGGTGCAGTACAGTGAACTTTTATTTTGTAACATGCAAGGATAATCTGTGACAAAACATCTTGACCTATTGTGACACCAATTAGTAGCTTTACTGGAGTGTTAGACAACTTTGTAGGTTTTCTTTTTCCACTGAGCTTAATGTCCTAAAACAAGTATGTTATTGTTAATAAAAAAGGAAAGAGAATTGTACTGACTGTGAAATGCAGTAATTACTTAGTAACAGCTTGTTCATCATAAAACTATGTTGTTACTCTGCTACTGGTGTCACAGAATATATAGACATTAATTAAACTTTCAGAGTTCCAGACCAATTCATTTATCTGTGCTATTTGAAGCAGACTTTTATTTTGAATTATTATTGTATTTTTTTTCTTTTAAGAATTTTCTAAAATTCATGGATGTTGAGCAAAAGTTAGTATTTTTGTGCAGCTATTGCTGCAAGTGAAATGGATGCAAACCCATTTTGCAGCTCTCATGGACTTGATCATAAGAGAAAAGGGGAAGGAACTTTGAAAATTGGAGATTGAGATGTATAAAACACTTGTAGATCCTTTTTCTGAGTTGAAAGACTATAAAGAACTAGAGGAAAAGATTGTATGGGAATTAGATAAAACTGAGAGAGAGTTGAAGATTAAGAAAAGGAAGAAATATGGAGGGGTAAAATTTATTATAAAACTGGGAAACAACATTTGATTATAAATGGTTTGATTCATTACGGATCACAACTGTGATTACAATAGTGATTACGCACGCAGTCTCACTTTGATAATATGCTAATCCATTGCAATCATTATGCCATCGCAGTGCAACATAAGGACAATGACTTTACACACAACTGTAATTTTTAACAAGACTGCAAAACCATTGGTACCATCACATACCATCGCAGCCTTATACACACTTGCACAAGCTCTGACCTTGCTCAGGAATTGCTAAACTCATCACACACTATGTGTATTCAAGATACGTATGGCATTGCAGTGGATAATTTATGCATGCCCAGGCAACAGTGTTTAAATGCCCTGACATGCCTGTATCTTACCGACCATCCCCCCATCATCTCCCACAAATGGCACTTCCTGTCAATCACTCTGCAGTGGTTCTGCCTAGTCACTGCATTCACAGTCCTGATTGCAGTGTCAGGTTTGCACACATGCACTATGATGCATATCCATGCATAGTATGCAACAATCATCTGCTTGCATGTGTAATCACAGTTGCAATTACTATGGAATCCAGCCAAAGAAGGAAAAATGGTTTACAGGATAGACTAAGATAAGGGATGAGGATATTTTTGAACCTGAATATGAGATAAGTAATGCCACAGAACCTCCAACCCTATGATATGAGTGTATAGATTGGAAGTTTGAACACGGGATTGAAGGTCCACCCATTGGAGTTGGCCTCACAATGATAAGACACTACCCCTTATAAAAAGAGGGACTTGTAGGGTCAAATTACTTGCCAAAGAATTGCTGGGAATTAGAAAACAATGAGAACAGGTGGAGAGGGATGAACAGGTTTGATCCCTTTATACAAACAGGACTTTATTTTAGTACAGTGCACACCACCCCATTATCCCTAGATGAAGGTAAAAGAAAATATAGAGGTAAAATTTAACCCATTATGAATTAAATGAATATGAAAAAAATGTGTTGGAAAGGAACCTTAAATTTGCCCCCTCGAGTCATACTAATGATTGAGTTTTTTGTGGATTTACAAAAATTATTCAGAAGATTAACTTTGAAAAGGTATTTTAATGACCACTCTTAACAAACAAGATAACTTAAAAGAAGAAATAAATAAAGTATTTAGGGAAAAATCTACTTTCTTCACTACTTACAAAAAGGGCTGTTTTATAGAAACGTTTGAACATTTGGTTAAGGATGACTTAGAAAAACATAATATTAAACACATAAATAATATGAATGTGTCTAAAGAAGAAATACTGGCCATTAAAATGTTGAGGAAACACAACCAAATGTTGAGGAAACACAACCAAATAGTGATCAAGCTGACAGATAAGGGGACAGTACAGTCATTATGGATGTAGATGACTATAATAGAGAAATATTAAATAACTGTCTGACAACATATAGAAAATTGAAAAGTAACCCCAGAGACATGTTTACCAATAAAAACCTTTTTAATGCTGTACACCTCAAAATTATACAGAAACTGTACAGAATTTTATTAAAATAGATTGGTGCTCTATTCTTGTATTGTAAGTGTTACCCAAAATACATAAAAGTGAGGACAAACCCCCTGGCCATACAATTGTTGCTAGGACCAACTCTGTTTTTTTAATTTATCCCATTATTCTGAGCACTATTACAGCCACTAGTACAGAAGACTCTATGTTACCTCAAGGATACAATTTCCGTAATTAGGGTACACTTAGAAATGAAAATCAGGCTATAAGATAGTGACTGCAGATGTAACATCATTATACTTGATTACTAACCATCAAATAGGTCTGAATGTTTTTAAATTCTTTTTGGATGAAAAAGATGTGTTCTTGAAGTACAAAAATTTAGTTCTGGAAGATATTGTGATTATCTTGCAAAACCAGTTTTGTTTGGTTTAGTGATGCTCCCTACTTTAAAATCACAGGCACTGCCATGGGCACCAGTCTGGCCCCTATGCTTGCCAATTTATTCATTGCCTGGTAAGAGGCTCATTCTATATGGAATGGCCATCAGTTTTTGGTGTTTTGGTGGTGCTATATTGATGACATGTTCTGTATTTGGAGTGGAGACCCGGTATCCTTGGAACATTTTTGTCAATATCTCAATAATAATATGTCTAGTATTGTACTATAATTTAACACAAGTGCAAATATGGTGGATTTTGTAGACTTGACTATAGACATTGAGGAGAATCAGATAAAAACAAATTGTCAAGCCAATGGATTGCAACTCATTCAATAGTAACCACCATTATAACTGAATAAAAAGTATTCCTAGCAGCCAAATCCAATGCATCAGGTATACCTGTATGCACATGGTGGTCTATGAGGAGCAGGAAGAGAAGTTACGAGAATAATTTTTAGCAAAAAGTTATGATACAGAGGGAGTGGAAAATGCCTTGAAAAAAATTATAGATACAGATAGATTAGAGACTATATCCAAGACAACTAATGGTAAGGTTAAACCTAAAAAAATAGGAATACTCTTTATAACTCAGTGCAACAGTCATTACAAACAACTAGAAACAATTCATAACCAAACATTTGGGTGTTCTGACTAATGACCCCTTTTTATGAATGCAAATGAAACAATGCCTTAAGTTTGTGTACTGATAGGCACATAATATTAAGGACAATGTGGTGAGAAGTGCCATTGTTGCTCCTTCATTATGAAGTAATATTGAATCAGAAGGTTTTTTATCTATGTGGCATGTGCAAAAAAGGAGATGAAGGTTATTCAGTATAAGTCCACACAAACAGGGAGAACATTTGAAATCAATAATTTCATTACTTGCAATTCTAAGTATTATATATATTTATTGGAGTGCTCCCATGAGAGCCAGTATGTAGGGAAAACCACTAGAATGTTAAAGTAAGAACATGTGAGGAATATTAAAAAGGGTCTTGAAACACAATGTTCAAACAAGTCCATCAATGTGATACTAAACATATTTTCCTTCTATGGTATAAATGTGGCCAAACTCAAGAGTGAATGATAGATAATAGATTTGCCAGAATGGAAATGAAAACAATTTACTTGCTCAAATCTCAGAGAGAGTATGAATGTGGACTTTGAAATTAAATGGTTTTTGTGATATTTTGCCAATTTACTTGTATATGTTCTCCCTAGTGGCACATATTAACTTTGACAGTTCTATTGTCTTTTTATACATTAGTATCACATTTTTTTATTATGATTATTAATTGATGTCCCCTTCATTTTGTATATGTTATTATGATTTCAGGAGCCTTAGGGAATTGTGTCCTCTTGAATGGAAGCCTGCATTTGGTTTTACATACAATATATCCAGACCACAACAAAATTGTGGCTGATGGAAATTAGAGGTGTCTAACTATTTACTAGGATGTTTCCTGGTGGTGTGTTCCACAGGCCTGAAACCATCATTAATGTCTTCCTATTTGCTCTCCAAAAAATTAAAGTGATCAGAGACTTCTGCAGGACACTATGGATCTGGAATTACAACAAACAGAGCCCCCTCTAAAATATACCTACCCCAAGAGAGGGTTTATTGGTGCCAAAGCTAGATTCAGTGGACCATACAAACAAAGGATTGTCTGAAAAATGTGAACTGTACTAATTTATGCACAGTTATTAATTTATGTCTTGTGGTTGTATTATGGTTTTTCATTTGTTAAAATTTTATTATTGTTTTTATTAGCATTTAGATTTTTATTATTATTGCTTAACAGCATGTGCATTATAGATACATTTCTGTGATTTTTTTTTACAATTGTTATGTTCTCACCTTCTTTGAGCATGTGATTGAGTGGGATATATACTGTAAATCTGTATTTGGAATATACTGTTTACACCCTGAGGAAGGAGTATATGGGAAAGATTTCTGGAATGCACAACCTCACTATATACAGTCAGGTGCATAAATATTGGGACATTGACAGAATTTTCATATTTTGGCCTCTATTAACCACCACAATGGCTTTGAAATGAAACAAACAAGATGTGCTTTAACTGCCGACTTTCAGATTTAATTTGAGGGTAATTACATCCAAATCAGGTGAACGGTGTAGGAATTACAATGGTTTCTATATGTGCCTCCCACTTTTTAAGGGGCCAAAAATAATGGGACAAACGAAACAATCCTAAATCTCACTTTCACTTTTTAATACTTTGTTGCAAATCCTTTGCAGGCAATTACAGCCTGAAGTCTGGAATGCATAGACATCACCAGATGCTGGGTTTCATCCCTGGTGATGCTCTGACAGGCTGCTACTGCAAATGTCTTCAGTTCCTGCTTGTTCTTGGGGCATTTTCCCTTCAGTTTTGTCTTCATCATGTGAAATGCATGCTCAATTGGATTCAGGTCAGGGGATTGACTTGGCCATTGCATAACATTCCACATTTTAGCCTTAAAAAAACTCTTTGGTTGCTTTTGCAGTATGCTTCGGGTCATTGTCCATCTGCACTGTGAAGCGCCGTCCAATGAGTTCTGAAGCATTTGACTGAATATGAGCATATAGTATTGCCCGAAACACTTCAGAATTCATTCTGCTGCTTTTGTCAGCAGTCACATCATCAATAAATACAAGGGAACCAGTTCCATTGGCAGCCATACATGCCCACGCCATGACAATACCACCACCATGCTTCACTGATGAGGTGGTATGTTTTGGATCATAAGCAGTTCCTTTCCTTCTCCATAATCTTCTCTTACCATCACTCTGGTACAAGTTGATCTTTGTCTCATCTGTCCATAGGATGTTTTTCCAGAACTGTAATGGCTTTTTTAGATGTTGTTTGGCAAACTCTAATCTGGTCTTCCTGTTTTTGTGGATCACCAATAGTTTACATCTTATGGTGAACCCTCTATATTCACTCTTGTGAAGTCTTCTCTTGATTGTTGACTTTGACACATATACACCTACCTCCTGGGGAGTGTTCCTAATTTGGCCAACAGTTGTTTGTTTTGATTTTTCAGCCTAATGATGGCTTGCTTCACTGATAGTGACAGCTCTTTGGATCTCATATTGAGAGTCGACAGCAACTGATTCCAAATGCAAATGTCACACCTAGAATTAACTCCAGACCTTTTACCTGCTTAATTGATAATGAAATAACGAGGGAATAGCCCACACCTGTCCATGAAATAGCTTTTGAGTTGATAGTCCCATTACTTTTGGCCCCTTAAAAAGTGGGAGGCACATATAGGCACATACAGAAACTGTTGTAATTCCTACACCGTTCTCCTGATTTGGATGGAATTACCCTCAAATTAAATCTGAAAGTCTGCAGTTAAAACACTTGTTATTTTCTTCATTTCAAAGCCATTGTGGTGGTGAATAGAGGCCAAAATATGAAAATTCTGTCAATGTCCCAATATATATGCACCTGACTGTATATGATGGGAGGTGCTACCTGATGAGACTAATTGCAGGCACAGAAACAGACAAATCTCAGGTGCACAACTCCAAATTATTAGTAATATATATAAATGCAATAAAATTTTGCAATCAATAGAGGTTTTTAGCATAATCATGGCCAAGGTTATGGGCCTACCCACCATACCCAGGTAACCTCTTTCAGGTAGGTCCCTAACATTCTAGGGGATCAGAAATGTGTTGGCGGCAAAAGTAGACTTACTGCTACTGTGGACTTACCTCTTTTTTTGTCCAAAGGACATTCTTAGCCCTTATCTTTCCAGGTACGGAGGATTTGGTCTGTCTGTGGGTCCATACTGTTATGGAGGGTCCAGTTTGGGGATTACTTTTTATCCTGTTTTATCCTTTGTTTAGAATAAATATTCATTTGGAAGAAAATCCTACCTGTTGTTTTCTTCTGTGCTCACTTACCTGAATGAGCACATGTCAGTTGTAGTGCTGTGATCTGATTTAAAATAAACTTTTTTAGAAACATCTATACCGGCATCAAGGTGAGTTTATACCCAAAGAAGATCTATACTGTTTCACAACAAGACTAACCTGAGAACTAGATAATGAGCTTTTGAATCACTAAAGATACCTTTATGTGAATGTATCTCACCTTATTTAGTTGAGATTGGAAAGTGTTCTAAGAGGAACATATCTCCAACAACAGAGACATCAGAACTAAGAGAAAATTTACACATTCCAACAAGGGGACTGTGCCTTTTATTGGTCAACTCATACCTCTGCTTAAGCTGCAGTTCCAGTGCCCAGGATGCTTAGACATATTTTGGTATACATTTTTAACCTATATTGTTAAGCACATTGGTTATAACCAGTGTATAATTTGTAAATCTATGAAAATTGTGTTTGTAAGTAATGTATAATTTTCATATTAATTTAAGTTTGAAAACAAGGTTTAGATTGCATTCTGCATCCTGTTAAAATAGACCCTTTTGTTGTATCAATTTTTGAAATGCCATCATACTGGTAGTTATATATAAAAATGGTAAACTAAGTTTTATGTAGAAATTTGATGACCATGAGACAATTGTTTTTTTTGTAAGACACATTCCTGAGGAAATAATTAACAAAACCCATTGGATGTAAAGTGCCAGACTGATTACTAGTTGAAACAATTGCTGTCTAGAGCTCACATCATGAAAAGGGTAGGAAAGCAAGTGAATGTCATCTACCTCAAATGTGGTTCAGACTACATGGAATGTCTGGTAATGTAAGGACATGTTTAAGATTTATTAAACTCTAATTTTATGGCAATGAAAACATCTGGAAAAACTTTACTAAGATGCTGTTAGGAATCTCTCTGGGTGGAGGGTACGAGGGTCTTATTGTAGCATTCAACAGGCAAATAATTACCTCATCACTTTCTGGTGAAGATACAAAAGCACCAACCTTCTTTGGATGGGATTATATTTTGAGGTTATAGAGAATCTTTGTGTCTGTTAACAGAAAAATTGTTGAATTGACATTGCGTTATTACCATTGAGTATAATATAAGAGCCCCCAAGGAAAACAGTGTTTTAATACTATTTGGATTCTTTGCTGGCCAACCATTTTTTTGATATATGATTAAGTGGCCAATCGACAATTATTAGAAAGAGTGAGGTCTTTTCTATGTAGTACATGGCATAGACATTTTTGGATTTGATATATATATATATATAAATATATATATATATATATATATATATATATAATATATATATATATATATATATATATATATATTAAATAGGGGAAAATTGGGATTTTAAAAGACTCCTTTATTTATTAGAGATGGATGAATGATTTCAGATATTTTCGAAATTTTATAAAGTTAATTAGTCTGCCAATACTTACCATATACATATAAACCAGTAAATATGCATACCATCAATCAGGATAACATCAATAAAGTTTCAATTGCAATAGTGACACCAGTTCCAGTTTTCCACTTCTTTGCAATGTTCATGGTGTCCTCAAAGAAAAACAAGAAAAACAATTTTTTAGGCATAAATAGCACCATGTATGCAGGCCTCTATGCATGAATACTAATGTATATACAGTATTGTAATATAATATCAAACATTATTCAATTCCACAGTATCACTCAGCCCTTGTGGAGTCAATGTTTTAAGACAAAATATCCAGAAAGCCTCCCGCCTACATAATTTATTGTATCAGTCCCACCTCTCAATGTGGGCTTAACATAATCAATCAGTACTTATAGCTTTAAATCCACTGTGTCAGGTGAAATATTTAACATCAAAGAATTTCTGTATTGTAGGTCTTCATATGTTATTTATATTATAGACTGTGGGTGTAGCCTGCAAAATGTGGACCGTACAATTAGAACGTTACATGTGAGATTCATGGGACACAGAATAAATATTTTGAAGAACCTGAAAACTAACACATTCTCTAAACATGTGTTAAGCTGTCAGGGAGAAGCTGACTGTATGAACATTTATATATTAGTGCACTTACGTATTATATATAATTTTAAATAATAAATATATTAATGAACAAGCGGCTCCTTACTTTTTGGTTTAATCGCATTTTCTGGGGGGTCCAGACCCCTAGTTGATGGAGGCAGCTCTTTGTTGATCTAATTTTAATTTTTTTGTCCATCTAAGAAGTTATCACCTATTGTTTTCATTGTTTTTTGGCAACAATTGGTGCTTGTGCAGAGTAATAGATAACATCCCAGGATGCTTGGATTTACATTGCCATTGGATGTTAAAGCTGTGAGTGACACTAGCTAACCAGCTAAGTACTGTTGGATTTTTCTTGGAACTGAGAGAAATCCAAGTTTAATCAATATTGTGGATTGTACTATACCCACTTGGAGATTGATTTAGGTAAACATTAAATAAACATACAGGAACTTTTATCTTGAGAGGAATAAATGGGTTTGAACAGTATATTGCATTTATAGAGTCTTTTCCCAATTTGGGATTATGAGGATTGAATTATTTATTATTTTGCCTTGTGTCCACTGATGCATTGATTCAATATTGTAAACATTATGTAGATGCAAGTTTTGTATTCAATATTTTATAGGAACTGCAGTTCTCTTTTTAATTATCTATAATTACATTGTAGAAATAAATTTAATTAAACAGCTTTTGAGTTTATACTTTTTTTGGTAGTTACAAGCGCAGATATATACCTCACAATCCTCAGAGGCAGCACTCAGAGACTTCGGTATCAAGTGAAAAAAAGACCCACTGTGGATTAACATATACTGTGACATACAGGTCATATAGATCAACGTTTCGGGGACCATATCCCCATTATCAAGACAACATATATACACAGTATATACTCAGACCTCTATATTTGCTTCTAGATTTAGTACTATGCTAGTTGTGTAGTTGATTTTAGTTCATAATATACTGGTTAATCATCACTAATATGTAGTTTATTTTTATTTATATTTAAATTATTATTATTTTTACTCTTTAGTTCAATTATTTATATTATATATTGATTAAGATAAATTATTTATTATTAAAATTTTATATTGCTATATAATATTCTATACTTGCTATGCATTATAATGTCAATCACTATCTGTTGAATAGCAGATAAGTTACACCAAGAACCAATAGTTTTTATATTTGAATATATGCAATTTTTGTTATACTTTAAATAAATGTATTATCTAATACGAATTCCTTCACTTAGCTGTGTCGAAGTCAAATAATTGGTTATGATCGTTTGTAATTATTATCTGACGATCTAGTCATCTGTGGGCCGATAAAGAGTAGATCTGATGCTATTCTGCATCGGCGAAATCCGATTCGCACAAATGCGTATATGTATATCTATATTTATGTAAGGTTTAGTCAGTAATAAGAAATAGGTTCTGTATACAAGTCTACTAGTAATTAAATATACACAAATATACTGTGAGTGTTTGCATATATTAATTATATTAATCTCCGCATATAGATACATTATGTCTGTGGCAATTGAAGTGTAACACAGAGACTGATAGGCTTAGAGGAAGTGTTCTGAATATAGAGTTAGAAGCAATTGTTAAAAGTTTGACTATTGTTAGCAATTGTATGTGTTGTTTTCATTGCTAATTTGGTTAAAAAGAACTGACAATTATATTATAAATAAGCATAGGAAAGCCTTTGTTGAGTTTTCAGACTTCTGGACTCCAGCCAAGGCTTGCTATGCCACCTGTGAGCAGAACAAACTTAATTTTATATGAACTCTTGGAATTAGATCCAGACAGATATAATATCAAAAATACCAGTTACTGGATAAAGCTATACTATATATATATATATATATATATATATATATATATATTAATCCATGACACATATACAGACGCACATTAGCGAATAAAATATAAAGTCACATACAGCACATATTTGCATGATGCACAACACATACACACAGCACATGTTTGCGCTGTGTTCAGACGTACAACGCACACTGATGAATTCCTGTAAATATCTCACAATCATTTATGCATGCACACATATAAAAGGTTCTTTAGCATTGAGCATAATAATAGAGCTATTTGTTAGCTAATCATTATGGTGTAATATGTACATATTTAATATGTAAGGTATAGAACTTAGTAGACATGTCATGTTTGGTATCATACTGACACTCTGTTTAATTCTAGATATCTGAATCTATTGGCGAAGAAGTCGCATCTTGTGTACGGTGGTTATAGATTATAGGGAATTATTGCTTAGAATATGTACTTTGTAGTGTTATCTCATCAGGAGAGATCGACCATTTCCCAGTTGTCACCATATGAACTGACTTATGACCTGGATCGTACCAGAATGACAAGAACAAGAACCAATGGAATTATGCCAGCTCATTCCTATTGTGTTGTCCACTATATATTCAAGCGCTCTCAGTCCTGTAATCAGTCATCTTTTTTCTTTCTTATGATGGAGGCTTCATGTTTGAAGCCGGCAATCTGGATTCAGAGCGCTTGCGTATGTATTGGCTGTACCTTTTGTATTTAATTGTCTTTGTGCTAATTGTGATAGATCAAAGCTTGTACAATTCTTTTTATGCAATAAGAACTTTTTGTGTTTTGGAACCACAATCCAAGTCTGGAAAGCAATTATTTCATGTTTAGTGATATTGGGGTTTTTATAGTTGGGGGCTCATAGTTTTGGAGGTCTCGCTACCAAGAGGTTGCACGACAATGATTTTGCAACAAAGGGTGGAATAAGGTGCCATATGCAGGAGAGAATGCACTGTGTTCAAAACCTGCACCATCTGGTGTTGTGAAACCAATATCCATTGTTATGTGATTTCAAAGAGCGCTGACTAGGACCTGGGGCAGGAGAGAAAAATTTGTTTCTTTCATTGTCTGTCCTGGCGCTAGAGTGTGAGTCCCACAAAGGCATATGCGTGTTCCCTGTACTGCTGTCACGTGTTCAAACAATCATTCTGATAGTATTGTCATATTGATAGCAATTACATTGTTTAACATCTCTCTATCTACTGCCATACTAGTGAAAAGTTTACTTTCTGTGCAGAAAACTAAAAGTGTGTGTGAGCAAATGTTTGCTTGTAAATTGAAAGATAGGGACTGTGTGTCAGACCTAAAGACGAGGAACCATGTGTCGGGCCTATAAGACTCAGTAGGTTTCTTATGAGGCAGTATGTGAACGTAGCTCTATTGGAATCATTCACCAATCCACATTCACTAGCAAAAAGTTGCTTAGCATTTTCCCAGATGGGTGCCAGGCTGACGCTGGGAATGGTTGATGATGTGCTGCTTTTGGAAGGGCCGACAGGATCGGCAAGGCATATAATGTATACAAAGTATGGTGCACATGTAACTGTGTACGGTGATGTATGGGTTAAGATGACCAAGGAATGTGTGAAACCTTTTCCTAAAATTGGGAGTTTTGATGTGAAGGTGTTGAATAATGTTAGAGATGGTATCTGTATGGTGAAATCTCTAAATAAATGAGTAAAGTATAATGATTGTTTAAAATTGGGGCAGCATGAGGGGAATACGTGGGTGAGTGGTGTGCTCATGCCACTAAGTAGCGTCATGAGCACGATGCAAAACAGCATGCATGCAATGCAAAACAGCGTTACGCAGGCACCACCAGGGAGCGTGCCTGTGGCACCAGTTAGCATCAGGTGCACACAACCAGGAAACGTGCATGCACCGCAAGGTAGCATTGCCCAAGGTATTGCTATTAGTGCATGCTCACCTCCGCCGCTTTATGTGGTTTCAGGTGATGGTACAGCCAATGAAAAAAAAATTATAAAAATTGTAACAAGTAACTATAAAGAAAAATGTAACTGGAAAAAAAAGAAAATGTGATTTAAATCACCTCTAGGAATTCTAAGTGTGTACAAGCCTTAGGGCCTGATTCAGAGCCAGATGCTCTGACCAGAGTGCTCTCTCTGAATCAGGGCCCTCCTACCTGAAAATGGAGCAGCCTCTTGGACGCTCGCATAGCTGTGGGTGACCACCCACAGCTTATGCGAGCATCCATGATGATGGTCGTGATGGTCAAGACCATCGCGACCATCGGGCTTGCGACGAGACCCTGTGGTAGGGTCTCGCCGCCGCAAGCCCAGGAGTGATTTTGGCTCTATCAGAGCCAAAATCACTCCCACTGACATCACTAGTGATGTCAGTGGGGATGGACCCAGACGGTAGGCGTTCCCATGGGAACTCCTCCGTCTGGCAACCACGCCCCTGGCATGCCCACTAAAGGGGGCATGCTGTCAGTCACCATCAACAGCATGCCCCCTTTAGTGCGAGACCCATAACAACGGCTTGGCCATCGTTATTCGGGTCTCACGCATGCGCACGACGGAGCTCCCTCCATTGTGCACATGCGCATTTGGGTACCATAGACCCGATTGCGAGCATCCTGCGCTCGTGAGTGGGTCTGAATGAGACCCTTAGGCTCTTGCACCTATAGAGAAAAAAAATTAGGTGTCTTTGTTTTCACTAAATATTGAGATTGAGAACTGAGGTGAGAATAGCTACTATATGTGTTAATTTTTCCATGATCTCCTTGAAAGTCTAGGCAATCTGCTTTGAAACTTATGCATTCATAATTAATCACAGCAGACCCAAATATGAAGGTTCTCTATGTATAAGTTTGTACATGCTGCATATGAGAATTTTCTGTCTGTAGTTTTGTATGTGCACATGTGTATGTTCTTCTGAAAAATCCTTGCAATACAGCAGTTAAGGAATTCACTCATTTGTAAGGTAACAGGTGGTGTATTATACTGTATTATCCATGTATTAGATCACATGCAAACCACATATAATATTTCAGTTTATGATTTGAAGGTTTGCTGAATATGTGTTGTACTCTAATTTGTTTATGTCATGTTTGAATAATACTAAACTATTGTTGCTTCATCTCTCACAAACAGGACACAAGGTTGCAAATGACAAATTACAGCTATGTCAGACTAAGGTTAAATACTTAAGACTCTGTCTAACCCAGGAGCTACAACACTTGACCACTGAAAGAATACAGGCCATACAGACCATGACACTGCTGCAAAACTAGTAGCAAATCCGTCCCTTCTTGGGCATGTGTGGATACTGCAAATCATGGATCCCAGGTTTTTTTTCTATTTTGGCATTACCATTGCAGGAATGGTGTCATCCTCAAAACCCGAGCCACACATACTGAGGAAACAGAGCATACTTTCCTTAACCTTAAGGATAGTCTGACAAGATCACCTGCCCTGGGAATGCCAGATTAAGAAAAAACCTTTTGAGTTATATTATACAGAAGCTGATGGCTGCGCAGCAGGTGTCCTCACACAAATACATGGTGATGCTAGCAGACCTGTAGCATACTACAGTGCACAATTGGACACTGTGGCAAGATCACTCCCAACATGTTTAAGAAGTGTAGCAGCAACCGCTCTTCTGGTAAACAACAGTGAGAATGTAGTATTATTCATGACATGATTGTTTATACACCACATGATGTGTCTGCCTTGCTGAATTCTACCCAAACCAGATACATCTCTTCAGCCAGGTAAACGGTGCAATATGTTAAATCCAGTGACGTGCTTGCCATGTGTGCCTCAGAATGCTCAAGAATAACCAGTATTGGGGTGGGCATCCTTTAGAGGATTATCATACATTGGTGGGCAAAGTCTTAAATCAGACTGAATGTTGGGTGTGCTCTCACATGCCTCAGGGACAACATAATGTAGGACTAGTACCATTCCCGTTAAACGTCTCTGAGGTCCTTGGTTACAAAAGCTGAAGACACTGGATGGGAAATTTATTATGTCCAACCCTCCAAATTGTAAACTCCACCAGTATCAGGTGGATAGATCCCTGTTAGGTTTACACATCACCAATTCCAATAAACCAAGAAATTGGGAGTTGTCCGGGAACAATCATACAATGACCTTTTCACACAGAGCTGATAATGCACCAGTAGATGGTGGACGTATACGTAACATTACCAGTGGATGATACTTCTGTTATAAGTATACACTTAGTTCTACCAAGGTAATGGTTGGCAGAGTACCAGAAGGGTACTGTGAAGTTATTGTACAACCTAAAACATGTATCAGTCAAATGGGAAAATCTGGGATAGGATTATTTGTCAGAGAATTGTGCCCAATGATTATGATGCATTCTATTCCTTATCTACTCCAAGATGATGTGTATTTTATATGTGGAAGGAAAGTGTTTAAGTGGCTCTCTCCGAGTTCTGATGGTTTATGTTACCTGGAAAGGGTACTCCCAGAGGTTGCCACCCTTACCCATGGTGAAATTCTTGGTATCCATAAAGACATGCCATCCCCATATCTCCATATGCATTATGGACACCGTGACAACATAAACATGATACCTGGTGAAATACATACATGCACAGTTGATTATCAAACAACTGGTTTCCAAATTTTGGTAGCACTAGATCCCACCAGGATCGCTCGGGGTACTTTAAATTTTAGATACATCCAAGATCTTGCTAAATTAATAGATAATATCACCGAGATGTATGATGGCAAGTTCAGGTATACAGGTAAGGAGTTACAGGCTTATAAGAAAGAACTTGTGCAACATAGGCTAGTGTTAAATTATTTAACAGCTGTTACTGGCGGATGCTGAGTGACTCTACTCAGCCAATTTGGTGTCAAGTGTTGCACGTACATCACCAATAACACTAGTGACCCCAAGGAGGTGATTGATCAGAAGATGGATGAAATTCTGCAGCTGAAATGGGAATTTCAAAAGAACCATAATGTTTCACTGGCTGAAGTAGAGGAAAAGGTAGAAGAGTGGTTCTCTTGGTTGAACCCTGTGAAATGGTTCTCCGGTATAGGAGAGTGGGTCCAGGAACTGGTTGCTATTGTGGGTAAGCTCCTGATCCTCATACTTATTGTCATCCTAGTAATTGGCTTATGGGTCAGGTTTGTTCCTAATGTCTTGAAGTGTGGAAAATGTACAAGAGCAAACAGAGAAATACAGATTATGATGGTGAAAAGCAATGATATTACGGATACCAAGGTCAAGGTAGAACTGCATTACAACCCTGAATTAGAGTGTACCATCAGATGATAATATATAATTGTGTGGTCATGCATAGATGTATTATTAATGCTATTTTTTAACATCCTAGATAATGTAGTCTCAAGTTCCCAAACTTCCTTTATAGGTTCAATGAGATCCCACATCCCACCAATGATCCCTATAGATCTGCAGATAGAACCCTTATAGGGTTGTTCTAACCTCTTGAAATGCTTTATTAATGGTTCAGTGACCTACTTGTGTTGCACCATTTATAAACTTGAATAATACATTATTATGCATGACTACAAAAGGGTAAGATCAGAGTGTGATAGCATATTGTTTGCTATCAAAGGGTGGACTGTTGAAGTTAAATAATTGGTTATGATCATTTGTAATTATTATCTGACAATCTAGTAATCTGTGGGCCGATAGAGAGTAGATCGGACACTATTTTGCATCAGCGAAATCCGATTCGCACAAATGCGTATATGTATATCTATATTTATGTAAGGTTTAGTCAGTAGTGAGAACCAGGTTCTGTATACAAGTCTGTGACTAGTAATTAAAAATATGCAAAGATACTGTGAGTGTTTGCATATATATTGAGAAGCTCTGCATACAGATAAATGTCTGTGGCAATTGAAGTGTAACACAGAGACTGATAGGCTCACAGGAAGTGTTCTGAATGTAGAGTTAGAAACAATTGTTAGAAGTTTGACTATCATTAGCAATTGTAGGTCTTGTGTTCAATGCTACTTTGGTTAAGAAGAACTGACAATTATATTCTAAATAAGCATAGGAAAGCCTTTGTTTAGTTATCAGACTTTTGGACTCTGGCCAAGGCTTGCTATGCCACCTGTGAGCAGAACAAACTTAATTTTATATGACCTTTTGGAATTAGATCCAGACCGGTATAATATCAAAAATACCAGTTACTGGATAACACTATATATATATGTATATATATATATATATATATATATATATAAATCAATAGAAGCAAACAGCGCCAAATTTATCCACTCTGTTTGATGAGAAATATCTTTCACAGGTGTATGTTTTATAATTGCTTATATAATAATAATAATAATAATAATAATAATAATAATAATAATATGTGCATATGTACATATACTATTTGTATACGTAGCACTCCCTTATTAAATATAAGGTGTCTGCTTGGTCAACAAAATGGTGGCCGTGGCTCAGCCACCTTAATACAAGAATCAATTCAACAATGTTGCTGACCACAAGCATCTCCTAGTGCATATACAGTGAACCAATGAAATATGTGCAAAATCTTGCAACCTGTGCAAAAAATATATATCCTTGTCCCTATCCAGGACAGTGATAGAAAAGTGACTTAGTGCAATAAATTTGGATGTGTAAATATATATGAGTATAAATAGGTATACTTAAAACTCCATAACTGATGTGCATAAAAAAATGTTTTAATTAAATTAAACATTTCAGAAACAATACACAATAATATATAGTACATAAATACACAGAAATGACGGATAAAAAACGAATACTAAAAGACAATAAATAGTGATTTTTAGTTAAAAAATATAAATATATTTTTTATAAAATCGGATTTATAGCTTATCTTTTTCAAATGTTTTTTAGGAAGAGTTCATAAGGTGCAAGGTCAGGGTCCCAACGCGTTTTGTCCTGTCATCTGGATTTCATCAAGGGGAATCCCCTTAATGGATTGGATGATGCTCTTTTATTATGCACATCAGTTATGAAGTTTTAAGTATACCTATTTATACTCATTTATATTTACACAAACGGATTTATTGCACTAAGTCACTTTTCTATCACTGTCCTGGATAGGGATAAGGATATATATTTTTTGCACAGGTTGCAAGATTTTGCACATATTTCATTGATTCACTGTATATGCACTAGGAAGCGCTTGTGGTCAGCTACATTGTTGAATATATATATCTATATATATTAATCCATGACACATATACAGACGCACATTACCGAATAAAATATAAACTCACATACGGCACATATTTGCATGATACACGACACATACACGCAGCGCATATTTGTGTTGTGTTCAGACGTACAACGCACACTGATGAATTCATGTAAATATCTCAACTTAATTTATTCAAGCACACATATAAAAGGTTCCCTAGCATTGAGCATAATAATAGAGGTTTTTGTTAGCTAATCATTTTGGTGTAAAATGTACATATATGATATGTAAGGTATAGAACTTAGTAGACATGTCATGTTTGGTATCATACTGACACCCTGTTTAATTCCAGATAACTGAATCTATCGGCGAAGGAGTCACATCTTGCGTTCGGTGGTTATGGAAAATAGGGAATTATTGTTTAGAATATGTACTTTGTATGTAGTGTTATCTTGTCTGGAGGGATGGACCATAACCCTGTTGTCACCATATGAACTGTCCTATGACCTGCATTGTACCAGAATGACAAGAACCAATGGAATTATGCCAGCTCGTTCCTATTGTGCTGTCCACTATATATTCAAGTGCTCTCAGTCCTGTAGTCAGTCATCTTCCTTCTTTCTTATGACGGAGGCTTCACGTTTGATGCCGGGAATATGGATTCAGAGCCCTTGTGTATGTATTGGCTGTACCTTTTGTATTTAAATGTCTTTGTGCTAATTGTGATAGATCAAAGCTTGTACATTTTTTTTTATGCAATTAGAACTTTTTGTGCTTTCGAACCACAATCCAAGTCTGGAAAGGAATTATTTAATGTTTAGCGATATTGGGGTATTCATAGTTGTTACTGTATTATGACATCTCATATCAATATGCAGCATGTCCCATGTGTAAACATATGGATCACATGATGTTTACTGATATCACATGACCGGGGTGTTTATTCACTCCATAGGTCTGTACCATGTGACACAGGAGGGCGTCACATGGAAGTGTTCAGACCTATTGCTAGTCTTGTAAATGGTTACCATGTCAACAATCCTATATGGCAGGTTTGTTTATACCACGTGATTGCAGGGAATCTCGAATGGCAAGTGGCACAATCTATTACGATCTAGTCATAAGCTTTTACATATGGAATGATTTTTAGTTTAGGTAAGTCTGTCTCTTTGTATTGGGATTTTATGCATGATTAATATGTTGTTTGTATGTCTATATATCTGTCAATAGTTTTTTAATTTGTGTCAGCTGGTAATCAGCAGCAATCTTGAGTAACTGCTATATAAAGGCTCTGCAGCAATCATAATATCACCTTTAATAAAGCTGTGATTTTAACACAGCAAAATGCATCAGTGATTGGTTGCCTTACTCTCCACCACCTTCTTCAAATAAAGGAGTGCCAGCCGCATGGTATACCTATGTGCCTATCCAGCCATAGCACCTCATCGCCATACCTATGCCCAGTGGACTGGATACATGCAAAAGCCTGCCAGCATTGCTAATTAGGACCCCAATTCACAATTGGACACTGGACTTGGTAATTATTTGGTCTGGACTAACAATACAGCACATAAGCTCCAAAATTAATGGAATACAATATGCATCTGAGCACCCACGGACTAGTTATTTGATTGGTGGATTGGATGATGCTCTTTTATTCATATGATTATATGCACTGAAAACTATTTTATTATGTTTTTTATCTATTTAGCAGTCATTAAATAATCCATTTGAATCAAAAGAGAAAGTCCCATAAGAGATAATTTATTCAAGATAAAAGCTGGAACCATAAAGCCTCAGAAGGAAAGGTCTTTTACTAAGAAGTCATATGGATGCTTATGTGATATTAACTTTATAAAGTGGTTCTCTGTTTTAGAGAGCCCCATCAGTATATTTGTACTGGTTATATATATATATATATATATATATATATGGAATGCTAAGACCCCAATTTGTGACAGGCAGCACAGTTGGTGTAATGGTTATCATTACTGTATCACATCACTGAGGTCTTGGCGTCAATTGCCACCATGGCCATAAATGTGTGAAGTTTGTATATTTTCCAGTGCTTGTGTGGGTTTCCTCTGGGTACTCTGGTTTCCTCCCACAATCACAAAACTCACTGGTAGGTTAATGTGCTGCTGATAAATACTGATCCCTAGTATGTGTGTGTGTGGTAGGGAATATTGTAAGCTCCACTGGCATGGAGTGATGTGAATGGTCAAATTTTCTCTGTAAAGTGCCGCAGAACATGAATGTGCTATGTAAATCATTGTTAATAAATAATAATATTGAGAACAACTTCAGACCTTTGAATCTGTCTATCTGTGACATCATGGATATATATATTTAAAAGTGCACATTATTACAAACTAATCATTCTTTTGTTCAAAATTTTCTGTTTATATAGTACATATCTCATCTTACTGGTGAGTAAAGGGATTGTTTCCATCACACATTCATCTGTAAAATATTTATTGATCAGTGTTGAACAGTCCTCAATTATCTAACTCATCAAATTGGGAAGTAAAATATTTGTTTCATTATTCACATATGTGTCATAGAAACAATTTCACAGTCTAAACTGTTTGGGTTTTCCTTTAGCACCATACATAATTTATAATTTCACTAGTTTCTTTTTCAAACCTTTGCTTATGGTGCAGACAATATATGTACAGTACTTTATTTTTCCAAGCTTGAGCAGCATTTTTTGGGGTTTGGCTGTCAATCCTGTCTCTAAGATGGAATCTAAAATTGTCTGGGTAAATGAGCCTGCCAATAAGGACTATAGATGATGAGGGGGAGTGGCCTAGTGGCAATTGGAATCAGATGTCTCCCTTCATGCTCCCGCATCCAGACCATTACCACACCAGCCTTGGGTAGCTGTCCCTCTAGCTGCCGGTTCCCTTGGGCACCCAGCAGACTCCAGACTTACCGGGGTTCTGTACACTGGACCATAGCACTCCCTGACAGCTTCCGCAGCCTGATACACTGCTTGAAGCCATGGTGTTTCCTGCTGCGCAGTGCCTGGCCATGGACTTCTGGTCACCGTGACTCCCACTCTCTGCTCACTACTTGGCGATTGGCAATTGGACCTGGGCTCATTACCTTGTGAGGGCCATGTTTCAACTACTCCACTTACTGGTGCCCTGCAGTGGAGAACTGTGATATCCTCTTCCTCTGAAGACCTGGGACTGGGTATGCACTGGAAGCCATCTTTGGTCTTCTGCAACCTCCCAATCCTCTTCAGTGCTTCATCCTTCCCAGAGCCTTCTGAATTGTGATTTTGCCTATAAGTGTTTTCTCACTATATAATGCACCATCCACCATTTTTTTGGACACTTTTATGAACATTATTAGTTCTTTTTCTGGGACTTAAATTATGCTCCTACAGATTTAGCTGAGAAATAATTTTTATTCTTGCCTTGTACAGGACTGATGATGTGACCCCTTCTATTCAGGAGTGCTCAGCTTCAATAATTATTTTCACCTAGATAATACATTTTGTTAATGTGTTTAATTCACTGTAGATATTGTAGTTTGAACTTCTGTCCTGTATTGGAGCTCTATCTTGTGTTCAATTCCTGAAACTGCATCACACACATTAAGAGAAAGTGACTAGTAATTCCAAAATATGGTGACCCCCATCTCAACAATGTATATGTGACCACTGACATCTGCCATGTTTGCCCAATAATTGCCTCTGGGGGTCGGTGCTCATTTGCAAGCCCTCTATATGACATATTGATAACAATATACTGCTATGACACCCTCACACTACACTTACTGATCACATTGTTTACAACATGGGCAAATTCGGGAAGTCTGCACACAAAAAAAGACAATACTTAACCCAGAAGCAAAACATCCCAGACTAATTTGAGGCCTTTCTTCCTACTTACTCATTCCAATCAAGGCTCCACCAATGACACATCTGATTATTCTACTGCTCTATCCAATCCCCCAAACCCTTCTTCAATGGATGACTTGTCCTTAAAACAATCTTCCAAACTAGGTAGTGAGATTAAAGAAATCCTAACCAATAGCAAAACTTTGCCAAATAAACAAGATCTTCAAAACACTATTAGACATGAGATGGCATCTGTTAAACATGATCCCTCCCTACTATCAGAACACCTCATGACTGTAGTACACAGTCAAGAATCTATGGCTACAATGTTGTCCAAAATCACAGACATTATATCTCTCCAGTCTACTGAACTGTGTAAACAGAATACTATCTGCTTTGTGCCCTCGTGGCCCCTCTTCTGACAGACTGTAATTTTTGGACTCCACTACTTTTCTTAAAAGAAAGAGATAATGCAGAAATTTAGGTAACTAGATGGTTTGTACTTCAATGGTGATACTATCAATATCTAACAGGATCTGTCTTGGCATACACTGCAACTGCATAGAGCCTTATGACCACTGAAAGAGGAGTTATGAAAATGCCAATTGAAATATTGTTGGGGCTTCCCGTTCTACCTACAAGTGACTTTCTCTGGCAAAACATATTCCCTTCACTCTCCAACTGACCTCCCTTCCTTCTGCTGTGCTCTGGGACTCCCCTTGGTTGAAACATCTGATTGGAGGGCCACCCTGGTCCAGTTGGATCTAGCCCCTGCCTCAGGAAAGCCTACTTCATGGCAAAAAGTCCAACACACATGGTGGAGACCGAGAAGCTCTCCTGACCATCTGGAGTTGGATGACACCTGAGATCTGGGTTCTCGTCTACTGCCATCACCCACACTAACTCTGTCTCTGCTGGATTTTCAACTTTGATGATCATTTCTATTCCAGAGGAGATGAGTTAATTATGTGATTATTCTGTGTTAAGATGTTTTATTTTCTAGATTCCCTTATATAAGGCTTTACTAGCTGTTTTGTATATTTTTACAAATATTTCTTTAGTTTTCAAATTCACAATTAAGATGTCAACATACAGATGTTATTTCTTTTATTATTGGGGCATTATCTGACACCGACCCCCCAATCCTCCCAACCCGCATTGTATATTTCTATCCACTGAGATTTTGGATCATGATTCAAGCTACATGGTCTCAGTCACAGGATTTTCATCGTTATTGTATTTGTATTTACCTTCAATAATGTTGTTCTTTTCAAAACCTGGTTTCCTTTTTTCCCTTTTTCCTCTTCTCATTTGCCCCTTCCCATTATTTTAGGGTTTGTCAAAGTATATATTCTCTAACTCTATCTGATGATCAAATCACTAATCTCACTATCTCCTCTATTAATGGCCATGGCTTAAATGTCCCTGAAAAAAAATCTAAATTGTTATGCTCCTTGTGTTCTAGTAGGGTAGACATAGTTAGGATTCAATAGACTCAATTTAATTCTGGTCCACAAACTCCTTCCCTTCATGATCAGCAATTTCCTACTGTTTTTTAAAAAAAGTAATCCAGAAGGGAAATCCAAGGGAGTGGCAATCCTTTTTTCACAGAACCTTCCTATCTCTGATGTTAAGGTCAATAGATTGATTCCAGGTAGACTCCTCCTTATTTCCTGTCAGCTCTTCAAACAGTCCTCATTAATATGTATACTCCTAACCAGGCCCAACTCACTTTCCTTAAATCTGCATTAGATCAGATTGAACACCTGGTGCAATGCATTACAGTTTGAGGAGGAGATCTCCACTGGACTTTAGACCATCTACTTGATATTTCCACTAAATCTCCTCATTTTTTAGCAGCCAAATATCATCAGGTTTGACGGGCCTTTCATGACCACCAGTTGGCCGACTCTTGGAGAACCTTACACCCCTGAAGCCGCAATACATTATACTCCTACCCAAACAAAACTTACTCTTATTTTGATTATCTTGTTCTGAGCCATAGGCATCCCAACATGGTCACTGAAGCCACTATAGGGCCAGTCACTTGGTCGAACCATGCTCCTCTTTCTCTGACATTGGTCCTCATTCACTCTTCTCCCAGTGAGTAGACTTGGTGACTTAATGATTATCTTCTCCAAAACATAATGCAAAGCTGAGATTGATGCAGCTCTCACTGATTATTTGGCCATTAATAATACCCCAGATGTGTCCCAGATTACTGTTAGGGATGCACATAAGTACATACTTTACTGCAAATTTATTCAACTAGGATCTTACATTAAAAAAACAAAAGTCAGCACAATTTTCTGCTCTACTTCAACAGATTAAACTTCTTGAGACATCACATAAATCATACATGTCTGGTGAGACTTATTTCAAGCTGTCAGAGACACGTGCTACACTCAGTAAACTCCTTTCTGATAATATGAAACTATCACTGTGAAAGTATAAAAGTCACTTCTACCAATGGGGAAACAACCCAGGGAAACTTCTAGTCTGAGCCCTGAGAGCTCAGCAAGCATCTGTGTTTATAAGCTCAATTAAGTATAGCTCAAGTTGTGTATACTCAGAAACTTCCAACATTGACTCTTGTTTTCAGCAGTATTATTTATCTCTTTACAACTTGTCAGGCTCCCCCACTGGGTCAGTTCCTCCTCTTTCCTCTCAAGATGTGCTTAATTATCTGTCCTCTGAATCCGTCCCTACTATTTCCCCAATGGATAGAGACACTTTGGAGCAGCCTTTGAATTGGCTATATATGCCTCTCCATCAGGTAAAAGTCCTGACCCTGATGGCTTTACAATAGCCTATTATAAAGCCTTTAAAGATAAACTGCAAAATCATATTTCTGTAACTGGTCCTTGGAGGCTCATATTTCATTTATACACCAGGTAAAGGCCCCTCCCTGTGTCCAAACTACAGACCCATTTTACTTCTCAATGTTGATCTTAAACTATATGCTAAAATTATAGCTAATAGGCTACATTCCCTTCTTCCTCAATTGATCCATAATAATCAAGTAGGCTTTATATGGGGATGAGAAGCCTGCAATAATACAACTAAGGCCCTTAATCTGAAACATCTAGCATCACAGGTAAATATACCCACTATGCTCTCTACTAACCTGAAAAAGTGTTTGACAGGATAAGTTGGACATTTATGTAGTCTGTGCTTGGACACGTTGGAGTGGGTCCTCTTGCTTTACATATGGTTCTAGCCCTTATACATCTCCATCAGCTAAGGTGAGGGTTAAGTGTACCTTGTCAAAGGCATTTTATATTTGCAATGTCACTCTTCAGGGTTGTCCACTGTATTATTTAATTTTTGGACTTTGCATGGAGGCCCTAGCAAGGTCCATTAGAGCTACCCCAAATATCTTTGGCATTCAAGTTGGAGGTGTAGATTACAAACTTGCATTATTTGCTGACAATTTGCTTGCCATGGTCTCTCACCTAGTGATATCACTGCCTCATTAATGGTAGAATTTGGGGAGCTTAGAAGACAGTCTAATTTTAAGACTAACCTCCAAATCTTCTGCTTTGAATATTTCCTGCTCTATTTCCACAGTAACGGGCTTGCAAGTTGTCTTCCCCAGTGCCATAGCTAGACGGCAGTGCACCCTGTGCAGCACTACCGCAGCTCTCACTCCCTCTCTGCCCACTCCTCCCCCCTGAGTGCTTACCCTTACTTCCGAGGGGAGGAGGGAGGGCGGGATCCTTCGCCGACATTCACTGTGCAGCGTGCACCACTGCCGGAGGTTTCTTCCTGCAGACCTCCGGTGCAGAGAAGTGTGTGGCTGGTGCCACTGGAGGATTCCGCCCTGTGCGGAGGCACCGGCCACACCACTCTCCCTAAGGCCCTGGTCTTCCCATTCTTATGGTATTCTTTATTACCAACTTAGGGGTAGCTTACTGGAAACTTTTCTCAACTATTTACAGCTAACTTCTCCCCTGTTCTTACCTCTATTACATTGGATTACAATCAATGGAATCTGAAGCAGCTTTCTTGGCTAGGAAGGATCAACGTGGTAAGATACACACTTTTCCCAATACACACTATCTCCTTCCGGCTTTACCGATACTTTTACCTGAAGCTTGGTTTAGGTCACTTAACCTACAGTATTGATCCACCAATTTGTTTGGTCCTGAAAAAGACCTAAGGGTACATTTACTAAGATTCGAGATAGGTCAACATGACCATCTCAGGTGATTTATTCATTTTTTTGCTGCTTGCAAATTTCTTAAAAGCAAAAGTTGGGTAAGTTAGAGAGAGATTTCTCTCATCTCACTAGTAAAACTCGGATGAGATAGCAATCTCGAATTCAAATCACCATTGGGCCAAATTGGAAGAACTTTTCACCTAAAACATACTGCACATCTCTCAAATTAACCAAGAATCAGGATGACAAGCTCGGGTGACATAGGAGAAAACTCTCTGTCAAAATCACTTTTCAATCTCTCAACCCCCTGAGCTGTGAGATGGTCAGAAACATACAGTAATTATTGTGATTTGTGTATATTTATTTCAGTAAATGGTTAAAATAGGGTTCATTTTCTAAAAAGAATTATGTGAGGTCCCTCCCCAAAAGACTAACCAGCCTTGGATTTGCCAGTCAGTCCTGGTTCTTAAAATTACAGGGAAAAATGTGTTTGGTTCCACTGTAATTTAAGAACCAGAACCAGGCAGCAGGGACAGAGCTGGTTTTAAAGATAGGGAGAAAACAAATGGTGTGAGGTTACCCCTATATTTAAAACCCTTTCTAGAGGGGGCTGATGCCGCAGCCAGGGGAGCCCTTTCACCAAGCCCCCCAGCAGCAGCAGCAGCCCTGACCACTACTCAGCCCAGGCCAGGGATCCCTGGGGAGTTGGAGAATCCTCCAATAAGGAGTCCCCCTCTCCAGGGCTTCTGTGGCGTAGGCTGATAGCTTGGAGCTATCCTCAAGAGCCCTGTGCAGTGGGTAGTGGGTTGATAGTTTATGTAGTGTTAAAAATATCAACGTTGTCTTTCCAGTGGAACTACAGGTCCCAGCAATCCTCCCTTGCACACTGGTACTTGGAGAACCACAAGTACCAGCATGCAGGACATTAAGAGCCCACTGGTACATGTAGTTCACCTGTAAAGAAAGGTGTGAAAATACACAAGACAGACACACTGTGAAAATTAAGATTTATTACATCCATACACATTCACATATACTCACCTGCTGCCAGATGTTCACGTTCCCTTCTCAACATAAAGTATCTAATGGAAGTACCTGTAAAAAAAGATCCAATACACACAATGTTCTCCGTAGTAATCCAAATAAGGCCCCAGACACACTGTATCAACACGCAACAGCATGTTGATACAGTATGCTAATGACAACTCATGGAATGAGCTGTCAGTACCACCAAGCAGCAAGCCAATCAGTGGCGGATTAACATTAGTGGCTGCTCATTTGCTGGGAGCCACATGGGCTTAACATTAGAGGCCGCTCATTGGCTGGGTCCACATGGGTCTCAGCCAATGAGCATCTGCTAATGTTAAGCTGCCACTGATTTACCAGCATGTAGGGGAGATTTGCTGGGAACTGCTGTTCTACTGTAAAGACAATGTTGCTAATTCTATTTTTAACACTACACCTATACTATCAACCTTCCTCCCACCGCTCAGGGGTGGCAGGGATAGCCCTGAGCTATCAGCCTAAGCCAGGGGTGCCCTGGTGCCCAATTGCAGCCAGACCCAGGTTATATATATCCTCTCCTGATAGCATTCTGGGCCTGAACATCTCGTTACGTTCCGTGGTGTACAGCTTATGCTATAGCTGTATCTCTGAGTACAAGTGTATCCCAGGCTCCTGCTTGTTCCTAGACCAGTTCTATCTGAAAACCTGCTGTGTCTGGCAATCCTGCTACTGACATCTCAATTTGGCTTCCCAAGCCACAACCAGTAGCTTCCACGCTACCATCTATCTTCATTGGCTCTGAAGCCGCAACCAGTAGCTTCCATGCTACCACCTATCAACTACAGCTCCCTAGCTGCAAAAAGTAGCTTCCATGCTACCATCTATCATCTACGGCTACCAAGCTGCAACCAGTAGCTTCCACGCTACCATCTATCAACTACAGCTCCCTAGCTGCAAAAAGTAGCTTCCATGCTACCATCTATCATCTACGGCTTCCAAGCCGCAACCAGTAGTTTCCACGCTACCATCTATCAACTATGGCTCCCAAGCCACATCCAGTAGCTTCCATGCTACCACCAACCACCTACGGCTCCCTAGCCACGACAAGTAGCACCCGTGCTACTATCGCTCACCTCGTAGCTCACTAGCCACACCAAGTAGCTCCCGTGCTACTATCGCTCACCTCATGGCTCCCTAGCTGCTCCAAGTAGCTTCTGAGCTACCATCAGTCTCTTTATGGCTACCCAGCTGCACCCAGTAGCTCTCGTGCTACCACCGTTCACCTCACGGCTCACTAGCCACACCAAGTAGCTCCTGAGCTACCACCGCTCACCTTACAACTCCCTAACCACTCCACGTAGTTCCTGTGCTACCATCCGTCTCTACATGGCTTCCCAGCCACACCAAGTAGCTTCTGTGCTACCATCAGTCTGCAAGCCCATCAACTGGTACCCCATCCAGCTCAGTAAGCCTTCCTGTCGGTCCCAGCCCAGTTCCACCAAGTTCCTTCTAGTCACCCTCCGTTTCAAGTTTCCAGTTCCAGTCATTCATCATCAAAGGCAGTTCTTACTGCTATCCAATTATTTTGTTAAAAGAGCTATTCACATTACCCATGGTTCCAGTCAAGTCAGTCTCCACTGAATCCGGTTCATCACCAGATTCAGGTAAAGCACAAACACCAATTGAGACACAATGGAACCCTGCACATTTTTTTCCCTGTAATTTTAAGAACCAGGACTGGCTGGCAAGTCCGGGGCTGTTTAGTTTTTTTTGGGGGGGGCGCACGTAATTTTCTTAAATAAATTAGCCCATTTTTTACAGGTACAACACAAGCAGCTTACACATATCTCACTGATATGTGCAGGCTGCTTGCTAGGAAGAGTTGTGCAGAGAGAAATCACTGCAGTCTCAGGAGACATAACTCACTCAAGCTTGCTTACAAATAACCCAAGAATGTCGACCTACATCACCATCAGAAAACTTGTTTAGCCTCAAGTCACCTTTTGGTAAATTTGAGAGATATAAAGAGATTAAATCACCTGAATTCAGGCAAATTCCAGCGAGATGAAAGATAAAGCAAGATTAATCACTTTGCAAATCTTGACAATCCCGATTCCTAGTAAATTTATCCCCTAGAGTCTGATTTGATTTACTGTCATGCCCAAATGATCGGAGGTCTCCAACTTCAATATATTATATATTATTATTATGCTATACCTTTAAATAGAATTCTTGAGTGGACTAGAAACAGAAATGTTAAACAATGGGTCGACCTTGATGGCTGCTTTATGAAATCACCCACTGAGATAACACAATGGCTACCTTCCCTTTTGAAAATTATTCCTCACCCACCCAACAATATCTCATACGTTATCCATTTGGAAACTTCTCCAATGGTTTTCAAGTATATCTTAGAGTTTTGTCCCTCTTACCTCTTTCTTAGCTAATTCTAATTTTCTGACTGGTATTAATCTATCTCATTTCCCTGATTGGGTTGCTTGGGGCCTTTTTAGGGTTGGTCAACTGGTGACATCTTAGGGTATTAAATAATTTGCGGAAATCCATGAATAGTGGGCTATCCCCCAATCTGACTTTTGAACATTCCTACAAGTCCATAATTTTTTAACCTCAAAAAAACAGAATGATATTAGCCAAAAGAGTATAAATCCTGATTGTATTTTAAAACTATATGTCTTGCTAGTATAACTCAATGTTTCTTGGATTATATGTAATCCAGCCTGACAAACCCATCCTCTACCCTCCTCGGGCTGTGGAGGGGAGAGCAGCACAGCACAAGTAATAGGGAAACTGAACGCCATCTGAAAATGACAAACCGTTTCATTTAAAAAAAAAATATTTTCAGAGTTTGATGAATCCCTCAATTATAACATTCCCATAGTTCAGCATGGGGGGTATTAAACTTTTTGGGAATCTTTTGTAAAAAGGAGATATGAGAGATATCTCCTTTTGTTACAGGTTTTATGAATAGGGATTTTACCTTTTTGTGCTTGCTGCATTATTGATTAGCCACTGTGCCGTCATATTATTGATTGGTCACTGTACCACAATATTTGTCATGTTATGGTTCTAATACCACACAATTAAGGTATTCAGATAAAGGGTGGACATTCATACCACCATTGATTCTGGATACCACTTTGTTATATTTCACTTAGCTTCATAAAATCTGTGATATTACTTTTATGTTTCTTTATTTCTTTTTTCATTTTTGTATACCCTTTTGCCATGTTGTACACTGCATGGCTGTATTAAAGTGGGTTTTGACTTGTTAATTTATTTTAATGTATACTTATAAAGGGCTTGTTCATGTTTTTATGTATACCAATAAAAGTTATTTTTGACATATATATATATTTCATACTAGACTGCCCCCAAAAAGAGAGTTTCCTTTTTTCTCCTGAACTTTTGTTAAAACTGTCTGCTAAATTATCTGCCATAGGATCATACATTAAGGTCCTTAGATGAGTGACCTTAAATAGGTGTATAAACTTTTTCATGATTCTTTACATTAAAACTGTAGGGTAACTTAGTCAGTTAAGATTGCCTTAGGTATTCCCTCTTTGCTAAATCCATGTACAGTATAAGCCTGTCCACTCATTCAATTTTCTTTCTCCGGTGCTCCTACAAAAGTTGTTAAATAAGCTTCACCATCATAACTCATTGTAATCTTTTACAGAAAATGCCTAGGCCCTATTGAGCTGGGAGTCTTATGGAAGCATAGCTAGACACAGCTGCCAGATACTGTACCACCACATTTAGGACTTTGTGGACCTGATGTTGTTGCCTCTAGATATTCCTCAGTTTTATATTTATTTTGCCTCTGGAGATTATCAATGGCCAATTGCTGTAAGGAATCCTCACTGGTAAATTATTGATGCTTCCAGATCTTCTTAAAGACCTCCTGCTATTTCTGGCTGCTTTCTGCTGACCTGCTGTAGCCTATAGCAAGGTCCTCACTATGTATTCCGTTTTATCTTATTCAGCAGATAGCCAGCAGAATCAGACTTCTCTAAGCATCCCACAATCACACCACTGATGGCACTGATACTGTATGCTGTCAAAATTTTTATTGGTATAGCAGTCTTTTCCCAAAAATTACAAAAAAATGGTTGTCTGGCCTTTCAAAATTCCCACATAATTTTTTTATGGCTGCAACTTCTAGTGTAATGTTTGTATTCTCCAAAACATTTTGTGTCTCAAAATCAGGTTGACTGTGCTCTCTCCTAGGGTATATAGTAGTCCTTTGTAATGCAGCAATCAGTCCACAAACTGCAAGTCCAGTCAAAACAAGACAAAACCTGTCCTGTGCAGAACTAACAAAAATGGCCCTCTACTATTGTGGACAGAAAACAAACATAAATCGAGTACTTACAGTCAAAAGTAAATTCCTTTCTCTGCACAGTTTCAAACTGGTAGTGAGACAAACTAAGACATCTGACACATTTTTTATTTGCCTCTAATACCACTTTCAGTCCAAAGCCATGGCTTCGACCCTGCTTTTCACTGTGTTATTGAACATGTGTTGGACTCAGGTTACAGCTCCTATAAACCTTTCACACTGCACCTTGGTCCCAGGTTATTCCTGGTTTGTCCCCATTCACACTGTGCCCATGTTGGCCCTGCAAAACTTGTGTGTCATTAGAAATGGACAGTTTTAGTATCACAAAGATTAGGTAATAAAAAGCGGGGGTGACTGCTCGCTGCACTGCATTAATTATGGCTGACAAGTTACTAGTGTGTAACCTGGAGATCCTGTTTATTTGCAAGTTTTTTGCTATTTCACTTACAGTAACAAAAGTCTTCCTGATGCAATGCTTTACGCTGTGCTACATTGCACAGTATTATTTCTGGAGGAGAAGGGTGCAATATCTGATGAAGAATACTAACTTTTTAGAAGTTGAGATGTTGCCCATAGCAATATTAATTTCAGATACATAATTCTCCTCCTCCTGTTTTATATTTACAAATTCCAATATAGCATCCTCAATTTTTATATCTAAGCCATAATTATCATTATTATTACTTTTAATACTACTCATCTTCACATTTGCAGAGGGTTCAGAAATGGTGGAAGGAGGCTTATGTTACCACCATTAGATTCATCTCTGGAATCTGTGAAGTTCATGAACACACAATTTTTCTCCAGCCTAGTGTTCTTTAAGTGCACTGATATGCCTGTTTTAGAGATGACTAATCTAGAGCTAGAGCGAGAAGGTGGTGCATGCAAGGTTACAGAAGATGCCTGACTGTGTTTTGCCCCAGAATTTGCAAAAGCATTTCTAGTATATAATAGAGCAGTAGCAGAGCCATGGCTCATACATCAGGGCAATGGTCTGAACCTTTGTTGCTACAGCAAATGGCATGTGACATTTTACATTTTCTGTAGAAACTTTATCCTCCATTGCTAGGAATTATGTTTTCTAAAAGATTGTCAGACATTATTTAGATTGACCCTTCTTCTTACTCTTTGACTTGATGTGTTGCATGCAACTCCAATAGTTCCTGATCGACCCATGCACATGATCTTTACTGCACATGGGCCAATCTGTGTTTGTGATGCCAGTCACAGTGCCCCCCTCAGCTGCAACATGATTGACATGATACAGCCAATCAGGGACAGAAAAGGGTCAGCGATGGCTAGCATACCAGAAAACCGGGGGACTTTTGACAAGGCCTGTATCTGCGTCTTCTGATATATCCTTTTTGCTGTAGAACTACTGGTCTCAGCATGGTAGCACGTATTATCATGTTTAATATTAGGATGTGCAGCCCAGCCCCTCCCATTTCCTGTGTGTGTGTATTTAAGGTATATTCTGAAGGTGAGACCCCTTCTTTGGGCAAGCACTCTTCCTGCCTGCCCCAGGTGATTTTAACTGGTATGGGTCCTTGCATTGCAGTACACACATCTAATGAGCTATATGATAGGTAAGACCTAGATAAATTAATTAGTGTGTTAGTATTAGAGATGTTAGGGACCCACCTGTATAGGGTTCACCGTGACGTGGTAGGTGGGCAAACATCTTTGGCCAAACATGTACTAAGAAACCTTACATTTCAAACCATGCTAATTATTGCAGTCTATTATAGATATTTTGATCATTTGTATTCTTAGTGCTTATAGTGTACACCTGCTCCTCCCCCCTCTCCTTTTTGCTGTAAAACTACTGGTCTCAGCATGGTAGCACTTATTATCATGTTTAATATTAGGATGTGCAGCCCAGCCCCTCCCATATCTTCATTAGTCTCAGCTGCACAAGTTTCACAACCATCCAGTGTAACCTAAGAGTTACTCCAATGGCCGATGTTCACACAAGTGATCCAATGGCTGTATCCTCAGATACAGCAACTTATCACAGAAGCTGGCAGGAGGCATCTATTGTTACAAGATGCCTCCTGCAGCATCAGCATGTAATTGTGCAGACTCTGCGTACAAAGTCACAGCGGCTATGCAATACTGTACAACTCTGAATCAGGCCCATAATCCATAATTTATTTCCTTGAATAATGCCCTGTCATGAGTTACTGAATTTACCATCTACTTATGCACATGACAGTATGCAAACAATAATTTAAAGTGGATACCTCCTGATGTTAGAGTGTTTAGAAGTACAGTAGTACCTATTTTCATTTGGATTTGCAAAAAATCATTTGAATACATTTTCACTGTGATGTTGAACATTGTGTAAAATACTGGAAAATATTACTGTTCATATCTTCTTTCTATTCCATATTACCTCAATTGGAAACACAATGCATCACAAAAAGAGTATATTTGTTTAGAAAGATATACAGTATTGGGGCTCATTCAACTTTAGTCGCAAGAGTTATCACAGCTGCTAACCATATGATAATGCAGCAGGAGCTGTTACACCTTCTGCATGCATTACCATTCCGATAATCACATAATCTGTGTGACCATCAGCTAGCTGAGTGACCTTTTGTGGTCATGCAAGCAGGCCACCACAGATGAGAGAAAGAGGCCAGGAAATCTCTGTCAGCTGTTTTGGGAAATGGAGGCTGTGGCTGCCCCATCCCCACCCACAAATGGCAGCAGACTGTCAATCACTGAAAGACTGCTGCTGCCAGTCTGCGTGCAGGATCACAGACCCGTTCTGCACATGCCGAGAATGGGGCATGATTCCTGATAATTAGGAATCTGCGTTAGGATTCACAAATGTGTCAATGCTGAATCAGACCCATTGTGCCTAAAATTATGTTCTTACATGCTGTATGTGATAAACAGTAAGTAACACCACTCCACATATATTTATAAAAATTCTCTTGATATAAAGGTGAATGGTGCTACCCTATTATTATTTCCAAATATAGTTTTAATATTCAATATCAAACCTATTGATAACTTCCAGTTTTTAACAAGTTCTAATTGAAAAATTATGTCTGCACCTTACCTTTCTACCATAGCTCTTATATGATTCCACCCCATCTATGTTTTATTTTCTCATTAGCAATTCAAGCATTGCATGTCTGTTATACAATGGGCCTCTCCTCAAATCCTTTATGAGTTTAACTTCATTAATCTGATCCCCCAGCACAATACTGTGAAAAATGTGTATATATAATCATAAAAAGACTTCCTAAGCAAAAAATATTGCCATAAAGTGGGCTGTGACTTTCTATTCTCATGACACTGTTGGAAATGATGTGTGTGCAGGTGTTGTAATTACAGAGTTATGTATGCACACACCAGCGGATGACTCAAACTATGAACAATCCAGTTACTTAATCGGTAGTGTTGGCTTATTGAAGTGGTAATGGAGCAGAGACTGAGCGAAGAAGGGGTCTATACAGCTCACCAGCTCCTGAGTGTATACTCATATATATAAGTAAATAAAGTGGGGTCCCGTGATGTGGGCTGCGGGCTTAAATGCATTGATCAATCCATGAACTAAATCCCCATTATTTATTTACTTATTTATACATCATTGTGAGTGTTTAAACATGGTGAGTGCTGGGTTTTCTGTTTTTATTTATTTAAGCAATGTGGTCACAGGCCACATGCACCCCAGTCCTGGGAATCGCAAATGCAGGTCTGCACCCCAAATCTAGGAGTGGCGAGTGCAGAGGATTTCTGACTTTGTTTATGTGGTTAATTTTTATTAACCTTTGGTGATCATAGCTTTCTCATGCACCCCATGTGCAAACTCATTTATATTAACCTGTGTCAGCTGTCTTTTTGGTAGTGTGATGGAAGCTATGTCAGGTGACTGCCTTAACTTTAAAAGCCATTAGCTGGCAGGTGAGCTTTAAACCACGTAACATTTTTTCAGTCTAAACTATGTGATAGCAGCTAACAGGTTTCCATCAGTGTGACGGTCAGCGTAGGACCAGCAGAAAGTGGGGTCCCGTGATGTGGGCTGCGGGCATAAATGCATTGATCAATCCATGAACTAAATCCCCATTATTTATTTACTTATTTATACATCATTGTGAGTGTTTAAACATGGTGAGTGCTGGGTTTTCTGTTTTTATTTATTTAAGCAATGTGGTCACAGGCCACTTGCACCCCAGTCCTGGGAATGGCGAGTGCAGGTCTGCACCCCAATTCTAGGAGTGGCGAGTGCAGTGGATTTCTGACCTTCTTTGTATTATTGTCATAATTTTTACATCAAATCTCAGGAGTATGATGGAGAGACTATGCATCCTCTGCCTACCCTGACTGCACAGTGACTGGAAGAGTGTTATATGCAGATATTAACTGGGTCTCTCATATAGGAGCTAAGTTAGTGACTTCTGTCTCCTGCCATGTCAATCGACACAGCAAACACAAGATGGGCCCTGTAAATGCTCAGTAGAGATCTCTTGGGACAAGACATGAAGCCTCCCTGGAGAATGATAAACTGGTGTCTGCAAAGAATCACACTCCTCTTTCAAAAGCCCCTTCACTACAAGCATGTCCATGTTACACAAATATTCAATTGTTGCTTATCTGTAGTTACTTCAAAGGGAAACAGGGTTAAACACATACAAAGGTATCTATACATCATTTGGCTTCAGTTTGGCCTTCTTGAATGATATAGCAGCACTAGTCCCCTCACTAACCACATGGACCATAAAAGCAATATCTCGACTTATGAGCTCAGAACTGCTGTCACTGTCATGATTCTTGATGTCTTTTACACTGGTGACTACTTGATCTTGCAATGTCTATTTGCCTATTGTGGATTGTCAATCACACTAATAGGATCTTCATTTTTTTGATAGCTAGAGGCTCACAGAATGCAATATTTACAAATTCCTCATCATACCTTCTTGGTGGTTTTCCAATGTTTGATCTTGCAGAAGAGCTTTTCTGTGATTATACTTCCACACTGGTAGCTCTGTCTTAGACACATCTCCAGCTGCTGGCACATTCCTCTTTCAACAGACACAACCTGTTAATTGACACATGTCAAACTAAATTTCTTATGAGGGGTTTATCTTGGCTGCTATGGTCATTAGAAAATTTGGTAGGAAAATGTCAACTCCATTTTGATAAATGATGAGCAAAGCCAACACTCAACATAACTTTCAGGTTATGGCAGTTGACTGTAAGAAAATGGTAGGATCATCTACCCTGTAGAGTTCAGTATTTGGTATATACTATCTGTGTTTGGGGACCTGAACATAAGCCTGGCCTACAGAATGCCTGACCTTTACCCAAAGAGAATGTAACCACTGCCAATTCTCTCTAGGCACTCTTATATAATATTACCAAGAAGTGGGAGAGTGTGAAGAGAAACACCATGTCCACTGGAAGTAAGAAATCTTGCATTTTATTCTTTGTGGTGCTCTGATACTCATTTAAATCACAAGTACAAGATCAGATTTATAGTGTGGAATTAAAATTTTAAGTTACATATGAGCCAGGTACCTTTGTGGTTAAGGCTATGCATATAGAATCGGGGTATTCTCAGTATGAGATTGGGGCATGGTTGGACAATCAATATTCTCAAATTTTGTGGCATGCACTTATTGTTCACTTGATGTAGTTGCTAACTTGTTCTTTTTGAAAAGTGGTAATCTATCTAACCATCCCAAGCCTAAAATATCAAATAAAAATAATGATCCTTTTTGAAGATTCTTCTTAAAGTTTGGTTTCATGGTCAAATACTGTTTTATATTATCTGTGACCAAAATGGGATACACTTTCCTCTGAGAGGGTTTTGTTGTGGGTCTCACATATGCTTGAATAACAGAAAATATGTTTACCTGGTCTGATGTAAGTACAGTGAACAACAGGTTTGACTTCACTACTCTTGCGCATAGAGGATAGTGAGATTAGGCAGGGGTGGTACTAGCAATTTTGTAGTGGTCTCTTTCACCTATGGGCCCCAGACCTGCAGCAACCCCTCCTCCTGCAACAGGGTAGTTCAGCCTATGTCTATATCCATGTCCTGATTTATGTTAACCATTTTTGTTTAATCCTGTGACAAGAATACAAATGAATCATAATTATTTTGTGAATTTAAAGATACAATCATGAATATTGAATGTTTGAAGGATGATTAATATTTTATACCCATATCATCAGTTTGGTTTATTATATACCTGCTAAACACTGCACATGGGGCAGTAAAAAGTGTAAAGCACTTCCCACCCACATTAACTTTTTCCATATTATTCTGCTCCACTAACCCAAAAAAGGTAATAAAAAAATCAGCAATGCCCACATGAAATTTGAAAGAGCTCCTAAAAATTAGAAAGGGATTTTTTTTAAATGCTTGTATATTACACTTTTCTTTGTCTATTATTAGACTGTCAAAATATATACATCTAGGTTGTTCCTTAACAAGACTTCTCTCCTACATCTATTGCAGTACAGTACATTTATGTTTTACAACCTGTCTTACATTAACAAACCTCAAATTGTTTTTGCTGTAACATGTAGTGAAAGGTGATAAATAACAACAGGAGAACTTGTTTACCAGCTGTTAAATAGTAGAAACAGCCCCTGTCTGCTATGTACATTATCCTTCTATTAATGAAGCCTTTTTACTATAGCCTCTAATATTTACAATTTTCATTATACAAGTCTGAATATATAGCTCTTTTACAAAATAGTGCTGGAAAACTTTAAGAAAATGATGTCAGATTCTGAACACAAAGGGCAAAATTTACTAAGCGGCGGTTTGACGGTGGTTTCTATTCTATTCTAAACCCCTGCGGTTTGGTGGTTGTTTCTATTCTACTCTAAACCATGAGGGTTTGGTGGCGGTTTCTATTCTATTCTAAACCATGGGGGTTTGGTTTTGCAGCAGTTTCTAAATGACAACCCTGTTCTATTCTATTATAAAATGTGTTTTGACTCTGGATTGGCCAAAACCGCTGCAAAACTGCCATCAAAACACATTTTAAAATAGAATAGAAGAGGGCAGTCATTTAGAAACTGCTGCAAAACCAAACCCCCGGGGTTTAGAATAGAATCCACCACCAAACCCCCAGGGTTTAGAATAGAATAGACACTGCCACCAAACCGCTGGGGTTTAGAATAGAATAGAAACGTCTGTCAAACCGCCGCTTAGTAAATTTTGCCCAAAGACTAAAAATAAGTGTTACAGTATCCTCCTGCAAAAAAGAGAGCATTATATGCATAACATTGCACTCCCTGATGTTAGAGGACACAGCTATTATAAAAGCTTATATAGAAGGATGCTTTGTGGTGTTGAATAGAATTGGTTTTATGAAGGGAGCAAATGTAGGTGACTTTCAATTATTTGACACTTCTTAGTGATCCCATATGAATGGCAACAATTGTGCATTCTAAGAACTAAACTCAGAAATCAATTTTGCTATACTAATATGTAAATTAGAGAATTGTGTTAAATACACAAAAATATGTCTCTCTCACCTATCATCATTTAACTACAATTACCAGAAAAATCAAAGCAACTGACTGCAGTAGCCTATCATTCACAATATGCAGTCTATAATTATGTTTTTTTTCAGTTTCCATTTATCTCTAAAATGATGTATAATGCATAAGACTTTTAATTATAAAAACTATAAATGAAATAATGTAGCAAGATACTTATAACATTAATTAAAATTGTACATAAATAGTAAACATTTCTGTTTATATGTAGTATCATGTAATCTATATCCGAATGTTAGTAATTTAAAGAGATAATGTGAATTTATAGTAGGCAGTATATTCTTTAGATTAAAACCCAATTATTTTTTTTAAACAAAACATTATTTGGAGACATGTGGCCCAGATAGTTCTCATGATAACGTCTAAGAGGAGTACATATGGTCACATTCTTTTCAGTGAATCTAGGTTTATATTATTTGCTTTTTATTATAATCAAGATACATTTTCTATCATAAATTGTATTTCTTACTACATTAATAATTCATATAACCTTAAATTCACTTATCAGTATAGAGATTATATTTTGGCTAGAGTACTGTTATCGGACTCAGGGGTTTTGAATATTTGTTTAAAAACTTACAACAAAAAAGTAGATTCTACAATCTATATTCTCTACAAAGATCATTATAATGAGCTTTATTTTTAAAATTTCCATAGGAGTCAGTGTAGGAGGGCAAGATGAAATGTATTCTCACAGGCTCATTTTAAGGATAAAAAAACCTCATTATAGATTATTGGATAATCACTCTTTGATAGAAATTTTTTGTCCAGAGGTGAGTTGATAGAAGTATAATGGTACCTTAACATTTGCACATATAAAAATAGATTTGATATTTATCTTTCATTTTTAAATTCCATAAATCCTCTTAAAACATTAAAAATATTATTGCAGAACATTACTACTTTATGCAACATAACCATATTCTTGAAGATACTGTTAGTGACCTTCAATAAGGCAAAAAATCTAATGCATATGCTGGCTCCAAGTGATCATAAGGAGCTATCAGTTTTTGTTGAGAGAAAAAATAAGGGTAACAATTATTATGGTTAATCCTTTTGTCTTACATGTATCTATATCTCTAATAAGAAAATTAGCACTTTCTCTCATATTACCAAAATATTATATTATATATATATATATGTATATATATATATATATATATATATATACTGTGGAATATACTGTGTATCTATATATACAGATATATACATATATATATATATATATATATATGTATGTCCTCTTGCATCCTTACCACTTGTGCTGCAAATGTGAGCACTCGTGCCTTGTGATTAGCCTATCTGCATTCGCACCATGCAATTCTATGTGGTTGCGGGTGTGGAAGCAGCATGCATACCCATTTGTGGGCGAGCGACTTGCATCATGCATGGCACAATTTGCTGCACAAGTGGAAAAGATGCAACTGGACATATCTGTATATAAAATATTGCCATAGGAAAGTTTTTTTTTATATATAATCTTTTTTCATAAAGTTTTTTATTATGAAGAAAGAAAATGTTTTCTTATGTTAGATTTCAAAATGTATTATTTTAAAATTTCATACATAACATTCTGTAAAGATTGCTCTTTAATATATTTGATGGGATTAGTGTAATACTATTGGGCATTGCATGGGTCAGAATTGTTTTTGGGATGGATGACATAGTTTAAATTATGTACAGTAACTACTCACTCTGCTTATATATTTCTTAGGAAATATTTTATTACTTAAGATATCCCATCATCTTTATATTCCCAGCACAATTAAAAAAACTACTTTCTCTAGTGCTAAGTAATTTTACATCTAAATCTACTTAGTGGCAGTAACAAAGAATAATAAACAAACTTAAGCTGGGCATCCACTATACAATTTTCTGTCAGATATCTGTCCAATCTGGCTGGTTGGAATGAAAACCAGGTAATGTATGGGAGCAAATGACAATTGTCCATTTGTTTACAAACATTGAAAAATAGCCAAAAATAGTTGTTCAGACAAACTGGTTAAACCACACAAATTTAACCAATTTGAACAATTTTTTTGTAATTTTTTCAGTGTTTAAAACCATATGATCGACTGTCATTTGTTCCCATACATTACCAGGTTTTCATTCCAACCAGCCAGATTGGACAGATATCTGATAGAAAATTGTATAGTGGATTCCCAGCTTTACTGTGGATTGATTTTAGAATGTTTCAGTGTCCTGTCTATTGCAGATTTGGGGTTTCCACTCAAATATAATTGTGTGTGCATGTTGAATTAATTGTTGGAGGCTCCCTGATCAGAGACTTGGGGCAAAATGTAATAGGGTCTGAGTTTTGAAAATGTGTGAGTATAGAGCTACAGTATACTCACACATTTTTAGAACTCACCCTATGTAATAGCATGCAAGAAAATGCAAATTCGCATGTTTCTCACACCCCCTCTACTCTCAGTGGCAAAACTCGTATCCAGATGTTTTGCCATTGTGAGGATACAACTCTGCCAATGCAATAGAGCGCAACTTTATAATTCACACTTTTTGCAGACCTAAAACTCATCAAAAAAGCAGACGTGCTTCAGGCCAGTGAGTATACAATGTGTGAGACATCTGAGGAAGCTGCTGATGCTATAAGTAGGTGGAGAAATGCGTTATTACCCCCATTAGCCACAGAAGCTGCACAGTTAGAGCTATAAGCAGATTTGCCAAAACCCAGGAAAGGAGCATACACTGGTTTTCCTTTCCAGATTGGCTGCATGATCCAGTATTGTAACCAGCAGCAGGAGGCACAAGTGATCAGCTGTCTCCCTGGGAGTCCGGATGGTGTCCTTACACAGCTACTATAAGGAACTAACCAGTTGGGAAAATAATATTGGTTGTTGGTTAATGGGTACAAAGTGACTGCCTATTAACCAATTTTATTTTTTTGTGCACAATAAGCATGCTTTTTTAAACAATTCTTCCTTTGCAGGCTGAAAATATCAACTAACCAGTTGGGAAAAGGAATTGAGGCTTTTTTTAAGTCATCCTAAAGACTGTTGGAAATTAATATGTATATATTGGAAGCAATTAGCTGAAAGAAATTAGCATATGAATTGAATATAGTAATATATTGTGAAGGTAATATGTATTATTGTCTTTATATGTATATAAAATTTATTTTGATTATTTATTAATCATTTTTTATTAAATTGAATATTTTGCTTGCAAGTTAAATAGCTCTTTAGTTTCTTGAAATTTGTTATATCAGGACTGGATTTCCCAGGAGAGACCTAGATACCTGCTCACAGGTGGTATGGGAGGTTTGGAGTAGAGATGATCATATATAACTCCTCCTCATGAATGTAGTAATAGTTTATACATATGCAACAGGACAGTATTACTAGGAAGGTGCATAGAGCAAACACTCTAGATTGCAGCACAAACTGGAATAGGATTGAAACTGGCACATTGCACAGACTGGAACCAGATTTAGACTGGACTGTAGCATAAACTGGAGCCAGTTTGGGACCAGACTCTAGCATAAACTGGAGCCAGATTGGGACCAGACTCTAGCATAAACTGGAGCCAGATTGGGACCGGACTGTAGCTGAAATGGGACATTTTGTAGCACACACTGCTGCCAGATAGGGTTGATCTGGAGCACACACTGGAGCAGAATTGGGATCGCACTGCAGCACACACTGGAGCTGGACTGGGATCAGATGTGGAGTATACACTAGAGATGGACTGGGACCAGATTTGGAGTATACACTGGTGCCAGAGTGGGAATGGACATGGAGTATACACTGGAGCCTGAATGGGAATAGACTTGGAGCATACACCAGTCTGAGTGGGACTAGAATAGGAACTGGAGCTGGAGTGGGATCACTGCTGGAGTAGACCAGAGAACCATAGACAACATGTTAGGGAGCTGGAGCCTTGGTGTCTAACAGCATCAAAGCACAGTACTGAATGCTGTCAGAGCAGGCTACTTATACCTTGGGTCTCCCGGGGATTAGCTGCTGCAGTCAGGTGGTCTGGGAGCAGCGCTTTGAGTGATGGAGGAGAGTTAGTGACTGAGTCAAATGTGGCTGCGCCCATAATGAGTTTTGGAGGGAACTCTGGTGTGCAGCCTGAAAACTAGAATGATGTGGAAGTGTAGAGGAAACAGCATGCACAGAGAGCAATTGCATCTTCAACCTCTGCAGTTCAAGACCAGCACTATCAATTGGACTGCACACATAGTTCTAGTCAGGATTCTACAGAATTCACATACAGAATAATCAGCCTGGAATAAAAAAAAACAGTCTCATGTTAATACTGGAGATGTTGCAGCTTGCATGCTGAGGAGACTTCCCAAGCAAATCAAAATATCCTGATCCACAGGACAAGTGGCAGATATAATTTATAATAACAAATGACACAACTAAACAGGATGCTGACAGCCTGAGAAGGTCTGAGTTACACAGAAATATGCACAGATCCATGAGATCCATGCATGCTTTTGTGTTAAAAAAATGACTTGGGGTCCCCTCATAAGAGCACAACCAGCACTGGGATTTTCTGAGCTGGTCCTGGTTGTGAAAATACAGGGGGGAAATAACATATGGTTTCCCTTTATTTTCTTCAACCAGCACCGGGCTCAGTGAGCCAGTCCTGTTTGTAGAAATACTGTGAACAAAATGAGGAGGAGTACCCTCTATTTTCCACAACCAGCTTCGGACTCTTTCTAGGGCGGGTGTAATGCCACAGCCGGGGACTCTTTCCCTGGGTCCCCTGGGCCAAAGCATTATCACCTGGCTGGTAGTCAGCCCAAAACAGGGATGCATAGGGAGGTGAGGACCCCCAATAAAGGGGTTACTCATTCCAGGGCACCCCAGGCCTGGGCTGATAGCCTGGGCATATCCCTGACACCTGAGGGTGCTGGGTTGATTGTGTAAAAGATAGCTTCAATAATATTGTCTTTTACAGTACAACTAGATGTCCCAGAAAGCCTCCCTCACATGATGGTACTTGGAGAATCACAAGTACCAGCATGTGAGGTATTAAAGGCCCACTGGTAACTCTAGTTGAGTTGCAAAAGATATATTAAAATAAACACAGGACAGGGACACTGACAGTTACAATATTTTATTTCATATGCATTCACTTATGTACAGTAGCATACACAACATCTGTAAATATATATATTCAATACTCCTCTATTTTTAGTGTATTGTAGATCACATCCTCTTCATGTAAGCATCCAAGGGGTTAAAAACAAAAAAAACACACACCCTATCTAAGGCGGACACATATGCTTCCACGCAAATGAGCGGGACCAGGTAACTTCTGTCATTAGGAGCTGCCCACTGATTGGCTATGAGCAAGCTGGCTGTCTTTCAAACTTTCCCCCATAGACCTCAATGATGGGAAAGCACCACCGAAGTCTATGGTGGAAACTGCTAGGTAAATAGAGGTAACATTGAGGGTATGTATGGGAAAGTACCTTCAAAATCTGTCTAAACAGCTGTTTTATAGACTCATGTCTTTCATTTCTTCCTTAAGTATTGATAATAACAGGACATTATCACTCTTCATTTTTTCATTTATGCTGTTTCATTTTTGTTTTCCATTTAAATACACTTTCACATATAAATTGTGCCCAGTTTGTTAAACTGTGTCATTAAAAGTATAAGGGATATGTAAAAATCAAATAATTTGGCAAGGAGGATAATACTCTGTATTGAAGTCATAATGCCTTGAATCTTGTATAAGGTTAGAACTTCAAAATATAATGTTTGGGTGCAAGAAGAAGCATGTTCTCTCCTATATTTGTGAATGCAGAATCAATGGCCCTTACTAACTTCAACAAAACAAATGTATTTTAGCAATTCCCTTATTTTTCTCTCATTTTAAATTCCTTTTTCTTTTATTATGATGATATTTGCAAACAAAAAATAATCAAGAATGATGCTAGTTAGCTTCATGAATTTTAATTTGAAAATAAAATTGTTATCCATTTACAAGAGCACTTCTCTGTTTCCATGCTTCAGAAATGTGGTTGCAATATTTAAAACACCACTAACTCCACAATTGATTACTATAGAAAGAAATCAAATTTCAAAGAGTAACTAATTAGACCAATGATTCTGCTAATTATAGTATATATATATATATATATATATATATATATATATATATACACACAAACTGTTCTTTGACATTGGTATTCTAAATTGTTTGTATTCTACAATTTTAATTATATCAAAAAAGTCATGAGAAAAGATAACTGATAACTGCTTATTAACAGCAGAATATACTCAACAGAACTACATTAGCATTTGCCATGATAGAAGTTCAGTTAAAAACAAACCTCTAAAGAAATTATAAACATTTCACTTGGTGTATCTGTTAACTGTTGAAGTCAAAAATATTTAAATACACTACAAAATAACTCATATCCCAGACATTAACATTAACTGGCATATGCTCCTGGCATATTTCAAAAAGCCATAACCTGTGTGTATTTCTGTGATCTATACAGATACACCACTTTCTTCAAAGGAACCTTATTCCATTCTATTGACACCATGTTGTTAAGTAACAAATTCCAAGGTTTTCATAAACAATAAGGCTCGTTGTCCTCCCCTCAGCAGACAGGGTGTCATTAATAATCCTCCTTTACTTGGTTGTGTTTGATGTGTAAATAAGCTTGTCATGCCTGGAGTCCACCAAAATATATGACTTCTTATCTGTTGATATCATGGCTCCTCTTTTGACCCATACTGGACAATAGACATGTCAGTTTATAATTACCAAAGGTACAATACTTTGATCCTGATTAGAGCTGTAGGCATACATCTATGCATACCACTATCTGTGTGCATTTTAAGTGATCTAAGCAATAAAAACCTGTCTCTTACAAATTAACCATAGTCTCATTGTAAAACAAATACATCTACATGCATTCTATCTAAACATTTAACATAATACAGTATATTCCTAAAATATATATTTACAATTGATTACCAGCTGCGGTAACAGTACCCCCCTTGTGGTCGTGAGAGATTGATTCGATTGGCCACACATTAATCTTCTAACATAATTGTTCCCAATGCATTTTGAGGCATCCCTTCAAATCAAACTTTCCTTTCATAATCATTATCTTACTCTATTGTAATTTCAGTATATATATATATATATATATATATAATCGGCACTCACCAAATATATGAAAAGGCTTGTTTTTACAAGCAGAAAGAGGTTTAAAATACCCATGACAACAAGGTGCAGAGGTTCAGTCCAGTCGACATTTCGATCCCAATCCAGGATCTTTATCAAGACTCAGCAACCATATAGCAGCAGTTCCCAATAGCAAAACAACCAAGTGTAAAATATACACCATCACCATTAGCCAGACTATATACCCTCAACAATTAGCTTAGGGTGCCACCCCAGCCGCACAGCCTGCTGGGTAACCATATCAACATAAACGCAATACTCCCATTGGTACACACAGATATAGCTGCAAATATTAAATAAAGCACCCTTACCTGAGAAGAGATAACACTATGAGGCTAGCGCTATTCACAGAACTGCAGATAGCCATTCTAATATCACAAAAACGTGACCACCGGAAGTGACATGCGCTCCACCTCCGTGGAACGCATACCAAAACCGGAAGTCCCATGTCCAAACAGGACTACAGTCAGGAATCAATGTTAAACTGTGTTCCATCACATTGGAATGCATAGCAAGTAAATAGCTAAGCTTATACAAGCGCCATCTAGTGGAATGCTAGTATATTGCACATAAGAAAATAAATTTATATATATTAACATGTTATAAATGCAGCCAATCTTTGTGATAAATAGTGTGGCTATTACTAACACCAAATACATGTGAAAAAAGCAAACAATTAAATAAATAGAAAAACACCAATAAAGTGAATAAATGAAAATGAATAATAAAAGAAAAAAACTATTATAATAAAAATAAAAAATCTTATAGAATATAATATCTTCATGTGCAAGGTCAAAAAAAATCAGTAGTAGTCGAACAAATACTGCATCCACAAAAAATATTACTTCAAAAAAATATTATAAAGGTACTGTCAGTAAGTAGCGATCTGCATGTAGTGCAGTCGGCACATTTAAAGCACCCAATTTTCTTGCATGGGATCCAAGAGGTTGTATTAGTCGTTGGTTTCAAAGTGGGTCGCATGAGAAGAACTCGTAGGTTTGGACCACGTTTATAAGCACATACTGGTGGTCTTTTACAAATTGCACCCAAATCAGGATCAGCTGCAACAACTGGCCAATGTTTATTAACGTTTTTTCTCAAATGATGTGACATAACATCAAACTTGTTAGAAAAAAGAATCCTAGTGGGGTCAAGTCTGGAGCCCCTAATAGACTTGCCCTCTGAGTGCCGTTTGATAGCTTTGTGCAAATATCTCTGTATAGTATTCAAAGAATATCTCCTGGTCAAAAATAATTCTGACATCTCGTCGATCTGAGCAGTAGCCATGGTGTTGGAGGAATTATTCCTCAGTATCCATAGGAATTGGGAGTTTGGTAAATTCTCTTTTAGGTGGCTTGGATGTTGTTTCCTTGAATGTAGGAGAGTATTCTGATATGTGTCCTTTCTATACAGGGTAGTCCCAAGAGTGTTACCTTCACGGAACACAGTAACATCCAGAAAATTCATTTTAGTTTGATGAATATTACTAGTGAACTTAATGGGGGAAGCCAAACCATTAAGATAATGAACCATGTCCATGAACTGGGCATCTGTACCTGACCAAATCTTAAAAGATCGTCTACAAAATGTCTATAGAACACTATATTTTCTGTGAAGCCAGGTGGATTTTTGAACTTGATACATTGGCCCCGAGAGGACTCAATGAGTCCAATCCTTATAATATTTTTTTGAAGTAATATGAATTAGACATCTATATTACATGTCCAATGTATTATATACATCCCTGCTTTCGTGGCTCACACAATACATATAGTCCAGGAACGGGATCACATATTAACATCGTGTTTGGGGTCATAATGTACAGAATTGTGTTAGCATAAATCTGGTGGTTGTGAATAGATTGTAACACATTGTGGCAAGCAGATATTAGCAATGCCGGATTTATGTTTAATAATAGCATATAGCAGTGGTTGATTTGAGCTAGTTTTTGGAGGGAACCCAGAGGTGAACTCCAGTAACAGCATCCTGAGCTTAGGCATCACCCACTTTTTGAACCAACCAATTACCCCCAGTGACCCTGGACCAATGGAAGATGACACAGTCTGCTATTATACACACCCATAATTTAATTGTAAAAATTAGACTGCCCTGATCCAGAGAGCAGTAGCTGTATTCTACCAGTCATCTGGTGACGACTGTATTCTGGATCCAGGGAGCGCATCCGAACATATGTATACTGGTTTTAAACCCTGATCTCTTTTCTAGAACTATATTGTACCACTGCATAACTTGTAATAATAATGTCATATATACTTTAAATACAATATTACTTTTGTGCTTTGGACCACAGAAACTGGTGTGTGTGTGTTCACTTGCTTTCACATAAGGTTATTATACTGTGATATATATATATAGTATAGTATCGGTTATTAAAATGGTGAATTAATGATTCCAATGCCTCGATGCCGCCGGTCCATAACATGAATAAGTCATCTATATATCTCGTGTAGACTAGAATGTTTTTACTGATGTCATCATTAGCAAAAACATTTCTTTTTTTTCTCTAAACATGTAGATGTTAGCGTAGCTTGGAGCTACATTACTCCCCATGGTGCATCCTGACACCTGTAGGAAAAGCTTCCCATTGTACATAAAATAATTATGTGTTAGTCATTTGAAGCAATTGTAAGAAAAAATCTTTATCCAGACTCATCGATGGTTGTAATGCCATAAAGCATCTAGTGATCTAGCCATATAGTGGTACCTTAAACAATAATTATTATTCGTATCAGTCACGTTTTAATATATTATGTGTCCAGCCTTGTTATATTTGTAATATGTGGTGTGTACAAGTAGTTTGATACTACCCTAAATCTTAATGACAGTTTTTGTCTTCTTAGATATATAGCACTGTGTTACACATGTTCTTTTCTGACTAGCCATATGATCATTCATCTGTATCATTTTTCCCATTCTGCAGGTTGTGTGTGGACCTGGGAGACAGTGTATCCATCCTGTGGATTGTCTCCATGGCAACCCACGAGCTCTGGAATGATGTCATCACTGGGGGCCCGAGTGACCATGCGCATGGCACCGCCTCCTCCTGCCTGCCCTGGTCTGCCACAACATGCAGTATGGATACTTGCATTTAAAGGTAAGAAGTAACCACAGTTCTTCTTGTTTGTTACTATAGTATATTTGCAACGCCAGCCTTGAGAAAAGGGTCTTGCATGGCCCTGAAACATCGGCATACATAGGCATGCAATAAACTGATCTAATTCTATTATCAAGTCCGGGAGTGCTGCTGTCTCTTTGCTCATTTGCATATCGACATACACCAGGTGCATCCACTTTGCGCCAACAGCTGTATAGAGATTTAAAGTGGGATTTCACATAACATACAGGAATCATTCCATCATACAGGAATCATTCCAGTCTATTACATCTCAAAGACTAACAAGCTTTCTTCTATATGCCATAAATGATTTATTTAAATGGTCCAGTGAGAATTCCATCAACAAATTCACACTTAAGGTATTTACCTTTGTGTCTCCAACTATGGATGAGAAAAAAAACAGCAATGTAGCTCAGTTTAAGCCAAATGACTATAAATCTGCAGAAAAATATACTATTTAATAAAATGACCTAATTAATACAAGTTATGTGTTCACTAATTTTATACATTTGTTAGAGGATGCTAAGTTCAAGCACCTCTGAATGTTGGAAGACACAAGTTAATCACCATCACTTTAAGTAGATCTTTAAATTAACTTCTTATGAAATAAAATTTGTTAAATGTGGTCATTTAATACAGTATACTGTAAATCACTGATCCATTTTTATTGAGCAGCCGGAAATAAAGTACACCAGTCTGGGGTCTCGTACTAGCTGGTTGGTACCTGTCTTTATTGTGCAACGTAAAAGGAAAACAAAACATAAAAATAAATGCTAGCCTGTCTGGGCACTAACTAGACAAGAGGTTAACTCTCTAAAGAAATAGTGGGGCCTACTGACTCAACCATCAACACAAGCGTCTGCACAAGACTTGCAGGTAGTTTTCACCAAGTGTCTCTGAGCCAGCCAGTCTGCTTGCTTTCCCAGGTATGAGACACCAGCTTACAATCACACACAGCCTATATCAGCCATTTCCAGGTGCAGACACTAATGAGCCTGCTAACAGGCCAAAACCTGGAGTGGCCTGTGGATGGAGCCCTACCTCTCCTCACAGAGAGCCCTACCTCTCCTCACCCTACCTCTCCTCACATCCACACCCCCAAGACCCAAACCAGCTTTTCAAAAAGCCGACACTCAAATCTGCTTCACTACAGACATTTCTCCTAGGGTTTTTTAGAACACATAGATCAGAAACCTAGGACAAATGTATCTACCACTGACCACTTTACCAGTGTTCCTATCACATATCCCCCCTCTTTGTTTCGACATGTGGGGCAGAACAACTGAAGCCCCCAAGCAATGAACACGTGACAAAGCATCTGCATTGGCCAGCTGTCTTCCTGGCCTGTGTTCTACTGAATATTTAAAGGTTTGTAGCACCAAGAACCATCTCGTTATTCTTACGTTACTGTCCTTGTTTTCTGACATCCATTTCGGAGGGGCGTGGTCAGTAATAAGTTTGAAATTTCTTCCCACCAAATAGTACCTGAGAGTTTCTAACGCCATTTTATGGCCAAAGCTTCCTTCTCCACTGTGGCATATTTTATCTCATGTATATTCAATTTCCTGCTTAGGTAAAAAATAGGGTGTTTCTCACCCTCTTTGCTTTGGGACAGGACCGCTCCGATGTCTACACCAGATGCATCCATTTGTACCACAAACTATTTGTCAAAATCCGGGGTCACCAGAACAGGTTGGGTACATAAGGCTATTTTTAATTCTTGGGAAGCTTTCTCCACTTCAGGCCCCCATTCCACCATGATTTTTTGTTTGCCCTTGGTAAGGTCAGTAAGTGGGACTGCAATGGTGGCAAAACTGGGTATGAACCTTCTATAGTATCCAGTGATCCCTAAGAAGGCTCTCAACTGCTTCTTATTGAGGGGTCGTGGACAGTTCTGTATAGCCTCAATCTTATTGAGCTGTGGTTTTATCAAACCTCTGACAATGGTGTAGCCCAGATATTTTACTTTCGCCATCCCTAAACAACACTTTTTCAGGTTGGCTGTCAAACCTGCTTTAAAGATGAAGTCTAACACTGCTTGTACTCTGGGTAAGTGAGACTGCCAATTAGGACTATGTATGACCACATCATCCAGATAAGACACAGCATATCGTCTATGAGGGTCTTAGAATCCTCCATCATTCTTTGAAAGGTAGCAGGTTCCCCATGTAGCCCAAAGGGCAACATCTTGTAATGAAACAACCCTTCTTGTGCAGAAAAAGCTGTTTTTTCTTTGGCGTTTTTGGTTAATGGCACCCTTTGGTTAGGTCCAGAGTGCTTAAATATCTTGCTGTCCCCAGCCTTTCAATTAGTTCATCCACCCTTGGCATCGGGTAGGCACCCTTGGCATTGGGTAGGCATCGAATTTTGAAACGCAAGCAGCCGTTCGCTCATATGTATTCGATTTTTTTAAACCACGCATGCGTACGGTTATCATTGCGCATGTGCGGCTGTATCTTTGCGGTCATTTTTCTTTCGCTCATATACACAGCGAACAGGAAGTGACCTATGTAATTTGATTGACAGAATGTTCCGTTTATGGGTGGTAACGGGGGTGGAGATTTGAAAACGCAGGCGTTATGTTAAAAATGCTTGATGTTTTTGATATATGCCGTATGCATGTTGTTGTCAGATTTCTTTTGTTTTTTAATAGCCCAACACCAATCTACTTTTTTTGTAAAATAAATTTTTTTCATTTTGTTTTAAATACCAAAAGACAATCAGCTACTAATTGCTTTGTTTGTGTTATTGTTTACTTACCTGTTACCTGATGTTTTTATTTTTTAATATTTTTTTTAGTATATGACCTTTGTTATGTATTTAAGTAGGTTTGTTCCAGTCCCTTTTGGCCAGTTGATAATGAAATTGACACACAATTATTGATTTTTGGTTTTATTTTTTTTAAAAATTAAAATCCTTTTTTTTTTGGCTTTTTGTTCCGCAAAAAATGCAATTTTTTACATTTGCAAAAATACAAAGTAATTAAATAAAAAAAACATTTCACAAGAAATGAGAGGGAGGTTTTGGGGTGCAAAAATATGGGGCAAACACAGAGATGGATTTTTAAGGAATTAGCCAGTGCTGTCAACGCTTTTTTCCCCGCTTGGCTTGATGTTGGAGGGAGCATGACTTTGTCTGTCTGGTCATGTGCCTGGCCTGGCCAGAGGTAGATGTTGTTTCCTCTGGCCTAGGCATAGGGACGGAGGGATGGCTGATGTTGCGCCAGAGGTAGAGGGCCCTGATGTTCCTTCAGGAAGGTAGGCTGGCTCCACCATGCGCAGGCGGACGAGCTGCTCCAGGGCATTAGCTATTCTGACATTGGCCACAGCATTTTCCTCCAGGGCGTCCGCCACCCGTAGCAGATTGGCATCCATCCTCATCAGAATCTCTGTGTTCTTATCCGTTTTTTCACTGAAATCTGAGAGAAGGGCCACTGCCTGCGAGGGGGAAGGCCCTGGACTGTCCGCCACAGGGTCCCCAGCAGAGTATACTGCTTCCTCCCCTGCGGAGGCAGCAGATCTACTGTGGCCAAAACTCAGTTCTGTAGCAGACTCGTCCTCTTCTGTGCCTGTGTGAAAAAGATAGATAATACAAATCTTAGTACATTTGTAAATTTATTTAAACAAGTTTTTCATAAATTTTTTACTAAATTACCTGCGGCAACATGTGGAGCCGCAAAGTCTGGCATGTCTGTGTCCATGTTGGACACGCCAAACACCTCCTTTTCCTGCGCGCACCCCTGTGCCAGCTCCTCCAAATCTGTTAGCTCCAATGACACAGGGGTTGGCCCACCACCTGTCCCCCCTGCATGCCTAGCCCTATCTGCAAATTTTTGTTTTAGCCAATATTTGAAGTCGCTCTGTCTGTTTAAAAATGTATGGTTAGATTTGTTCATAATTTAATAAAAATTTTGAAATAGGTTTCAGCATTTACGTACCGGCGTTTGACCTCTTTGGTTGAACAGATAAAGTCACCAACCCTATTGACAGCACTGGCTATTTCCTCCCTCAGTTTCCATCTCTGGGTTTCAGCCATATTTTGGGGTGCCTGTGCCAGGTTATCAATGCACTTTTGCACCAAAGCCTCCATCTCCTTACTTGTGAATTGCAGCTGCCTTTTGCGTTTGGCCCTGGCCTGGGTACTAGGCCCCGCAGCCTCCTCATTCTCAGTCTCAATACCTTACAAAAATTTTAGAAGAAAACATTATTTCTTTATTTTTTTTTGGTGGTGGTAACTTTAATTTTGGAGCTACTTATTGTGAGGTCCTGGATTTTGGCTTTGCTGCTGTTCAGTGGACATGATTAAACGCTTGAATTCAACAGACTCATTGTGGACTCTTGTGATGTTTTTATAGATGCGTGTGCATTATACGAGTGCATCTATTGTGCGTCATTGATTTGAGCGGGAAAGTTCGGTCTATTTAAGGCTTTTTTTTGGCCTTGTTTTGGGGTGGGTTGTTTGTAGTGGTTGTCGTTTGAGAGTTAGTCGGAGTAGTGGTTGTTTGCAGAGAGTTTGGTGGTTTTTTGGTGAGTTTTCTGTTGTTTGTTTATTTTCTTTCGCATTTTTTTGTTTCACAATTTTTTTTTTTTGTTGAGGTAAGTTTTTGTGAACAAATTTTTGGTCGATTACAACTAGCAAATTTTTTAAAAAAATTTTATGTTAATACGCGTTACCTTTGCTTTATTTATGTTTTTTTTTTGTTTGTTTGGTGTTGTGGATCTCGTTTAATTTGGTGTTATCGTCTTTGTGCGGTAAGTGTTTTTTGTCATACATTAGACCCTGTTATTTTTATTATTTTTTCATCTTTGTTTAAGGGGTCACACTATGTACGTAAAAACATTTTTTTTTTGGAAATGTTTTTTTTTTCATTATAAATTCGAAATGTATTGCGTATAATTTGTTAATCTCCTGTCTGTGGCTTAAGCATACCATTAAGCGTTATTTTGTAACCTGTTTTGCGTATATTTTGTTCATCTCCTGTCTGTGGCTTAAGCATACCATTAAGCGTTATTTTGTAACCTGTATTGCGTATATTTTATTCATCTCCTGTCTGTGGCTTAAGCGTACCATTAAGCGTTATTTTGTAACCTGTATAGTGTATATTTTGTTCATCTCCTGTCTGTGGCTTAAGCATACATTACAATTTTCATGTACAATTCTAGAATAACAACATCATCTGTGTAGTGCATGCATTCTTTATATTTAGCCTTAGCTTGTCTTTATTTTGTGTACATTTTTACATTATTTATACGGAAAATCTAATTCGTAGGTTTACTTCAAGATGTCACTGCCTAACCCTGTAAGATTATTCTTAATGTGTAAAAAAGATAAGTATAAAATTTGAAAAAATAACTACATTGTCTAACATTTCAGATCGATGTTGGGCGAATTATAGTGTTGATGGTCCACGACCCCGACCAACCTGAACATCCTCCTAGGCGTAGGCCTCGTAGGCATGCAAGGCCCCAGATATTTAGAACACAAGTCACACTTTTTGGAATGCCTGATGATGTGGTCTTAAGACGTTATCGCCTACCACCCCAAATCATCCTAGACACTCTTTCATTAATAGAGAGTGATCTTGAAAGGCAAATTAACAATCCAACAGCAATACCACCATGCAGTTAATGTCGGTGTTACATTTTTGCACCTCAGGATCCTTCCAGACCACAGTTGTCATTGTTGCAGGAATTTCCCAATCCTCCTTTTCAAGGATCCTGAGGATGGTAATGGATGCACTATTTAAGCACCTCCATCATTTTATTAATAAGCCATTGGATATGGGGTCCCTTAATGTGGTTAAGCAGAAATTTTTCGAAATTGCAGGCTTCCCACACATCATAGGGGTTGTGGTCGGCACTCACATACCACGTCAGCCTCCAGCAGCGCTGGATGCAATATTTAGGAACCGAAAACATTTCCATTTAATTAATGTAATGGCGGTATGTGATGCCTGCCTCCAGATCATGTCCCTGAATGCCAAATTTCCAGGAAGTGCACATGATTCATTTGTCATCCGGCAATCAGGGCTTTGTCACAAATTAAACAACCTACAAGCTGGTGATGCATGGCTTCTGGGTAACTGGTACCCTTATTTTTTAAAACAAACACTGTTGACTTAGAAATGGTACTGAGTGTTTTTTTTTTCACAGGAGACAGTGGTTACCCTTGCACGCCCTGGCTGCTCACTCCTTATTTGGTTCCTGCACCAGGGCCACAAAATCAATATAATTCTGCCACCACGCAGGTGGTGGAGCATTGCATTGGCCTTTTAAAAGCCCGATTTTGAAGCCTCCACCGCTCTGGTGGCGACCTCATGTATTTGATGGCTATGGTTTACAATATTGTGGTCCTGTGTGGGATATTTCACAACATCGCCATAAGGAATGGTGTCCCAATGCAGCCAGAGGATGCCTTGCCTGAGGATGGCCCCCAGAGGTTGGTCAGAGGAGAGTATCAGCAGGGGCCATACGTAATGAGGTAGTTTCTCGTTTATTCAGGTATTTTATTTTCCTTTTTTAACATTTGCTTACATTGGGCAGAAGGTAAATTATGTGTGTGAACTATCCTATGTTTTGAATTGTAAAATGCTTCTTTTCTTGTTTTTTCCCAAACAAAACAACAACCTGCTTACTCCCTGAAATTGAATGTGACAATAATGACTCAAAAATGAACTTAACACCTGGACAAATGTGTTTTTATCCTGAATTTGGACAACATGTTGGCATGCAACATCTTCAACCAGTTCTTGATTTTGTGATTTGTACTTTTGTGTGTATATTTATTTTTGTATGTGATAATGTGTAATAAAATTTCTAAAACTTTGTTTTTTTTTTGAAGTTTAAAATACACCAAAAACCTTTAACAAATGGACAGTACCTTTGAAATTTGTTTCCAAGTGTAAAGTTTTTTTTTTTACATTCTTTTGGAAAAAAAATGCATTAACTACATAAGGGTATTCTAGCGAACCATTATGGAGTTAACTTAAATATTCTAATCTTTGGTAAATTGACATTATGTCTCCAATTTCTGGAAATCCACTCAGACTGTATGTTATATAATTTTTTTCAAATTTTTTTTTTAATTTTGGACCCTAAAATTGTCAAACTTTTTGTCTGGAACATTGTTTGCATTTTCATAAGCAAAAACACAAAACAAATGAAGCAAAAAACATTTAACACATGCAAACAAATTGATTGTCTTGGTAGCTAATGATTGAGGCAATAAATTAGATTTTTGAAATGTAAACATTTTTAATAACAAAATAAACAAAAAAACAATATTAATGGCACAATAAGGACACCAAATGGTCCATGGACACAAGAATGTGGATCAAATGGCCATGTATATTGTGGAGTTCATCCAAAATAACATGGTCCCGCATCCTTGGCTCTGTTGAAAGAGAAATCTGTGTATTATTTTTTTTTTAAATAAAAAAAGGACAGTATGATTTACCAAGAAAAGTAATTAACACACCATGCAAAATTTGTGAACAAAATATAGTGGTTAAAAGAAATCTCCTACATTACTAAATGCCCCCCCCCCAAAAAAAAACAAACATGAGAATAGTGGGTTGAACAATCACTTTGGAAACTGAAATAATCCTTACACAATTTGTATTTTGATATAATACAATAAATTAAAAAAGCCACAAGAAACTTGTATTGGGCTGTGGCATATGTGGTTATGAAAAAATTAATTTGGTAAAAAAGAATGTAGAACACCCCAAAAAAAAAAATTTGAGGGACACCACAATTTTTTTTTTTTTTAAAAAGGAAGACATTGTAATGTTAAAAATGGACCTTACATTTTACATTTAAACCAAATAAAAAAAAACATGATGAATGTCCCAAAAAAAACACATAATTGTCCAAATTAGTAATGACCTTTGATTGTATTCCAAGATACCACAGTGTATGCATATAAGGCACCTTTTCACAAATTACTTGCACACATGTAAAACAAATTACCTGCAGCTTCAGGGACAGGTGGGGCCAGATCCTCCTCCTCAGATGATGTCGGCCGATGGATGGAGGAATAAAGCGGGTTATTTGAGATGGGGATGAAGGGGAGGGAGTTGAATAAAGAGTGGGTGGAGCAGGGGAGCGTGTGGAAATGAGGATGGGGAGGACAGGGGAGGGAGGTGAAATTTCGGATTGCGGTCTAGGAGAGGAATTTGAAAGAGGGATGCCCAGGTCAGGGGAGGGTGGCAAAATTTGGAAGGAGTGGGCAGGGGAGGACATAGTGGAAGTTGGGGAGAGGGGTCAGGCAGGCCTCCGATGACGTCTCTGCCTCTGCTCCTGACCTAAATGATGTATAGTTTGGAATATTACCAAATATGTATTCCCAAAAAAATTTGAAATGTAAAACATTAACCAAAAAAATAACCTACATTTACATTAATTTTACATGCACATGCATTAATGCAAATTTACATTAGCAAAGACAAAAATAAAAATAAGATTGACATAGATATTTAAACATTCAAATATCCACTTACGCCTATGGATCCGCATCTATATATGCGCAAGCAGGTGCGGGGACCTGCGCCGCAAATCGGACAAATGGCGCTACAATTGTCCGATGGTCCGGCGATACCCCAAAGTATGCAGCCTCCGCCGCACCTCCGCGTATGCCTGTCACTTTAGGATGTTGGTGACGGGGGATGGCCTATCCGTTATCCGCCTATCCATGATTTTGGTGAGCACCAGCAGCTCACGCCGTGTAAAAGCACTGGCTCTCATGATGGCAATGTTTTTTTTACACACATCAGGTTTAATTACAGGGAACCCTAAATTTTGATTGGCTAATGTACTTTCAGAAATAACATGACCAATCCTATTGGTTAATGTGTGAGTCATGTGAACAACCCATAAAAATATATTGTGACTTAGGATTGGCTTGATGCATTTTGGTGAGTTAGCAACAATCCGAACAAAAAAAAAAGAATTTCTATATTATAAACTAAATTTAAAAAAAACAAAAACAATTAAACAGTCTTTGGAATTAAAAGAAACAAGTTTGCCCTTAAAAGCGGATGGATTCTACGGAACAAATTGTACACAAAACAAACAATAAAGTTTATTGACATTCAAAAAACAAACAAGATTGAAAACATTCGACCAACAATGAAGTAAATTAAGGTAATGATTTGCACCAATTGATTCACGATGTTTGCTGAATGAGAAACAAGGCAAAGGACAAATGACAGGACAAATGACACAACAACAAAAAAACGAGTAGAGCGCTTGCAATTTCGGACGCTCATTAGCTAGAGGAGGTGTTGGGGAAATATGGGGCGGAAGACTCGCTACGAGCGACCACATGTGCAAGCGCTAGATTTGACATTTTGACGGTCGTACCTTCTGCGGGCGAACACAGTTTTGCGTCTGGCTCTGAATCAGGCCCACTGTTCAGCTTTCGGAAGTAATTACAAAAATGCACACTCTCATCGGCTTTGGAATCAACACAATGGGACTGGACCAGTCACTATGTGATTCTTCAGTTACCCCAAATTCTAATTTTTTTTTAAATTTCCTTTGACACAGACTCTTTTTGGGTTTTGGGCAACCAATAGGGCTTTAGGTTAACTTTAATCCCCAGGTCAGTGACTAGGTCATGTTTGATGACCGTGGTTTTTCCTGGCAGGTCAGAAAACAGTACCCTATTTCTGATCAAAAATTCCTTGACCTCCTGCTGTTGACTGGCTGACAGGGTTTTTGCCAATGTCACTTCGGGTACCACGGGACCTGGTTTTACTGGATGGGCTTGGACAGCTGACAGTGCTGCTCTATCCTTCCAGGGTTTTATCAGGTTCACATGATATATCTGTTCTGGTTTTCTTTCCCCCGGCTGCTAAACTTTATAGTTGACCTGTCCCACTTTTTCTAAGATCTCAAAGGGCCCTTGCCACTTAGCCAATAGTTTACTTTCTACCGTGCGAACCAACACCAACACTCTGTCCCCAGGTACAAAGTTTCTTAACCGTGCATTGCGGTTAAATTCCCTCTGCTGTGCTAGTTGGGCCCGTTCCAAGTGCTCCTTAACTATCAGCACTACAGCCGCAATTCTCTCTTACATCTGGGAAACATGGGGGTCATTCAGACCCACTCGTGAGTGGCAGTACGCTTGCAAGCAGGTCGATGTTCCCCCACTGCGCATGCGCACGACGGAGTGAGCTCCGTCGTGTGCATGCGCGAGACCCGGCAAGCGACGGGCTCTCCATCGCTCCAGGTCTCACACCAAAGGGGGCATGCTGTCGATGTTGATTGACAGCACGCCCCCTTTGGTGGGTGTGCCGGGGGCGAGCCTGCCAGACGGAGGTGTTGTCATGGGAACGCCTACTGTCTCAAGCCGGCCCCACTGACATCACTAGTTATGTCAGTGGGAGTGATTTTGGCTCTGATAGAGCCAAAATCACTCCAGGGCTTGTGGCAGCGAGACCCTACCGCAGGGTCTCCGTCGTAACCCCGATGGTCGCGATGGTCAAGACCATCGTGACCATCATCATGGATGCTCGCTATAGCTGTGGGTGGTAACCCACAGCTATGCGAGCATCCATGAGGATGCTCCAAAAAAAGGTAGGAGGGCCCTGATTCAGAGCAAGCGCTCTGGTCAGAGCGTTCAGCTCTGAATCAGGCCCCATGTTCAATCACTGTTTTATAAGGGCTGGACTGCCCTTCCCACATCTCCTTGGCAACGTCTAGTAACCCTCTTTGATGTCTCCCATATAACAAGACGAAAGGTGAAAACCCGGTGGAGGATTGGGGAACCTCTCTTATGGCCAACTGCAGATAAGGCAACAAATAATCCCAATCTTTACCATATTTGTCGACTACTTCCTTAACATATGTTTTAAGGTCTTGTTAAACCTCTCGACCAAACCATTGGTTTGGGGGTGGTAAACTGAGGTCTTTAACTGGTTAATCTTAAACAGGCGGCACAACTCCTTCATAACTTTTGACATGAATGGGGTACCCTGGTCAGTTTGTATCTCCTTAGGTATTCCCAACCTGCTAATAACATGGACCAGCTCTCTAGCAATGGACTTGGTTGATGTATTGTGTAGCGGTATCGCTTCCAGGTATCTGGTAGCGTAGTCCAGAATTACCAGAATATATTGATGTCCCTTGGCAGACTTCAACAAGGGTGCCACCAAGTCCATAGCTATTCTTTCAAATGGTACCTCTATAATTGGTAGTGGGACTTGAGGACTTTTTAAATGTGGTCTAGGAGCATGATATTGGCATTCAGGGCAGGAGGCACAAAAGTCAAATACGTCTTTATGGACACCGGGCCAAAAAAACCTCTGCACGATTAGTTTAGTGGTTTTCTCTACCCCTAGGTGGCCTGCCATTATATGACCATGGGCCAAATCTAACACTGTTCTCCTGTAAGCTTTGGGGACTATTAATTATTCCACAATCTCCTCCCCTTTCTTAGTCATCTAATACAACAGATCCTGACATATTACCATGTGAGGATACATCAAGGGACTATCGGGATCTATGGGCTTACCATTGACCACCTTGACATTCTCCCTGGCCTTCACCAGAGTAGGGTCATTTAACTGCTCTATGGCAAAGACTTCTCCTCTGACCTCTAAATCCAGCAGACGATCAACGGACTCTACAACACTTGGCGAGCCACCATCAGGCTCCGCATTCTCTAGTTTGCCAATCATGCTAGAAAATTGGAAAATCTCTGACTCTGCCACTACATCAGTCATCCTTTCAGATGAGGCAGGGTGATTTACTACTGTGCAAAACTGCCTTTCCCACCACTTGTGAGCAAAGTCTCTTCCCAATATCACATCATATATTAAGCCCGGTACCAGACCCAAAGAGACTACCGCAGAACCACATGGCGTCTTGATGTTCACTTCAGCAGTAATATAATACGAGTATCCCCATGTATGCATGTCACACCAACAGTTTTTCCCTTATGCTTCAAAGGGTTCACCAGCTCAGTTCTCAAAAGTGTAATGAGGATACCAGAGTCTAACAGAGCCTCTACTTGGTTGCCTTCCACAGTGAGTACACACAGGTGTTTATCTGTCTCAGCTTGCTGGTCAGCAGTACAGGCTGGCTGTGCAAAGAAAGACCCCTGCACTTGACAGAAACAGTATCACATTGCATGGGCTCAGAGGTAAGTGAACAATTAGCTGCTATATGGCCAAAGCCACCACATCGGAAACATTGAGTCATATTAATGTCTAGTCTTTTGCAGGGTAGGAACCTTCCTGGCCTGGCAGGCCTGTCTTCAGGTTCCCCACCCTCAGTCTTAGGCACATTCCACTGCCCAGCACCCTTCTCCCTAGGAACAGTCTTACCATTGTTGATGGGAGTTTGCCAGTGCACCATCAGGGCTCAGTGGGATAGACTCATCAGCTCCTCAGCCGCCAAATACTTCTCCACCAGTTTTACTAACTGGTCTGCAGATCTAGGTTCAGCATGGCTCACCCACTTGCGCAAGGATGCAGGTATAGATCGCAGGTACTGGTCCATCATGACTCGTTTGATGATTTGTGGTCCTGTCAGCATCTCGGGCTGTAGCCACTTGGTGAATAGATGGACAAGGTCGAGCATCTGTGAGCGTGGAGGTCTGTCCATTTGGAATTCCCAGCGGTGGACTCATTGGGCAAAACAAAGGTGATGACTCCCAAGCGAGTTAGGATCTCCCGTTTTAACTTCACATAGTCCTTAGCATCGGCCAGGCATAAATCATAATAGGCCTTTTGTGGTTCCCCAGACAGGAAAGGTGCCACCATACTTATCCATTGCTCCTTGGGCAAACACTCCCTTTCATCTGTTCTCTCAAATGCGGTGAGATATGCCTCCACATCATCGCCCAAAGTCATCTTTTGTAGGAAGTGACTGGCTCATATGGAGTGAGTGGTGGTGGGAGGACCAGTGGAAGCATCTCCAGACCGGACTACTAACTGTTGTAACATGTCTTTTAAGGCCTGGCGGGTTTCCTCTATGGCAACTTTTTGTTGCCCCTGGGCTGCCTCCATGGCCATTAGTTGCACATTTATAGATTCCTGCTGGGCTCTGGTAGCTTTCTGCTGAGTTTTATTAGATTGGAGCAAGGCCTTAACAATGTCCTCCATGTTCTCTTCAGGTGAAGGTTTGTAGCAAAACCTGGCTTCTTTAAGCATCTGTCGACGCCACCTTCATGGACTTCACAGAAAACGAGTTGATATCCAACACAACAAATTGGTGTCTGTCACTTTAAATTTTAAATATAGAACTTTTACTTGCTGCACTTTTCAGTGTGTGCCCGCATTCTCCACCAATTGTAACACGACCGGATTAGAGGTCCCTATCCTGAGGTAGAGGGCCTCCCTCTTCACACACACAGCAGCCGGAAAAATAGTACACCAGTCTGGGGTCTCATACTAGCTGGTCGGTACCAGTCTTTATTGTGCAACGTAAATGGAAAACAAAACATAAAAATAAATGCTAGCCCGTCTGGGCGCTATCCAGACAAGAGGTTCCCTCTCTGAAGAAATAGTTGGGCCTACTGGCTCCACCATCAACACAAGCGTATGCACAAGACTTACAGGTAGTTTTCACCAAGTGTCTCTGAGCCAGCCAGTTTGCTTGCACTCCCAGGTGTGAGACACCAGCTTACAATCACACACAGTCTATATCAGCCAGTTCCAGGTGCAGACCCTAATGAAAATGCTAACAGGCCAAAAAGGCCAAAACCTGGAGTGGCCTGTCAATGGAGCCCTCCTTCTCCTCACATCCACACCCCCAAGACCCAAACCGGCTTTTCAAAAAGCCGACACTCAAATCTGCTTCACTGCAGACTTTTCTCCTGGGGTTTTTTAGAACACATAGGACAGAAACCTAGGACAAATGTATCTACCACTGACCACTTTACCAGTGTTCCTATCACATAATGTTAATGGCTAAATTGAATAAATAGCATTATTTTATCCATTTATAATTTTGTGAGCGGTGGGCATGAAATTTGGCATTGGCAGAAATTTAGAGCAAAATTGAAAATATCATTGTTTTTCTTCCCCTTCCTGTTTGACAAAAAAGTGTCAGTTTAAAAGCTTTTTATATATATTTTAAATATTTTTGGGAAAGCATAACTCAGGATAAAGGATGATTTAAGACATGGGGTTTGTTTTGTTAGATAGATTTTTTTATTCAGCTTGCCTATTAAGTTTTTCGTAGAAAGTTAAAAACCATTTTTTAATTTGGTAAAATAGTTCTTAAGTTAAATATAGTGAATTTCATAATGTTATGAATGTCAAGTAGGTGCCTGCAATGAGGATTACTTCTAGAAATAGCAAAATTTATGTAATACAAAAATTTTGCAGGGTATTTTGGTTCTGGGTGGGTTCACACTGTGTACTATCCATGACACCTCTCTAGAAAAAGAGTTTATTTAGTCCGGATTGTGGGCAGTGCTGGCTGATAAAGCATGTGCTCATATGCTCATTGAGTGACATCATGTAATTTATTCAAATTGCTCTCTGTGCTACTGTAGGTAGCAGTGCACAGGCTTAGCTTTTAAACACTGCTTTGTTTCAAAGTGTAAGCTTCCCCCACACAGCTGTCCCTCCCCACTCCCATCTCCCTTTTTGATGAATCAAAGATTTCCCCACTGGTGCTCTTGTTTGTGAGCAATCTCATCCCAGTAGTGTCCATGTCAGCCACCACTGTCTTAGTGCCCAGGTAAGCAACCATCCTCACTCAGATGCCCCTGATGCCTTATTTCCCCTACTGGTGCCCCAAAGATCTCACCTGTGGTGTGCCTTAGCAAGCAATCCATCCATTAGTGCCTTTGTCAGTCAACCCCCTGCAATGTCCTGTTGCATCAGCCTAAATTAGCTTTGAAGTGTCACCCAGGTGTTTTCTAGAATCTGGAGGGATCCAGTGCCCATCAGTTGATGCAGCAGAGGCTGACAGAGGTCTCCAGAATGTTGATGGGCCTTAATCCCAAGTCCAGTGGTGGCCATGTTTCCAGTGCCTAAGGTTCTCCATCTCCAGTCCATGAGCCTAATGGTGGTCCTATATCTAAAGAGATTCAGGGCCTGATTCAGACCCACCCGCGAGTGCTGAGCACTCACAAGTGGGTCGATGGTGGCCCAGTGCGCATGCGCATGACGGAGCTGGCTCCATCGTGCACATGCGTGAGACCCAGATAGCAACAGGCAAAGCATCGCTCCGGGTCTCGTACCAAAGGGTGCGTGCTGTCAATGTTGAGTGACAGCACGCCCCCTTTGGTGGGTGGGCTGGGGGCATGGCTGCCCAGATGGAGGGCAGTGGGAGTGCTTTCGGCTCTGTTAGAGCCGAAAGCACTCTGGGGCTTGCGGCAATGAGGGTCTCGTCGCAAGCCCGATGTTCACGATGGTCTTGACCATCGTGACCATCTTCCTGGCCACTTGCTGTAGCTGTGGGTGGTAACCCACAGCTATGTGAGCGACGAGGAGGCCGCTCTGAAAAACAAGAAGGACGGCCCTGATTCAGAGCGAGCGCTCTGTCAGAGAATCCGGCTCTGAATCTGGGCCTCAGGCCCCACAATCACATCAATGCATTTTGAAAATGGCACCATGAGCAAGCCAACCATGGTTAGGCCAGCACAAGGAAGTGGGAGGCAGTTAAATAGTGGCATAGGAGCAGAGAAGAGCACCTGAAGATTAAAGAAGAAAGAAGATGCCTGAAACCATGGGAGATGTCAGCCACTGAAAAAGAGCTTAGCCAGGCTGCTGCATAGCATAAGATAAGATAGAAAAGCTGAAAACTGATGGAAGCAGGGTTGGTAGTCTTGATGGAGCAATGACCTTTGAAAAAAAGTTTAATCAGGCATTTGCTTTCTAGTTGAAAACTAGCACCACCAAGTTGGGTAGAACTAGTCTGCCTCAAGAGGAAACCCCTGGATATCCTGTTGAAGCAATGGCCTATGCAAAAGAGCTTAAACAGGCCACTGCTCTCCAGGAAAGAGCCATAGGTCCACAGTAACTACCCACTGGGCCACCATGGTTCTGGAGCCATAGGTTCTAGACTACCAGGGAACCAGGCCCATAGGTCTGTGACCACTACCCATTAGACCACTGGGGATCTGAGTTGATAGTTTCACAGCCACTGCATACACTGCAACATTGGTTTTGGCCCTGTAGGTCCATGGCCATAGCCAAATAGAATACCCAGGGATCTGGTCCCATAGCTCCATGGCCAGTGCCCACTATATCACCAGGTTTATAGTCCTGTAGGTCTGTAGGCACTGCCCCACTAGGCCACTAGGGATTAGGGGCCTGATTCAAACCCGCTCGTGAGCGCACAGTTCTCACAAGTGGGTCGATGGCCCCCAACTGCACATGCACTGCCTCCGGCGTGTGCATGCGCAAGACCCGTACTGCGATGGCAGCTCCTTCACAATGGGTCTCGCTACAGGACGTTGATTGACAGCTCACCCCATTTTGGATTTGGGGAGGGGGGTGGCTGCACAAATGCAGGCGTTACCTTAGAAAAACCTGGCATTTGTGGGCGGCCATAATGACGTCACTCATGATGTCTGTAGTGGACTTCTTGCTCTATTAGAGCAGGAAGTCCACTCAGGCTTGCGAGAGCTGAGACCCTACCATAGGGTCTCCTTGCAAGCCTGATGGTCACAATAAACATGACCATCGCCAGGCCACTCACAATAGCTGTGGGTGTTCACCCACAGCTTAGCTAGCAGTATGGAGGCCGAAGTAAAAAAAATCCCTGCCCAGATTCAGAGCGTGCACTCACAAAAAGCGAGCGGCTCTGAATCAGGCCCTAGGTTTTATAGTTTCATAGGCACTGCTTCACTAGGCCACCAGGGAGCTGGGCCTGTAGCTCCACAAGCATCAAATGCCCTATACAGTACTTTAGAGTAAAATCCAGGGTTATTACAGGTCAAAAACGTGGAAACCTCCAATTTAAAAAATTGGTAATGTTAAAGATAGGAAAGTAGTTCTGTCCACATCTGGAAGGAACTATTTGTTCTATTTTAGTCACTGCATGTGGTCATGTTATTTGTTTTTTCTAATTTTTTAACAGATTCTCTAGTCAAGCTGAAGAGGACTACTTCAGGTCAATAAAATGAGGTAAGTATAAAATAATACATGGCAGAAATGATACTCTCTTGTACCTGTATCTTTATTAAAATTGTTTTTACATGAAACTGTGTATCTTTATTTGCTTTTTGCTTCTTTCACATGGCCTCAAATTTCGTAAAACTGTTGTAACTCTTTATTTAAAACTTATTAAAAAAATTAAATTCCAGCCATTAAGGCTGATGCCTTAATGGACATGTTCCTTGCACAATACAGATTTGGAATGGCATCACACCCTGTGGTTAACTGTTGAATCAGAACTCTCATTGAGTGAGATTGCTGTCACTCTCAAAATGTGGTGCTGTTAATTCCAGTGATACTGGAATACACACATGTAGTTTATGCACCTGAAGGTCTGTGCAGTTTTGTGGTACACTCATCCCACTCCATTGCCACAACCATCCCACTGGGTTCCAACATTCCTTTCACTCCCAACTTTCATCTGATTCAGTTTCCATATTCAGCTTCAACAATAATTTTGATTTACAGCCAAAACATCTCACTCCATATAATATCTATGCTTCTGAACACTCTTTCTCCCCTATCTTGCCGCTCTGTCTTTGCTCACTTGTGTCACTTTATTTTCCACCATCTGTACCATGGTCCTATCCCATCCACGCTGCTCTGTGTTCCCCATGAATGTTGTTGTGTCTTCTCCAAACCATGCTACTCTGTCTACCCTTATGTTCATGCTTCCTTGTCTTCTTTCTGACTGGTGTCAGGATTCTGGCACTGGCATACTGACAACACCCACCAACCCCGCTCCATGCCTTACCTTAGCTCCATGGTCCTCTTCATCCAGTGTGTGCTGCACAGGGCAGGCACATCTCCTCTCAAAGTCCACTCTTACTGACTGATGCTGGGAGGAGTTTTGGCATTGCTGAGCCTTTTGGGATATCCTTGGATCATGGTCGTGCCTCCTCCCAGTATCAGTCAAAGAGGAGAGGCAATGGTGGAGCTGACTGTGAGGACAGTGGTGCCTGCCCTGCACAGCACACTGCTGAATGAGGATGCGACTGTGGCTGGCCTGGTAGCATAGGTGCAGGGGGAGGGCCTGGCCCCAGATGTGTCCTGGGTCCCATAGCAGCTACACACTCTTCACATACAGTAGTTACCATATTGCAGGGAGACTAGCTGGCTTGCACTCCACATGACAGGAACACCTGTGTTCCAGCAGTGCAGTAGGTCTGTGCGTGGAAATGATCAAAAGCAATGGATACACATTGATTGTTACAAAGTAAAACCATCCTTAAAGGGAAACACCATGTAAAATAAAAAAGAAGCATAAATGAATATTTAAAAGCCCAATGTGAAACCAGATGACTAAAAAAATACAAAATGACTAAGGGCAATGTGCAAAAGTAAAGTAATAGAAATTCTGAATAAATAAATGCATGAAAGAACAGGTTATATCAGAAAATGAATTATATGAGACTGTCCATATTGAATTTATCATTAAGGCCACCAACTGTGATGATATTTAACTGAAAAATCCATATAGACTTTTTCATCTGTAGAATGCTGGCTCTATTCCACTTAAGGTCTCTGGGACATGGTCAATCATAAAGTAATGTAGGGTGACAAAACTGTGATTTTAATTATGTTTAAATTAAATGCCACCAGTTGGTTAGGGAAGTAGTTAGATGTTCACTTGAAAATTCATGGAAAATAAATATTTGAGAGAAGAGCTGGATTAGGAAACACATATATTAAGATGGATTATTTAGGGATAAGTATCTCCCTAAAAGACTAACATTCACAATAGCAAAGTTTTTTTTCTTAACCCTTTTGTGGAAGTAAGAAATGACAGAACTTAAGCGAAAAAAAGGTTTTTCAAAATTATGTTTTGAGAATTTGCATGCATGAGTTGAGCAGTTCAAACCTGCAGTATTTGTAAATAGTGTTGGTAATGCATACATTTGTCAATCTGTACCAGAGATTCCTAAACTCAATCCTCAATGCACCCTAACAGTCCAGTTTTTACATATATCCATGATTGAGCAGATATGTTAAATCAAAAGACTGAGGCACTAATTAAGTCACCTGTGTCCATGCATTGTTATCCTTAAATCATCGACCATTAGAGTGCCTTGAAGACTGAATTTGGGAACCTCTAGTCTACACACATGAAAAAAAACTAATTAACAATTTTGAGAGAAAATGACAAAAGGCACTGTGCACAGAAATATCATGCTATTCAAAGCAAAAAATCAATTGCAGAATAGTCATGGCATTTAATTTTAAGAATCTCTTTCCGCAATACTGAGAATGTAATGATAATCATAATAATAAATACAAATACTGTATCCTGAGTAACACATTTTTAATAGATGATACAAAGTGTCTATCTTTTTCCTTAATTTCCTATAGTGTTAGAAGTAAAGTGTGATATTTAGTATTTTACAAATTTGGGCAGTGGACATGTATTATCTATAGGTACAGTGGGAGCCTTACATATATAGGGGTATATGCATCAAAGCTAGATGTGTGATACAATTGTGAAATTATATCACCAACCAATCAGCTTCTAACTTACATTTTGCAGGCTGTGTTTAAGAAATGATAGTTAGGAGCTGATTGGTTGGTGATATAATTTTACAGTTTTATCAAACATCAAGCTTTGATACATATGCCCCATAGCCTTACATTGAGAGCAGATTGGTAAAATTCTTACACTAGTAAAATTGTTATGTTTATATCAAATAAAGGTGAAAAAAAAACAATAGTACTGATTATCCACTATGATTCACTACAATAAACTTGAATACCTTCATCATAAACAAGTAGGGTTTACTTTCATTTACACTTCACAAATCACTAATAGATGGATTTATATGTGACCTTGGCTGACTTGTGAACCAAAAACTGTCATCATATGACATCAGTGTATCTCAGAAAGCTATATGGACTGGACCAGGATGGAAACATTGCCTCTCTTGCATTCCAAACATTTTCTGACAACCATATATCAATAGACATACACTTTAGTACACAGGTGATCAACAAAAATACAAAGCATATAGTTAAGGGATTGAGCAGAGCTATAGTCAGGAAATTTAGCCAGGGAATCAGAGCCTAATAAATAATTTAAAAAAATCCAATTTCAAATTCTAGCATTTCCAAAGTCAATCAGAAAAGTATCAGCTATATCACAGGTAAGAACACAATAATCAGGCAAAGGTGATCCTGACTTCCTGCTTTATATAACTACAGGCAGCATGGGATTGGCTGTAGCCAGGAAGTAGGTGGCAGGCCAGTGCAGTACAGAAATTGCAAAGTTGACAACATCAAAGACTGCTTAACCAGCAGGAGTACAGTTGCATTAGCACTTTTTCTTGCATGATTTTGAAAGTACTAATGTAAAATACTCTTGTATATGTTTATAGCCATACATATGAAGGGATTTTTCAAAATATAAATTTTAGCAGCATAAATCTACTTAATTTTATTAAGTACTGTAACTCAATACTTTTATAATGCCAGCTAATGTCAGGTTAATGTCCATTAAAACATAGAAATCATGCACACAGAAAGATTAGATCAACTGAGAAACAGGAACAGATAAAATTGAAAAATGTAAACAAATAAAATTGCACCTTTGGATTGTCTTTGGAAGCAATGTTTGCTCTTATAACAAATTATTCATCAAAGCTGGACCTATGTACAGTATGTGTTTTTTATGACATGATTTTGAAAATTAATCAAATTAAAGATGTTACTTTTATATACTGTTTTAGTTCATAAGCAATTCCAATTATCTAACTCAGATAACACACTGATCACAAATTACTGAATAAATCTAGCAGATTTGGCTATGCAGGTTCTTGAAGCATGCTGGCAAACTATACCACATTTTGGCACTAAGAGACCAAGTGATAAAAGAGAAATAAATATTTTACTTTAAGTCAAACCTCTGTGAAGGTTATCTCAAGTGAGATTAAAAGGGCAGCAGATTGAACATCCAATATATCTGATAAATGTGCTTTTGAGACTACAAAAGATCTCTTTTTAGATATCTTGAAAGCAGTCATCTAAGAAACAGACCTTTTTCACTCTTGAAAGCTCATATATAAGAACACCTATGTTTTATTTTCATGACCCTTGTGATACCCATATTAATCTTCATTCCTCTGCATTATATAATTTAATGTGCATGTCCTTTTTTATTAATGCTGAAAAAAGAATGGTAGACAAAATTCTTTCTTTTATTGGACATGTATAATATTCATAACATAATAAAATATACAAATATTCATAGTGGATACTTCTATTAAATAGGTTCATAAAGTTGTCTCATTTATTATTGTGCATAAATCCCAAAAATGTATGGTTTCAAAGTCAATTGAAATTAAATGGGAGACTAAAGTATCTCTTACTATTGAATATAAGTGAGGACAACATTCACATGAAGCAAATGGTAGTTACCATAATAGTGAAGTGACAGGCATGCAGAAATTACAAAAACAATGCAAGTATAGTTTTCTTTTTTTACATTACAAACCAAAGTCAAAACCATACAACATATATATTTTTGCATGTCTATAGAAAGATCTGCACACCATATTGAGGATTTGGCTGCACTGAAATAAGCTGATAAAGCAGAACAATGGTGGATGTCAATATCTTTCCTGCAGGCAATAACATTTGGTATACACTGCCAGTTCTCTGCAGATACTACTCTGTTTATGGGATTGAGAAAGGGACAATTATTTGTTATTCTACATCATTATTAAGCATATTTTTTTATTTGGATACTCCAAAGCCCAGCGATTGTATTTATCTATTAAATGATATACTCAGTTCAGCAAGCGCAGTATGTGTCATCATTTCCAGATTGTATAACCACATAATACATGCAACAATACAATACAAACTGATAAAATAAATTGGGAAGATAGTATGACATCTTTCTAAAAATAAATAGTAGCATTATAATTTCAAACCTCTCAAAATAAAAGCATTCTAAACCCCTCCCACAGACAATCTATACTGCTCTAAAATTCCACCAAAGTATTTATTTATCTTAGAATAAATGTAAAGTGGCATACATCCTTTTATGCTTAATCCAGCAGTCACTATGTGAAGCAATGTCTTTGACAAAATAGGGAACACAAGAGAGAAAATTAGCAAACTGACAGAGAAAATGAGTAAACCTTCCTCTTGTGAATAAATATGCCTATTGTATAAAAAGAAGCACATTGAGAATATGCCTCTATTGCATTTAGAATGTGGGTAGTGACTAAAACCAGGTCAATTTTGGATGATTTTTAGTCGATTTTGTATTTCAGGGTCTAAATCATACATTAACTAACAGATGATTTTTTGACATTTTTTTTAATCAATGTCAAAAATCATCTGATCGTAAGAGATACATTTAATAAGAATCGAGATTGGTCGAGATGTCAATCTCGGGTGGTTTTAGGGTTGATTTTCATCTCACAAATTTACTGAAGGTAAAGTCGGCTGAGATAGAGAGAGAAATCTTCTTACTCGTAAAACTAGGGGGAGAGAGCTAACTCAAATCAAGTCACCATTGGGCAAGTTGGAAGTACTTTCACCTAAAATATACATCTCTCAAATTTACCAAGAATCGGGATGATAAACTCGTGTGAGATGACAGCAAACTCTCTGCCCAAATCACTTTTCAAACTCTCCACCTCCTGAGCTGCGAGTTAGCTTGAAACAAACACAAATCATGCTCTCTGTAGCATCTACGATCTTGTTAAAACAAAAAAAAGACTTACCCGAACCAAGCCAAACAGATGTAAGTATATGCTGTTGCATGTACATACACCTCGTGAAATGACAGATGACCAAAATCAACTGAAATTTCTCATGGGCCACTAGCCAATCAGCAGCTGCTTTATATGTAGCATCCGCTCATTTGATGGGACCCACATGGAACCAGCCAATGAGCGGCCGCTACATGTAAAGCAGTCGCTGATTGACTAGCAGCCCATGAGAATTTACAGCCGAGTTCGGTCATCTGTCATTTCAGGAGGTGTAAGTATATGTAACAGCATATAATTACATCTGTTCGGCTTGGTTCGGGTAAGTCATTTTATTGTTTTAACAAGGTTGTGGATGCTACAGAGAGCAGCGCTAGGATGGAGGTGAGAATAGGATCTTTTTTGCAGGGCCATGCACACGGATTTCTACTTAGGACAAGTGGACCGACCAGCTGGTACAGGTAAGCATGCGTGATTGAGGTATGTGTGTATTAAATGTGTACTATCTAAGGTGTGTGTGTTATGTCTTTATTTAACTATTTATTTAACAGTGGAGGTATGGGTGCCGGCCGCCTAGTTCCACAAGTGCCAAAGGGCAGGCACGCTGGCACCTGTAGATCCACTATAAAATTCAATAGTTTTCTTTAATTTTACACATTATTACCCCTGTACCAACAGCCCAGGTGTGCAGAGAAAAGCCCAGGGCTTCAGACCAAGCCTGGGGTTTTGGGAGAGGGGTGGACCCCTTTTTTCAGGGGTCCCCATCTCCCCTGAGATCTCTGGCTTGGCCTGACCAGTTTGGGGTGAGAATGCTTTGGCCCTGGAGACCCGGTAATAGAGTCTCCTGGCTGTGGCATTACAACCCAGTCGGTTTGGTACGGAGCTGGTTTTAAATATAGGGGGACCCCAAGGCAATTTTTTTTGCCTATATTTAAAACCAGGACTGGCTCTGCAGCTTGGTTCTGGTTCCTAAATTATGGTGGAACCCCAATCATTTTGTTCCCTGTAATTTTAGGTACCAGGACAGGCTGACAAATCCAGGGCTGGTTATGCTTTTGGGGGGGGGCTTCATAATTTTTTTACAAAATGTAATCAGTTTTTTACAGGTAAAATACACAAGCAGCTTACACATATCTCAATGATATGTGTGGGCTGTTTGCTCAGGAGAGTTAGGCAGAGAGAAAACTGCAATCTTGTGTAATTAATCCCTGCAAAACGAGATACTTGGGAGAGATATTTCATTCTGCTTCACCATCGGCTAACTCGATTTGTCTCAAATCGCCTGTTGGTAAATTTGAGACATAAAAAGTGTTTAAATCAACTGAGTTTTGATGAGTTCCAGCAAGATTAATCTCATTGAAAATCAGGACCATATCGAATTTGAGTAAATTTACCCCTAAATGGGTTATTTTATAAAGTCAATTTGGGTCGATTTTTGGTCGATTTTGAGTAAATTTTTGTTTTTTAGGGTCTAAATCACACATTCACTTAGAGATGATGTTTTGACATTGTTTAAAAAGAGGATGTCAAAAATCATCTGTCAGTAAATGTGTGATTTAGACCTTGAAACACAAAGATGACAAATAATAAAAAAAATTGACCCAACATTGACCAAAACCGACTTTAGTAAATATACCCCCAGGTGTGACTAGGACATTTAATGGGATATGAAAAGGAGAAATCAGCAGATCCAGTGCCCTCACCTTAAACTGCTTTCTCTAGAAAAAATACAGTTATCTCCTTGGCTCATGATATGAATCTCTCTGCTATAAAGACATTATTAACATTCTTCCAAGTCTACTTTGGTTAAAGTAGACTTATGTTTGTGGCTTTAGGGCCTGATTCAGAGATGGATGCTAATAGAATTTCTAAGCAGATCTAGTGATTGTTTGTCACTGTGCAAGCATATAAGCCGCACTGCGCATGTGCTGCAATTGTCTTGCGATTCCGCATGCACAGAGGAACCATTCGCAAAGTGAGTGAGAGGTAGTCAGTGTTTGGGGGAGGTAACAGGGGGGTGGACAATAAAATGCAGGCGTGTCTGACCATTTAAATGTTGTTACAAGGGTATTCATAAAATTAGCCATTTTGATCCTCAAGCAGCACGAGATCCTCTAAGTGTCAGGAGAGCTTCAATGTCTTCAGCTGGTCAGACCTGCCACAAGGGCAAGATGGCCACTCCATGTGCATCGATGTTATTATACCATTATTTATGCAGGTTAGTGACATTGTATGCATACGAGAAGACAGAAGTGGGCATACCTATGCTCCGGTTGGCTTTGGAACTATTAGCATATTTTCCCAGCTGTGTTCCATGCAAATTCACAGCTGCAATCACATTAGCGTCCATCTCTGAATCAGGACCTTAGTTATAAGAGAGAATGTACTATTACTATAATAATACTCAAATATTCTTTAGAAAATGTATACAGAAATAATCTAAAGAGCACCGAATAAATGTTTATTTACAAGAAACAATGATACAAGATGAAATTGATAATGATACAGGATAATAATACAGCAAATAGAAAAACATATGATGACAGCCAAAAAAGTAAAGGTATGTTTAGTTTGCTATTTCTGATCTTAACAAAGATAAATTAGTATGAAATACTGTATGTGGTTATGAATAATATATTAGCATCACAAGACTGGGACAAATTACTTTCACCAGGAGAGCAGCTAAACCACAGGGGGGACAATAGCTATATTTCCATGTACCCCCTCTTGGGCACTCACCTCCTGACCCCCTTGTGCAGCTTTTCATTTCTGCTACTGCAAGGTTGCACATATGCGGTCCCAGCTGGCTTCCTCTCTACTCACTGATGCTGGGAGGAGGCATGGCCATGATCTGTGGATACATACAAAAGAGGGAAGGCCACCCAGCACTGATCTGAAAAAGATCATCAATAAGTCAAGTTATATCATAAATAGTTCCTTTGTGCAAACAATATCAAACATAATCTTCAGGGGGGTCCAATGAATTGATTCTAATGTACTTGAATGAATAAATGCTCACCTCAAAACGGTGAGATGAGTATACATAAAGGTATCTTTAGAGGATCCTCCATGTTTTTTTCCAATGCGATCACTTGGCTCACTGTGATCGACTCTCCCAAAGAACTCAAACATAAATCATAAAGAATGACCTCCCATCATGTAAGACAATAAGGGTATTCATTTACAACAGAAAAAATACTGAACATGAAATGAGGCAGATGAATAAACCAAAGACCTCCTTAGGAGTTACTGTGTCCCAAAGTGGGCCTAGAGGTAGGCACTGTAAAGAACATGGGTAGATGGGTGTTAATCTGGATACATCTCCTCCCAGATCAATCCAGAATACTCCCCTCTTAGGTCCAACCAGGTAGCAGTAAAGTCTCCCACACCACTGACGCATTTCGGAACCCTGTTCCTTGCTCTAGGTGTATGTGAAAAATGAGAACTGAAGCTCCTTTTATACATGAACCCTTAACAAGTGACTCTCATTAGTGAATACACCTGTGGTTCTAATGGTAAAGTCTCAAATTCATATATAACATAATAAATATATTATTAAAAATCTAAAACATCCACTTGCTATACATTGATATATAATGAAAATACTACAACCAACAATAAATAATTAAAAACAATCAAAATACATTGCCATTTCCCAACCGATCTGTGGATGTCCCAAGTCTCAGAACAGTCTGCCACACCTACTCCCATCATCAATGAGGAGAGAAAGAGCAGGCTGGGAGGTGAGTGTCCACCCATTGGCCCTCATTCAGACCCACTCGCGAGCGGCTGTCCGCTCGCAAGTGGGTCGATGGTCTGCACTGCGCATGCACACGACGGAGGGAGCTCCGTCATGCGCATGCGCGAGATGCAACGAGCGAAGGACTATCCTTCGTTCAGAGTGTCTCATCAAAGGGGGCGTGCTGTCGATGTTGACTGACAGCACGCCCCCTTTGGTAGGCGTGCCGGGGGCGTGCCTGCCAGACGGAGGCGTTTCCAAGGGAACGCCTACCATCTGAAGCCGGCCCCTCTGACATCACTAGTGATGTCAGTGGGAGTGATTTTGGCTCTGATAGAGCCAAAATCACTCCTGGCCTTGCGGTTGAAAAACTCAACCGCAGGCTTTTGCTCGCAGTTTCGATGGTCGCGTTGGTCAAGACCATCACGACCATCATCCTGCACGCTCATATATGCTGTGGGTGGTGACCCACAGCTATACGAGCGTCCAGGAGGACGCTCCATATTAATGGAGGTGGGCCCTGATTCAGAGCGAGCGCTCTGGTCAGAGCGTCCGGCTCTGAATCAGGGCCTTTATTAGTTTAACTGAGTGCAGATGGAAGTCCGGGCAGCGGAGGCATCGAAGTAAATTAACTACCAGTCTTTCAGCTTCAATCATGTTTTCTCTAAAGAAATTTGCTGACATTACAATTGATGTGCCTTTCTTTATTAAAGTAATTAATGGAGTTTTGTTTCTTTAAATTTTGAATTTACTGAGAAAAATGTTCAATAGAATGTGAAATGATAATTAGAATGCAGTGCCACTCTGAATTAAATATAATTGGAGTGCACAGTAGGGCACATTCTAATGCAAAAGTGCACCCATAATCAGTCAAATGTAATACATTGAGCCATAGGAAAATATACTGTATTACATGCATTATTGGATTAAGATAAATAAAATCATGTTACATGCACAATTCTGTCTATTTCAAAAAATACTGTATCAGATTGCTTTGCTGTTCCAATCATTTTGGCTGAAGTTTATCAATTTGAATAATTAGTGTCATATGGCATAAGCAAGTGGAAGACTTTTATTGCTTTTTCATTTCCAGGATTTGTTTGAGCAGTTTAATGTTTAATTAGTATAATCTACAACATCTGTGTATTAATGTACAGGGAATGTAAGATATGCACTACACTTAACCTTTGGATTTTGATCAGTTATTATTAGGGGTGAGCGGGTTCGGATTTCTGAAATCCGAACCCCCCCGAGCCCCCCCGATCCGAGTCCGATCCGAGTCAGGCTCGACTTTTCCCGCCTGACTCGGATCTGAAATCGAGGCAAAACGTCATCATCCCGCCTTCCGAGTCTCGCGGGTTTTGGATCCTATATAAGGTACCCGCGTCGGCGCCATTTTCTCACTCGGCTGTGGACAGTGAAGAGGGAGGGTGGGAGTTAGGGCTGTGTAGTGTAGTGTAGTGTAGTGTAGTGCTGCTGTTGTCCACTACTTCAAAGTCCATAGGGGCTGGCTGTGTTGTGCTGTGCTGCTGTTGTTAATAGGGGCTGTGTCCACTACTTCAAAGTCCATAGGGGCTGGCTGGACTGTGTTGTGCAGTCAGTTCTCCATAGGGGCTGTGTCCACTCCAAAGTCCTGTGCAGTGTCCCAGTCCTAAAGGAGTGCTGTAGTGTTGTCCAGGGGGTGCTCTGTCCATCAGGGGTGCTCCCCTCAAGTGCTAAAAAAATAATATATTTTCTGTGTTTGTGAATTGTGTGCGCAGTAGCCACACGTGCATCAACAAAGTAGTACCAAGCGTGCGCCTGTGTCATAAGTAAAGGGCCGGCTGGCTTGACCGTTAAAGGGTGCTGTAACCCCCGAAAGTACACTCCAGTCCAAACCAAAAAAAAATTATTTTCTGTGTTTGTGAATTGTGTGCGCAGTAGCCGCACGTGCATCAAGAAAGTAGTGCCAAGCGTGCACCTGTGTCATAAGTAAAGGGCCGGCTGGCTTGACCGTTAAGGGTGCTGTAACCCCCGAAAGTACACTCCAGTCCAAACCAAAAAAAAAATTATTTTCTGTGTTTGTGAATTGTGTGCGCAGTAGCCGCACGTGCATCAACAAAGTAGTGCCAAGCGTGCGCCTGTGTCATAAGTAAAGGGCCGGCTGGCTTGACCGTTAAAGGGTGCTGTAACCCCCGAAAGTACACTCCAGTCCAAACCAAAAAAAAAATATTTTCTGTGTTTGTGAATTGTGTGCGCAGTAGCCGCACGTGCATCAACAAAGTAGTGCCAAGCATGCGCCTGTGTCATAAGTAAAGGGCCGGCTGGCTTGACCGTTAAAGGGTGCTGTAACCCCCGAAAGTACACTCCAGTCCAAACCAAAAAAAAATTATTTTCTGTGTTTGTGAATTGTGTGCGCAGTAGCCGCACGTGCATCAACAAAGTAGTGCCAAGCGTGCACCTGTGTCATAAGTAAAGGGCCGGCTGGCTTGACCGTTAAGGGTGCTGTAACCCCCGAAAGTACACTCCAGTCCAAACCAAAAAAAAAATTATTTTCTGTGTTTGTGAATTGTGTGCGCAGTAGCCGCACGTGCATCAACAAAGTAGTGCCAAGCGTGCGCCTGTGTCATAAGTAAAGGGCCGGCTGGCTTGACCGTTAAAGGGTGCTGTAACCCCCGAAAGTACACTCCAGTCCAAACCAAAAAAAAAATTATTTTCTGTGTTTGTGAATTGTGTGCGCAGTAGCCGCACGTGCATCAACAAAGTAGTGCCAAGCGTGCGCCTGTGTCATAAGTAAAGGACCGGCTGGCTTGACCGTTAAAGGGTGCTGTAACCCCCGAAAGTACACTCCAGTCCAAACCAAAAAAAAATTATTTTCTGTGTTTGTGAATTGTGTGCGCAGTAGCCGCACGTGCATCAACAAAGTAGTGCCAAGCGTGCGCCTGTGTCATAAGTAAAGGGCCGGCTGGCTTGACCGTTAAAGGGTGCTGTAACCCCCGAAAGTACACTCCAGTCCAAACCAAAAAAAAATTATTTTCTGTGTTTGTGAATTGTGTGCGCAGTAGCCGCACGTGCATCAACAAAGTAGTGCCAAGCGTGCGCCTGTGTCATAAGTAAAGGGCCGGCTGGCTTGACCGTTAAAGGGTGCTGTAACCCCCGAAAGTACACTCCAGTCCAAACCAAAAAAAAATTATTTTCTGTGTTTGTGAATTGTGTGCGCAGTAGCCGCACGTGCATCAACAAAGTAGTGCCAAGCGTGCGCCTGTGTCATAAGTAAAGGGCCGGCTGGCTTGACCGTTAAGGGTGCTGTAACCCCCGAAAGTACACTCCAGTCCAAACCAAAAAAAAAATTATTTTCTGTGTTTGTGAATTGTGTGCGCAGTAGCCGCACGTGCATCAACAAAGTAGTGCCAAGCGTGCGCCTGTGTCATAAGTAAAGGGCCGGCTGGCTTGACCGTTAAGGGTGCTGTAACCCCCGAAAGTACACTCCAGTCCAAACCAAAAAAAAAAATATTTTCTGTGTTTGTGAATTGTGTGCGCAGTAGCCGCACGTACATCAACAAAGTAGTGCCAAGCGTGCGCCTGTGTCATAAGTAAAGGGCCGGCTGGCTTGACCGTTAAGGGTGCTGTAACCCCCGAAAGTACACTCCAGTCCAAACCAAAAAAAAAATTATTTTCTGTGTTTGTGAATTGTGTGCGCAGTAGCCGCACGTGCATCAACAAAGTAGTGCCAAGCGTGCGCCTGTGTCATAAGTAAAGGGCCGGCTGGCTTGACCGTTAAAGGGTGCTGTAACCCCCAAAGTACACTCCAGTCCAAACCAAAAAAAAAAATATTTTCTGGGTTTAGCCGCACGTATATATCAAATCGATATAACATAAATGGAGGACCAAACTTTCTCCGATAAAAATAAAATAGAGAAAGATCAAGAACCACTTCCTCCTAGTGCTGAAGCTGCTGCCACTAGTCATGACATAGACGATAACATGCCATCAACGTCGTCTGCCAAGGCCGATGCCCAATGTCATAGTAGAGGGCACATACAATCCCAAATGGCAAAGTTCAGGAAAATGACCTTGAAAAAGACATTTAAATCAGCTGAAGAGAAACGTAAACTTGCCAATATGCCATTTACGACACGGAGTGGCAAGGAACGGCTAAGGTCGATCCCAAGTATGTTCATGACTAGTGGTTCAGCTTCACATGACGATGGAAGCCCTCCTCCCACTAAAAAAATCAAAAGAGTTAAGCTGGCAAAAGCACAGCGAAGAACTGTGCTTTCTAAGAAGATATCACAAATCCCCAAGGAGAGTCCAAGTGTGGTGGTGGTTGCGATGCCTGACCTTCCCAGCACTGGACGGGAAGAGGTGGCTCTTTCCACCATTTGCACGCCCCCTGCAAGTGCTGAAAGGAGCACCCACAGTCCACTTGCTGATATGCAAATTGAAGATGTCACTGTTGAAGTACAACAGGATGAGGATACTGGTGTAGCTGGCGCTGAGGAGGAAGTTGGCGAGGAGGATTCTGATGGTGATGTGGTTTGTTTAAATCAGGCTCCGGGGGAGACAGTTGTTGTCCGTGGGATGAAAAAGCCCATCACGGTCATGCCTGGGCAGAAGACCAAACATTCCACCTCTTTGGTCTGGCAATATTTCTATCCAAATCCGGACAACAACTGTCTTGCCATATGTACCATATGTAAAGGTGAAATAAGTAGGGGTAGGGACGTCAACCACCTAGGAACATCCTCCCTTATACGGCACCTGCAGCGCGTTCATAAAAAGTTACTGTCAAGTTCAGAAACTTTGGCTAAGACCGTAAGCAGTCCAGGGACACCTAAATCCCGTTGTCCTGTTGTATCCAAGCGCCTGCAAACCACACCGTCAACTCCCTCCTCGTCAATTTCCTCCTTAGTCAGGATCGGAAGTAGTCCTGCAGGCCATGTCACTGGCATGACTGACTCTCCTATCCGGGATTCCTCTGGAGGATCCTGCATTGCTACGCCTACTGCTGCCGCTGCTGCTGTTGCTGCTGCTGGGAGTCGTTCATCATCCCAGAGAGGAAGTAGGAACACCACTACTTTTACTAAACAATTGACCCTCCAACAGTCCTTAGCGAGGAGGATGAAGTACGACAGCAGTCATCCTGAAGCAAAACGTATAACTGAGGCCTTGACTGCTATGTTGGTGTTAGACGTGCGTCCGGTATCCGCCATTAGTGCAGTGGGATTTAGACAATTGATGGAGGTAGTGTGTCCCCGGTTCCAAATCCCGTCTAGATTCCACTTCACTAGGCAGGCGATACCGAGACAGTACAGAAACGTCAGAAAAAGTGTCCTCAGTGTCCTGAAAAATGCCGTTGTACACAATGTCCACTTAACCATGGACATGTGGACAAGTGGAACAGGGCAGACTAAGGACTATATGACTGTGACAGCCCACTGGGTAGATGTATCACCTTACGCAGCAACAGCAGCAGCGTCACCAGTAGCAGCATCTCAGAAACGCCAGCTCGTTACAAGGCAGGCTACGCTGTGTATCACCGGTTTCAGTAAGAGGCACACCGCCGACAACCTCTTAGAGAAACTGAGGGAAATCATCGCCCAGTGGCTTACCCCACTTAGACTCTCCTGGGGATTTGTGATATCTGACAACGCCACCAATATTGTGCGGGCATTACATCTGGGCAAATTCCAGCACGTCCCATGTTTTGCTCACACAATAAACTTGGTGGTGCAGAATTTTCTGAAAAGCGACAGGGGCGTGCAGGAGACGCTTTGGGTGGCCCGAAAAATTTCTGGCCACTTTCGCCATTCAGCGACTGCGTGCCGAAGACTGGAGCACCAGCAAACACTCTTGAACCTGCCCCGCCATCACCTGAAGCAAGAGGTTGTGACGCGGTGGAACTCAACCCTCTATATGCTTCAGAGGATGGAGGAGCAGCAAAAGGCCATACAAGCCTATACATCCACCTATGACATAGGCAAAGGAGGGGGTATGCACCTGACTCAAGCGCAGTGGAGAATGATTTCCGTGTTGTGCAAGGTTCTCCAGCCCTTCGAACTTGCCACACGTGAAGTCAGTTCAGACACTGCCAGCTTGAGTCAGGTCATTCCCCTCATCAGGCTTTTGCAGAAGCAGCTGGAGAAAGTGAAGGAGGAGCTAAGACGGAGCGATTCCGCTCGGCATGTGGGACTTGTGGATGAAGCCCTTCATTCGCTTTGCCAGGATTCCAGGGTGGTCAATCTGTTGAAATCAGACCTCTACGTTTTGGCCACCGTGCTCGATCCTAGGTTTAAAGCCTATTTGGTGTCTCTCTTTCCGGCCGACACAAGCCTGCAGAGGTGCAAAGACCTGCTGGTGAACACACTGTCAGCTAAAGCGGAACGTGACACGTCAACGGCTCCTTCTTCATTTTCTCCCGCAACTGGGGCTGCCAGGAAAAAACTTAGGTATCCTAAGCAACCCGCTGGCAGTGATGCAGGGCAGGCAGGACCAAGTTTGGACATCTGGTCTGGACTGAAGGACCTGTCAACAATTTCTGACATGTCTACTGTCACTGCATATGATACTGTCACCATTGACAGAATGGTGGAGGATTACATCGGTGACAGCATCCAAGTAGGCATGTCAGACAGTCCATACCTGTACTGGCAGGAAAAAGAGGCAATTTGGAGGCCCCTGTACAAACTGGCTCTATTTTACCTGAGTTGCCCCCCCTCCAGTGTGTACTCCGAAAGAGTGTTTAGTGCAGCCGGGAACCTTGTCAGCGAAAGGCGTAGGAGGTTGCTTCCACAGAATGTGGAGAAGATGATGTTCATCAAAATTAATTATCAGCTCTTCCAGGGAGACCAGCCTCCAGAAGGTACAGAGGGACCTGTGGTGGTGGATTCAAGTAGGGACGAGATAATACTTTGTGAGGATGAGGATGTACACACTGAAGAGGGTGAGGAATCGGTGGTTGAGGAGGATGAGGATGACATCTTGCCTCCGTAGAGCCAGTTTGTGCAGGGACACATTAATTGCCAGCTTGTTTTGTGGGGGCCCAAACGAACCAATCATTTCAGCCACAGTTGTGTGGCAAACCCTGGCGCTGAAATGATTGGTTTGTTAAAGTGTGCATGTCCTGTTTATACAACATAAGGGTGGGTGGGAGGGCCCAAGGACAATTCCATCTTGCACTTCTTTTTTTTCTTCGCATTATGTACAGTTTGGGGCCTAGTTTTTCAAACTGCCATCCTGTCTGCCACTGCAGTTTCACGCCTAGATGGGTCACGTGTTTGTGCCGCCCACTCGTGTCGCTTAGCATAGTCATCCAGCTACCTCGGTGCAACCTTTTGGACATAAAAACACTATTGTGAGGTGTGAGGTGTTCAGAATAGACTGGAAATGAGTGGAAATTAAGGTTATTGAGGTTAATAATAGCATAGGAGCAGAAAAACCCACAAATTGATTTTAGCTGTTTTTATGCTTTTTTCAAAAAAATACAGATCCAAAACACAAAACCAAGAACCCAAAACACGGAAGGGTGGTTTTGGCAAAACCAATCCAGATCCAAAACACGAAGAAAGATCCAGATCCAAAACCAAAACACAAAACACGAAAAGTGGCCGGTGCACACCCCTAGTTATTATACAGGTCTCAACATCTCAGGGAACTTGGAAGAACCTTTCTGCTTATTGCATTTTTGTCTGGATTCAGTCAAGGTACTGGTTTCAGTGTAGACATTCTGTTCAGCTAAATTACCATGGATTGGTTATCATGTATACTTTTTAACAACTTAAAGGCAAAATCCCCCAAACCACACATTACTGTACATGTGGTTAGGGAACACAGTTAAAGTCTATCTGACAAGCCATGCTCTACACTTGTGTGGAGTGTTTGAAACCCTGTCAAAAGCTTAACATAAAAATTTTAAAAAAGCCATGTCACATAGGTGTTAACTAGCGTTCTCTGAACATGTCATGATTACACCGCCCCACTCTCCTGTCCTCAAGAGTAGCCATCATCATTATCATCGGCACTTAAAGTACACTTATCCCATACTAGGTGCAGATGTGTCTGAATCTATCTTCCTCTTTGCATATGCATGACTGAGAATAGCAGGAAACTCTGGGTACACACCCACAGCACACGCCCAGGCACACTCACTCAGACACATTTCTTGCAATGAGTTGGCACTTAGCATACATCCAATAATATATAAAATGTAAAAAATACTGCACATTTATCTAAAAAGTTTCCACCATCATATATGGTACACACCCACAACACACACTCAGACACACCCACACAACCATATGGAACCAACCTCTAGGTTATGCACTCATGTTAACAACACTTGAACAGGCATGTAAATGTTATTTTTCACTTCATAGGAAGACATCAGAATTATCTCCTTAAAACATAAAATACAAAAGGACTCTTACACAAATAACAATTAAAATAAAGTGAATGGTGTGGGTGGACTCCTATGAGAATAAGATATTGTAACATCATAAATCAAACTGCCAGATACAGATGGATCTTATCCAAGGTAAATCCCCATCAGAGGGGCAGTTTCTGCACTGGCCTGGAGTTCATCACTACATAGTTATCTTGTAAGTTACCTTGAAAAATGTTTTGGTGAGGAGAAGTTTGTATGTAGTGGTGATGCTAAAGTCTGTGCAAAAGCATCTCTCCTGATGGAAATTCTAGTGTTTTTATCATGAGTGCATTACCTAGAAGGTAATTCCATACTGGACCTCTCATATATGGTGGTTGAAACGTCTCAGATTATTCATTTTGGATTTTGACTGGGAAGGAATTACACTACTGGATGTATTTCTTGTTTGTTTAACATATCTACTTGTGAGAGATGGGGCAGAATATAATAATAGAGAATCAACTCATTGGAATAATTCAACACATGCATACAAAGAATGTATTTGAGATTTTTTACTTTCAATATAAAGCATGTTGTTTAATATATATTGTAGAATTTGTTAATAAACCTTTTAATACATTCCTGCCTATAAACCTCTAAGATTCACCTGCCTAGAACCTCTAAGACAAAACCTGCCTATAAACCTCTAAGATTCACCTGCCTAGAACCTCTATGACAAAACCTGCCTATAAACCTCTAAACACAATGCTAATTGTGTACGCAGTTTAACCACAAATAAAGACAGGAGTGGAATCTGTGTTTCCAATGCACAAGTATTATTCAGGTAAAAGTACTGTCAGTTACACGCAATCTATAAATACATAATTTAGGCGTAAAAAGGAAATAATACAGACCAAGTACGGTTATACATATGCTGCGCCACCGGACCCAGAGATAGACTTCTGACTAGATATCCTCAGTTCACCCAAAATTCAGCATGAACTGGCAAACCAGTGTTCGAACACATGTATTTATTCCCCCCCAGACTGAAACAGGACAAAGGGAGAACTTCCTGCTGATCTCATTGGTTCCCAGAGGAGAAGCATATGTAACGACACATTTAACAGGTTGTTTCAAATAGATTTTCCCTGCCTCTAACAGCCGGAGTCTTTCTAGTAACGCCTCCTTTAACATCCTAACAGTTGAATCTAAAATATACATTTTGGTTGCTTGTAGGTTCTGCGGTCCATAACTCGAGAATGCATAATGCGATCTCCTCACCGATAGCACCGGGAAACTGTGGAAAGAGTATGCATCAGAACAACTCCAAGAATGACATGTTTATCTTGTATAATTCCTTAGTTAACAAATATCTTTATTTCTTAGCATTTAAACTAACTGAACCTTCTTGAATCATACATTTTGATGCTTATGGAACCTTATGTGCGAATATGTAGTGTGTGGGTATTCGGGGTTTGGTATAAGGACGCTAGTTATTAATGGGTGAGATTTAAGTGCATAATCTCTCATACACGAAGTGAACATCCAGCAGTGTGGATGGCTGAGAGTTGTAATTCCACATACCCTCTGTCAGCAGGCCCCCACCTGCTGTGTTCAAAGGAAAACAAAACCTCTTTTGTTCTCACAGACTCTTGTGTGAAATGCAAATGTATTATCACCTCAAACTGTGGGATTTGGAGCCATCTTGTCTAGGATTCAGGCAAATCCAATTGTGTAGATATTATATTACAATTGCCACAACTATATTTTATCTGCATCGAGGTATTCCCAATTTGTATGTAAAAATACCCATTGTCTCTTCTTATTTACTTCTACTCAGAAGGCTGGTTTTTCCCGTTGCCCTTGGTAGGTTAACAAAAACATTGCCATCTGTTCTTAGCTCCTGAGTTATAACTTGAATTAATGCTGACCACAAAAATGGTGTCTTGCGATCTCATTTCCAAAATGGAGTCTTGTGGCCATTCGCAAGATGGCATCGCTGCGATTAAATTTTAAACTGAACTTGTCTCACTCAATTATTCAGCTTCGACAATATGGTAAGTTCAACTCAGTGCACCTTCCAGGTTTTGATTTGTATATTTGTATATTTCAGTGTTGGTGACACGTAGGGGTAAATTTCCAAAGAATCTAGTTTTGGCAAGTTTAAACTCAAACAGGTTCACATGAACACACAGGAATTTTCCTATTTTGTCCAGTTTTTGCAGTTTTTGCTAATTTACCAAGAAGTGAGTTTTCCAAATTCATGTATTTTGATGGTGAGCAAACGAGTTTTTGTCCAAAACAAATTTGAGTCAAAACTTGACTGGAAATGTCCATGGATATTGAAAGCACATGTGATGATAAATGTGTTTTTAAGTCACGCATGAGAATGCATGGATCATCCTAGAAATTTGTTCTGATTGGTTGAAGCAGTCACATGTCAAGTACACACTGCCCAAGCAAATAAAAAGGCCCCAAACAGCCCAAGATTTGTGGGTTTTGTTGGTTGGAGTTTGCAGAGGGGCAGTGAGGAGTGTGTTTAGTGGAGTAGGAGAGTTTTTGGCTAGTGATTTGATTTCTGCTTGGTATGTAGAAGTTGTTTTGTACTAATTTGCTGTCTTGTTATTTATCTGTTTGTCTCATTTTTCTGTCTTGATTGTGTTTTTTTTATTTTGCCCTGTCAGCATTTTTTTTGTATGTGGTGTGTGGGTAGGTGGAGAAGAGATTTGTATTAGTTTGTATTTTTTTGTGCATTTTGTGTTTGTGTAGGAATGGGTACAGGATTATGTCCAGGGCAGATAAGAGGCAGGGAGCGAGACAGGTAGAGCCCCTATTGATAAGTGCAGGCAGCAGTGATGAGGCACCCAGGCAGAGGGGCAAGACCAAGATGGAGCACAATTTGAAATACTTTGTGGTCCTTATTTAGCAAGTCATGAAATCCCACCACATGCTGTTTGGACGAAAGGCTGCCAGCACATTACCAGCTGCAAGAATGCCATCTGGCAAGTGGTTTTGAGTGCAGTCAATGTGAAGGGGACCATTCGCCTGTCATTGGAGAATCACCAAACCAGGCTGACTACCAGGATTATGAGGAAGCAGTCAAGCCCATGATCCCACCTGTGGTTAATAGCCATCTCAATGTTCGGGATATAGAAGTCACCAGGCACCCTGGTAAGTGGCCTGGTGTCTTAGTTTTATTCAGGAGTTTTTTATGGCCCAATTTGTAGTTATGTATACAATAATTAATGCTACAACAGTGGAAAATATTGTTTTTTCATGTTTTTTGATTGGTTTGAATGCAGACTTGTATTTCTCTTTTCACCATTATCATTGCAATGTAATGTATGTTTTCAATGTTGTTTATTTGCTTCTCAATCTTCACAGTTAATCTGTTTTAGATTATTCACTGCTTTCATAGGTTACATGTTTTGACAATATTGTGTTTTTCAGATTTGAATTCTAAGCCCCTAACAAAGCTGTATGTTGTAGTAACTTTGATTTTAAAATGACTTTTTAAGGTCTGATTTCATTGTGTAGACTGTAGTTGATTAATATGACATGGTACAGAGGGCCTGATTCAGAGTTGGAAACTAAGAAGCGTTCACTCATAGGTGGCGAAGGTCCTCATTGTGCGCATGTATTTGCATCACAGTGCGGGTGTGAGAACCACTTAGAAAGATCTGGAACATTCGCTCACCCAGCATAGTCAGCCCAGCTTAATGATTTACAGGGGAAGCCAGTTATCAGTGGTAGCAGGGGCAGGCCACTAGAAATGGGGGAGTGGAGGTGCGAACATAGGCATGTCTGAGCATCTTAAATCCATTTCAGAGGCATGCATAATTAACAGGCAGCATCAAATTATAGGTCACCTGGCTGGTTTTTACACTGAAGTGCTCACAGTGCTTGCGGAAAGGTGAAGTCAACCTCAAGCACTGCTAATGTTCCCGATGGAACCTGATGTACCGATGGTTGCATACACTTCTTGGAGATGACATGTGCAAGTGGGCATCTTAAGACAGGTTGGTGGGCATCTCCATCACAAAGTGACCGCACTCCAAGACATAGTGGGTGTGTTTATACCTTGCCGTGTGATCACCTGCCTTGCTGGGTGTGTACCGACTTAGCATATGCTGAGAATGAGCGTTCACATCTAGCAAGCAGGTCAGAATCAGGCCCACAGTTTTTTGATAATCTTGTTTATTGTTTGTTTCATTGTAATATCTAGGTACAGGTTACTTTGAACATTTTCCCATCATTTTCATTGTTCTGTTTGTTAAACATTTAGCATAAAGTGTTTTTTACCCATTATTGTCAGCATTTTTTTATATTTTTTGTAGTTTTTAGATGTCTTTAAATTCATTAGTCAAACACATTAAGCTAAGGGTTTCAATGAAAGAGTCCTCCACCTGCTTTCTAACTACACATCCCACCATGGCCATCCATAGTCTTGTTGTCAAAGCATGAGGAAATTTTGTCCGGTTTTTGCATGGCCTCATACACAAAGTATGCCCATATCTGGGGGTATGTGAATTTACTCTGTGTGTGGTGTCCCACTTATTGCACACCCCTTGTCTATATGTATAAGTGCTATTTCATCAAATGAAGGCTGTTAAGAACATTCTCACCATGGTGCTGATATGAAAAAGGTAACATTTTATTGAAGCCACATATACGTGCAATTTTCTGCTGAAGGCATGCCAGTAGACAATAAATTTGTTATTATGCAAACAATACATTTATCTGTTGTAGGTTTGCATGGCACAGCTGTGGATCCAGAGGAAGACATCGACAATGTACAACCTGTATAGGCAGATGATGAGATGGTCACTCTAACAATGATACCTGTGACTTCATCCATGCCAAGTCATCAGACACAGGAACAGACAACACCAGTACTCCATGCAACCCCTCCTCCTCCACAGCCAGACCACTCATATTGGCAAGCTATGACAGAGCATCGAAAGAAGAAGCTCTATCTGCTGTCCACCAAAGTAAGCAAAATAAATATATTAATCCAGCATTCATACAGGTGGAATTTATCCATCTCTTGCCAAATTGTGCAACACACCTGAATGGCCAACAGAATCTACACTGATGCGGGAAATCCAAGAACGGTACCATGAAGCCAACAACAGGTTTCATGCTACTGTTTTTACATTTGCTGGAAAACCAAGAAAATGCTTTCCTTGACATTAATGGCATTATTTTAAATCTAGGCACACAAATCTTGGGGCACTTACCTGACCCAAATGACTTACCTGACCCAAATTCAAGCACTTTTCAACCAAATTCCCTGTCAACACGCCACCCAGACATACAGCCCACACTAAAGGTGGTATGCAATTGGTCCAGTGTGGGAAAGTAACACCTAAGGGCAGGTTCTAAAACAATGTAATGTTAAAAAAATTGCATTATTGTTGTAGAAAACTTGGACTTATTGTCAAAAAGTTTTTTTGTTTACCTGCTGGCAAAAATTATTTTGTGTGATATTCCTATTAACACACAAATGTCTGTTGGTTAACATTTTTTTATGAAACAAAAGTTATGTGCTTACAATTTATGGGGGCGATTCAATTCAGCGCAATGCCAAATAGCCCTAGGAGGAGCTCCCGGGGCTCTTGGGGATATTCAATTGGTCAGACTTAAGGATTTCTTGTCACACCCCTCCTGGGGATGTGTGGAGAAATCCAACTAATGTGCCTGCCGGGCAGCCTTTTACTGCTGACAAAACAGGCATGACTGGACTGACAAAGATAAGCCAGGCTAAAATGGACTAGAGGGCTGAGGTGCAACTTGAGACAAGATGGAAAAGCTGAGAGGGCCGTGGTGAGACAAGAACTAGACAATGTAGCCTTGAGGGCTGAAGTGTGACTTGAGACTGGACTTGAGAAGCCTTGAGGGCCAATGTCCAACATGAATCAAGACAGCCTTGAGGGGCGTGATGACTGGAACTTGGTGATGCGGCCTTGAGGGCCAATGTGCAACTTGAAACAGATCAGAGTGGCCTTGAGGGCCATGATGAGTGGAACTAGGTGTAGTGACTGTGACAGGAAAGAGTGGCCTTGAAGGCCGTGGCAACTGGAACTTGGTGATACGGCCTTGAGGGCCGATGTGCAACTTGAAACAGGATGGAGCAGCCTTGAGGGCTGTGATGACTGGAAATAGGTACAGTGACTGAGACAGGATGGAGTGGCCTTGAGGGCCGTGGTGACTAAAATTTGGTGATGCAGCCTTGAGGGTCAAAGTGCGACTTGAAACAAGATGGAGCGGCCTTGAGGGTCATGATGACTGGAACTAGGTGAAGTGACTGAGACAGGATGGAGCAGCCTTGAGGGCCGCAGCAAGACTGGAACAAGGTGATGCGTCTGAGACTGAACGGAGCGGCCTTGAGGGTCATGGTGTGACTGGAACAAGGGGATGTGGCTGAGACCATATGGAGCTGCCTCAAGGACTGTGATGTGACTGGAACTAGATGATGTGTTTGAGACAGGACAGTAAGCAGATGAATTTTAGACATGGCAGGAACAATGACTGGAAGCAGCGTGGATGAGAACACTGCAAACTTGACTCAGGCAAACATAAACAGACATGGCTTGTTAGTTAATGGATATGCTTGCAGTGATGTAGCCTAGCAGGCTGAGATGCAGGGACCAGATGGCAGACAGGTGCACTCACACACAGCAAAAATACAGGCTGAATGACACACAGGCAGATCCAGATCAGCCAAAAAGGCACTGAGAACTGGAACAGCAGAACTTGGTAAACCTATGACAACATAATCTGAAAGTCAGGCAGTATAGCCAGCATGGAGTGAAGGGCTGTTTATAACTTAACAGATGCAGGATCTAATCAGAGCAAAAGCACGCAAGCCATCCTAATGACAAACTAGTGTGCTGCTGGGTTCAGCAAAGAGAGACAATTATTTAGTGTAAAGCTGAAGTCTGCACACAGACAGACAGGACATATACAGCTTAGTTTAAAGCAAACTAGTTTTAAAGATAGGAGAGAAAGGGAAAATGTAACTCCTTTGTTTGAGGCACACTATATCACATATATTTAAAAAATAACTTTTATTATTAATTAATTAAAAAATGGAATAAGGCAAAAAATTAGAAGTGAGAAAGTATTATTGTGGTTATAGAGTCCTTGAAAAAAGGAACGGATAGCACATTTGAAACATGTTTCATACAGCCTTAATCTTGGATATAATATCCAAGAAAAAGGGTCTTCATGGGAAAAAGAGGCATAGAATATTACCCAATAATTCCACCTAGTGAAGTTAAAGGAGTGTTGTTCACACACTGTTAGTAGGAAACAAAATTGTGAATTGCTTACATGAATAATACCATTATCATCAAAAGTAGCAGTAAAAGATACAGAAAGTGCTAGTGCAAATGCAAATACCTGATCAATATGCTGAACAAATATTGAATCAATTTAGAACAGCATCCAATATATGTGTAAGTGCTGGTGCAATTCAATATATCCGTTGTATATATGAACAATATGCGATTTTGTCACAAGCAAAAAGGAAAAACACAAATAATTAGTTCTGCCAGTAAGCAAATACTAAGGGCTTGATTCATACCTGCTTGTGAGCGCATAGCGCTCACAAGCGGGTCGATCGTCAGGCAGTGCACACGAGCGGCATGCGTGAGCCCCGGAGCGAGTGAGAACTTCACTCACTTGGGTCTCACAGCAAAATGGAGCAGCTGTAGATGTTGATCGACAGCTCGCCCCATTTTGTCGGTGGGTCAGGGGGGTGGCTGCACAAATGGAGGATTTTTTGTTAAAAAAATCTGCCCTGATTCAGAGTGAGCGCTCGCAAATAGCAAGCACATCTGTATCAGAACAGTCCAAAGTGCAAGGTGCATAAATTCATAAATCACATGAAAATTGAAAAAATATGCCCTCTATAGGCTAACAAATTCACTACGGTAAATAACAAAATTAATTAAATATAAATATAGTGGATCTTTGAGATAAAATGTCACATGTTATTAGAAAACATGAAAAAGTTATAAGGCAAAAATGATATAAATATGGACAAAATGTCATCAATTAATAAATCACTGCATGTGTCAACAATAAATGCAGTGATAACACAGACCTCACAGTTCTGTGATTGTAAAATATAAATTGATTAATTTGAGGCATCCCTCAATATACACTAATCACAGATAATATGTACCCATTAGAGAGTGCTGAAAATGGAAAATAGTGCCTATGTACTTACAAGGAACAGGGATCTACTTTTGCCAGTCTTACATAAGTATTGGACTGGGATTGAGAGTCCCTGTCCAAAGGCACAGTGCAGAAACAAAAGGTACTTTCTCTGCTGTCAGTGCGTGCAGTGTATTCTCCCTGTTACTACAGCATTGCAGGGTGAGAAATACATAGGCAGCAACTGATGAGAGTCTAGTAAGGAGACAAAATAAAAGTAATTGAGAGCACAACAGCAGGTAAAGGGTAAGTGGTTAAATGTGCCTGGAACCGCCGTTTGTGATGTGGGGAGTTCCTGTGCGCACAGGGACTCCCGTGGAGCCATGGCCCAATGCGCGTTTCACCTAGAGGCTTTTTCAAGAGGGCAGACTAGAGGGAAGACTGAAAGCAGGCTAGACAGGATTTCCAGCTGCCTACAACATCCAGAACAAGGATAAGACACGATGTAGCCCAAATGTATACTCTATCACAGATCTAGTGGAGTTATGTGCACAATTATAATTATGTTGCACAGGAAACTCCGGAAGTGACAACAGAGTCAGAAGCCGGGAAAGAAACCCATACTCCAGATCACTTGTAAATAAAAAACAGAAAAAAAATTGTAAAAATATATAAGCATGTAGGTACATAGTAAAGTGTCACTGAAATAGGTACTTACCCAGCAGCCATCTCTTGAGAATTTGTCTGGCCTCAAAACAACCATGGAGGATGACTAGCTAAGGATAAAGGCATCATGACATGAGCCAGGAAAGCTGACTACAACATTCATAATTTTCATTTTTGCATCACATACAACCTGCATGTTTGTGGAATGGGCATGGTGCCTATTAAGGTAGATGTGCGCTCTGGCCCCAGGTGGTCTCAGCTCAATGTGTGTGAAGCCAATAGCTTCCAAGACATTCAGCATGCCCGCTGAAAAAAAAGTTACCCTGACAGCATGCCACTGTGGCTCCTGGCTAGGGAAGCTGATGCAGGAATCCATTAGTAGCTAATATGCTAGTATCTGGATAAGGAAGCAGGATAATGTGAACTGGGATCTTCTGAGAACTCTATCAGTGACAGACTAAACATTACCAGCAACCAGAAACTGCAATACAGCCAGAAGCTTATGCAGGTCTCAGCAGAGGAGTTAATTTAGACCTGCTCACTAGATGTGTTCGCTCGCACCTAGCATATGCAAATCCAGTGCACACCCAGCACGGCAGGCGATTGCACGGCAGGCATTGGCATGCCCACTTTACCTTGGCATGCGATCACTTTGTGTATGCAGATGCCCACCAGCCATTCATAAGATGCCCACTTGCGCATGTCATCTCCTGGAAGCGATCGCAATGCTTGAGGCTGACTATACCCTACCACAAGCACTCAGTGTGAAATTCAAGCAGGTGACATGTACAATGACGCTGCCTGTTAATTATGCACACCTCTGAAATGGCATTGAGACACTCAGGCACACCTGCTTTTGCACCTCCACTCCCCTGTTTCTAGTGGCCTGCCCCTGTTATCACCCACAAATGGCCTCTCCTGCCACTCATTCAGCTGGGCTGTCTATGCCTGGTGAGTGAACGCTTCCTGATCTTTCACAGTGGTCCGCGCACGTGCATTGTGATGCATATGCATGCGCATATTGCAAATATCGGCCAGCTACGAGCGTTTACATCCTAGCAAGCAGGTCTGAATCAGCTCCAGAGTGAGAATGTACTGTGTCAGGGTCTAGATCAAGTTTGACTACATCATACATATGATACATATTGTTCCCGGTCAGCCGGAACATCTGTATGACCTTGCCATCGGCCACTGCGCTCAAGTTGAAATGCCTCCTAAAAAACATGACATGTGCAACCATTATGGTACCTGCATTACCTCCTGAGCATGCTCAATGTTTTGCTCCTGGGTCCTTCCAGCCTGGTGGTAGAGACTCTAAATTCCCAGCCACATGCAATGAATAGCAATGGTAGTATAATCTGCCATTTTTGCTTTACACAAACCATGCAGCTGATTTAGCTCTTTTTACAGGCATCATCATACTTTTCCCATTAATTGCAACTGGAAACACCACTGAGTACATGCAAACACATGCAAGCACTCACCTTAGGAGATAGTCTATTTGAAAAGTGTATTTTGGTGCAAGCTTTGTAAATTCACGTGCATTGTTTCCTATGGCAAGTACTTGCAAGTTTGGTCAATGGTAAGTTTTGTTGTGGTTTTGGGGTTCATACAAGTTTTGATGTTATTTTCAAGGACGTTTGCATGTGTTTGCCATTAGTAAATTTGTGAGTCAGGAAAATAGGCTAAACTCGCACGTGAATGTAGTCTCACTCAAACACGATTCTTAGTAAATTTACCCCTTAGTGAGGGTATATTTTCAAGGGCTGCTGATTTTGTGTGATATTTTTTACCTGTCCTATAATGATTTATTTTCAATGCTTGCACATTATTGTCATCAAGCTACCACCAAGAAATGCAAATTTATGTGCCCAAGAGATAGGTTTGAGATGCATATGACTTATGTAGCCCATGCTATGTTCAATTTAACAAAAATCAATAGATATGGCTGCATTTTGTCTTGTGTGGAACTGGGAGGTATATTTACAAAAGCTTTTTTCTGGTTGATTTTGGCTTTTTGTTGTATTTATAGGTGATTTTCAGTAAATTTTGTGAATCAGGAATTTACTAAAGGAAAAATTGGCTATAAAATTGAATTTTATCCAAAATGGACCATTGACCAAACATTGGTAGTTTTCTATATCCCACACCAGGATACCACATTACGTAACAGTCGGATTGAAAATCAACAAAAAATTGACTTCAAAACAATAAACATGCCTGATGCTGATGAGTTTGGAAGAAGCATGCACAGATCGCTATGAGCTGTGCATGCTTCTTATGCTTAAAATAGACAAATGCATTAAAAATAAAAAATAAAAAAAATGGTATGGGGTTTGCGCTAAGGACCTGATTCAGAGCCGCTTGCCTGGAGCAATTGTCGCCCATCTGCGCATGCGTCTAAGTTGCAGTACGCATGCACAAACTAGCATCTGCAATGTAAAATTGAGCGCTCATAGTACACAGACAGGATGCTACTTTGAGTGACAGATTGCATTGTTTGTGGGTGGTAACAGGGGAAGGTGCTTGTGAATGGGGAATTGGTTGTGCGAACACAGGCGTGTATGACCATCAGAATGGCATTTAATGGGTGTGCATAATTAGTCAAGTATCATCATTGCACATGTGTCTTGGTTATTTTTTAGCCTGAACTGCTCGCAGTGCTTGGGGTAGGTTAGGTCAACCCAAAGCACTGCGAGCAGCTCCGATGGCCATCGATGTTCACAATTTATCAGAAACTAACCGTAGATGATGTGTGCTGTGAGTGACAGGTGGGAGGTTTTATAGTCCAGCGTTCGCTAACTGCCATCGCTCACTATGACATAGTGGGCGTCCTTACAGTGCAAAGACTGATGGCTTGATTTGTATACCTGGTCCCTTTTTGCAAGTGAGTGATCGCATCTTGTGAGTGGCTTTGAATTATGTCCTAAATCCATAACCAACCCTGGATCTTTTTGCATGGTCTGGTCAAGGAAAAACCAGTGAGGGGTTCCCCTTTTTTTCATTAACCAGCACCAGGCTAAACTAGCAGGAACTGTAATGCCTCATCAGCATGTGGTCCACCTGAAAAAACATTATACACCAACAAACTGGTCAGCCCAGAGCTGGCAAACCTCTGAAAGTGGGGACTCCTGGGCTGGGCTGAAAGCCCAGGGCTCCTCCCTGCATCCCTTGGGTGGTCGATTGAGGGGTACTAGGTTAATTTACAGTGTGTATTAATATTGTTCTTCACTTTGGAACTACAGGTGCTAGCCAGTCTGTACTTTGGCACTTGTAGGTAGCAGCTAAGTTATTAGAGCTTTTTTCCAGCTGTTTACCTTGGTCGGTAAGAAATGATTAATGACAAAGTGACAAACTTTTTGTCTATGTTAGTATTTATGGGAGGAAGCCACAAGATGTTCTCAACCTTCTGAGAGAATTATGGGAAGAACAACCAATAGAGGGTGAAAGCATTCTTCAATATGTGGTCCAGATGCATAGTCGCATAGACCTACTAGGTTAATTGGCCTTGGAAAATTTGGTAAATGCACAGGAGGCACAAAAACTTTCTATAACTAGAGTTTTTTTCACCTGGGGATAAAGTCCTTTTGCTGTTACCTAGGTAGGTAAATTACTAGCAAAGTGGAAAGGGCCATTTGAAGTAATTAGAAAGGTTGTTGAAGTAAATTATGAAGTCTCTCAATCTGACTCCCATAGAGGTAGGCAGATTTACCATGTTAACTTGTTGAAAGCATGGAAAGATCAAGAGGTGTATATTGTAGACCGTGGTAATGGCCATAGTGACTTTGGTCCACAGTTTACTCAGTCTGATAGGGTCACTCCACCATTTGAACCTTTGAATTCAGACAAGCTGAACCAATCTAGGACCCCTACCCCTATGTAGCCTCCCTTGGGGAACCTTGTTAATGAATTCTCAGATTTTTTTTCTGATAAAACAGGGAGGACAAATTTAGTCTTACATGACATTGTAAACCCACCTGGCATAGTAGTTCAACAAAGACCCTCTAGGCTTCCAATTGAAAAATAAGTGCAGGTAATCAAGGAAATGCAAGAAATGTTAAAGTTAGGGGTAATTCAGGAGTCATCTAGCTAGTGGTGTAGCTCCATTGTTTTGGTCCCAATACCAGATGATACTACAAGATTCTGATGCCTACCCAATGCCAAGGGTCAATGACCTGTTTGATAGGTTAGGTTCGGCCAGATATATTTATACCCTTGTTTTTACAAAGGGATATTGGCACATTGTGCTGACAGAGGAAGCTAGGAAAAAAACTGCTTTTCTTCTCTTTCAGTGGAAAACAATGTCTTTTGGCTTGCAAAAGGGTAATGGATCGGGTGCTTTTTTCTCATCAGAATTATGCTGAATCAAACTTGGACGATATTGTCATATATAGTCAGCATTGGAATGTCCATGTTAATAAGCTTAGGACTGTTCTTCAGTTTTTGAGAGAGGCAGGTTTAACTGTTAATTTGAAGAAATGTATTCTAGGTAAAAAAGAAACCAAGTACTTAGGGTATGCGGTGGGCAGTTGGTGTCTGAATCCCCTTGTGTCTAAGGTACAGGCATTTTTTGATGCCCCAGTTCTGACTACCTAGAAAAAGGTTTTTTTTTTTTAAATGACGTAGGGTCCCCCCCAAAAGCATAACCAGCCCCAGACTTGTCAGCCAGTCCTGGTTCCTAAAATTATGGGGAACCATAATTTAAGAACCAGCACCAGGCTGCAGGGCAAGTACAGGTTTTAAATATATGGGGAAAACTTGTGTAGGGGTCGGTCTCCCTATATTTAAAGCCAGCACCGGACCCAAAACGACCAGGGTGTAATGCCACAGCCAGGAGACCCTATTACCAGGTCTCCAGGGCCAAAACATGATCATTCCAAGCTGCTCAGGCCAAGCCGGGGGTTTTAAGGGGAGGAGGGGACCCTATAAAAAAGGAGTCCCCCCTCTCCCAAACCCCAGGATTGGTCTGAAGCCTTGCACCCCTTGAGTGGTGTTTATGGGGATAATAAAGTGAAGAATACACTAAAACTATAGTATTTTACAGTGGTACTACAGCTGCCAGCATGCCTGCCCTTTGGCACTTGTGGAGTCGTCGGCATCCATAGCCACACTGTAGAATAAATAGTTAAGTTAAATAAAGACAGAACACATACATCATGACTAGTAAAGATTTATTACACACAAACAGTGTTGGTCCACTTGTCCGAGTAGAATCTGTGAGGAATGACCTGCAACAAAGATCGTATACTCACCTCCATCTTCGTACTGGTCTCCGTAGCATCCAGGGGGGTCTTTGCAAAAAATAAACCGAGTAACCGTGAGGCAGAACAGTCAGGCACCACTAGCCAATCAGCGGCCGCTAATTGTAGAGCAGCCGCTGATTGGCTCCAACCCCTTACAGTTCCCCCAGTTCCCCCTATATTTAAAATCAGGACAGGCCCTGCAGCCTGGTGCTGGTTCTTAAATTATGGTGAAACCCTAATAATTTTGGTCCCCATAATTTTATGAACCAGGACTGGCTGTCAAGTCCGGGGCTGGACCCTATGTATTTTTTTTTATTAACCTTTACAACACATTTTCCATTCATAAACGGCCAAATTTAGCAAAATGAAAAATGGTTCCCGATTTAGGCAGCTATAAGTGAAAAGTACTTCTAAATTGAGCCGATGGTGATATAATTTCTATTGTTCAAAATGGCGACATTTTCGACATTAAACTATCCAATTTCAACCCCAAAGATGAAGAAATCACCCAACTTTAATGATAGTAAATTCCCGATTTGCAAAAAGTTATATTTTCACCTGAGAATGCAAATCGGAACCAACACGATTCTTAGTAAATATACCCCTTAGAGTGAGAAGGTGTTGCATGTGGGGTTTCAGAAGATGCCTCGGCTTCTGCAATAGGCATTTTAGTGCATATATTTACCATTAGCGGTGTATATGTGTAACCACATACCCACTAAGTGGCTCCTGACTGAACAGGGAGAACCGCCAGGTGCCTCCTGCCAATTAGCGGCCACTAACTGTAGAAACACCGCTAATTGGCTCCATTCCCAGACAGTTCCCATGTGGGTGAGTCAGCCCACGTGGGAACTATCAGGAGTCAGAGGCAATCAGCAGCTGCTCTACAGTTAGCGGCAGCTGATTGGCTGGTGGCTCCTGACTATTCTCACTGTTCAGTAAAGAGCAGGGTTAGCGGGGTATTTGGTCACACACATACACCACTAATGCTAAGTATATGGATTGGGTACTCAGTTTGTTTTTTTGCAAAGACCCCCCTGGATGCTACAGAGACCAGCACAAGGATGGAGGTGAGTATACGATTTTTGTTGCTGGTCATTTTTTATGGATTCTACTCAGACAAGTGGACTGAACAGTTGGTACAGGTAAGTATATGTGATTGAAGTATGTGTGTAATAAATCTTTACTAGTCATGGTGTGTGTGTTCTGTCTTTATTTAACTATTTATTTTACAGTGGGGGTACAGGTGCCGGATGCCTACTGGCACTTGTAGTTCCACAAGTGCCAAAGGGCAGGCATGCTGGCACATGTAGTCCCACTGTAAAATACAATAGTTTTTCAATTATTCTTCACTTTATTACCCCTGTACCCACCAGTCCGGGGGTGCGGGAAATAGCCCCTGGCTTCAGACCAAGCCTGGGGGTTAGGAGAGGTGGGACCTCTTTTTTATGGGGTCCACACCTCCCCTTAGATCTTCAGCTTGGCCTGACCAACTTGGGGTGAGAATGCTTTGGCCCTTGAGAACTGGTAATAGGGTCTCCAGGCTGTGGCATTACACCCCATTCGTTTTGGGTCTGGTGCTGGTTTTAAATATAGGGGGAACCATATGCTTTTTTTCCATATATTTAAAACCAGGGCTTGCCCTGCAGCCTGGTGCTGTTTCCTAAATTATGGTGGAACCCTGTTTGATTTTTTCCCTGTCAATTTTGAAACCAGGCCTGGCTGACAAGTCTGGGGCTGATTATGCTTTTGGGGGGGACCCCACATCAAATTTTTTCTTAAAGTTAACCCTTAAGATATAAAAAAATAAACAAGCAGTCTGCACATATTTCACTGATATGTGCAGCCTTCTTGTTTGGTATAAAAATTTGGGTTATGAAATCAGGACTTCAAAACGGACAGGATCGACCAAATACACCATCAATCAAAATGATCCTGTCAAAACCAGGAGCTTGGTAAATTCCCAATTTTTAAAGTGAAAAAAACGTCCGTTTTTGTTATCGATCCTATCCAAATTTAAAAACGGGACAAATTGGGACCAACACAAATCTTAGTAAATTTACACCTAAGTCTACATGTGCCACCTTTAAAACAGGCAAATCAGGTTACCATATCATAACTAAGGATAAAAAACAAACTGTGTTGACAAATTTCACAAAACCCTGAGGAGAGTCTAAGTGTGTCCATGAGTGCTATGTGTGAGTTTGCCATTTCTGACACTGTAACCTTAGAGAAGTCTCCTTCCACCATTTCTGCATGCTAAAGTGGGGCTGATCAGCACAAGTAAAAATGGTGACATAAAAATTGAGGATGCTAGTGTGAAAGTGCAAAAGGGAGAGGGAGATATTTGTGTTTATGATGTTGATGAGGATGATGATAATGATGAGGATGTTGTTTGTTTCAAAGTAAGTCAGCCACTGGTGGCACAAGTTCTTTCCCATGATAAAAAAGTAAACCATTGTCATGCCTGGGCAAAAAAAAACAAGCCACCTCTTTTGTGTTGAATTTTTTGTATCCAAATACTCACAACTTTTGTCAAAGCTTCTGTAACAGTTTTGAAGCCAATGTAAGTAGAGGTAAGTAAGTATGTAGAGATAGGGAGGTTAATTACCTAGGAACCTCCTCCCTGTTGCATCATTTTCAGCTACTGTAGTTCATGCAATATTTTTGGAAAAAGCTGAAAAATCTGGTAAAATAATAAGTAGCAGTACAGCATCAGCTAGCTCTTAGCTTTTTCCAAGCTCATGTAATATCCATCACCAACACCTTCATCATCAATCTCCTCATTAATGATTGGAAGTAGTTCTCCTGCATCCAATTTGCAAAGGCTAACTAACTCCTCCCCTATCCAGGATCTCCCAGAAGAATCCATGCTCACTAGGGCTGCTGCTGTTTCCAGGAATGAATCTTCATCATAGAAGGAGACCAAGAAGACTAGTTTTAAACAACAATTGACTATGAAACAATTCTTTGCAAGAGGAAGCAAGAATCCATCAATGCATATGGTTTTAGATAGTTAATTGAGGTCATTTGTCCCCGCTAGCAAATTCAATGTCAATTCCATTTTACAAGTACAGCAATTCTACATGTGTACTGGGACAATAAAAGAAAATTAGTTCTTGGTCAAGAAAATGCCATTGTACCCACTATCCACTTAACCACAGATATATGGACAAGTGGTACTGTTTAAATGAAAGATAACATGACTGACAGCCCTCTGGATGGGTGTATTGCATTTAGCAGCAGCATCTAACACCCAATGCATATCTCATTCACAGGCAGACTACTCTCTGTATCGCCAGTGCTTGCCTTGGGCCTTGATCTACAGTAGTACTTGATTAATCAAAACATTCTATCAGATCAAGTAGCCATCCTGTCCTAGTGCCACTATGTTTCATAGATGTGCTTTTTTCTTTTAACCTGCCTTGTATTTTGGCATCTGCTCTGTCTCTTATTTTAGCCAGCCAGCTCACTGCCAAAATCGTTAAAAACAATATTGTGAGCTGTGAGGTGGTAAAATTTAACTGGATATGATTTTAGATGAAAGCTATTGATGTTAATAATACAGCAGGAATAAAAAATAAGTCCAAATTACATGATTTTAGTTTTTTATTAAATCAATTTTAAAGAAACTTAAAACCAAAACAGAACCAGAACACTTGTGGGTAGTTTTGCCACAACCATAAGTTTGACAGAGTGTATATAAGTTAACTAGTTAAGTATACAAAGGGCATTATGCTGAAATGAACACTAGATAAGTCTCAAAAATTTCAAATGTGTAACATTTTTGTGCCCTATGCTGATCAAGAGCAATTACAGCAGGTGATGTGACTTCACACTGAGAGGACAAAAAAAATACACAATTTATACTGTAAATATCCCAACCCATTGGTACATGGAGTTGTACTATAAGTGATAAATGCATCCAAGGCACCAGGGCAAAAGGTAAGTACCACAAATTGACGCACAGGTGCACTTATAAAATGAACAATCTGTGAGGATAAAAAGACACATTTTGCATTTATGTGTGAGGGCTAAACTCAAAAAATGGCTTTGTAATTTCATTAAAAAAATGTGGGTTGAGTGTAGCTTACCTTCATTAAATAGACATATACTGTACATCACTCTCCACATGATCCAAATAAATGTTACACCAATTGAAAAGCTCACTTTAGACTGACAGCAGTTTTTACAGTAGTGAAGAGCAACAGTGCCACATGATACCAAGAATGACTAAAAATGCCCTAAAATAAAACTCTTTCCTGGTTTTGTTATTAAGATACCCACAAATATAATAAAACCTAAGAACATTCACAATTGAAAAGTGAAGTAAAAAATATATTAAGTACATAAAAATAAGTATCCGTAAATAGTTTAAATGTAACAGTAGTATATGTTTATAGGTATACAACCAGATTGAATTAGAATAACATGGAAAGCAACCTTTGAGAATAAACAGCCCAGAGGCAGATATGTTGTTACAAGGATAATGAGACAGTGATTGGAAGTTCAAAAACATCTCGTATATGGATATAGAATTCCTTAAATTTGCCATTTTTAATGCTAACTTTTTGCTCATTCATGAAAGTTGCATTTTTGAAATTGGCTGTGTGAACCTAAATGTTTCAGAATAAAATCTGTAGTGCAGTGCAGTATAACATAGGTCTATAATTTAAAGACAAAAAACTATTTAAATGTGGCAAGTTTAGTCTTTTTTTCCCCAAAACCCAATGTTGTCTTAATTAGTTTATAAATTAGTTAATTGCAGAAATGTTGCCAAAAATAGACTTGTTTTCTGTGACACTCGACAAAACTTTCCCACATTTAATTTGCATGAAGCTGCCAACAAAATAAAGGAATAATAATGCAGAACAGTAAAAGCCAGATTCAGCTTGAGTGCAGAGCTAAACTCTGGCTCTGCATTGTGCCCATTGATTAAAGGGAGCCAGAGAAATGCTGAGCCAAAGCAATGATTCATTTTTACAACTCCAGCAGAAAGACTAAAATATGAGTCTGTTAAACTCAAAGCAGCTTTAAAGGAACTTCAATGTTGTAGAAGTGGCTATGAAAAGCTATAGTCACTAAATGTTTATTCTGATTTGATTAATTGTATGCTGTTGAGGCAGATGTACACGTTACTCTCAATTTTGTTCCCTTTAGCATTTGTCTGTTGTTTGTAGGCATGTACTTAATGTATAATTAATTCAATCATCATCAGCTTTGTTAAGTACATTGTGCACTGTGAAAACCCTTCTATAAGAACAATAATTTTGCTTTGCTGTAATGGTGACATTTTCCTGGCTTTTTTAATACAATTACCATTATGTAAATGATGTAGTTTCAAATTATGTCTTATGTAATACATTTTGTTATTATATTTTAATTATGTAGCACCAACATATTCTACGGTGCTGTATAGATAGGAACATGGAAATTACATCTACAGACAAGAGAAACCTGAATGGCAGGAGATAATGAAGATCAAGCATCCAAAAAAGCTTACAATCTACAGGGAAAAGGGCAATTATATGAATAAATGTAATGTCTATTATATGGAATTTCATCAGGACTTCAGCTAGATACACAAAACAGTCAATATAATGTTATCTGTCAAATCTATCTGGTTGGAACAAAAATCTGTTAATGTATGGGAGCAAATGACAATCAACTATTGCTCTCAAATGCCAGAAAAAAAAACAAAAACCATCATTTGGACCATTTCTGTATGTTTTCTAACAAAAGAAAATGTATTGTCACAACCCTGGGTCTTCTAGAATGCTGTATAAACTATCACAGATTAATGATAGGCTACATTTATTTTATTAGCAAAAGATAATAAATGCTGATGAGCAGATGTCTGTCAATACTGACCCTACATTCTATAGAGATGGAATATAGTCAGCAAATTAGTTTACCTTGCTGACCAGGTCATCTGATCCTGTAGAAGGTTTTTGACAAGGTAGGTGAACACAATAATTGGAATATTAACAGGATATATGTCAATAAGAAAGTTTTTATGTATTTTTGAATTTTAATAAAGTGTTTTGGATTGATTAAACTGGTTATTGTGTCAGCTCTCATCTTCCATTGACTCATAATATATATATTTATACCAATATTGTATCACCAAAGGGAATTGTAATTGTGAATATTAATCGCTTCTCAGGTTATCATTTAATTTATGTCACTTTCTGACCTCTGGAGACAGAGAGGTCTAATTTGAGGATTGCTGCTTGCAATATACCAATATATTATTGGATAAATTATTATACTATTGTGTCTGTCTTAGCGCATAATTGGTCATTGTAAAAATATATATGCACAAGAGCTACAGTAAGTAAAAAGTAATGAGACTGCCTCTTTTTTTCTGTCCCATAAGTAGACGTGGCAATGCAATGCTGGTTATTGTGAAGCTCATATATTGATGTGTCTGAACCTGCAGTTGGACTACCATAGTCTTTTTTATTTGGTAACAGGGAGTGTAAGATCTTTGCATGTTTCATCATGGCAGATGAGGAAGATGTGTCTGTGAGATTACGTTAGAGATGTGTGATTGAATTTTGTGTTAAAATTGGAAAAAGCAGAAATAAAACTCATGAAATGTTACGGCAAGCATACGGTGGAGAAATAATTAGCCATGTTGCAGTATTTTGGTAGTTGAAGCACTTCAAAGAGGGTAATATGCGAATAACTGACAAATCATGTTCTCGGAGATCATCTACTACATTTACAGATGTCAACCTTTGCCAAAGCTGCGGAGATGTTGCAAAATGACAGAAGGATAACTTGACTCAAACTTTCAGCTTAACTTGCCATCTCATTTGAATGGGTTCAGCATATTGTGACTAAGGAACTGAAAATACGTCGCGTGTGTGCCAGGTGGGTACCCAGAAATCTCACAGAAGAGCAGATGCGACGACAAGTTGAATCATGCAAGAACACTGTTCAAATGTCTGAGAGTATACCTGATTTCCTGACATTGATTGTGCCATGTGACAAATCGTGGATTCGTCATTATGATGCAGAATCCAAACAACAGTCTAGTGTATGGAAACACGGAACTACGGCTCCACCCAAAAAATTCTGTGTGATTCCTTCGGCGTGTAAAGTCATGCTCCTGTTGTTCTTTGATGAACACTGTATGATCCTACAGCACTGGGTTCCCCATGGAAAGACAGTTAATGGTGACTTCTATGCAAATGTCCAGAAAACCCATTTGCATGGAGCCCTGAGAAAGAAAAGACCACATTTGCTGAAGAAACAGTGGTTTATGCTCCAAGACATTGTCCGACAATGTTGCTGCTGTTGCATTGGCAGCACTGACTGAAATTAATGGGACAGCACTGGATTACCCTCCATAAAGCTCGGACTTACCACCATGTGATTTCTGTGCATTCCCAACCCTGCAAAAACAACTGTTGGGAAATAAGTTCTCAATAGATGAGGAAGAGAAAAATGCCACAGATGCAACACTAAAAGTGATGTTACAAAACAGTTTACTGCACATCTTTGAATCATTGTTGAATCACTGCAAAAATATTATTGAATGTGAAGGACACTACTTTGAAAAAGAAAATTGTTCAGATCCTTTGGAGTCATCTGATTCTGAATAAAAAAATCAGTCTCATTACTTTTCAATCAGCCCTAGTATATATACTGTATATATAAATCATATATATAACACAAATGTAGAAATAACAAATGCAGTAACGACCACTGCATGCAATTCTGCAATTGAATCACATGTAGAGCTATAGTCCAATGGTAACAGGTGAGGTGGCTTTGTCGCAGTGGACCAGTCATAAAACAATGACAAAGACTCAAAAAAGATGAATAATACCAGCTCTGAAAATGATGACAGCATTTGGGCACAGGGAGGAAAAGGATCCACAAAGGATGCAGGCTTGAACTAAGCAGACAACTAGGAATAGGGACGGACTGGGGCTGTATTTCAGCCCTGGCAGTTCACCCTGCATTCGCATGTAAAGGGGGCATGGTTTAATTAATGGGGCATGCCATGAGTCATGCCCCATCTCTCCCCGGCCCAGCACAGCAGCTGCCAGCCCATCCATGCATCCACCCCTTCTGTCTCTGTGAAATCCTAATGATTTCAGAGCCATTGGGTGGACGGTGGGGGTCTTTTGCCTCACCCCCTCCTCGAGCCGTTCCTTAGGCTATTGGCCCATCAGGAATATGCCAGAAGTGCCTGATGGCCAGTCCGGCCCTGACTAGGAACCATGAAGATCAAACAGCAATGGAGTCAGGTACATGAAGCATTGGTAACCAGAGATCAGCAGGATACACAAGTAGCAATGCAGCAGCAAAGCCAGAAGATGGCAGCTGCAGTCATACAATAAATCAATAATGGGAAACCAGAGATGAAGACTGACAGTGTCAATGCACATAAGGAAACTAATCCCAAGGTTTGAGACCTGATACTCTAGCAACCAGCTGCAGAAACAAGGGAAGTAGACAAAGGTCTGACAGGTGATGGCTAATCCAATTAGGGTTCAACAGTTCACCTGAAACCAATATTAACTAGGCTTGCCAGAGTTAAGTGTGAAATGTTTATTGAGAAAATGTTATATAGGAATAGATGAGATAACTTTTTAGGAAACTGCAGTGCCTGATGAGTGAAAGAAGAATACAAGAATGAAGAGTCAAGGGAAACAGTGAGACAATTGGAGAATCAAAACATAAAAGATTTAGGGTCATATTTTTCAAATACTAGATGAAGTACCTGGTGTTGCCTGGATTTAAATCTTCAAGTTATTAAGTTTTATTATGTGATGTTATCCAAATCCATCCAGTGGAAGGCCCAAAACAGGCTCTCTGGGTCTAAGTTCTGTCTGGCACACTTTACTGTGAGGTCTGGCCATGACCCCAACCACTCCATTAGACATCCCAGACCAATTGTCATCTCTCTGTGAAGTTTTCATCCATATACAACCAGAGGAAGGCCCAGAACAGGCTCCCTTGATCAAAGTTCTGCCCGACATCCCCAGGTCAAAGTCCTGCCCAGCATATACCAACGGGACCTCCGATCAGGACCTCAACCCCCTAGTATGTCTTCTGGGATCCAATGTTACCACACTGACGTTTGCGTCCAAATCTATCCTGTGTAATGCTCAGGACAGGCTCTCCAGATCAAAGTTCTGCCCAATATACACCAACTGGAGGTCCGACCGGGACCCTAAACCCCGTAAAACTTGGCCAGAATCTAACTCGACCACCTTGCATTGGTTTCATCCCAATCAGTGCAGGGGTGTCTGAATGCATAACCAGACAGGCAGACAAACAAACAAATAAACAAACAAATCAATGAATTTTATATATACAATGAGAGAACCCCTGAACCCCCCTTTTTGAAGTTTACCCACAAATATTATTTATCCCCAAATGTAACAATAATATTCAATATCTGCATGTGTCTTTCTATTTCTTACAACAAAATATCACAGTGTGCTGGAGCAAAGCTCTTTCATTCTGGGTCTGGTGGTGCTCGGTCTGCCGGGGCACCTGTGGTGCTGCAGTAGACAGGTGCCAGTCTCCTACTGTCTGGTACCTACCACAGTGATTTGCTCCCTCTTCCTGCTTTTTGGTTGCTGTGGATGGAACATCCACACCAGGAGCTGCTGCCCTGCTCTGCAAATTTTTTAGGTTTGGTCATGTGATTTTTTATATTGTACTGGTGTCAAATTCAAATGGTCCATCCTTCTGTATTTAACTTGCTCTGGCAGTATGTATCACTGCCAAAAAATAAGCTCACATCCTGTACTTCAGTGTCCATTCTGCCCGAACCTCCATTGTACTTATCTATGATCTAATCCAATTTGCCTGATGATTCTCCTTGCCTGCTCCCTCGTTTCTACTTATTGTGACTTCTTGTTTCTGACTTGGATTCCTCTGTTACTGATTCTGCCCATGCCCTGGTACCACATTGCCCACCAGTGGCGGGCTGGGCCGGGGAGCAGGGTGCAATCTGCCCCCCAGGCCGGTATAATGTTAGTATTCTAGGGCCGCCAGGCCACGCCAGGCAGAGGATTCTTCTGCTCCCCGGCCACTGCTCTGCAAGAGAGAGATCCGAGTTGATGTAGAAGAGGCTATAAGAAAATGGCTGCCCCCATATCAGGCTACAAAAGTTGGCCGCTGTCGACCAATGGGGAGCCAGGTTTCCATACCTAGAAACCCAAGAGGATGAAAAAGGGAAAAGTGTGCATGGATTATAGGGGGAGTTGGAAGAGGAGCTGAAAAAATAAATGTTATGGCACCGCACCCATGGAGGAGAGAGTCAGAGAGGGCAGAGATGAGGAGTACCACAGAATGGAGGAGATCCTGCTTCTTCTCCTCTCCACCCATACCAGGTAAGTGGAGGGTAGATTGGGGATTATATATATATATATATATATATATATATGTCACAGTTGCATAAACTTTGCAGGGGGAAGTTGTTTTATTATTTAAAATATGTGTGTGCTGACTAAGTGCATCTGTATGTCGTGTGCGTGTGTGTGTATGCATATATGTACAGTGTGCATGTGTATATATATATATATATATATATACATATATTACTGTATATAGGGTTTGGTATGGAATCCTGGCAGTTGGGAATGCCAGCTGTCAAAAGACTGAGGTTCCCAACAGTGGATAAGTATGCTATCCCTGCCCCTTTCACCCCCTACCCATAACCATCCTATTCTTTACCCCAACCCTCACTACCCTGCACCCTAACCCTCCCTACCCCACACCCTAATCCTCCCTACCCAGCATTCAAACCCTAAGTACCTAAACCTAACCATCACCCTTTTGTGCCTAACCCTAACCTCCCTTCCCGGAAGAGGCCTAAACCTAACCCTCCCCTCCCCCTGCGGCTTACAGCTAAGGCGCCCGCTGTACTTATGATCGGGATGACGGCTGTTGGGATCCCAATGTCAGCATCTCCACCCATGTCGGGATTCTGGCCCCAGTCTTCTGTCCGCAGATCGGAATTCTAGCACGGGATTCAATTAGTCGGCATCCATCCCAATCATAGGTTTTTTTAACTACATTATATATATATATATATATATATATATATATATATATACAGGGCTATTTTTCAAGGGAAATGCTCCAGAACGGCGCTCCTGAAGGTCTTCTGAAAAATGATGTAATCAAGAACGGCGTTTCAGAACCTCCAGTCTGTGCAGCTTGAAGTTCTGTTACTTTGGGGGCTGGCCCACAACACATGAAGCACAGTGGGGATGGTGATGGTGATGACAGGTTAAAAAAGATCCTGTCATCATAACCAGAGACCAGGGGGGAGAGTATCTGCTGCTTGTGCACATACTTCCAGGGCCATAACGGTGGTGCGACCATGAGATGGTCACCTGGGGCTCAAAACCCCACCCGGTAGCTGCAGTTCCTGGCTGCCGAAAGACAGCAACTTTGTATTCCCGCTGAGGCAGTGCACTGACACTCATTACTATTCGCGGATGTGGCACCTAAATCAGCAAAGTAGCGAATGTGATGTCATGACATTCTGATGTCTGTATGCCTACCAGGATCTAGTTGCTGGCTACTGCTACATGTCACTGACAGTCAGAGCCTGGAGACAGGAGAAGGATCCGGCGGCTGCAGGTGGTGAGATTGGACTGGAGGAGGAGTTGAGCAGCCGAGAGGAGAAAGACAATTGAGTGGAGCAGGTAAGTTAACTATTAAGGGAGGGAGCAGATAACAACATTTACTGGGGGGTGGGGGACGCATAATAATACATATATAAACTAGGACAGAGGGGAACACAAAAATGCATATATGTGAGGGTGACCTCACAATCTCAGTTCCCCCTGCTGTGGCCCTGCATTTTCACATGACAGGTGCTGCAAAACTCTGAGCCAGTGCATTCAACACACTGAAGGGGGGGTCTCTCATAACCTAGGCAGCATTGCCCTTCCATTCCTAATGCCCTCCATTGGCATCATAAGAGGAATGGATCTTGTTTGTCTGGCCCCTTTATTAGGGACCATGATGCTACTACCTGACTCTCCTCCTTTATTCTCCTCTTATACCTGCTTACACAGTAATAGAGGCACACACTTTGAATCTCAAAATTACAGATTCAGTTGTTGAAATATCAGCAGCTTTGTATCTTATATAGTATCATGGCTGATACTATATAAGTATGGCTGATACTATATAAGATACAAAGCTGCTGATATTTCAACAACTGAATCTGTAATATTGAGATTCAAATTGAATACTGCTATTTATTGAGATTTGTGATAAAGTGGCTGTAGTGGTTTTTTTTTTTTGTTGACTGCAGTAATATAATCTACAGGTATTAATCGACGTACAAGCGTTGCGCAACATCAGTGATCTATTTGCCTATTTATAGAGGCAACCCAAACATTAGTTTAGCAATAATTGGACCAATGATTTAATCGGCATAACATCGATGTTTTGAATATAATTTGTAAATGTTAATTGATATGAAGGTGCCGATATTATAGAAGCAGCTGAATCTGCAACATTTGGAGTATAATCTACAAATTTTATAGATTATACAAATCATATACTGTGGGAGTTCACATAGGAGATCCAAGATATGGATCAATAACAGACGTATAATTTAAACTATATCCAATCACAGTTGAGATAGTTGATCTTCTCACTAGAAGATATTGATTAATAAACCCATTAAAATGAAGACCCTCAGTTTAATTTTAATTCTAATTTCTTCTTTCTCTATATATTTTAATACTTCGCTGCTTTATTTCCCTAGAGGGGAGATATATATTATAATACATATCTAATAAAAGTTATGTTTTAAGTAATTTGTAACCAATCGACTTGTGCACTGATATACTACCTCTTTTTCTTTTTCCTTGTTGTATCTAAGCATATTGTTCTGTATAATTATCAAAGCTATTCTTAAGATTGGGTTAATCATTTTATATGCATAGTTTACTATTATCTAGTTATTCCTATTTACTTGGCATATTTAGCTAGTACATTAAGTTATTGGTGCCTTTTAGTTTAATGGTACATTTAGTTAGTACTTTTAGTTTCCTGTTCCCTTTAAATTTATACAGGTATGTCTGTGATCTTGAGTCTGCATTACTTAGTTTGCAACTGAGTACCAGAGAACAATAGCAGTTCCAGGAAACGGGGTTGTTATAGATGAAGTACATATGTGTCCTCATACACTATTTCTGCATGCATGCCATACTGCCCCTCTTAGCAAGTCAGGTCCTATGGGACTCTGTTTGCGACAAGTATCTTTTTTGCATCCCTCATCTGAAAATGTACCTTGTACATCTGTGTGTGACTGAGTATGTATATGTATAGGAACTGCTGCAATGCAGCAGCTTTTTTCCATGCCAAATTCTGTTGTACTTCATTTATAGACCCGTGCACAGATATTCAAATGTCGTAAATCAAATGAATCAGTGTAGTCTCCTAGTGTATCTTAGTTATATCAGTTTATGACTAAGATTAATTTTTGGGCTAAAAAGATGCTCAGTACAAACAGAGACACTTTTCTTGGTTCACTTGGAATCCAGTGTTATCATATAGGAATTCTGTTGTACTATTTTCTCTTGCTTCTGCCTATCAACTGTACTATCTCTGATGCCTTGTGTCTCTGACCATTCAGCTATAATATCTTCCAATCAGTTGTTTTACCTCTGGTACTGCATGCTTCAGACCACTAAGAGAAAACATCTGTGATTCAGATGTATTTTGTCCAGTGCCTTATGTCTCAGACAAACCAACTATTGACTTTAACTATGCTACCAGCTCTTATATCCCTGGAAAAATTGTCTCACTCTGGCTCTGCTTAACCCTTTGGATACAGTAATTTGCTAAACTTAGCTTGAATTCCTTTGTACTGAAGCCCTGGCTTTGGAACTTTCACTTTGGTTCTGTTTTGTCTGTATGTTCCACCAATTGGAATCTAAATCCTGCTGCAGTTCCTCATGATAAGTGCAGGCTTAAACCATCTATAATGCTACAGATAAGGGGCCTGGTTCAGAGGTGGATGGATATGCAAAGCGACACACAAGCAGGTATGCAATTTCATCCATCTCAGATGCAAATGCAGAAGGAGGTTTCAGACAACTCCTTGCTATATTTGTGATTCCAGCTATCTGACCAATGTTGCAGGCTGGTATCAGCGTTGCAAACATTGTGACCAATGCATGGATTAATGTACATCTCTAAATCAAGTCCAAATCTGTTTGCTGTTTTCTTGCATATGTATAGTGTGTAAAATTGTTTAATATATATGTATTTTGTTGTGGGATTAAAACATATTGGACAATATGGAAGTGTATTTATTCTCCACATGATATCCATTAAAACCACAAATAATCAATGTAAAGGGACAGATACGATTTAGGTTTTTTTTTAGTATATATGCAGCTTTGACACATTTAAGTACAAAAGCACTTTATATAACTTCCTGTCCCTATCTATTTAAAATCATGTTAAGCTAGTCTGGTTTTCCTCCATGTATCAGGCTATACTTTTCTGGGGCAAAAACTTCTGAAATAAAGTTATCTGGAGTACTTTCGAGGATTCAAGTCACTGTTTTCCAATCCCATAAAAAAGAACCCAACTCACAGATAAGCACCTTTAATAATTTTTTGGAATGCTCCTAACCTATATGATTCTGTACACAATACACTATCATACACTTATTATTTTTCACTAGCTTAAAATCTAAATGTTCAACATAATTGGTGTTCTTAAAGTCATGCAGTCACCTGCAGTGGAATCAGGGAGTATTATGCACATGGACTTTGGTTTGGTTTACTGTTTTCGGTACATTGCAGTATTTATTCTATAGTGTGTGTATATATACATATGTCTCTCTGTCTGTCTGTCTGTCTGTCTATCTATCTACCATATTCCTACCTATCATCATAGTACCACTGGGTTGGGAAGTATAATACACCTCTCTCTCTCTCTCTCTCTCTCTCTCTCTCTCTCTCTCTCTCTCTATCTCTCCTGTCACTCACAAAGTGGTGGAGCTGCTAATTCACAGAATTGTTTGCTCACTGGTATACACACATGCTGTCTATGCACATGAGGTCTGAGCAATAATGGGTTACGCACATCCCATTCACTGACCACAATATTCCCATTCGGTCACCACAAAAATCCCACTGGATTCCAACATCCTTCTCACTCCATACATCCATCTCATTCAGAATACACATTCAGCTCCCTGATTGCTAAAACTATCTTACTATGTCTATGCATGTACACTATTGTCCTCTATATGCCTCCATGCTGCTATAACTTCCCTAATCCTTACTGCTGTGTCATCTCCCAACTGTACTAGTCTGTGTTCCCTCATCCGCACCTATCTGTCTTTCCCCATCCGCACCACCCTATCTTCCTGAATCTATACCTCTATATTTCCTTCCATCTTCATCACTACCTTCCCCCTAGCCATGCTACTCTGTCTTCCCCTCATCTGTGCAACTTTCTTCCTCCATCTGCACCACCCTGTCCCCATCAACCATGCCATTGTCTCCCACCCAACCAAGCCACTGTCTTCCCCCCACCATACCACTCTGTCTTCCCCCCATCCACACCAATACGTCTTCCCCAATCCCTATCTTTGTGTGTTCTCCCATTCCATCATCTGGACCAATCTGTCTTTACCCATCTGTACTGCTTTGTCTTCCCACATCCATGCCACTCTATACCCCCTATACACTTTGCTCTGTCTCCATAAACCATGCCACTCTGTCTCAACCCCATCTGCACCACTGTATTCCACCATCTGCATCACTTTGGCTGCCGCCTATATGTTCTGCACAATCTTCCTCCCTCCCCACATCTTTCTGTCTCCCCCATCCACACCATTCTGTCTCTTCCCCCATTCACCCCACTCTTATTCCATCTGTGCAGCCCTATCTTCGGCTCAGACCTCAGTTACTTAGACTGCATGTGTGTGTTCCAATGAGCACACAATTTTGTTAATCAGCAGCTCCACCATTTTGTGAGTGACGGCAATTTCAGTCCATGAGAGTGCTGAATCTGTAAGTATGGCAAAATCAGTATGATATACCACTGGCTGTATGGTTCAAATCCCGACAGCGGAAGCCCGGCAGGGGTGAAGATCCCGAAGCTAAAAAAGGTAAGTACAACTAACCCAATTTTACCCCCTAACCCTCCTTTAGGGGTGCCTAACCCTAACCTCCCCCAAAGTGCCATACCCTTACCCTAAGTGCCTAAACATAACCCCCCTTCCCCTAGCCTAACCTTAACCCTACAGTTGGGCTGCCTAACCCTAAATCCCCCACGGGAGCCCCTAACCTAACACCCCTCCTTCGATTGGTATGCCGGGCACCTAGCTCCCGGCATAGGTCTGATGACAGGCATCAGGATTTTGATGCTTGTCATTAGTACCTTGCCAGGATTAGACAGTCGGGAAGCTGGAGGTCTACATTGAGACCATTGGCTACCTGACTGCATCCTGTCATGGCATACCATATCTGTATTGTGCAAGGAACACGTCCATTAAGGCGTCATTTTTCATGATTGGAATTTCATTGCTTTTTTTAGTTAGAGTGGCAGAAATTCTATACGTTTTCTGAAATTTCAGATCATGTCTAAGAAGCCTTAATGGGACATGTGAAACCATAAGTTTTATTGTCTATGGAATTTCATTGCTTTTTTATCATTTATTAACCTTCAGGGTTTGGAGGAGCAAACCGGGCTACATGCAGCGGAGAAGGGCAACAAAATGGTACACTAGCACGGGTGGTATATTACACACTGTATTTAAATGCTGACAAAAATTGGGGCTTTGGAAACTATTTGTCATCTTTTCTATTTTTATCCACAAATGTTGTTTGTCGATTAGATCATTATTGTTGTCATTTATAAGCCATTCTTGAAAAAGATCAACATAAACCGCGCCAATTAAAAACCACAACAGGATATATAGGTGATAGGTCAAAAAGGCACTTTTGAACAGAGATTAATCAATAATAACCTTGATGCACTCCCCTTCTTTCAAAAGGGTGTCAACTATGGAATCAGAACTACTATCAGAAAAATGGTGTCCGTTGGATTCTGATACCTAGAAATGTTATCATTAAATTGATTTGATATGGAGCGCCTGCAAGTGCTAAGTGCCTTGTGCAAATAAATAAATAATTAATTTAGTGTTTAAAGGTATATTTCAACCACTCTCACAATGCAAGCTGCAGTGTATATGTGCAATAATCAGTGCAAATATATGATGTTGTTTCCATGAACACCAGTCCCCACTCTCTCATTACATGGCTTGTACACCTTCCATGTAAAAGCAGAAGTGGAAAGACATCTAATCCAGTATTTTCTTAACTTTTTTCATATTTACTATCAAATGTTCAATATATTATATGATAATGATCTATGTAATATTTCCTTAGTGTTGAAATTGCATCTAATCAACTGACCATTATATATTTAGGTGACACTGCTTAAAACACTAAAAACATCCACTGCTCATGTGGAACGCACTCAGCCGCACTTCCGGTCCGGAGGTGACCCGCATACGTCACTTCCGACATCACCTCTGGCCCGTCCTAAAATTTGTCCCTCACAGCCGGCTGTGTTCAAAAAGCTAGCCCTGGCTGTGGAATGCAAGTGCCTTGCCTACAGGCCAAGAGCAGTGGATGTTTTTAGTGTTTTACTTGAAGATATTATGTTGTATGTTTTACCATTATTGCTTGCAATGGATTAGAGGCAACATATTTATTATGGAAACTAAAGTTTATGTCCTTGTGTTGGTTTTAATAAATGTTCAACAATCAACCAATCAAGTACAGGGGGAAGGTACTTCTTGAAAAATAAAACTGTAATACACTATGGTGGTTATTTCTTTCTCTCTTTACATATGAACATGTGCTGCAAAAGAGTTTGAAAACCCACCTGGATCCAGTCTTATTTGGAGTTCCATAGAAGACATCCCAGTTCCTATTATTTTCTCCTCCCCTCCTATATAAGAAGTGGAACTGGTAGAGATTTCGTAATCCTTTTGAAAACCTTTTTTTGGAAAGTAGTCTGAATTTTTGTCCACTCTGACTGTTTTGGACTGTTTGAATCATTGTTATTTAAATGCCATTTGTCTCTTTTTGCACTTGGGTGTTCTTTTTTCTTTTGTTACACTAAAATGACAAGACTACAAATATGCACAAGACTAATTTCACACATCAATCAGCAATTGCAAACTCACCTCCAAACTCCTAACTGACCCTCTCTACGATAACTCCTGACACGAACCCTAGTGGAGCATCTGTTACAGTGACTATTTACATTTGTCTGTGAACATTCTATCACATGTCACCTCTTCAACCAATAAAAACAACCCAGAAAGGTGTGTTTGTAATGATTCTGGTGGTCTCGGGCAAGTAATTTAACTTAAACACGTGCAGTCGGAAGAAATCAGAGTTGTCAACCCACCAAAAAAACTTGCTCCAAACAGAAGAGAGATGTCTCACCCAAGATAACACAAAACTCACCCTAGAAATCTAGAATTGCTTCACTATCGAAAAACTTGATTTTATTAAACTCCTTTCTTAGTAAATTTGCGAGTTTCACATTGCTTATCTCACCAGAGCTTTGACTATATCCATCAAGTATATTCTCGAGCAAACTAAAAACAAACTTGATTTTTAGTAAATTTACCCCCTAGGAGTAGTTCTAAAAACAGTTGACTGTTAAGCAATCCTTTGTAAGGGGGAGCAAGTATGACAGCAGTCACCCAGTTGCACAGTGGATCACTGATGCCATAACATCTATGCTGGTATTAGATGTGCATCCGATATTCATCATTAGTGCAGTGAGTTTTAGACAGTTAATTGATGTGCTCTGTCCCCACTACCAAATCCCTCTAGGTTCAATTTTACTAGAAAAGCAATTCCCAGCCTGTAAAGGGACATTAAATATAACTTCATTAGTGTCCTCCAAAATGCTGTTGTACCCACTGACCACTTAACCACATATATGTGGACAAGTGGAACAGGGCAAATGCAAGACTACATCACTGTAACAGCCCACAGGGTGGATGTATTGCCTTCAGCTGCACCAACAGCAGCAGCAGAATCTAAGAAAATGCAGTTTATTCAGAGGCATGTATAACCGGTTTCACTAATAGACATACTGCTGACAACCTCTTAGAAAAACACAGGGAAGACATTGCAAAATGGCTTAGCCTGCTCTACTCAGGATTTGTGATTTCTGACAATGCCACCAATATTGTGAGAGCATTACAGCTGGGTGATTTACAGTACCTCCCATGTTTTGCTCACTCTATTAATTTGGTGGTGAAATTTTTTCAAAAATGACAGGACAGTGCTGGAGATGCTCTCCTTGACCCACAAAATTTCTGGGTATTTTTGCCTTTCAGCAGTGGCATGTAGAAAATTGCAGCACCTGCAAGACATATTTGTCCTGTCACCAGCTGAAGCAAGAGGTAGTTATGAGGTGGAACTCCACTCTTTATATGCTTGAGCGGATGGAGAACCAGAAAAAAGCCACCCAAAGCTACAAAATGCAGTATAGGAAGAGGAGGGGGACTTTACCTTATTCAATCTGAGTGGAAAATACTTTCCTTGTTGTGCAGAGTGCTAAAACCCTTTGAAGTAGTCACCTGTGAAGTGAGTTCAGACACTGCCTGCTTGAATCAGGTAATTCCCCTCATTAGACTGTTGGAAAAGCACCTTGAGAAACTGAAGGAGGAGCTGAAATGAAGTGATTCTGATAAGTATGTTGGACTTGTAGATCAAGTCCTTTATTTGCTTTGCAGGGATCCAAGGGTAGTCAGGATCTTCCAATCGGAGCAATACATTTTTACGACTGTGCTCAATCCTAGGTTTAAGTCATATGTTTTGTCTTTCTTCCCAATGGATACAGATCTCAAGAGATGCAAAGAGCTGTTGGTAAGCAAATTGTCAGCACAAGTAGCAAGTGATGCAGCGATGGCTCCTCCTTTCTCAGCAAGTGCAGCTGCCACAAAAAAAATAAACATTTCCAAAAAAAGACCCACTGGTGGTGCAGATGAGTCAACACAACCAAGATTTGACATCTGGTTGGGTCTAAAAGAATTGTCTACAAATAATGAGACCTCTACCATGACTCTATCTGATATGGTCACCATTCAAAGAATGGTGGAGTTCTATTTGAATGATAGCATCAAAATTGGCATGTCAAACAGTCCATTGCAGGAAAAAAGGCAATTTGGAGGTCCTTGCACAAACTGGCTTTGCTTTAATTGAGCTGCCCACCCTCCAGTGCGTACTCAGAAAGAGTTTTCAGCACAGCCGGAAACCTTGTCAGCGATCGGCGTAGGAGGCTACTTCCTCAAAATGTGGAAAAGATAATGTTCATCAAAAAGAACTACAAATGTAATGAGGAAGATCTTTACCACCAATTACATATACAAATTACAGAGGCACCTGAGGCAACATCTTGCCTCTGTAAAGCCAGTTTGTGCATGGATAGATTACTGCCAGCAATGTCAGCTGCACATTGGAGGCTTGTTTTGTGGGGGCCTAAACAAACCAATTGCTTCAGCTACAATTGGCTGTCCTGTTGCGAAGTGATTGGTTTATTAAACTGTGCATGTCCTATATACAATTTAAGAGTGGGTGGAAGGGCCTAAGGACAATTCCATCTTGCACCCCTTTTTTTGCATTATGTGCTGTTTGGTGCATTGCTGCCTGACATTTTTAAGTTTATAGTTCATGGTCAGATGCAAGTCAAACACCAAATGGAAAGGCTATTTTGTGATGGTATCTGTAGATGTTCTCTCTCCTCCCCTCCCAACCTTCCCATCCATAATCCCAGAAGCACAATTATAACAGATATTTAGTACCAGATTTTAAAAATCCCTCTACCCCCATCCTGTTCAGAGCTTCCATTTTGTGTGCTGCCACAGACAGCATCTCCTGCATGCCATTTTTGTAAAAAAAAATGCTGGACCACCACAAGAGCTCTACTGGGGCAAGGACTGATAGGAATGAGTCAAATATTATTTGAAAATGACTCCCCACATCCCTTCCTCATAAAACTTAAGAAGTCAGCGGACGAAACGCATTGGGACCTAGCTCTTTCCCTAAGGACTTATGCAGAATCTCTATATCTTTTAATCAGATAAGCAGTTTTTTCCTCATCTTTTACTAATTTATTGTATTTGTTTTTATTGCATTTATGCTATCAGGTTTACCCCAATGTGCATGGGGAACCATCTGTCATGAACTTTTTGTGTTTAGAATAAATTATCTCTTATTTATATATTGGTATATATATTTATTTTCACTTATGCACTTTAGGCATTAAGCACTTTCACTAGCCATTAAACTGAATGATATAAGGCTATTTAGCCTATATTAATGGCAGGGTTTATGCTTTTAAATTAGTGTTTGGTTTTAAACTGGAGTTATTTAATATTTTACATGTGAATGTGTCAATAATATGCACTTTATTTAGACTATAAGTTGGTTTTCAATATATGTTAATAGCGGTATTGTCGCCCTAAGTCAATCTCCCCTTTTTCTCTAAACATTTTTAGTAGTATTTTCACCAATACTACATTTTATTGATATGGAGCTGACACCCTTTTAGATATATCTATTTGGGCTTATCCGCATTATTTATACGAACATTTTAAATTGTTCACACTTGTCACTAATATTCACTGGCTTTGAATCCACCCCCCCTTTATATATATATATATATATATATATATATATATATATATATATATATTAGGGGTGAGCGGGTTCGGATTTCTGAAATCCGAACAACCCCGATCTGAGGCCGATCTGAGTCAGGCTCAACTTTTCCCGCCTGACTCAGATCTGAAATCGAGGCAAAACGTCATCTTCCCGCCTTCCGGGTCTCGTGGGTTTTGGATCCTATATAAGGTACCCGCGTCGGCGCCATTTTCTCACTCGGCTGTGGACAGTGAAGAGAGAGGGTGGGAGTTAGGGCTGGCTGGGCTGTGTAGTGTAGTGTAGTGCAGAGTAGTGTTGTGCTGTGCTGTGATGCGCTGTGCTGCTGTTGTCCTGCTGTTGTCCATAGGGGCTGTGTCCACTACTTCAAAGTCCATAGGGGCTGGCTGTGTTGTGCTGTGCTGCTGCTGTCCATAGGGGCGGTGTCCACTACTTCAAAGTCCATAGGGGCTGGCTGGACTGTATTGTGCAGTCAGTTGTCCATAGGGGCTGTGTCCACTCCAAAGTCCTGTGCAGTGTCCCAGTCCTAAAGGGGTGCTGCAGTGTTGTCCAGGGGGTGCTCTGTCCATCAGGGGTGCTCCCCCCAAGTGCTAAAAAAATATATATTTTTTCTGTGTTTGTGAATTGTGCGCGCAGTAGCCGCACGTGCATCAACAAAGTAGTTCCAAGCGTGCACCTGTGTCATAAGTAAAGGGCCAGCTGGCTTGACCATTAAAGGGTGTTGTAACCCCCAAAGTACACTCCAAACCAAATAAAAAAATATTTTCTGTGTTCGTGAATTGTGTGCGCAGTATCCGCACGTGCATCAAGAAAGTAGTGCCAAGCGTGCGCCTGTGTCATAAGTAAAGGGCTGGCTGGCTTGACCGTTAAAGGGTGCTGTAACCCCCAAAGTACACTCCAAACCAAATTAAAAAATATTTTCTGTGTTTGTGAATTGTGTGCGCAGTAGCCGCACGTGCATTAACAAAGTAGTGCCAAGCGTGCACCTGTGTCATAAGTAAAGGGCCAGCTGGCTCATTTCTTAAATGGTGGTGTAACCCACAAAGTGCACTACTCTCCAGCAAAAATAAAAAATATTTTCTGTGTTTGTGTGCGCCTTAGCCGCACGTATATATCAATATAACATAAATGTAGGACCAAACTTTCTCCGATGAAAATAAAATAGGGAAAGATCAAGAACCACTTCCTCCTAGTGCTGTTGCTGCTGCTGGGAGTTGTTCATCATCCCAGAGAGGAAGTAGGAACACCACTACTTTTACTAAACAATTGACCATCCAACAGTCCCTAGCGATGAGGATGAAGTACGACAGCAGTCATCCTGAAGCAAAACATATAACTGAGGCCTTGACTGCTATGTTGGTGTTAGATGTGCGTCCGGTATACGCCATTAGTGCAGTGGGATTTAGACAATTGATGGAGGTAGTGTGTCCCCGGTTCCAAATCCCGTCTAGATTCCACCTGCATCCTCAAAGCAGCAGCGACAAGTGTGCCTCTGTCTGTTAAAGGGTGGTGTAACCCTCAAACTGCGCTCCAAAAACAATAAAAAAATTCTTCTTTTTTTTTCTCTTTGTGAAATGTGTGGGCTGTAGCCGCACCTGCATCCTTAAAGCAGCAGCGACAAGCATGCGTCTGTCTGTTAAAGGGTGGTGACACCCTCAAAGTGTGCTCCACAAACAATAAAAATATTCTTCTTTTTTTTTTGTCTTTGTGAAATGTGTGGGCTGTAGCCACACCTACATCCTTAAAGCAGCAGCGACAAGCATGCATCTGTCTGTTAAAGGGTGGTGTAACCCTCAAACTGCGCTCCACAAATAATAAAAAAATTCTTCTTTTTTTTCTTTCTTTGTGAAATGTGTGGGCTGTAGCCACACCTGCATCTTTAAAGCAGCAGCGACAAGCGTGCATCTGTCTGTTAAAGGATTACTTCGGTGACAGCATCAAAGTAGGCATGTCAGACAGTCCGTACCTGTACTGGCAGGAAAAAGAAGCAATTTGGAGGTCCCTGTACAAACTGGCTCTATATTACCTGAGTTGCCCCCCTCCAGTGTGTACTCTGAAAGAGTGTTTAGTGCAGCCGGGAACCTTGTCAGCGAAAGGCGTAGGAGGTTGCTTCCACAAAATGTGGAGAAGATGTTGTTCATAAAATGAATTATCAACTCTTCCAGGGAGACCAGCCTCCAGAACGTACAGAGGGACCTGTGGTTGTGGATTCCAGCGGGGACAAATTAATACTCTGTGAGGATGAGGATGTACACAGCACTGAAGAGGGTGAGGAATCGGTGGATGAGGAGGATGAGGACGACATATTGCTTCCGTAAAGCCAGTTTGTGCAGGGACTGATTAATTGCCAGCTTGTTTTGTGGGGGCCCAAACAAACCAATCATTTCAGCCAAAGTCGTGTGGCAGACCCTGGCACTGAAATGTTTGGTTTGTTAAAGTGTGCATGTCCTGTTTATACAACATAAGGGTGGGTGGGAGGGCCCAAGGACAATTCCATCTTGCACCTCTTTTTTTTCTTTGAATTATGTACTGTTTGGGGCCTAGTTTTTCAAACTGCCATCCTGTCTGCCACTGCAGTGTCACTCCTAGATGGACCACGTGTTTGTGCCGCCCACTCGTATCTCTTAGCATAGTCATCCAGCTACCTCGGTGCAACCTTTTGGATATAAAAACACTATTGTGAGGTGTGAGGTGTTCAGAATAGACTGGAAATGAGTGGAAATTAAGGTTATTGAGGTTAATATTAGCATAGGAGCAGAAAAACCTACAAATTCTGTGATTTTAGCTGTTTTTATGCTTTTTTAAAAAAAAATACAGATCCAAAACACAAAACCCAGAACCCAAAACACGGAAGGGTGGTTTTGGCAAAACCAATCCAGATCCAAAACACGAAGAAAGATCCAGATCCAAAACCAAAACACAAAACACGAAAAGTGGCCGGTGCACACCCCTAATATATATATATATATATATATATATATATATTATATATATATATATTATATATATATATATATCAATGGGTATATTAGAGTGCACTCACCAGGCTTTCATATTTGCAAAAACTTTAAGTTTTATTCACTCATAGCAGCGTAGAGTCACACAAAATGTTGACAATTCAGTCCTCCACAGGGCTCTTTTTCACAAATCCATCTGTGTGTCCCCCATTGGAAATACTAACCAGACACTCATAGTACACATCTACATCAGATGCCACTGGAAGTGACATCATGCCTGAATTACATAAGACTATATATCATAATAAAGGTAAAAAAAACTACACTTTATACCTGTAAATAGCCAAAATAAATCCCTTAAATTTATACCACTAAAAACCAATAGTCTACCTTTATTCAAATAGAGCACCAACCAAATAAGCCGGGCATTGCATCACCCTGGCACCAAACTTCCGGTATGAGTTCCAGCCCTTGAAACGTAAAGACTACATTTGGATGCATCATGTCTAGGTCCAGTATAGTGCTGCAATGCTAAATTAGACAAACCACAGCACTTCTCAGTGACATAAAGATACAGCCTGTTTAAACATGTTCAACGAAGTATGTGCAAACTGGTTTTAAAATTTGGTTTCAAATTGATATTGCCCGGAAAGGAACAATGGCCTGATTCAGCAAGGAAAGCAGTTGCTAATACACATTCAATCGGTCAATTGTCATGTACTGTGCATGCATATGGAACACAGTGTGCATGTGTGAACTAGCAATTGCATTCAGATCTGTGATTGCAGAGGCTATACAGACCCAGAGCAGAGTGATTGACAGGAAGTTACATTTGTGGGTGGTGATGGGGCTGTGGTCGGGTGAAGGCATGCAAGTGCATTGCAGGGCCGTTACAGGGGCATGCATATATTATCCACTGCATGACCATAAGCAGCCATAGCACTGATAGCATACGTAGCTTTTAGCAATTTATGAGTGAGATCAGGGCTTGTGCAAGTGTGCATATGGGTCTGATGTTTTGCTATGTTGCCCTAGTATACAGATACGAGTAAGGTAAAGTGGGTGTCCTTATGTCTGCCTGCTAATGCAATGTGAATGCAAACATTTAAATAGAACAGCTGATATTAGCAAATGTGCTGCATGTCTATAAGCAGAATTGCGATCCGTAGTGAGGCCCAATATAATTTTTCAAATAAGTAGTTATTTAGTATACTATACAGGAGTAAATAAAGGATTAAATCATTTTGTGTTTGAGTCCTGTGTTTTATAAGAATACATATCTAAGTTCATGTGAAGACGAATGCGCAGCATTTAATAAAGACAGAGGTATTCAAGTTCAATATTTAAACTTATTTCTAAAGAAAATAGCAGACCTTGGTGAATGGCAAAATTCAAACATTGCACAAAGCAAGTTTGACTGAATAAAAAAAGAATATTTTGGAACATTCAAAATAATATTTTAACAGAATTTAATAACTAAAAATATTTAGAAAACAAATTTTAATGCAAACTGTAATTGCTTAACCGTGAATGTGGCAAACCTGAAACGCAAACTGTAAAAAGAGTGAAGAACAAAATTGTCAGCAAAAGTAAGTGAAATAAATACAGCAGCACCCACAAAAAACTTACTGATAGGTCAGTTGGATCATGATGGGGCGCCATTAATTGCGTTATATTTGCCCCAGAGGAAGAGATTTATTATTGTTTATTTTTATGCACACCCCAATATTATTCTGGGAACACTTATTGCCATTTCAGCAGTGTGCCAGTCATCATGCTGTTGCTAAGGCCCTAACCCACTTTGTTTTTAGCTAGTAAAGAGGAGGAGTGCCATCCTTTTGGATACCTCTGTTGGTTCTACCTGCCAATAATTGGTCAAATGCACTGTAGGGATGAGACTATCCTTGAGTTGTCCAGGAGACCTTCCTTCTTGCAGCCAAGGAAATGACATCCATGTACTGTATTCTGAGTTAAATATGAACAAGTACACTATTCAGTATACAACTTTACAGAAAAAAAGTGACAGCAATAAAAAGCAGCAATTACTTGTGACCATCATTTTTTCCATAGTCCGTTAAAGCTCTGGAATTTATTCTTTAATTATGGTTTTGATCAACTATTTGAAAAGAACAACCTGCAACTGTATGGTGCAAATAATTATATTGTCAGAAGAGAGCCTCTTGTATATACTTCCCTTGTTGATATACTGTTTGTGGTTTTACTGTAGAAATGTGCTATAATTATGTACACCTTATCATATGTTAACACTTATTAGTAAAAATCTAAGTCTGCATTGTTTATTTCTATTCATGATGCCATGCTACTGTTCTTCTGGGCTAGAGTCTACTGACTTAAGGGTATTTTAAACCTCTGAACGGCTATAAAACTTAATGTAGCTGTAAAAAAGGAATATAAATGCATTATGTTTAGTGTACCTTAGTTGCTATTTCTCTGATGTTAACTTGGGTTTTTCCCTTCAATCTGACAATTGTGAACCTTGTTGAAAAACAAAAGTCAGCATCACATATCCATCTAACAAAATAATGCTTAGCTTTCCCACATATGTATCTACAGTATATAATCTATTTTCCTCCATTATTAGCAATGTTGACAGAGCTGTTTCCTGCAAATGAGTATGAGCACTTTAACCCCTAGGAGGTGCAAACTGGTAACAAGTTCAGGTAAACTTTGGTTTAAAATGCATTAGTTCTGTTAGCCAATTAGAGAGTTATAGGGTCTTTTTTGGGGGCTACGAGGATGCTTTTAGTTTGGTGCTAGGCAAGGTTCCGCTTCTTTTGTTTTCAGTCTGCTGGCATGCAAAGTTCACATCTATGCTGTGTTAATTGAAGTTGCAGTGTCTGTTTTTTTACCTATACCTTCCTTTCTGTTTCATCTTTTTTATTCCTTCAACTGTCTTTTATTCTTTTGTTTCTCTTTAATTTTCTTCTCTTGCTCCTCTCATGTCTAGACTCCAGAGATCCTTGCCAGTACTCTTTAGGCACATGGATGCTGTGGGGTCTTTGTCTGCCAGTCCATCTGCAACTTCATGCAGACCACATCCTTATGCCTGGCTAATGCAGGAGCCAGTAGAGTATCCTTTGGGCCTGCCGTGGCAGGCAGTGACTGTGGAGTGCCGCCAGCAGGCCCAAACTTGATGTCATGTGTCTTTTTGGAGGTTGCATCTCCGATGGCAGCTCTTGGTGCCAAGACAAGGAATGCTGGAGCTGACTGACATAGGACCAGACACCAGAGGACCCAGAGACCTCCCTGGACATTTAGGGTCCATAAGCTTTGATGTGTGGCATAGTTTTGCCAGGTGCAGAGAACTTGCCATGCCCAAAGTTACAGTATTTGGGGGGCATGACCACATTGTTGTTGCTAAGGAGCCAAGATGGGACTCTGGCATTAGGTGGCCAGTCTGTGACACTGCGATGCCCAGGAATATGAGTCTCTTACACTTAGGAGTCAGAGCTTATCATCATTGACAATGCCCAGCATTTGACATAATGTTGTTATGGGTCTCCCTAGTTTGGTGGTAGGTGATGCTGGTCTATCTTCTCAAGCCCTTCTGGATAATGGTACAGTGGTCAACTTATTCTGTGGTGGGGGTGCTCACTTCACAGATGGTGGGCAGGTCTTTGGCTGGCCGTTCTGCTCTGTTGCCTGCTAGTCTGGATATTTTGGCTCATCTGGCACCTCTGTGGCTTACACTGTAGCTGATATCCATTTGTTGGTCTATATCCCTTTTCTCCTCTTGTTGTTGTGGAACAGGGGCTAGAGAGAACCTGTGGTCCTCTCTAGCCCCTGTTGTAAATTTCTCTACCCCTCCTGGTCTTTTATTTCAGACTTGAACCGTAGTCATTGCAGAGCCAACTGTCAATTTTGCCAGTCATAAGGCTTCCCAGCCCCCTCTGGGGTGTGAAATTGTGTCCTCAGGTGAGTTGGATGGTGCTTGGGTAATGTCATTTGAGGTTAGGTCTTTTCCCTGGGCATATCAGGCATTGTAAGGCTAAAAAAAAGGGCATTCTTCCAGGAAGTTGCATCAGTGTCACAGATGATGGGGTTATAGCAGTATTAATAGTGTGAAGGCTGGCCCAGGGGGCATAGTACACTGCACCATTACTGCTGTGCTTTGGGGACTGCAGCCTTGCATGTGGGACAGGCAAATAATTTGATGTATTTGCTCTTACAGTTTTGTTTGGCTATTGGTGCAGTTTGAAGGCACTATGACAAGGAGTTTCATCAGAAGCAACTTGGTTTTTGCATCATGGACCACGGCTGTAGAGATGTTGAAGTCAGGTTTGATGTTCTGCAGCCTGCCTCCATTGCTGCTGTGGCTTTAGTTGGCCAGCATTTGACTCCTCCCCTCCTGACTCCTTTTCATCTCCCTAAGTTAATAGGCCAGAAAGGGTATTTGTATGTCTTTAACAATGGCTTTTTCACAACATGGGCTTGTGCCATTTTTTTTTACCTTTAGTTGCGATGCAGAGCCCCTCAACATGTCTCCCCTAACCTGTCCAGATATTCTAAAGCCACCAGACCATCTGGCTCCAGGGCTGCTCAGTAATGTGCTGTCATCCTTGAATGTTGGTGCTTGGATACGTTCTGGAGTAGTACCAATTATGTGACATAGCACATTTTTCATGGGCTGGCTTTGTTGAGGGGTTCAGCTCCTGATTTTCAGTGCAGTGGTCATCCATTCCCCTATCTTTGGTCAGCTATTGAGTTGCCCCATGTCTTCACTGAGAAGATTAAAAAGGATTTGCACTTGGGGCACATATTTGGGCCCTTTTCTGCCCCTCCTTTAGTGTTGTCTCCTCTCAGTGTTGAGCCCAAATAGGCTCAATAATTAATATAATATCAGCCTTTCACCCTTTTCCTCTGCATCCAGATTTTTTTTGATTCATGGGTTTTAGGCTGGAGAATGGATTTTATATAAAAAAATGCATGCCCATGGGTTGTTCTACCACATATGCTTATTTTGAAGATTGTAGTTCTTTCCTGCACTGTGTTTGTGCAGGGATGGGTGAATCTGGAGTACAGGGGTGTATCTAGGGATCCAAGCACCCCTGGCAATGTAATGTACTGGCATCCCCTACCACCCTTATGCAGTGCCCCCAGTAGTAATCCCCCTATGCTGTCCTGCCCCCAGTAGTAGCCCCCCTATACAGTGCCTCCAGTAGTAATCCCCCCTATGCTGCATTGCTGCCAGTAGTAATCCCCCCTATACAGTGCCCCCAGTAGTAATCCCCCCTATGCTGCATTGCCCCCAGTAGAAGTCCCCCCTATATATTGCCCCCAGTAGAAATCCCATGCTATGCTGCATTACCCCCAGTAGTAGCCCCCCTATACAGTGCCCCCAGTAGTAGTCCCCCTATACATTGCCCCCAGGAGTAGCCCCCCTATACAGTGCCCCCAGTAGTAGTCCCCTATACAGTGCCCCCTGTTGTAGAACCCCCCTATACAGTGCCCCCAGTAGTGGCCACCCCCTCTAAATTGCCCCAGTAGGGGCTACCCCTATACAGTGCTCCCAGTAGTGGACACCCCTCATAAAGTGCCCCCAGTAGCGGACACCCCCTATTTCAGTGCCCCCCCTGTAGAGCCAGGCTTACACACACACACAAAGAACAAATAAAAATTAAACTTACCTGGTCCCCATTCCTGACACGACCGCCACTGTCCGAGTTCTGGCCTGCTTTTCTCCTGCATGGGAGAGACGTCATGATGTATGACATCTCTTCCACCACATGCTCCAGCCGGCTCCCTCCACGGATGACACAGCAGCTAATGAGAGTCTGTATGACTCTCACTAGCTGGCTGCTATTACAAGCACACAACCGCTGCTGGCAGCTATCTGTTTGTAAACTGTGTAGCGCAGACCACTCTCACTGTGGTCTGCCCTACACTTGTGGGGCCGGGGGACTTGTCCACCCCTTGGCTACTGGTGGCACTGCCAGGCAGCACCCCCCTTTGGTCGGTGCCCCTGGTGAGTGCCATCCTGGCAAATGGGTAGATACGCCCTTGCTGGAGTAGCTCACTACCTGGTTAACTTCCTTTGCATGGAACTAGCAGGTTCCCCCTATTGTGAGGAACTTATGTTTTTATGTCTTTGCAGGCCCTTTTTGTGGAATTTGGGGTTTCTGTTCCTCTTGATAAAACAGAGGATTTATGTTATTGATTGTTGTATCTTAGTATCAAAATTGATACCATACACTGTTGTTGCAGGCTGCCTGCTGATATAATAGAAGAGATTTCTGGATGCAGGGAAAGTAACCATTTAACAGGGTCAGTTGCTCTTAGGACTTCTTAATTTTGCATATCAGATTATGCCCATGGGCAGAGTTTTGCAGCTCCAATGTCTTACTGATGTGGTGGGATCTACTAGGTTTGGTGATTGCTTTGAGTGTTCATGGTCAGCCTCTCCATGGCTGGCTGATTGGGTAAGCAGGTGGCTATCTCTATCCCTAAAATGGAATTGCGGGGCAAGCTGTTACATAATCACCATGTTATCTTCTGGTGTGACAATTTAGATATTGTTCACTCCATTAACATTCAGTGATCCTCTTAGCTGCCAATTCTCTGCCTCCTTGTGCAGCTTGTCTTGTAGTGCTTGATGTTTAATATTTGTTTCATGGTACAACATGTTCTGGGCATAGACAACTTTATAGCCAACATGCTATCTCGGTTCCAATGGAATCAGTTTAGGTACTCTGTGCTCTTTGATCAGTGATATCTGCCCATCTCACCAGAATGAGGGGGCTAGCACAATGATCTTTAGCAGTTAATACAATTTAGATTATACTGAGCTGCATGGAGGCAAAGGGAGGCTTATCTGTTTTGTAAATGGGAAAAAAGTGGGGTGCTCTCTCATACCATTTTGTCAGTTATTTGGGGCTGCTATTCTTGCAGTAAGTCCAGGGCTGTAATTTTGCAAACATATTGTCAGCATTTTTTTTTGTGCTTGCTCGATCATTTGTTTTTTACCAAGAGTTTTGGAATCAAAAAGATGTTAAAGGCTGGCTCCTGACCATGATGATTGTAGGTGCTCTGTTACAGTTAGTTTGTTGTTGAATTTGAGGTGTTTTTTGTTTAATCCTCTTCAATTGAGGAGCTGTTATTCTGGCTCACTATTTTGATGGCCTTTCATGGGTCCTTTTCCATTGGCAAGATGGCTGTGGCTTTTAAGTTCATAATACCCCCTTGTTGTGATCCCATATTTTAGTTTCTGATTTTGGATTTATGCAGGCAATCATGCTTGAAAATTGACCACTTGGTCCATGGCTGCTGGGTCTCCCTGGTGCCATATCCTCATTCTTGAATTTGACCTGTGTCACTGGGAGAGGAGTACTTGTTTTACTGGCCTCCTGTTTTTGTCGTTTGGTTTGTACACCTGGATGGTTCTTTAGTGATCATGTAGCAATGTAGTTGCATTTTATAGTATTGTATTCTCTTACCTGGTTTACCCATTGATGATTTTGGTGCCAACCCTTTAGGATCCAAGCACTCAGATGGTATAAGTCCAAAACATTATTTGCAGTGATGTTTAAGAGATAGTAGTATATTTTTTTATTACTGGTTGTGCATTATTTTTGTTATTGCCTATTTGTCTTTAAGTAAAAAATTTTAAATTGGGGATGTTTTACTCTTATCAAAGTGGTGGGAGCCACAATGAATTTTGCCCTGTTTTTTCCCTGAACTGTGGAGACTAAATAGATGAGATTTGGTGTGTAGGGTTTCAAACTAACTGTGCAAAGAAGCTGCCAGAAGGACCTCCTAGTTTCTTAAATGGAAATCATCTTAACCAGACATATAAACACAAAACAGAAAAAGCAAAACAAGGAGGTATACAAATGGGCGCTTAGTACAGGTTTATACTTATTAAATATGGATCATAAGACATCCCTTATGTTAGGATTTTTTTCTCTCTCTCACAAACGCTTCTTTATTTCCTTCTTTTACTTCACAATTATTTCCCTCCAGTGGGTATTTGCATGGAAACAAAAGGGTATCACTAATGTGTCACACAATAATGAGTATAGTGAGGAGGAGATTCACACTCTAGGTAAGTAGGTAGAGTACAGGGCATACCCTACTTACAAAGAGGATAGCATGTGGACTCCCATAAATGTATCGTTAAACGTAAACTCCTTCATCCAATGTGTGTCAGAAGGAAAAAGGTACTGCATACCATTAACTCACTCTAAAGAGGACAGTAGAAATATCGTAAAGATTTCTTTGGAATAGCGTACCCCACTCACAATGTCTTTGATGTTGTACTTGCACATCAAGGTTTCTTTGAATAGATTCTTAATAGATGTGGGCCCACTTATCGTATGTACTCAAGAAGAGGGAGGTACTCAAAACTTAAAATACAATCAATCAAATCATTTATTCATACATTGTCCAATTCCAAAAGAATAAATTCCATAAAAATTGGGTTCCACAAAAAATACAATAAAATTAAAAAGAATGTTCCATACAGCCGTCAAAAAAGAAACAAGCATAAAAACAGATCAACTATTTGGAAATCCAGTTTTTCCAAAGTTAAAAAATTGAAATGCAAGTTCCAAAAATTACATACCTCTGGATCAAAAGAAATAGCACACCTCCTTATGGTCAATGTGTTTCTGCTCCTTTGGGAGCCTTATCAGGACATAAAGGGTGGTGTGCTAGCTCTATCTATTTATACTACTAAAATCCAGTCACTACCTGGTGGGTGGAGTTACCGCCCACATCCAGTTAACTACAAATGAAATAGTGTAGTTCCTGGACTACATCACCTACTGATGAAAGTGTGGAATCTGTATAAAAACATATCCCCATTAAGACCGTGATCACGACCGGAAGTGACACACACGTGATCCAGCACCCCCATGGAATAGTCTACAATGACTTTTTAGGCCAAGGTTTAGGCCCGTCGAAGTCCATGGCCGGAAGTGATGCGCACACATCATGCATTGGCAGCGGAAGTGACTGTCACGGTCTAGGACCTGAGTACAGAAACAGTGGTCTCCATCATAGGTTCCATCTGGGTTACCTTCTGACACACATTGGGTTAAGGAGTTTCCATTTAAATATACTTTTATGGGAGACCACACGGTGTCTTCTTTGTGAGTAGGATATGCCCTGTACTCTACCTACTTACCTAGAGTGTGAATCTCCTCCTCACTATACTTATCATAGGCTAACGCGGGGGGGTTTCCGTCTGCCTGTAAACCCCCCTCCCCAGCCCACATCATGACAACAATAAAAATAGTAATGTAATAGAATTTTACTAGTGCTGCGTGTTCTTCACAGTATCACAAATTAAATAATTAGCACCACCTGTGGATCTTTTAACATGTATCAGTCAGTAATAAATAACCTGTGCACCAACTAGGAGATCTGGAAAACGTGTACTGTTAGGGATGTGCTGCTATAGAGCCCAATATGTACATATATGTCCAGGGCAGTGCTAGGTTATTCTGCTGCTCCCCCAGACTCCCGGACTTGCTCTAATACTCTGTAATGGTGCCCACATCCAAAATAAAAACATTCAACTCTGGCATGATGCCCACTGCCACATTTGATGGCTTACTGTGATTGCTGGTCCTGTATATGCTGGAATTATGACACACAATATACTTTGTAGGATGCATATTAAAGCTGGTTAAGTGCTAATTCCTCTTCATGGACTGGCCACACTCACTCTAAAATCAAGCATTTGGAAACCCCCCTCCAGAAATCCTGCATTTGCCACTGCTTATTATTGTGTGACACATTAGTGATACTATATATGTTTTATTTGTTTCCATGCAAATACCCACTGGAGGGAAACAATTGTGAAGTAAAAGAAGGAAAAAAAAGAAGCGTTTGTGAGAGAGAGAAAAAATCCTAACATAAGGGATGTCTTACGATCCATATTTAATGAGTATAAACCTGTACTAAGAGCCCATTTGTGTACCTCCTTGTTTTGCTTTTTCTATTTTGTGCAGAGACTGAATGGCTATGGTACTCTGGGCAGGAGTTTTCAGGTTTTACCTTGGGCCATTACCCTCCTTAACTTTTGTTGTTTGCAGAAACCATTTGGTCTATGACTCCAGTTTCTTTGTGCCTGTTGTTTTGATTTGCAGGTTTAGTCAGAAGGGCATGCATTGGGAGTCTATTTTGTCCTGCTTAGTGTCACCTACAGAGTTGTTTGGCCCTTCCTAGGGTATTGGTCCTTCATTTGAGTTGAACATTTTAGGGCCCAGATAATCACTTCATCTGAGGTTTGCCTTGGTCCGAAACATTGTGAAGGAAGCCAGTTGGTGGCCCTGGTGTTCTACTGTGTAATCTTCAATTATACTTAGACAGTATTGGCATGGGAATACCTAGGGTGTTGAAATGGACAAGTCTTAGGATAAGGTTAATGCATGGCGACACATTGTGGAACATTTTTTAATATGTTTTTGGGATGCCCATCTGTTTCATAAGTAGGATGTTCATTTGATAGTTGAGGGTGTTTTCTTGTTTTGAGAGATTTTTCAAGTTAGTTTTATGGTGGCTCTTTTGCTGAAATACATATAGGTAAGCACCCCTTCAATGCACTAACTAGCCTGATTTCACCCTGCTGGGGTCATTAGCAATGGCTTTCTGACCAGGCCCTTTGTTGATGTATTGAAGAAGGAGTTTGAAACTAAGCAATTTCAGTTGAGAAGGACAATTGGCAATTGACAATTGCAGGTTTGTTGCTGTCATCTTGTTGTTATAAGACAAGTGTGTAGTCACTGACCAGTTCACCATTCTCTCTTAAGCCACCATACATTTCATCCTTGAATTTTAAATAAAAGGCTGACCATTTTTCCAGTTCCAATTAATTGTCAGTGACTTTAGTTTAGATAAGATGTTATATTAGTAATAATAAATAACCTTCATTATTATAGAAAAATAATATCTTCTATTTTTATTAGTTTATTGTACTCTTGCAGGGCCGTAACTAGTGTAGTGCGACCAGTGCCATGGCAAAGGGCACTGCAGGGCAGGGGATGCTGTTTGGGCCTGTCAGTTTTCCTGTTTATTATCATTCTCACTTGTAGCTTTCTCTTCTTTTATTCCCAGCACCTCCTGCCTCCCCTGTCTCTTCCCTTGCCCTTCCCCATGAAGCCATGGCCCTTTTTCAGGTGCACTATATTATGTCCCTATTTAAAAAATGATGTCTCTATCTAAAAAATGTGGGGGTGGGCCCAATGCACTCTCTGGCACAGGGCACTGAAAACTCTAGTTATGGCTCAGTACTCTTGGACATATTCTGAGATGTAGACATACATCTTCGATGGTGAGGTATATGTTCATGCACAGGACCTGTTTTGCATATGTGCAGTATGGGTACTGTGCCATTACACACAGTGCCCCCTGAGCCACAGCCTGATTTTCAGGCTTTGGCAGTTTGTGGGTGGGGGCAGTGCCAACCTCTACTCCAGAAAACAGAGAGGGGGTGTTTACCCTGTTTTCTGTGAGTGCTGAGGTCGTGGTATATGTCTTCTTATGAAGACTTCCTGGCTTCGGCTATGGAGCTGCAAGGGCCAATCTGAGTAACCTCAGGGTTACTCAGATGCTAAAGGTCTCACAAATGATCTGATGCTACATCATAGGAAATAGTACTGGGATCTTCAATGGTATCAGATGGCATTTCTCTCCTCAGATGCTTCCTGCTTCATTTGGCATATTTTCACACCACTGCTGTGTTCAATGATGCAGTAGCGATGTGAACTGCATCTATCTCTGAATCAGGCCCTCTGTTATGTAACATTATAAACCACTATTTTTTATTTTAATTCTTCTATTACATTCTATTCTGGAGGTAAAGGTATGACAGATTATAATTAAAAAAAGAAATATAAAAAAGAAAACTCAGATTTCAATCTAAAGGGATTTTCTACTTTAAAACATTTCTGCCCTTTACAAAGCCACTTTATTCAAAGTACAAAGCATTCACTTGATGTTTAAACTGCTTAAATTACAGAATGCAAAAACCCTCCAGTGACTCATTTTAAATCCTCTTACGGAGACATTGAGAAGACAGGTGCTTTTACTAAGCAAATTAGTAAAAAGTACAATTTCATGTATCAGTTGTCACAATATTTGTGGCTGAACATTCTGATGCATGGGAAATAGTTGAAACAGTTTGAATATATACTAGATTCCCTGGTTTTAGCATTTGTATTGACATTTTACTATGCCAGTTATGTGTTGATTATAGAAATACTGTAAACAGCATTTTAGAACACAGAGTGGTTATGTTTTTATTTGTTATAGATATATTTTAAGTCATCTAACTGTGGATGTATTGCTGCATGAGTAAGTTTCTACTAAACTTTACAATACTTTAAAGTTAACTTTTCAGTAAAAAGTTATATACTCTTTATAAGGGTCTATTTTGGTTTTGCCCCTTTAAGTTGCAGCTCTCAGCCTTTAGTTCACTTACATCTTGTAAGCTCCTCCTTTGCCCATTGTTGTTAATTATACCCCTTTTACACTGGGCAAATAACCTGGACTATTGCTGTGTCAAATGAAAAGAGGCCGGGTTGGATTCCCGGTTCGAGTGGCCCAGCAATCCAAACCCGGGTAGCAAGCAAAGTTGAACACGATAATGACCTGTATAATCCAACAGTGAGAACAGGTGACCCTGGTCATCCAACCTATGTCCCTTTAACACACTATGGAGAGGCAGTTCACCGGCACATGGAGATGATGTTTCTCAGTCACATGATGGTTTTTGTTTAGAATGTGAGTGCATGCTGGATGTCCTGCATAGCGTTTATATATCCTTCAATCACTAAGCTTTAGCTTATTAATTCAAAGAAGTTTGTAATTGAGCAGCAGATTTGCATTTCAGTTAATTCAATCAAAATTAACATACAGCAATATGAAAAACAAATATATTTCAACAGCGGACTTGTGCAATGAAACCACATAAAAAGTGACTTTATACAAGTATTATAATCACATCTAAAAATTAATATTGTAAAAAAAATATTTTTATATATGCTTTTATTGTCTTTATACAATCACTTTTTATGTGGTTGTTAGAATCTGTATGTTATTTATTTTGATTTATGTTATTTATTGGGCTTACCAGCATATCACTTTTTAGACTTGAAATTTCATTTAGACTAGCTGGGGTTTAATCATTACTTTTACCTGAAACCCCCTTGATTTTCTTAGGACATCACTGGATTACATTGTAGTGGTTGGATATACACTGATTACACAGCTGCTATGTGGAACTTTTACTTTTACTATATATTTCCCTTAAAATAATATGCTCATCCCTTGTTCTGTATGACTCTCTACTGAATATCCATATTATAGAACTTGGTATGACTGAGATATATATTTGTTGTGAAGTCATGCTCATGCCTCAGTCCTCAGGCAGATAAAGCATGCTGGGCTTTACACTGACTTCGGGTGCCCCTTTAAATATGTACCTGCAACCTGCTAGGAAGCAGTGGCTTACAGAAGCTGCTGCTTTGTAAACTATCCCCTATGGGTCTGAATCTGAGTTGGGAGTAAAGCAAAAACAGAGTAAAGATCTGTGTTTTGGATTAAAAATGTTCATGTTTGTGTTTTGGCTCTTGCAAAACCACCCTCAAATGTTTTGGATTGCTTTAATAATTGATAAAAAACAATAAATTATGTACAGTAGTTTGGACCTGTTTTTTGTTTTGTTATTAACATCATTAACAATTTCCAGTCATTTCAAGTCAATTTTTACCATCTCATAGCTCACAACATTGTGGGGGTCATTCAGACCCGCTCGTGAGCAGCAGTATGCTCGCAAGCGGGTCGATGTCCCCCACTGTGCATGCGCATGACGGAGGGAGCTCCATCGTGCGCATGCGCGAGACCCGGAGAGCGACGGGCTCTCCATCGCTCCGGGTCTCACACCAAAGGGGGCGTGCTGCCGATGTTGATTGACAGCATGCCCCCTTTGGTGGGCATGCCGGGGGCGTGCCTGCCAGATGGAGGCGTTCCCATGGGAATGCCTACCATCACAAGTCGGCCCCACTGACATCACTAGTGATGTCATTGGGAGTGATTTTGGCTCTGATAGAGCCAAAATCACTCCAGGGCTTGCGGCAGCGAGACCCTACCGCAGGGTCTCCGTCGCAAGCCCGATGGTCGTGATGGTCTTGACCATTGCGACCATCATCATGGACGCTCGCATAAGCTGTGGGTGGTAACCCACAGCTATGCGAGCATCCATGAGGACGCTCCTAAAACAGGTAGAGGGCCCTGATTCAGAGCGAGCACTCTGGTCAGAGCGTTCAGCTCTGAATCAGGCCCTGTTTTCACTAATATTGGCCAAAGGTTGCAGTGGGCTGGCTGGCTAAAGTAAGGGACAGAACAGTGTCAAAAATACATAGCAGTTTAAAAGAAAATGGGACATCTGTTAAACATTGTGGCATGACAGTGGCAGAGAGAATGCTAATTTAATAAACTATATGACCCTGTAGGATGTTCTTATTAATCAAGTACTAATAGCCCAAAATTATAAGCCTAATATATTCAAAAGCACTTTTCCATATACAAAATCACAGGCTCAAGGCCTGTATAGGTTATTAAATATGGAGTACTATTTAGTCAAAAATAAAGCATTGATTGATTATGATTATTAACTGTAACTATAAAGAAAAACACATTAGAGACATAGAAAAAAGTATTATTAAAATAAGCTTCCAAATGTGAGTTTACAAACACACTGATTCCAAGTAGGAAATCACAGGCCTAAGGACAATATAAATTTGAAAGTTTAGAAAGAAGAAAAGTACATTTTTGGTCACTTTGATAATTTCTATTAGATAAGAGTAATGTTTAGCGCCACAAAAGTTTGTTAGACATATTACATCCTATAATGCTGCATAGACTGCCTCTTCAAGCAGTAAAGTAACAGTTGATCTACAGTAAAAAGTATATAAAATTAGGCCAAATTGCTGTCATGGATGATTTAGTATTTTTGGATACTAAATAGGGATTATTCCAACTAAAATTAGCGACCTGAAAATAACAGTTCCTAATGTAATTTTCTATTAAGTAGACCATCCAATCTCTAACACTGAGAGTCATATACAATTGGTCATGTTTGACCTTTTGCATCTACCTCCTGGAAGAGTGTAGACAGCTGTATATTGTTTCTCTCATCAATCTCTACATTGAGACCAAATTGTATTTGCACTGTCACAGTAAATATTATAAAGGGAAAAGTAAAAATAGCAAATATGCTATTCTGCTCAGTTTGTTTTATTTAGCTCTGATCAGGGGGAAAAGCATACGTTGTATTGGAATTGGTGTTGATTATTTTTAATTGTCTACATTATTTTGAAAAAACTATTCAGAGACTGAAAAAAATGGTCTTGCAAGATACAGATCAAACAGTTAAAAGACAAAAAAACCTCTCCCTGTTGGGGCACTCTTGTGTTAGTGTATTTCTGTACTTAAAATTTTACTTTTGTTAAACATCATCATAAAAACTTGTGTCTAATAATCTTTCCAACAGTAAAAAACAATGAATAATTACAGTAGGTGGTATCATATGTGGTTAATAACTAATCTGTGGCGAGAAACGTTAGCACTATAGATATAGCTGTGATTTTTAGTAGTAAACAAGGGTAGGGATCTATTCTCTACATAATCACAATATGATTTTTGAACAGTGTAACTTGGAACAAAATAGTTTTCCGTGAAATTAGACAATGTTATAAAAAAATGGCAAAATATTTTAAAACATTTAAAAACATTCTTGTATTTATAACAAAATTACGCTACCATGAGCAATTTTAGTTTACAAGATTATGCAATTAGACCATTTGGTAGCAGATACATATTATGAAAATAAATCACACAGGACTGCTGCTTAAAAAATGTCATGCAAAAATCTGTTTCAGCATGAGAATAAACAAGGATCAATCTGATATAAGACTATGGGGTCTATTTACTAAGCAGTGTTAGGAGAAAGAGTGAAAAGTGATAAGGTGCAAGCCAATCAGATCCTAACTGACATCTCACTGGCTGTGTTTGAAAAATGACATTTGCGAGCTGATTCTTGCAATTTAAGCAGTCATTGTCTTAACTCAACAAAATAATTTATATTGTAGAGTCACATATAAATAAACAGTAAAAGTGTAATATATACTGTATTAAATGTCATCCATCTAATATTGTAATTAGTTTTATATAAGCCTATTAAGATTAAATAGCTCCAACTAGATAAAGACAATTGGAGAAATATATAGTATCTGATCCCTTTATTCACCACTTGCTTCTACCCCACACTCAGGGCCGGATTAAGGCTTGTGGGGGCCCCAGGGCAACTAAATTGTGGGGGTTTTCTCAAAGCCACACAGAGCCGAGCCCAGCCGTGCCCCCAGTAGCAGTCCCTCCTCAACAGTAGTCCCCCCAGGAGTACCTCTAGTAGTAATCCCTCTCTATGCAGTGTCCCCCAGTAGTGGTCTCACCAGTGTGCAGTTCCCCCAGTAGAATCCCCAGTAGTGCCCCTAGTAGTAGTCTGATCCCCCCCAGCAGTGCCCTTAGTAGTAGTCCTTTCCCCCCAGCAGTGCCCGTAGTAGTATTCCTTTCCCCCCGGCAGTGCCCTTAGTAGTAGACCTTTCCCCCCCAGCAGTGCCCTTAGTAGTAGACTTTTCCCCTCCCAGCAGTGCCCCTAGTAGTAGTCCTTTCCTTTCCCCCCACATCAGTGCCCCTGGTAATAGTCCTTTCCTCCCCAGCAGTGCCCTTAGTAGTAGTCCATTCCCACCCCAGCAGTGCCCCTAGTAGTAGTCCTTCCCTCCCCCCAGCAGTGCACTTAGTAGTAGACCTTTCCCCCCCAGCAGTGCCCTTAGTAGTAGTCCTTCCCCCCCCAGCAGTGCCCATAGTAGTAGTCCGTTCCCCCCCAGAAGTGTCCTTAGGAGTAGTCATCCCCACCCCTGGACACACACAGGAACAAGAAAAAAATCTACACTTACCTTAATCCCTGCTCTGGCATCTGCTCCTCCATCTGGCATCCTCCCGGGCCAGCCCGCTCTGCATGATAGGAGAGGCGTCATCGTCTCTCCCATCAACCACTGCGGCAGCCAGAAGATGGAGGCTCTGGCAGTGGGCCACAGTGCAGCAGCCGATGAGAGTCTGTGTGACTCTCATTGGCTGCTAAAACAAACACACAGCTGCTGGTGCCGGTGGCTGTGTGTGTGTGCTGTGTAGTGCAGACAGCACTTATGTGCCATCCACACTACTGCTCTGGCCCAATCTGATGCAGCAGCACTGACTGTGCTGCCACATGCAGTAGTGTGGGGGGCCCAGGGATGACTGCCCCTGTCACCCCCCTTAATCCTGCCCTGCCCACACTCCCCTATTTGCTTAATTAAGCAGAGGATAAGGGAGGGAGAGCACAAATAGATGTATTGGGATTAAGGTTTAAGGGCCTGATTCAGAGATGTACATTTATCTCTGATGGTTAGGGATCATCAGAGATAAATGTACAGGACCTGTTCTGCATATGTGCAGAATGGGTCCAGCAATCTTGTAAGCAGACCCCCCAAACTGCAGCATGATTGACATGCTGTGGCATTTGGGGGTAGCAGAGCATGTCTGGTTACCATTCCCAGAAATTACAGCATGTCACCTCCTTTTCCATGAGGGATAAGGCCAGGGTCTGTGTTGGCAGATGCAGATTCCTGGCCTCTTCCATGCCAGGCACCAGCAAGCTTCAGCTCCAGCAGCCTGACCAAATGAGCAACCATCATGACTATCGGATGTCTGACTCCTCCTTCTGCATTTGCATCTGAGATGGACGTATTTGCACATCAGCTTGTGTGTGGCTCTGCAAATCCATCCGTCTCTGAATCAGGATCTGAATCTGATGTTGTTCAAGCTGTCAATCCGAGCAATCCCTGTTAGTGTAAACCATTTCAGGGAGATCAAAGGGATACATGACACAATGAGAGCCCAATAGAAAGGAGGTAAAGTTATGTAAGATACACTTAATAGTAATTAGACATTAATTAGTCATAGTTAGACAACATGCTAGTGTGATGGTGCATAAAACAGGTGACAGTACTGTGATTTTCAAGTGCAATATATTAAATATAATCCCATACATAAGGAGAATTTGTTAATGTAAAACTGCTGCCAGTTCGTGCACAGACAGGAATCTCTGACTTTCTGACTTATGTTTCACCTTGATGTGACTTGACTTAGACCATCCATTTCCTAACCATGAAAGTCATGCACAATTGGTCATGTTTGACCTTTTGTATCTACCTTCTGGAAGAGTGTAGACAGTTGTACATTTTTTCTCATCAGTCTGTACATTGATACAAAAATGTATTTGCACTGTCACAGTATACATTAAAAAAGAAAGATAAAAATATTAAATACACTATTCTGTTTAGTTTTTTTTTTAGCTATGATCAGGGGATAAAAGCCTAAATTGTATTGGAATTGGTGGGTATTTTTTAAAATTGTCTATATTATTTTGAATAATTATTCAGAGATGGAGAAAAATGGTCTAATAAGGCACAGATCATCAATGCCCCAGTAAAGTAAAGTAATATATGCTGCCTTTGCAACATAAAGCCCATAATGAAAGTGGTGCACAATGGAATTCTCATTGGGCCCTCACACTCTTATGCTGTATATTAAATTGACATGCACAGTTTAACAAGTCAAGAACTTCAGTGAGAGGGACAGCACTTTTTGCTGAAGTGCTTGATTTGTTTTGGCCACCACAAATTAAACTACTTTGGTGGTTTGATTAGACCAAGCTACCAATGGATTTAAAGCTTTCCATTTCATACACATAGGTCAAGGGCCTGGTGAGTGCTATGAGGAACACTTTACTTTTCCTTGCATTAGCTATTATGTTTACTAACTAAAACAATGAATGTCTGATTTGTGTCATTTGTGTCATTATAATATAAGATGATGAACATTATGGATGTTTAGATACAATTGTATATGTGTTGTATTTGTATAAGTCATTAGAGTAGAAGAGAATATATTAAGTTTTTAGAAAAATTATTTGAATTAGAAAAACCATTATAGATGGCTTTTGTTTAACAATTACAGTAGCTGATGTAATCATTATGGAATGTTATAAGCATGGAATATTCCTGCAAAAATGTCATGTTGTCTTTTCTGATGCAGCTACTAATTTGTTATTGTTAGCACAAAGGTGTCTGCCAAGGACATTCTCAACAACAAGGTGATAATACCCAAGGTTGAGAACAACTAAAGTTGGCACTAAGGAGGGGCAACTTAATATGTGATGAGCTAAAATATGAAGACTGACCATTTCCAAAAACAAGAAAGCCAGAAACAATTCACAACCATTATGCAGTGGTGATGCACTCAGTGGTGCATTCAGTGGTGAATGCAAGCTGCCAATGTTTTTAGTCTTTGCATACATCTGAGCCACACTACTTATAGGTCCATAAAGTTACCAAGAAAAGCTGCATTATGAATTTGGATGCAGTGAGAGGCAATTTTGGTGGGTGTTTCTGGGTGATAATGGGGTGTAACTAGCCAAATACAATAGTTTCATGGGCATGTGGCAGTCAGTGACTTTGGGCCTGATTCAGCAAGAATCACAACTGCTAACATGCACGCAATTTGCCGATTGTTGCATACTGCACATGCATATGCATTACAGTGTGCGTGGGCAAACTGGCCACTGTGATGAGGTCTGCAAATGCAGTGACTACACAGAACCATCTCGGAGTGATTGACAGGAAGTACTGATTGTGGGAGATGATGGGAGGGGAGGTCTACAAAATGCAGGCATGCCAGTGCTTTTGTACGCCATTGCAGGAGCGTGCATACATTATCCACTGCGATGCCATACGCAGCTTGAGTACTGATAGTGGGTGCTGAGGTTAGAAATTCCAGAGTTATGTCTGAGCTTGTGCAAGTGTGCATGAGGCTGTGATGGTACTCAATGTGACTGATAGTTTTGCAGTCTTTCTAAGGATTACAAGATGTGCTGTGCTCTCAGTTGCATGCTCAAGCTTCAAACATTGGTAATTTGTATGTAACTTCCACACTGCATCCACCTCTTAATCAGGTCCCATGGAGGCTACAAGTTACTCTGAAATTTCAGTCAGTGTGCAGAATTTACAAAGTAGCAGCTTCTGTAAGCTGCTGCTTCCCGGCGGGTTGCAGGTACAAATTTAAAATGGCATCTGGAGCCTGGCGTGCTTTACACTGAACCTAGTGCTGTTTAAAATATTCACCTGCAACCTGCTGGGAAGCAGTGGATTACAGAAGCTGCTGCTTCATAAATTGTGCCCAATGAGTTGTATGTATTATCAGAGCAGTAATGAAATATTTAAGATTTGATTAGAGCAGTAATCACATGTGGAGGATTTATTTTCAAAATAAATAAAACTCAAACAAAAAACACCGGCCCCACAAAAAAGAATATTGGACATACAAGACGAGGATGTCTGGGAGGGCAAAAAAAGCAAAGTAGAGGAAGAAACACACCAACCACAGTATCACCAATAGGGATATTCAATCTTAATAGCAAGAACCTCATCAACCCTCAAGTGACATTACTCAATAAAGGATTAAAATTTTCCCCCACAAACCATTTAGACAAGTTTAATACTTACCTAGATTTAAAAAATTTCACTAGGAAACTAAGTTTAAAGAAGAACTTTCTGGACAAGTACACCAGTACTCTGAAAAATGCAGAGCCATCACTACACAAACATACAGGATTAAAACCTGTGTCAATTTTAAATCCCAGCCACATGAGAGGCAACTTTGACAATACTTTTGAACAAGCAGTATTACAAGACATCAAAAATACTGAATTCTAATATTGGTACAACCAAGCAAAATATCACAAGATCAGAACACAGAGCACTAAAAGAATTACAAAATGACAAAGAATTGGTAATCAAACCTGCTGATAAGGGTGGGGCTACAGTCCTGTTAGACAAGAAAGACTACATCAAAGAGTCATATAGACTATTGAATGACACAGATACCTATATAAGATTAAATAGGGACACAACAAAGGACTTCCAAAAGGAGCTTAGGGCCTTGGTAAGTGAGGGAGGGACGCAAGGTATACTAAACAAATAGGAACTTAAATTTTTAGATACACCGTTTCCAGTAACCCCAGTCTTCTATCACTTGCTCAAGGTTCATAAGAGCATTACACAACCACCGGGAAGACCCATAACATCTGGCATTCAATCACTTCACCCCTCTCAGAATATATAGACCATTTCTTACAAGAACACGTGAAAAAACAAAAATCTTATCTAATGGACACCACACAGGTAATTAACACTCTCATGAACATTAAGTGGGAAGAAAACTATTGGATGGTAACGAGTGATGTCACTTCACTCTATACTGTGATTGACCATATCCAGGGCCTTCACAGTATAGAGTATTTCTTAAAACAAGACTCAGAACTCAAGGTTGATCAGGTTAACTTTTTCCTTAAAGGAATAGAGTTTATCTTGACACATAATTACATATGGTTCGAGGTGGAATATTTCCTACAGCGGAAGGGGACAGCCAGGGGAACCAAATTCGCCCCGAGCTATGCAAATTCTTTCATTAGCCACTGGGAGGATGACAACATCTGGTCTAACCATGAGCTCTGGGCGATTTTGGTTCTCTGGAAACGCTATATAGATGATGTGCTATTCATCTGGAAGGGGGACAAAACATCACTAAAAAACTTCCTGACCTACATAAATAATAATGATAGGAATTTACACTGTACATCTAACTATAGTAAAAAGGAAGTACAATTTTTAGATCTAGACATTTTTATCACCAATCAAAATATGCAAACAAAAACACACTGCAAAATAGTTGACGTTAATAACTACATATTGGCCAACAGCAATCATCATCCAAGTTGAATTAGTGGCATTCCTAAGGGACAGTTCATGAGACTAAGGCGCAATTGTACAAATATGGAAGACTACTGTATGTCACGCAAGGACAAAACCTCAAACAACAATTTGAATATAAAAGTACAATATGAGGGAGGTAGAGACAGCCTACAAAACATTGGAAAAACACTCAGGGACACATTACTCAAATATTCAGTCAAACAACAGAGTGACAATAGTGAGAAAATATAATTCATAACAAATTACAATGGAGCAGGTCCCACTATCAGAACCATTTTACAAAAACATTGGCATATCTTGCAGATGGACAACAACCTGAGCAAAATACTGCCAAATAAACCAGACCTTGTGTTTTGTAAAGCTCCAGACTTGAAGAAAAAACTGACACACAACCATTTAAAAGAAGCAAAAGATCAGAAACAAAGCACACTAGAGGGACAGTCCATGGTGACATGTTTCTTCCACTGTGGAAGATGTTCCAACTGTAAAAAGTTGAGTTATAAAAGTACTAAACGAACAAACCAGATAAGATCGCAAGTGACATTATCAGAATATAAGATAAGGGACACCATAACTTGTGACAGTGATAATGTGATATACATGCTGGAGTGCCCATGTGGGCTTCAGTATATAGGTCGCATGATAAGGACTCTCAAAACTAGAATTAGTGAACATGTTAGGAACATAGAGAGAGGGTTCTTGAACCACAGTGTGTCGGAACACTTCAGGGAAACACACCAATGTAACCCTAAAGGATTAAAATTTGTAGGCTTTGAAATAGTGAAATATAACAGGAGAGGAGAAAATAAATTTAATAAGAGAGCTGGTGGATATTTGATCTACACACCTTGAAACCAGAGGGTCTGAATATAGATCTATGAGCACCAACAGTATCCCTCTTTATGACAAAATAAGACCTAATACTTCACTAATCATTAGGTATTGGCCAATCCCCCAACAATAAAACCTAATATGTCTAAATCGATATGCCACATTTGCATTTCAAACCCCATCATACTAAAGGGGGAACATTTCATATGCAGGACTGAGGTACATCAGTTAATTCATCATGTAATATGCAGAAAATGGCATAAGACACTTTACATTAGTGGTTTATCATATATGTTTTAGTTTGGTATCAATAGGGTATAACACCCATTACATCTTACTCTGAATGCTATATGACCTCCAGAAATGTGAGTCACTAATAAACTCTAACTGGATCATGTATATAGAGTAACATATATTGGAGAAGAAAATCCCACACTCGAATATATGAACATATATTTATTTAACTCCAGCTATAAAAATGATAGGGATAGAGTAGTATACTTGCACTGTCATTACATTCATAAAAGACAGACAGCTGTGATGTGGCAGAAGCTCTCCATAAAAATACACATTCACAAGAGGCAGACTATATTCAAGTCTGTGGCACTGTATATCCCTTTAAAAATGGCCGCCGCCAGGGCAGAGACCGGAGCCTAAACACTAGGCAAGTCTCATTACAATGCAATGCACTTTCAATTGGGAGAATAGGAAAGACAACAGAAATTAATCACCATTGCACATCGCGGCCGCACACCCTAATCGGCGCATGTGCAGTAAGAACAATTAGAAATGTGATGAGTCACATGAGCAGCAACACCGACGAAACCCAGAAGTACGGCCACAACATGCACAGAAGGGACTCCAAGGATAATTACAGCAGGAATAAAGCATGGTAAGTCACACCATCACTACATTTGCCCTTGAAAAAGTCCCAAACAGGAACGAAACGTGTTGGGACCACCAGGACATTTGTTTCATTGACTTCAATACCTAGACTTTTTGTGCATTAGCAGCAACATATCAACCATTTTTTTAAAAGCCCAAAATAAATGGTTTTTATTTAGAATATCTTCAGTATAATAGTCACATCATTCAGCCTCGTATATACGTATCAAGTTACAAGTCAGCAAGCAGGGGGACCAGCATAAGCCATTGTTTTGGTGAGTACATTCCAACTTATTGACAATCTGCACACATAGGCCCTGATTCAGAGCCGTTCGTTAACAGCAGTACGCTCGTTGCGTTCCAATGATGACTAACCGCGCATGCGTCGGTGTAACACTGCGCATGTGCGTACGGCAGATTGCGAGCTTTTTTTGTCTCGTTCGTCAAATAGCGTACAGGAAGTGACATGTCAAATGTGATTGAGAGAACATGGCGTTTTTGGGTGTTGACGGGGGTGGAGATGGAAAAACGCAGGCGTGGCGAGGCGTTTTTGGGGCGTACATAAATTATCAGATGCGAACGTCAAATGTGTTCGTACCAACTCATACGTCACTGGATGATCCTCTTTCCCTTCAAAATGCTCGCACAGCTTAGGGTCTGGATTACTCGACCACATTGGTGATGGCCTTCTCCTCCGTCCCGGCACTCCACGATGTTGCATCGATTAATCACGGCTTGTCAGAAAATCAATTAGTGTTGGATTGAAAACCGGCTTGGTATGTGTTTTGAAATCAGTTTTTTGGGTTAGCACAAAACCGTACGCAGGTGGAAATCATAGCTGCTAATGTCAGGATTACACAATCAATTTGCGTACATTTCTGGGGTTTTTTTGTGGGGTTAATTTTTGGTTTTTGGCCTATTGTAACAATATTGTCATCATGTTTGTTTTTTGGGCCATTTTGATTTTGCCTGGTGAATTTGCATCCTTATGTAAATTTTAAAACGTTCCTTAAAGAGCCCTTTTTTTTTCATGTAAAATGTGTTTGTTGCACGTTTTTGCCTTGTGGGCCAGGATTAAATGTTGACCATTTTTACAATAATGTCAGAATACAAAGTCGTACATTTTTTGCAAATTTATTGCTATAAAAAAACAATTTCATGCACATATTTTACACAAACATTTTTTGCAGTGTTCATTCCAAAATATTTAATAATTGTGCAAACATAAAAGTTTTTGGAAATGTAAAGCTAAAAATTAAAAACAATTCACAAGAAAGGAGAGGGAAGTTTTGGCCAGAAAGGAATATGAGGCAAGCACAGAAGGAGTGTGGGAAAAGTAGCCAGTGCTGTCAACGTTTTTTCCCCCGTTTGGCTGGGGGAGGGAGGGCGCCAGACCGGGTCCGGGATGTCATCGGGCTGGCCTGTCCAGAGGCAGATGTTGTGGCCTCTGGACTAGGCACAGGGCTAGGCACATTTGGAGGATTGGCTGATGTTGTGCCAGAGGTGGAGGATCCTGATGTTCCGGCAGGAAGGGAGGTCGGCTCCACCATGTGCTGGCGAACGAGCTGCTCCAGGCCATTGGCAATGCGGATGTTGGCCCTGGTATTTTCTGCCAGGGCCTGACCAATGGTCACGTTGGCCGCAGCATTTTGCTCCAGGGCCTCAGCCACCCGTACCAGACTGGCGTCCATCCTCTGCAGAATCTCCGTATGGAAATCCAATTTAAAATTGAGTTCTGTGAGGAGGGACACTGCCTGCGAGGGGGATTGCCCTGGACTGGCTTCTGCAGGGTCCTCAGCCGGATGTACTGGTTCCTCCCCTGCAGAGCCAGCAGAAATTCTGCGGCCAAGGCTCCCCTCTGGAGCAGACTCATCCGCCTGTGTCTCTGTTGGAAAAATGAGAAAAGACTCACATTAGAATCTACATATTGGCACAATAACATTTCAGAGTTGGTGACATCACAATATTTACCTTGGACAACATGAGGAGCCACAAAGTCTGGCATGTCCGTATCCATGTTGGACACGCCAAACACCTCCACAGCCTGCACACACCCCTGTGCCAGCTCTTCTAAATCATTCAACTCCAATGACACAGGGGTGGGACCCCCACCTGTCCCCCTAGCATGCCTAGCCCTGTCAGCCTTTTTTTGTTTCAGGCGATATTTGAAGTCTTGCCATCTGTTGGTGAAAAAGTAGCCATTATTAATGCATTCTTTCCCCCAGTTTTTGTGGGTGGTCAAGTTTTAACTTACCGCCATTTGACATCCCGGGCTAGACGGACAAAATCACCCACCCTATTGACCACAACTGCTACCTCCTCCCACATTCTACACTTCTGGCTTGCACTCATATTCCTGTCTGCCTGTGGCAGGATGTCCACACACTTCTGAACCAAAACCTGCATCTCCTTTCTTGTGAATTGTGGCTGCCTTTTCTTTTTGCCAGCTTTGGCCGGAATACTGGGCCCAGCAGATTCTTCCATGTCATCCTCCTCACCTTGAGAATTGTAAACTTCACAACTTGCACTATATTATGTTTCAAATTAATCATTGTTTCCAAATGCCTGAAATACTTACCGCCAGACTGTTGCCCATTGTTTCCCTGGTCTGTAGCCATGTCTTAGCTCAAAACAAGAAATACACCAGAATTTTTGGTTTGGCTCGTGACGTATTTATACATGCGTCCTTATTTTTCGGCTGCTTCATTGATTGTGCGTTCCTATGATCCCTCCTTAATTTGTGCGGGAAACTAAACACTATTTATGGCTTGGGGCGCCTCGAGTCGAGGTGGCATTTGTTGATTGTTGGAGGTTACGTTGGTCGGAGTTGATTGTTGGCGGGTTTTGGAGTTGGCGTTGGTGGGAGTAGTTTTTGTTTGCTAAATTTGGTTTGTGTTTTTCCGTTCGCATTTTTTCTGTTGTTTTTTTTTTTGGCGTTTCTTTATTTGGTAAGTTTTTGGCAGTCTAACTTTTGTTCAATTTGTGTCTCCATCTTTTTCTGATTTTTTTAACGTTATTTTTTCGTAATTTCATCTTTGTTAGGTTTTTTTTTGGCTCTGCCCCAAAGACCTTTTGATCCGGAATCTTATATATTATCTATTGGTAAGTTAATTTTTTCACTTGGTTAGTAAATGTTCATGTTTGTATTTACACAACTTTGTTGGACCTTACACTTGTAACCTTTGTTTTTCTTAGTCAGAAATGTTTCTAAAATGTTTGTTTTTCTAGCTGCGCATTTTTGAACTTGTATTTGCGAACTAATTAGCACATTTTTATCTGTTTCTATTGTGACTGGTATTTGCGAACTAATTTGCGCATTTTTAACTGCTTATTCAGACCCGTTAAATTGTTTGTGTTTTCCCTTTAGCATTTGTTGCTTACATTTGGCCCCAATTTGACGTAGTGTGCACAATGTCGTTTTGCTCTTTGGGCAAATGTGTGTTTCTCCCCTTTTATGTTTTGTCTTGCACCAAATTTTGAAACAGAAATGCCCAGCATAAATTGTTGTATTTTTATATTGTGATTCTTTACAGTTTGCACGTATCATGACAATACCCCGGCATGTAAGCATCAATGGATGGTATCATCAAGCTAAGTTAAAATCGTTATTTTTGGGGGTTTAAAAAGCCTTACATTCAAATCTTGCCATTTCAGGTTGATCTGGGTCGGATTGTTCTGGCCATGCTCCTGGAAGCCGACCAACCTCAATCTCGTCCCAGGCGTAGGCATCGTAGGCGTGCAAGGCCCCAGATATTTCGAACACGTGTCACCCTTTTTGGAATGCCCGATGATGAGGTTTTAAGACGCTACCGTCTTCCTCCCAAAATCATCATAGACACTCTCTCATTAATAGAGAGTGATCTTGAGCGGCAAATTGACAGTCCTACAGCAATACCACCACTTACGCAATTTATGGCGGTGTTACATTTCTGTGCCTCAGGATCGTTTCAAACAACGGTGGGAATAGTGGCGGGCATCTCACAATCCTCCTTTTCCTGCATCCTGAGGGCAGTGATGGACGCACTTTTCAAGCACCTCCATCATTTTATTCAAATGCCTTTGGATATGGGTGCCCTTAGTGTGGCCAAGGCCAATTTTTACCAAATAGCTGGCTTCCCACACATCATAGGGGTTGTGGATGGTACTCACATACCACTTCAGCCTCCAGCACTGCTGGAGGCCATATTTCGCAACCGTAAACACTGTCACTCCCTGAATGTAATGGTGGTATGTGATGCCTCCCTCCAGATCCTGTCCCTGAATACAAAATTACCAGGAAGTGCACATGACTTATTCGTCATCTGGCAATCAGGGATATGGCACAAATTAACCAACCTACAAGCTGGTGATGCGTGGCTTCTGGGTAAGTGGAGACCTTTAGTACATAACAATGTTAAGCTTGATACACAGTGATCCTGATGTTGTCACTTCTTTTTCACAGGAGACAGTGGCTACCCTTGCACACCCTGGCTGCTCACTCCTTATTTGGCTCCCACACCAGGGCCACAAAGTAATTTTAATGCCACACTTACAGCCACCAGGCAAGTGGTGGAGCGCTGTATCGGCCTTTTAAAAGGCCGATTCAGATGCCTCCAATGCTCTGGTGGTGAGCTCATGTATTTGCCGGATATGGTTTCGAAAATTGTGGTCCTGTGTGGGATATTTCCCAACATCGCCATAAGGAGTGTTGTCCCAATGCAGCCAGAGGATGCCTTACCTGAGGATGGCCCCCCCGAGGTTGGTCAGTATGTGGGGGGGCCATACGCGATGATGTTGTGGCCAGATATTTTAGGTAATTATTGTCAAAACAACTGTGTTTAGACCCAATGTGGTACGGTTTGTTTGAGAACATCTAATTAATTGTTTTTTTTTCTCCATCTTCTGTTTGTTTTCAAAATCTTTGGGACTACAACGATGACTACTTCCTGCTACCCTTAAAAAACCTTCATGTGGAAACTTTGGGAATATATTATGAAACCCATATTGCAACACCACATTTGTGGAATCGTGTTGGCATGGTCCTTCGTCAACCAGTTCTTGATTTTTTGTGTGTTTTTTTAGTTTTTGGTATGTGTTGTATTTATGATTATCACTGTGTGTTTTGTTTGTGAGTGACCACTTTGTTATTTTAGTTATGTTGTGAATAAATGTCTTGAGAGTGTAATTTTGTTCCTTTTTTTGCCCATTACAAGCAAGTGTAACCAGGTTCACACACGTTACATTTGCCTAAGGGGTAATCCAGTAATGATGCAAGTTGAGCTAAAATGTAAGATGTTTTCTTGGTCCAAACCAACACCCAAAGGAATCCTGTACAATCAGTTGGCTTCGTAATATCGGCCTAAGCAGCTTGCCCCCCAAATAAGAACATGTAAAATGTAGTAATATATAATTTTGACAACACCAAAAAAGGGAAATGAGATTGTTACTGTTAGGTGTTTCTTGTGCCTGTTTTCCTAAAAAATACAACACACAATCTTAGTGACAATAATTGCAAATCCTTGCTGGAAGAGTCTACTTATGTCAGTGTAAACAATCTCTGATTTTGAAACAAGGAATGAGACAGAACGTTAATTTGAAAATATTAATTTATTTAAATTTTGTCAAAAAAAAAAAAACTAGTTCCTAAGGAGGACCGACATATGGTCAAGGACCACCAGCAGCCCGATGATGTGTTCCTGCATACGGCCCACACAGCCGGCTAATTCAGCCATACTCCTCTGTTCCTCTGTGGGTTAGAAAAGTGTGGGATTAATACATCAATAATGAAATCACATTAAAAAACAAGCCAAAACAAGTTAACCAAAAATGAAAATATTGTGGCACAAAGCAGAATTACACCGATAAAACCAAGCCCCCCAAAATGGTCTAGCCCAAAATTACTAGTCCAAAAATCAGATTCAGACAGGTGTGATATGTGTATGGTGAAATCAGCAGTAACAGGTAAAGACAACCCAAAAACTCCCAAAAAGTCGACCAAAAAACACAAAAAAATTGAACGACACATGATTACATACAAACAGTTTGTGGTGCAAAAAAAAAAAAAAAAAACATACCTTTCAAACTAACGGCCGCTCCAGAAGCCACTCCCTCGTCCTCCTCGGAGGTGCCTCCATTCCCCAAAGATCTTGGCGGGGTGATTTGGGATTCCGGGGAGGGGGTAGTTAGAAGAGGGGTGGTTGGAGGAGAGGGGGAATTGGGATGGAGGGGAAGTAGCACCGAAATATCCGCCACAGGGTCTGGGCAGGCTGGGGAGGAGGGGGAAATAGGGGAATTTGGGGTTGTGGAGGGTTGGCTTGGGGTTGGGGAGAGTGGGCGAGAGCGCCGTCTTGGATGGCGATGACGCCGTAGTCTTCGCTGTGCCCCTAAAAGATGTGAAGCAAATTGTGGTTAGTTTCAACAAAATCCGAGAAAAACACTAATTTATGACAACACAATTCGGAAAACATGGCCATGCAGATATGAGTACAATGAATAAATAAGACATACATGAAAACATGGCCATGCAGATATGAGTACAATGAATAAATAGGACATACATGAAAACATGGCCATGCAGATATGAGTACAATGAATAAATAGGACATACATGAAAACATGGCCATGCAGATATGAGTACAATGAATAAATAGGACATACATGAAAAAATGCACACGCAGTTAGGGCCACAAAGATAAACATGAAAACCAGTCCCAAAAACTTACTTTCAGCGATCTGCATGCGAAAGCATGCCAGCATGCGGGGCATCCGCCGTTGCAGGTCTGACCACCTGCGCTCCAGCTGGCCGATCTGGCGGCGTGAGCCGAAGGAACGCAGGCGGCCACGTACCTCTGCATATGCGGAACGCTTCTCTAGATTTGTGATGGGTGGAGGCTGGCTGGTGATCCCCCTATCCATCGCCTCGGTTAACACCAGCAGCTCGCGCCTGGTGAATGCCGAGGCTCTCATGATGCCAATGGTGTATTTGTTAAAAATCATTTTTAATAAAGACCCGAAAATAATTTTGATTGGCTAATGTATTTGGGTAATCAACAGGACCAATTCTATTGGTTAGTGTATGAGTCATGTGTTCGACAGGGCCAGAAATCTCTGGAGAGTTATGATAGGCTTGATGCAGTGACATGCGTAAGCAAATTTAAATAAAGAAATGAACCCCGGGAAATATGCGGGGATAAAAATAAATAAAACAAATGTTTAATTGGGTCTAACATGTATTTTGACAAATAAAAGTGAATGTTTAAGCCGTACGTATTCTGCGGGTAAACACAAACACGGTCAAGATTAAAGTTTATTGCATTGTGTAAAAAAAAAAAAAATTAAGCTAATTGATATATTGATTGGCATGATACGATTGTGGGAGGTAGGCAGAATAAACGAGCAGTTAATCGAAATCTGACAGTCCCACTTCCGGCTTGTACTTGTGCGTGAGTTCCCTTCAAGCCATTTCGGGGATGTACGCTTGCTATTTGGCACGCTCGTTAGTTAGAGGAGGGGTCGGTTGAGTTTGGGGAGGATGTTTGGCTGTGTTCGAAAATACGAATTGAATTTAATTTACATATTTTTTTACGTACGCTGAACGTATGAACGGTCACTTGCGTCCGGCTCTGAATCAGGGCCATAGTGTCCAATTACCCTGATACTGCATTCATTCATTATTTTTGAGGTACATGATGTTGTAAAGAAAGGAAGGAAGAAACACTCAGAGACTTCCTGCTCACAAGGACTATTGGATTACAATTAACAATAAGATGCATATAGCTCATCATTATTTGAACACACTGCCCAAAGTTATTACCCAGCTGATATAAGACTAAAAGTACAATTCCATAGTTCATTATAATGATCACCCAGCCTACAGATATTGCCAACCCAAAATAAGTTTACTAGGAACTACTAATAGTGAAATAGGACATTTATATAAAGGCCACAATACACACATCAGGACACAAATAGAATATATATCCCTGTACCATAGAGCACTCAGCTTGTTCTTTCTCCACAACATATTAAGAGAGGTTAAGGAACACCTCATAAAGCTAGCAGCACTTGGTATACTCAGAGGGTTACTCTGTGTGCACAAACTGTCCATTCTTACTGCCTTGTTTCTTTTAATCCTGCATCTGGTAGTAACTGACTGTACTAAGCTGTACTCCTGCAGATCATTGTTTCCTTATCAATGTCTCTGGATTTCAAACAAGTATTTCCCTCATGTGATAGAACTTCATGTAATAGCAGTGGGGGTGAAGAAGGGAATATGTCACATTGTACAAACATAAAACACAATTCAGAATTGTACACAAGATGGTTGAATTTATACTCTCAATTTCTGCATATATGCAGATGTTTGCCTTTATAGAGCTACAGTATATAAATGTATATGACAGCAAATCTCCCAACCATCCATTTGTTCAAATAGCTGCCATTATCAGTGCTAATTTACACAAGTCCCAAATTGTATGCATAACTCAAGTACAATGAAACAATTGATAAGTTTATTTATGAACGATTGAGGCAGGGTAATGGCAACTGGGTATGTATGGGGAAATGTGATGCAGGTTTGGTGAGCCTAACTAACCCTATCATTACCCTAATGCTTTGTTCCATGCCTCTGTGGCTTATTATTGCTCTGATGGATCCTTTTCCCTGTTATTGGCTCCAGCCACTGAGTTCAACACTATACTGTAATCTAACAGATTATATTGCGTTTCATACAGTATATCTGTGTATTTGTCAAGGATGCTAGCATGGGCATTGTGAAGATATTTTATTCGAAGGATCCATTTTTTTTTGGGAGGGGGTACAAATGGGTATGCAATCGGGAAGCCAGCAGACATAAGCCTGACAGCCAGCTTCCCGACTGCTTTATCCAGGTGAGAGTTAAATGACAGGCGTCTAATTCTAGATGCCTGTCATTTTATTGATGCCGGGAGACCGGCACTCGGCATCCCGATCGAAGTGATGCCGGGCACCGCTGCGGACAGCCAAGGGGGGCTGGGATAGGTTTAGGGCTCCCGGAGGGGACTTAGGGTTAGGCATCCCCCCGGGAGGTTAGGGGTAGGCTAGGGTAGGGAGGGTGAGGGTTAGGCACCCCCGGGGGGACTTAGGGTCAGGCACCCCCCGGAGGGACTTAGGTTTAGGTGGCTGGGAAGGGGGGGTTAGGTTTAGGCACTTACAGGGGGGATTAGGGTTAGGCACAGGGGGCAAAGTTAGAGTTAGGCACCCCTAAGGAGGGTTAGGTTAGGTTAGTTGATACTTACCTGGGGACGATTGGGATTTTCAGCCGTGTCGGCCTGCTATTGTCGGGATTTGAACCGCCGGACTTGTGTCCAGTGGTAACTCATATGTATTCCGTAAAATGCATTGTTTTGTACAAATACTGTATTGTTTTGTATAAAAACCACATACAGTATATAGTAGGTGGATATTAAAAAAATTATAATAATAATACGGTTTTCAAAGTGGTGGTTAGAATGTATTTGTAGTGTATTTTTGTAGCTAATATTAATGTGTAATAAGGTGAAATTGGTCAAATTAATGGAATTATAAATAAAATAAAAATAACAATTTTTTTCAATGCACTGCCTCTTTTATTCCAGAACAGCGTTACACTCCATATCTATATTTAGTCCTTGTGGATTCAAAATTCTCGTAATATAGATCCACTTGCTCTCTTTTTTCTTTAACACAATGGATATATCTCCCCCTTTCCAATTTGGTGTTATTTTTTCAAATACTATAAATTTAAGACCTTTACTACAAGGAGCCATCTGAATGTCCATGTGGACATGAGTATACAGGACAAATGAAAAGATAAATAAAATTGCTGAGCACATCTACATCAGGAGAGGATTAATCACCCACAGCATCTCTCAAAATTTCTCTGAAGTCCATAATAGGGATTATATAGGTCTGATATGTGTATAGAAGCTTGCTATAGAATAGAGATAAGCAGCATTCCCACTTGTTTCATTTGGATACTGCATTTGTATTATCAATAGCCCCTGATTCATGGGTTAAGATGCTCTTATCTAAGAGGCACAATTTGTCCATCAGATATTTGATTCATGGGATATTAATAAGGTATGTCCTACACAATTGATAAGTCACTGATGAAGTCCTGAATAGGATGAAATGCATAGGTTGAGGGTGCTACAAGGTTCCACACTAAAGGGTCCACTGTTGTGAGCTCACACCCCCATAAAGGTTGAGACAGGTAGTTGGGAAGATCTACCCAGAGTGTTCTGTATGCCTGTCAGCGTCTAAGAATTGTTTTGTGTAAGCAAATTTGTAATTAATGTATAGCAAATTGTTTTAACAATTGTATTTTTAATAAAAATATAGTTTTATATTTGGCTAAAAACCTGTTTTTTTCTGGGTGTTGATGTCAGGGTTCATCTTACTTGAAGTTATACCAAAGCTGTTTAATGAAAGGTCCTGCCATTGGTAACATTGTGGCTATGAACAGTCGTTGATTCACGAACATCTCTAAGTTTTTTCTGTCAAAATATTTCAAAGTGCTCATTGTGTACTCTAATTGATTAAATGATGCTGCGCCCACTTGGTATAATATATATATATATATATATATATATATATATATATATATATACACACAGTATATATATAGGTTGAGTCTCTTATATCCAAAATGCTTGGGACCAGGGATATTATGGATATCGGAATATTCTGTATTTTGGAATATTTACATACCATAATGAAATGTCTTAGGAAAAGGACCCAAATCTAAACACAGAATGCATTTATGATTCATATACACCTTATACACACAGCCAGAAGGTAATTTTATACAATATTTTCAATAATTCCATGGCTCAAACAAAGGTTGTGTACATACATGAAATTAATTTATGTTTCACATACACCTTATACACACAGCCTATAGGTCATTTTATACTTTATTTTTAATAATTTTGGGCCTTAAACAAAGTTTGTGTACATTGAACCATCAAAAAGCAAAGAATTCACTATCTCAGCCATGCTAATAATATTCTGTATTTCAGAATATTTGGAAATGGGAGACAACATTATATATATAAGAAGGAGAGGGAATGTTATTCTAAATATCATTCTTAATACAATGAAGCTTTTTTTTGCATGTATACTTGAAATATTTAATAACCAGTCAATAGAATAAAATTCGGAGGTAAATCAGTCCTGTACAAGAGATACCAGGACTGATTTACCTCTGAATTTTATTGTTTGGACTGATTATTAAATATTTCAAGTATACATGCAATTTTTGGATTAAGACTAATTTTTAGAATAACATTTTAGTGCCCTCTCTTTCTTCGGTTTTACATTTGTTTTAAGGCTCATCTAACAGGGGCCAATTGAGAGGTTTATATGCATATTGACTATTTTCATCAGCTATATTATAATCCTTAGTAGTGCAGGCTAGCGGCATATATATATATATATATATATATATATATATTTATATATTTATATATGAATATATATAAAAAATATCATACAAATGTAGATGGTGTGGTCACATACCAAGGGTTGTAACAGTTGGTTGAGTGTCGTGGATTAAGCTTGTCGTATATATATATATATATATATATATATATATATTTATATATACAATACAAATTTTCCGGCACTCACAATTAGATGGGTAACTTGACACAGTGCCTCCATGAAAATGGTACTCACAGAAACCCCAAGCGTGCGGCACTCATACTGAGGACAGTTTGGAAGAAGTAAACTGAAATGTTGATATTTCACCATGGTTCTGGTCATTATTGTGGGGTCTGAGTGCCACATGCTAGGGGTTTCTATATATATATATATATATATATATATATATATATATATATACACCAAGTCCAGTGGTGTGGCACTCAGGGCTTGTTAAACAAACAACTCGGACATGTGAAGCAGATTTCAATGTTTCAATCCAATACAGATTGACAACAGGAAATGCAATAGAAAAAACAGCATCTTACCTTTATAGACACTCGCCCAGCAAGTGAACCAATGCTTCCCAGCACACTCCCGAGACAAGCACAGGAAGCCGGGGGCACATGGTGATGACGTTGTCGGTGCATAAATACTGCGCACGTAAGTGAAAACATCCCATCACCATGGAAACATATAGTAAGGAAGATACACTGTAAGGATACAAACACATGCATACATCAATATGTAGTGTAACAGATCCGGTAATCAATATGCACCTTCTGGTAATAATACATGTTCCAAAGATATAATGAATGAGTGCAAAAGGCAAATTACTATTAAAGATAATCAACATGGAGAACGACAATGTTAAGAACCCATCCGAGTAAATCATATAAAACAATACAATCATGAAAATATGTAACAGTTACATGTTTTCATAATTGTACTGTTTTATATGATTACTCGGTTATTCATCATTATATGAGTGCTGGACCACTGTCAGATATATATATATATATATATATATATATGATGTTAGAGCTGGCACTCCACAAGAAACAAAGAACAATGGCCCTGGTGCCCTTAGAAGTATACTGAATATAACTGATAAATAAAGTAACCAATGCAGCGGCACTCAGGGTCTTGAAATAAAGAATTAACGCCAACCAAGGGAATGTTCATTCAGCATTTCAGTCTTTCCAGACTTTTATCAAGAACACGTGTTCTTGATAAAAGTCTGGGAAGACTGAAACATTGAACCAATGTTCCCTTGGTTGGCATTAATCCTCTTTTTCAAGACCCGTGAGTGCCGCTGCATTGGTTACTTTATATATATATATATATATATATAATTCTAAAGAAGTGACACACACCATGTTCACCATTCCAAAAACACAATTTAATAGCCAACAATTAGGATGCTTTCCAATATCCACATCCAGGTGATAATATCACAGTGGTATCTTGGTACAGTCATTTACATCAATAATAACTTTCAAATAGCCATACTTACAGTATCAATTCCAACAATATTTCGGTTCCATAACAAACCATTATCAAGAAATTACATATACATCTAGTTGTTACACCAGCCAAGTAAAAAGTGAATACAAACATCACTCAACTGGAACACGCCTCTATCCTAACCTTGATCGCATGCACCTGATCAAACAACAAGTTTCAGCGTGCGTACCAGCACTCCTGATTATTTCTGCCTCCTACTGATTACATCATTAGACGTGCTACCAATATTGTTGCACACTGTCATAGAGACAAGGTGCTGGTGTTCCACCAGAAGAGCACATGGTATCCGGTCACCACATGAAACCCATAATTATATGGTGTATCCTCCAGCAACAAACTAACCATAGTTTAGGTAATCGGAAAAGTATTTTACTCGCGATCATAAGTGCCAGGACATATGCAAATATTCCAGTACACGTTACAATAAAAGCATGATTCCTTCCAAGTAGACCAAGAATACATACCCAGCTGTGTAAAACCACTGCTCAGAAAGAGTAAGTGCAAACTACACACATATTTAAACAAAAAAACAACAAAAAAATAAAATAATGTAATTAAAAAAATCGATAAATAATTCAATAATAAGACCATAAATAATCCACAAAAACATTTTAATTTGTTGTATTCATCTAACCCCCTAGGGGAAATAGTGTCCAACATGAAGATCCAATGTGATTCTTTTTTGTAGTGGACCAAACCACTGAAAAACCACTGCTTAAAGAGAGTAAGTACAAACTACAAACATAAAAATATTTAAACAAAAAAACAACAAAAAAATAAAATAATGTAATTAAAAAATTAATTAATAAATAATAAGACCATAAATAATCCACAAAAACATTTTAAGTTGTTGTATTCATCTAACCCCCTATGGGAAATCGTGTCCAACATGAAGATCCAATGTGATTCTTTTTGCAGTGAACCAAACACACATCAGTGAAAAACCACTGCTTAAAGAGAGTAAGTACAAAAAACAAACATAAAAATATGAAAACAACCAAAAAAATTATAAAAAATTAAGAAATACTAATAAGTCCATGAATAATCTACAAAAAACATTTGAAATTGTTAAATTCATGTAACCCCCTAGAGGAAACAATGCCCAACATGAAGATCCAATGTGATTCTTTTTGTAGTAAAATTTTGTCACAGTAACCACCCCTATACAATTTAGGCACATATTCAATTACCATACATTTAAGCATAGGCACTTGATGTTTCTCATACAGAAAGTGTCAGGCTACAGGTTTTTCACTCTGGCCACTGCTGATGGCCTGTCTTATTGATCACCAATGATTTGCCATCCAATCCCTGGATGGTCTGGAAGTATTTCCCACGTACATCAATCCACAAGGGCAAATCAAAATATAGATGATACAGCTTGATGTACATGTGAGCCAATGTTTAATGGTTATTTTAGAGCCCATATTGGAGTGTGCAAATTATTTACCAGATAGCATGCTGTTACATGTTGTGCATCCAGTGCAACAAAAACACACAATGTTCTTATGCCATAGCCATGTACCAGTTTTTGTTGTTTGAAAATTCAATGTGGGTCTCTTTAGCAACTGTTGCAGATTTGGACCTCTCCTACAGGAGATAAGGGGCTGCTTCCAGATATTGCCCAAACTAGTCTACGTGGAAATAATTTGGCAGTTGTTCCATAGAGCTTTTGAAAAATGCTTGGCTTTAGTGTCAAATTGTGTAGTGACCACCATCCTACTGTACTTGGTTCTCTTTGGTGAACATGGTTGTTGAAAAAGTGTCTAGCCCTCATTAGACACCTTTTAATCACTCTCAAAGAATAACCTCTCTCTTTAAATCTCCTCGACTTCCCCAGCAACTGTGTCTCTGCTAAGGTGTTGTCGTTATAGTTACGGAGCACCCGGGGAAATTGTGATATAGGCAAACCATGCTTTAGTGCCCTGAGGTGGTGGCTAGTGGCTTATAAAAGGGTGTTCCTAGATGTATGTTTTCTATATAGCATTGTACCTAGGGTACCTTCATTTCAGAACACTGTCACATCTAAGAATTGTATCTGTTAAGACTGCACTTTCCCTGTAAACCTAATAGGGCTGTCTAATTGGTTTAAGTAATTCAACAGTAATTCAACATCATAATAAATGCATCCTGTGTGTTATTCCACAACAAGAACACATCATCTATAAATCACAGCATTCTGAACATAGTAGGAGCTACCATACTGAAAATGGTTGTTGACCAATACTGTAGAAATCACTTCACAAACAGTGAAAAGTGTTACTGCTTCATAAAATAGCAGTCTGTTAATGCAGGCAGCATTGATGTATTAAAGCATAGTTAACACCTCACAATAAAAGGCAGATATTAATTAGAGACCATCAGGCACATAGCATGAATGCAGATGCTCGTTTCTCTATTGCTTTGAGACTGACCAGAACCAGAGAACCAGATTTTTTCTTAAAGGAATAAATGCCAATCACTAATTGCCACATCACGTGGGGGCAAGTTACAAATGTCAGGCTGCATCTGAGGAGATCCTTTACCTACTTGTCCTAATGGTATGTATTCCATTGGATATTTGCATTGAAATAAGAAGACCAAATACAGGCAGATAGTGTTTTTTATTACACATTTCTTTCTTATCCGCACTGTCTATAATATTATTATACTTTTATATTTCGCTATTCTAATTCTTGAATATATTTTATATTGGATTTAATAAAGGTTACATTTTATTGTTTTCTGTGTTCACCATATACAGATCTTTCACTCTTCTGCACCAGTTAGTGACCAGCACCGGCTAGGCTGTGGGAAGCTTCAGCTCCCGCAGTCTGACCAAAGGAGCAACCATCGAGACCATCGGATGTGATGTTTTCAATGGTGATCCCAGCCTGCAATGTTGGTCACAGTGCTAGGATTGCAAATGCAGCAGGGAGCTGTCTGATACCTCCTTCTGCATTTGAATCGGAGATGGATGGATCTGTGTGCAGCTCTGTAAATCCATCCATCTCTTAATCAGGCCCAATATCCAGACATACCTTTTTTACTCAGAGTATTCATTCAGTGCAAATTCCTTCAGTGTGCTATATATACTCTTCTTGTCTCTTTTTAGTTTTGTGTTGTCCTGTCTTTTGTCAACTACTAATTGTTGCCTTTTAGTTTGTTCTGTGTCTTTGAAAGCCTTGTCTACTAAGTCCTTGTCATAAATCTTCTCTAGAAATTGTAGTTTAAGTTCCCCTCCTAGCAGTTTGTAGTCAGTGATGGTAGAACAGTTCAATCTCAGTTATTTAAATTGTTCTCGGGGTATGTTGTTTAACCAATTTGAATGATGTCCACTGGAGGCTAGGTCCAAAAGTGCTGCTCTATTACAGCTGTATATGGGGTGGTAGATTTAAATCTATTAATTTAATAATTGATGTGTTTAATAAAATCAAGTAATGTCTCCACTATGTTCTTCCATATGAAAATATGTTTGCCTTGTCAAAGCTGAATTATTGGCTGAGACAAGATCAGTTTAAAATTGAATCGCAGCGACACCATCTTGCGACTGGCCGCAAGACGCCATCTTGGAAATGAGATCGCAAGATGCCATTTTGCGAATGGTCGCCTAAGCGCCATTTTAGATAAACTCACACTTTAGTACATGTGGCGATATTGCTATTAGCATCATGCGATTGCATCTATGACCATCACCATAAGTTATGGCGATTCACCAAAAGCCCATTTCATGACTTTACGTAGTTTGGGTGCTCTGGATAAAGTGTATATTATTATAATTCCCCTAAAGGATATATTTCAGAAATGGCTGTACAGTATGTCAAAATTGGATTGCATTAACTAAACAGAGCAAATGGCCACGTGACAACTAGCTTGTGTAGACAAGCTTCCTGGACATAATGTCTGCTCTCATTCCTGGTGGCCCTGCTCGAATACAGCAAGAGGGTCATTTGTAGCACCTTACATTAGCAGGCTTCCTGCAATAAAATACCTTCAAAGCCAAGAGTGTTATCTGAGGTTTGGGTCTTGTAGCTGTGCTAATTTGCATTTACACAAGAACCTGGGAGACCAAAGGACTGTACTTTTTAGCCTGGGAAGGGTGGGTGCTGCTGAGAGAGGGGGGGCGTGTGGAACTATAATGCTCAGCATTCCACACTGCTAGGTGTTCACTTAGATTAAGTGAGATTTAAGTGCACCATTTCTCATACACACATTAATACGCACAATTGCGCTGGTAACTAATCGCATATTAGCGAATGCATAAGATCCTGTATGAAAACGCTGTTTATAAGCTTCATGCGTACGCATCTGCCCCAAGTTAACTAGAGTCTTTACATCACACCCCGCATACTTACACATTACATATTCACATAAAAGGTTTAATAAGCTTTAAAGTATAAGATTTAAGTTTGTTCATTTAGCATAAATGCTGTGAAATAAAGATTATTTGATAACTGAGGTTTTATACGTGATAAGTAAGCCAGGTTTGGAATTGTACTGATGCGTACTCTCTCAACAGTATTCCGGTACCATCGGTGTGGAGTTCGCATCATGCATTCTCAACTTATGGACCGCAGAGACTTCAAGCAACAAAATGTACATGATATGAACAACTGTTGGGATGTTGCATGAGGAAGGAAACCAGAGACCACCAGTTGTTGGAGGCTGGGTTGTGTCTATTTGAATCAACCTGTTAAATGCCTTGTAACATATGCCCTCTCCTTTGAGACCAATGGTATTAGCAACAAACTTCTCTATTGTGTTGTTTTATTCTGGGGGGTATAAATATGCTCTGACCCTGGGTTCCTAGTCTTTGTGCTGAATGTTGATTGATGAGGGGTTTCTTGCTGATGCCTAACATCTGGACCAGAGAGCACTGCGTTTGTATTATTGTACTTGGGTCTGTATAATCTCTTTGCGCTAAGATTATATGAGGATCACAGTGTGTAACTGCTGTAATTTTACTAGAATAATACTTTGTACTTTGGAACCACATGTTCTAAGTCTGGAGTCTTTATTTACTTACTTTACATCCTTAGAGGTTTATAGGAAGGATATTAGATGGTATAGGCATGGGTATATAGAGGTTCAAAGGCAGTATCCTTAGCCTATATTCAGTCTCCATGCCCTGTCCAAATGTGTTCTTCCTCTAATTTGCTCATAATTAGGATTGCATATGTCAGGACAAACTTGGTGCCCCAGTGTTCATGGAGGTAGTAGTCATTCTCAAACAAAACATTTGCACTTGAGAATAATTGTGATGACTGTTAATAATTTATATGAATTGTAATTGTGTGGGTTGTACTGTCTAATCACTTACAAGTGTGTTGTGTTGTGAATTCCCTTGTGTGGTCTATAACAGTTGTTGTTCAGCTTTATGTCATTGCCTGTTGCCATCCAGAAGTCATTGTCCCATACTATTTATATGAGGATTTAAAAGTATATGGGTGGTGTCTTTGAGGTAAGATTCATGTGCTTTCACATACTGGAGGGTGAAACAAATAAAGTAAGGTGTTGGTGCTAATAAATTCAGTTTAATGGCCAAATTAAATTTGTCTTGGCAAATCCACACACCAGATGTAGCTGTATAGATTTATAGTAATAATAAGATAGAAAATGTATCAGTTTATACAATAAATATGCAAATAAAAAATAAACACAATATAAAAACAATTATGAGGCATGTGAGGGGTTAGTAGTAAAGATCACTGCCTAACCTGCTCATATTCATAAAATAAAACAGTCCCACTAGTAGATGCATGGAAATTCCATAACAATTATAGTGCCCTGGTGTTTTGAGCTGCTGTCTTCACACAATAAATAATATTGTTAATACTTTTATTATTTAGGGGTCTATTTACTAAGCAGTGTTAGGAGAAAAAGTGAAATGAGATAAGGTACCAACCAATCAGCTCCTAACTGCCATGTCACAGGCTGTGTTTGAAAAATGACAGTTTTGAGCTGATTGGCTGCTAAATTATCTCCTTTCACTTTGTCTTCTAACATTGCTTAGTAAATAGACCCCTTAATGTTTTATCAGTGCATGTTCTATTGTTCTTTTTGTCACAAACATTTGTAGGAAACAGTCAATTTATAGTGATAGGCTTGATGTGACTGAGTTTATACCTAAAACAAGGTGTCATCTTTATTTTGCATCATTTTAAATGGCAAAATGGTACTTCTAGGGGACATAAACCTATTTGTATATCCAGCACTAAGTATCCACTTCTGATTGGCTGATTTTGCTTCTGAATCTACTTTATTTATTGATATATGATAAGATCTCCTGTGCTAGAAAAGTTTATTATGACAAATCAAATAGTAAATGCATTTGTCTCTATAAAAACTTTTGTTATCCTTATTACCTTGTTGAGTGCATTAGTGTATGACAGTGTGTGTATTCATGCTGTATCTTTGTGCTTATGTTACTAATGCAGATCTAGAAAAAATCATGGAATGTCTGTCTCATTACATGGGCATAAATATGCAATTTTTATGAACTTAGATTATACACATACTGTATGTCCAACTTAGCATTGACCCCTAGTTTGAAAATGAGAGGACACATATATTTTTTGCAAATCATGCAGACATATTTTATTTACTTTGCAAACAAACAATACATTTTCAGATTACAACTCTGTCTACAGTTGAGCTGGATATTGAGATGAAAAAGATTAAAGGACGTCTTGCATAACATAACATTTTATCAATAGCTTTCAATAATGAGACAGTATTACTAGAAAAAAAATTCTACTAATTCAAGTAAAAGTTTTATGTGATAAATATTAACTTTATTAATTATAAATATTAAGTTTATTATAGTAAGTAATTCAGTGTGTGAATAAAATACTGTATCAAAATAGTTCAGAGTACACATATGGCCATGTTTAGGGCTTTTGAACTGTAAGATACATTCAATAAAGAGAAAAATGACAACACTGTATATCTGTGATTTTTTTTTAATTACAACCAATATTGTTTAATAAAATGTGATGTGTAGTTTCAGCAAATTAATAGACTACACAATAAGTGATTACAAATTGTTTTTCATAACAGCAATGTGATTTTTTTTAAATAAATATTAATGTAACTGTATATAAACTATACATAAAGCATAAACATAACACAATATTGTAAATTAAAAACCTTATAGGAAACAAATATAATTTTCCTAATATATAGCAATATACAGTATTATTGCTCATTATTGCTCATTATGTTCAAAAAACTCAAAAAACTTATCAGAAATCATATATGATGACAAACAAAATAAAAATGTATTGACACAGAAGATACTTATATGCTACCATCATACCTTAGAGATCTCCTTGGCATGATATATTAATACTTTGTTTGATGGTGAGTGGACAGGGAATGCTATTTTATAAGCATGTATCCCTTTATAGATACTAGAAAAATATATTTTTGGTTTGGAAGAACATGGCTGCAATTTGGTACTGTACATCAGTACTGTACAGTATTATAATATGGCAAATAGTACATATACTGTACTCATATCCTTAAAAGGTATATTTTATTAAAAATATAAACTACAGTATATGAATATATGCAGAGCTTTAGAAGTACACATGGCTCATTGAGTGATAGTGGTAATATTGATCTACTTGCACTTTATTTGTTTAACCTCTATGGTGGTGAGCTAGTTAATTATAATATTTCAGTTTTAGCATGGCTATTTGGCCATGCTAAAATGGTTGCAAAACATGCTGGCACTTGTAGTTCAACAACAGCTGGAGGGCCTCTTATTGCCCACTCCGGATCTAGGGGTATATTTACTAAAATATGAGTTTTTAGAAGTGGATATGTTGCCCATAGCACCCAATCACATTCTACTTAACATTTATCTAGCACCTTCTAGAAGATAATAGCTAGAATCTGATTGGTTGCTATGGGCAACTTTTCCATTTCTAATAGCCCACACTTTAGTAAATATACCCCAGACAGATAATCTAGACTTTCATTAATTGTGCACTGCAATATAACAAAGCAAACATATAAAAAATAGCCAAACAAATGATTTCAGTACTGCTGCAATCCAACCTGTATGAGCATGGAATTCCTCTGTAAATTCATATATATTTTTTTCAAAGTAGGAATAATCTTTTTTCCATTACATGTATGTAATTTTATCTCTCCTTTTTATCAACATTTCATTTTATTTTTATTTAAACAATCTCTCAGTGAGTCTAGAGGGTTTAATTATTAATTATTAGGTTTTATTGTGGCTAATGTGATCACTGTACTCTCAATTTTGGGTGCCAAAGTTGTCCTTTCAGCATCACAGCTACACATGGCCTACAAGCTACAATGTATTATTTAGACCACATATTTTATGCAATCTTCTACACATACTACAGTACTGTATATCATATATATATATATATACAATATTGGGTTAAAAAGAGGCATGCACCTACAATATGTACTGTATAAAGACATTATCTCATCATTATGAGTTAATGTAACCTTTCTTCAATTCAAGCCACTATCTGCACCTGATCTTTTTCACTTTCACTGTATGAATTTTAGTATTTTTTTTATTCAGTTCAATTACACTTTATCTTATTTTGTTTTTAATTGTATCTTCATCTTTATTTTGCATTTATGTTAACTTTTATGTTTTGCTTTAAACACATTTAACTTCAATGCTCCACTTCACAACTTTATGATGAGTTTTGCTATTTAATTAATACCAAAGACAACTGGTAATAAATCAAAAACAATTATTTTAACCCAAAGTCTTTTAACTCACCTGAAAAAAAATTAAAAACTCAAAAGCTGTAAGTAACAACAGAGAGGCTCAACATGTATCCTTTTTGAAGGCCAGTATTTGGCCAAAACACAGTGAATTAGCCGCAGCTTATTTTCTCATTTTTAACCACTGGTACTAATTCTTTTTTAGTGGATGTAAATAGACAATATTAGCATATGGTGAATGTGCAAAAGCACATTTCCAAATTTTTATATATCTCCCACTGATTCTGATTCAGACATATTTAGGATGGATCCTTCTTTGCATGACATGTGCAATTTGGGGTTGGAACTGGGTAGCAGTACTGCAAGCACAATACATGTTCTGTCTAAAAGGTGTGTTGTGGGAGTGTTGTGGCATGTAATTTGGGTTCTGTGCTCTTCTAAGTCATGCTTCTGGAGAATGGAAGCCTGTTAATAAAATCTCTGACAGCAAATATTTATTCTATAAATGAAGATAAAAGTCAGTGTGTTCTTGTAAGTTCTATGACATGCAATGATTCCTTTGGATGCACTTGGTTTACAATAGTTTGACAAATGAGTATAAAGTGTCAATCTGCCTGTCAGGAACTCACTGTACATTCTGAATATTCTGCAAATTTTTATGATCTGTAAATACAGCAGTGATGTGAAGTGGTCCTTGCAGTAGATGACTTAATTCTTCCAATGTAGGTTTCATAGTGTTATGTCTGATGTGGAACCATTCTTATCAGTGAAGATTTTCTTAGAAATTATTTCATATGCATAGAATTTTTGTGTTTACAGAAAAAAATTGAACAGAGAATAACTGTGCTAATTAAACTGACCTCAATTAAAATCTGTTGCCTAACATAGGAAACAGTGAGGCTTGGATGTACTAATTAAAAAAATAAAGATATTTTAAACACATATAATACATACAATTTTAGTAAAAACATATAAGAAGAAACTAAACATTTCAATAAAGGTAAATAATGTTTCTGCACACACATTCCATTAAAAAACTGCCTGACTTGTTAGGATAGACCTACTGTACACAAGCAGTTAGTAGAGCAAAGCACAAGGAGTTAATATACCAATTATGTATGCAACTCTGTATGCAATTAGTATGGCAGTTAAGCTGAAGGTTTAAATCTTTTAAGATGCATACACACACAATGATTTAGTAAATGAACGATTTTAGTAAACGATTTTCGTTCATTTTTTTCAAGGGAAAAATAAACGAAAATCTTTTACTAAAATCGTTCATGTACTAAATGTAATTAACAATTTTTTTGAACTACAAATGATTTTTGCATATTCCCTTACTGAAAATCATTGAGTTGGTCAGTCTAACTGAACTACAAACTACAAATGTGAACGTGCATAATCATTCATCGTTTTAACTCAGAAAGTGAATGATTTTTTCAATGATTGAACGATAAATGATATCATTAACGATAATTGATCAAAAAATCATTGTGTGTGTATGCAACTTCAGAGGTACATTGTAGGCATAGTTCGTAATTATTGCAGTCAAAGAAAAAATAAAAGAAATTATTTTGAATAATGGATCTTTTGGTGTATATTAATGGATATGTCTTCCCAAAGATGATGTAGATTTCATGCACAGTCTCTCTTAATAGTTGTAGGGACTGCTGCGTATGACTTGGCGTGGTATGTTTTGTAAGGCTGATGGTGCCAGGTGGAACATGCCAGTCAGCCCTTTCTGTGAGTTACTGGGTGCTAGTGCTATTTGAGTGTGCAAGTATCAAATATAGGGTACTCAGCCCTTCCTGTAGGCAAATAAGGTAGTGACCCCTTGAAACATTGAAGTGAAACTGGACTCCTGCTTGAGGAAAGCTGTCTGTCTTAAGAGGAACTTTCTGTGTCTTGTGTTTTGTCTCCCTGACAGTTGAGACTTTCACCTGACTGGTTGCCAATTCAGCATTTATTCTTTTTTATAGTACATATAAACTCCACCTGTTTATTCACTTTTTTTCTCATCAATTTTAATAAAATCAATACTGATACATTCAGAGTAATATTTTTATTCTAATAAAATAATAACATTGTTATTCATATTGTGTTTTAAAAATGAAATTAATTTAAAAGAGCCTCATGTTTTTCTATTGCATTTTATAATTATTTGACAAAATAACATGATTATTACTTATTACATTTAATTTAGTTCAAGGGTTAATATTAACTATGTTTTGTTATAGTGGGTCATTCCATTAAATATAGGACACAATACATGAAAATTAAATTTAACATAATTGTTAACATTTCAGTATATTGATGGTGCTGGATCGTAGTATATTAATGTAACTGTAACTGTGACTTCAGATCATGTGGTAAATATTGGTGACTGGTTGTTAAGGCTTGGGCATGACCATAGGGAATTAGTTCTGCAACTGCCTTGAGGGCTGGTATACCTTGGCTGGATGCGGCTGTGCAGCAGCCTTGAGGGCTGGGTATGGCTTGGCGTGATGGCCAAGGGTGTGATGCAACCTTGGGCTGAGGGAGCAGCCTTGAGGGCTGGTATGCCTTGAATAGTTGTGGCCTGAGGGCCAAGGGTGTGATGCAGCTTTTGGGCTGTGGAGGCAGCCCAATAGCTGCCTCCACTATTCAAGGGCTGGTATGCCTTGAATAGTTGTGGCCTGAGGGCCAAGGCTGTGAGGCAGCCTTGAGGGCTGGAGGCAGCCTTTGGGCTGTGGAGGCAGCCTTGAGGGCTGGATGCAGCTTTTGGGTTCTGGAGGCAGCCTTGAGGGCTGGTAAGTCTCTGGTGTAATATGCCCAAGGGCATAGAGGTGCAACCAGTGTCACCAGGTTGACACTAGTGGTGGTATGCTTGATTGCAAACTTTAGATGCTGAGATGAGTCCAATGTCGCTGGGTTGACACTGGTGGTGGTACACCAGATTTTGCACTTTAGACACTAAGGTGCGGCCAATGCCAACCGGGTTGACACTGGTGACAGTGCACCAGATTGTGCACTTTGGATGCTGAGGTGCGGCCAATGATACTGGGTTGACACTGGTGATGGTACACTGTACTGTGCACTTAGGATGCTGAGGTGCGGCCAATGTTGCTGTGTTGACACTAGTGATAGTGTGCCCTGGACTGCACACTTTGGACGCTGAGGTGCTGCCATTGTCGCCGGGTTGACACTAGCCAGCAGACACTGGCATGCTCCCCAGGATGAGAATGCACACCATGATAACACAAGCAGCTCTAGCAGACAGTGTGCGAGCCGGGCCACCTGGATGGAACAAACAGCAGTGGGTAAACACAGCAAAACAGGATTCAGGAACTCGACTGACAAACAGGAGACTGGGCACAACTGGAAACTTGAGAAACGCTATCACTGGCAAGGAGTGAAGGGCTGGCTGGAATTTAACAGAAACAGGGCCCAACCAGAGCAAGCCTACCTAATGACAAACTAGTGTGCAGCTGTGCACAGATAGGAGAATCAATTAGTGTGCACATGATACTGACACAGACAGGCAGTAATTAGTGCAGAGCCTCTGTAGCAACTAAGGCTGGAGCTGCAAGCAATATGCTGCAACCACAGATCCTAACAGGAGGAAGGAGGAGACTTTAGTGAATGCTTGCCCGGCATTCACCCCGCACAGCATTGGCAGCGTGGCAGCTTGTGACACTGGTTCTATGTTGAATATGATGGAAAGAGTTACCTAGGTGAGATCAAGGACATCAGAGATGGTGAATACTTAGTGAGCACAATAGAGCAAGCTGGCAGCAACTGGAAATTACCATCATCACCACATGAAATATTTTAAATATTTGCATAGTTAATCAGAAAGATAAACATGCCTACATTGATTAATTTACATAGATTCTACAGGTTTGAGTAATTTGTATCAGACAGAAATGTAATGAGAGTCACAATCATATATTATATGTGTCACATGTCAAAAGTATAGTGTGGTTAGCATTCAGTTTTTTGTTTGTGTCACTCATAAGTTTAGGCTCTATATAAGTGTAAAGTATAATAGTCATATTGTAAAAAATAATGAGGAGTGCTGGTGCTGTATAAATAAATATACAAGTCCCCTCAGTTCCTATGTCCATTCTGTTGTAACATGAGCCACGCTTATAAACAATAACAATTTTTCTGCTAAGCATTCATTATGACTACCTACCCCATGTCATATTTTTAAAATGTTGAATTTCAGCTTCATCTTTCTATGTGATACATTTAAACTTCTAAAAATGAACAAGAAATGTAATGTGAGTAACACAGAATGACCCTAGTAGTATTTTCTTTGTCTATAATATAAAAATAAATGGTAAACTTTATTTTGCTTTTACCAAACCTCTATCTCTGGATTATATATATATATATATATATATATATATATATAAAGTCCAGATGGCCCGGCACTACACCAGTAGTTAAAGGATGCTGCCTCCGTGCCCTCAGTAGAAATGTAAGATAATCCCAATATGACTGCGGCACTGGAGGTCTTTAATCCGTAGAAAACTTTATTCAACCAACGTTTCAGGACCCGTAGGCCCTTTTGTCAAGGTATCAAACAAATAACATTCACATCCTTACCTTTAATCCACCCGAGTGCAACTGATCCACTCCCGGAGCCGCCCTCGTCTGCACGCTGCAGGGCGCGTCTAACTCTGATGACGTATCCACAGCCAACTGACAGCTGTTCCCATGGTAATGGGACACAGTCCAGGCTGCTGCACGTCACTAGAACAGGAGTAACAAAACATACACTAAGTGCTCGCTACCACCACCAATGTATATACACTAGAAAGACTTAAAATATCTACTGCATGAATATGCTCTTTCCTCTTTCGAATAACCATAACGGTCTAATCCCTTATATATCCATACATAGGTAAACTAATATTGCATGGTTATTAATAACAATCAGTCTATCTGAGCCACATGCAGCAGTAAATATTACAATCAAACAATAAAACCAACTCGAATCTCATATTGACTGTTAGGTAAAACTCTCTATGCTGTATCTGAGATTCAACATGATATCAATATTTACAGACACCCCACATTTGTACTCAACAAAGCTACATTATACCCAATGTGTTACTCCAAGTTGAATTGCACTGTCATCTCAGATAAATCAATCATAAAGTGTTCCAGCATATCTTGTCATTAAGTCCTTTGGGATTAATGGTGTTGAGTTTCATAATCCATTTAGCTTCAAGTCTTAACAGCTGCCGAGCTCTGTCCCCTCTCCTCATCATTTGTGGAATGTGGTCAATGATCTTATGTTGGAATTGAGCAAGACTATGATGTCTCTCTACATAGTGTCTTGCTACTGGTTGGTCCGTCATGTTGCCTGCAAATGCCGATCTAATGGCCGACCAATGGAGGGCCATCCTTTCCCGCATCGTCCTCACGGTCTTACCTACATAATAGTAGCCACAAGGGCAAATGATTATGTATATAATAAAGTTAGACATGCATGTTAGTACATGATTAATTCTATATACTTCTCCACTGTGAGGATTTTTGAAAGTCGTCCCTGTTAGCATATTGCGGCAGGTAGTACATTTAAGGCATTTGTAACAGGAAACTTGTTCCCTCTTGTTTGTTTTTATTCATTCCCGTAATGTCCATTCTGACAATTAAGTCCTTAATGCTGCGACCTCTCAGATAACAGGCCATCGGCCGCTGTCCCTTGAAACACGTTAACTCTTTATCAGATGCAATTATTGGCCACAATGCTTTACTGGCATATTGTACCACTGGGCTGGATGTTGAAAACTTATTTTTCCAGGGTATCACTGCATCTCTCCTTTTTGGTGTAGTTTGTAACAAAGACGATCTAGACAATGCCAGAACCTCCTCCTTCTGTTGCTTCAACAACTTCAAACTGTAGCCTCTCTCTCCAAATTTATTGACTATCTGATCAATGGCTTTTTCAGCCACCATAGGGTCACTGGTTATTCTAGCCACCCGTAACATCTGTGATTTGGGAAGACCATGTTTTAAGGAAGGTGGATGATGGCTTGCAGCATGTAGAAGATTATTTTTATCTGTCGGTTTTGAATACACACTTGTAGTGATCTTTCCATCCTGTAGTGTAATCCTCACGTCTAAGTAATTCAGAGAATCTGGACTATATTGGAATGTTAGTCTAATTGGTGATATATGCATATTGATAGATGACATTTATACACGGTTATACCCCATAGAAAGGGTTTACAAGCCGTACATGATTTTGATTTGAAGGAGAAGATTCAAGAATTGGACATAAATCTCCTGCTTAGGCTTTTGGAGTTAACATTAACCCGGAACTATTTCTTATATGATGGTGCATTTTATCTCCAGGTGTCGGGATGTGCCATGGGGAGTAACGTGGCCCCGACATATGCCAATATATATATGCTGCAGGAAGAAAAGGGAATGTTTTTTAGTGATCCAGAAGTTTCTAAACATATATTGTTTTTTTTGTCATTATATTGACGATTTGTTTATGCTCTGGACAGGAGGTGAGCAGACTTTTGTTGAGTTGATGTCATCTATCAATATGCGTATATCACCAATTAGACTAACATTCCAATATAGTCCAGATTCTCTGAATTACTTAGACGTGAGGTTCACACTACAGGATGGAAAGATCACTACAAGTGTGTATTCAAAACCGACAGATAAAAATAATCTTCTACATGCTGCAAGCCATCATCCACCTTCCTTAAAACATGGTCTTCCCAAATCACAGATGTTACGGGTGGCTAGAATAACCAGTGACCCTATGGCGGTTGAAAAAGCCATTGATCAGATAGCCAATAAATTTGGAGAGAGAGGCTACAGTTTGAAGTTGTTGAAGGAACAGAAGGAGGAGGCTCTGGCATAGTCTAGATCATCTTTGTTACAAACTACACCAAAAAGGAGAGATGCAGTGATACCCTGGAAAAATAAGTTTTCAACATCCAGCCCAGTGGTACAATATGCCAGTAAAGCATTGTGGCCAATAATTGCATCTGATAAAGAGTTAACATGTTTCAAGGGACAGCGGCCAATGGCCTGTTATCTGAGAGGTCGCAGCATTAAGGACTTAATTGTCAGAACGGACATTACGGGAATGAATAAAAACAAACAAGAGGGAACAAGTTATCTCCAGAAATCCCCTAAATGTACTACCTGCCGCAATATGCTAACAGGGACGACTTTCAAAAATCCTCACAGTGGAGAAGTATATAGACTTAATCATGTACTAACATGCATGTCTACCTTTATTATATACACAATAATTTGCCCTTGTGGCTACTATTATGTAGGTAAGACCGTGAGGACGATGCGGGAAAGGATGGCCCTCCATCGGTCGGCCATTAGATCGGCATTGGCAGGCAACATGACGGACCAACCAGTAGCAAGACACTATGTAGAGAGACATCATAGTCTTGCTCAATTCCAACATAAGATTATTGACCACATTCCACAAATGATGAGGAGAGGGGACAGAGCTCGGCAGCTGTTAAGACTTGAAGCTAAATGGATTATGAAACTCAACACCATTAATCCCAAAGGACTTAATGACAAGATATGCTGGAACACCTTATGATTGATTTATCTGAGATGACAGTGCAATTCAACTAGGAGTAACACATTGGGTATAATGTAGCTTTGTTGGGTACAAATGTGGGGTGTCTGTAAATATTGATATCATGTTGAATCTCAGATACAGCATAGAGAGTTTTACCTAACAGTCAATATGAGATTCGAGTTGGTTTTAATGTTTGATTGTTATATTTACTGCTGCATGTGGCTCAGATAGACTGATTGTTATTAATAACCATGCAATATTAGTTTACCTATGTATGGATATATAAGGGATTAGACCGTTGTGGTTATTGGAAAGAGGAAAGAGCATATTCATGAAGCAGATATTTTAAGTCTTTCTAGTGTATATACATTGGTGGTGGTAGCGAGCACTTAGTGTATGTTTTGTTACTCCTGTTCTAGTGACGTGCAGCAGCCTGGACTGTGTCCCGTTACCATGGGAACAGCTGTGGATATGTTGGCTGTGGATACGTCATCAGAGTGAGACGCGCCCTGCAGCGTGCAGACGAGGGCGGGGCCGGGAGTGGATCAGTTGCACTCGGGTGGATTAAAGGTAAGGATGTGAATGTTATTTGTTTGATACCTTGACAAAAGGGCCTACGGGTCCTGAAACGTTGGTTGAATAAAGTTTTCTACTGATTAAATACCTCCAGTGCCGCAGTCACATTGGGATTTTATATATATATATATATATATATATATATAATGATTTCACTAAAGTGGTGAGAAATTGTGTATATTTAAAGTTATATGGATACCTAAAGTGACAATAAATAAGAGATATGTCTGTTTTATGTACAGAGGTGGATATGTTAGATGTTATTCTACTAAAACATAAAATATTAGATCACACTAATTACCATCTATAGAGGAATATATACATAAAGAGAGAGTATAAAATAACAAACCATATAATATGTAACTTTTTAAATTTCCTATATAGGATTGTGAGCTGTGACAACATTATCTATAATTGTTCAAGGTCTGTGGGAAAAAAATAAAATATATAACATGCCACAGCACAACGGGTGCCCAGGCAGACCCAGCACCACCAGACCCAGTAAGAAAGAACTTTGCTCCAGCGCACTGTGATATTTTGTTGAAAGAAATGGAAAGACAGATGCAGATATTGAATATTATTTGGGGGATAATTAAAATTTGTGAGATCATTTCAAAAATGGGGTTCAGGGGCTCTCTTAGAAATATTTGTAGATATAAAATTAATCGATATGTCTGTTTATTTGTTTGTCTGTCTGTTAGGTTATGCATTCAGACACCCCTGCACTGATTGGGATGAAACCAACGCGAGGTGGTCCAGTTAGTTCCTGGTCAAGTTTTAAGGGGTTTAGGGTATTTTAGGGGGTTTAGGGTCCCAGTCGGACCTCCAGTTGGTGTATGCTGGGTAGAACTTTCATCTGGAGAGCCTGTCCTGAGCATTGAGCTGGATGGATTTAGATGAAAATGTCTTTGTGGTAACATTGGATCCCAGAAGACATACTAGGGGGTTGTGGTCCATATCGGAGGTTCCATTGGTATATGCTGGGCAGAACTTTGACCCAGGGATGCTTTGCAGAACTTCGACCTGGAGATGCTGGGCAGAACCTTGATCCAGCGAGCCTGTTCTGGGCCTTTCACTGGATGTATTTGGCTGAAAACTTCACAGAGAGTTGGCAATTGGTCTGTGATGTCTAATGGAGTGGATGGGATTCTGGTCAGACCTCACAGAAAAGTGCGCCAGACAGAACTTAGACCCAGGGAGCCTGTTTTGGGCCTTCCAGCATGTAAAAAAAAAAAATATATATATATATATATATATATATATATATATATACATATAATATATATATATATATATATATATATATATATATAAATATATATTACGGGTATTTCAGATCTGTAGTGACCCTGTAAATGCTCTTAAACAGATAGATTTGATGCTTTGAAATTCCTTGCATGATGTTTTCATCCATGCACACTGAAAACAGCAAAAGAAAAAGTCCTGGAGCTATCTAGGATCGACTGTTCACAACCCACCACAAGGAAGACACTTGACAACAGAATATTATGGGCACAGGAATATGCATCCGCTAAGAAGAATGGCTGAAGAAAAAAAACTGTGGCCCATTGTGATGAGTGATATTCAACTACCTACACTGAAGGACTCTAGAAATATGCCAGCATACAGACATGGATGGAATATTACAGATCTGGTAGTGCATAATGATATATCACACTTGAAAGAAAGCAATCCCACTCATTTTCTGACACATTAACCAGGAAACTTCAGATGTATAGGTTGCATTACATGCAGCTCATTAGAAGTTGGTGATTCCTTTGTTCACCCCCACCCCCACTATGGTAAAAGGTTTTTAATTAAACACCCTCTAACCTGTACCAGTAGATACGTCAATTACTGTATTAGATGCCCCTGTGGCTTGCTTTATATTGGCGAGACCACCCGCCAATTTAATGAATGATTGGCTCTTCACAGATCTGCCATACGGGCAGCTTTAGAAGGCTGAGAATCAAAACAACTGGATGCAAAGCACTTTCATGACCTAAAACATGGATTAGCCACCATTAGATACAAAATAATTGACCATGAGCCATCTTTACACAGGGGAGGACGTGAATCTAAGTGGATACACTTATTGAATACAGTGCAACCGCATGGTCTTAATGAAATGTTCTCCTTCTCATGCTTTTTGTAGTATGCCATCATTGGATTTCTTATTATGATAGTTTTAGTGTAGATTCTGCCCTTGGTCTCTCTATATCTTAGGGTCTTAGTATGGTTTAATCCATATTAGTGTTATTTATGGGGATCGTTCTGATTATCTAGTTGTAGCTACATAGGCTAGCCATATTAATTTACATACATTTATATATGCACTGCCAGAGATCTTCTAGAGTATTGTTTTTAGAAGTTAACATGTTTACACAGGCTTTCCCCTTACAAGATGATTTTGTTGATATGTATCATCATGGTGATGGGTCACATGTTCAGTTTAGATCCTGAGGCTTGCTGGGATGCCGGGTTTGGGGCACCAACTGATGATGTCATCAGGACTCACGGGTCTGACTGGTTTGGAAGCACACACAGGGGTTTTAATCTATAAAGGTATGTACTTTTTATTAATTTTGTATGTCTTGATAAAAGAGCAGAGGCTCAGAAATGTTGGCAATCAAATGCTAGTCCAAGTGTGCTTAATACTAGTCATCAGCCGGGAGTGCCGTCCATCTGCTTTATGGTGTATGCTAACATACAGGAAGGGCACATATGTTATAATACACAGGAGTGCTGGGCAGTGCGTGGATTATATATATATATATATATATATATCCACAGGCAGCACTCCGGAAAAAAAATGCCCTCGTATCACATAGCTTAGTGCAGCGAGGTTTATCGATTTTATCGAGCCTATTTCAAAAAGATAAAACACTTACCAAACTTAAATAGCAAACCAGCCTCATATCAGATGTCCGCTCATTACCATGTCTGGCGCCCAAGGGCAGTCGCACCTGTAATTGCGTCACACAGCCCCTAGTTAACATGGTGATACACAAATAACTATAAAAATGATAATTCCAGTGTAGTAATGCCTTTCATCAAATAGAAATATTGCACAGTAATCGAAAAATCCTAACAAACATCAACCTAGTGTACTTTAGGTCATAGATCTGTGACGAAAAACTAGCTGGTGAAATTAAAGCAATTGCACCAGATATGCATCTCACACCTCTCAGGTAAATGCTGAATACATATACACATACACATAAAAACCAACATTTTTCTTCCTGAGACTATTGTTGCTCTTGCATGTACATAATTTTTATTATCCTGAAATTTTGATTCTATTCTACACTACAATTGCACCAGAGAGATGCATCCTACACCTCTCAGGTAAATGCTGAATATACATACACATAAAAACAAAACATTGTAGTGCAGCAATACAAAAAAATCAAAACAATACATGCCCTAAAGTTACAATAATACATATTACATATTCAATGACACTGCTGAAAAATGTTGGACTATAGCTAGACAAAGGAAGGTAATAGACAACCTATCAAACACCGCTAACAACAACACAGTATAATGATGAAAACAAGGTCATTCCTCCATAGATCTACCTCTACCAACATACTATGACCGTAAGTGTTCTGTCCAGTCTCATCACATGTATCAAATTTGGGGAAACAAACAGCAATTAAAACAAAACATTAAAAAAAACATGATTTGAAAAAAATTGATTGAAAAAAAGGAATTAATATTGTGAAAGAGTGTGTATATTAATAACAATCCTTTGTAAACTATTTATTATGTATATATGAATATTACATACTTATACAGTAATAATCACAGAATGTGAACATTATTCATTATAGTCAGAAACAGGAAATGGCTCTATCAATTCACTTAGCCAGTTTACACATAACCTCAACACATATGCAGTGGCGTAACTAGAGCAGGGCCAGCAGGGTGCTTGCTTTGGGCACCATGGGACCGGCAGCGTGGGGGGGGCGCCGCCGGCCACGGTCCGGTCCGCCCTAGTTAGCCACCAGTGTAGCGCCGACCGCAATGAGTGTGGTCAGCGCTACAAATTTACACAGGACCGGCGCTAGGTTTCCAGCGCTGGTCCTGTGTTGCACACCTGAGCCCGTTCCCTCCCCCTGAGCACTTGCCCAATAGCGCCAGGAGGCGGGCTCATACTGTGCATAACACATGCATCACCGCCAGCGCTGGCAGCGATGCGTGTGTTAAACAGCAGCCAATGAGAGTCAGATAGACTCTCATTGACTGCTGCAGCACCCACTGCAAGAGCCGGACTTCCGTCCGGCTCCTGCAGTGGGTAATGGGACAGACGTCATGATGTCATGACGTCTGTCCCATTATGCTGAGCGCGCCAGCCCGGGAGGACTGGCGGCTGTGGTGGCGGCGGTTGGAGTGGCGTTGCGGACTGGAGGAGCAGCAGCAGCATGGATTCAGGTAAGTATGTTTTTATATATATATTTTTAAAAACCTGTCAGCACTACTGGGGGCACAAGGGTGGTGGCTACCACTGGGGGGACCTCTACTGGGGTGGGGGCACAACAGGGGGGTGGCTACTACTGGGGGCACCATTATTAGGAGGACCTCTACTGGGGGGGCTATTACTGTTGGCACCATTATTGGGAGGACCTCTATGGGGGGGCTATTACTGGTGGCACCATTATTAGGAGGACCTCTACTGGGGGGGGCTATTACGGGGACACCATTATTAGGAGGACCTCTACTGGGGGGGCTATTACGGGGGGCACCATTATTGGGAGGACCTCTACTGGGGGGGCTATTACAGGGGGCACTTAATCGGGAGGGGCAACCTCAACTTGGGACCACTACTTGGGGGAACTACTACTGGGGGCATTATAAATGGGGCCTACTACGAGGGGCACTGCACTGGGGGGGACCACAACTGGGGGCAATAACAGGAAGGTCCACTACAGGGACCACTGGATAAGGGGGGGTCACTACTGGGAGCCTGCATCAGGGGGACCACTACTGGGGGCACTGCATGGGAGGGGGGGACTACTGCTGGGGGCACTATATAAGGGGCTTACTGCTAGGTGCACTGCAGGGACCACTACAGGGGGCACTAGATAGGGTACCTGCATAAGGGTGACCACTACTGGGAAACCTGCATGGAGGGATTACTGCTGGGGGCACTATATAAAGGGCACTGCATAAGGGGATACCACTACTGGGTGCACTGCATTGTGGGGACTGCTACTGGGGGCACTGCATAAGGGGGAACACTACATAGGACACTGCATTTGGGGGACCACTACTGGGGGCACTGAGTAAGGGGAACTAATTGGGGGCTGTATAAGGGGGACCACTACTGGGGATACTGTATAAGGGGCACTACTATGGGCCTGCATAAGAGGGACCACAACTGCATACTGGGGGTACTGTATAAGGGGTACTACTGGGGTTAAGGTGCATATGGGTAGGAATGTTCAGCGTGAAAATAAAGGGGTGTGTCATGTTGACATGCCCCATTTTTAAGTGACCATGCCCATTTATTTTCCGCGCGCACATATTGGGATGTTGGGGGGGGCTCCCTTTTCAAATTTGCCCTGGGCTCCAAATACCCTAGTTACGCCACTGCACATATGGCTCTGGTCTTTTGTTGTAACACAATAAGGATTAGAGCCACTCCCACTAGCTTCAACTTACCAAGAGTTTCAGTTTAAACACCCCTTTCATAAATGCACCAATCAGGTAAGGGCAGGGGGGGGTTGGATGCCCAAAGAGATCAGGCACTCAGAACACAGGGACACACAGTCACTCTGCTACAGGGAGACCAGTGCAAAGATACAACTTCAATTACCAGGAGGCTTGGAGATTTATCCTCTCAATCTATGCTAACTATCAATCATAGCTTTGGTTAAATATATCGATTTGGCTTACATGGTATGGTTAATGATTTGATAAATAGTGTGATCTGTACATTTGTTTAATCTTGTAGTGATTTGTGTTAACTTGTGGTAGATTGTATGTAGCAAGTTTGTAGTGATTTGGTAAAGTGATTCATAGTGTATTTTTTGTCTATTTATATATTAGTTTATATATGGCTGGCTGATATATATGTTTTGTGGGCAGCATGCAGGAATGGAATTTATAGTCTGTATATTGTCAATATGGCTGCCCACATGTGGTTTAAACAATAGGTTCCATGTGCTTGGTAGGGTATGTTTTGTATTCTTGTGGTTTAGCTGTATTATGGTGTAGTTAGAATTAAAATGGAACTGTTTGATGTCAGCTGGTGATAAGGATTGTGTGTATAATGTGATACGAGGGATAGATGCGATTACATAGTTGAGATAGGTTTCTTATAGTGAGAGATGAATTTGGAATGGCTTCAGTAGTTTGTTAATATGGCGGATTCCATGTGGTTTAAACAAAGGGAGTCAATATGCTCCCCCTCCCCCATTGAACCATTTGCTAAACAATAGCCCGGCCTAGTGAAAGCTGGCTGTATTAGATATTGGAATACTTTATAATGCAATGTTTGCCTAATGATATCACACAGTTGTGGTGTGAGGATGTCCCTTTTAGCAAAAATAGTTTCAAAATGAGATTAGATCCATATCTCACTTATAGGTATTGTATTTGTGTAAGTATGAAAAGTCTATTTTTGGCATTATAATGTTTTGTAAGCAATCGGCATACAATATCCAGCTTGCATATTTATGATAGTATTAATGAAGTGTATGGATAGATATGTGAATTACTGTATGCATTACATTGGTATTATAGAGCTGTAGCATTATGGGAGTTTTCACTGGGAGTTTCAAAATAGAGTTTAGCTTGGTACCATGAGGTCTGTAAACAAATGAACAACATGTGGTTTCACATCCCCCACACAGAACATACATACCCACCTGCCACCATGCTTCCTAGCAACCATCTTGGATTTTATCTTTGTCTCTCTCTCTGTTATAATTTCTCTCTCTCTCTCTCTCTCTCTCTCTCTCCTTTAAAAAAACAAATGAAGGAAGGAAAAAGGAACAATAAACCATAACAAATATGAATATTACTTTACTGTAGGTGAAACACTGCAACCCCAATGAATCCTTTAAGCCTCTCGGAGACAGTGTATACAAACTAATGATCCACTTTGTCTCACATTGTAATAATCTCTTAGCACAATCTCCTCCTCTATTTAGAGGAGATATGTGATTGATAATTCTACACCTCAGAGATGCCAGGTTATGCTTGGCCAAGGCAAAATGCCTTGCTACTGACTGTTCATTTGTGCCCATGGCAATTGCAGCCCAAATCGCTGAACGATGATGGGCCATACATTCTATTAGAGTACACTCAGTTTTCCCTATTTACATTTTAGAACATGGGCAAGTGATTGAATACACAAAGAGCTGCTGGTACAAATTAAAGGTGGCGCATATTGTACTTGACCCCAGTATATGGATGAAAAAATACTAACCCTGTTTATAAAAAGCTAAAGGTTGTATAATTGGGGCATTTAAAACAATCCAACTTAGGGGTACCCAGAAATGACTTTTTTTACGTTTACCTAATAACGAGATGTCATTATGTGCCAAGTAGTCCCCTAGATTCTTTCCCCTGTGGTAACAGGACATTAATGAGGTATTTTGTAAAGGTTTGAGGTCCCTGTCGGAAGTGATAATAGGCCACAATTATTTATCCTCACGGTTGATGGTGGTACTCATCTGATTGTGCTTATTCACTCAAATGTGACTATCTTTTTACGTTTAGACTTGGCACTATTAGCATACAATAATTTGTCAGGAGGAACAGCCAATGGTAAAGCATTGGCACATTCCAAGTCAGAAGATTTATAGCCTCTCTGAATGAATTTTTCAAACATGGTGTCTAATTGTCTGATACCCTCATCACAATCTTTAGCAATTCTCAAAGATCGTAAAAATTGTGAGAATGGGAGTGCATTTTTTAAAAGGGCCGGATGTGCACTGCTGGCTAATAAGATGTTATTTCTATCAGTGGCTTTCGAAAAATAAAGAGGGTAGCAACTTGCCCTCACTTTTAGAGTGTTGTTTTACAGGGTTGTTCAAACGATTGCAATTGTCAATTACTTCTTTAAAAGACTGAACACTACCACCCCACACAATAAACAGATCTTCGATGTAACGATGTAACGATAAAAAGCAAACACATTTTTAGTAACATTTGGATTTGCAAAAATACTTCATGTTTGTTGGCAAACATGTGGGCATTAGCATAAGATGGGGTGACATTGGACCCTATCGCACAGCCGAATAGCTGTAAAAAGTATGCCCGATTGAACATGAAGTAATTGCGGGTCAATATCAAATCCAATAGTGCCATAAATATATCAATACATGGTCCATGATACAATGGATTATCCAATATCAACTTCCTAGTGGCCTTCAAACCTTCCACATGTGGGATGCAGGTATACAGGCTACAGAAATCCACAAAGCATAATACACAATCCTGAGGCAAATCATAAAGTTTGACCAATGAAACCAACATACTGTTGGTATCTTTAAAAAATGAAAATTTGGCCTGCATGCAAGGCTGCAATATGGTGTCTAAACATGTCGACACTGGTTGGTATAATGAGCCACGGGCGGCTATGATAGGCCACCCTGGTGGCTTTATATGGTCCTTATGTATTTTAGGAATAAGATACAGTAACTGATTGATGGGGAATTTAACCTCCAAAACTTTTCTGATGGCAGGAGAAAGTAAACCTTGAGCACAGGCAACACCTAATAATGAATAAAGTTATGTATTGAATGTAAGGGTGGGGTCCCTAGACAACTTTGTGTACTGTAAGAAGAAGTGTCACCAAGTTGTCTGGCAGCCTCAGCCTTATCATCTTGTAAATTTAAGACCACAATGGTACCCCCCTTGTCTGCCTGACAAACACAACATCATCATAAGTGGTTAACTAAGTGAGAAGAACCTGCGCTTACTCTCTAAGAAGTAAATCAGCAGCAGGCACCTGGGGGTAATCCAGACCCCTAGATTATAATTTACAACAAGAAAATATGTGCCTGCGCTTTAAAATGAGTAATTGTATAAAGTAATCTTCTTGTAAATGATGATGACTAAGTACTGTATGTTCTTTATAGATTTAATTATTGCTGTTTTAGAGAATTAAGTGGAGTCACAATGCTCCTCTCTGTAATCAATAAATAACAGTGTTTTTAAAGGAAAATGCAGGGGTGGGGCAGGGCAAAAAAAGTGAGAGGAGAGACTGCTAATAGCCTTGATAAAGTTACTATGGAAGAAGTGTAGAATAGATTCAAAATTTCAGGATAATAAAAATTATGTACATGCAAAAGCAACATTAGTCTCAGGAAGAAAAAAAATTGTTTTTATGTGTATATGTATTCAGCATTTACCTGAGTGGTGTGAGATGCATATCTGGTGCAATTGCGTTTATTTCACCAGCTAGTTTTTTGTCACAGATCTATGACCTACAGTACACTAGGCTGATGTTTGTTAGGATTTTTCGATTACTGTGCAATATTGCTTTCATTTGAAGAAAGACATTACTACACTGGAATGATCATTTTTATAGTTGTTTATGTATTACCAAGGTAACTTGGTGCTGTGCAACGCAATTTCCGGTGCAACTGCCCTTGGGCACTGGCCACGGTAATGAGCAGACATCTGATATGAGGCTGGTTTGCTATTTAAGTTTGGTAAGAGTTTTATCTTTTTGTAAAAGGCTTGAAAAAAGTGCTAATAAAGGCGCCGAAACATTGCTTCACTAAGCTATCTGACCTAAATGTATTTATTTTATTTTCCGGAGTGCCGCCTGTGGATTTGTATGTTACAGCATGTCTTGATATCCTTCTACTAGCTGAGTGCCAGATTGTGGAATTATAATATATACATACAAATCCCCATTATTTATTTACTTATTTATACATCATTGTGAGTGTTTAAACATGGTGAGTGCTGGGTTTTCTGATTTTATTTATTTAAGCAATGTGGTCACAGGCCACTTGCACCCCAGTCCTGGGAATGGCTAGTGCAGGTCTGCACCCCAAATCTGGGAGTGGCGAGTGCAGTAGATTTCTGACTTTGTTTATGCAGTTAATTTTTATTAACCTTTTGTGATCATAGCTTTCCCATGCACCCCATGTGCAAACTCGTTTATATTAACCTGTGTCAGCTGTCTTTTTGGTAGTGTTATAGAAGCTATGTCAGGTGACAGTCTTACCTTTAAAAGCCATTAGCTGGCAGGTGAGCTTTAAACCAGGTAACATTTTTTCAGTCTAAACTATGTGATAGCAGCTACCAGGTTTCCATCAGTGTGAAGGATAGTGTAGGACCTGCAGCAAGTGGGGTCCCGTGATGTGGGCTGCGGGCTTAAATGCATTGATCAATCCATGAACCAAATCCCCATTATTTATTTACTTATTTATACATCATTGTGAGTGTTTAAACATGGTGAGTGCTGGGTTTTCTGATTATATATATATATATATATATATATATATATATATATATATATATTAGGGATGTGCAGGCTCGGATAGGTTCGAGTTTGCACGTGGAGTTCGGATTTTTCCCTCCAAAAAAACGGAACTCAGAACGAGGCAAAACGTCATCTTACATGGACGAACATCATCATTCCTGGACAAAAGACCAGGAATGATGATGTTCGTCCATGTAAGATGACGTTTTGCCTCGTTCTGAGTTCCGTTTTTTTGGAGGGAAAAATCCGAACTCCACGTGCAAACTCGAGCCTATCCGAGCCTGCACATCCCTAATATATATATATATATATACATATATATATATATATATATATATATATATGAGAAGAATCACTCTGACATTCTGTGTCAATCCTTGTTCAACATTTCGGTCACATAGACCTTTATGTCCTATGTTTGGGTCTATATGTCCTGAGGACGGTCACTTAGTATGACTGAAAGGTCGACTTTGTTTGTGGCTCTAATGTGAGTAATAAACCATCATTTAAGCAGAAGTCCTGGTGAGTGCTCTCAATTTCTATTGCATTAGAAATGTGCTGACTCAAAAACATTTCTTTGCTGGAGGTTTGCAACCCAGGTGTTGGAAATACTGAAATGTGAGTGCTACCCCACCCATGTAATATATATACATATATATATATATATATATATATATATGAATATATTGTGACAATAATCACATAGACCGGGTAAAATCCATCAATAGCTTTATTACTCACCACAGGCAGGTACACAGGATTTGGCAGTTTCACAGGCAAGATGTTGCACCATCTTCCAAACAGCAATATTCTTCAGTGGACCCGCAGGTCCCGAATCCCTAACACTAGTCACTCCCGGGCCTATAAGCTGGTCTACCATCTCACCATCAGGCTCAGTTTACCCAGTGTCTCTGCAGTTCTTTTACCTGCCTCACATAGGGGTCTGTAATCAGCTACCTTCCAGATTCTGATTGAGGCAACACCTGAACTGGACATTACACATTCCTAATGCCTTTGCTCTGCCAAGCCTGGGATCTGGATATACCAAATTTGCCTCATGCGGAATTATGCTGACCCTGTCACACTCCTCCCCCCTTAGCTTCAACCACCCTGGTGAAGCTAAAACACTTTCAGGTGAGCTATCTTCCTCGACCACATCTATTTGTGCCATCCGTCCAGGTACACAGCTCTCTACAATTTTCCACTCTTCGCCATCCTCACCCTCTTCCTCCTCCTCCTCCTCCTCTAGCTTCACCATAGGGTTGCTTGGAGGATCGGGCCCAACAAACTTTCTGGAAAGGGCATCAGCATTGAGGTGCTGTTTCCCCAGATGATGCTGCACCTCAAACTTAAATGGCTGCAAAGACAAAAACCAGCAGGTTACATGAGCATTCACTTCTTTGTTCATGTGCAACCACTGTACAGGGGGCATGATCTGTAACCAACAAGAACTCCCACCTCAACAAATAATATTTTAATGAGTCTACTGCCAACTTAATTGCCAAGCACTCTTGCTCCACAGTGCAGTACTTGCGCCCCCTGGGCAGCAATTCTGGCTAAGGCAGAGGATGGGTTTCTCTTCCCCTTTTACCACTTGGGAAAGGACTTCCCCCATTCCTGTACCTGAGGCATCTGTCTGCAATATAAACTGCTTTTTAAAGTTAGGACCCTGCACAACAGGTTCTGCACACAAGGTGTGCATTAAACCCTGCATGCAGCTTCTGCTGCTCTAGACTACACTATCTTGTCTGGGGACTGTTTTTTAAGACACTCAGTTAATGATGCTGCCCTAGTGCCAAAATCACGAATGAATCTGCGGTAGTAAACCACTAGGCCCAGGATTTTTCTAAGCTGAGATTTACATTTGTGTTTAGGCCATGTGAGGACCGCCTCCACCTTACTTGGCTGAGATTTTACCTGCCCTCTGCCTACAATATATCCCAAAAATTTTGCCTTCACCATTCCAATGGCACACTTCTCAGGATTAGCAGTAAACCCATGTGCCCTTAAAGATTGCCACACTGCTTCTACTGTTGGTAGGTGTGACTCCCAGTCGGGGCTAAAGGTGACTATGTCATCTAGATATGCAGCTGCATATTCCTTTTGAGGCCACAGCAACCTGGACATAGACCTCTGGAAGGTTGCTGGAGCCCCATGCAAACCAAACGGCAGCATATTACCTTCTGGGGTAGAGAAGGCTGATTTGGCCTTAGCAGTCTCAGTTAAAGTATTCTGCCAAAACCCTTTTGTCAAATCTAGAGATACTAGCTGTTTGCTAAATTTTCCACCATCTCGTCCACCTAGGGCATCAGATAGGAATACAAATATGACACTTTTATTTAATTTGCGAAAGTCAATGCAAAATCTTAAAGCACAAGAAGGCTTAGGCAATAAAACTATGGGATTATTCCATTCTCTACTTGATTCCTCTATGACTCCTCTACTTTCTGTTTAAACGCTGCCCGCTTTGCCTTGGGTATACGGTATGGCCTCTGTTTTATTACCACCCCGGGAGGATTAACTATATCATGCTGGATAATTTGGATTTTTCCCGGAATGGCAGTGAACACATCTTGGTGCCATGCTACTAGACTCACCACCTCCTGTTTCTGGAGGGGATTAAGGGTAACTTCAATGGGTACCTGACATTCCGGGGTTTTCTTGGCAACCAAAGAGGACTGACCAGCGCTCTATTTCCAGGGTTTTAACAGGTTTACATGGTAGATTTGCACTTCTTTCCATCTACCTTCCTGTCAAACCTTATAATTAACAGGTCCCACTGCCTCTATAAATTCATAAGTGCTTCTTTTAGTGGTGGATACCAGAACCAGTACCTTGTCTTCCGGTTTAATAAGGACCAATTAACAGTGGTCACATCATATCAACATTCTTACCGCTGTTGTGCCCTATCCATTTGCTTGTTCACAAGTGGTGCGAATTGCCTTAAACAGCCATACAATTGGGTCACAAACTGAACGATGTTAGGCTCTTGGCATGACAGTTCTTCCCACACTTTCAACAGATCCAAAATCCCTCTAGGTTACCTTTCTTAGATGAGTTCAAAGGGACTAAATCCTGTAAAGTTTTGGGGTACCTCCCGCACTGCAAACATTAAATAGGGTAAGAGTAAATCCCAATCTCCCTTTTCCTCAGACACCGCCCTTTTTATCATTTGTTTAAGGGACTGGTTACAGCGTTCAACAAGCCCATCTGTTGGGGGGTTGTAAACTGAGGTTGTAATCCTATCCACCTTTAACAGTCGGCACATATCTTTAATTAATTTAGAGACAAAATGGGTTCCTTGGTCTGTTAAGACCTCCTTTGAAATTCCCAAGCGGGTATATAGCATCAATAATTCCTGGGTAATAGTTCTAGATTTCATGTTACGTAGTGGGATGGCCTCTAGGTACCTTGTGGCAAAATCCACCACCACCAATATGTATTGATGACCATGAGCAGATTTTTCCACGGCCCTATCAGATCCATACCAATTCTCTCAAAAGGTATGGAAATTACAGGGAGGGGAACCAAGGGTGCCCAAAATCCTGGCCAGAGATGCTGTCTTCTGACAAATTGGACATGCTTGATAATACTTTTTTACTGCTGCATGAATGCCAGGCCAGAAGAATATTAACTGAATATGCTGGAAAGTTTTCTTCTCCCCAAATAACCACCCCACTGGTGTGTGTGAGCCACCCTTAACACAAACTGCTCATGTTTCTGGGGAACCAACAATTGGAATACTCTCCTACCCTGTAAATAGGTTACATGATATAACAATTAATTTTTCTATGCAAAGTATGGTACACCTGCTGCTGGTAAAACCATGATTATGCTACCATTTATCTCTGCAACATTTTCAAATGCATTTATCAAGTTCCCATCATTCTTTTGATCCTGGCCAAAGTCCTGCAAGGACACTTCATTGCCAATGGGAGCCCACTGTGTCTCGTGCTCACTCCCCTACAGTTGCTCACTGGCCAAGGAGGGCATTACAACCACCAAACTTTGGGAAACAGCAGAGCTTGACTCCTGGGACACCTCTGATGTAGTCCTTCTGCTGTCATCATGCGATGTAACCACCTCTTGTAAAAACAGAAGGTCCCAACCTAGGATCGATGGGTAGGGTGGCCTGGCAGCTACTGCGACTTTGATCACTAGTGGGAAGTGCACTTGGGGGCATTCTTCTACATCCCCATGTATACATATAGTCTTTACCAGGGGTAGCACCTGATTAGCCCCAGGTGGAACCAGGTTGGCAGAGATGATGGCTAATTTGCTGCCAGTATCCACTAAAGCTTAGACCTCCCAGTCTTCCACTTGCAGGATAAAATGAAACAAGGTGGTTTGCACCAGGCAAGTGCTTCCAGCAGCCATGCTGACCATTGGTCTAGTTGTTTTACCAGCACTACAGTCCATCAGCTCACCCTGCTTTGGGCAGTGCTGGCGCAAATGACTGGGCTCGCCACAGTCAAAACACACAGCTGGAGGTGGGTTGTTGGCTTTAACAACTGGGACCTGGGTTCTAGACTTGGAAACTGTCTGGAATCCCTGTGTGGCTTTTTTTAACTTCCCAAGAGTCAGATACCATTCAATCACCAGCGCTAACTCCTCAAACATTTGAGGATCGGCCTGTAGAGCCCACTGTTGCACCACATGATCTAGTACCTGCACAGCATGGTCCAAAGCCACCATCTCTACTATACACTGAGCAGAGTTCTTATCTGGCTGCAATCATGCCTTACTCAGCCTGGCCAATTTAGTCAGCTTGACCGTTGGAGCTTAAGACATTCAAATGGAGGTTTAGCCGCCATGCTTGAAACTCCTGAGCTTTTCTAGGTCCAGTCACTCAAACTAAGCTTAATATTGCCTTTTCAAGTGTGGATAGGAGTTTGTCTCAGTCACGTTTAAATCAACATATGCTCTCTGAGGTTACCCTGTGAAACAGGGAGCAAGTCTGGCAGCCCACTCCTCATCAGGCCATTTTAAACATGAGGCAGTACGCTCAAAGGTGCACAGAAAAGATTTAATGTCATCAAATGGAGTTTCTGTAACACCTCTTGCTCCTGCCCACTTTTCCTAACAACAGTTAACTCTGCATGTAATAGCTGAATTTCAGTTTGTTGTCCAACAGCCAAAGCTTGCTGCCCTACAGCCAATTCAGCAAACAGTTTAATCAATTTTTTTCATATTACACTGCTTTATCCCTATATGGACAAATTTAGCAGGCTTTATAAATTCTTTTTTGCAAGCCAGATTCAGCAATCTTTAACATAAGCTTTAAAACTGCACTACATTCCCTAGATACTCAACCACATATATAGGAATTACGCAGTTTTTATATTATGCACAATTTGCATATGCACAGACAAATTATCACTGTGAACAACTGCCATTTTATGGCTGGCCTGTCACATTCATCCACCCAGCTGCTAGTAAAGCAACTCACTCACCAAGCCGCTGTGCAGTGGGTAGCATCCTGCATAGTGTCTCACTGCCACTGTGGGTGGATCCATTCACTATATCCAGGCTCTCGCTGTGTAGTTATTTCCAGCAAGTCCCTGTTCTGGCACCAAATGTGACAAGAATCACATAAACTGGCTAAATCCATTAGTAGCTTTATTGCTCACCACAGGCAGGTACAGAGAATATGGCAGTTTTATAGGCAAGATGTTACACAGTCTTCCAAATAGCAATATTTTCTTCAGTGGACTCGCAGGTCTAGGAACCCTAACACTAGTTACCCCCAGGCATGTAAGCTAGGCAACTATCTCACTGTCAGGCTCAGTTTACCCAGTGTCTCTGCAGTTCTTTTACCTGCCTCACATAGGTGTCTGTAATCAGCTGCCTTCCAGATTTGGATTGAGGCAACACCTGAACTGGACATTACACATTCCTAATGCCTTTGCTCTGCCAAATCGGTGAGATCTGGATATTCCACATTTGCCTCATGTGGAATAATTCTGACCCTGTCACAATATATATATTACAATATGGTACTTGAAACAGCACTTTTCCCCATGGATTTCTGTATGAGTGCTTGTCTTTAAATAATAAAGTCTGTTCAGCTATAATCCCGATTTCACAGTGGCAGCTGTATGTTCTCCAAATGGACTGTTGTTGTAAGATCCCACAAGTTTATGAAAATAGTAGACGTGAGAGCAAGTGCCTTATAGTGTAATATGGTATATCAAATATCTGCATGCTGCTTAATAATTATGTGTATCATATTAACCTAAATTAATAAGCATGTAGTGTAATGTATTTTCTTGCAATGTGTGAAACATAACTCCAATGTTCCCTGTGAAAAGGGAAACCTCTCCTAGGGAAAACTCTCATAGTGTAATCATTTTAATACAGTTTATTATATATATCACACCAAACACTCATAAAAAATGGGTAATTACATTTAAAATATTTCAAAAAGACTTTTCTAAGAGCTGTAGCTGTCACAGTGTGCCAGACACCGGTTGTCACTTACCGGTTCTGGAAGCACTGGCTTCATGACGGGGCAGGGAGATCCCAGCACCTGCTGATGCTGACGTCCTCCCTGGCTGCTGACAAGTTCTGCGGTGAGTAGCAAGCAAGGAGATCCCGGTGTCTGCTACCAATGGCTCCTACTGTGGACGGTGTGCAGACGGCCATGGCTCCCCTAGGGACACGCGTGCTGTTCTGCAAGTAGAGTTAAAGGGACAGGTAGGATTAGGGAGTTGATGATTGGAGCTTGGTTGAACCCTGACCTATATAAGGAAGTTCCTGTGAGCATTTCAGTGCCAGAGTATAGACTCCATTACTATACTCCAGGATTCCTGTGCATATCCTGATTATTGGTTCTAACCTCGGCTATTCCCTGTGACCTGTTTACGTCTGCTCCCTGGTACCATCTCATCTATTTGGTTCTGACCTGGCTTGTCGACTGCGCTAAAGTTCTTGCACTTCAACTAGTACACCAGCACCTGTATAGGGAAACCTAACATGAGGGCAGCAACCTGTGTGTCAGATGCAGCCAAGTCCATACCTTCTTTGCGAGGGTCCCTGGTGAATACCGCCAGCACATTAGACTCCATGCCTCAGGAATAGGTGTAGCCAATTCCCTGAATACAGGTTGCGTTCACTGTCCATTCGAGAGTTTGTGACCAAATACTCTGGCCCAAAACATGGATGCTGCTGGTAATCCATCACCATGAGACCAGCTCGAGAACTTACTTGCTAGAGTTCAGAAGCAAGAACAGGATCAAGCTAAGATTATGCAGCGTCAGCAGACCTTAAAGCAACAAGTCAGTACCGGTCAGCCGCCACCGGTACAATCAGTCCCACCTCCTATGGTGACTGTACAAGCTGCAAGTGCTTCTGCACCATTACACATTTTGAATCCGACGAAGTACGATGGGGATGGAACAATGAAGCCTTAGTTGCCACATTTATGCAGGGTCTATCCGATCAGATTAAAGATGTACTCACATCCAGAGAATTGCCAACTTGTTTGGATGACTTGATCACCCTGTGTATCTGGATGAATCTTCATCATAGAGAGAGAGCAAGAGAAAAGGAGCAGTCTCGTTGGTTTACCGTTAAGCTCGCTCCACATTTCACGGCACCAGTGGAACATCTGGAAGAGCCCATGTAGTTTGGGAAATCTCATCTTCCTGTCACAGAGAGAGAAAGGAGGTTTAAAAACTGACTTTGCTTATACTGTGGTGAACCAGGTCATCTTCTCTCCAGCTGTCCAAAACGTCCTGGAAATGGGAAGGCCTAATTGATCGAGGGGGGCTTAGATTAGGTACATTTCAACACACCCCAAAAAATTGTGTAGTTCCTCAGTTCTCTATTGATTTGGCTCTGGTCCTGGGAAAGTCCTCTGAAGTCATCAGGGCTTTCATGGACTCAGGTGCCGATGGCAACTTCATTACCGCTGAGAAAGTTCAAGAGCTGGGAATTCCAATTATGCCTCTTCAAACACCCTTCAGTGTCATTGGGGTGGATGGAAATAAACTTCCTACAGTGACCATCCACTCTTGGATGTCACAGATTATCATGCAAGTAGGGGCTCTCCATCAGGAATCAATAGCATTCTATATACTTCCATCAGTGAAGAGCCCTGTTATCATAGGTCTTCCTTGGCTCCGCAAGAATTCTCCTGTGCTAGATTGGGAAAAACCTCACATTCTGTCATGGGGTCCTGGATGCCATGGTTCCTGTTTGTCCTCCGGCAAACCACTTCAGCGAGTCATTTGGAGTTCAGCCATTTATTCATAAGCTCAGCTTCAAGCTTCATACCGGTCCTTCTGAGATGTCTTTAGTAAGAAAGCCACTGATATTTCCTACCTATAGGGACTGGGATTGTGCAATTGACCTATTACCTGGGAAAGAGCCACCTCAAGGGAGAGTTTTTCCTCTTTCACTTCCTGAGTCCCAATCAGTGTCTGAATATATTCAGGAGTATCTGGAGTGCAGGTTCATCAGGGAGTCCAAATCACCCATGGGTGCCTGTCTATTCTTTGTCAAGAAGAAGGATGGAGGTCTGAGACCATGCATATATTAACGGGCCCAAAATGCTATTACCATCAAAGACCGGTTTCCATTACCGCTGATATCTGAACTTTTCGATTAAATTAAGGGAGCCAAGATTTTTACCAAGCTAGATCTTCGCGGGGCCAATAATTTGATCAGGATTTGGCCTGGAGATGAGTGGAAGACAGCCTTCAATACTTGTACTGGTCACTTCAAGTATCTAGTCATGCCTTTTGGGTTAAGCAATGCTCCAGCTGTCTTTCAAAAATATAGGAATCACATCTTCAGGGATTTGCTCTATAAATATGTTGTGTTATATCTAGATGACATCCTGATATTTTCAGAGGATGTAGCAAGTCATCTCCTGCATGTATGTTAAATGCTGACATGACTTCAGGCCAACCTGCTGTTTTGCAAACTTGAAAAATGTCCTTTGAGCAAAAGGAGCTAACGTTTCTGGGATATATTATTTCTGGTTTCTGTCTTCAGATGGATCCGGCAAAACTAGCTGCTATTACTAACTGGCCTCATCCTGTTGGGTTAAAAGCAATGCAATGCTTCCTGGGATTCTGCAATTTCTATCACCAGTTCATCAAGAACTACTTGACCATAGCAGCTCCAATCACTGCGCTCACCAAAAAAGGACAAGATACCCGGAGATGGTCTCCCACAGTTGAAGAGGTCTTTGTTCTTTTAAAAGAGTGCTTTATGTAAGCTACAATTCTAAGACAACCTGACCATGATCTGCCTTTCTTCTTGAAGGTGGATGCCTCCACGGTTGAATTTGGGGCTGTACTGTCACAGAAGGATGAGTGGGGCAAGTGGTACTCCTGTGGTTTTTTTTCCCATAAATATTCTGCTCCAGAGAAGAATTATGCATTTGGGGATAAGGAGTTACAAGCTATCAAGCTGGCATTGCAAGAGTAGAGATATCTGCTGGAGGGGGCAAAATTTCCGGTGACAGTCTACATAGATCAGAAGAACCTCACTTATCTGAAAACTGCTCATTGTCTGAAGTATCGCCAGTCAAGGTGGTCGCTGTTTTTTGACCTTTTCAACCTGACTATTACCTATTGTCCAGGTTGCAAGAATGTAACAGCTGATGCCCTGTCTTGAGCATTTAATTATGCCCAGGAAGATGAAGTAAAGGAAGACAAACCAATTTTAGACCCTGGGTGCTTTGTTGCCGTTACTAAGGTCAAGATCCCGCCAGGGAAAACATTTGTAGCATCTGAACTTTAATCTAAGTTACTCCAGTGGGCTCATTATTCATGTTTTTTTGGTCATGCAGGAGTGGGGAAGACTTTGGAACTGATCCTTAGGAGTTATTGGTGGCCAACTGTATGTCAGGATGTCAAGGACTTTGTGGCAACCTGTACCATTTGTGCTAAGCATAAGGTGTCTCCTCAACTCCCTTTGGGGTCTTTATGTTCATTTTCAGTACCTGATCATCATTGGCCCCATATATCCAAGGACTTTATAACAGACCTACCCTCCTGCCAGGGGTTCATTACTATCTGGGTAGTGGTGGACAGTCTCTGCAAGGTCGCTCACTTTGCCCCATTAAAAGGGTTACCGTTGGCTCCAAGGTTAGCTGAGGCATTTATGAAGGAAATCTTCAAACTACATGGGTTTCCCAAAGACATTGTTTCAGACTGTGGGTTACAATGCTTTAATATCAACTTGACTTTTTCATCTGCATACCATCCTCAGAGTAATGGTCAAATGGAGTGCGTAAACCAAGATTTAGAGAAATTCATTAAGATATACTGTATGTCTCAGCTAATCAATATGATTGGGTTTCCTTGATGCCATGGGATGAATTTGCTCACAATAATTTGTACCATGAGTCATTGGGGTACTTTCCATTCTTCAATCAATATAGGTTACATCACGGGATACCAGAAGTACCTGCTCTTCAGCCAGTATCTCTTCCAGCTGTTGGTGGCACAGCAAGTTGGTTCTTTAGGATTTGGAGGGGGTGAAAAATAATTTGTGTAAAGCCTCTTCCAGGTATAAGCGGATGGCAGACAAGAAAAGGAAAGGAGTCCTGTACTGAACCCCGGTGATAAAGTCTGGTTATCCACTAAGCACTTATGATTAAAGGTTTCCACAATGAAGTTTGCTACCAGATTCATAGGTCCCTTACAGATTATTCAGTCATCTATCCAGTGGCTGTTCATTTAAAACTTCCTGGTACTCTTAGGTTTCCCAACATATTCCATACTTCTCTTCTGAAACCATTGGTGCTTAATCGATATTCGAGACAGTGCAACCCTCCCACTGTAAATCCAGTGGATCACCAAGAGGAGTTCAAAGTCAGATTTTAGATTCTAGAATGTCCCGAGGTGTAGTTCAATTCCTGGTGGATTGGAAGGGATATGGGCCGGAAGAACGATGTTGGATTAAGGCTTTGGATATTCATGCACCTCAACTTCTTCAAATGTTCCATCAGAAGTTCCCTAACAAGACATTTGTGGGATGTTCGGTGCCCATCCCTAGAGGAGGGGGTAATGTCACAGTGCGCTGGACACCGGTTGTCACTTACCGGTTCCAGCAGCACTGACTTCCTGACGGGCAGAGGGTGGGGAGTTCCCGGTTGCCACTGATGTCCTCCCTGGCTGCTGTCAAGTTCTGCGGTGAGTTGCAAGTAGGGAGATCCCGGCATCTGCTGCTGCTGGCTCCTACTGTGGAATGTGTGCAGATGACCACGGCTCCCCTAGGGGTGCATGTGCTGTACTGCAAGTAGAGTTAAAGGGACAGGTAGGATTAGGGAGTTGCTGATTGGGGCTGGGTTGAACCCTGACCTATATAAGGAAGCTCCTGGGAGCAATTCAGTGCCAGAGCATAGGCTCCATTACCATACTCCAGCGTTCCTGTGCATATCCTGATTACTGGTTCTGACCTTGGCTATTCCCTGTGATCTGTTTACGCCTGCTCCCTGGTACCATCTCGTCTGTTTGATTCTGACCTGGCTTGTCGACTATGTTAATGTTCTTGCACTTCAACTAGTATACCAGCACCTGTATAGGGAAACCTTACCTGAGGGCCGCGACCTGTGTGTCGGACACAGCCAAGTCAATACATTCTTGCGAGGGTCCCTGGTGAATACCACCGGCACATTAGACTCTGCACCTCAGGAATAGGTCTAGCCAATTCCCTGAATACGGGTTGCATCCACTATCCATCCAAGAGGTTGGTGACTCTAGCAGACTATAAATAAAGGATAATAATAATAATAATAATAATAATAATAATAATAATAATAATAATAATAATAGGAACAGGGTCACCTCTTCCTCAATGCATTTCATCACTTAGGCAATAATAGCAGGACTTTGTCAGGAGGATGATGAAGTCCTGCTATTATTGCCTAAGTGATTAAATGTGATTTCTAGGGGATGGGACCCAAGTCTAAGCACATAATGCATTTATGTTTCATATACACCTTATATACAAAGCAAAGTTTGTGTACATAAATTAAATAAATTTTTGTTAAATATACATGCCATACACACAGCCTGAAGGTAAATTTTATACAATATGTTTAATAAATGTGTAGCTTAAACAAAGTTTGTGCACACTAAACCACCAGAAAGCAAAGGTTTTACTTTCATAGTTGTGCTTAATAAAAAATCTGTATTTCAGAATATCTTGATATGGGAGACTTAACCTATATATATATATATATATATATATATATATATATATATATATATATATATATATATATATGTATATATATATATATGTATATATATATATATATATATATATATATGTATATATATATATATATGTATGTATTAATATATATATATATATATATATATATATATATATACAGACACACATACACATATATATATATATATATATATATATATATACATATATATATATATACATATATACATATATATGTATATATATAAAATATAATATGCAGCCTAAGCTATTCTATCACCATTATTCAGTCCCACTAACAGGGGACTCTGTATGAGTAGCTGCTGTTTTTTTTCTCTGTATAGGCTCCTGATGAGGGTGGGGGAGAGAATTAGAGTAGGAATAAATATGTTCTGAGCAGAGTTGTCGAGATTTGTAAGCACCTCTTTTTATATTGGAAACATATTTCAACTTCTGTTATAAATATCCCTGTTGAGTCACTAATATGTTGGTGTAAAAAGTGTCTAGTTACACTGTGTGTTTGAACCTTGTAAACATTATTACATCTATGCTTTCTTAATTTAGATTTTATTGATGTAGAGGTTCTACTCACATAATCTAGGAAATATGGACGTTGCAAAACAAATACATGTTGATTCACATTTGATAATTTGTTTAATTTTAAAAGTATTAAAATAAGAATGTTATTTAATAGTCATTGTTGTATAATTCATATGTTTTTATAGGTTAAACAAACTGGTCTATTACAACAATAGCTCCCCAGAGGTTTATGGGGTAACCATGTAATGGTCTGAGATTTTTTTTCTGCTTTTAATTCACTGGGGGCTAATAAGTTATTTTATATTTGTGTTTTTCTTAAAAACTATTGTTTGTTTATCTCCTATACATCTTACCAAAATAGTGTCTTGTCTCAGCAAAGTATGTTGTTTTGTACAATTTTCTTAATGATTTCAGCTTTACCTTTACTGTATATTTTGATTTAAATGGTATGAATTATTTTTTATATGTTTCTTCACTTTGGGACATATTTGGGGTAAATGTATTGATGGTATTAGAGAACTGGTTGTTATTCAATTTATTATGATTTCTATTTTATATGATAAATGTACAGACGTATTGAACATATTATTTAGCTTATTTGAGTAATATACCAGGTATTCTCTATCTTTATTTCTATTTTGGAGAAAAAATCCTCATTGTTGGTACAATTCAGCGATAGTGCAAGTATTTAATTTTTTGGAATGTTTTTTGGACCCATTGTCTGTAGTGAAGACTAGAGTAGGGAAAACAAGTATTCTCCTCCAACAGGTTTCATATAATTGGAAGACTAACCATATTTTCTTGTACGGAGAACAGAATATCAAGTTGTTATTCCTATGACTTACAAAGTGTGTGAATTTTTAATTAAACCTGTTTGTGATTAACAATTTACAGTGCTAAATCTGGACTCCATCCGAAATTATTATTATTATATTTATATAATTTACCTCTTATGGTTTTAACCTGTATATGTTTGTATAAAATATATCCAACTCCAGTTGAGAAGGCATACATTTTTAGCAACAAGTTTAGGGTAACAACTTTGTGTCTTAGCACATGAACTTTAAAGATGATTCAGAATTTGGATGTCACTCTTCAAAGAGAGCAATAATGATGGCAATGCTAGAAGAATAATATAAAATAAATAGTTGATAGTAGGATCACAATATAGAAGCATTGTGGCTCCCCTAGACATACTGCTAGGTCCTTTACAACTGCTACTTTGAGGACTTGCCTTTTGCCAATAACTTTTTACTTTTTATTTACTTCTAAGGATCCTAGTTAAAGTCTTTATTTATGTTTCAATGTACTAGTATTTAATTTTGTTTTAAAGATAAATTTTATTTCATACTCACTTTCACACTATTGTGATTCGTAGATGCTCTTCAGATCCATGAACCAGTTAAGTTAATTTGGTTACTACTGTTCTATGTGAGAATTCCAGTTAGTACAGTCCGGCACCATAACAATATACTGTATTTGATGAACTTACACAGATATACAGTAGATTCTGGGTTTTATTACTTGTATGTTATTTGAAGATATTCTTCATCTGGATCAAATTAATTTCAATGGATACCAGGGTAGCTGATATTTCTTGAGGGGCTCATCATTATTACTCCTGGTATACACATTTGCATGTGTTGTTTTGAGGAAAAAAGTTGTATATTACCATATTTAATATGTATAGTGCTCATTGTCTCTCTTTTGATTGTTGAGAATAACTCACACTGAAGGCTTCCAACTTTTTATGTAAGCATGATTTATTTAGGCCATTTCCTATATCATTTATATTTAAAATAAATAGTTATGTAGCTAGTAGAATAAAGCACTGGGTAGCCTTATATTTTACTGCTTTTTTAAATAATTGATAGTAGTTTGTCAACCATAGAAAATGTTGCAAAGCTTTAAGACTAATGGATTGCAGCTGTTTCAATACTGTCAACACTTTTTCAGGATGTACTTGAGCACTGGATTCCGAAAGCATATATAGCAGAAAAATTATTTTTCTGCTACTCAAAAACATTTGTCAAATTGGGCATAAAATCCATTTGAATATTTGTGTTAAAGAAGTCATTAAATATATGAAATCATGTGAGACTAAATCTGATGAATAAATCAGAATGTCATCTATGTAAACAATAACAAACTGATAGTCCCAGAAAATAAAAACTAAAAAATGCTGAAAGATTGCTGGGGCATTGCAGAGTCTGAAAGGTATGACAGTATTAATAGCAGTGTTCCACTTCTCTCCTTGTTTAATGTGGTTGAGCTGCACTCTGTACATTGATTCTATAAAGGATTTTTACTCTACAAATGTATTAAATGGTTACAAAAATAAAGGTAAACAATGATTTTTATGGTAATTTCAGTTGCAGACACAGCAAAAGGGTAAATACAGGAGGGGGTAGTACTAGGGGGTAACATTTGTGACTCAAACAAAAGAACATTTTTGTCTTGAGGATCAGGCGATGACTTAAAATTACAATTTGTTGCATTAAAGATCACCTAAGTAATGGACCAAAAAGTTTTCATTAAAGCAAGACAAGCTTAAAAATATTACACACCTATCAACTATCAATAAGTGGCATGTCAAAGTCCAATAATCTAGCCATACAACCTCTATCTGCACTGTACTCATAGAGAACATTATAAATGTAGACAAGGCTAACGAAAAATTATCTGAATCATTTATGTTAATATGAAAACAGTCATATCATGCATCTTAAACCAGCTGTTAGTTGTCACCTCTTAAGCATTTTTTACATTCACTTCTGTATTTGGTGACATATATTACTCTGGACAGTTTTATTAACAAGAACACCAATACCTTGGTTATTATTTAAAAAATACTATACGGTATGGTAAATACATTCCAATACTGCTGACCATGTATTAAATATGCTGCAGACAAGTTTAGTGTGATGTCAGTATGTTTTATTATATATGAATGATATACAGTATACAATAATGCTTTGATTAATTATTTACAAGCACATTGTTTTAAATATTTTATGTATATGAGAATACAATAGCAAGATACCATTTGTTGCAACATATGATTTCTGCAGGCTTCAGTGTCTTTGCTGATACCATATCAATTAATAAATCTAACTGTTACATTTAATGTCATTCTTCATTTGACTTGAATCTAATGTATGTTACATTTCATATATGTGTCTCTTTCAACCTTGTACAATCCTGTCACAATGATAAAATGGTTCACATCAATATGTTTCCTATAGGCATTGTTTTGTCATATTTGAGTGTAACATAAAATGACTAAATGCAAATCACTGGAGATTTATATGAACCTGCAGTTCTGCTAACATTGAATGTGCAGATAGAGACCAGAAGTAGACATCTGTTCTTAATTAGTGTTTGTGTTTCTCCCCTTGACAAAAGTAATTCTAACAATCTTAGATGCAGATATTAATGATACATTACTAAATAGGGGTATGGGAGGTTGGATAAACTGATCATGGCTCATTAGATTCAAAGGTACAAAAGACAGGTCAGAGATTCTAGTAAGGCATTGCTCTTTCTGTAATTTGCGTCAGTATTTAAGAAATTATTACTTGCTCACATGTTAAATACAGTTTAACTGTATAAATGCTTGCTGAATATATTTATGGTTATTTTAGTGTGTTACTGCATGAAACTCTAAGGAACACAGATACAAACGTTTAAAATATGATGGCCACCAAAGGTATAGGCAAATTCAAAATAAGCGAAAAAAAGGGACACTTCATTCCTAGCTCTTGAATGTTTTAGTATGAACCACTTTTTTTTTTCCAATATTTGTCTTGTATTATTATTAAAATTTACAGGTCTTACCAAAGGTAGCTGCAATTTTAAAAGTTTTGTTTAATTCATATGCAATAAGTTAGGGTTGTTTTCTAACTGACAACCCACAAATTCTTTATTGGAAATAAAACTCAAATTTCAATTTGAGAAAAGAACAGTTTGAGGAGCAAATAGTAACCTCCACTGAATGAGGGATAATAAGTAAAGGCAATTAGGAAAAAGGTAAAGGAGACTGGCTCTGTGCCATATATTATAAGGAAAACTGTATCATTTGATGGTATAAAATAATAGGCTAGTAATCTTTGCACATTGCTGAAAAGATGGGTATAGGGGCTATTAACCTGCACATATTTCTGTACTCTAGAGGTGATTACATTTTATGATAGGCAGGAGGTTAAAAAAGGAGGCATGCAAGGATAACCTACTAATCTAGTAATCTTCTAACAAAATTGAAAGTCAATGTACAATTTCACGAATATTAGAGTGGCAAAATAACATTCCAAGGTGGTGACCATGACATAACAGGGACAGGATTTTTTTGCAGACCTACTGATATCTCAGATTAACTCCAGGGGGATTATTTTCCAAAGGTCAATGTTAATCACTTTTGATTGATTTAAAAGCAATCAAATTTGATCAAATTTGCTCAATATCGATGTTGTGTTTTGGGGGCTAAATCACACATTTTCTAATACTTGAATAAAAACAAATCAAAAATTGTGTTTTAGTAAGTGTTAGATTTAGCCTCAGAAACACAACATCAAAGTTGATAAATTTTGATTGATTTTAAATTGATCAAATTTGATTAAAATCAACTTTTAATAATTATATCTCATGGACCCAAATGGCCTGACAGTGAGATAGATGGGAATTGGCTGCATGTGTTGTGTTCGAGCACTGCGTGCATGGAAATGATGTATATTTTTTCTGTGTGTGTGTGTTAGTCCCAGATGATGACACCTCACACTGATATGCTGAACCAAGTCCTCTGCTTATTTGCCAGATTGATTGTTTATGTGACTCTGTTTATCCCCACATATAAAACATGAAATCTATGCACTGGCCACTTACTGGCATCAGTCACAAACAACCACACAATGAAACTCAATTTAATACCTCTATCAATAATTAACTAATTACTTTACACATCTGTGTATCTGCCTGTGTGCTTTAAATCTCAAAGCTTCTCATAGTTCAAAGCCTGTCCATTAACACTAGAAATCCAGAGTAAAGGGCACCCTTTGCTACAGATCCCCCAGCATCTCCAAGTAGGAGATGTAGAACTCCTAGTCTCTGCTCCACTGAGAACTTAAATGGCTAAAAAGCAAAAAACCAATGGGGCACCTTACTTAGCGGTGACCTCCCTGTTGGTATGTATCCAATGAAGGGGTACATGATCTGTCACCACTATAAACTGTTGGCCAAGCAAATAATAATGCAGGGCTGTTGGTTGGTCAATCACTCATTTTCCACTGTGGTGTGCTTTTGTACCATGGGCAACACTTTTCTACTTAGATAGAGAACAGGTTTCTCTTCACCTTCCTTCACTTGGGAAATTATTGCCCCTAACCCCACAATGGAGGCATCTTTTTGTAGTGTATAGTACCAATTGTAACTCAAGTCCAGCTGCTTTTGCCAACTCAGTCCATTTCAGCTGATTAGGACAAATCATTTCTGTTAACAGAGCATCCAGAGTGGCAAAATTATTCACAAATTGCCTGTAGTATACCTAGTTAGGGGGGTCAAAAGACATTTCATTCTATTTGAAAAAACCAATAGGCTTCACGCTTGCATAGCAAGCCAAACCTATCACACCCCTCTATTTATAGGGCTAATCCATTCAATGGCTGTTAACCTAATGGTCTCTAATGTATCGTATCATTGTATCAGATCCCTCTGATGAAATCTCCATGTTTGTTGGTGGAGAAACACATCAGGTGGTCTGTTGTCAGTGGAACACAGGTAGTATGCTGATACTGGAAGCTCTGGGTTAACTTCCGGTGGCAGCAAGCACACTCACAGCAGCAGATACCCATCTTTTTGCCCTTGCCCAGGACTATTGAAGGGGCCATGTAATGGGAGCATAGGGCCCTTTGCGCTTGGACTCGGTGCCACCAGTTGCGGGGTGAGCAGCTGGAGAGTTAGATCAGCAGCGCACAGTTCGGCACATCAGTGACAGGAGGTCACACCGTTTCCATCTCCTTCACGAGGGTAGAGGTATGGACTATTCTAAATTGATTCTAACATCTTCCCTAAAGTATAGGTAGAGGAATTGACTATACTGTATGTACATATCTATATTTGAGCTCTGCCTTAACCATGTGGACCAGTTCTCATGTGTGAAGTACAGCCTCCTAATAATTCACTATAAATCCACTATCAGCTGGCATACTAACAACACGCTTTATTGTGCTACTCTAAGACAGACTTCTGAACCCAATATCTGTGCTAATGCTGTATAAATTTCTGCTTGCTGATTTACCATCTTATGCAGCAAAATCCTTGCCAAAGCAAGTAAAAATGACTCCTTTGTGGGGCACTGTTAATCAAAAATATATCTGTATAATATAATACAATAAGTAGTGATGACTATGTTAAAATATCAAGTTTTATTGTTATACTCCTTAAAATACAGAGGAAATAATTGTGAAGTGATGAGTTATTTCCTGGATATGATAAAGTACTAAATATTAGTGAGTCCACAATTGACTCCTAATCACTGATAAGTGAGGCAAATATAATCTTAAAACAATACTCCTTAGTCAAAAGAGGAACATAATTCCCTAGTGGGATATGTAAGGAGTAAGTATCTCTCAGTCACAGACACTTACTAGATGTTTAAATTCTGGGATTAAACATGTTCATTCAAATATAATGGTATAAGAATTTAATGAAACTGGGAATACAATCCTAGTTAGAACATATGCAATCTTATCCTCACATGAATAAAAATGTCATATTAAGCAGAACAAATGTTTAACTCATAAAAAACAACACATATTTCATATGGCATTCCACAGTGTTTTGATGATATATATATATATATATATATATATATATATATATAGTGTCATCAGTGTTTTGATGAGATATATATATAAATATATATATATATATATATATACTACAACCAATGGCGGCACTCCGGATAACAAACGATGCGGACACTTAGCTGGTTTCAGCGACGTTTCAGCGCCTTTAATCAGCGCTTTTATCAAGCATATACTGTATATGCTTGATAAAAGCGCTGATTAAAGGCGCTGAAACGTCGCTGAAACCAGCTAAGTGTCCGCATCGTTTGTTATCCGGAGTGCCGCCATTGGTTGTAGTATGTGTCAGTGTATCCCCGTTTGGAGGTCACAGTGAGGAGGGCACCCGGTCCAGTTATACAATATACCTGTGAGTGCCGGATCTTGGAGAGTTATATATATATATATATATAGTGTCATCTTTAGGAGTAACCAAAAGTAGAAAATGTTGCCGTTATCAGTTAAATCGCCATTGAATGCAGTAATTGCAAGATAGTGTCATAATGAAATCACATCATGGAAACAAATAGCATATGAAAAGTACTGAAGCAGGAATGTATACCACAATTATCAAGTCGCATATAACCGGTAATTTCTGGTGGTTTGAAACAGTTATCCCCTTGATAACAGAAGAATACAAACATATAACCAATTATGCTGTAATCATGCTCAAAGCAATATTCATTATATGCTCATTTGTCTATTATTCATATATGAATGGGGTTTGCAGACAATGGTGTCCCGCAGCAAGGTTTACAACATTTAATTTCCCTATTATAGACACATCAAATGATGCTGGTATGTATTAAGTTTTATACTTAAAGTGAGTGGATAGATTAAAGTGAGTCACATAGGTGTCTCTCCACTTCTGCTGTCACTCATAAAAAATGGGGTATGAGAGAGTGAGAGAGACTAGTGTCTCAATAAACAACAGTAGAGTGGTAAGACTGTTAAAGATTTCAGAGGCGTCAGATTACCTCTGTTACCAGAGCCATTGTAAAGATAAAATACACCCAAATCAGTCAGACTTAGCACCAGAAATAAAAGAAAGGAGATATACCTGTTACTGCATTGCTTCCATGAAGTTCATCCCAGCAGCATAGAGGTTAATATAGTGCTATGCTGAGAGTGGGGTTTCATGGTTGGACTACAGTGTCTCACATATCAGAAACTTCCTATGGACACTGCATGTCATCAAAGAAAGTGTGACAGGATCTGGGGAAGAACTTAGCCCTCGTGGGTGAGTAGAATAATGGTGCTGTCTCACTGTGATCAGTTAGCCTAGTGTTGGGAGTGAGCACCGTGATCAGCTTTTCTACCTGGAAGTAAATGGGCCGGCTATCATTGCGGGGAAATCTCCTCTGTCACACCTTGTAGATAGGGGTGTCAGCATATTGCTGGGAGCGTATGTCTGGGTCAGCTGATCCAGCCAGAGTTTGTTTGCTTGACACGTATTTCGCCTAGAGCTTGGTCACAAAGAAGGATGATTTGACCTCTCTGACTCCAGGGTGCATCACCAACTAGTGTCTGGATTTAAGATAGATTTTTTTCATCTCTGTGAATATATTACTGTTGGTTCTCTTCCATACATCTATACCTTGACACATATTCCTGTGCAGAATCTTTCTCCCAATTTTCCCTCTCCCCCACACTTTGAAAATTTGATTTACCATCTTTCAAGTAACAACTGCGCTTTTGCTGTCTAATCACTGCTTGCCAACTGATTCTTTTTACCAATGTTTTTAAGTAGTAATGACTATGTGCAATATTGTTTGTTTGTGCTAAATTATGTGCAATGATTTCTATATTCCTCCTTGTGATTTACATGTTTTTATATTAAACAGATCTAAGTGTGAGCGCCCTTATTACTTTTTCTACTCGAATATATCAACCTGACATTCTAAAATATGTTTAGCCATGGGTGGTTTCTTGTTTTTTTTCCAAGATTTTTTCTGTTTAAGAAACCGGACACATAAAGGTCTGGTCGTGCGGCCTACATACAGTTGGTCGCTAGCACAGATAATTAAATATACTAAATATGCCAATCTGCAGTTAGTGAAGTTTCTCATCTCAAACCATTCTTTAGAAACTAAAGAGCTGAACTCCACTTCTTTTTTCAAGGTATGTTCGCATTCTATACACTAATTTCTGTCACACTTGTAATGTCCTACTTATCTCTGTGGAAGCCAGGAATGAGACATATTATCTACTAAAGATATTTTGTGTTTGTTCTCCTGTCTTCTAAAATTATTTGGGGCTAGTTTACATTTAAGGTTTTCTGACTTTCTCAACACAACTCTGTCATTCAATTGTATTGAAGAGTTTAAATTTTCATTCCATTTCAGAGTAAATAAGTTAATTTTAAATATTTTTCTGATATCATGTGAATATGAATTATATTTGGGAATAAAGACAGCTGATTTGTTATTTGGTATCAACATGTCACTTCTCGCTAGTGAAGGGGACACTTCATTAAGCAAGATATTCCTGTCAATACTTGCAACTTCATTGCATGCCTTGTCAAGAACAGAGCTGGGATAATTTTGATCTGAAAATTAAGCATATAGTGACTTTGTTTGTTCCTCATATAACATTTTCTCTGAGCAGTTCCTTTTTATACTAAGAAACTTGCCTTTTGGAATATTATTTCACATGGTTTGTAGATGATTACTGTTATAATTGAGATAGCGATTCTGGTCTACTTCTTTAATATAAGTTTGTGTCACTATTTTTCCCTCCCTCACCAATATCCAAAATATCCAAAAAATGTATTTGAGATGTATCAAAGTGCTCATGAAGTGTAATCCATATGTGTTGAGATTCAAAGATTTGACAAAGATTGCTATATAGTCCCCATCACCATCCCAAGTAAAAAAGAGGTCATCTATGTACCTCCCATAGAAACCCAGATTTGCCCTGAGTTACTTACCCAAGATGTGGTGTTCCTCAAATCCCCCCATATAAAGTTTTGTGAAACTCGGGGTGAATCTGGTTCCCATCACTGTGCCAAGTATATATAGAAAATATTGAAAATCAAAAGTAAACTAATTATGTTTCAAAATAAAGTAAATTGAAGACAAAATTAATTCATGTAGTGCTTTTGATAGGCTATCATCAGATTTCAAATAATATTCTACAGCTTTACTCCCAGCCTCATGTGGAATGTTCGAATAAAGAGATTTGACATCGTATGTTAAGAAGTGATATGTTGACTTCCATTTAATATCTTTAACTAATCTTAAATGTGCTGTGTCTAATACATGAATCCAAATCCTTAACATATTTTTGCAAAAAATTGTCCACAAAATAAGACAAATTGTTAGTGAGTGACCGCACACCAGATATAATGGGATGACCAGGAGGTGAGATGAGGGAATTATGGATTATGGATTTTGGGTAAACAATAAAACGTGGGAACAACTGGGTAAAGTGAAAATAAAAAGTTAAGTGTCCTTTGTGATTGCACCATCAATAAGGGGCAGATCTAACAGATTTAGTTTAGTTTGGAAAAGGGCAGTTGGGTTGCTAGATAGTTTGGTAAAGAATTTTGTGTTTTGCAATTGTCTATATGATTCTTTTAGATAGTCAACAGTGTCCAATATAACCACCCCTCTGCCCTTATCTGCAGGCTTGATTGTTATTTCAGCATCTGTTCTTAACTGTTTTAAAGCTTTTCCTTCATCCCAAGTAAGGTTATCGGGTAACGTTTCTTTTTGGGCTTTCTTACATAGAGATTTGAAGCCTTCAAAAGTAGATTTATAGATCTTTTCTACAAAGGTACCCCAGAAACTCAGTGGATACAAATTTGATTTTAATTTAAATAGACTCTTTACTCGTCTGTAGGGCCGTTTTTGTATTAACATCAAAACATTTTTATTTTATTTTTATGTCGCTGGATCCAGTACTTATTATGGGGGGGGGTGTTTTAGTATAAATATGTATGCACTTTATTGATAAGTATAAAAAAAAATTTTATTTGTGGTATTTTAGATTTATACCTTTTTATGAGTAAATATCAATAACACAGTACAACAAATTAATACTTTTAATTTGTTTCCTTTCTAAAAATAGTCATACATTACTAATTTGAGGTCAAGAAAAACTAAAATGATTTCAGAATGTTTTTACTATTTTTTGAGCTACACTACTTGCACTATACTGTATGTACATTAGTAATATAATCATAGTGAAAAGCTGTTTTAAAATAATCTGATATTTTCATGATAGAAAATAAATAACAGTTGTTTTAATTCAATCAATCACAAATAAGAACACAAAACCAAACAAACATAAAGCATACGAAACAAACATACAGCATACGAAAGTACTATCTAATATAGTGGCCTATTCTTGGGGGTGCTTTCTCTTTGTTTGTCGCTTGTACTCCTCTTCTGGGGCATCTCTTGTCACTGTCCAACAGTAGTGATTCACCTACCCTGATATCTTTGTTCCATTGCTGAAATGTCTTGGTGGAATCACTCACTATGCTTGTCACTCAGTGCACCACAGTTATCTTGTGTGGGTAATCCCATGAATCGCATATATTTGAATAGGGGAGAGGACAAATAACTGATTCATTTAATTGGGTCATTAGGCCCTGCCCCCTCTGCATGGAATGCAGATTGCTGGTAAGATTCTCTCCATTCTGCCCACTTCACTAGGAATACCCTTACATCATCATAAATGGGCTATATCTCAGAACTCAGAGCTAACTGAGAGTTTTAAATGTCATATTCATTCTTTGCATATTGAAATCAATTAAAAGTAACTATTTTCACATCGGAAACATTTTCATTGTTGTGCAGTGTAATATGACAGCGCCCTGAATTACTTTATTTTTGTCTGTTGTAATATTTGGTGGGTTGATATAATTCCCACCTTGGTCTTTAAGGCAGCAGTCTGAATAACTTTCTGATATAATTTTTTTTTCATATTTTCATTTGAAAAGGGGAGGCACCAGATTTTTTAATTTTTCTATGTCTGTGTGGTCACGGCGATCACAGTGGAGCTTTTGCGCACTGCAAAGCATACACATTCACAGTATGCAACAATTGGCTGTCTGTGTGTGTAATCGCAATAATGATCCATGCTGCATCAGGCCCACTACTCACTTTATACAACACCATTCTCTGGGCAAGCTGTTTTCTCTACCCCATTTACCTCCACCACATTTTTATAGACAGTTTCTACAGTGGAATTTTTAAGTTGGTCACCAATGTCTTTAATGAAATACCCAGTGGCAGTACAGACCTGCTCTTGAATAATCTCATTAAATGGCGGAAAATGTCTGCCAAGTATTAGAAGATAATTGAGTTTGGGAATGATGACTGCAAACATGGTGACTGTCTACCCTATAATGGTGACCAGCAGGATAGTTCTTTTTTAATCCTTGGTAGCACCATGAACACAAATAACTTTTATTTTGGGCTACCTAGTGGCTATTACTTTTGCCACTACTGACATGGAGACCAAGGACACCTCACTTCCAGAATCTTTGATAGCCAGGACTAGTTGGTTTTCCACAAGACAGTTATGTGAAATAGACATGGATTCTCTGCTGATGGACTCATTGTACAGCAAGTAGTCCATGGGCTCCTGTAGTGTAGGATATTGTGCCCCAAAAGTACTGTTTTCCCTACATTCATAGCATATGACAGACAACAAAACTTTTACTACCTCTTTGTCTCCAGTGATTTCCACCAATTCCTGTGTCAATTTTCCATTGTCCAGGAGTTTATCAAGGCATGCTCTTGGAATAGACTATGGTGAATTAGTCATGTTACATAAAGCATCAGATATCTTGACCATGATGGCTGGGACTTCAAGCAACTATGGGTTAAACTGCAGCATTCATCTTTGTATTCCTTTTCCCAAACCCCATATGCAATGGTCTATTGTCAGAATCTCTATCATCTGGGCAGGTGTATGCTTCTCCAACTGCATCCACTTCTTTTTATTAAGTCAGCTAGCTGATCTTGGACCAGCTGATCCCTGGACGTACACCAGTTATGGTACCTCTAGGCCCTTCCTGGCTCTGTGAACCTGATACAAGTAGTATTGTTGATAGTTGCCTGATTTATGCATGTACGGTATGCTTTACCTCCCTTAACAAATAGTGTGCCAGCAATTCTGCCCAAATCTCTGGTAGCCAGATGGCCAGCTTATATCTTTATTCTGCATCTTGACTTCCCTCTCCTGGACAACATACTCAGTCAGCAAGTAATTAAAAAGGTTTTGGAAGGGAAATAGACTGTTATAGAAGAGAACGATGTAGTTGTAGAGGTGCTGAGAAACCCTCTACAGAGTGATGAATGAGGATGCTGTTCAGTAGGCACAACCCTTATGGGAAGCTAACTTGGGAAACATGAATAACAAAGTTGTTTATTCCCTTATATTTGTTAAATATTTTCATTTCACTCTGTAACCCTCAGTAGCAGTAGATTACACATTGTCACAGTGTTTATTCAGAGATTTTTACAATTTTATCATACAGTAATATATGTTTTTATTGTTATTTGTTTCAGTAGTTTAATAGGAGCACATATTATTTGAATTTGACCAATTAAAAGTTATATTTTATCTTGTAAATTAATCAAGGAGTGTGCCCTTACTACTGAGCAATACTTCCTTTCTTCCCTTCAATTCATATTGTACCAGTTGCTAATGGATGCACTTCACTGACCTACTGTATAATTTGAATTTTTGACAGGATAATGTCCCTTTGGACTTAAGGACATAATTTTGAAAGTAGTGGAATTTATTTATTTATATTCCCATTGAAACCAGTCTCCTGTGCAGCCTCACTCCTTTCCCCTCTTCCCCCCATTTATTCTGCAAGTTGTCGAAACACACTAGAAATAGCACTGCAAGAAGTGGCATTGGAGAATAAAGACAGTGTTATCTTATGGGAGAGAACATGTATAAAATGCTACTACATGAGGCAAAAGGTTATATTCTGATTATACTCGCATACCATGACAATTTCCTCTGAAGGATTTTGCACAGACCAGCCTAACTATGTTCAGACCAATAACTAGTCTTTTTGGTGCCCTGTACCAGAAAGAGAATAGGTGCCCCCCTATTTTTTAAATTGGGACATAAGACCAGTGTCCAAAAAAGGGGTGTGGCCTAATGGGGTAGGGAAATGACAAATCTGATTTGCCCTGTACAATCCTGATGTACCACTGTTATCCAGGTGTCACTGCCAAATACAGTGCGAATCCGAAATCTGCAGTGATTAAACACAATAATTATGCAGTTTAACTCACCAGCTCTAGATGCAAGAGAGTGCTGATGAAGCTGCACTTGCAGCAGGATTTGTCCATCAGAACAGCCATGGACTGTAAATAAAATAAAGATAGTGTGCATCTGCTTCCCCCTTCTTTCTGCATTAGAACTACAGGTCTCAACATGGTAGCACCTCTTATTACGTTGAAATTAGTATGAGCAGCCCATGCCCCCATTTATTCAAATGTATATAATTCACAGACAGAAAACACAACATAAAATAAATAATTACATCCAAAAGTTTATATATACATAATTTATAAAAGACAATAAATTATATTGTACTGATTTGCTGTATAATTTCTATAATTCAGGAGAAAAACAAGTAAAAAGCATAATTTTATTGTAATCCATTGTATTTTGATAACCAAGTTAATCTCAAAGGTTATATTTACTGTCAAAGGATACCTCTGTTTGATAACAACACATTTTATAGAGTCTACAGCAGCTAATATTAAATGTTTTTGGATATCCTGCCAGCATAAATGAAAATTTTTGAATTCAATAGATATACATAAGCTCACCCACTCTGTAGTTGGTCCATGGCTCCGGTGGAATATCTCCTCGTCAGGTAGAATTCCACATTTAACTGTTAACAAAATGGGGTCTGGTGCAGTTATGAGTATAGGCGGTTCCATAAATATTCATCTGTTGGTGAGAAAATGTACCCCTTGATAATCTGTGGGGCTTCCTTATCTATAATAGCTGTGTCTCATGGAGGGATCCTCACATTGAGGAATGTGAGAATGGATAGCCGGTAAAGTGTCTGATGAATAAGAGCATTAGCTGGCTTTGGTGTTTTGCTGCATCTCCTTAATGTACTGTATGTGAACAGAAAGGTGTTTCACATGTGCTCCTCTGTAGGGTAAGATGTTAAGCCTCCTGATCGTCTGCAGGGCTGCCGTGTCTCTGATTAGCCGGATCACTCCGAGGGATCTCACATCAGAGAGTTGGGATACAGATAGCCAGTGAATCCTCTGTTTTGAGAGGGCACTTGTTGGCTCTGCTGTTGTCCTGTGGCACTCTTTGCATGTGCCATGGGGAGCCATTGATAGCTGGTGGCTGGCAGGAGTTGTTCAGCTTCATGCTGCGATAGATTGTCTCTTTTGGAAAGTTTGCTCAACGCGTTTCCGTGTGCTCTCACACCTTCATCAGGAGCATATTTTGGAAAGAGAGAGAGACAGATTTTTAAGAGGTAATCATTCATTTGCATAAATGGTATCATGTTCAGCTGTGGAATGAACCACAGCCTGAAACAAAAACCAAGGTTTAAAGTGCTGTGCAATCTGTTATACTGTCAAAAAAAGTGCAACATTGTATCTTCTTATGGTCTTCTATCTATAAGTTGCAATCATAAAGTTATAAAATTATAAAAAACTATAAAAAACAAAAGTAAGCCTCTTAAGAGTAAAAATATCTCCCTACTAACACAATACATAATAATAGAGAGAGCGCTAACATTCAACAGTAACTTGTTCAACATTTTTAACCTCTTGCTAGAGAAGTAGACTTCAGTATTTCTTGTTATGGTACACTATGCCAGTGTAAGTTTAGAGGAAATGTCGCTAAGACACAAATACATTCCCCCATAATAGTTAAGGAGTTTTACTGATGTCTATTCTTTTGTGAATACTCACAGATCAAGGAACTTTTTATGCCTAAAATGATTAAATACATGTGCCAACTTTTAGTAGTAAATGCTGCTTGTAATTCAATATATTTTCCTCAAACTTATGACCTGTGGTATGCTTGAATTGAACTTTGATTTGCTTATTAAGGAAGGTTGTAGCTAAGGATAAAAGGGATTGAGTTACATTCTTGTCCTGAATAATGTTTACAGTACTGGGTGTACCTCAAGTATGTAGTATGTTAAAACATTTTGAGTTTCTTTATGAGAGACAGCCTAAAGACATGTTACACTCATTGAAGGAGGGTGGAGAGTAGCAGTAAAAAAGGATGCCAAGTCATTTGCAATTCAATGTAGAAATGCAGAAGCAATTATAAAGATATTGTATTTCCAACCACAAAACAGTGATAAGACAGCAGTAGGTCATTTCAACTCGTATATAAAATGTTGGTTTTAGTTCCTACACGAGAGCACAAGGTTTGTGCCTACTGGCAAGGGCCCTTTGAAGAAATGGAAAGTAGAACAAATGGAAATGGAAAGTGGAACAAATGTATCATGTTAATCTTAAAACATAGCAATAGCAAAACTTGTAACCATGATAGTTGGAATTAAGTTTGGAGAATCTGAGGTTCCAATATAGACAATTTTGGCACCCAAGTTAAAGAGACCAAGCAGGAATAATCGTACAACTACTGTAACTATACATGTATTTATTTATCATTACAGAATGATGCACTTCATTATATGACTTTTATAAAGTAGCCTGTTGAGTCTAACCTCCCCCTCTTTAACCATTAAGGCAACTTCTATTTGGACATTGTAGGGGATTGGGGCAATAAGCACTCTTTAAAAGGGGACATCAATTTAAATGTAAAACTTTATTTATATAGTACAATAAATTAACATTTATTTTTTTAAAAATTGTGTTCATTTGTGCATGTGTTTGTTTAACGCCCAATGTAACTCATTGCTTTAGGAACTCTGTTTCAAGCCATATAAAAGGAAATCTACATAAAATTTATAAACATTTCTGCCACTAGGGCCATGCCAAGAGCTGAGATATTAAAAGGAACTGCCCAAATCAGCTCCTTGTATCTGATGCCATGGCAGCTGCATTTTTAGAACTTTGGTCTAGTCTCTGCTTGCCTGTATTCCTACAAGACTCAGGGCCTGATTCAGACCCGCTCACGAGCGCTGAGTGCTTGCAAGCGGGTCGATGTTAGCCCAGTGTGCATGCACACGAGGAAGCAGGCTCCGTTGTGCACATGTGCGAGACCTGGATAGCGATGGCCAAGCCGTCGCTCCGGGTCTCGCTACAAAGGGGGCGTGCTGTCAATGGTGAGTGACAGCATGCCCCCTTTGGTGGGCATGCCGGGGGCATGGCTGCCCAGATGGAGGCATTCCCATGGCAACGCCTACCATCTGGAGCCGGCCCCACTGACATCACAAGTTATGTCAGTGGGAGTGCTCTCGGCTCTGATAGAGCCAAAAGCACTCCAGGGCTTGCGGCAGCAAGACCCTACCGCAAGGGTCTCATCGCAAGCCCGATGGTCGTGATGGTCTTGACCATCGCGACAATCTTTTTGGCCGCTCGCTATAGCTGTTGGTGGTCACCCACAGCTACGCGAGCGGCCAGGAGGCTGCTCTTAAAAAAGATAAGGGCAGCCCTGATTCAGAGCAAGTGCTTTGTCAGAGCAACCAGCTCTGAATCAGGGCCTAAGTTTTGATTGTAGTTTTTTCCAATGGATGCTTTAAGTTTAAAATGAGGGCTCTTATATGAATATGAAATAACTTTAGCTGAAATCCTCCAAAGACCTGTCATTATCTCAAGTGTAGATCATCTAAAGCCAATAGGGAGGGCACTTACTAGTATAGTAAATTATTTCATATAAAATAACTAACCCATGCCAAATAAGATGTGATTCTGAAAATTTTAAATCAGTGAATATTAAGTTTATCTGGTGACTTTTGAAGATCCTCTTAGCTATTGAAATCTCCAATTATTTTTCAAATTGTAAGTCCAGTACTTAGAAGTTTTATTGAGTCTATTTAGCTTTAGTGTGTCTTATACAGAGCATCACATGCAGTGCCACCATCAGGGGGGACTGCCGGAAATGGAGTCCTGGGCCCGAGCACTCAGGGTGCCCGCCCGGCACCTGCTACTGCCACTCAACTGCTACTGAGACCCTGTCCCACGGTGACAGACAGTAATGGGCCCCCGCTGCAAAATATAGTCAGTTAGTGAGTAATTGACTCACCCAGCCATGCCACCCTCCAGCTCTGCCTCTCGCATCCACTGCTTTGACCTCAATACAGTTTCCCTGTTAACACATTTGATGAGTTTATCATGTAGAAATAGGTCTTCCCATGTAATGAGCATAATGAATTACTGTATAGTGTTTGGGAAGTTAATCATTGCTCTACAGTTTGAGCCTAATATTCTCCCCTGATGTCCTTTACAAAATACTGAAGAAATTTTGCTCAGTCACCACCATAAATTTCCAATCAGATGTGGCTATCTTTTTTGGGGCACCCATGTTCTGGTTAGACATTATTTTTAAATTTTTGTCCAATTTCCTATATACAGTAAATAAATCAGTGGGTAGTCTAGAAACATTCTCTCCTACTTTGCTCAACACAGCCCCCAAACTGCATCCCTAAACATCATCTTATATTAAGAACTACTGTATTTCTGAAAGTCATTGGCAGCTAATAATGGTGAACTTGAGAGTGCATACCTGAGTTGATTGAATTAATGGCTATTTGCATTCTGGGTCCACATTATCTCTTTGGCATATTTATTTATGGGGAGATCAGTCAACAATTTGACTATAGTACTGTATTGTGATACATACCCCTAAGAAAGCCCTTACAAATTTATGAAGAGAGAGTGTGGCCCTATGCAACATTTCTTTAACTTTCCCAAACTCAGGATCAATCCAGCCTCCTTTGTAGATACTGTGCTTTAGCCATTCCCAATACTTATTTATCAGTTCTAAATATTAAACTAGCAAGGTGATTCCTTATTAAAAATACTTCTGAAATACAATGTTTCCCTCTCAGCTGTCAATAAATGAGTCATCTAGGTAGGCATGAGTATACAGATGAGTGCTGCTACATCTTTACCGATCATGCTACAAATGTGTGTATGCATTGCACCATGTGAGAAACTGCAGCAGCATAAGCTATGGCACACACTGCGATAGCACCATGCATTCCTATGGCGGAGCAGGTGTCTGCTTTGAGCAAACACCTCGTGCCATGCATGGCGTGATAGCTGCATACACAGTAAAGATGTAGAAGGACACATTTGTAGTTCAATCAGCTCTCCAGGATGTGATCCACTTGACTTTGAAAAGTGACTGATACATTTTACATTCTAAATGGCATGGCTATGAATTCAAGCAGGCCAAATGGAGTGATAAAAAACATGATATATATTATTCCTATCTGGACAATTATATTTGCCAGAATCTCTTTTTTAAATTTGCTGAACCTGTCTAACAATTCAACAATGCATTGCACAGGATCAGCAGTTACCACAAGCTCATTTATTGTGCAGGTAGCCATGCAAAATCTAGTTGTCCTGTCTTTTTTGGGCACTAGCACTTCCCCCACTAATTGTCATTGATTTTGCATTGTATGCTCATGCATGGTCTCACCCATGAGGCCGGCAGATTGTAGTTTTTTTTCTGGTAGGAACACAATAACCTACTCTCTCTGGGATAAATCTCTAGTCTGAATCCATCTCTTCTTGGTGCAGCTTTACAGTTCTGAAGTTGGTGTGGAAAAACTCTATTAATTTGAGACTGCAACTATTCCATATACCCATGTTCCCTCATTTATGTTAATTTAACAGCTCACAGGGAGAGTAATCAATTGACTCTTTGTTCACCTCTCTGTCAGCAAATAGAAGTTTCTGCAGGGCCCAATAATAGTGATTCTATTCAGACTGTACTTATGAGAATATTATAGCCTTCAAAGTTCAATTAAATTGTTTACAAAATCCATTAGTCTATGATTGGTATAGGGTAGTCCTCAAGAACCCAACATTACTCCCATAAAGCTTGCAGTAACTCAACAATAAATTGAGATCCATCAGTACCTCTTGTGGATATCTTACACCAGTGGTGTTCAATATGTGGCCCTCCAGATGCTATGGAGCTACACATCCCAGAATGCATTGACACAGTTTCAGCATGGTCTATTAGAAAAACAAACTTTGAAAAGGCATGCTGGGATGTGTTGTTCTAAAGCTGCCAGAGAGCTGCATGTTCAATATCCCTGCCTTACACAACTGAAGCTATCCAAAAGCTCCACATCTATGAATGCTAAGGCAATGGCTTCAGGATAGATGGTTGAAAATTACAGCAGTGTCAGGATAAACCACTTCCCTAGCCTTGTTGGCATTTCCATGATTTCTATGGCTATCCTTTCAAATTACCTGATGATATAAAGTTACTGTAGGCATGTATAACATGAAGCAATATACTGCAGAACATCCTTAGATAATTTCTGCCAAATAAACCTGTGCTTTATCTTGGTAATGTTTTGCAGTTCTCAAAATATCCTGTTGCTGATATATCAAGGGCTAACACAATAAGAGCTTGGCTAGACTAAGGGACCATTAATTGGGAACATTACTCAGGTGCATATGTGGGGATCCTCTTTGGAAACTAGTTATTGCTCTATGGCTGCGCTTCATAATTTTGAAAGTGTCAGGTCAGTCAGGTCTCCTTCAATTTATCTCAGTTTACCTCCCTATTTCATTACCATTCACAATATAGTTGGGGCTATGAAGATCCCAATTGGTTTTGGAAAGTGTGACAATGTTTTTGGATTTTGGATAGGTTGCATGGGTGCATGGTTTATAGATCTCCTAGCTACTGATGCGCTGTGTTCAGGTTTGACTCTGTGAGACTGCTTGAACAAAATAGGATAATCTTAGGCAGCAGTCCTGATAATAACCCCACCTCATCAATTCTATTATCAGTTTCCCAGTTCAAGTCTAATCAAACCACTGGTGTCTCACATTATTGCCTTGTGACAGTAAAGATTGCCAGGCTTTGCTGCTCCTAACATTGTGATCTTGACAGTAGGTCTGGATCTACCAGTATTAGTTATGCTTCAAGTTCCTGATAGTTCATTACATTATAATATTCATACCAAACCCATTGCAATTGTGCCTGCATATTTCTGGTTGGTTGCTGACCTATTCCCAGTATGCTTGGTACAAGAATAAATTGTGACTGGAGCAATCCAAAGTCCTGGATACAGACCACAATAAGACTGTGGGCTTATCTGTCTGCAGGTGTCCAGGTTGATGTAATTTTAGCATCTCCATAGCAATCTGTGGTCTGGAATTTGCGGTTGAGTTAACAGATTATACAATGTAGGGGTGAAGAGGTGGCCAAACTAATGTAGGAGGGAGTTCAATTGAAGAGTGACATAATGTCATCATCCTTTTTCATTTGCTCCTAGGCTTGGAGACACTATGGGCTTTCTTTCAGCCAGGTATGGTATGGATTCTGAAATGAAACCAATTAAATGATCTCTGGAGCCAACTTAATCAATAATTGCAACAGCACAATGTGCATGCTTCCTTTCCTTCCATCTTGTGGAGACAATTCCTTCTGAGTAGGTTTGCATAATCCATATATGAACTTGCCATACTTTTGTTCTTGTCCTGGAACTTGTGTCAGTTTGTTTTAGGAGAAAATTAGAACCAGGTCAGCAGGGCTTGTTTCACTTCCGCATAGTCCTTACAGGAGTGCACATGCCTCTAATGCCTGACACGTAAGACTGAGGCCCAGAAATCAGGGTCACTTATCTTCATCTGTATTGTGTACCACCAACATGTTTCCCACCATCATGTATTTGAATACTTGCAAATGTATAATGTATTAGTTTCAATCTTTTTGTCTCAAAACTGCAACACATTGAGATTTGCCCATTCTCTAATATTTCTACCACTTTACCTGTATTCCTGGATTGAAATGTGGTCTGATGAAGACCAGCAGATATCCACATACACCAGTTAGTAGGCATATTCTATTATGGGTGCCAGGGGGTGGTGCATATACTGTATTTGTGCTCCTGGCAATGATTATCAGTATGGATATTTAGAACGGATCTTTGGGTGTAATATAATCCCAAACAAGGACTGATTAGCACTAGCACACACAGACAAGGCTGATTGCTGAAAAATTAAAAGGAACAAACAGTGTGGTGTCCACCTAAAATAAACACTGCAAGCACTAAGATGGACTGGCTGTGGACATTACAGTAGGTTCACCAGGGATCAATATGATTTACCACTGGCCACATGGCTGGTGGTTCAAATCCCGACAGCGGCACCCCGGCAGTGAAGATCCTGGCAGGTAAGTTGTTTTCTATTTACTAACCTAACCTCCCCCTCTAACCCTAATGATCCCTTAGGGGTGGCTAACCCTAACCTCCCCCCAAGTGCCTAAACCTAGCCCCCCTTTCCCCAATGCCTAAAGCTAAGTCCCCCGGGGGGTGCCAAACCCTAACCTCCCCCCGTAGGTGCTTAACCCTAACTCCCCTTCCCCTAGCCTAACCCTAACCTACTGGGGGGGCCTAACCCTAAGTCCCCCCCAGGAGCCCCTAACCAAACCCTCCCCTCATGCAGATGTCCATGCCCGGCACCTGGCTTACCTTCGATCAGTAAGACGGGTGTCAGGCTCCTGGCATAGGTCTAATGACAGGCATCGGGATTGCAACACCAGTCATTAAACAGTTGCTGGGATTAGACAATTGGGATGCCAACGGTTGGCATTTAGAACATTGGCATCCTGACTGAATCCCATTCACCATGCCATAATGTTCACAAACCCTCGCCTGGATGGCATGATGTTAAATTCCTTAGTATATATTTACAGTAGCTGATGTACCCAGTTTCACCCAGGAAGACCTTAGATATTTACTTTTTCAATTTCCATCTCACCACTGCTGTAACATATTAATCCTTCACCTCTATAGTTATGCATACCCTCCCTCACTGCTATAGTAAGACATTACCCTTCCTCACCTGTGTACTAACACATTCCACTCCCTCACCTCTGTTGTAACACATTTCCCTCCCTCACCTGTATTGTAAAATATTTGCCATCCCCTCCCTTGCCTATGTAAAAGTCAATCCCTCCCTGACACCTCTAATAACTCATTACTCTCACTAACACCTATATTAATTTATTCCCCTCCCTCACCTCTGCAGTATCACTTTTCCCTCTCTCACCTCGGTAGTAACACATTACTCCAGCTCACTTCTGTAGAAACATATTCCTCTCCCTCATCAGTGTTGTAACACATTCCCTTCCCTCATCCCAGAGTAACACATTTGACATTTCCCTCTCTCACCCTTGTAGTACTTTATTCCCTTCTCTCTCTTATGTAGAAGCACATTATCCTCCCTTGCCTGTTTAGTACACATTCCCCTCCCATAACTGTGTAGTAACACATTCTCCTCCAATAACTGTGTATTAAAACTTTCCCTTCCCTCACATCTATAGTAATAAATTCCCCTCCCTTATCTGTGTAGTAACACATTCCCATTCCTCACCTCTATAATAAAACATTGCCCTCTTACTGCTTTTGTAACACATTTTCCACTCTCACCTTTGTAGTAACACATATCTTCCCTCACACCTGTACTACCACATTCCCATTCCTCACTATTCAAATAGGGGAGCCACACCAACTGCCAGTGATGTTTGGCAACACTTGGGGTGACAGTTGGTTTTTGATTATTGAACTGTGCTCCAGGACATAAACAGATAAAGTAGGCATTGCTGATGAAAATATTTATATATTGCTATTGAAACAGTGGATACTGTTAGACATGGAGAGCTGTCCTTTCTGCTGTTTCTGTTTGACTGTATTGAGAAAAGCACTAGGGTGACACACTACTGTGTTACATTAAAAGTGTGCTCTATTTAAGACACATTATACATTTTTAAATACATTCAAACTGGGTATAATTATGTTTTATTATACATTCACTTCCTAACCAATATTTTGAGGTAATAATGTATCATTTAACTAAATTTGATAAAAGTTTAACACTTATTTTTTTTTTTTCCTAACTGAGACTGAAAATCAACTTATATCATTGCTGGAAAATGTACTGAATCATGTTTACACCTGTACTTCTTTTTTTATTCTCTCTAGTATAAAAAATAATTAAATCTTAAAAATCTTTATTCTTAACTGAATGAGGAAAATTAGATTTATTGTGATCATGTCCCAGAATGATGTATAGAATAGTAAAAGTTTTGTAAATATGTTTTTAAGAAGTCATAATTATGACATTTATTGCAAATAGTAGAGACTTTGTGTATAATACTTTATGACCAGGTGATATATTGCTGCTTCTGTATTTCAGTGACATAGAATTTAAAACATATTTTCTATGCATATTAAAAAATAAGTTTAGATTTTTTATGTAAACATTACTACTTAAATTTAAACAACTTACTGAATATTTTTAAAAAACTTTCAACATTATTTCATTTATAAACTCTAGACAGCTGAAGGGCACACAAGGTTGCTTGCCAATTTATAGCTAAATGTCTACCTACTTGGGCCTCTTGAGAATGTTTTAAGCCTCAAACTAATGTCCATTGCTTTTATTCCACATCTGGGCTTCTGAGACTCATGTCCTCAAGGAGCATTAACTTTAGTCAGAGCCTCATTAACAAGACAAGATAAAAATTCTTAGTGATGGTTATTATTTTTTGCTTGGTAGGCTAGATTATAGCCTTATGAAAGTTTCCCTCATTTCCTTAGCTTCAAAATGAAAACCTGATAGACATATATTACAGCACACAGAAAATAACTTTTTAACTTTATTTTATAAAAGTTAAATCTTTCTTGATCCAACTTGTAGCCTATAAAACCAAATTTTCATTTTGCTTTAATATATAAAAATGATTACAAATATTCTTTTTGTTTGAAAGATGAACTATCAGCAAGGAAAGTGTGATGTAAATGTGTGTGTAATTATAGAAAATAGATGAAAGCACAAAAAGAAGATCTCAAAAATGGCATAATCAAATGTAAAATATAAAGATTCCTGGCATAATATATGATGTATACATAAATGTATAAAGGTAAGCTATGGGAAATTAAATACATTTAAATGAAACTTACAGTAACATATTTTGACATGTTTTGCAGTTAAAAAAATAAAATTATTATTATCAGTCTACTGTAGTTTAAACTTGACCTTGAACTATTGAATACATTTTTGTAAATAATAACAAAACATAATACCTTTATCTTGCACTAAAAATTAAGCAGCACCTTGAATTGGAACCTCTGTTAGAGGGCCCCAACAAAGAACATACAAAAAAAAGATTTGAGAGCACTAAATAGGTGTAAAATTAAAATTAAAAACTGTATCTTTGACACTAAATTAGTCAGAAAGTCTCTTAATGGGGTGAAATGTCTTTCTATGATATATACTGGTTCCTAGGAACTTTAAGATAGGTTTCTTCTTGTGTAGTTCGGAAGATGCCCCTTATGTGGCTGAGCTGTATTTTCCTCACCAAATGAACACACGAAACATGGCCGAATGGCCCCTTGTAAGTAGAATATTAGTTTGTTTTGTTCTTGATAAAGAAACAATTTTCAATGTAAACATGTTTATTCTTACATCAAATAAAAATGGTTACCAATATCAAATGCCTTGATGGGGTAGATGTATTCACACCATCACCTCTAAGGGTGTGATCTCAAGGGTAGGAACCCTCACTGTTGGATGATGGATTTACTAATTACTATGGAAAATCTATGGTTTATACTATAGATGTGTGTGGACCACTGTGTTTTGGTTTTAGCAAAACCATCCTCAATTGTTATGTTTTTGGTTTGGATTAAGTTTTGGTGATCTTAAAATTTATAAAAATAGCTAACAATATGAAATTTGGACTTGTTTACATGCAATCCAAAACCCAAGATTAGGTTTTTAAATCTGAGTTCTGAACTTACAGAACCCTAGCCTGGACTTAGTTCTATTTGGAATCACAACAGTGATTCAAGATGGGATTCTATTCGACTTGAAACCTCAAAGTCCGGGTTTGTTCGGTTTTAAGGAAATTCAAACTGCACATCTATAGTTTATATATATATATATATATATATATATATATATACAAATACATAAATCCATTACATCTTTTTACACATAAATAGTGTGATTCAATGTATTGTAAAGCAGTTTAGAATTATTGTGATACAACATAATTTGCCATTAATTTAAATTTCTAAGATTATTTGTCATTTGTTTAATGTTTATAATAACTAGCCCTGTAGTCTGCTATTGAAATGGACTGATTGTCTCAATATGGGCTCTGTAGGGGCCATATCATCACTTCCAGTTCTCCTTGTTATTCATTATGCTGAAGATAGTTCTTAATGATGTTGACTGTAAGTTTGGGGTGATTGTTCTGCTGTAGAATAAATTTGGAGCCAATAAGACACCTCCCTGATGATATTGCATGATGCATAAGTACCTATTTGTATTTCTTAGCATTAAGGACACCATTAATCCTGACCAAATCCCCAACTCCATTCACTGAAATGCCTTCACCATGCTTCACTGTTGCCTGCAGACACTCATTATTGTATAGCTCTCCAGCCCTTCAGTGAACAAACTGCCTTCTGCTACAGCCAAGTATTTCACATTTTGACTTATCAGTCCAGAGCACCTGTGGCCAGCCATTTTTCTGCACCTCAGTTCCTATGTTTATGTGCCTAGCTGAGTCTCTTGTCCTTGTTTCCATGTCGAAGATATGGCTTTTTGGCCACAATTCTTCCATGAAGACCACTTCTGGACAGACTTTTCTGGACAGTAGATATGTCTACCAAAAAGAACACATCTACCTAGATATGTGTAACAAAAAAGAACACATCCACCTCTTGAAAAAGCTGCCTAGTGCGGAGAAACGCGTTGAGGACATGGAGTATTCAGCCGGTAGTGGGATTCCACTTCATATCGCATGCTTCCAGTTACGAGGCTCCTGCTCCGCTTCCCCCTGACTTATTAGTTTCAGCTGCTGGTCTCTACATGTGACACTGCTAGGATTTGTGCGGGAGAGTGAGGTTCACACAGTCGAGATTGGAGCAGCATCGGGAGGAGATTAGTTAATATCTGTCTTCGGAGGATATATTAGAGTAACAGAGGCTACAGACTGATTACCGCTGGATCGGTTCACACTGAAGGAGGATTGTGAGTACTACTGAGCGCACATACACACTGAGACTCTAGTACCACTACGATATAACTTTTACTCATTTCCATCTGCCGTCTGTGCTGGAGCATTTTTCCGATTGGATACAAGTATTGTTATTATTGTTGCTCTCTGGATAACCTGGTACTTATTGCTACAGTGACTCAGAATGCTATTTACTATACAACTTTTCATAGAGCTGTCACTGTGCACAGATTTCTGCTGCTCTACTTGGAGAGAAACATTCACAATTATATCTTAAGGATGCTGGATATAACTTTCCACTGGCTGTTTGATTTATGCTGATTTATGCTTATACATATGTTTTTTCATCTCATTTTTATTATTGTATTTTTTCATATGCTAGTTGGTTATTGTGATTTGTATTGCATTATCCCTTTCTCGGGAATTCATTCTGGGATTATTAAATATGTCTAATATGTTTATGTGCATTTATTAATAAATTTATATTTTATACCATCTGTTGTGGGAGATTAGTGCCACCTATCATTTCTTTTTGTTTCTGGTTGATTGTTGTTGGTTTGGCAAGACCACAGATAGGTGTGCAGCTTTGAATACCAGCAGATAGAGTGAACCATACACTGCCACTGGTGCCTTAGCCATTCATTTGTCAGTATATATGTGTACCTGGTTCCCACTGTTTTCTGCCAGTTCTTAGCTGATTGCAACTAGCTGATGCAGTATAACTACCTTGTGTCTTGTTTCTGTCTTGCCATAGTGTATGACCTGTGACATGAAACTTTCTTTCACAACCTCACCTTCGTAGCAGAGTTTGGCTGTTCCTCACTCAGTTTTAAGCTTCCTACACAGCTGTTTCTGCTTAAGTTAATGACTGTGTTTCAACCTACAAATGAAAATGATGATCATTATCACATGTTTGGTATGATTGTTTAATCATACACCTGACTATAATCCTACAAATCCCTGACTTTGTGCAAGTGTACCTAGAAGAATTGATAATGTTTTGAAGGCAAAAGGTAGCCACACCAAATATTGATTTGATTTAGATTTCTCTTCTGTTTTATTCATTTTGCATTTTGCTTATTGATAAAAACAAACTTTTAACACTACTATTTCTGAAAGCATTCTTACTTTGCAGCCTTTTTTTCCATACCTACCTAAAACCTTTGCAAAGTAAAATATATACATAACTTAATTTAAAGGAATTGCATTTTGAAATGTGAGTGTCAAAATCACCACAGATGGCTGAGTGCCATGGATTATGCATATATATATATATATATATATATATATATATATATATATGTAGACTGTATATATATATATTTCATAGACAACAATCATTACCTTTTAGATGCCACTACCCGCCACCACTGCTGCACCTTCTACTGCCTCCTGCTAACACCAGTGCATCCCAAGCTGGATGCAGGGAAAGTCAGCCATCTTGTGGCTCACAAATGTAGCCACTTTAAGTACACCCCCCTGAAAGTGGCTACTTGACATGTGCAACAAATTGAAATTCCCTATCTATAAAATGAAGCATAATATAGCTTATTATTAAAAAAACTGCAACTTTCTCAAAAATCTTAACCCCAAAGACCCTATACAGGAAGAAGATTTATCTAAAAAAACATACCCTAAGTCTTATATCGTTCTCTACCCTGAGCTATGCCTTCCAAAATAAACCTCAAAAGAGCAGGAATGTGACAGTTTTGACCAAACAAGAAGTGCCAGAAAAACACTATCATTTTCAAATTTAGGTTATTCCAAATTTCTCCATTTAGATTGTTTTAGCCCTGAAATTTGGCATGCAGCACCGAGCAATGGCTCTATGTGTCCATGCCACATTTCACCTTAGTACATCCAATAACTTTTGAGCGGTAACCCTGCAAACACCATGCCCTCTCTCAAGTATTCCCTTTGGGACAATTCCATTTATTCGATTCAGCCTCAATATAATTGCACATTCATGCCCTTATGATATATTTTATTGATTATTGTCTATTTTCCACCATTGTTTTCTATTTTATAAATTCAGCTTAAGCTAAAAAAATTTCATTTGCTCAGTTTGATCTGTAAACCTTTGTTCATATTCCTTTACATCAAGTAACAGTTTTACGGATTACACTATTTGTGGTTCTCCTTCTATCCTTACATGGGACCCCACTGACTGATAATGACTATGATATTTTAGGATCAACCACAACTGAGTGTCTCATCCTGATGCACTTATTCCTTTAAGGGAAGTATTTTTTCATTTAATAATTTACATTACTATCATATGCTGTGGCTAGTGCTAAGTGCACACTTTCTACTGTCATTAGGCAGGAACATAATACCCTTACTGCAAAGACAAGGAAATCACAAACCCAGTTGTGAAATGAATGGAAAACTTCTTCCTCTGCACCACATGCTGCTTTAGCAGTGACCAAACATTTTTTATTTTCCTCTGTCACAATAAAAATATCCACAAAATGACCCTGATGACAAATTAGGAGAAGGATATAGAAAATACAAATCCAATCATATAATGATAATTGTTGTGCGCGGACCCCCATGTTTTGGTTTGGACATTGAGAATGTCAACATGGATGTTATGTCAGCATGTGAAATGTCAATGTTGTGAATGTTGATATTCTGCATGTCAATGTATAATATACTTTTAAAATCCCCATTAGTCTATTTTACCATATTTATCTTTGCTTCTCTGTGTGGGTTACTCCCTCAAGAACTCCGGATGGTCTCAGTTTTGTAACACTTTATGCTCAGGTGACCGTTATATAATTCATAATTTTAAAGAGTCTTTTACTTTGACCATGATACTATTTAATGGCAACCTTCTCCCATTTGACTTTCTATAATATGTGCTATTTCATTCTGTTGTCCCTTTATACACTTTCTTAATATTTACTCTTCCTGCTGAACAAACACAAGCTTTCAGTTTTAAACACCTATTTATTTTTCTTTTTTTTCTCTACTGCAATTAGCTTATTGTTCTGCTGTCTTTTCAGGGTGGTCTCTGTTGCAGTTTCACTTTTCTTAACTTTAACAGTCATTTGTATGGCAGTCAGATGCCTAAGTCTTTTGTCATATGACCCGTTTAATGGAGAAAGTTCACTCTGCAACATTTCTATAATCTTATTCTACAGGCCAGTCTTTTTATCATGCACTTGCTTTAAGCCACACATTATTAATAAAGTAATAGTTTTTCCTCTGAAATTCTACAAAAGTCTATACTGCATAACTTGGTTCATATGACCAAAAGTTATCTCCAGGCAAGTACAGTTACACACTTGTTTTTCCATTGCCCATAACTTTATTATTTACTTTGTGTACTTCAAATCCCTGTTTCTCTAAAGCTCCATCCTGCAGGTCAGCATATTGTGAAGGGAATTCTATATCATGCGCCACACATTCTTCATAAACATAAGTTAGTACAAAAAATAAGCATTTGTAAAAACACTATTTGCAAAAATTGTATGACAAAAATCTATTCAAGTTTAGAAGACTACACAAACTATTATTGCCAAAGATGCTAGTAGATTAACTATTGCTAAATACATTGGGCAAAATGTACTAAGCGGCAAGTTGTAATCCCCAGTGGTTTGGTGGCAGTTGTCAGCGGTTTTGGTATCTGCAGATTTACTAAGGCAAAAACTGCTGCAAAACCGCCGTCAAAACACATTTTAGAAAAGAATAGAACAGGTCATTTAGAAACTACTGCAAAACTGCCACCAAACCACTGGGGTTTAGAATCCGCTGCTTAGTAAATTTTGCCCAATAGCTTGAAAAGTTGAAAATCTTCACACATTATTTAGCAAGTTGTGTGTGAGACAGTTTGTTGGAGTTATTGTTGATTTCAATTATTTCTTTACAAATTAATACTTATTTTAATCTTCTTTTTATCTTATCATGAATTAATTGCATATATCATTATTTTTAACATATCATGCATTGATTGGATTCTCTTTTACTCTATTTTAATAACAATCGCCATAATTTCGATCCCCTCCACAACACTCCCCTGCATTTTATAACAATCACAACTCCATTTCAAAGACAGTACTAAACATATCATACAAAACAGTGGTATGTAAACAAATGTTGCCCATCTTTTTTCCTCCTAATGAAATGCAAAAAAAGTTGTGGCCAACTTGTTTTCAGCCATCAAGAGATGGACTACAAGGTGTAATGCATACCAAGAAGTTGAGAGTTCATTTTAAATTGACATGACAAAGGAACTCTGGGGTATTGGACTAATTTTCTTTAGGAATATTCTAGATCCTAGGACCAGCTCCTTTATGCTGGTGGGTATATGAGGAGAGAATTTCATAAATACCTATCACATCTGCTTTGAAAAAGAACATAAATATTAAAAGGAATAGGTATGAAATACCGCCGGCCGCATGATTCCCGTCAGCGGCAGCCCGACAAAAGCAGAGTTAGAAGCAGAGGAAGCCCGACAGCGCTGGAAACCCGATCGTGGATAGGTGAGTATATAATAACCTAACCCCCCTAACCCTAACCCTCCTTTGGGGTGCCTAACCCTAACTTCCCCCCAAAGTGCCTAACTCTAATCCCCCCTCTAAGTGCCTAACCCTAACCACCCCAGTCCCCGCTGCCTAAACCTAAGTCCCCCCTGGGGGTGCTTAACCCTAACCCTCCCTCCCCCTAGCCTAACCCTAACACTCCCGGGGGGGTGCCTAACCCTAAGTCCCCCCCGAGAGCCCTAAACCTAACTCTCCAACCCTGCGGCTGTCCGCTCGCGGCGCCCGGCATCACTGCAATCGGAATGCCAGGCGCCGATCTCCTGCCGTCTTGGAAATGAGGGCATCTACATCTAGATGCCCGGCATTTCACCCTTGCCGGGAAATGACAGTCGGGAAGCTGGCTGCCGGTATTTAGGCAGTCGGCTTCCCGATTGCTTCCGGATTCAAAATACATCAGTGGGAAGAGAAGGGACTCCTGGCTCTCCACTGCCTTTCAACATCATACCTGACAGTTGTCTAGAGGGTATCCAACCACCTGCAAGCAAGTAAGCAGGTTTGGGACTTACATGATATGTTCATTTCATAATTAACATATGACAGGCTGATTATACCTAGGGGAGGGGATGGGTATGGGATCCTGATAATCACAATGCAGACAGTCAGAATACAGACAGTGGCATCTCAATGATCAAAATCTCAATGAATTTTGTTAAATATTTTAACCTTAATCTTAACCCTAACCCACCTATTCCAGATCTTTACTCTAACAGTACCCTCCCCTAACTGCCCTCCAGTGCCTAACCCTAAAACTAACCCTAATACCCACCATTGGAATCTGTTGGGATTGTGACTGTCAGGATGTTATTGTGGGCATTATGACAGTCGTGATCCTGACTACATGCATAGGCAAGGGAAGGAGGACCTATCTGTGTTTATTAGGAATTGCTTTTGATAGATATATTTTATGTGAGTGTACAACTTAAAGAATTAAAAATGGTTACTTGTTGCAATGCAGTGTTGTGCCAGTGCACTTTTTCTTCCTTTTACATCTACATTGAGGAGTATTCTAAGAGGTTTTTCCACTTCAGAAATTAAAGAGTGACCTGCATATCACTTGTGATATGTTAATTGAAAAGGGATATCTAGTAAGGAGACACCCCAAAGGGAGTTCCATGTGAACTTTTGTGCTATTTGGTGGAAGTAACACACGGAACTATCTGTAATTCATCACTGAGGTGCAATTCTTATTAGAAATGTGCACTGGACAATTTTAGCTGGTTTTGGTTCAAATTCATCATCTTGTTTTGGTTTCAATTTTGCCAAAATGCTTTGACTGGTTTTGGTTTGGGATTTTTTCCAAATATTGTAAAAAAAAGGTTTAAATCACATAAGTTGAGCCTTTTTTGTTCCTAGAGTATTAATAACCTCAATAAAATTAATTTCCACTAATTTCCAGTCAATTTTCACCTCACAGCTCACAATATTGTTTTTATCAAGTTTAGGCCAAAAGGTTGCACCAAGCTAGCTGGCTGACTAAGCTAAGCGACATCAGGAAACAAATGTTTTCATTTATCTAGAGACCTGAGGGGAGATGGAGTATGTATGTAGTTGAAGGTAGGAAAAGGAAGGGTTGACTCGTAGTGAATTGAACTAATTTTTTTGATTCTGAAGCAAATTTATGAGGGAGGAGGGGAGGCATTTACTAGAACAGAACAACAAAAAATATATACTCATACAAGTGACTCCTCCTCCTCTTCAGTGGTTCCAAATTTTTCTAAAAAAATCAAAGGGGCATGCAGGAGATTATGTATGTGGCCATAAAATTTTCTGGACATTTTTGGCATTAATCAACCGCATGTAGAATATTTCAGTGGCTGTGACAGTTCAACTTCCAACATGGCATATCTAGGAAACAGAGTATCAGCAACTTTTCATTAATGAAGAACAAGATCAGTTGCCCGAGGGAGGGAGAATATGTATGTAGTGGAAAACAGAGAAAGGAAAGATTGATTCATTGGTAAATAAAATTTTACATTATCTGATTCCTAAGAAAATTTATAAGTGAGGAATGAAATTTGATGGGATCCGAGCCCCAGCTGGGGTTTTATCACTAGACTCTGATTCAAAATTAAGCGACAATGTCATTCCCCCGCAATGGATTTCATGGGTTTTGGATTTTATATAAGTCCCTCTTGGTTGATTTGGACACCATTTCACACAGGACCACCAGTAAGAGAGATCACACTAGACTGCCAGGGAAGAAATTACAATTGGGTAAACATGTTTTGCCCACCAAATAAACTTGGCAGATCAAAATTAAAAAAATAAATAAAAGGGTCATGCATGTCTGTTGCCATAAAAATGTCTGGACATTTTTGGCATTCATCAGTTGCATGAACTGTAAAAGATTTCAGTGTCTGTGGTAGTTCAATTACCAACATGACACATCTAGAAAAGAGAATGGCACTGCAGTGGCAGACAGGAAGGCAGTTTAATAAATTATAACAATATGTTTAGCTTACACACAAAAAGACAGTCAGCAATGCCCTAATCAGCAAATAATGCAAAGAAAAGAGTTGCAAGATGAAATTGTCCTTGGGCCCTCCCACTGATGGGAGTAATGCTGGTGTTGCACCTGCCCATTTCGATTCTTGAATGGGTGGAAGAACTACTAATGTGGCAGCAGACAAAATTGAAGCTCTGAGCAGGAAGGAGGCAGAGGTATTAGTAAATTCTGGTACTAAATATCTATTATCATCATGCTTCTGGGATTATGTATGTGATAGCTGGGAGAGGAAAGGGGAGATCATCTCCAGATACCATCACAAAATATCTTCTCTATTTTGTGCTTGAGTTGCATCTGACCAATCATGGCTTTTATGATCAACGAAAGCCAAGCCCATCTGTTAAGAAATCGAAAGCACAGATAGACAGGCACTAAAGATACTAATATTTAATAAGAAGACCACAGTAAATAGTAAAATTAAACACTCAAAAAATTAATAAAAATACATATAGGATAGGAAATGCTACAATGACATATTAATGGGATAATGAAAATAAAAATAAAAAATAAAGAATAAAAATATATATATAAATAAATTAGAGAATTACTTCAACTAAGACAATAAAAAATGAATAGGAAAATAAAAGCAATGCTTGTTGTAATTGCATACAATCTGCACCAAGCAGAGAATAATAAACCTGCAAGATAAATTGTAAAAATGTTGCAACAATGGCAGTTTATAGTGGCTTGCATATAAACAATCACAAATAACATTAAAGGTGTTGATGTTTACATAGCTCTTAGATGGTCTGTGTAGACATATATATATTAATGTCTCTCACACATCTGAGACTGTAGGAGAATGTTAATTAGTACACCATAATAAAGGTATTCCAGCCTATGTGGCACAACTGATTTTTAGGGGGACTGTTGATGTCCGGTGATATTCTGAAAAAAAGTTAGAATATAAATTGAGCCCTTAGGAGCTGGGCTTATAGATTGTTCATCTAGGAGCATTGGCTGTTTCTAACATTTGAATCCACTCCTAATACATGTAGACCGCACAGCTGCAGACAGCTCTGTTCAATATATCAGAGAATAAAAATGTAAAAATTTTTTTTAGAATAGTGCACATTCAAGCATGCATGCTTTATAGGGTTTGTCACTCACGATCCAGTTGTGACCATAAGTCATACCGTACTCCCCACTTATCTTTCACATGCAGTGGCCTCACAGTAATCCACGGAGGAGAGGGATCGGCTCCGGTGCAATCACCCATCGGTGTGCAGCGTGCAGCATTATTGTTCTTCCTCAGTGTAAAGTGGTCAGTGTAGAGTGGTCAGTGACTCACTTGCCTGGCTTGCGGTCTCACGTCCCGTCCTTCTCTCTACGCGTTTCTCTGCCTTAGAAACATCAGCGGCTTATTCAGGAGACAGAGTGCCCATCTGTTGTTACACATTGGAATGAAAGTTTAAGCAAAAAGGCAACCAGATAGGTATTTGCAAATCAAGGTTGAAAAAGGCATGAGTATTTTGCAAGTATATCTATTTGTGATTTTAGTTGACATAAATACAGTATGCAACTAAAAAAAGTAAACAACAGAGCAGTGGCACAAATGCACAGCAGTTTAAAAAATTAATAGGACATCTGTGCCACAGACACAGCAGAGGGAGACAGGATGGCAGTTTAATAAACTATAAAAATGTCAGTCAGCAATGCCCCAAACAGCGCACCGTTATGTTGTATTTATTAAACAGGACATGCACAGTTTAACAAACCAATAACTTCACGAATAGGGACTGCCACTTGTGGTTGAAGTGATTGGTTTGTTTGGGTCCCCACAAAACAAGCTACCAATGGGAATAAGGCAGCTAACTGTATTGTTAATCCTTTCTACAGTTAGAACTGGAATAGGTCATTCTCCTCACCTGATTCCTCACCCTCATCAGTGTATAGATTATCCTCACACAATATTGATTCATTCCCACTGGAGTACACCAGTACAGGTACCTCTGAATTTTTTTTACATAATTGGCAGTAAAGGTACTCCACATTTTAAGAAAGTAGCCTCCTATGCTGATCGCTGATATGGTTCCCGGCTGTTCTAAAAACTTTTTCTAAGTACACACTGGAGGGTGGGCAGCTTAGGTAATACAAAGCCAGTCTTTATAAGGGCTTCCAAATAGACTTTTTCTCTTTCCAGTAGTTCAAGGGACTATGTGACATGCCTATGTGTATGGTGTCATTAATGTAAACCTCCACCATTCTTTGGATGGTGACTCTTTCAGTTGGAGTTTTGGTCATAGTGGAACTAATTTTCAACAATTCTTTTAAACCTGACCAGATGTGAGAAATTGACTCCTCTGCATCACCACTGGGTCTTTTGGGTAAGCTGATTTTTTTCCTGACAGCTGCCAGAGAAACTGTAGGACAATATATCATTGGTTAGTGTACCACTTGAGCTGCCATCTTGCTCACGAGGAGCTCTTTGCATCTCTTAGGAAATCACTTAGTTGAATATAAAGTCATGATGTATGACTTAAACCTAGGGTCAAGCACAGTCACCAAAATGTAGTGATCCAATTTGAAGATATTGGCAACCCTTTGATCTTGGCAAAGCAAAGTACTTGATCTACAAGTCTGACATACCTTGCAGAATCCTCCTTCAATTTCTTGAGCTGATTTTCCAAAAGCCTTATTAAGGGAATCATCTGACTCAAGCTATTTGTGTCTGAACTCACCTCACAGGTGGCTACTTTGAAAGATTTGAGAATCCTGCAAAAGACAGAAAGCATTCTCCTCAGGACTGGACTAAGGATCAATCCCCCTCCTCTCCCAATGTCACAGCTTGTTGTATAGCTTTGGATGGCCTTTTTATTTCATCCATCTGCTGAAGCATATAAATGGTGGAATTCCACCTGGTTACCACCTTTTGCTTCAGTTGGTGGCAGGGCAAATTCAACTGTTATTGCAAATGATGCAATCTCCTACATGCTGTGGAATTTTTTGGGCCACAGTTAGCATCTCCTGCATGCTCATCATTTTAAACAGGTTATGGGTACCGCTATGGGCACCAGGTTTGCACCAAATTTATATATAGGTCATCTAGAACAACAACTCATTTGGGATGGCCCAATCGGTGTGAACCTGGTGCTTTACTGGCGGTACATAGATGATTTGTTTTTGTTTTTTAAGGGTGATTCACAGTTGGCGTCTTCATTTATTGAACACCTTAACACTAATGATTTTAGATTAAAATTCACTGGTATACACAAAATCACTGTTACCTTTTTGGATATTGTCCTCATGATTAAGGATAATATTATTACAACATCTACGTTTCAAAAAGAGGTTGATTGTAAGAGTTATCTTAATTTTCATAGTTGTCATTATCGTCCTTGGTTGATGAACATTCCAAAAAGTCAATATTATAGACTCAGGCGTAATTGTTCTGAACTGGAACAATTTCATATACAAGCAACTAAACTCACGACATCTTTTAAGCTACAAGGTTACCCTATGGGGATTTTGAGAGAAGCTTATAAATCAACCGTTACTAGAGATAGGGGTTCATTATTAGATATGAATAATCCCAAGAGCTAGTGAACCCTTTGAAGGATGAGCTAGATGTAAAGTTTATTTCAAAGTATGTTTTCTCTAATGATATTAAAAGCGTTATTCTTAAGAATTTCCCAATCTTGAAAACAGATGGAATATTGTCAACATGCATTAAAGATTAGCCTAGTATTATTTTTAAAAAAGCTAGAAACTTACAAAGACATCTTGCACCTTGTCATTTTAAGGCTAATTCAGTACTAACTAGGGGAGCAAATAAGACAACGTGGTTAGAGAATTTTGCCCCAAAAAAGCGAAACTATAGATGTAAGAAGTTAGGATGTGTTACTTGTCGATTTATGAGGGACAAAAGCATATAATTTATATCTCTTTCTAATGGTCAAACTTTTGAGATCATATTAATTGCCGGACTACATATGTTATTTATGTTATTTCATGTATTTGTGGAGTTCACTACGTTGGCAGGACCACTCGGTTACTCCACCTGCATTTTATGGAACATCGAAGAAATGTTTTGAAAGGTGTTAAATCGCATAGTTTATACTCACACGTAAAATATCGACATGGAGGAGATGTTAAAGTCCTTAGTCTGCAGGGAATAGAACATGTCAAACCCACAGGGAGGGGTGGTGATCACTTTAACCTCCTCTGTAAAAGAGAGGCTTTTTGGATCTTCTCTCTGGGGACTCTATATCCGGAAGGGTTAAATGACAACTTTGATTTGAACAATATAGGAGACTACGGACCATCATTAAGATATTTATGATCATTATTTTTTTGCTGTTTACCCTTTTGAGATAAATTTATTATTCAAAACTCCATCTTTGTTTCTAGTTCTGAAATCAGTGATTTGTCCTTATTAATTACATAAATTTAGTCAGTTATGACTATTGGCCTCAAGGAATTTTTCATTGTAGTTTGTATATATAGTTTTGAGGGTTGTGCTAATTTATATATATATATTTTTAGTAAAAAAACAAGAGAGAAAAAGATTTTTATATTTAAGTAATTTATTTTATTGTTAAAATTTAGGTTGGGAGCTTGGGATTTGAACATGGGTCTCAGTGACTGTTGGATGGTGACTGTACTGCTAGGCTATTTAGCCTGTGATGAAAACATGTTACATTCATTATATTTCAGCTATTTATGGATACTCATGAATTTAGTGTTAAACGCTTATGTTGACAGTTTTAAACCTGGGTCCCTTGGGTTGAGAGATGGGAGACCATACCGTTAGGCTATATAGCCTGTTGTTAAAATAAGCTGGGATTTCTTACCCTTGACAAATATTTTTGATGCTAGAGAAAGTTTTTTGTGCTTTATAAAGATATGTATAAGAATATAAAAATTTAAGGGATTGATTGTTCCTGCATTATTATTATTATTATTATTATTATTATTATTATTATTATTATTATTATTATTTCATCAATGATGCCATCAACTATATTATTGTTTGTTTTTTGTAATTGATTGTATTGTGATAAGAAACAACTGTTATTAAGGATTCTACAAATGTATTACAGGTGGAGGCTGTGAGTACATATGGAGCCGGCAGACTTTGGCTGTATAGCTCCGCTTATTACAACTTGGCCGATGTTATTAACCAGCCAGCTGCTTTGATCGGTGCTAAATGGAACTCTGATCAATTCTCTAACAGTCTATCTGGAACTATATCTCATGTAATCTTTTTATTATATTACCATTTGAGCCAGTAAAGTGAACTATTTTTTGATCTAATATATATGAGAGTCAAATCTCTATTCCGGAATATTGCTATCCCTTATTTGGATAATTATATAAAGGACTTCAGTTTACCACCAAGGAGTGGGCTTTATTATTCTTTCCGGAATCAGTATTTCTATATAAAATTTGGACTATAAATCCATTGGTCCTTATTGCTTATTATGCAAATCTGCAATCAGCTGATTTACGGTATCACTTTTGAAGTGTTTTACTAGCTGTTTTTAGAATATATTATGTTTCATTATTGATTGTTACTAAAATTGTGATTTATATTTATCAAAGAGATTTACTTTATTTTTTTAGCGCTTTCTATAATTGTGTATTTTAAAAAAAACCTGTACCACCAAGTTGATTTTGTAAGCAAAACATGGAATATGTTGTAATTCACCCACCTGTCTCATAATAATGGTGGCATGGTTAGAAGTCACAATTCCTAAGGAGAGTCGAAGTGGACAAAAAACAAAGAGCCAAGAAGGGCTAGTTGTTGGGTCACTCTTAAATCAAATTTAATAAAATTTAACCTTTATTAGTAATTAATAAAAAGCTGTGGATCTCCTCATTTTAATAGTTTAAATGGATACGGTGAAATAAATATTCAAAATAATTCTGGGTAACTGTATAATAGCAGGGACATAAGTGATTACATTTGATTTGGTTTATGTTGATTTCAGGATCACCACGTTACAAAACTCCTGTATGATGTGACTAAATAATCTAGAATTTATAGGAGCACAATTACCCAGAATAATTTTGAATATTTATTTAGCCATATCCATTTATTCTATTAAAATGAGGAGATGCACAGCTTTTTAATAATTACTAATAAAGGTTACATTTTATTAAATTTGATTTAAGAGTGCCCCAACAACTAGCCCTTCTTGGCTCTTTGTTTTTTGTACATGTTATATTTTGTGCTTTGGGAGCACCACCACCAACATGTTATGACACAATCTCTAAATACAAAATGATATATGGTTGGTTGTAAATTAATGCTGTAATAATATATGGTTCTGTGTGGTGCAAAAACCCCCCAATTTTTTTGTGAGTTCAAGTGGGGTAAGCCATTTTACTATGACATACCATACTTTTTCTGTTAGGTTGTCAGCAATATACCTCTTAATGAGTCCAGTGATACACAGATTATTCTCCCTCTGAATGAGCTGGCATTATTTGTTAGATACTGCTGCTAAAGTTGAATCATCCACCCAGTGGGCTGTCACAGTCATGTAATCTTTAGTTTGCCCACTACTGCTTGTCAACATATCTATGATTAGGTAGAAAGGGGCACAATGGCATTTAGTAGGCTAATAATTAGGGTTTTTTTAATGTCCTGGTATAGGCAATGATTGGCTTTTCAGGCAAAAAGGAACTGAGCTGGAATTTGGTTCCAGGGACACAGGACCTCAATTAACTGTGTGCAATTTAATGCATTAATGGTGGATATATTGGACACATATATAATACTAGTATAGCCATGATGGCATCAGTTATCCACTGTGTGACTAGGTGAGAGCAATCATACTTGCTTCCTCTTGCAAAGAATTGTTTCACAGTCAGTTATTTTTTTAAATACTAGTCTTCTTGGTCCCCATCTGGGATGAAGATCCATACCCAGCAGTTGGACTAGCACTCCTGGATAGGGGAGGAGTTACCTAGCCTTAACAAATTGGATCCAGGACTATGTCCAATCATTACTGTGGTTATTGAGGATGAAGGTGCTGGCAGTAGAGATTGCAGGTGTTGGGATCTACAGTAATTGAAATAATGGAGCTAGCTGATGCTGGACTGCTTGTTGACAGTTTTTTAGCACCAGTTTCTGATGTTGTCAAAAACATTTCATGAGTTTGCTGCAAATGATGTAACAGGGAGGAGGTTCCTAGATGGTTAATGTCCCTACCTCTGCTTACCTTGGTTTTACAAATTCTACATATGGCTTTACAATGTTTGTTAGGATATGGGTAAAAATAATTCCATACATAAGAGATGCATTTATTGGTCCTATGCCAAGGCATGACAATGGCCATCCTCTTATGATCAAGAGCTGCTTCCACTGGTACCTGACTTACATAAACAACATTCTAATCCTCAACATTTTCATTAGCCCTGGCATCATCTACACAAATATCCCCCTCATCCTCTTGCACTTCCACAGTGGCATCCACAATTTCTATATCCTCAGCTATATGTGTGCTGCTTATCACCACATTTGGAGGAGCAAAGATAGTTCAATGTAGCTTGTCTGTGAGTATAACAGTATCAGAAAGGTCAGGTTCACACATCGCACTCATGAACTCACTTAGACTTTCTTTAGGGATTTGTGAAATTTCTGTTTCTGAATGCCTTAGTGGTTTTAATTTTGCAGCTCTGTTCAAACAGTGTGGAGTGGAGTCACATGGCTAATATATGCACATGAATGTCTTACTGATGGAGTCTGGACACATCACAGCCAATATAGAAGAGTACAGCACATCATACAGCAGTGTACACTCCCAATACACTTTGACTAAGCAGCACATCCAATTGTGACATGTGAGTGTGGACACTTTAGCCTATACTTTAGAGTACAGAATAGGATAAAGCAGTGTGCACCCGTATACACATTGAGTGACTAAGCAGCACAGCCACTTATGTGACTTGTGAGTCTGGACACAGCCTATACAGCAGAGTACAGCACAGCAGCATGCACCTCCTATACACATTAACTAAGTTAAGCACTGCATACATCAGCATGTTTAACAAGGAAATGGTATGAGTCCCATCCGTAGAACCTTATATAGAATCCAAAACCCGTGAGAATCCAAAGCCACTAGGATGACATTTTGCTTTAAGTTGAATCCAAGTCAGATGGGAAGATCTGAGCCACCACTAAAATTCCCAATGTTTTGGTGGTTCTGATTCCAAGGAATCTGAAGCGCTCATCTTTAATTCCTATTAGCAATATCACACTATGTTGTGGTTTTCCTTTGTTTTTCCAATAATATATGTATGAAAAGCAGATAAACATGTCATCAGTAGAAGTACCACTGTATATCACCACTCTACTTTTGTAGTCTTAATTTTGAGAAGTAAGGTGGATCTTCTTTTGTTTTTCTATGACATGTTTCTATCTGGTTTATTGCATGGATAGACAACCCATTCATTACTGTATTATCTATACAAAACAGTCTAATTAATCAATTAAATTTAGTTTGCAGGTACAGCATAGCAAACAGCAAGAAACTGGTGTGAGATTTAATAAACAACATTTCTGGGCACTTATTCCATGGTTTTAGAACTATAGGCAAAATAGTGTCATATTTTTTTATTGCGGTAAAAACAGATCACTAAATGTATTAGTTGCCACTTGCAAAACAGGTATAATAAAGCACAACAGAAATGTGTGGTGATTGTGTGACATTTGAGATACTGTAGATCAAACTGTTGTTTCTAGCCAATGAGGAGGAGGCACAATACAGCTATTACAGTAGGAGGGCAGCCATTTTTCATTGATTAAGGAGACAAAATGCATTATTTAGTTATTATACTGTTGGCTTAATATTATTTTTATTATATTAGGAGAGCAACATTAAATTATAAATGTATTAAGAAAGCAATACAATATTTAATCATACTAAGAGTGTATTAATTGATTTTTAATGGGTGCATTCAAAATATATTTATGATGGTGCAATAATTTTAATTTTGTGCACAATAAATGATGTTCACAATATAGAATATTAACTGTTGCTCTGGATGCAAATACATTTTTAGTGTAACCATTTTCAATCAATTCAAACTGTTTCCTTATAAATAATAAATATCAGCATTTTGGATTTGGAAAAAAGTCAAAAGAACCACATTTTGGGGTGCCCTGCCAAACCAAGACCCAGATTTATCAACGAGTGATAGTCTTGTTATCACTCCTTACTAATCTTAAATGGTGCTCCAACCAATCAGTCCTTAACTGTAATTTTTCAAACACATGATAGGAGAGCTGATTGGATTGAGCATCATTTACAATTAGTAACTAGTGATTACAAGAATATTACTCGTTAATAAATCTGGGCCTTGGTTCCTAATTCAAAATCTGGATTTAAAAATGAGGCAAAATTTAATTTTATCAGAAATCCCAAATTTTGTGTGTTTTTGATTGCATATAGACTGCCCCTAATCAATCTCAACTGCCTTTATTCAATAGTAATCATGTTATGAGGTTGCTTCTAGTCATGGGGATGTTGCTTATAGTAACCTTAAAATAGCTTCAACGTGTATCGCAGATCTCTGTCTGCTTCCTCAGGCAATTCACTTGACACAGATCTATGAAATGCTGCTATTTTGAGTTTACTATTTTCCCATTCACTCCTGCATTTCTTATTTTTAATCTCATAATATAAAAATGTTTGCTTTTAGTGTTGTTTGCTCTTATTTTAAAACTTAAATTTAATTGCAATGATTTTATGCTTAAAGATTGAAGTATCTTCACCTTTGAATATATATATTTTTTTATAGTATATATATATATTGTCTCTTCCTTAATGGTGTTGGCCATCCCTAATTAGGCATATTTTTTTCTTTGAACAACCTAGCACTCTGGATTATATACTGCAAATCCAAACACATTACATCTATTTAATGAGATAAAAATACTTTTTCCATTACTATTAAACCGACGGACATCGGGATTATGTCCAACATATTTATAAAGGGTGAGTAGAATCCTGAAGGATTTATTTGTTCCGATCCACCATGCACAGCAGTATACACTATTGTATGTTGTTTTTTTTGTAAACCTTTCTGAGTACTCTTACACCTAACAGAAGGTTTGAAAACCACCATTGCAATCTATAACCAGCGACAGGCAATGGTGCAATATTAAGGATCGATTACATTCAAGAATCGCCATGAGCAGATATCATATTGAGTGTATGGACTTACAAAGTAAATACTATATTAGTTTTCCTACTTTTTGGTAAAATAACCCAAACATCATGAGACTAAAGGTTGGGGAATCGCTGGAATGCTCATCCTATTTGTTCCCACTATCTTCTAGGTACTTATTGGTTGAGTTCCAAAAGTTCAAGCTACATAGCTATAACCTCCTTTGGCCTCTTTCATTGGTGCAAGTTTTCTTCACTTTTCATTCCTGTTTTGTTACAAATAATGACATCACAATATTTCTTAGAGAAGCTAGTAATACTGAGTAGCTTGCCTGCGAGTGACCTAGCTTTGTGTTCTAGCACTAATAAAATTGTGCTGATGCCAGAGGCACTGCTGCTGCAGAGCTATATATACATACCCAGTAGGCTCTCATGGTCATGGAGTCTTTCATTTGACAAGTTCTGCTTATTTTGAAATATGGTAAAATGTCATCTTCTAGGTAATGAATTACTTTGTCTTTAACCTCCTAGTAAAGCTGGGGAATTGCTTTTTGGGAGAAATGGAATTCAGAAGGCATTTGGGTTCATGAACACTTGACCTCAACTACTGTACAGTAATCTGCTAAAACCTGATGCATTGATGGCTGAAATTGGATGCAGAAATAATGCTAACAAAACTGTCATAGTTTAGTAATCCACTGTTCAAAAAGATACTGATTTTCAAGATGGTTCCTCTTGAAAATGATTGATTCACAAACACTTGCTTTGAAAAACTACATTTATTCTCCTTGTTCCACTTCTGCAATGAGAGTTTCAGTTCCAGCAGCATCAGCAGTAGCCATAGTGCACAGGCATTCTTTTTGAGAACTATGGATTGCATTAAGGGAGTCAGTTTGTATTTGCAAATTTAATACAGGAGGGCTACCTACAAATGAGGAGGTCCATATTGAAGTTGCTGGCATTGAAGATTGCATGATGAATCTATTCAAATAATGAAAAAATTTGTTTTTCTTCAGTCCTGACAATCCAGCTGCTCCCTATTTAGTAAACACAGTATGAATGTGGATGGCTTCTCTAAAGGGCTTCATAACATCTACCATCTCTCCACTCACACATTCCTTTAGCTTTGAGTCAAAGCCAGTGAGATGGTTAAAATGTGTTAGAAAACCTTTTCTTTGTAATTGCCGGATACCTATGTGTAAACATACTGTACCTCTTCAATACATCTCACCACTATATACTTTAGTGCATTAATACTACAAGTCTGGATATGCAATTGAGATTCCAAGTGATAGACTGTCAATTACATAAAAAGACACCAGCTGAAACAGAAAATGGACAGTAGACATTTTTTTTAAATCATTTAAATATATTTTATTTATTTTATTATCTTCCTTTTTTTTCCTACTTTGACATCACTAAGTTATAGAAGTCCCTGAATTTGACAGTGCCAAGGGGATATATTCCAATTGTACTGTATTTAATGTAATTTATGTTTTAAGTAAAATATTTTAATCATTATTGCATTTGGCTCAAATTTTTTAATTTATAGAAACACAAGTGACTCACATTCCCTGTTTTATAAGTATCTATCAATGTTGTTGGTAGTTGATGCTGGACTATCTGTTACTATACATAATTTTCCTGCTTTTGATTAACCACTTGACCCATGTGATGGTCAGGGCATTGTAAAGATGAAACTTTCTTTTCTTAATATTAACTTAAATATTGCTCACATTATAACTGTAAATGAGCTGTTTCTTGCAAATATAACATCATTGAGGACAGGTAATCAGAATGCCCTTTTGTTATGTTTTGTTATTTTGTGACATTTATCACCCACATGAGGGGGTCAAGGAATATCAAAGGTTATTGAAGGAAGAGCACATGGGAAATTTTTAATTACCATGTAAATTACAGATAGTATCCTGTAAATAGAAAAATAACAACCTGTGTGGCCCATGTGCACAAAGGAGAGGAGATTTGCAAATATAAGGCATTCATTTATTTCTGCATATATATTACTTAAAGATGCTTACAGTAGCTGGCAACATACCCAGCAGGTGCACACACTTAGACGTCTGTGGCACAAAGTGTGAATGTGCATAAACAAGGATTAAAAGCACGTTTTATCTGTTTTTGACTAAAAAGTTGTATTTCTACCACAGTTAGGACTTTCCAAAATCATAGGACTATAGCTGAAATACTGTATGTCCACTGGTCATGTATGATTTGTTAGTCCCCTGGACAATATATTATGTAACTAACCAATCAAACAACCCTGGGCATTCTTGTTTGAAGTAATTTTAGATATTAAATCATGATGCCTAATGTGGACATTTTCCATGTGGCTGCTACACAGGGAAAATTATTTCTGTTTATTTATTTTAAGTTAAATGTTCTTTCATGTGGTGATTACCCACTGTTTCAGATGCTGTTCATCACTCCTGCACTGCTACCTGCATCCAGGATTCAGGATAAACAAGGCATTTCAGCTGAAATGAGGAATGGTTCTACATATTAACCAAATATGATACTATCACAATAAAAAGGATTGGCAATTAAGTGCATACTATTATGAAAGTTGGAACAATTAAAGCCCACTTGAGAGTTGGAACAAAAACAAAAGTCATAGAAATCCAAGATGTGCTTTATATATTATGAGTCAATGGACGATGAGAGTTGATACACAAACCACTTTATTTAAATTCAAAAATACATAACACCTTTCTTATTGACATATAACCTGTTATTATCCCAATTATAAGGAATAGGATTATTGAACATATCTTTGTCAATTGTGATGACAATCACCCAATGCGTTTCGTTGATCACAACTTCATCAGGGGTTCTGTGCGAATTTTTTACTTGCTTGTATCACCAAAGGGGATTGCAATTGTGAATATTAAGCACTCCTCTGGTTATCATTTAATATATGTCACTTTCTGAACTTTGGAGATGGAGAGGTCAAATTTGAGGATTGCTGCTTGTAATATACCAATATAGTACTGGATAAATTATACTATTGTGGCTGTCTTAGAGCATAATTGGTCATTGTTAAAAAAATACTATATATATATATATATATATAAAGGAGTTGGCATTCCATCTTCCTCCACTACAACGGCCGAGGTGCTAGATTAATCACAGCAGGCAAAGGTATACTTTGATAGTATACATAGGTCTAGTAAGCAGCAATACACAGACTTCATAACATTGTTTCAGGTAACATGCAATGTTTCAGATTTATTATATTCTGTTGCCAATCCAAGCCTACTTGTGTGTATCTGTGTAAATATATACTGCATATATATATATATATATATATATTTACTGCATATATATATATATATATATATATACAATGCATATATGTATATATATATATATATATATATATATATATAGTTAGTCGACCAAATAAACAGCGGCACTCAGAGACTTGTGCAAAACGTCAAAGAAACATCTATTCCCATGGAACCCATAAGACACCAACTTTTTGGGACAAATGTGTCACTTTGTCAAGGCATGTAACAAGTGTAATAAAATAACTAACCTTAAATACCATGAAGAAGCCCACCATGCTTGGATCACAGACAGAAACCTGAAAGTCCCAACTCCCAAAGTGCGCACCGAGAGTGCCATCAAGGTGCCATCTGTGTACCATTGCCCTAGCAACGTGGACTCAGTACTGAAGCCCTGAGGAGGAAAAAAGTGTAAAAAGCAAACTATTCAGTCTGTGTGAATTGGAGCAAGAGCCCATGCTCAAAAATTTTGTATACAGAAAGAAACATTTACCATACTAAGAGCATAAGTAAATAGAATATTAGAACATGTATATTTAGAGAATATACAAAGGAGAGGCAGACTTCAAGTGCAGCAAGGCAACCAATATAAATATCAAATATAAATTACGACCGCAGTAAAACACTGTATCCTAAAAATAGTAATATGTTACAGTGATGAATATTAATAATGTGACATACAAAGAGGAAAACTTCAATTTGTAATATACATTTTAGATGTAAGGTGTAATGTGTGTATGTGGAAGTGAAAAAATGTGCAAAAACAATTTATATAAAGAACTACTGAAAAAATGTGAAAACTGAAAAAATTAAAATAATGAAAAACCCATCTACTGAGAGTCCATCCTTTACTGGTATATGTATTTAGGTATGTGAGTGTACAAATGTATACAAACATAAGTGTTCAATAATGATAGTGTACAATGTTAAATTAACTTGTTGTGTAATAATGAACATAACAATAGAAAAAATATATAAAATGATGTACAGCAAACGTTTACGTTCAAAAAATGGTACCCTGGTTACAAATAGACCACTAGAAAAATATGTCATTTAAGAAAAAGCATAATTTAAAGAAAGGACATAATTTGAAAATACTCCATTGGATCTTCTCATTGAATCCCTTAGGATTTATAGAGTTGAGATTAAAAATCCAGTGTGCCTCTACTTTCAACAATTTATCTGCACGGTCTCCTCCTATTTTGGGGACATGATCGATCAGTTGATGATTAAGATCGCTTATTTTATGTTTCTTTTCAGCAAAATGTCTCTCCACCAGTTGTTCAGAGAATTTGCCCATTAAAGCAGATTTGATGGCCTATCTATGAAGAGCCATCCTCTCTCTGGCTGTGCAGTTGGACTTGCCCACATATGCTATCCCGCAGGGACATGTAATCAAGTAAATTACAGTATGTGGGTTAAGGTGCATGTTAGATTATGCTTAATACTGTAGGCTTTGCCGTTATGAGGGTGCTGAAAAGTATGGCCCTCTACCATGTTGTTACATTTAGTGCACCCAAGACATTTGTTACACCCTGGCATCCTGCCTGAAAAATTGGAGGATCTAGATTACTGGGTTGTTAAGATCAAAGCCTGTAAAGTAAGTATGTACCACTATCTCCTTTATGTTTCTCCCTCTGGTGTAACACGTTAAAAGGTTTCTTGTTCTTGAAGCAGGGTAAGTTTTTATCTGTGGAGACAATCGGAAAAAGACCTCTTTTAGCTCTAGGAATGACTGGACTAGAGGTGCTGTATTCATTAACAAACGGGATACAAAGATATCTACTTCTAATACTAGGTTCAAGTAAATTTATTCTGGGAATTTTAAGAACTTCACTTTTGTGCTGGGCCAGTTTCTTAGGATTATAGCCTCTTTCTAGGAATTTAATGACCACTTTATCAAGGACTGTTTCCAATTCCGAGACCTCACTGATAATTCTGGCCGCTTGATCATCTGCAATCTAGGAAGACCTTTTTCAGTGCCACAGGGTGGTGGCTGTTCACCCTTAGTAGTGTGTTCTTATCTGTGGGTTTCACATAGACATCCATGATTAGTCGGTTATTCCTTAAGGATACCAACACAACTAAGTAGTTAAGTGAAGATCTACTTGTTTGAACTGTGATCTTAATTGGAGAGTTTCTGGAATTGATGTAGCCAACCAATGATTCCAACTTCTCCATACCTCCTGTCCAGAAAATAAAAATGTCATCTATGTACTTAGATGACATGTACTTAGATGACATATATATGAAAAGATATACTTAACTACTTCCTCATTTGAAAAAAATATTTCAAGCTCCTTGTGGAACATGAACACATTGGCAAATCAGATTGACAGATTACTGCCCATTGCACAACCACTGACATTATGATAAAATTTGCCATTAAACAAGAAAAAAATCCTAAGCAAAGGGAGATCTAATAATTTAAAAAAGAAATTAAGATCAAGGGTGGTGAAGTCCTCCTTAATGAGGAAATCCATCATAACTGCTAGACCTTGACCGTGTGGGATGCTAGTATACAAACTACATATGACAATAGTACATAAAATAGTACCCTCCCATACTGTTTCAATGGTATCGATACTAAGGAGAAAGTCAGTGGTGTCTTTAATAAAGCCTCTTTGCTTTACTATCAGCAGCTGCAACATATTGTTTAAAACATAGAGATGGGTTGGAAGATAGAGTTTCTAACCAAAATGATAGGCCTCCCAGGGGGTCTGGTCACATTCTTGTGGATTTTAGGCAAAATCAAGAACACCTATACCACCGGAAACTCCTGTTTTAACGCTTGACAAATCCTTTTAGTAATTAAACCATCTATAACAGCTGTGTTCAGGAGAGAGTTAACCTCATTCTTGAACTCCTCTGAAGGATCATACAATAATAATTCATACATAGCAGTAGTCATTACTTGACTATTAATTTCCTCCTTGTAGTCAGTGAGGTTCAGAAATACCACTTCGCCCCCCTTGTCAGCAGAGTGGATAATGATGTCCCTATATCCGTAGTTATTTGAGGGCAACCCATTCTGTTTTAGACAAGTTAAAGTTCTTTTTAGAAGATGCAGCAGAGTATTTGGTAATGGATTTATCTAGAAGCCTAGTGAAAGATTTGTTAGATGGGTTTTTAGATGGGTTCCATGTGAATATATGTTTCTTTTTGCACAAGTCTCAGAGTGCCGCTGTTTATTTTTATCAACTATCTGAATGTTTTGGGTACGGAGGGCACCAGAGCAGTTGGGTTCCAAGGAGTGAGTACCGGTCCAAAGTGGAGATATATATTTAATTATATAAATATTATAAGGGCTTGGTCGTGCCTTTTATATTAAGGCAAAATTGAGAAAAATGGAATTCTCCCATAGAGAATTCCTGAGAGAGGTGCATGATGTTTAAATGGCTACACCTCAAAAGCTACTGGATGTACTGAGTTGAAATTTGGCATTGGCAGGCAGAATGGTCGCTCGGTGCTGCTTCAGTGTAAAAAAAATAAAACTAGGATTTAGGAACAATGTAAAGTCCCAACTATCAGTTTTTATGTCATCTTCAGTTAGGACCACTTTTCTGCTGTATATGGGGGATATTTGGAAAGGCATAAGTCAGGGTACTGGACAAATTTAGACTTGGAGTTTGTTTTAGTAGATAGCTCTTGTTCCAATTTAGGGCCTACTGGGGTTCAAGATATTTAGAAAGTTTTAGTTTTTAAACTATTACCTCACAAATGCCTCATTATAGAGATAGGGAGCTTCAAATTATTGTGCAGCCTCAGTAGCTGGGCTCCAGCAGAGGGTGTGCTGTGGCTTCACTTGTGTGCACAAATATGGCTGTCCTTTGTGGTCATTAGCAGCGGCAGGAGCCGGCCAATATATTGGGCGTTAGTGGTGGCTGGGACTGGGCATAGGTAATGGAAGTGTGGAAGAGAACTGGCTTAGATGCTTGCATTAGCAGTGGCAGTGACTCAGCTTAGGTGCTGGCATTAGCGCTGTAACTCAGTGTGGTGCAAGCGGCGACAGCAGCAGGATCGGGTAGTAGTGTGGTCATTGCCTGTGGGATCTGGAAACGTGTTGTGTTGGTGGCAGTGTTTCACAGTGGTGCCCATTCAATGAGAGAAGACGCTGGAAGTCCTAGTCGTAGGCGGCCATGCAATAGAGCTCAAAGGCTGCCACCCACTAAGTGAAGAGGACAACAAAAGCCCTGGAGAGGTGGCAGCTGTGCAAAAAAGCTAATTGGCTGCTACCACTCATTAGAAGACACAAGATGCCCTGGTGGATTGGCACGCCCACCAAGTAAAGACACTGAAAGCCCTGGCGAGTTGCTGCCCACCAGGCAAAGATACTGGAACACCTGGTGGGTTGGCTCCCACCTGGCAAAGACACCAGAAGCCCTGAGGAGGTGGTGGCTACAAAAAAGAGCTTAAAGGCCACCACCCCATAGGTGAAGATGCAGCAAAATAAATTATTAAACCAATCAGTGTTATGTTTTTAATTTAAAATTTATTTTACAGGATTTTATAGCTACCAGCAGGCCCTTAATGCCCCGCTTACTGGTACTTGTGGTTGCCCAAGTAAAGATGTGCCCAGCTAGTTTGTTGTTCATGGCGTGCCATTCAGGGCTCTGTGTAGCACCATGGAACATTATGTGATGCTGGACATTTGGCATACCATGGTATTCTTCAATGAAGGATATGCTACGGCATGTAATACAGCACTTAACCACTGGGTGGCTAGTGCTCCACTGTTGTACTTTGTACTGAATACCATACTGTTCAATTGGATGGATATCACATGCATGCACTGTGTAGTACTTGCATGTTCGTACAACCAATATTTTTAATATCACATACATACAGTACAGTAAGCTCTTAGAATGGGATGCAAATCAATACACAAACTGTACATAACTGTACAGAAGTGAAGTTGCCCGAGTTGTTGTCATGGTATACCCAATAATGTAGATTAATGAGATGCACGCACAGCTTTCAATGAGATGTTATGAATTAATCTCTAATGGTGGGGGTACTGGGTATATACAGTACAGTATGTACTAGTACTGTATAATATTTGGAAAGTAAGACAATTTTTTTATTATTAAAATTAGCAGTTGGTGGGTGGAGTGCACAAGGATGAGCCTGCTATGTGCTGTTCTTAATATAGCTGGCTTGTGGGCTAGTGGTTAGGTGATTGCTTTGCAACAATGCTGGTCCCAGGTTCGAGCCCTGGAAAAGAATACATTTGTTTTTGGCACTGTCGGCTCTGGAGACTAGAGTGAAACTACTGTAGTAGTGGACTGTTTAAAAGTAGGTCATTACACATGCAAAAATGCGGCACTGTCTCAGAGAATCTTATGGAGATTTCTCATGACTTCAGTAACTGGTAGTGGGCTCTGGGTCTCATTCAGACCCACACACGAGCGCAGGATGATCGCAAGCGGGTCGATGGTACCCAAATGCGCATGCGCATGACGGAGGGAGCTCCGTCGTGCGCATGCGCAAGACCCACATAGCGACAGCCAAGCTGTTGCTCTGGGTCTCGCACCAAAGGGGGCGTGCTGTCAATGGTGATTGACAGCATGCCTCCTGTGGGCGTGCCGGGGCATGGCTGCCAGACGGAGGCGTTCCCATGGGAACGCCTACCGTCTTGGGCCGGCCCCACTGACATCACTAGTGATGTCAGTGGGAGTGATTTTGGCTCTGATAGAGCCAAAATCACTCCAGTGCTTGCGGCAGCGAGACCCTACCGCAGGGTCTCGTCGCAAGCCCGATGGTCGCAATGGTCTTGACCATTGCGACCATCATCATGGACGCTCGCATAAGCTGTGGGTGGTAACCAACAGCTATGCGAGCGTCAAAAAGGCTGCTCCAAATTTAAATAGGATGGCCCTGATTCAGAGTGAGCGCTCTGTTCAGAGCGTCCGGCTCTGAATCAGGGCCTCTGTTTGAGAGAGAGGTCTCTGTATTACAAACTGGCTGTGTGATTAAACTGCAAACTTGCATCAATGTCTGCATGGTTGGCACTGTGGTGGCTGTCAGCTGGCTCCGAGGGGTTACAAATGGGACCTCTGGTGCATGCTCAGTGGAGGAGTTGCTATGGGATTTCTGGCACATGCCCAATGGAGCCAAACCATACTGTACGCCATGTAGTGCTACAGTATGCCATGGCATATGGAAGATCACAGTACTGCACATGCACAGTGGGTCAGGAGTCAAACACAGCAAAAGTGGGTATGTCTGTATTACAGTACATACTTTAAAGCACAAACGTGCATCAATGTCGGCTCTGTCACAGACTTGGAAACCATACTTACTCCTGCCCACTGGGCATGCACAGTGCTGTGATCTTCCATATGGCATTGTCACAAGCTGCCGCGCTGCCAATGCTGTGCGGGGTGAATGCCATACAAGCATTCACTGAAGTCTCATTCCTCCTGTTAGGATCAGTGGTTAGCAGCATATTGTTGCAGTTCCAGTCTTAGTTGCTGCTGAGCCTCTACACTAATTATTGCCTGTCTGTGTGTACTATAAGGTGCACACTGATTGATTATCCTGTCTGTATACAGCCCAGGTGCTCAATAATATGTCATTAGGGAAACTTTCTCTGGTTGGGCCCTGTTCCTGTTATATTCCAGCCAACTCCTTGCCGGTGATAGAGTTTCTTGTACTTCTGGTTGTTCCAGTCTCCTGTTTTCCAGTTGAGTTCCAGAGACAGTCTACTGTGTTTATCTACTGCTGTTTGTCCCAACCATGCGGTGCAGTCTGTATTCCACCAGCTTGTGTCTTCTAGGCGGCACTGTGCGCTTTCTCCACCTGAAGTGCCAGTCTGTGACCAGCACCAGTGTCAACCCGGCGACATTGACAGCTACCCAGCATTCCAAGTGTGCACTCCAGTGCACCATCAACAGTTTCATCCCGGCGACACTGGTAGTGACTCAGCGGTCCAAGTGCGCACACCAGCGCACCGTCGTCAGTGTCATCCCGGCGACACTCGTAGCAACTCAGCATCCTCCTGCCAAGTTGTTTTTTCCTCAAGGCAACAACCAGCCCAGAGGCTGCTACCGGCCCAAAGGTTGCATCACAACTCATAGGCCCACAGGCCTCAACCAGCCCAGAGGCTGCTACTGGCCCAAAGGCCGCATCACTGCTTTCTGGCCCTCAGGCCTCAACCAGCCCAGAGGCTGCTACCGGCCCAAAGGCCACATCTCAACTCACAGGCCCACAGACCTCAACCAGCCCAGAGGCTGCAACAGGCCCCAGAGGCCACATCACAGTTATACTCCAAGATACTCCAGCCCTCAAGGCTGTGCAGGACTTTTCCCCACTAATGACTCTGAGCCCTTAACAGTATCACTAGCCAAAAAAGAAATTATCCACAGAGTTTGTGATCTTTTCCATCATGGACGTCAGTCAGAATCCGGCTCAGATCCTGGCTAGCCAGATCCTGATTTTCACACAAAGTGCAGGAACTGTTTCTCTGAGTGGAGGAAACCCGTGGTTCCACTGCATCTACTATAGTGGAGCCTAAACTGAACCTTCCTGACCAGTTCTCTGGAAACCGGAAAGACTTTATAAATTTCAAAGAGAGCTGCAAGCTCTATTTCAAACTCTGACCCAGTTCGTCGGGTTCAGAGACCCAGCGAGTAGGCATTGTAATAAGGTGACCCACAAACTAGGGCCTTTGTGCTCCCAACCTCAAGTCCGGCTCTTTTGACTGTTGATGCATTCTTCAAGGCACTAGGACTACTGTACGATGACCCAGATAAGGCAGCTTTGGCAGAGGCAAGCCTCAGATCCCTTAAACAGGAGAATAAAGCTGCAGAAGACTTTTGCATGGAGTTCCGCAAATGGTCTGTCAATTCTGGATAGAATGACCTGGCTTTGCATAGTCAGTTCCGGTGGGGCTTGTCAGTCAAAATCAAGGATATCCTTGTCTAATTTCCAGCCCCAAGTTCTCTGGATGATCTCATGAGCCTGGCCATTCGTGTTGATTGACGGCTTTTCTGAACGCTAAATGGAGAAGAAGTTACCTCCTCAAGCCCCTCGGTCTCCGTAATGGACTGCGCCACCTGACTTCGATAAACCCATGCAGCTGGGAGTGTTTCACCTTCCCCCTGAGGAGAAACACTGGAGATGTTCATTGGCTTATGCCTTTAATGCGAGGTAAAGGTCATATGGCCCAGCTTTGCCCTCTGAAGTCGGTAAAAGGCAAGGTCTAGGTGAACTTGGGGAGATTCATCTAGGCCTTGCATCTGTCTTCCCAGAGAATTCTCTCCTGGTCCACACATTCATTCATCTGTCCAAAACACAGGTCTTCATCCCAGCATTTATTGACAGTGGTGCAGAGGACAATTTTATGTATTTGTATTTTTTCCAAAGCCTGGGTTTGACTCCGCTGTCATTGTCCACGCCTGTGTCAGTAATTGGATTGGATGGGTCCAGTCTTTCCAAAATCCCAGTGCTCTATCAGACTCCTCATGTGCAGCTGTCAGTCGGGGCTCTCCATCGTGAGGAACTCTCCTTTTTGCTCTTGCAATGTCTGCTGGCTCCAGTGGTCTTTGAGTTACCATGGTTGAAGAAGCATATCCCTGTGATCCAGTGGCAGACCGGTAAAATTCTGGAATGGGGCACGTCATGCTTCTCCCAATGTCTGTCTCGGCCTATCTGGCTAGCTGCTGCTGCAGTTGCTCCTTCTATTCCGGCTCCATACCGGAGTTTTTTCTAAGAAAAAAGTTGATGTCCTGCCTCCTCACTGTGCCTTTGACTGCGCCAATGATTTACTGCCAGGTGCCAGACTTCCCAAAAGCCAATTATATGCCTTGTCCATACAGGAGGACAAAGCCATGCAGAACTATATTTAGAAGGCCATAGAGAAAGGCTTCATTCATCCATCTAAATCCCCAGTGGGAGATGGATTTTTCTTTGTGGAGAAAAAAGATGGATCCATCAGACCCTGCATTGACTTCCGTGGACTAAATCAGATCACAGTAAAAAATGCGTATCCCTTTCTGCTCATCTCCATTTTGGTTGACCAACTATGAGAGGCTTCCATCTTTTCTAAAATAGATCTTAGAGGCCCATACAACCTCATTCACATCAGAAAAGGAAATGAGTGCAAGACAGCATTCTACACGCTTTCTGGACACTTTGAATACCTTGTCATGCTGTTTGGTCTCTCCAACACCCCAGCCATCTTGTAAGATTTCATCGCTGAGGTTCTAAGGGATTTCTTGGGAGTCTTTGCAGTGGTTTACTTAGATGACATCCTCATCTATTCAAAGTCTGGAGATGAACACTGTGGGCACGTACAGCAGATCTTACAAAGACTCTTGTCTAACAACCTATATGCCAAACTTGAGAAGTGTGAATTTGATGTGTAGGAGGTGTCAATCTTGGGATATATAATCTCTTCGCAAGGCTTCTCTATGGATCCTGGCAAGGTAAAAGACATCTTGGATTGGGAACAACCCACAATGCTGAAGGCCATCCAGCGATCCTTGGGGTTTCCTAATTATTATCGGAGGTTCATTAAGTCTTTCTCCTTGATTGTGTCACCCATTGTGGAATTAACATAGAAAGGAGCAGAGGTTGTGAATTGGTCTCCTAAAGCTATTTGGACCTTTAAATCCTTGAAGGAGGCATTTGTGTCAGATCCTGTCCTCCGGCATCCCAATCCTGAGTTTCCTTTCATTGTCGAGGTTGATGCATTGGAAGTTGAAGTAGATGCTATCCTGTCACAGAAAGATGTCAAAGATGGCAAGCTTCACCCGTACCCTTTTTCTCCTGGAAATTTGATTCAGTGGAGAGAAACTATGACGTGGCCAATCAAGAGCTGTTGGCCATCAAGTGGCCTTTGAGGATTGGAGACACTGGTTAGAGGGGGCTAATCATTTGGTGAGGGTTCTCACAGACCATAAGAATATTGCCTATATTGAGACTGCTAAAAGGCTGAATGTGAGACAGGCCCACTGGGCCTTGTTCTTTACTCGATTCAACTATGTGATCTCGTTCATACCATGATCTAAGAATTTCAAGGCTGATGCCCTGTATCAAAGTTTTTCCACCACTAATCTTTTAAGGGCCTCAGAAGAGAATATCATGCCGACTTCCAGAAACTATTTTGCTGTGACCGTGAGACACCATCTGGAGTGCTCTTTGTCCTTGATATAATGCGCAAGGAAGAGCTAAAGGATTTTCATTCTTCCAAGATGGGGGGTAATCCTGGCATCACCAGAACACTGAAGCTAATGTCCTGTTCTGTCTGGTGGCAGTCCAAGTCGCGGGACACTCGGGAATTCATCTAGGCATGTGATGTCTGCTCGAAAAATGAAACTCTCCAGATCACTACACAAGGGTTGCTGTGTCCTCTCCTATGCTCTCTAAGCCAAGGTCCCATATTGCTATGGACTTTGTTGTTGACCTGCCAGTGTCTTCACGTTGCTCTGTCATTTGGACCATTGTGGATCGTTTCTCCAAAATGGTGCACTTTGTTCCCTTGAGCAAGTTACCATCTGCTAAGGATTTGTCGACACTATTTATCCACCATGTCTTCAGGCTCCATGGACTTCCTGTAGACATCATCTCAGATCATGGTACGCAGTTCGTTGCCCAGTTTTGGAGATGCTTCTGTGCCGATCTGGGTATCAACATCAGCCAATCCTCTGGATACCATCCACAGTCCAATGGTCAGATGGAGTGGACCAATCAGTCATTGGAGCAGTTCCTCCACTGCTTCATTTCCAAATGTCAAGACGATTGGGTTCCACTTCTGCCCTTTGTAGAATTTGCATATAACAACTCCTGCCATTCTGCATCCTCCGTCTCTCCATTTTATTGCACCTATGGAACACATCCTAAGAGTAATTCATTTGAGCCTTCTACTACTGGAACTCATGTTTCTTCTTCTGTGTCAAGGCTACGGGTCAGTATGGTAGAAGGTACACAATGCTCTCCTTCAAGCATCTGGACGATCCAAGGCATGAGCAGACAAGCATCGGAGACCGTGTAATTCAGTGATATGGTGTGGCTATCTTCAAGGAACATCAATTTGCACCAGAGGTCAGAGAAATTGGGGCCAAAGTTCATCAGGCCATTTCGCATAATTGCCCAGATTAATCCAATAGTCTTCAGGCTGAAGTTACTGAAGACCCTTAGGATCAACAACACATTTCATTGTTCTCTCCTCAAGCCAGTGTTCTTTTCCAGGGCTGCCAAGAGTTTGTGGTGGAGAAGATTCTGGACTCTAGATTTTCTCGTGGACAACTTCAGTTCCTGGATCATTGGAAAGGGTATGGAACAGAGGAGTGTTCTTGGGTTCCAGAAAGATCTCTGCATTCACCCACATTGCAGAGAAGATTCCTTGAGAACTTTCCAAACAAACCAGGCTCTTGGGTTTCCTTAACCCCTCGTCAAGGGGGAAGGTACTGTCATTAGCCGCCGCGCTGCCAATGCTGTGTGGGGGGTGAACGCCAGACAAGCGTTAGCTGAAGTCTCCACCTTCCTCCTGTTAGGAACAGTGGTTATCAGCATATTGTTGCAGTTCCAGTCTTGGTTGCTGCTGAGCCTCTGCACTAATTACTGCCTGTCTGTGTGCACTCAGGTGCACACTGATTCATTCTCCTGTCTGAATACAGTCCAGGTGCTCAATAATTTGTCATTAGGGATCTTGCTCAGGTTGGGCCCTGTTCCTGTTTTAATCCAGCCAGCCCTTCAACTCCTTGCCGGTGATAGTTTCTTGTACTTCTGGTTGTTACAGTCTGCTGTTTTCCAGTTGAGTTCCAGAGCCAGTCTACTGTGTTTATCTACTGCCATTTGTCCCATCCAGGTGGAGCAGTCTGTATTCCACCTGCTCGTGCTGCTTGTGTAATCTTGGCAGCATGGTGCACTTTCTCCACCTGAAGCGACAGTCTGTGTCCAGTGCTAGAGTCAACCCGACGACATTGGCCGCTACCCAGCAGTCCAAGTGCACCGTTGCCAGTGTCATCCTGGCAACACAGGTAGCAACTAAGTGGTACAAGTGCACTCCAGCGCACCATTGCCAGTGTCTTCATGGAGACACTGGTAGTGAATCAGCATCCTCAGTTCGCAATGCAGCGCACCATCACCAGTGTCATCCCGGCGGCACTGGTAGCTAATCAGCATCCTCCAGTCAAGTCACTCTGCCCTCAAAGCAACAACCAGCCCACAGGCAGCTACCGGCCCAAAGGCCACATCACAACTCATATCCCACTAGCCTCAACCAGTATAGAGGCTGCTACTGGCCCAAAAGCCACATCACTACTTTCAGGCCCTCAGGCATCAACAAGCCCAGAGGAGCTACCGGCCCAAATGCCGCAACTCAATTTATAGGCTCACAAACCTCAACCAGTCCAGAGGCTTCTACTGGCCCCAGAGTCCACATCACAATTATACTGCTGCATATTGCCAAGATATTCCAGCCCTCAAGGCTGTGCAGGACTTTTCCCCACTAATAACTCTGAGCCCTTAACAGGCATACTGAATTCCTACATGGCATACTATATGGCTTGGCTCCACTCTGCATGCACCAGAAATCCCAATGTAACCACTCTACTGGGAATGTGCCAAAGATCCAATTTGTAACCCCTTGAAGCTGGCTGACAGCCACCACAGTGCCAACTATGCAGACATTGAAGCAAATTTGCACTTTAAATGCACATTCAGGTTATAATACAGAGACCTCTCTCTCAAACAGAGCCCACTACCAGTTACAGGTCATGAGAAATCACTATAGTGTCCAAGTCTGGGACAGCGCTGACATTGACGCAAGTTTGTGCTTTAAAGTATGTACTGTAGTACAGACATCCCACTTTTGCTGTATTTGACTCCTGACCCACTGAGCATGTGCAGTGCTGTAATCTGCCATATGCCATGGCATACTGTAGCACTACATGGCGTACAGTATGGTTTGGCTCCACTGGGCATGAGCCAGAAAAACCATTGCAACCCATCCACTGGGCATACTCCAGAGATCCAATTTGTAACCCCTTGGAGCTGGCTGACAGCCACCACAGCACAAACCATGCAGACATTGACGCAGGTTTGCACTTCAAATGCACAGTCAGGTTGTAATACAGAGACCTCTCTCTTGAACAGAGCCCACTAACAGTTACTGGTCACGAGAAATCACTATAGTGTCCAGGTCTGGGACAGTGCCGACATTGATGCAAGTTTGCGCTTTAAACACACACAGTATGTACTCTAATACAGATATCCCATTTTTGCTGTGTTTGACTCCCGAGATTTTGAGCAAGTGCAGTAGAAATAGACTCAAAATGCAATACTGTAGCACAACTAGCTTTGTGCTACGTGGTTACTGTATTGGAGCACCATACACCCCGTTCTTGAGCACACAGTGGCATAAAGTAGTTTAGAAATGCCAGGTGGTGGGAAGTTGTGGATAATGTATTGAATACTGAATAACTGTAGATTTAAAAAAAAAATCAATATTTTCAAGGTCTCGAACCCACTGGACAAGAAGATGGGAGAAGCAGTGAGACTAGGCATTAGCCCCCTCGGCCATCCCATTACTACAGTAGTTTCTGTAATGAAATCACTACAATGTCTAAGTCAGGGAGAGTGCCGACAGTACTTACATTGTTGCAAGTGTTTAATTTCAACACCACAGTCAGTGTGTAATACAGAGCTTAATGATTATAAACTTTGTGTTATGTTGGGTTAGGGGACAAGGGAAAGGTCAGGGAAAATGGGGGGAAAAAGGGAAAATAAGTAAAGGGTAAGACACCGCACTGAGAGATGGTATATTATTGTTCAAAGAAAACAAATTGATGTGTAGCCGATATTCTGAAAGAGGGTGCTCCCTAGGAGCTATTGACCATAGAAAAGAAGGGAAAGAAGAAAGTACTCCTCTTTTGTGGGGCACACCTCTTATATTAATATTTAACTTTTATTAAGTTTCATTAAAAAATATATAATGTAATCATAGTATTGTGAGAGCATACAGATTCAATAGATAAAATATCATTTTGTGAGATAAAGAGGGATGTGTTGGCATTCAAAACATCCCTATGTGGTTTCTGTATATATTATTGGTATCTCACATTAAATATAGTCAAACACCTCAAAAAAACATTAGATAAAGTAAAACAAAAAATAAATGCCTAGAGAGAATTAACTTAATGTAGAAAATATATGTGTTAAAGATATTAAGTAGACAATTAAACTCTATTTAAATCATAAGACAAATATCCTCCAGTGAAATACCAGAGAAATGAGATACAATAAATTGACAGTGAGATCTGATTCCAGTCCAGAGAAGAATATTGAGATACAGCGATTGATAAATCTAGACTAGGTCTAATAAATAAGATCTGTCAATTATTGATGTACACGTCCTCTATTGTGTAGGGGACATAGACTTAGTATCTCACTGAAATGCTAAGAAATAAAGGTTCTTGAAAAAACAGACAATGGCCCTCATTCAGAGCCGTTCGCTATTTGCGGTCGTTCGTTCAAAAACAAGGGGTGGCTATTCAAATGATCCGTTCGCAAATTGCAGTCTGTTCACACCTCTAAGTCTGAACGAGCGAGCAAAACATACGCTTGTTTATTTGTTAAAAACGCCCCCTGGCCGCTCGCACCATACGTCATGTCCGCTATTTATTAGATTAATCGAGTACATCGACCAGCGTATGAACTGCTCGCTATTCTTGTGGTTGGTGTTTGCTACCACAAATTTGCGAGCAGTTCTGGCTATAAAATAACCCAGTGACGTGGTCAATGACGCTACTGTATTAATTATGCACACCCATAATACGCCCGTTTTGACCTTTAAGCACGCCTGCGTTCGGATCTCCACTCGCCATTTTCAAGCACTTTCCCCTGTTACCACCCACATACGCCTCATTCTGTCACTCAAAATAGCAGGCACTCGCTATATAGCGTACAAACGATTTTTGGCCGCACTGACTGGTTCGCGCATGCGTACTAAAAACCGTACGCATGCGCAGATGTGCAAACATCGCTCGGAACGAGCATACTGCCGCTAACGAGCGGCTCTGAATGAGGGCCAATGTGTTAATAAGTGATTATATATGCTAAGAAGCATATATCAATAAGGAAAACAGTCCTCTTTTAAAAAGGAAAAAACATGTTAATAGGTGATTTATATATGCAAAAGAGCATATATCGGCGAACATATAAGTGCAAATAGAAAAATATATAAGTGAAAAAAACACACAATATAAAAATTAGCACCTTAAACCAGACGTGTTGTCCAAAATTGATTTATTGGGTCAGGCGTCCCTCATTTAACTGGGAGATTAGTTTTTCAGGTAAGTATTGCGGTAGTAATGTATCTGGTACAGAGTGAAAAGCAGTATCCGTGCATTTAGATGCACTGGGATCTGCTTTCTCCAGTCTTATGAAAATATCAGACTGGAGATGAGAGTCCCTATGCAATGGCACAGTTAAGAAACATAAGACTGCTTCTGCTTCTAGCTCTGGATCACAGCTTTGCCCTGTTGCTTTGCATTGCAGGGTATTAGCATGGATCCTAAGCTAGTGAGAGAGCAGTGAAAATAAGAACAAAGTACCTGATAGTTCTATGTTGTGACGTCCCAGTGGAGACAGGTCTGGTGGTGGAAGGGTCCTCTGTGCGCACAGAGGTACCCGTGGAGCAGTGCCTGACGCGCGTTTTGCCGGGGGCTTTCTCACAGGAAGCTCACAGTGCACTCGTTATGGCTGGGTTTAATACTCTTAGCCAGCATTTCATTGGTCCTGTTGGTTTGATTGATTGGTAAACTCCCAATCCGTGTGTTGGTGGGAGGTTTTTATTCCATTAGGCTGTAATCGTCTGTTGCCTATGTCATATTAGTCATGCGACTGACAAAGTCTATGGCCTCATGGGAAATGTAGTTTTTATCTGACTTCATTGTCAGTCTAATATATGCATTTACGTGTATAATCTATTGCCACATAAAGTACTTCCTGTTTTATCCTGTCCATTATTGTTAATGCTTGAGTTATCAGAGATTTATAACAGAAACGTTAAAAGGTATAGGGGCTGTGTAGTCTATTTTCTATGTTGTCCTGGTCATGTGACTGTTTTGCTGCTTGGGAAATGTAGTTTTTATAATACTCATTCTGTCTATGTGGAGCAACCCTGCGGTCGTCTATTGCTACATAGGAAAGGTGACTTATATCTAGCCTTACTGTTTTGACCCTACATGCATTTTTCTTGTCCCCTTTCTCTATACTCATATAAATCCCATCATCACCAATTTATAAGGGGAAGATGTTAATCCAGTGAACTATGTTGTAGATCCCTTTCCTTCCCACTTTAGTTCATTATTTATTTTTTGATGTCAGTTAACGAAACACATGTCAGGCACTGCTCCACGGGTACCTCTGTGCGCACAGAGGACCCTTGCACCACCAGACCTGTCTCCACTGGGACCTCACAATTTAGAACTATCAGGTACTTTGTTCTTATTTTCACTGCTCTCTCACTAGCTTAGGATCCATGCTAATACCCTGCAATGCATAGCAACAGGGCAAAGCTGTGAACCAGAGCTAGAAGCAGAAGCAGTCTTATGTTTCTTAACTGTGCCATTGCATAGGGACTCTCATCTCCAGTCTGATATTTTCATAAAACTGGAGAAAGCAGATCCCAGTGCATCTAAATGCACGGATACTGCTTTTCACTCTGTACCAGATACATTACTACCGCAATACTTACCTGAAAAACTAATCTCCCAGTTAAATGAGGGACGCCTCACCCAATAAATCAATTTTGGACAACAGGTCTGGTTTAAGGTGCTAATTTTTATATTGTGTGTTTTTTTCACTTATATATTTTTCTATTTGCACTTATATGTTCGCCGATATATGCTCTTTTGCATATATAAATCACCTAGTAACATGTTTTTTCCTTTTTAAAAGAGGACTGTTTTCCTTATTGATATATGCTTCTTAGCATATATAATCACTTATTAACACATTGTCTGTTTTTTCAAGAACCTTTATTTCTTAGCATTTCAGTGAGATACTAAGTCTATGTCCCCTACACAATAGAGGACGTGTACATCAATAATTGACAGATCTTATTTATTAGACCTAGTCTAGATTTATCAATCGCTGTATCTCAATATTCTTCTCTGGACTGGAATCAGATCTCACTGTCAATTTATTGTATCTCATTTCTCTGGTATTTCACTGGAGGATATTTGTCTTATGATTTAAATAGAGTTTAATTGTCTACTTAATATCTTTAACACATATATTTTCTACATTAAGTTAATTCTCTCTAGGCATTTATTTTTTGTTTTACTTTATCTAATGTTTTTTTGAGGTGTTTGACTATATTTAATGTGAGATACCAATAATATATACAGAAACCACATAGGGATGTTTTGAATGCCAACACATCCCTCTTTATCTCACAAAATGATATTTTATCTATTGAATCTGTATGCTCTCACAATACTATGATTACATTATATATTTTTTAATGAAACTTAATAAAAGTTAAATATTAATATAAGAGGTGTGCCCCACAAAAGAGGAGTACTTTCTTATTTCTCTTCTTTTCTATGATTATAAACTTTATTAGACATTCTTTTACAGCTTTACTATACATTCCTGATTCCATGTGGAAAATGTTGTACTACTGTATAGTGGTACTGAATCATAGCTTCTGTCAGCCAATCATTGGGTGGTGATACAGAACATGCAATGGAAATCAGACAATTGCACTGTGTAGTTTAGGAAAAGTGACACCTGGTGGACAATATGTTGTATTACACTTTATGACTTTTTTCCAGTGCTATGCTACACTACATTATGAAACTTTCAGTGTGGCGCGACTCATGGCGTGGTGTGTGGCATGCCATGTGAGGCATGCTACATAGCGTAGGGAGTAACAAACTAGTTGGGCACATCTGTACCAGCAAGCACAGGAGGCTTTCTGGGACCTGTAGCTCTATTTCAAAGACAATATTTTAACTCTTTCATTTGCACCACATATACAACACAATCAACCCGGCACCCACCACCCAGGGGTGCGAGGGATAGCTATCAGCCTAGGAATGTGGTTCCCTGGAGAGGGGGGATCCCTTTAAATGGAGGGTGCCAACCTCCCCAGTGATCCTTGACATGGGTTGATTAGTGGTCTTGGGTAATCCTTTGGCTGGGGGAACAGGTGAAAGGGTTTCCATGGCTGTGGCATTACACCCCTGTAAGAAAGTGTCTGGTGATGTTTAAGGATAATACAGGTGACCCCTATGCTTTTTGTCCCCTGTTTTTCTAAAATCAGGACATATTCATCTGGGTCCAGTGCTGGTTCTACTAAATACAGGGGACCCCTATGTTGCTTGTCTACTGTATTTTCACAATCAGCACTGGCTTTTACAAGCCTAGTGCTGGTTGTGCTAAATACAGGGGACCTCTATGTAATTTGTACCCTATATTTTTACAACCAGGTCTATCTGTGCAAATCCCAGGGCTGGTTGTGTTTTGGAGGGGGGATTGACATTTATTTTTACATTTTGCATAATCAACCTGACACCCACCACCCAGGGGTTCTGGGGATAGCCCTGTTTATTAGTCTAGGCCTGGGGTGACCTGGAGAAGAGGATTCCTTTATTTTGGGTTTCCCACCTCATCAGGGATTCCCGGCCGGAGTAGGCTAGTTGTCAGGGATAATGCTTTGACCATGGGGCCCAGTGAAATGGTTCCCCTTGCTGTGGCAATAATCCCCCACTAGAAAGGGTCAAGTGCTGGTTAAGGATAATAAATGGGACTACTTTTGTTTTTGTCCCCTTTATTTCCAAACCAGGACTGGCTCAGCTGAGCCCATTGCTGGTTGTGCTAAATACAGGGGACCCTTATGTCATCTGTCCCCTGTATTTTCACAACCAGAACCATGTGTGAAAAGCCTGGGGCTGGTTGTGCTCTAGGGAGGAGGACATGCAATTTAAAAGAAACAAATTCACTTGTTTTATTTTTTGAACACAGAAGCATGGACGGATCTCACTGCATGCCGATCATGCGAGCATCTCTGAATAATGTTTTTCACACAGTTGCCTGCATCACGGATCTCACTGATCCCATCTCCTCTGCAGGTGGCCCAGTTTGATCCTCACATCCCTGATGGTTAATAAATTATAAAAAAAAAATAATGAAATTCCAAAGACAAAAAATCTTACGGTTTCACATGTCCCATTAATGCTTCTTAGACTTGATCTGAAATTTCACAAATCCTACTGAATTTCTGCTACTCAAACTTAAAAAAACATTGAAATTCTGATCATTAAGCCTGACTCCTTAATGGACATATTTCTTGAGCAATAAAGATATGGTATGCCATCATACCCTGTGATTAACTGCAGATTAAGCACTCTCACAGAGTAAGATTGCTGTCACTCTCAAAATGGTGGAGCTGCTAATTCACAGAATTGTGTGTTCATTGGAATACACACATGCAGTCTATGCAACAGAGGTCTGAGCAGAAGTTAGAGCTGGCAGATGGAAAAAAAGAGGCATAGATGGGGAGGAGACAGACTGATGTGGTTTGGGAAGAAAGAAATATGTGAAGAAAGGGGAAGATTAAGCAGCACAGATGGGGGGGAGCCAAAGTAATGCAGATGGGTGAAAATAGTGATGTACATGGGGGGACAAAGTGATGCAGATAGGTGAAAAACAGTGGTGTGGATGTATGGAGACAGAATAGCATGGTTTGGGGGATAGTGATGTGGATTGGGAAAACAGTGGCATGGATGCAGGAAGAAAGAGCAGCACAGATGGGTAAAGACAGATCGGTGCCAATGAGGTAATACATACTTGGAAAAATGGGAGAATACACATCAGTAGGGAATGGGAAAAACAGATTGGTTCAGATGGGGGGACAGGGTGGCACAGTTGAGGGGAACAGAGTGGTGCAGATGTAGGAACAAAGAGTGGCACATATGAGTGGAAGAGAGGCAGTGTGGCTGGGTAAAGGCAGTGGTGTAGATGGAAGAAAAGAGTGGCACAGATGCAGGAAGACAGAGTGGTATGGATGGGGAAAGACAGATTTGTGTGGATGAGGGAATACAGACTAGCACAGTTGGGAGACCACATAGCAGTAGGGATTGGGGAAGATAGAGCAGCATGGAGGCATATAGGAGAAGAAATTGTACATGCATAGACAGAATATGATAATTTTTGAAATTAGGGAGTTTAAAGTGTTTTCTAAATGAGATGGATGTATGGAGTAGGAAGGATGTTGGATTGTTGTGGTGACTGAATTGGAAGATTGTGGGCACTGAGTAGGATGTGTTTGCCACATAACTGCTCAGACCTCAGTTGCATAGACTGCAATTGTGTATTCCAGTGAGCACATAATTCTTTGAATTAGCCTTAATGGGACATGTGAATCTGTAAAGTTTTTTATCTATGGAATATATATATATATATATATTGTGATATAGTCGGGATAGTGGTCCCTCTCCTGGGGTAGATGGACACCTCCTTACACACAGCAGTGAGGTAACAGCACACCAGTCCAGGGTTTTCATGTAAGCTGTTCAGAACCAGTTTTATTTGTGTAATATAAAGCACTAAATAAACAAAACATAAAAAAAAATCCTAGCCAGTCTGGGCACTAATTAGACAGGTTATTCCCTCTCTACAAGTGGCAGGGCCTACTGCCTTACCACAAACACAAACACAGCACTTTCAAATATCACAGTGTCTCTGAACAAGCCTCAGTGTCTGTTCTCCCCAGGGTATGTGAGACACTCAACCAAAACTTAACACAGCTTATCTGAGCCACTTCCAGGTGCAACTACTAATCAGCCTGCTCTTGGACTGAAAGGCCTAACACCTGGAATGGCTTGTGGATGGAGCCCTCCCTTCTCTTCTCACATCCACACCTCTAGGACCCATTATCCATCTTTTACCAAAAGCCGACACTTCTGGTCTGTTTGGCATAACAGACTTTTCCTCGGTTTTTAAAACAAATATGATAGGAATCTGGGATACACATATATGCCATCCCAGACTTCTCCAGTGCTTCTATCACAATATATATATATATATATATATAAATATATATATATGATTGTCTGGACTGGCACGCCACTATACTGAGTACACTTGTGCTCCTGTGCCCTCCGCAGATGAGTCTAAAAGAAAAAATAATCAGCGGCACTAGGAGACTTAAAGATCAGTTAGCTTTGTGTCACATTAAAGCTAACTGCTCTTCAAGTCTCCTAGTGCCACTGATTGTTTTTTCTTTTATATATATATGTATATATATATATACATATATATATATATATATATATATATAGCAAATTCAAAGAACCAGCATCTACCATTATCTTATGTACTGTGCACTCCTCCATTGAGTCCTCTAATGAGTGCTATGGGAACCTGAACTCCCATATATATATATATATATATATATATATATATATAAACAGTTATAAGTATTAAATACATTTGTAGAGGAATTTGTGATGTCAATTAAAGACACTGACTTAGTGCATTAGATTGTATTCTAAAGCCTAAGATAGGTGATTTCCCACTTCCACTATTTAGAAATAAAATGTCTGTTAATGTCTGGAATAGAGTATTTTATTTCTTAAATAGATATATCGAACAGATATTCTTTTTTGTTTCACAGGTGAGTCAAATAACAATATATTTCCTTATGGTGCAAGTTTACAATATTGATCAGTGTTCTTTTTAGACAAACATACACACCTCTGGATTTTTAAATGACTATAATCATTAGCCCTATAGCACACACTGAGAGCTGACTCCTGCAAAATATATAGCTCAACCTCCAGGACTATAAAGAAAATAGAGTACAAACATACAGGAAAAGGGATTAATCTTCATATCCCATGAGAGGTAATTGAGTACAGGCAATAGATTGCCCTCATCAGTATAAAAAAATCAATAACCATCAGTCCATGGATGAATAGAGAAAGATTAAATAGCAATCAACAACATACAGTAGGAAACAACATCAATAATATTCCCCTCAGGAACACAGATGGTAGACCAATAGATATAATACAGCTCATCAGTAGAAGCAGACAAGAGAGTAACAAAATAGAACATGATACAATAGGAAAATAATTTCCAAAGAAAGCTTTTTTAGATGACAGCACTAGACTAGAGTAGTCCACCAACCGGAATTGGTATGCACCCCTAAATGTAGGGAGTCCCAAAAGATGCAGAGAAATAGATGAGCAAGAGGTGGAGACAATTCTGTAAGAAGGCTAAGGCTCCATAAAAACAAAAGAGTTTTGTTAATCTTACTTAAAAAGAACCTCAGATTAAATTAAACTTTCTAAAAATGGGTTAAATTTTACCTCTTTTAAATACCCAAATATGTTTGACTTGTTTGTAGAAATTAATAATTTTGTTAGAAATCTCTATATAAAATGCTATTTTGCTTCAAAAAGGTTAAGTGATATTAGACCTTTCATGCTTGATTCTATAATTAAGATGTATGGGCCTGATTCAGAGCCGCTCGTAAGCGGGCGCTCGTTTGCTCTGAGCGATGGTCGCACATGCGCATGTGCCAACCAGTCAGTGCGGTCGGAAATCATTTGTTCACAAAATTGTGAGTGCCTGCTAATTTGAGTAACAGGATGAGGCATTTGTGGGTGGTAACAGGGGAAGGTGCTTGAAAACGGGGAGTGGAGATCCAAACGCAGGCGTGCCAAATGGTAAAAACAGGCATTTTAAGGGTATGCATAATTAACAAAGCAGCGTCATCGGCCACGTCACTTGGTTGTCTCTTAGCCTGAACAGTTCGCATGATTGGGGTAGGAAAATCCAACCACAAGCACTGCGAGCAGTTCTGACGCCTTTCGATCTACTCGATTAATCTAATAAATAGCGGAGATGACGGATGATGCGATCAGCCAGGGGGAGTCTTTACAAAATAGCCAGCATCTACCATATTTCGTTTGCTCGCTCAGACATAGAGGCGTCAACAGATCACAAAAAACGAGCACTCAATTTAAATAGCCGGCCCCTTTTTCTGAATGAGCGAGCGGAAATAGCGTCCGGCTCTGAATCAGGCCCTATGTGTGAGGATAATAACATTGTAAAACCTTCTAAATACATATGTTTCTTTGACTGCAATAAAACAGAACCTCTTTATATCCTGATAAACATAAATCAAATGTCACCTTATATTTTTAGAAAAAAAAACTATGAATGAGTTTCAGGAATTATGCTCCTAGAAATCCAAGTGGTCCAATGTAACAAGAAAAGAACACATTGCTCTCTAAGAACTATAAAAAGAACTCTCCATAGTAATTAAAGTGTGTATAAAGGTGGTGGAGTAGTTATTTTAGAGAGGTCTTATTATGTGGAGGAACTAAATGATTACACTTTTTATCAAATACTAGAGAGGGACCCCACAGAGATGTTTCTATTTGAGTGAAAATATGGGAAGAAGCCCTCCAAGGAGAAGTCATTTCAGAGCATACAATTTCTTTCTTGCTTATTAAATATCCTGTTACTTCTATCTTTTACCACATCCCTAAATTCACAAATCACTTATAGCACCTCCCAGGAGACATATTATTTCTAGTATTGGGGCCCTCACTTTTAATTTTTCACACTTTATAGATTATTTTTACAAAAATATGTATTCAACTTGAAATCATATATCCACAATTCTATGCATATTTTCTATGTATGTTAACATCTAGAATGGAAGCCAATCTATTCCTTTCTAGCTTCAGATGTTCAAGCACTGTAGACACATTTACCCTGTGATTTGGGGCTGAAAATAACTTCTAACTATTTTAAAGTGAATGTAGAAATTTCAGGGGACCTGTGTAAATTTATTTTGATTCAATAACTTTTATTTCAACTTATAATTAGTTTTAGTTTGAGTATAATTATATTCTAAAGGTGGTAGGTACAGCCATGGGCACTTGGTTTGCACCAAGTTTTGGCAATTTATACATAGGCCAATTTGAAGAAGAATATGTATGGTAGAGACATTTTGGCTCGATCCTGGTGTACTTTATCTGGTAAACAGTTGTTATGTGGGATGGGTATACACAACAAGCACTTGATTTAATTTTGTTTTTGACTAATAATACATTCAATATTAAATTTACACACTGCTTTGATCACAATTCAGTGTTTTTTTAGAGGGCCCCTATACACCAACTACCAATTATAAGAAAAAAGTTGATACTAATAACTTTTAACATTTTTCCAGCAGTCATTACAAAAAGTGGCTTAGAAATGCTCCACAAAGCCAATTTAATAGGCTACAGAGGAATTGTTCTTCATTAAATGCCTTTAAGACTCAAACAAACACAATGTTTCTTGATTGTGAAGTTAGGGGTTACCCCATATTCTTGTTGGAGATGGCATGTACAATTACTCATGAATTAGAAAGGTCCCAATTGATTAAAGTAAATAAAATGAAACAACAGCATAGTTTAATTAATACAGTTGATACTACTTCCAAAATGTACAATGTCTCAAAGTTTAATACAAAATCAGGAGAATAAAACATTTTCTCACTAATAACTTCAAAATTTTAATAGCAAGATCAAATCTTTCAGAAGGTATTAGATCCTCAGTTAAAATTTTCTCTAAGAAAATTAGAAATGTAAAATCTATCATAGCTCTGATAATGTTAAGCAAAGAAAACAAGATTGCAGGAAAAATATTGAAACCTTCTTATCTGCTTTATCTGTCAAAGGTTATATTAAGTGGGGTAATAACAGATATATTACATGTGGATATATGAGAAATAAAACCACATATATCAAGTTATTTAATACAAATAAGGGTTTTCATATATTTGAATGTATTTATTGTGACATTATGTATTGTTTCCATGTGTTGCAGTGCCTTTGTTGGCTGCAATATTTGGACAGGACTACTCAGTCACTAAAAACCAGATTAGGGAGCTCAGGTTGAACATCATGAAGAAATATCAACTGCACAGTGTATCCAAACATTTTTCTCATATACTTAACAGGATTCCAATGACCTTTCTGTAGTAGAAGTTCATCATGTGAAAAACACAAAAAGAGGGAGGATATGCGGATCTGTGTCATAGAAAGCCTTTAGTTGAAAACTCTGTTTCCAGCCAGACTTAATGACAATATTGACTTTGAATCTTTTTCCTTCGCTTAGAAATATCTGTGTTTATGTGTGTATGCACTAGATGATATTTTGCACAAATTTGCAGAATTTTGACCCATTGGAAGAACAAATCATGTAAAATATGTCCATATCTTGAGTGTCCACTCACAATCACGATGCTGATGGACATATCCAGGGGTCGTACGTGATGTAGCAGCACTACATTCTAGTTACCAAAATAATTGATCTTGATCCGGTGTGCCAGCTGCTCGAGGAATCATGTCCTTCTCCATCCAAGGCATGGTGCTGCAAAAAATGGAAACCGGACATGTCCAGGGATATGTCAGTCAAGTGATGCAGAATGGATGATAGATCATGCGATAGATTGTCAGTGCCAACACACAAATGATCTGCACAAAGTCATGTATGAGATTGGCAAATCTTGTCTGCTGTAGGCAAGATCTGAATATATCACATCTTCAGATCTTGCCTACAGCAGACAAAATTTGCCAATCTCATACATGATTTTGTACAGATAGTTTGTTTGTTGGCACTGACAATCTATCGCATAATCTATCATCCATTCTGCATCACTTGACTGACATATCCCTGGACATGCCCGGTTTCCATTTTTTGCAGCACCATGCCTTGAAAGGAGATGGACACGATTCCTCGAGCAGCTGGCACACTGGATCAAGATCAATTATATTTTGGTAAGTATAATGTAGTGCTTCTGAGCACCAATGTATCCACTAACCACCAATGTGTTTTAAGTGCAAACCCAGTGTGCCAATGTCTATTATTAAATGCATGACCCACCCACTGACCACCAATGTGTATAAATACATGACCCACACACTGACCACCACTTTGTCCCCTCCCCTGTTTGCCAATATCTATTATTTAATGCTTGACCCACCCACTGACCACCATTCTGTGCCTATCCTTATTGTGCATATATAATATATATTATTTAAAAAAAACAGTATAATTCATATTATGAACATAATAATTGCATGAAACTATAAACAACATGGAAAACAACAACACTTGGCAACATTAAAAATACAAAAAAACTGTATAAAATCACTAAAAATTAGTATGATAAATGTCCAGTTCATTTTTTTCACATAGAAATTTCTTTGGATAAGGATTGCAAATGTATTAATGGCTTCCTGGAGCTTTTGCAAGCCAAGGAATGTCTCTGGAGGATCACCTGTTGTGACGATGCCTAGAAGTCCAAAAAACTATTGGCATTTGAGGAGTTGGTCCAATATAGCATGTGAATCTACAGTGACACAACAGTTAAATGGGTGAGAAGTAAGAGCCAGAATCTCAGGCCACTATTTGTGAAAGAGTGGAAGAAGGTGGAAGAGTCCAAAAGATCTGGAGCCTCGGCTGATGATGTGTACCACCCCACTTTGTGGTATTACAACTTGATCTCATTTCTCCTGCAGCAAGAACCTCAGTGAGGGTCGGTTGTCCTGATGGCCGATCAAGAAGGAGAAGAGGAGGTGGCTGAAGCTGCCAGCATTGCATCCAAGGAAGGTTTAGTAAGTAAGTAGAGACAGAGTGAAAACACACTGTTTTTTTGTCTTACATTGCTTTCTTTCCTTACCCCAAATGTCTGCTCCATTTTATTATATGAGACAGTCCTCCTGCCATGGCACTGCCCCATGTCCATTAAATTAGGCCATGTATTCCTCTCTCACTTGTTTTGCATGGGCAGTACCTGTGTTTTGCAGTCCAAGTGTTGCCACAGACAACAACTGGCTAATCTCCTCAGGGTGGTCAGGGTCATCTGGCATAGCTGTGCCAGATGCCCTTTGTTGGGTTGTTTTACACCATAGAAAGTTATGCTGGACACAGCATGCCAAGATGACACAGTTAATTTTGTACACATGCAAGTTTATTGAGTTGTGGAAAATGCGGTAGCGGTTACTGAGAATTCCAAATGCATTTTTCACAATATCGTGAACCTGGAAAGCCTGTAATTGTAGATACAGTTCTCGGTCAGGCCCTTTTGCGCATATTGCTTCATGATATTCTTTTGCAATGTGATAGCCACATAAACCACAAAGACAAAGTTTAGGCTGTGCTTTGTATCCTCCACTGTCGGCAACTTGATGGTCTTGGAGGTGAGCCTCTGGTAGAATTCCAGTTGTTTGAACGATCCACCATCTGAAGCATGGCCATTCTTGCCAACATCCACAAACACAAATTCGTAATTGACATTAACGCCACCATGGGAACAATGCTGATGTACGCTTTATTATTATAATTGTAGGATCCATTGTTGGTAGGTGGGGTGATGTGAATATATTTCCCATTGATGGCTTCCCCACAATTAGGGAAATTCTAATGCCGTTCATTTTCTTCAGCGATGGTTTTCCACTCATACACAGTTGTAGGAAACTTGCAAAAAAGTAAATATTGGATAAAACATGATCTTTAATTTTTGGTTTATTTTTTTCTAACACACTCCCACTCAAGAACTGGAGTTGGCAGAGACTCCTGATTTGAGCCTCATCAGGGAAAGTGAGGGGGAGGTATCACTGCATCCATGCCCACCACCAACAGCTACAGAAAAAAGAAGGCATCGGCAGGGAAGAAAGCAACCACAGACCACGCCTGCAGTTGACTTCTTGAGGCAGGCTAAAGAGGTCTTAAGAAGACCCCCAACCACTTTGATCACCTACCTTTATAAAAAAATAGCTACATTAGGCAGATGAGACCTGACATGCAGCAAGAATTTCAGCATCCGCTGTATGAGTTGTTGATCAGGGGGCTCAGAAATAATTTGTCACCAGCCACCTACATCGCTGATCTTAATCCCTAACAACCTGCCCCTCCCACCTCTGTGATGCCTCCAACCATGTCACAGTCTACTCCCCCACCAACTAACCCATCTACCTCAAGCCAGGCTATTTATAGTGCCTATTTTAGGGGGAGATTCCTTGGTTTTACAACCTTTAACAGTTTCATTTTATTATTTTATGCAATTATCAATAAGTTTTACCTTTCCCAATAGCTACTCTATTTTACATGGTGGTGACAATTCTGATTGGACATGGTCACTAAACACATGGTGTAAGGACAGTTGTTGGAAGCCAGGGCAACAATCTGTACTTGTGCAATGTGTTTCTTGGCCTATTCAATCTGGTGTCTGTTCCACCATATATCATTGAGCAGCATAGCTATTGGGACTGGTAAAACTTTTTTTTAATTGCCTTTTACATTATAAATGCATGTACAGAAAAATAAAGCATTTTCACAGTTCTTTTTTTCATGTTTGGAATGCCAATTTTAGTTTATTCATAAAGACGGTGTACATGTAGCCATGTATGCAGCAAAGTTTACACTGTTTTTAAAGTGTTTCTACACTAGTTTTCTACATTTCCTAAAAAAAATGTTTTCCTTTCTAAAGAAATTTGTGTAGTGTGTGTTTTTTCTTTCTTTGCAAAACTGGTATTGCAAATCTGTGATAATAGCCTTGTAGGTCTCCAACATGATGACACGCTAAGCCTGAGGGGAGATGATCCAAACTTCAGGTACCTTCCTGTAGCCAGGTACCACAGGGTAGCCACCAGCTTCTCCTTAGCAGGGATGGCCTTCTGCAGCTTAGTATTCTGCCTCTGGATATAGAGGGTCACCAGAAATAGCATCTCCTGGAAGGTGATGTCATCCACGCCCAGAAAGTTGTGCTAATCATCCAGATTGTTCTCCCGAATCTCCATCAGCAGAGACATGTGAGAGTGAGTATCCCTCTGCAGCAGCCACTCTTTCATCCAGCATTCTCTCCCTTACAAACTTAGCCCCAGCATAGGCTATCAGAACTCTATAGAAATAGGGATCCTTCACTACAGAATACAGCATAGAATGCAGCTAAAACAACCTTTGTTAAGCCAGTTAAAAAAAGGCAGAGCACAGTAGCAATATTCAGCCTTCAGCATGTATAAATCAAGCATCACTAGTCACAGAGCAGAAGTGCACAGAGCTAAAATTGTGCCTGCTTTATATACTCCCTAGTTTGGCCCGCTCATTATTAAAATTTTGCTGAAATCTTGATGATCATTGTCAGGTGTTTGGTAAGCTAACGATATATCGTGCATGATCTAATGATTTTGCAAATTGTTAATGACACACGATAGATCGTTAGATAGTTGGTCAGATTAGACACTTTTAGAACCATATTGTGTCCTGGAGTGCTGGGGAAAGTTCAAGGTAAATCATTCACGATATTTCAATGTGAGCACATCATCTAGTGTGTACGCACTTTTAGTACATTGCATGAATAAGATCAGTATGTAAAATACACTATTGACAACATATCTTTTGTCAGTAGGTAATGTTATTCATCTGTAATAGTATTTTTACTTGCAGTTAGATAGCAGTGTAAGTAGTCTATAGGCACCAACATTTCCATCATGTTGGATCATGGTTCAACATGTGCCAGAAAGATTGTCAAAAAGCATAACTATATTTCAAACCAGGTGCTTTTATAGAGGGATTCTAATTGCAATATAGAAGAGAATAACTAGATAAAGGTATAATCTAATTTGATAGAAGAGTTGATGTTAGCTGCAGTGGATCAGTGTTACAGAAAAGGTTTAGGGGTTTATTTACAAAGCCTTGGATGTAGATAAAGTGAATGGAGATAAAGTACCAGCCAACCAGCTCCTAACTGTCATACACAGCTTGTGACATAGCAAAGAGGAAATATATAAACACAGTTGGTGCTAATTATTTTATCTGAATAATCAATATAACGTATATTAATCAATAACTCAGCCTAATCCAGGCTGCCCCTACAATGTGGGTCTTGAAACTCCACAATAAACTGACAACCAAAAAATTTTAGAAATAGGAGTGATCGGACAAGGCTGCTTATTTAAAACATGTTTTTACTTGAAAATAATCAATTTAAAATACATTCAACACATAGATAACAAATGGAATAGTGCCGTATTAAATATGGGATTAATTATATCTCTGTTTATATATTAATGTTGCATATACTGTAACTACCAATAAAATACACAACATGGAAATTCTCAGTCAAATCAGCTGATAATAACTATTATAGTAAAGCACATGTGGATAGTTAGTAGCTTATTAAGTCAATATTAGTACGTGCATGCATGCATAGATGGAAAATTAGTAATACACCAGCTGGTATTAGTGTTAGTATTTAGGTCATGCACTCCAATGGAATAATGCTTGATCCACAAATGTAAATGCTGTAAAGCCACAATATGATGAAAAATAATATTTTACCTCTACCTTTGTGCAGGGAGGGCAGCAGTTATGATCTAAATAAATTATTCCCTCTACCCTCCTACTGGGGAGGAACTTTGCCAGCTTCTGATGTCTGACAGCCTAGACTGATGTGTACTGTTCAGTATTTTTGCTGATATTGCATACCAGGCAATGGGCAGTGCCGAGTCCAGGTGGAGATAAGTTGATCAGTGTGTAGTGAGTGGTGCGTGCTAGCAGCTCCTGGAGTCTGACTCGCAACTTGCGGGTATCACATTCCACTTGCGTTCCACTGACAATAGACCACTGCTGCTTTTCTCTGCCCACAAGGGCAGCGGTTTCTTCATTTGTTATTTATGTGTTGTATATATTTTAAATTGATTATCTTCAAGTAAAAACAAGTTTTAAATAAGTAGCCATGTCCGAGCACTCCTATTTCTAAATTTTTGTGACATAGTAGTTGTATTAGGGAACTTGGATCTTTTCTGATGTATATAGAATTTTCTCATATTTATAATGATACCTTACCTAGAGAAATCTTCAAAGCATTTTATTAGAAAGAATTACTACCAGCTGTGGTAGGGTGGTGGTAGAGTAAAGGCTTAATATAGAAAGAGATTAAAGTTTGAATCCTGGTGATACATGTTTTATTTATTTACTTTTTGCTAACTTTTGCTATATTGTCCTTTAGTATCTCTCCTTGACACATATAAAATAAATATATTTTTATATGTGTAATTTTCATTCTCTTTGTATGTAACTCTGACACCATGAGTGAGAATATAATACAAAGGTTCTAATACTTACTATTATCTATATGGGTATCTGTATTTTTAATGAAATATATATGGATATGGACTGTTGTCCATTAGGAAATGTAGACGGCAGGTAGATAATTATATATGCCCTACATTATGAAACTCTTTGAAAAAGCCCCCTGTGGAGAAAATAATGTTAGAGGAAGGACTTCTGCATTTTAAAAATCTCAAAAGAATACATGATTAGAACAGTAATATAACCTAGAATGGGAGCATAGCCTTTTCATAGTAAGGTGCAGTGTGCTGATTGTTCTGTACTATAGCTGCTGGTAGTCATTCTCCCCCCCAGAAAACACATGGAGGTGGAAATTTACTCATGGAAGGCAGCTTTCAGTGTGCGATGTATGAACATTGATTGCAAATCAACCTGACTGTGGTAATCAGGCTATAACTGCAAGCTGTCTCCTTCCTTTATACAGTATACAGAAGTTGAGCTATACCACAGGAGGCAGCTTTCATCACAAATCCAATTCAACTGTAGCTGCAGGAAGTCTTCCTCCCTTATATATCCTACAAAGTTTGAGCTATGCCACAGGAGTCAGCTATCAGTGTGTCCTATACGTCTAATGATTATAGCCATTTAAAAATCCTGCAGTGTGGATATTATGTGTTTTTGTTTGTATACAGAGGACACTGATAATTTTTGTGAACTTACATCATAAGGAGATATACTGTTATTCAACTCACCTGTGGAACAAGAAAGACTACTGTATTTGAGAAGTAAAATACTCTATACCAGGTTAGATTCACAGACATTTTAATTATAAATTGTGGAAGAGTGAACTTCCCTCTCTTGGGCTTTAGAATTGAATCTAATGCACTAAGTCAATGACTTTAATCCATAGTACCCATTCCTCCACATATTTATATAATATTTATAGCTATTTTATATATTATAAGGGCACGGTCATGCCATTATATTAAGGCTGACTCAAAAACAACTGAATTCTCTATTAGAGAATTAAGGAGAGGGGGGGCATAGTGTTTAAGGGGCTATGCCTCAAAAGTTATTGGAGATACCAAGCTGAAATTTTGCAGGGACGGGTAGAACTGTAGCTTGGTGCATGCCAAATTTCAGGGCAAAAAAATAAAAAATTAGTAATTAGGAGTAATCTAAATGTCCAATTTCATTTTTTTATGGCCACTCTCAACTAGGACCACTTTTTTTGCTATAGTTTATGGGGGATATTTGGAAGGCATAAGTCAGGGTACAGGACAAATTTAGACTTGAGGTTTGTTTTATTATGTAGCTCTTGTCCCAGGGTAGGTGCTTTTAGGGTTCAGGTAATTGAGAAAGTTAATTTTTTTAAACTATTACCTCAGAAATGACCCATTACGTGGCTTCAACTGGGTGCACAAAAATGGCTGTGCTTTGTGGATGGTAGTGGTGGTGGGACTTGGGGGAGGTGGTGGGTATTAGCTGCAGCCGGGACCCTGTGGAAATATTGGGCATTAGCAGCATTGGTGTAGGCATTTGTGGCACCAGTGGGACCTGGATTAGGTGCAGGAGGTTGAACATGTCATGGTGCTGCGTACCGACCCTCCAGATATGCCAATCTGAGAATCGCCACCCGTGTCTTTTACAGGTTACCTTAGCACAAGTGGCTAAAAACACTGAGTAAGTGCCACCAGCAGAAGAAAACTATAATGCTAAAGCATAAGGTGGGCTTATGCTCCCACATGCACAAAGACTAATCAATACTTAGAAAAATAGGTAACATGAGCCATATGAGGCCTTCAGTCATCAAAAAACACAGATCCAGAAATAGAATTAATGTTTAATTGAAGAATATTTTCAAAGCTTAGTAACACAAATTTACAAGAATAAAATAAGGTTTAAAATGAATCACACCATTACTTATAATTTCCAGAAATAAAATAAAAAGAACAAATTAGCAGAACAAACCATTCCATTGGACTGAATGGTTTTGGGATGAGGCCATACCAATGACGACTTCTGGATCATCTGTACCTTTCAATAGCCTCTCCCAGAATGAACAATGTTTCATATTGCACACACATTTTTATTCCCTTTCACAGGTTGCTCAGGGTCACCCCCCCTTGGGATAGTTTAACCCTTCCATTGTTTAGATGACTGTAACACAGGGTATCTTGGTCACCTGAACAGGGGTTAGGTAACTGCTTACTCCCTCCTGTTTGAAGTTCAGAGTTTAGGAGAAAGATTTGACACCTTGCTGGTCAGTCTGTCTCTCATTGGCCTGTAAGCCTGACCCACTGTAGGGTTATAACCAAACTCCAGTCTTTGTTCTCTGACCCTAAATAGAACACAGAGCGCTTAATGACAGCTTTTTTCTTATATGCCACATACAATCAAACATATTTATGGCAGAGGTAGGAAGACAGAACTTCCTACAGTTTCTCTTTATCATCTTCAAAAGGTAATTAGTCCAGAGGATTTTTGTCACCTATCCAAATACAAATGACATTACATATAAATTTACAAGGAAAGGAACTTGTTTATGCTGACACAATATCATGTCCAGTTATGCTCATGTTGATGCGAAATCAGCTTTTCATGACAGTGTGGGCTATGGGAACTGGTGGTGGTGAATGCTGCAGCAGTGGAGCTGTGTTGCCAGCAGGCCTGGATCTGAGACTCCCTGCCAGCCATTCTGCAGAGTTCGGTAATGGCACCATAGCACCAGTTTTAAAATTCACACAAGATCTATTGTGCATGATCTAATGATATTTATATTCATTAGATCATGTGTGATAGCAGACAGATGCAGGCTCAGATCAGGGAGATCCATGATGCCAGCATGGACAGGATCAGTGAGATCCGTCTGTGCTTCTGTGTTTACAAAAATTAAAACCAGTGTAAAAGAAGGGCATGACCCTCTCCCCAAAAGAAAAACCAGCATCGGGCTTTGGAAACCCAGTGCTGGTTGTGTTAAATACAGGGGACAAGCAATATAGGGGTACCCTGAATTAAGCACAAACAGCACCAGGCTTTTCAGAACAGCCCTGTTTGCCATAATACAGGTGACAAACAACATCGGAAATTGATTTTATTGACCAAGTATAAAAATACAAGGAAGTCATTTTGGCAGCTGCTCCTCCCATAACTTATAAAAAACAGCAACTATAACACACCCATAAAATAAAGAAACACTCACATACTAATAATACAATTCATCACAGATGCCAGGATCTAATATTCTCTAGGCTAATACTTGACTGTTCAGCAGAATAACTGCATATGGAAAAAGCTATTTAAGTGCCTAGTAGTTTTAACCCAGCACAATCTATAATGCCTACCTGATAGGACTTGTTGGAACAGGTCATAGCCAGTGAGCGTTCCATCCCCCACAATATTTTTTGCTCACCCTTCAATCCAAGTTAGATACAGTTCTTTAATAGGAGGAAGATTAGCACTGATAATTATTTCTGCCACCCTAAATTCTCTCTCCAGTCTGTTCTTCTCTTGTTTAGTTATCGATCCAAACCATACAGTGATCGACGTACACAGAACAGACTGGATTATTGCCATACAGAAAATAATTAACAATTCCTTTGGTAAGTTAGAATTCCTGAGCTGTCTTAAGAAATACAACCATTGCTGTGACTTCTCAACAATGGCATCTGTATTGGACACCCACTTCAAGTCCCTGGATATCACAGAACCCAGAAACAAAACGTTTTCCACCACAGACACCACACTATCTACAATAGTAAGTGGAGGTACCACAAAAGAGTGCTTTCTAAAATCCACTATCATTTCCACCATCTTAAGCGGGTTTAGCTCAAGGTTATTTCAACTACACCAGTATACCAACCATTCAATCTCTCATCTATAAGCGAAGTCCTCCCAATCATGAATGAGGCCAATAACCGTGGTATTGTCCCCAAATCTCAAGAGCTTCACGGATGGGTCACACAAAGTGAAATCGTTTGGATATAAGAAAAAAAGCAAGGGGGATAGAACACATCCCTAGGGAGCCCTGTACTATTCATCCTAATACTTGATGTAAATCTCCCAAGTCTAACCTGCTGCTTCCTATCATCCAAGAAATGAACAATCCAGAAGCAAGTAGCCACTAGAACCCCCAACCTAACAAGTTTTGGATACAATAAATGTGGAACGATTGTGTTAAATGCCAAGCTGAAGTCCACAAACAATACCCTTGCATATGTTCCTTACAAATCCAAATGCTGAAGAACATAATGCAGTGCCATATTAATTGCATCATCTATTAACCTGTTTGCCTGATAGGCAAACTGCAAAGGGTCCAATAGGGACCTTGGATTAACAGTATTCGCTTAAATGTTTCCATGATCACAGACATCAACGCCACTGGTCAGTAATCATTAAACCCCTTTACAAAGGATTTCTTAGGCACTGGAACAATCATGGAAGACTTCCGTCAAGATGGAACTACACATGACTCCAATGATGGTGATACCTAATCTGGACTAGGAGCTTTCCTAGACCCTAGGCTTCTGAATGACTTTTCTACATCCCTCACCCCCACCCTTATTGCAGGTACCATTCCTGTAGGAATAATGGGAGGATCCTCCAATTGAACAATAGAGTCCAAATTAATAGCTTAGAAAAAGTTGGATTCCTCAAACCTTGGGGGTACCCTGTATTTAGTGGGACTAGCACTGAGCTCTGATCCAGTCCTGATTCTGGACATACAGGGGAAAAATGTGTAGGGTTCCCCTGTAAATTCCAGAACTAGCACCAAACTTTTACTAGTGGGGATGTAATGTCACTGCCATGGGAAGCCTTTCACTGGGTCCCCCAGCAAAAGTATTACCCCTGACTGCTAGTCAGCCCATACCATTGATCCCTGAGGAGCTGGGAAACCCCCAATAAAGGAGTCCCCCTTTCCAGGGCAACCCCAGGCCTAGGCTGATAGCCTGGGGCAATCCCAGCATTTTAGTACAAATATTGTCTTTTACTATGGAATTACAGGAACCACAAGTACCAGCATGTGGGGCATTATGGGCTCGATGATACCTGTAGTTCTATAGCAAAATAAATATTAAAATAAAAACAAGAAACACACACTACTGAAAGTAAATGTTTATTAAAACATAAATGCACATCCACATTCACAATCTCACATAATATCTCACATACTCACCTATGTATCCCTGATGCCATCATGTCCACTTGTCCAGCCGGAATCCATAGGGTACCTGTAAAAAAAATCCCATCTCACATACTTTTCTGTCCATCCTCTAGGCATCCAGGGTCATGGCAAAGAAAAAAAAAGTAGTTACGCAGACCCACAAACTTTGTACTGTCCTCAAAGAACAGTATTAACTGAATGACCACTACACCATGAGATTTTACTGTAGAAATCCTGGTGCTGGGTGCTCTTTGGCTGAGAGATGAGAGCCTTCCACCTCTCAGCCATTGAATGGTTCCCGCCATTGATCTTCGGTTACTTAAGGTTATTCCTGTACCCATTTAAAAAATGGTGCCTCAGCACCATTTTTGAAATTCACAGATGGCAGCCATAAGCCAGAACCATTCTCAAGACCACTTATACTGGTTAATTAAGAAAACATTGTCACAGTGATAGCGTTTCTGGTGCTAGAATAGATCAGCACATAATTAAAGCCATGCATCACGGGAGCCATTTCTAAGAAGCTGCAAGGACAGCAGACCTTGTGGCTTCCTAGACACGGCTTTGGTGACACATGATTTTAATTATTTGATGCTCTTTTCCAGAACCAGAAACACTATGACTATGAGAAGATTCTGTTAATTAACCAGTATAATTGGTCTTGAGAATGGTTCTGAATTTTAACCGAAACATCGACCTCAACAGAGGCTGGATTTAAGCTTGTCAATGGATATACAATAAAGTATGTATTATCAAATTTGCTAGATGAGTGCCTCCTTCCAAAACATTGGACACCAAAAGGATATATGTATATATCAATGTAACCAAAGGCTGGCACTCCTATTCATCTTTGCAAACATCTGCTCTGGGTGCCCATCAAAAACATAGTCACGTCTCTAGCACAAACAGGGCGGCACTCTTAAAGTCTTGTAAATGCAGTAAAAAAGCAGTGTCGGTATCAATGTTTCATGATATAAATCATTTTGTCAGGAATATATATATATATATATATATATATATATATAAATTATTTTATTATATTTGAATGCAATTGATTGCTTAATATGTGATAAATGTTATTTAGAGTAGTAATGGACTTTATTTTATTCTCTTTAATATATATAAATGTTGATAAATTTCAGCCAAAACAGACTGGATTTTTGTATTGATAAGCGTAGTACTATTAATAATTTTCTTTGCAATGTTTTTTTATACTTCTAACATTTCATACTAAGGTGTTTGGCCACAGGCATACCTGGGTGTCTGCAGCTGTTAATAACTAGTGATGTTAGTCATATTAATAGATATACAAATAAAGACTTTTATCAGCACCTGAACTAGTAGGACAAATCATTTCTAAAATCAATAAACTGAGCCAAATAACCCACTTGAGATAGTGCTTCAGATGTATGTAGTACAATGGCGGAAAAGTCAGTAAGTTGATATAGATACTTTGTAACGTTCATAGCTAACTTCACAGGAATGACACACCCATTCTTTATAAAAGAGAAATCTTTAGCGGCAAAGAAGATTGCATGTTGAATACAAGAGACTTGTAGAGGAACAAACTGGTCACAGACTCAAGACCTTGAGATCTGATAATAGAGGAGAATATCTAAACCAAGAGGTTGAACAATTTTTTTGAATGTATGGAATAGTGCATCAATTCACCATTGCCGATACTAAGCAAAGTGGTGTATGTGAAAAAGCAAACAATGCAATAGTGGAGAAAGATGTATGCCAAAGGATGAAGGTTGAGACAAACAGTTTTGGGTGGGTCCACTATTCTCCTGTAGTTGCCATAAAACACATAGCATTTATTGAAGTGTGGTCAAAGGGAAAACCAAGTGTAAAAAATTTAAGAACTTTTGGAAGTATTGCTTACATGCATGTACCAAAGGAAAGAAAGTGCAAGCTGGATTCAAAATAGAGATTAAGCTGAACACACTGGGATTTTAGAGTTCCAAGTGGAACCAAGTCCAGACTAGGATCACTTTTTGTGAGGTCCTGGTTTTGTTGTGGACCCAGGGTGGTATTAGGAGCAGACACTGAAGCAAACTTAAAGGAAAATGTGGAACTTTTAATGAGTGGTTTAGTAGACATGAATATGGCAACACAAAAGTCCAGATATTACTAAGGTGCTCTTGGAACTTGGAACTGTAGTGAGGCAATGGGAAAAAGTCCAGGTAGTGACAGACAGGAGACAGTCCAGTATTCCAGGTTTTGTGAGGCTGAAGTGAAGTGCAGGCTGAAGAAATAATATCTAATGGAAAAGCAAGTGGAGGCAAGGTGCAGGGAACAGGAGACTCAGATACTCAGGCATGGGAGAGGTAAATGGAGGAGGCAGGGAAATCCAGCAGGGTTGGAGCAGGCAAGGTGAAACAGGCTTAGGCAGGGATTCCAACGACACGTGTACGAGCACAGGAAGTCTCTCTCAGCTTCCGCTGAGAAACACATTACACTGGCAATGAAGGGAAGCTCTGAACTCCCTTAAATACCAAGTGCCCTGCCATGACAGGTCAGAGAGAGAGCACGTGACACACCAGGATAGGGCGACTTGGTCACATGGCCAGAGGCAAGATGGCAGCACCCATGCCAAAGCGAAATGGAAGCACCGCCAGGCCTAACCAGCCCAGAATGACAACATGCCGGCATAGGACCACGCACAGCAAATGCTCCCTGCCAGGCACCTGCACCACTGCCAGATGCCCCTCGCCATAGCATCCTCACAGGTATTGCCCGCCGACCGCCATGCCGAGAAACCCTGGTTGTGACAGTACCAACCCCCCTTTATGGGTGGCCTCAGGACACTCACCAGGCTTTTCAGAATGGACAGCATGGAATTTCCTAACGAGTGTGGGAGCATGGATGTCCCAGGCACCGGTCCAACAATGTACTTCCAGGCCGTAACCCCTCCAATCCAGGAGGTAGTGTAGTCGACCCCTGTGGACACGAGAATCCAGAACCTGGGAGACCTCGAATTCCACACCTCTTTCTGTCTAGATACAAGGAGGAACAGGGAGAACTTTGAGGAATTTGTTCAGGATTAGAAGTTTGAGTAGGGAAATGTGGAAGAAATTTGGGACTTTTAAGTATGAGGGCAGCTGAAGGCGATAAGCCATGGGGTTGATTACTTCAGTGATGGAGAAGGGTCTGATGAAACATGGGGCAAACTTCATCGATGGTACTCTGAGACATAGGTTCCGGGTGGATAACCAGACCTGGTCTCCAACTTGCATGCAAGGCACCTTCCTACACTTCTGGTCTGCCTGAAGTTTATAGCTAGAGGATGCCTTCTCCAAGTCAGCATGCACCTGAGCCCATATTGATGCAAATCTCCATACAGTAACATCCACATCTGGCATATCAACGACAGGCAGGCTCTGGAACTCAGGTACTTGAGGGTGGAGACCGTAAACAACCTGGAACAGAGTTTGATTTGTGGAAAATGGTATTAAACATTATGCACAAATTCAGCCCAGGGCAGCAAATCAGACCAATTGTCTTGAGATGATGACATAAAGATTCTTAGGAAAGTCTCAAGGTCCTGGTTAACTCTCTCTGTAGATCCATGGCTTTGTGGATGATAGGCTGTGGAGAAGTTTAGCTTCACTTGCAGAACAGAACACAGAGCTCTCCAGAATCTTGCCACAAATTGAGCACCATGATCGGAGACTATTTTGGCAGGAAGTCCATGAAGACAAAACATGTGTTGGACAAACAAAAGAGCCAAATCCGAAGCAGTAGGCAGTTTCTTTAGACGTACATAATGGACCATTTTTGAAAATCAGTCTACCATAACCCAGATGGTGGTGTAACCCTGAGAACTCGGCAAATCTGTTACAAAGTCCAAGGAAAGATGCGTCCACAGATGTGGTGGAATAGGCAGGGGCAACAACTCACCAGCTGTGGCTTGACGTGAAGATTTATGCTGAGCACATAGAGTACATGAAGAGATAAACTCCAACACATCAGCTTTCATCGATGGCCACCAGTAGGCTCTTTTTAAAAGTTCCAGAGTCATCCGAGTACCAGATTGACCTGCAAAGTGTGAGGAGTGATTCCAGGTGAGGAGCTGCTTCCTTAACTCCTGGGCCACAAAGGTTTTCCAAGTAGGAGGCTGCATTTGTATGGTGGTAAACACCCTTGACTCCAGCACAGGGATACTGTGTAGAATCTCAGAATTGTTATCACAGGAGAAAGATCTAGACAGAGCATCTGTTTTCTGATTAAGGGCTCCAAAACAGAAAGTTAGAGTAAATTGAAAACAGGCAAAGAATTTTGCCCATCAGGCCAGACCCAGGACTCACACATTGGATATTTTTGAGAAGGAGGAGGTTCCTTTGGTCGGTGAAGACAGTGTTAGGAAACTTAGCCCCTTCCTGCAGGTATCTCCACTCTTTTAGCACCAACTTTACTGCCAAGAGTTCCTGTTCTCCTAAAGCACAGTTCTTCTCAGCAGGAGAATTTTTCTTGGAAAGAACCCACATGGGTGAATTTGGTTGTCTTCAAAATGCTGGGATAGGATGGCTCCCACTGCCTCTGAAGATGCATCAACCTCCAATAAAAAGGGTCTATCCAAGTCTGGTTGTCTTAGAACTGGGGCTGTAATACAAGCTTGTTTCAAAAGGTGGAAGGCTGTCTCTGCCTCAGGTGACCATAGAGCAGGATTAGCACCTTTACGGGTCAGAGCCATGATGGGGGCCATCAAAGACGAAAATCCCTTAATGAATTTTTCGTATTTTGGAATATTTGGATATGGGAGACTCAACCCAAAATCCCACTATCATGCCTTCTGTTAACTTAGTCTACATGAGAAGGCCCCATTACATCCAAGTTACTCCTATTGAATTGGCCACTTTAGTTCTTGCAGTAGGAAAATTATCAGGCTGTAAGGTGAAATGTATATCACACTGATTCAGGAACCCCTGGCAAAGCTTGGGGTTGCCATCATATTTACTTGGCATAGGCAGGTGTAACCTGGGGGATACCTTGTAACCTGTATTTTCAGACACAGAAGCAGGTGTAACTACTGTTACACTAGGGGTGGATAGGGAGGTTCGCAGATTATCCTGTCATTTAATCATTTCTTCCAGGAACTGAGCCATTTGGTGCTGCATAGCTTCCAGGTTTTCTAAATGGCCTGCGATGCACCAGAAAAAATCCACTCCAGACTCCTATTCCATGGCCGAGACTATGGGGCCAGTGCAAACTTTGAGGTTCTGGTTCTGTTGTGGACCCAGGGTGGTATTAAGAGCAGACACTAAAGCAGACTTAAAGGAAAATGTGGAACTTTTAATGAGTGGTTTAGTAGATATGAATATGGCAACACAAAAGTAAAGATAGTACTAATGAACTCTTGGAACTGTACTGAGGCGATGGGAAAAAGTCCAGGTAGTGACAGACAAGAGACAGTCCAGTATTCCAGGTTTTGTGAGGCTGAAGTTAAGTGCAGGCTGAAGAAATAATATCCTGTGTAAAAGCAATTGGAGGCAAGGTGCAGGGTACCGGAGACTCAGGTACTCAGGAAAGGGAGAGATAAATGGAGGAGGCAGGGGAATTCAGTGGGGTTGGAGCAGGCAAGGTGAAGCAGGCTTAGGTAGGGATTCCAACAACAGGTGTACAAGCACAGGAACTCTGTCTCAACTTCCGCTGAGAAACACGTTGCACTGGCAATGAAGGGAAGCTCTGAACTCCCTTAAATACAAAGTGCTCTGCCATGACAGGTCAGAGAGAGAGCACGTGACACACCAGGATAGGGCGACTAGTACACATGACCAGAGGCAAGATAGCAGCACCCATGCCGAAGCAGAACGGAAGCACCGCCAGGCCTAACCAGCCCAGAATGACAACATGCTTGCATAGAACCATGCACAGTCAATGCTCCCCACCAGGCACCAGCACCATCGCCAGATGCCCCTCGCCATAGCATCCTCACAGGTATTACCCGCCAACTGCCATGCCAAGAAACCCTGGTTGTGACACTTTTGGGGTTATGAGTAGAACCGTGTCCTGACTCGAGTCTTCCCACAAGTCAGATGTTGAATATAAAATCTGGATCCCGAATGTTTCTGATTGAATGTAAGTCCCTCCCTCATGAATTTAGGTGCCAGAAAAGGTCAAATTGGCTGGAAATTAATGTTATTGATGTTAGTAATACTATAGGAACAAACAGGTCCAAGTTACATGATTTAGCAGTTTTTATCAATAAAAAACGAAAACTGAACCAACCCAAAACAATTGTGGGTGGTTTTGCCAAAACCAACACCTTAACATTTGAGGGTGGTTTTGCCAAAACCAAAACATAGGGTCCATGTACATCTCTAATTCAAAATCAGTACAATTCAGAATTCTTGGCTATTGCAATGAAGTAACGACTACAAATTAAAAGCTCAGCACAAGTTATCAAGTAATAGAATAACTGGAAATTGATAAGCAGAATAAGTTTATGTCACTGGACATGCCAGCAGCTGGAGATGCATCTGAACCAGAATCAGTGTGGAAGTTTAGCCACAGAAAAGATCTTTTGCAAGATGAAATATTAGCAAGCCACCTAAGGCAGAATAGGAATTTGCAAATATTCCATTTATTAAACCTCCAGATATCCAGAAGCAAAAGTCAAGATCTGACTGGTGAGACTGGAAGTCCAAAATTGAAATTTGCAAGTTACAAAGGCTACAAGTGTGAAAAACACCAGGAATCATGATAGTGACAGCAGTCTCAAGTTTCTGACTTGAGAGACTGTTGCTATGGTCCATGCTGTCATTAAGGGGATTCTAAGTTACTAACAAGACCAAACCTAAGTCAAGTGATATGTTGATGTTTCTGTATGTGTTTAATACTGTTTCTTTTCAGGTCACTATGAGAAACCTTTGATTTAATGTACAGTACTGTATGTGCATAATTGAGAAGTTTGTATCGAGGGGGTGTGTGAAAGTGTAGAGTGCAAGTGCACAGGCTCCATGTTGTTGCTCCTCTAGGGAAGCTTCATTCCCTTTACAAAGAAGGGTGATGACCTAAGCACATGTATGGTGCCATCTTGTCACTTTGTAAAAGCAACGCAGTGGTATAAGGCTGTGAGATGCCCGTTATTACCCGCTGTCCCAGATGCTGTTCATCACTCATCACTGCTCAAATCAAGCATTCATTTACTGGATGGTTAACTGCATGAAACCCATCTCTGCACAAACTTTGCTCCATCCTGAAAATAGTATGTATAACAGTGAGTATGACTGTACAATGTGTAATATCAATAAACCACTCCTCTGATTAAGCAACTGGACTGTACATAGTTTTGAGGATTCTGCTAGTGTACACAGGAACTCTGCTACATGGTCACGTTTGTAAACACATATTTCCAAAAAACAATGAAAAAAAATAAGAAAACTTACTAAGGACTGATGCAAAGTGATACACAGTCATACATATATCATTCACAATTCCACTTTCAATTCAGTAGGAGTAACTGGGATGTAATGGGGCCTTCTCATGTAGACTAAGTTAACAGAAGGCACAATAGTGGGATTTTGGGCTATACAGATTTGTGTACAGGTTTAGTCTCCCATATCCAAATATACCAAAAAATGAAAAATTCTGAAATACGTAATTTTTTTAGCATGACTGAGATAGTTAAACCTTTGCTTTTTGATGATTCAAAGTACACAAACTTCATGTAAGGCACAAAATTATTAAAAATATTGTATAAATTTACCTGCAGGCTGTGTGTATAAGGTCATACATCAAATACAATCTTACAATTCCGCACTTGTCTGTGTTCCAATATTGATGAGAACTCCACTGTGTGCTCCACTAGTAATAAGTCAGTCACACACTAATCATACAGGGCTGTAAACAAAAGAGGGTTCCACACATCTGGATGTGAGGTTCCATAATAGGACACATTGAAAGTGGACCCAAAGAAACTATTAAGTGCATCTACAGAACCTATTTAAAGTAAGCATACATGTAAGCACCAGCTACTGAGGAAATTAGTCACGTGTGTGGTGTCTGTACCTGGGAGTCTGGATACTATGGAAACTATATAAACACTGGTCTATAACTTCACCTGCAATATAACCCTCACCAAGGGTGTTATATCATTGAGATTTATAATATATTGAGATCTTCCTGTTTGTTTATTCCTCATATGTATGGACTGATACTAAACATCTGGAGTTCTCATCAATATTGGGACACAGACAAGCGTGGAATTGTAAGATTGTATTTGTTGTATGATGTATATATAGACAAGTCTGGTGAATTGTCACACAATTTTATTTCCGCAGATGTGTGAGGCAGCGCTGAAGGTGTGGAATTACTTTTGTATATCGTGTCTATAAGGTGTATATGAAACATAAATTAATTTCTTGTTTGTACACAAATATAGTTTAAGCCACAACATTTTTGAAAATATTGTATAAATTTACCTGCGGGCTGTGTATTTTAGTTGTATATGAAACATAAATGCATTCTGTGTTTAGATTTCGGTCCCTTTCCCAAGATATTTGATAATGGTATGCAAATATTCCAAAATACGGAATATTCCGATATCCAAAATACCCCTGGTCCCAAGAATTTTGGATATGGGAGACTCAACCTGTATATACATAAATATGGCGGTTTTTAGATATTACTTTAGATCTTAGAATAGGGCTGCTGCAAGTGTGCACCGATAATGAAACAAAGTGTATGGACAGGGGAATGCATGAAACAAAGTGTATGGATAGGGGAAGTCTGGTTGCAGAGATGTTCATACAGTCAAATATTAACATTTAGGGACTGTAGTTGTGGGCAATTGTGGAACCCTGATTTCCTATTTTATGATAATGCAATAATCCAGAGGGCTAATATGGGGATTTGTCCTTCTGCTATCAGAAACCTGAGCTTCCCATTGATTTTCTGTCAACCTCCGCAACTGTCATTATTAATATTGGCACTTGCACCATCCCCATGCTAAGTGCAAGAGATCAGTCATAAACATACTTCATTTCCCCAGAATTACTTGGAGCTTCTGATACAGAACCTGTCCATGACACCCTCATGACACTCCTATGACCCTCAAAGCAATCCCACAAGACTCAGCAGTTCCCATACACTTACATTATTTTTGCCCAGTTGCTGTCCAGGAATGCCCAATTTCACAGAAAGACAAATGGAGATCCTTATGATTCATAATATAGATATAGAGCAGACAGAGGCAGCCGGCGCTCATAGAAGGGGTAGGGGTGTAACACCACTAGCAGCTCTTCTTATCCCCTCTTCCTTAAATGATATGATTAAACTTCCCTACAGGCAGCCCTCATGGAGCAAACACTCCAGTGGTCAGCGGAAACGGGTCTTCCCAGCAGGCACTCCTCACAGCTGGCAGGCTACCCACTGATACTTGCATACAGCAATTGCAGATGCATGTACGTGCAGGACCAGCAGGCATCATGGTCAGGTAAGCAATTATTCCTCACCTATGACATTGCATTCTAGTGTACCTGTCACTCTGATACTGCATTCCTTTCTTGAGGTGGTGTGAGCAGTGGAGGAGGAGGCCATCTGTATCCAAATCCTGGACAAGGCCCATTTATATTCATGCAACATTCTGCCAACAGTTTTTGCATACCTGAGATATTCTACTATTGGCTAATGTGAACATTTAACACCCTGCCAACAGTTTTTGCCTACCTGGGTATTTCTCCTTTCCTGGTGATTAGTGACCCTCAGATGTTCACTTCACTTGGATTTACACTGAATACTGACTTTTAGAAGGTCATCATTGACTACTCCCTTACCATATAGACTCATATATGTTCCAGTGGACTTAAGTCCAGAACCCCCAGCCTCAAGTTTTTGCCTACCAGCTTTCATATAATTTTCTACACCCCTATTTGTGACTATACATACAGACACACACGGGTCCTGAACATTTTGGTCGACAACTATAGACACAAAGCATTTATTAACCAGGAACATTACCTTTTCCAATTTCTAATTTTATGTAGTAATTTAGTTTATTTTATTTTTATTACATTTTTTCTGTTATATTACTCAATATCCATACATTTATAGAGATAGAGCTTTCCCACATTACTCTATATCTCTAGTTAGATTCTCGCACTATCATTGAAACTCTTATTCACTCAAATACCACGGAGCTCTTTATCAATTTTCTTTTTATCATAATATAGATATGCAATAATGCATTAATAAATAAATTCACTTCTGCACATGCACTATATGCATAACCTCCATTGGTATCAGAATCAGCCACTCAGTTTTGTGCTAGCAATGTAGAATTACTGTACTTTGCTAACAAATTGTATGCATTACTGGATCAACCCCTGTTTTTTCCACATCTGCTTATCAAGGCATGTACCTGTATGAGATATGCAAAGCAAAAAATATATTCTTAGTGTAGCTGTTTAAATATTCTGAGTTTTCACAGACATTTGCTGTCTGTCATGTTAGCACTGTTTTACTCTATTTTTCTGGAAGTGGTATTTACAGTTATTAATTATAAGTTCTGTGTTATTGTATGTGTTAATCACTATTTGCATATGTCAACAATATCCTGATTTCTCTTATTATACATAGAGCTCCTTAATGTCACAATCTGTCCTTGCTGAAAAAAAATCTACTTCCACTAGAAATATTGTCAAATATTGCCACTAGCTTCAAGTTATTTATAGAGGGATTTCATGCAAATAATCTTGTTATGCTATAGCTGTCAAATGGCTAAAATAGAACAGAAGACCCTGTGTAATTTGAATTTTATAGAAGATTTTCAAATTCTCTAGTGTCAAATAAATGACAAGATATCTTTTCTTAGTCATGGTGAATTCTCTTTTAAGCACCGACAAGTAATTCCAAAACTTTTTATGTATTTAAGGGATTATACTTTAATCATATACTGCAGCGAGTGTTATGCAGACTTTTACCTACTATACTTCTATGAATTAGATGACCAATATGAAAGTATTATTTCTTAACAATATGGATGATAGAGTAGCTCATACCTTTCAACCATACCTATTTTAGCAAGAAAGTCCTTCATTTTGGGCACTGTACTGCAGGCCTGCAGTGAATGGATGATGGGCATATGTATGTCATCACACTGTGCCAGGAATAGTAGGGGTCTCTCCAGCAGCTCCTGTTGTGCTGGGCAAGACCCCAGTGATAGGAATGGGGGCATGATGCATAGTCACACCCCCAAAATGTGCATAATATTGTGTGTGGCCTTATGTTTCCCATTTTCATGCACATACCTTCAGTGCATGTACAATATTCCCAACCAGTGGAGACTCCAGAGGTGGGGCCTCAGCGCTGTTCAAAATTCAAATATGGGAGCCATACCAATTGCCAGTGAGTCCCTGCCGGCGATGTTTGGCAGTGTTTGGGGTGGCAGTTGGTGTGGTTCCCCTATTTGAATTTTGGACTCCACTGCAGCCCCACCTCTGGAGCCACCACTTGTCCTGACTACATACACCCCAATGCAGGGAGGTATGATACAGTAGCTAATATTGAAGACAGTATTTAAAGCAAAGAGTTGAGAATAAACAAACTAGAGATGTGCACTGACCCCCATGTTTTGGTTTTGGATTCATCTTCGTATTTTGGTTTTGCAAAATCACCCTCACATGTTTTGGTAATGGATCTGAATTTAAAAAAAAGAAACAGCTAAAATGATGTAATTTTGATTGGCTACCATGCAATCCAAAACCTGAGTTCAGTTTTTAAATCTGTGTTCCGAACTCCAGCAATATCCAAACTGGGACTCGGCACCCCAAAGTGATTCCGAACTGGGACTTGGTTCAACTCAGAACCCCTAAACTCAGTTGTTGTCACTTCTATGAGAACCAGACATGTACATCTCTAAAACAAACAGGGCTGGATTAAGGGCTACATATGCCTGGGGTTGAAAATGTTCAAGGACCTACACTGAGATGGGTAGGAGCCATGACCAGTGCTGTGTGGGTGTGAGCAGAGCCACATAGGTGTGTACACCCATACGTTATGAGCCCCAATGTCTCCTTAAATACATAAAATATAAATATTTAATTGCTGTCATGGTGATGGGCCTATTATTATGTGGAGGCTTGGAGCTGTATCTCCATCTACCCAAATTTTAATCTGACCCTGTAAACAAATCAAATTCAGTCTGTCAAATTTAAGCTCAAACTGTTATGAATCACATATAGTCGCTGATACTGTTTCGGCAGCAAAGCAGAAAAAGAAAAAAGTTACTTTTTATATGGAACAAACCATGTTGCATTGCAGGGGTTGTAAATATATTTGTTTATATTTCATGCAGGGTAAATCCTGGCTGTTCTCTTATATAGTAGCCCACAAATACTGGACAGCTTTTTTTACAGGGTAATTTTCATTTCAGTTTGGACACGCCTCTGACAAATCTAAATCTCTCCTCATTTTAAATCCGCCCCACCTGCATTGCAACATGGTTTTACCAAGATGCAAAGTTACAGTACTTGCTCATTTTGCTTTACTCCCAGCTAAGAATCATTGCACTGTACATATTGAAAATACATTTTAAGTAGAAATGAAAATGTAGCAGGGACTTTTCTAAACTGCATCACTGTAAAATAGCAATGCAAATGCTGTTCTATTAAGTCATGCAGACATTTTTCACATTTACAGGATTTTCTTCTATCAAGATTGCAGCATTTAGGCTGCAAAAATTTACAACAGCAGATGGGGAACTGGGGACATTGGGTCTGTACTTCATATGATAAGAGAGCATTCTTTAAAACTGACAGGCAAACAGGAGATTTGGTTTTACAGGATGTGATTATTGAGGGTTTTTATTCAATGGCCACAAATATGTTTTTGGCACAATCATAGATAAGCTCTGGTTAAAATTTGTAATTTTAAATCTTACATTCACCATTCATAGTTTGCTTTTGAGGTTGGCTGTTCATGTGTCAGGTTTTCCATCTGCATTTGTTGCTTTTGTTAAGATTAGTAGTTTTTTTTTTTAAATGAAATAGTTTAAAGAGACAAGTGCAGATTAATTTTTTGGAAAACTGAACCCACCCAAATTTTGCATATCAAAGTAATTTCAAGCCCCGGCTCAGGTTTTTCCCACCAGACTCAGAATCCAAAACGAGGCAAAACATCATCTTACCAGTGTCGAATCTCGCATGTTTTGGATCCTATAAAAGTCCCTCCCTTGTGATCGTGGGTGCCATTCACAGAGGATTCTGGAGGGTTAGGGTTTGCTGTAGGCTGCTTGCACTAAGCCAGTGTCAGGGAGGGCTGTGGTTTGCAACAAAGCATTGCTGTGGCTGACTGTGAAGGGCAGTGGGCTTCCTGCAACACTAAGTGAAGACTGTGTCAGTGAAGGGCTGTGGAGTGCAAGCACTACTGTGGCACTACTGCTGTGGCTGTGTCAGACTGTGAAGGGCTGTGTGGCATACTTGCCTACCTTTTAATTTCTATTCCCAGGAGAAGCCCGGGTAAGAGAAACAGGCGGGTGGCAATGGGGGTGAGGCCTGACAATTTGCATAATTAAGCCCCACCCCTTGTGGCAAAGCCATAATTGGATAGAATGTACATAGGGGGTGGTGCCAAATTATGTGATTCATGTAGAATCATGTCAATAGGCCTCGCCCCCTACACATAGACCCGCGATCATCTCCTCATTCTGTCCACTTCACTAGGAAGTGGGCAGAATGCGGGAGAAATGCCAACCCTTTCAGGGGTGCCACAAAAAATCAGGAGCCTCCCATGAAAACCAGGAGGGTAGGCATGTATGCTATGAGGTGCAGCACTAAGGGACTGTGTTAGTGAAGGGTTGTGATTGAGTGAAGCACTGGGTTCAGTGAAGGCTCTGTGTTAAAAAACTAAAATAACTGGTAAATAATAATGTTCAGTAGTTGTAATGCCACCATTAATATAAGTGTTGTGAGTCACAGTGTGAACTTTAATAAACAGTTAAAGTTTAACTTTAAGGAAACTTTTTCTGTTCTAAAACTTGTGTGTGTTCTGGCAGTGCACTATGTTAAAATATAGCATTCATTAGGTGCTGTGCCACTGTTAATATAAGCTTTGTGTGTCACAGTTTGGACTTGCCAATTGTTCAAAAATAAAACTTTTTTTGTTCTAAAACTTGTTTGTGTTCAGGCAGTGCACTGTGTTAAAATACAACATTTAGTAGGTGCCGTGCCACCGTTAGTATAAGCTTGGTGTTTCGCAGTGTGAACTTGTGTTATTGTTAAAAGAAAAAACTTGTGTGTGTTCAGGCAGTGCACTGTGTTAAAAAATAACATTCAGTTTGGGCCATGCCACCCTGAGTCGAAGTGTGAACTTGTAATATTTGTTACAAAGAAAAACTATATTTTTTTGATCTAAACTTGTGTGCAGTGCCACAGTTAATAGAACCATTGTGAGTCAATAGGGATCACAATCAGTCGACAAAAAAGCAGGAGCAGCAACCAAGTACTCGTGTTGCAGCTGTTGCATGAGAAGATGATACTAGTACTGCAACATCTTCTAAAACTGATGTTCTAGTGCACAGAGGGCTTAAGACAGGACACCTGAAATGAAAACAATATTTTACCATGTTAAAGAAAAAAACATCACCTCTAATAATAAAAGAAAGTTTCACGCAGAAAAACATAAAATTGCCAACATGCCATACATCACATGCAGTGGCAAGGAAAAGCTCAGACCTTTGCATTTATTTGCAAATTACGTTTCTATAACTGATGTCAGTCAGACAACTTCTTCTGTAACCTCAGATGGTTATGCAACACCTATTTTTTTGTCTAGAAGATGTGTCAAATGTAAAACAGGCAAATCAGTGGAGAAAAACAATAAGGGGTAAATTTAACAAAGGTTGATTTGCAGGTCGAATTGAGGAGTGATTTAGCTCTTCTCAAATTGACTCAAATCGAATTGAGTCAGAACCGTTTTTTCACTACATTTACTATTCTATTTGTTTTGTGATTTGCAAAACAAATTCGATTTGAGTCTGTTTTCAACAGTGATTTGCTGTTCGATTTGGCATGTTCATGTACAAATCGAATGGCAAATCACACTTCAAAATGAACTGCAAATCCCTGACAGCATAGAACTGCTTCATGCTTTCACTTTCAGCATGAGCAGTACGTTCTCACACAGATACATGCAGACATCAGTGAGATGCCTGCATGTATCTGACTGTAAAAAGTAAATAAGAGTTAAAACTTAAAAAAAAGACATGAGGTCCCCGCCCCAAAACAGAAACAGCCCCGGACTGTTCAAACCCTGGTCTGGTTGACTAAGTACAAGGAAAAAATTACATAGGGTCTTCCTGTACTCAGTACAACCAACACTGTGCTATGGGAAGTAGAGCTGTTTCTGGAATTACAGGGATAAATTTGCGTAGGGTCTCCTTATAATTCACATAACCAGCCCTGGACCCTTTCTAATGGGGGACTGATGCCACAGCCAGGGGAGCCCTATCACCGGGCCCCCCAGCTGCAGAATCAGCCCTGACTGCTAGTTAGCCCAGGCCAGGGATCCCAGGGGAGTTGGAGACCCCTCCAATAAAGGAGTCTCCCTCTCCAGGGCACCCCTAGCCTAGGCCACCTCTGGGTGGTGGGTGGCATGTTGATTGTGTTAGTGTAGTGTAGAAATAGAAGAATAAAAACATTGTCTTTACAGTAGAACTGCAGGTCCCAGCAAGCCTCCCCACATGCTGGTACATGGAGAACTATGCTATCATTAGAACTATGACCAATATCCACCATCATTGCATCTGGTTTTAAACTGTTAATTGAGGCCCTTTGTTTCTGCTACCAAATTAAACCTCAATTCCATTTTACAAGAACAGCAGTCCTCACCTGTACCAGGACATTAAAAGAAAACTAGTTATTGACCTTGAAAATTCCATTGTACCCACTATCCAATTAACCACAAATATGTGGACTAGCAGTATTGGTCAAATTACAGAATACATGACACTGATAGCCCTCTGGTTGGGTGAATTACCCTCATCAGCAGCACTATCTAACACACACCATCTTATTTAAGACATGCTACTATCTGTATAACCAGATTAAATAAGAGGCATACTGGTATAAAGCTGTTAGAAAGACTAAGATGTCTTAGAAAAAATGACATACCCTGCTAGGGCTCTCCTCAGGATTTGTCATGTAACATTGTGAGAGCATTACAAATGAGTGAGTTTGAACATGTCCCATGTTTTGCCCACACAATAACATTTTTAAAAATGAATGAGGCATGCAGTAAATGCTGTCTGTGGTTTGAAAACATTCTGGACATCTTTGGCATTCAGCAACTGCATGTAGAAGATTGCAGTGGCTACAAAATCAGCTCAATTTGCCATGTCACCAACTGAAGCAAGAGGTAGTGATCCAGTGGAATTCCACACTGTATATATGCTTCAGTTAATGGAGGAACAGCAACAAGCTATCCAAACCTATATAATAAGTTATGATATAGAGAGAAGAGGGGAATGTACCTTAGTCCAGCACACTGGAGAGTACTTTCCAATTTATGCAAGCTACTGAAACCATTAGAAGTAGTAACTAATGAAGTGAGTTCAGACACTACTAGCTTGAGTCAGGTGATTCCATTAATAAACTATTGGAAAAGAAACTAGAGAAACAGCATATAATTGTGTAAACTGGCTCAAGTATAGTCAAACCAGACCAAATTTAGTACAGTTTTTTCAACCAACTTAAAATTTTAGAGTTTCCATAAAACTTTTACATTTTATAACTGATTTGCTGAACTATTTTAAAAATTGATATATGGTCAGTTTGAGCATCTCTAGTTCTCTGTAGTTTTAACCGGTTAAAACATGTATTTGTTTGTTACATATAAAAAATAGTATAAATAATGTTCAAAGTTGGAAGCCCAATTACATTTGTATTACAACTACAAAAAATCATTATGGACCAAATAACTATAGGATTATAGATAGAAAACTTGTGAGCAGAGCCATTTTACCATGGTCTCTGTGTATAAACACCTTATTTATTATTATTATTATTATTATTATTATTATTATTATTATTATTATTATTATTGTTAAATCCAGTCAATTCCCATGAAAATAAAGGTTAAAATAAACTTCATGATCTGAAACTCAGTATGTTTAACAGCTTTAGGGAAATATATATGCATGTCATCTTAAGGGTTTGACAGCCATAGAAATCACTGTTTTTATATGAAGTGTTTTTATATGAAGTGGTAGTGCACACTCTCACGTGAAGAGGATTCTTCATTCCTGAAAATTATATACAATGCTCACTTGTCAGATGTCATTTAGTCACAAATCATTACCACAGTGACTTTAAGTAAGTGTCTTAAAATGGTGATACAGGGGTTTAATCAGGACATACAGAAGTTCAGATGGGTTGCAATAATCCCAAATTATGCTCCTTCACTGCACTTACTTAGTAATTCAAATAAGTCTGTATTGAGAAAGATTTTACCAGAGCAGCCAAATTTAGTGTTTCGTAAAACATCTAGTATAAGGATGCTTATGTGAAGTGCTTTCATAAAGTAGAATTAACTGCTCAGTTCAATTTCAATAAAACAGGTTTATTTGCCTGTAAAACAGTGCAAAACCTGAAACATGTAAAACAATAGATCAAGAAAAAATTATGCTTTACTTTTTGTGATAAAATATTTATATTTATTTTCAATACAGAAAAAAATGGTTAGATATCTTATTAAGTGCTCATACTGTATAATGTAAATTATTTGGGCTAAACCAATAATAGCTATTTCAATCAGTCGCATACACATTGTGGTGCAGGAAAGTTACCTCTTCACCAGCTGAAATCTGGCACCTAATTGATGCCTATGTGGCCAAGTGGAACAAGCCTACTCACTATCCTTTTTTAAATGCCAGTGCACCATCAGTACAGAACCTTAGGCACTTGTATCCCAAGTTCCTGACAGTGCCTTGGACTTGGACATAATGTAATGTCACAATGCTGCTGGTCAGTTACTGAAAGAACATTGGCACTGCACTGCAGAGCATGGTGGTGGTAGCAGACCAGTATAGGACTGGAACAACAAGAGAGGATGGCATGCAGTGCCAGCCTAACCATTACTCACAATATGCTGGTATGAAGGGTGCAATTCTTCCTGCACAGAGCAGCACATAAATCTACACCCACCTGGCCTGGCCGCTAAGGGGTTATGGGAGAGAGAGGGGAAACTTATTTGATGTAATCAGGTCCGATGGCATTCAAGAGGTAATTTAATGTGTGTGTGTTTGTACCTCAGGGTGATTGGTGTTAAGAGCACAGAACAAAAAAATGAGATTGAGTTGGATGAGCAGGAACAATATAAACCATATAAATAGGAAAGTTACAGTACTGGACATACAGATAAGGGGAATGGAAAGACTCATATACTGAAGCTAATATAGATGACTTTAGCAACAAACAGTTAATCTTATATAATACTACACTAATACGAAGCTAGCCATTTTATATATTAATATTGTATACTAGAGCATTGGTTCTAAAACTCAGTGCTCAAGGTGCCCTAACATAACAGTCCATGGGGCTTATGTTATTTGGGTGCAATCTGGTACCACTGAGGAAAGTCCTGCTAGTCTACCCATATTTTTAAATTGGAAATTATTTTAAAGGCAAAAACCAATAGGGTACAATCTGGTGCCACTGCAGGATCTCTTGCGAGACTTCCAGTAATTTTAAAATGGCAATCCTTTTAAAGGCAAAATAAGCTTGATTTTGCCTTTAAAATGACTGCCACTTTAAATATGGGTAGACTCACAGGAGTTCCTGCAGTTGCACCAGATTGCACCCTATTCCACAAGCATCCATGTGTTCTATGAAAATCTATGGTGTGCACAGATAATGTATAATCATATTTATCAAAATAAGTGTTTTCACTTACCATTTATTTTTATGAAAACTGAGAAAAAAGACCCCTAACTGGAGTAGGACCACCATGAAATTAAACCATTTTTTTGTTCATTGTAAAATGTCAGCTGACTGACTCTGTAATGCCTAATGCAGAAGTCTGTCAAACTTCATGAATTTACAATATGTACTTAGTTTAACAGTCCAGGGTTTGGAGAGTTTCTCTATGTTTAACATATATCCATGCTGAGGCATTAATTACATAAATACCTCAGTCACTTTGGTCAAACCAACTGTGCACAAGCATGGATAGATAATTTTGGGTGCCAAATTAAGAACAGATTTTTCGATCCACCATGAGTAGACTCCTCATTAACTAAAGTGTGGGCTTATAGAATCTTATTGGCTGCTACGGGCACTACCTTTACTTCTATAAATCTGTACTTTAGAAAATATACCCCTAGAGATTATAAATATATATATATATATATATATATATATATATAATGCATGCAAGGCGGCACTCCAAGGACTCAAAGAAGGAATAAACAACACACTGTGTTAAATTTTTCAGTCTTGCAACTTTTATCAAGCACAATGCAGTGTGTAATTGACATGACTATGGGATCCCTTGGTGCTGGAGTGTTCCTCTATAAAAAGTTTTATAAGACTTGCTGATCATGAAGCTACCACTGAAATCAAGAAGGAACCTCATATCCAATACAATATCACAAAAGAGGAATTTACAGCACTCCAATCCCTTAGATAAGGCAGAAGCATCATGATCCATCAGGCATACAAAGGAGGTGCTTTAGTGATCCAAGCCACTGCCAAATACAAAATTGAACTATACAGACAGCTGGAGGATCCATCTCTCTACTGTAAGTTAGACAATGATCCGACCCAGCAGTATAAGAAGGACTTAGATGATCTTCTACTGAATGGTGAAATTAATCATCTTATCTCAGAATCCACAAAAGTGAATCTACAAGTCGAGAAAGTGACACTTATATATACACTGCCTAAGATTCACAAATCTCTGGAGGTGCTCCCTGGCAGACCAATTATTTCTGCCAGAGGAATGCTATATACAGTAGCGCCATCTCCAAATACTTGGAATTTTTTGTTCAGCCACTCATCACAAAAGAGACACATATTTGAAAGACATCAACACCCTATTGAAGAAACTATGAATTAGAATAATTACCATCAAAATTGATTTTGTGTACCATCAATGTACAGTGGTCTCATTTTACATGAGTATCCCACATCAACAAGGTTTACAGTACATGGAATAATACTTAAGGTCCAAACCAGATTGCAAACAGCCTGAAATTGACCTTTATATGAATCTCTTAGAGAAAACCATGAAAAGGAACTACTTTTTATTGGACAACCAGTTTTTCCTACAACTCAAGGGTTATGCAATGGGCTCACATGTAGCCTCTTCTTTTGCAAACATCTACATATTTGCCATTGAAAATAACTTTTCCTGGACAATTATATTTTCAACAAACATCATTTTTTCACAAGATGCATTGATGATATCATGATCCACTTGGCCTGGCACAGTAAATGCATTTGTCAACATTATGGCTGAAATCAATAGAGCCCATGAACACATCAAGTTCATGTATGAATAGCTTTGCCAAGAAATCCTTTTCCTGGAAGTTCTCATCAGATGAAATGGAAATAACTATTCACCAGCATCTATCATAAACCCACAGATTGTAACATTTTGTTGCATGCTAACAGCCATCACCCTAATTCCTTAAAAACATGACTCTCATACTCCCAATTCCTCAGGATTTGGAGAATAACAAAAGATGACAACATTGCATTATCTGAAATAGACCCCATGCTTCAAAAGTTCCTTTAGAGAGGTTATCCTCTGAAGGACTTCCACAATGGCAAAAGTGAGGTTCTCAGCCAGACAAACATGAAACTGGCTAACCACACAGGAAATCCAAAGAATTGACAAACACCATGCTTTTTGTCAACATTTTCAGCACAGCCAGCAACTCAATCAACAAACTCATCAGGAAGAGTTTTCCTATAGTGAACACTGACAACAGCATCAAGCCTTTTAAAAGAATCCAAGCTGATGTTGGGCTACAAAAGAGGGAAAAGTCAGAAGTATTGACTAGTCCACAATGATGTCTCAGCAACCTCAATTTACCCTGATACCCACTTTCTGTCCAGAAAACTAGGAGGTAACAAGGGCACTGGATACACCACATGTTGATACCTGGAAACTGGAAGCCTCTTGGTCCACCTTCATTTGGGAAAATGGATTCTAATCAAACACATTCTTCATTGCAATAGTAGATTTTTGGTATATACAATCAGATGCCCATGCAGACTGATATAGGTGGGGAAGATGTCTTGACACTTTAAAAGAAAGAAAGGCACAGCACAGATCAGCCATTAGATTGGCATTTAATGGTAAATACATTGACCAGCCTGTGGTGAGACACTTCAAAAGAACATAAACAATCACTGGCATCACTTTCTTACAAGATCATCGACCACATCCCTGCCAACAAAAGAGGGGGTGATTGTGACAAACAACTATTGCAATTGGAAGCCTACTGGATCTTTAAATTAAACACTGTAGTGCCACATGGACTAAATGAGATGTTATCTTTATCTTATTTTCTCTAGGTTTTTACAGCTAGTATGCATGTGTTTGATTTCCACAGAGGTATGTCCCTTAGAGTACATCCATACAATGGTTTTCCCCAAACAAGAGTTGAGTTTTCATATGGTCTTACCACACTGGGCTTGCCCAATATCATCTGATCTAGGGAACTAAACAGTGCTTGGTTCAGTTAGTACTTGGATGGGGGACCTCCTGGGAATACTAGGTGTTGTATTTATATTATCTTCTGTCTTTGGGGCTACTCAGGTAACTTGTTCTGTTGGACTACTGTGTTGGATCACAGATCTTAATGTTTGGACTGATGTGGTCCTGTTATATCTATTACTATTTTTGTGTGTACAGTCATTACTTTTACTTTTTATCTATGCATATATTTTGCAGCTGTTCAGCTGCTTTTGACCACTGCAATTGAGATATTCCTAATTTTTCTCCCATTATATATACATTTTTTACTGACACTTTTGCATTTTTTGTCTCAACATGTTTTCTGGATTTCTTCTTTTTTCATTTTTTTTAAATGTTCACTTTATTTTTTTTATTTAGCTCATTAACTATCACTTCATTTGATACTTTACTCTTATTACCATGTTGAACTGTTTTTTTCACTGTATTTATTGATATAAGTGGACATGTATTTTAGTTTCACTTTCACTTTGTATGAGACTGAACTGTGCAGCTTTTATCCTTGCTTAGAGGTGGACATATATTGCTGTCCAATCAACACATTCAAGTACAAGGTATCCTATTGGTTTCACTGTCAGATGTACTGCTAATTAAGTCATGTCATTTACACACCTCATTGTTCTTTATAAAAGTCGCAATACTGAAACATTGAACACAGAACTTCACACAGCTTGTCATTTATTCCTTTTTTGAGTCCTTTACTCTAGAGGGCACCTGGGAAAGTATACCAAAATATTTGTGGATCACTTTAGAGAAATGAGACTCACAATTAAACATCTAAAGTGCTGCATGCTTGATCATTTTCCACCATCACAGAGAGGAGGAGACAGAGAGAAGCTTTTACTCCAAAAGGAACTACAATGGATACACAGACTACAGAGCCTATCACCCAGTGGGCTCAATGAAGATTTAAAGATGGGGTGTTTTTTGTGATCTATCTATGACAACATCACACATGGCAACATCCTATACTTTGGAGGCATAGCATTATGTCTCATAATGGCAAAATGTTGTCATCTACCATTATGATCTTATATCAGAATGTTTATCCAATCCTGTGCTACCCTTCACACCTGAGGGTTTGCTTTTCTTCATTGTTGTACTGAAACACATCCAATGCCTTGGAGGCATGAATAAGTGTTTCATAATGGTATGATGTGGCTTTCAAGTACACCATGTTGATATTTTTTTTATTATGTATTGCACATGTTGTATTTTTCCCTGTAATATTCCTTGTGATAGTCTGTCCTTTTTGGGGGACATATCACCGTACTGAAGTTTTATGATACACCATGGATGTCATATGTTTATATATTTGTGTTGAGTATCATGTCCAATGCCTTGGAGGTACTGCACTGTACCTCATAATGGCATGTGACTTGAGTACTTTAGTGATCCCTATTACAGGGATCACTGGTGAGACTTTCCTGATCAATTTTGTAATTGTGAGTTGTTAGGTTTGTGCACTGACATCAGGAGGTGTCAGGCAAGTGTATTGCCTATAGTCTCCATAGCAACATGACTCCCCATGTTTATCTGGTTTACCTGACTGGGGATACAGTTCGCTTTGTTGCAGCAAGTTTTGTGACTATATTTGGTAAATGCATTATTAACTGCTGTTTCCAATTAGTTTGGAAATAGCTAGACTGAGCCGATGGTATATCACCTTGTCTGATATCACTTCTCTGCAGCAGTGCTGACACACACATGCTGTCAGCCAGAGCTTAATTGTACTCTGGGGTTTGTTTACATTTGAGGCCCCACTCACTCACTCACTCACATGATGCCCGGTATCCAATGAGCACAGATGAGGCTCAGAAAGTCCTCCATCAGCATTTAGTGAAATTGTTGTCAGCTGATGCCTATTTCTGTTATAAGAGGGATCTCTGGGCAGTGTGTGTTTAGCTCCTCAAGAAAACTGTCATTAAAGTTGAAACGGACATCGGGCAGTTGCAGTGCTGCTGCTTATCACTATGTGAATAAAGGAATATTTCTACATATGAGTGCTGGTTTTTTACATTTTGCCGCTTCAGGAAGTGTTAGTGGTTTATCTTTTGTTTAGGACCATGCACCCCCTTGCCTACTATGCATGAGTGCTACCCTTTCTGATATATATATATATATATATATATATATATATACACTACCGTTCAAAAGTTTGGGGTTACTTAGAAATTTCCTTATTTTTGAAAGAAAAGCACTGTTTTTTCAATGAAGATAACATTAAATTAATCAGAAATACACTCTATAGATTGTTAATGTGGTAAATGACTATACTAGCTGCAAACATCTGGTTTGGAAAAGGAATATCTACATAGGTGGATAGAGGCCCATTTCCAGCAACCATCACTCCAGTGTTCTAATGGTACATTGTGTTTGCTAAGCACGTTAGAAGACTAATGTACAATTACAAAACCCTTGAAAACCCTTGTTCAATTATGTTAGCACAGCTGAAAACGGGTTTGCTCGTTAGAGAAGCTATAAAACTGGCCTTCCTTTGAGTTACTTGAGCATCTGGAGCATCACATTTGTGGGTCCGATTATACTCTCCAAATGGCCTGAAAAAGAGAACTTTCATGTGAAACTTGACAGTCTATTTTTGTTATTAGAAATGAAGGCAATTCCATGCGAGAAATTGCCAAGAAACTGAACATTTCCTACAATGATGTGTGCTACTCCCTTCAGAGAACAGCACAAGCAGGCTCTAACCAGAGTAGAAAGAGAAGTGGGAGGCCCTGGTGCACAACTGTGCAAAAAGGCAAGAACATTAGAGTCTCTAGTTTGAGAAATAGACACCTCACAAGTCCTCAACTGACAGCTTCATTAAATGGTACTCGCAAAATGCCAGTGTCAATGTCTACAGTGAAGAGGTGACTCCGGGATGCTGGCCTTCTAGGCAGAGTGACAAAGAAAAAGCCGTATCTGAGACTAGCCAATTCAAGGAAAAGATTTTTATGGCAAAAGAACACAGACATTGGACAGAGGAAGATTGGAAAAAAGTGTTTTGGATAGACAAATCGAAGTTTGAGGTGTTTGGATCACACAGAAGAACATTTGTGAGATCAGAGCCGGCCCTAGCCAATTTGGTGCCATAAGCAAAATTTTGACTGGTGCCCCCTAGCATATATTACACCACCCCCTCCCTTCTTATAGTCAGTCACTGTCAGACGCAGCACTGACAAATCCAATCTTTGTCCCCAAGCCTTTCCCCCAGCTAGCCTGCTAATTTTAATGATGCTGTGGCTGGCTGTGCTTTATTGTTATTTTTGTTTACTTAGTGAATCCCCGAGTCTTCTTACCTGTGCAGCACTGTGGGCAGCAGCCTGCATTATTTACAATGTCTGGCTGTGGCTGGGACAAGATGGAGGCGGAGACGGAGCTGTGAGTTGTTACTCATGGCTCTGCTCTGCAAAGGCCCATGGGAGGTGTGGCAGTGGCTGAGAGAGCTCCAATTGCAACAGTGCAGTGGGGGAAACAATGGGTAGCTGTGCCGGCGGGCTCTGGGTAGGTGGGACTGGGAGCAGCGGCTAGCGGCAGGCTGGCGGCAGGCGCTGGCAGTGGGGGGGAGGATAGACAGGCAGAGGCAGCCGCATGCAGAGCTCAGCCCAGTGGATGCCCATAGCATGCTGAGCCGCCCATAGGCATTTGCTTATAATGCCTATGCCTAGGGCCGGCTCTGCTAATAAAGGACAGGATTAACACTTTATTATTGGTAAACAGTGCACACTGGTGCCTGTGAAAGTTTTTGGTGAAATTGTTGTCATTCGTAAAATAAAAATGAAAAAAAAATTGTCTTCATTTTTTTGTACAACTTGTGTGTGCAATAAAGCTCAATAGGTGCGTGCCACTGCACTCATAAATATTAACAATGTGAGTCTGCAGTGTGAATTAGTGTAATTTATGAAAAAAATAATAATAATTTTGTACAATTTGTGTGTTCAATATTGCTCAATATGATGCTGTGCCACTGTGTTCAAATATAAGCACTGTGTTAGTCACAGTGCGAAGTTGAACAAAACAAGAAAAGTTTTCATATTTTGTGTACAATTTGTGTGTGTTACATAATGCTCAGTAGGTAGCGTTTCACTATGTGAGAATTGCTGTGTGAGTCACAGTGTGAAGTTGTCACAATACCAAAAAAATTCTGTTTATTTTTTTGTACAACTTTTGTGTGTTCAATAAAGCTCAGTAGGTGACATTCCTCTGCATTCATAATATAAACACTGTGAGTAACAGTGTGAAGTTGGATTAAAACAGACAAAAGATAAAAAAAATTTACAACTAGTGTGTTCAATAATATACAGTATGTGTCATGCAACTGCATTCAAAATATAAGTACTTCGTGAGTCACTGGGCCTGACTCAGACCCAGTCGCTAGATGCGGACGCTCGCTCCCAGCGTATGCACATTCAGCTAAGTGACGTCAAGGCAGGCGATTGCACGGCAAGGCATAAGCATGCCCACTATGTCTTGGCATGCGATCACTTTGTGTATGCAGATGCCCACCAGCCTGTCTTTAGCTGCCCACTAGCGAATGTCATCTCCAGGAAGTGTATACAACCATCGTTACATCGGCTTCCATCGGAGCTGACTGCAGTGCTTGCGGTTGACTGTAACCTACCGCAAGCACTGAGAGCACTTCAGTGTATAATTCAACCAGGTGACGTGTACTGCCTGTTAATTATGCATACCTCTGATACAGCATTAAGATGCTCAGCCACGCCTGCATTCGCACCTTCACTCCCCCGTTTCCAGTGGCCTACCCTGTTACAACCCATAAACGGCTTGACCTGTCACTCATTCAGCTGGGCTGTTTCTGCTGGGTGAGTGATTTCTTTCCGATTGCTCAGACTAGTTCACGCACATGCACTGCGATGCATATGCACTTTACAAAACATTGCTCACTCAGAGCAATTGCTTGCTAGCGAACGGGTCTGAATCAGGCCAAAAGTGTGAAGATGTAGTAAAACAAAAAAAAGGTTTTTTTTGTACAACTTGCATGTGTTCAATAATGCTCAGTAGGTGCTGTGCCACTGTGTTCATAAAATAAGCACTGCATGAGTCACAGTGTAAGGTTATCATAAAACAAAAAAAAATGTTTTTGTACAATTTGTGTGAGTTCAATAATGCTCACTATGTGCTGTGCCACTGCATTCATAATATTAGTGTATTGTGAGTCATATTGGGAAGTTGTCATAAAACAAGAAATGTTTTTATTTTTTTTGTACAACTTGTGCTTATTCAATAAAACTCAGTAGGTGCAGTGCCACTGTGTTCATAATAAAAGTGCTGTGCCAGTCAGAGTGAAGTTGTCATAAAACAAAAAAAAGTTGTTTTTATTTTTTGTACAACTTGTGTGTGTTCAATAATGCTTGCTCAGTAGTGCCGTGTCACTGCATTCATTTAAATAAGTGCTGCATGAGTCAAGTGTGAAGATGTCATAAAACTAAAAAAAGTTTTGTTTCCTGTATGATTTGCATTTGTTTAATAAAGCTTAGTAGGTGCTATGCCACTGCTTTAAATATATAAGCGATGTGAGTTGAAATAGATCACAATCAGTCAATGGAAGAGCAGAAGCAGCAACCAAGAACTACTACTGTAGCTGCTTCCACCAGTCATGACAATACTAATTCTTCAATGTCATCGACTAAAGTCAGTGTTCAAGGTCATAGAGCAGGGCATTTTAAAATAAAAAAATATATTTTACATTGCTGAAAAATTATCTCCTTTAATAAAGGGAAAGTTTCATACAGAAAAACATAAAATTGGCAACATGCCATACACCACCTGCAGCAGCAAGGAAAGGTTCAGGCCTTGGCCTTTATTTGTGAGTGGTGGTTCTGCAACTGCAGTTAGTCAGGAATTGTTTTCTGTCTCACATTACAATGCAATACCTTCTTACTCAGAGTCTAGAAGCAGTGCACTATGGCAGAAGAACAAACTGTGGGCCTGAATCAGAGGTGCTCGCTATTTGCGAGTGCTCACTCTGAATCAGATGATTTAAAAAAAAAAATCTTTTGCAAGCGGCCTGGCGATGGTTGCAATTATTGTCATGGACCACTGGTAGCAGTCCATGCGATTGATAAGAAGAATGCCATAGTCATGCCTGGACATAAGACCAAAATGTCACCTCTTATTTGTGGAATTATTTTACCCAAATCCTGACAACAGTTATCAAGCCATATGTATTATTTGTAAAGCTAAAGGAAGTAGAGGTAGGGATGTTGAAAATCTAAGAACCTCCTCAATGTTATGTAATTTGCTGTACGTTCATGAAAAGTTTTGGCAAAATTTGAAAGTTATGCTAATGTAATAACAACAAGCAGTCCAGCATCAGTTAGCTCCCATCTCTTAGCTAGAACCCAGCTCCTGCTATCTCCACCACCAACACTTTCTTCATCAATCTCCTCATTAATGCTCAGATGTAGTCCTGCATCCAATTAGTTATGGCCAGCTAAGTCCTCACCTATCTAGGATTCCCCAGAAGAATCCTTGAGCACTAGGCCTGCTTCTGCTGCTGGGGGTGGATATTCATCCCAGGAGGAGACCAATAATACTAGTGTAGTTTCAAAAAGCAAATGGCTGTGAAGCAATCCTTTGCAAGAGGAAGCAAGTATAACAGCTGTCACCCAGTTGCACTGTGGATCACTAAAGCCAAGTTAGCAATGCTAGTATTCGATCTGCATACAGTATATGCCATAAATGCATCTGGTTTTACACAGTTAATTGAGGTCCTATATCCCTGCTACCAAATTTCTTCTTGGTTCCACTTACCAGAAAAGCTATTCCTTGTCTGTAGCAGGACATTAAAAAAAGTAATTTTTGGCCTTCAAAATGCCATTGTCCACTTAACCGCAGATATGAGCTAATGAAAAATTACATGACTCTGACAGCCCACTGGGTGGGTTTATCATCTTCAGTAGCAGAAGGTAACACAAATGCAAGCTCATTCCCAGACAGGATCCTCTCTGTATCACCTGATTTACTAAGAGGTATACCAAGTGTCAACCTGTTAGAAAAATAAAGGGATGTCATAGCATAATGGCTTACACTGCTTGGACTCTCCTCAGAATTTGTAATTTCTGAACACATCACAAACATTAAGAGAGCATTACAGCTGGGTGAATTCAAACTAGTCCCATAATTTGCTCATACAATCAACTTGGTGATGCAGAATTGTTTTAAAAACTGAATGGGGCATGCAGGAGATGTTGTCTGTGGCTTGTATTTTTTAATATTTGTAGCTCTGCAGAGCAGCAATTCTTTTTCTTGGCTTCGTAAGCCTTGTCAGGAACACTAGACTTTTAAAGTTGAATTAATTTTTGGTTAAAACATTTGTTGCACATAAATAACAGATTAGAACAATAATAAGCAATAAAAATATTGGTCTATGCAAAACAGACCGTGCCCAATGCAAATACAAGTCAAACAACTAAATTAACTTATTAAACAATAATTTCTTCCATTCCCTGCCTTCCACTTCATACATACTCCACCTCCCTCAGGCCTCTGATCTAGTTTTTGATTAATGAAAACATTCTTGGTTTCAACTATCTATGGGGTTGTATAGTTTAATAAAGTGCCATAGTGTCTGCCACTACAGTGCCACTCTGTTTCCTAGATGTGCCATGTTTGAAGTTGAACTGCCATGAGTTTGTGCCATCCATGGCTGTCACTGCAGTCAGCCAGCTAGCTTGGAGCAACATTTTGATCTAATCTAGATGAAAACAATATAGAGAGCTATGAGATACTCAAAATTGACTGGAAATGACTGGAAATTAATTATTGATGTTAATAATATTGTAGAGACAATAACATACCCAAATTATGTGATTTTAGCTATTTTTTTTTACATACAGATCAACAATCAAAACCAAACTATATGAAGGTGGTTTTGGCAATACCAAAACACAATGATGAATTAGAACCAGGGGTCAGTGCATATCATCAGTGCGTATCATATATATATATATATATATATATATATATATACAAAGTACAGCTTCATACTAAGGGGGAGACATACTCAGTCTTGGTGAGAGATAAATTGGACAGATAATCTACCAACCAATCAGCTCATAACTCATTTTTCAAACATAACCTGTACAGTGACAGTTGGGAGCTGATTGGTTGGTACTTTATATATCTCCACTTTATCTCTCTCTCCAAGGCTTAGTGCATCTCCCTCATAGTTAGTTGTTCCCTAAACTCACAGAGTTGTAGGACATATAAAATTAAAATTTATAGAAATATCAATTATTAGAACTCAGAAGTTAGCAAAAATTTTATATAAAATAAAATCATAGCTGCTGTCTAGGTGTTATACATACATTATTGCTGGACTTTATCCCTTCCTCCCATTCCAATATGAACAGCAAAAAACAACAGTGCATAGTATGGGTTCGGTACACAATGCTCGCACACACAATGCAGTTGGTCAGAATCCTGATGCCAGGATCCCAATGGGTGAAATCCCGATAACTGCAGGTAAGTTATTTAACCCTTCCCCTAATCCTACTCCTAACACACATTTCCCAAAGCCTAACCCTAACCCTGCATTTTGCAGCCAAACCCTAACCCTCCCTTCCTGCACCCTTACCTTAAGCAACCCCCTAGTGCCTATACCTAACCCTGAACCTAACCCTACTTATTGGTGGGATCGCAGCCACTGGAATTATGACCCCTTTTGGAATTCTAGCACTGGGGTTGTGGGTGCCTGCATTCTGTGCACCAGGATGCAAACTACATCTGCCTAGGGTACAAAAATTTCAGATAATATATTGAAGTTCAACAATAAGTTTTGACATGGTATTACATTTTAACAGGGTTTAGCTAGGTACATCATTTAGTTGATATTATGTAAACATTTTGGTTCAACATTTAAGGCTTAAAGACTCAAGACAAAACAGTGTAATGAATATCACTATAGTACCAATGTGCAGCACAGAAGTTATCCAATAAAATCATCATAACATGCCACCAGTAGCAAATAGCATCAGCAGTCTTACCTTACACAGCCAATTAAAATAGTAAACAAAGGTTACACTAAAATTACTCTCATAGATACATTGATGTTTTTGACTTTCATACAAGAAATGTGCATGAATCAAATTGTGTGATGACACACAGTGCTGCAGCAGTTACCTCATTTCTTAGTCAGACAAGTGTTAAAAAAAATTAGTTTTATTGCATTTGGCAGTGGCAGATGCTTTGACAGAGTTTAGATAACTATTCAAACTTAGACTGATGCATTCATTTTTAAATGCTTCATGCCTATTTTAGCTTGCAATGTGTTCTTAAAAGTTGTAGTTTTTAATGTTTCTTTTTTTGTCTTTCAGCCTTTCAAATAACTTAACAGACATTCAAGCCATTTCAATTGTGTTAAAAAAGGACAAACTTAGGATACAGAAGTTACACATCTGAACAACGTACAAAACAATAAAGAGAGTACACACTATGCAATACTTCAAATGATAGCACAATATATATATCATGTAACCAATCAGTCGATTATCCTGTACACATTATGGAATTAGGAATCAGTATTTCATGCCAGTGGCTGAATAGCTGCCGGATTAAATACCAACAGCGGAACCCCGACAGACCTATTTCCTGACTGGGGTTGGTAAGTAACCTAACTCTCTCTTCTCCCCCCTATCCCTCCCTTAGTGGTGCCTAAACCTAACCCCATCTTCCCCGCACCCTAAACCTAACCCTTCCATGGGGGGTGCCTAACCCTAACCCCCAAGTGGTGCCTAACCCAAACCGCCCCTTTTTCTATCCTAACCCTCCCCAGGGGGTTTCTAACCCTAAGTCCCCCCTGGGCTTCCCTAAACCTAACCCTTTCCCTGCAGCTAGACACTAAGACACCCAGCTTACCTTCGTTCAGTATGCCAGGTGTCGGTATTTTGTAGCGGGGCTAATGAAAACTGTCAGCATTTTGACGCCTATCTTTAGTACCCTGTCATGCTGCCAGTGTCAGGATATCACCAGGTGGGATAGAATCCATCGGTATCCTGACAGCATCCATGCAATCATTATGTAGATCACTGGCAGTTCAAGTGGTGATGTCTTCAGACATCACCACCTGAACTTTTCAGAGGAAAGATTGGACCAATATATCTTGTGGTCTTCCATTTAAGCATACCCACTACACAATGTGCACCACAACATTTATGAAATCTTCCAATTTGATGTGCAGCACATTAGATGTGATGATCCAATGAATGATGCACATTAACATGTAATTGAGTGTACACATTATACATTCTGAAAGATATACCATTCCAATTTGCCTCAAAATTACATATAATCCAAAATATTGCATAATGTGTACCCTGTCTTAGTAAATACACCATCATCTTTCTCAATTTAGAAAATTTAGATTTCTGTGCACAATTTAGAATTTCAAATATATGCTTCCAATAAAGCAGCAGTCATTAACTTTAAATCAGGAATATTCACCAGACTTTACTTTCACCATTATAAACTATGGTTTTGGTATCTCTAGATCTAACATTATTTCCAGACCATGAGCACACCCACTGCTATTTTTCATCCATCTCCTACCCAGATCCTATCCAGGCTAACCACTTCCTTGTACCAATGCATTATTATTCTCCTGGTACTGATTTGTGTCTCCCCCCAGACCAATAGGTTAAATCCCCTATCCGCATACAATGGGAAAATCACCTTCTTCAAATGTTTACTCCAAAGCAATGGAAATCCATACATATTATCTCCTTACCATTTTGCAATGTACTAATCAGACTGAAATGCATGTTAAACTACTAAAGCAGACTATATTTAACCCCCATTAAACTCCACAGAATGTGGCCTGTATGTTCAATACTTTCCTGGTGCCACTGAAATACTTATTGGACTGCACTGTTCTGCACCCCTTCTGGGAGGAGATGTACACTTTTTTAAAAGATATTTTGGATTTTGCTCTCTCACTAGATACAACATTGACCCTTCTTTACTTGTAATCCCTTGCAGCACATATGAGCAGTTCCACTTTGTTTAAAAATGAACCTACTAAAACTTTCAAGTGAAACTGAGCTCCAAGTTCATAACTTGGATATAAAAACCAGATCTTGCTTGTTTTGGATTGCATTTAAGTCACTCCCTCCTGATTTCAGGTGCTATGACATGGCAAAAGTTGACTAGAAATTAATGTTATTGATGTTAATAATAATGTAAGAGAAAATAACGGTCCAAGTTACATTATTTTAGCTGTTTTTATCAATTTTAAATTAAAGTTATGCATACCTTTGCCTTGCAGAGGTACTTATATGTCCTTGGACATATCTTGATTTCAGTAGACAGCATAGAATGGATATAGTGATTGCATCAAATGTTAGGAGAAAACAGTCAATTTCTAATGAATAGAAAGAATACTCTGACTATTTGGATATGCTAAAAACAAAATGGCTTTTATTAATATTAAAACACAGTCTGATGTTACGGCAAAAAGGGAGATGGTCACTCATCAGGTGACAACAAGAGGATCAGGGCATTTTAGAGATGAAAATATATTCCATTAATAATAATAATTCAACAATTTCTCAAATGATAACTATAAATGAACAGGCTTTTGAAAATTTAAGATCATTGAGAGCTAGTAATCTTAATTCTGTTTTGTTAGGATTTGTCATTCTGTGGCATCTATCATCCACAAAAGAGGGGTCTAGGAATATCAAAGTTTATTGAATGTAGAGCACAGGGAAAATATTTCATTAGCATGAAAATCACCAAGGAAGCTTAAGGTGGGGTTTAGTATAGTTTCATTAGTTTGTATAGCCCTGAATATATCCTATGAGCAGGAAAGGCAATTATCTGGATACAGAGATTAGTAAACATAAGGCCTTTTGTCTGCATCTGCATTAAGAGAACTTGAAGCTGCTCAGCTTGAACCTTTAATTGCAGGGGTATTCAAACAGTTGTCTGATCATGTGGTGTGACTAAAATAAATAGTGATCAAAAACGTTACCACATTTTATCTGTATTTGACTAAAAATATATATTTCCACCACATATAGGAGTTTTCAAAAACAAATAAATATACCTGAAGTCTGCACTCTGGCAGGGCGTGAATTGAGAGTCCCTAAGACTTATGGTTTGGGAGAAATTAGTTGTCTAACCATTCAATCAAACATCTCAGAGCAGTCTTGCTTACACTCATTTTATAGCTTTCATAAAAGAGATTAAGGTGAACATACCATATGTCATTTAGCTATTACACAGGATAAATTATGTATAGTTATTTTTACTTAGGTTAAAGGTTTTGTGGGTGGTCCTGGTCTGGATCTGGGGCAAATTAATGATCCAAACAGACACTTGGGACTATGTCATGACATCACTATGGGCAGAACAGTCCATTAATATGATGAGAATCTTTTGTTCTAAGTCAGACTTCTGAGTTGAAGCATGGACTTGCATTTTCCTACCATGCCCCCAGCTCAGAATAAGCCGATTCTGTGTAAATTTTTTCTTTTTAACTTCAAATTGATCTGTAACCCATTTTATGTATATAATATCTATGACTAACCATTTTACTTCCTTTTGTAAATAAAGTTTTCCTTTATTAGTCTTTTATTATACCGTATATGCTCTAGATTCCAGCCTTTAAAGAAGCTATTACATTTCTAAGTTTATGCTATGACTATTAGATATTGCTTTAAGCAGGGGAAGACCAACTAACTGAGAGGTACAGATTACACAAATACCTACAGCATTCAGATAAGGGTGCAGTTAACTCACAAATGGGTTACCACAACAACCAAGAGGTACATCATATTAAAAAACATATGAAAAAGTGTTTTTTCACATGTTTTTTGAATTAAAGGTAATTTATGTCACAGAGCCAGCTCAATTGTGATATAATATTTAGTGGACCTGTGGCTTTTTTGTGTTTTCCACAGGTGGTGTCTGAAGAGAGGTGTATAACAGGCATAGAGATAGAGCATTCATTGTGAGTATTATATTTGGCTGTTCCCTTTGCTACATCAGGGCTTGGAGATCTACACAATCACAGTCTATATGTTAGTATAGTACAAGTCAGAATGATACAGTCCTTAGGGTTGATAATGGAGGTGCTAAGAATCCTGGTAGCATAATCTCGATGGTGGAAATCCAGATGCATGCAAGTAAGTATTCTAACACTTCTCTAAACCTAACCCTCCCCTCCTGCATACAAAATGTAACTGTCCCCCCCGAACCCTAACCCTAACCCAACCCTCCTGCAAATTAACCCTAACCCACCCCATTGTGCCTAACCCTAATCCCTAACCTGAAACCTAGCCCTAATCTTAATACTCACCTTTGGTATCACAGCTATTGGGATTCTGGAGCTTGGATTCTGACTGCTGTTGGGATTCTTGTGCCAGGATTCTTTATGCCAACATTGTCCGTGCTGGGAAGGTGACTACATCCCAGTCCATAGGCTCTGACCTAGTTACTGCAAAATTGGGGATAATTATTGAGCTCCTTGTCATACAGCGTAAAACCCATAAAAGGAAATGAGTCAGAATGTAGCAACAGCATCCAAAAGGCAAATTCAAAATCACATCCAAAAGGCCAATTCAAAATCAATAATGGCAAGCAGGGCCCTGGGCTGTAAAAGGGTCAATAGACTAATAAAAAAAACTGACATTAAACTCTACAAAGCTCACTTGGCGTGGCATCATTCCCTAAAGACTTTGCTTGGTACGAAAATATTGAATGAGACAGAGTATACCAGGGGCCTTCTTTGGGAGACATCAACCACAAGAGACATCAAAAAATCTGTAATTGGAGGAACCAGAAAAGGCTCAGCCCTCCAAAACATGTAGACCTTCTTCGCAGGGCATTCTTTGAGATCAAGGGTTAAATCATTAGCGAAGTGTAAATTGCAGGTAAGGAGAGCATGAACTGCTACCAATCAGATACCTACCATTAAACCATCACAGACTCCAGTCAATGAGGCATAGCCTCAACTGGAACTGGAAAGGAAGCTCTGCTTAGAAGCAGGAGCTGAGGGGGATGCTGGCAGGCCTGCCAGTGGGGATCCCCACCAGAAGGACATGAGCAATATTTATCAAGATCAATTACACCAGACATAGAAGTACTAAAAATTGCATAATTGTCCTGCAGTGTAGTCACCACTAGTAAGCAAAGCATTTAACTTTGCCAACACCAAAGGAGGCCAACCCCTGGGGTGGCTATAGGAAGGGGATCAGAAAGAAACCTCGAAAGAAGCATATCTAGATAGAGCAGCACATGAAGACATATGTCCCATCAATCTAATTATGATATTATTTGTAGGAGCCTTCACCCATGCCCTATTTTCATGCAAGGCCTTAATTGTCTTCCTTTCTTTGGCTGTAAAAGTGATTATATTATCAGTATAAATTTGGTTGTAGGCCCATATTCCACAAAGCAGCTAAGGGAGCAGGAATGTTGCAAGAGTCCAGTTCATGCTGCTGCTCACCATGACTGCCAGAACCACAACAAGCATGTTTTGAAGAGGGAACAGTAGAGTAGGAAGAGCACAACCTGAAGGATTTTTATGGGTGACCAACAGAGGACCCTAGGGATGCATTAGAAAGGCCAGACAGGGCATCCCAACAAGCATTATTTGTGGCTATGTTATGACTGCCAGCATGCACATGAAAGTCTTCACAACCGTCCAGAACCATAGTGCCTGCAGGCACCACAGGGAAAGCTGCACCTAAAACAGGAGATGACAACAAAAGGAGTTGGGCTTAGACCTCAGAGAAGACACACAAGGGGAAGAAAAAACAGGAGCAAAGAGCTCTGCAGGTGGTTAAGTAGGAAAAGAAACACTTGAAGAAGGCATGGTTGTGAATTCCAGCAAGTCCCAGGGCCTGTAGCAAATGACCCATACAAGGCAACAGACAATACATTAATTAACTCATATCAGACTGGGCCAAAGGAGCAGTAGATGACAGCACCCCTGTTGAGTCAGTGTGATTGGAGGTCAAATCACCCATCATTGATAATAATCAGAATTGAGGGCAGGTGCAACACTGGAAGGGATAGCAAATAGACCTAACCAGAAGGTCCCAGCCATTATGATATAGCTTCCTGAGTCATACTGTAACTCCATTGCCTCAAATCCCACTGATGAGCTGATTCTAAGTCAGATGCAGCTACATCCATGTCTGCATCTTTTGCCACTGTATCTTCTGGAACTTTATGCTAATGTCACTACAGAGCTCTTTCCTGGAGTGCAGCCATGTGTGAATGTGCATGGATTTACAGGACTATTTTAAACAACTTTAGACACACAAATACCACTTACTGCAACTTTAGACAACACTATAGGTCACGTCATTGAACATTGCTCCAGCCCTATACTAGGTGCAGATTCTCCATCTGAGTATATTGCCCCCAATGTGAACGATGAAACATCTATGTCCAGTACACAACCACTTTCAGTGATATGCCTATGACACAACCATAATACTCCCATAAGATGCAGCATCTTCATACATCTGATTAGCACTATAGAAAGCATGCACATTGTGACTTAAACATACTGTATGTGCAGTATAAAAGCATTGCTCCACTGTATTCAACATCATCAGTGTCTGTGAATCAGAATCAGGCCCAAATTGTTTGTACTAACTAACTCTGGGAAAAGCCACACAGTGGTTTTTAACACAAACAGATTTCTGGCACAGTGTTTAATCTCTGTCCGTGCTTCTGTCCACATAAAGATTAATGAAAGTAATACATTATCTGTTTACAGATGGAAATGACAATGCAGTTTTTTTAATTTTTATTAAATGTTTTATAATAATTATATCTATAGGTCTAATGAGGTGTATGTTAAAAAAAAAGAATTTCACTTACTATATATCATTTTTTATATTAAGAATCTTACATTTAATTGTTTGCCTTTAAAATATGAAGATTTTTTTACCACTCATTAAATATTCAATCTGTCATTTACTTAAAAACTTAAATAAGCGATTAACTTAAAAAGAAAATCACAAAGTGGTAAAATTGTTTAGATTAAAATAAAATATATCTTTCTTAAATAACATCAGAACATATTTCATGTCATTTATTGGGATTTATACTGAAATAGGGAGTTGCATGCATGTCTCTATCTGTGCACAATGTTCTTTCAACAAAAGCATTACTTATCTTGTAAAAAAAACATTTTTTAGCCTATATATAGGAACAGACTATTAACATCATTTTAAAGTTCTAACACTTTTAAGCAGTTTTATATTGTGTACAGAATGTTCAAGGCACAGTCAGGATGCTCAAATTATCCTACTGATAGGTCTAATAGCAGTATTTCTTATCTCCACTTTTTATACAATATACACATCATGCCTAAAAGCAAAAATTTGGCAAGTATCCACTTAAGTTTTGAGAGAGCAAACAGAGGGCCTGACGCAGAGATGGACGCTAATGCATTTGCAGCTGCAATTTCATATGAAACACAGCTGCAAAAATATGCTAATGGTTCAAAAGATCACCCATGCATAGGTACGCCCAGTATTGCATTCTTATCTGTGTACACTGTCGCTTACCAGCGTAAACATTGGTAACATCGATGGATATCAATTGGCCATCTTGCCCTTGCGGCTGAACTGACCAGCCACAGACTCATCAGAACCTCTGACATGCAGGGGGCTCTAATTTATGCACACCTATGTAACGGCATTCAAGCAGCCAGGCATGCTGCTTTTCTCCAACCACCCCCTATCAACATCCCCAGAAACTCACTTCCTGTCAATCACTCTGCGATGGGTTTCTGTGGCCTGCATGATCGCAGTACGATCACAGAGTTGCCATCAAGTACGTGCACTGCAATGCATATGCAATGGCACACAATCGCTCGATCTGCATGAAAATTGCATTAGCATCCATGGTTCATCTTATGGGCATGTTATGGGAGTGTTGCAGGCATGTAGCTGAAGTGGTTGCAAACTCAGACCCATATACATTCACATTGGTGGCAAAACTCTGATGGAAAATTAGCACCTATGCTTCAATTTACTAAAAATTGTGTCTGGCTGAGAATGAACAAGATGGGCATCGCTGGGACACATGTAAGTTTTTTCTGTCAAACACAAAAATTTACTAAGAATTGTGTTTGAATGTTGGTTACTGATGATCTATTGAATAGTGTTTGATCATGCGTGAGTTCAGTCATATTGTGCTGAAATAAATAGAAGTGTCTGTGAACACTGTGTTCAGCAGAAGCACAGTACTGATCAGTGTGATCTATGCAAATTTAAGACAAAAGGATGTGGGCTCCCAAGCATGAATAGCCCTGGTCCTCTCAGCATGTTCTGTTATAGGAAATTCAGGGAAAAAATTATCTGGGGTTCCCCATATTTTCCTATGACCAGCACCAGGGCTAAACCAGCCGGGTTGGTAATATCACAGCAGGGGAACACACACCATTTGATCTCCTTGCGAAAGCATTCACTAGCCCCAATCTCATAAGCCCAGGGCTGGTGATCCTTGGAAATTGGGGACCACAAAATTATAATGGAGTCTGCCTCACAAGGATCAACCAGCCCTAAAGTAAAAGTCCAGCACTCTTCCCTGCACCCCTGGATGTGGTAGGTGCAGGGGTAATAGGTTAAATATAGAAATAATATTGTTGTTTACAGTGGGACTACCGGTCCCAGCATACCTGCCCTGCAGCACTTGTAGAAACACAAGTGCCATCAGACCAATGGACCTACTGTGAAGAAAATCTAAATAAAAAAACAGGAGCGGTGTTGCTTGGCAGCCGAAAGAGATGAATGAGTTTAGTTAGAGCTCCTGTCTGTGCCCCTTAATAATGCTCATTTATATGGGGACCTGTATGTATTTATATACACAGAATTGTATTTTCAAAGCTAACTATCGATGGATCAGGTCTGGACTCTATGGATTTCTCATTATAGCACAGTGGGCTGCTGCTAATATTCATGCTGCTATTACTAGATTATTAATGTGTATTGTATTTTTATTGTTATATTATTGTTACTTTTATTCAAAATACATATATAAATAGTTATGATAATAAAAATGGCATCTTGATCTTTGTGTGGGTTCTACCATATCCCTATTATACTTTTATATTCTCATATTTTTCAGATACATAATATCAATTAGCGCAAAATCCATTTCTTTTCTAGTATACAGTGAACATTCTGTATTTGAGCTTACATGAGCTACACTGAACCTGTGCTATTATTTTTGAGGTTATAGTTTTAACTATGCTTTCAATTTCTCTGATTTGCTCTTCTATTATTAATTACCAACACTAATCAATTAATGAATCAATCAATTATTCAATCAATTAATCAAACATTCAATCAAACAATCGTCATTGGAGATTTAGATGCTTATTAACAATGCTTTCCATTTCTCTGATTTGCTTTTTATTGTTAAATTATCAACATTAATCAATTAATCAATCAATTAATCAATCAAAAAACTACATAAGGATTTTGAGGCTTGTTTGTTTTAAATGCATTCCATTTCTCTGATTTTCTAAAATGAACAACACTAATTAATTAATCAATCAACTAATCAAGCAATCTTTTTAGTATTCTACTTAAATATGAAGGAGTAGGCAATGGGGCAGTGCAATAACCTTGCTGCAGTGCAGGTATGCTGCTCAGTTGCACCTTCAGGCCACCACTGCATTCCAGATCTTTAGTCCTGGAACCTCAGATGGATATGGTCTAAAACAGAATGACCATCCCTGGAGTAAGCGGATGGTCATCATTGTCGTTCTTGGCTTAGACTGGTTGCACCTACATGCCAAGCACAGGGTGTAACTCAAATGGAAATGCCAGAGGGAAAAGGAGTAAGGGTGACAATGCCCATCACAGTCCTCTTGATGGACCAATATGTTAATTAATTAAACAAAATCAATCAATCATACTGATATTTTTCATTAGGCTAAGGGCTGGCTGCATTGGCTGTATTTTTTGGGGGAACTGGTGAATTTTTGAATATTTGTAGCTCTGCAGAGCAGCAATTCTTTTTCTTGGCTTAATAAGCCTTGTCAGGAACACTAGACTTTTAAAGTTGAATTCATTTTTGGTTAAAACATATGTTGCACATTAATAATAGATTAGAACAATAATAAGCAATAAAAATATTGGTCTATGCAAAACAGACCGTGTCCAATGCCCTCAATACAAAATCCTATTTTTTTAAATAAAACAATTAAATTAACTTATCAAACAATCCTTCCTTCTTTTCCCTGCCTTCCACTATAAACATAATCCACCTCCCTCAGGCCTCTGATCTAGTTATTGATTAATGAAAACATTCTTGGTTTCAACTATCTATGGGGTTGTACAGTTTATTAAACTGCCATAGTGTCTGCCACTACAGTGCCACTCTGTTTCCAAGATGTGCCATGTTTGAAGTTGAACTGCAAAGTGTTTGTGCCATCCATGGCTGTCACTGAAGTCAGCCAGCTAGCTTGGTGCAACCTTTTAACTTAATCTGGATGAGCTATGAGATACTGTAGTCAAAATTGACTGGCAATGACTGGAAATTAATTATTAATGTTAATAATACTGTAGAAACAAAAAAAGACCCAAATTATGTGATTTTAACTATTTTTACCATTTAAAAAAAAAATACAGATCAAAAATCAAAACCAAAACATATGAAGGTAGTTTTGGCAATACCAAAACACAATGATAAGTAGAACCAGGGGTTAGTGTATATCTCTGATATATATATATATATATATATATATATATAAAGTACAGCTTCATACTAAGGGGGAGATGTACTCAGCCTTGGAGAGAGGTAAAGTGGAGAAAGATAATCTACCACCCAATCAGCTCTTGAATCATTTTTCAAACATAGCCCGTGCAGTGACAGTTAGGAGCTGATTGGTTGGTACTTTATAGCTCTCCACTTTATCTCTCTCCAAGGCTTAGTGCATCTCCCTCATAGTTAGTTGTTTCCTAAATTCACAGTGTTGTAGGACATATAATAAAACAATATATAGAAATATCAATTAATATAACTCAGAAGTTAGCAAAAATGTTATATACAATAAAATCATAGCTGCTGTCTAGGTGATATAGATACATTATTGCTGGACTTTATCCCTTCCTTCCATTCCTATCCCAACAGCAAAAAACAACTGTGCATAGGATGGGTTGGGTACACAATGCTGGCACCCGCAATGCCGTCAGTCAGAATCCTGATGCCAGAATACCAATGGGGGAAATCCTGATACCTTGCTGGTAAGTAATTTAACCCTTCCCCTAACCCTACTCCTAACCCACATTTCCCAAAGTCTTACCCTAACCCTGCCCTTTGCAGCCAAAACCTAACCCTCCCTTCCTGCAACCTTATTTTAACCAACCCCTAATGCCTAACCCTACACCTAAACCTATCGCAGCCACTGGAATTCTGACCCCTGTTGGAATTCCAGCACTGGGGTTGTGGGTGCCTGCATTCTGTGCACCAGGATGCAAACTACATCTGCTTAGGACACAAAAATTTCAGATAATATATAGAAGTTCAACAATAAATGTTGACGAGGTATAACATTTTTAAAGGTTTAGCTGGGTACATCATTATTATTGATATTATGTAAACATTTTGGTTCAACATTTATGGCTTAAACATTCAAGACAAAACAGTGTAATTAATATCACTATAGTACCAATGTGCAGCACATAAGTTATCCAATAAAATCATCATAACATGCCACCAGTCGCAAATAGCATCAGCAGTCTTACCTTTCACTGCCAATTAAAATAGTAAGCAAAGGTTACACTAAAATCACTCTCAGAGATACATTGATGTGTTTTTGACTCACATACAAGAAATGTGCATGAATCAAATGGTGTGATGACACACAGTGCTGCAGCAGTTACCTCATTTCTTAGTCAGTCAAGTGTTAAGCAAAATCAGTTTTATTGCATGTGGCAGTGGCAGATGCTTTGAAAGAGTTTAGATAACTATCCAAACTTAGACCTGATACATTCATTTTAAATGCTTCATGCCTATTTTAGCTTGCAATGTGTCCTTCACAGTTGTAGTTTTTAATGTTTCTTTTTTTGTCTTTCATGCCTTTCAAATTACTTAACAGCCATTCAAGGTTTGCTTTAGAAAAGGACAAACTTAGGATACAGAAGGTACACATCTGGACAACGTACAAAACAATAAAAGAGCGTACACACTATGCAATCCTTCATATGATAGTATTATATATATCATGTCAGAGTATTGTATTCAATTAGTCTTTAATCCTGTACACACTATGCAATTAGGAATCGTATTTCATGCCGGTGGCTGAATAGTGGAGCCTAACCCTAACCTCCCCCCTAGTGCCTAACCATAACTTCCCCATTTTAGTACCTAAACCCAACCCCCCTTCCCACACTCTAAACCTAACCCTCCCAGGGGGGGTGCCTAACCCTAACCCCCAAGTGGTGCCTAAGCCAAGCCCCCCCTTTCCCTACCCTAACCCTCCCCATTCGGTGCCTAACCCTAAGTGGCCCCGGGGGTCCATAATCCGTACCCTCCCCCCTACGTCTAGATGCTAAGACACCTGGCTTACCTTTGTTCAGTATGCCGGGTGTCAGTATTTTGTAGCAGGGCTAATGAGAGGCATCAGGATTTTGATGCCTATCTTTAGACCCTGTCAGGCTGCAAGTGTGGGGATATAGGCGGTGGGATAGTGTCCGTCGGTATCCTGACTGCATCCCATGCAATCATTATGTAGATCACTGGCAGTTCAGGTGGTGATGTCTTCAGATGAAAGATTGGACCAATATATCTTGTGATCTTTCATTGGAGCATACCCACTGCACGATGTGCACCACAACATTCATGACATCTTCCGATTTGATGTGCAGCACAATAGATGTGAAGTTCCAATGAATGATGCATGTTAACATGTAATTGAGTGTACAAATAATAAATTTTGAAAGATATATCACTCCAATATGCCTCAAAATTACATATCATCCAAAATATTACCTAATGTGTACCCTGCCTAAGTAAATACACCATCATCTTTCTCTATTTAGAAAATGTAGGTTTCTGTGCACAATTTAGAATTTCAAATATATGTTTCCAATACAGCAGCAGTCAATATGATTTGGGTATCTCCAGATCCAACATTATTTCCAGACCATGAGCACACCCACTGCTGTTTTAAATCCGTCTCCAACCCAGATCCAGTCCTACCCAGATCCTGTCCAGGCTAACTACTTCCTTGTCCCAATGCATTATCTCATCCTGGTTCTGATTCCGGTCTCCCCCAGACCATTAGGTTAAATCCCCTATCCACATACAATGAGAAAAGGGCCATCTACAAATGTTTACTCCAACTCAATGGGAATCCATACATTTTATCTCCTTACCAATTTGCAATGTACTAATCTTACCGAAATGCATGTTAAACTACTTAGTAGACTATATTTAACCCACACTAAACTCCACAGAATGTGGCCTGTATGTTCAATACTTTCCTGGTGCCACTGAAATACTTCTTGGACTGCCCTGTTCTGCACCCCTTCTGGGATGAGGTGTACACTTTTTTCAAAGATACTATGAATTGTACTCTCTCCCTAGATACAACATTGACCCTTCTTTACTTGTATCAACTTGCATTAAAAATGAGCAGTACAACTTTGTTGAAAACTGAACCTACTAAAACTTTGGGGTTCCAAGTAAACCCGAGTTCTAAGTTCAGAACTTGGATCTAAAAACCAGATCTTGCTTGTTTTGGATTGCATTTAAGTCCCTGCATCCTGATTTCAGGGGCTGTGAGGTGATTAAATTTGACTGGAAATGAATGTTATTGATGGTAATAATAATATAGGAGCAAGTATCAGTCCAAGTTAGATGATTTTAGCTATTTTTAAAAATTTTAATTTAAAGTTATGCATACCTTTGCCTTGCAGAGGTACTTATTTGTCCTTGGACATATCTTGATTTCAGTAGACAGCATAGAATGGATATAGTGATTGCATCAAATGTTAGGAGAAAACAGTCAATTTATAATGAATAGAAAGAATACTCTGACTATTTGGATATGCAAAAACAAAAACTGCCGTAACATCAGACTGTATTAAAACACAGTCTGATGTTACGGCAAAAAGGGAGGTGAACACTCACCGTGTGACAACAAGAGGATCAGGGCATTGTAGAGATGAAAATATATTCCATTAATAATAATAATTCAACAATTGCTCAAATGATAACAGTATAATGAACTGGCTTTTGTAAATTTAAGATCATTGAGGGCTGGTAATCTTAATTCTGTTTTGCTAGGATTTGTCATTCTGTGGCATTTATCATCCACAAAAGAGGGGTCTAGGAATATCAAAGTTTATTGAATGTAGAGCACAGGGAAATTATTTCATTAGCATGAAAATCACCAAGGAAGCTTAAGGTGGGGGTTTGTATAGTTTCATTAGTTTGTATAGCCTTGAATATATCCTATGAGCAGGAAAGGCAATTATCTGGATACAGAGATTAGTAAACATAAGGCCTTTTGTCTGCGTCTGCATTAAGAGAACTTGAAGATGCTCAGCTTGAACCTTTAATTGCAGGTGTATTCAAACAGTTGTCTGATCATGTGGTGTGACTAAAATAAATAGTGATCAAAAACCTTACCACATTTTATCTGTATTTGACTTAAAAATATATATTTCCACCACATATAGGAGTTTTCAAAAACATAAATATACCTGAAGTTTACACTCTGGCAGGGCGTGAATTGAGAATCCCCAATACTTATGGTTTAGGATAAATTAGGTATCTAACCATTCAATTAAATATCTTAGAGCAGTCTTGCTTACACTCATTATATAGGTTTAATAAAAGAGATTAAGGTGAACATACCATATGTTTTTTAACTATTACACAGGAGAAATTATGTATAGTTATTTGTATTTAGATTAAAGGTTATATGGGTGGTCCTGGTCTTGACCTGGGGCTAATTAACGATCCAGGAGACACTACTGACCCTATGTCATGACATCACTATGGGCAGAACAGTCCATCAATATGATGAGAATCATTTGATCTAAATCAGACTTCTGAGTTGAAGCCTGGACTTTAATTTTCCTAACATGACCCCCAGCTTAGAATAAGCCGATTCTGTGTAAATGTTTCCTTTTCATATTCAAATTGCAAAATGTTTGTCTAACTGATCTATAACCCAATTTATGTATATAATTTTTATAACTAACCATTTTACATCCTTTTTTAAATAAAGTTTTCCTTTATTATTCTTTTATTATACTGTACATGCTCTAGAATCCAGTCTTTAAAAAGCTATTACTTTTCTAAGTTTATGCTATGACTATTAGGTATTGCTTTAAGCAAGGGAAGGCCAACTAACTGAGAGGTACAGGAAACAAAAATACCTTCAGCACTCAGATAAGGTTGCAGTTAACTCACAAATGGGTTACCACAACAACCCGGTACATCAAATTAAAAAAACACATGAAAAAGTGCTTTTCACATGTTTTTTTAATTAACTAAAAGGTAATTTATGTCACAGAGCCAGCTCTGTTGTGATATAATATTTAGTGGACCTGTGATTTTTTTGTATTTACCATAGGTGGTGGCTGAAGAGAGGTGTATAACGGGCTTAGTGATAGAGCATTCATTGTGAGTATTATATTTGGCTGTTCCCTTTACTACATCAGGGCTTGGAGATCTACACAATGACAGTCTTTATGTTAGTGTAGTACTAGTCAGAATGATACAGTCCTTAGGGTTGATAATGGAGGTGCTCAGAATCCTGGCAACATAAAGTCAATGGCGGAAATCCAGATGCATGCAGGTAAGTTTTCTAACCCTTCCCCTAAACCTAACCCTCCCTCTGCATACAAAATGTAACTGTCCCCCCCGAACCCTGACCCTAACCCAACCCTCCTGCAAATTAACCCTAATCCAACCCATAGTGACTAACCCTAACCACTAACCTGAAACCTAGCCCTAATCTTAATACTAACCTTTAGGATCACAGCTATTGGGATTCTGGAGCTGGATTATGACTGCTGTTGGGATTCCTGTTCCAGGATTCTGTATGCCAGCATTGTCTGTGCTGGGATGGTGACTACATCCCAGTCCATAGGCTCTGACCTAGTCACAGCAAAATTAGAGATAACTATTCAGCTCCCTGTCATAGAGCATAAAACCCATAAAAGAAAATGAGTCAGAATGTAGCAGCGGCATCCAAAAGGCCAATTCAAAATCACATCCAAAAGGCCAATTCAAAATCAATAATGGCATGCAGGGCCCAAGGCTGTATGAGGCCCAAAAGACTAATCAAAAAACTGACATTAAACCCTACAAAACTGATTTGGAGTGGCAGCATTCCCTAAAGACTTTTCTTGGTAAGAAAATATTGAATGAGACAGAGAATACCAGGGGCCTTCTTGGGGAGACAATAACCACAGGAGACAGCAAATAATTTGTAAAACGAGGAACCATAAAAAGCTCAACCCTCCAAATCATATGGACCTTCTTCACAGGGCATTCTTTGAGCTCAAGGGTCAAATCATTAGCCAAGTGCAAATTGCAGATAAGGAGAGTGTGAACTGATACCAAACAGAAACCTACCATAAAACCATCACAGACTCCATCCAATGAGGCATAGCCTTGACTGGGACTGGAAAGGAAGCTCTACTTAGAAGCAGGAGCTGGGGAGAGGCTGGCATGCATGCCAGTGGGGATCCTCACCAGATAGACATGAGCAATATTTAGCAGTATCTATTGCACCAGAGATAATAGTGTTAGAAATTGCATAATTGTCCAGCAGTGTGGTCACCACTAGTAAGCAAAGCATTTAACTTTGCCAACACCCAAGGAGGCCAACTCCTGGGGTGGCTATAGGAAAGGGATCAGAAAGAAATTTCTAAAGCAGCATATCTAGATAGAACAGCACATGAAGACATATGTCTCATCAATCTAATTATGGTATTATTTGTAGGAGTCTTCCCCCATGCTCTATTTGCATGCAAGGCCTTAATTGTCTTCCTCTCTTTGGCTATAAAAGTGAATATATCATCAGAATAAATTTGGTTGTAAGCCCATATTCCACAAAGCAGCTAAGGGAGCAGGAATGTTGCAAGAATCCAGTTCATGCTGCCGCTTGCCATTACTGCCAGTCCCACAACAAGCATGTTTTGGAGAGGGAACAGTAAAGTAGGAAGAGGACTCCTTGAAGGATCATTATGGGTAACCACCAGAGGACCAGAGGGACACATCTGAAAGGCCAGGTAGGGCATCCCAACAAGCATTTTTTGTGTCTATGTTATGACTACCAGCATGCACATGAAATTCTTCACAACCATACAGAACTATAGTGCCTGCAGGCACCACAGGGAAAGATGAACTTAAAACAGGAGATGAAAACAAAAGGAGTTGGGCTTAGACCTCAGAGAAGACACACAAGAGGAAGAAAGGACAGGAGCAGAGAGCTCTGCAGGTGGTAAAGTAGGAAAATAAACACTTGAAGAAGGGATGGTTGTGAATTCCAGCAAGTCCTAGTGCCTGTAGCAAATTACCCATCCAAGGCAACAGACAATACATTAATTAACTCATATCAGACTGGGTCAAGGGAGCAGTAGATGACAGCACCCCTGATGAGTCAGTGTGACTGGAGGTCAAATCACCCATAAATGATAATAATCAGAATTGAGGGCAGGTGCAACAATGGAAGGGATAGCTAACAGACCTAACCAGAAGCCCCCAGCCAATATGATATAGCTTCCTGTACTTTATACTGTAACTCCATTGTCTCAACGCACACTTATGAACTGATTCTGAGTCAGATGCAGCTACATCCATGTCTACATCTTTTGCCACTGTAGCTTCTGGAACTTTATGCTAATGCCACTACAGAGCCCATTCCTGGTGTACAGCCATGTGTGAATGTGCATGGATTTAGAGGACTATTTTAAACAGCTTTAGACACATAAATACCACTTGGTGCAACTTTAGACAACACTATAGGTCATGTCATTGAACATTGCTCCAGCCCTATACTAGGTGCAGATTCTCCATCTGAGTATATTGTCCCCAATGTGAATGATGAAACATCTGTGTCCAGTAAACAACCACTTTCAGTGATATGCCTATGACACAACCATAATACTCCCATAAGATGCAGCATCTTCATACATCTGATTAGCACTATAGAACACATGCGCATTTTAACTTAAATATATGTGCAGTATAAAAACTCCCATGTGACATCGAAACACGTAGGTGATACCCTACTGTCACATGATCTACAGGACACGGCTCATCTTAGCTGCCCGACCTTGGCTCACTTGACCTGGTGATGGCTCCAGCTTTGCACCTGCTGTACAAGGAAACAAGTACCGACCGCCACACCTCCTGCTCACACTAAGAATTCAGCAACATGAGAGCTAGAAGGACAAACTTTACCACACACCCGGTGGCATTGGAATTTGAGACAGGAGCATCAGGTACACTCTGGGGAATCCTCCGAGAACCTGCCTACAATTCACACTGCTGGAACAGACTGAACGGCACGGAGGTACTATCCCCACACTGCAGCTTCCCCATTTTCATGAATCCATATATATTCAATTAAGTCGCTCCCTGCTAGTCAGGTTGAGCACAGCACCAGTCGGGTACTAGGGTGTCACCACCCTTTTCAACTTCATGCTGCAAAGGATTGGAGCCGGCAGGTAATAATATCAGAACTCATTGTCCATTCAGCCCATAAACACCCAAGGGCCCGCATTACAAAGACTATAAACACTATATACTGTATATATATATATATATATTAAAAAAGGAGCCAGCACATCCATTTAAATGCAACAAAATGTATTACTGTTTAGTAGCAGTAAAAAAACATGATAAAGCTCACCATAATAGCATATGTACATATAGACGGTCAGATACCAAGCAAAAGAAGCCAGGGTGGTCAAATAAACTTGCCAAAGCCGTCATGGTACATGGGAACATGAACTCAGTCAGCCGTCCAACAGCTGTTTCGGCGCATCCAGGGCCTTCATCAAGGACATCATAACTGACATATGGCGGCAGCATATATACCAAACCTCATATATGACAATCTCACTCACCTGCAGAGAGGCACGCACCCGCAGCCTTCTCCACACAATCCGGAAGTGCGGCTTAGTACACGTGCAACATGCCGTGTGTAAACAACCGGAACACAGGACGTCATATAAGGAAGTGGCGTCACGGGTGTCATGACAACCAAATACAATAGCAACCAGCATTGTATAAACAAACAATGCATCAGATAATGCGCTGCAACAAAAAGCACAGCCGCATACATATTAACCATTGAATATAAACAACGCTCTTCAGTGAGTTAGTCAATGAGTGGGATATAGATGATGCCACGATAAGCACATTATAATATAGACAGACAAACAATCACATAGACAACATAGAACATAAATGTGGCATAACAAATGTGCACATGTACAAATAATGATTAAACAACCTGCGAAAAATCTAGAACCATATATCACCGCATAGGTTATTTTAAAGAAAGCAATTCAAGTAGTGTCCCTCATTAAGCCCGTTGGGTACAACAGTGTTTAAGCAGTCAATCCAATAGCATTCCTTCTGTAACAATGCCCTATTCCTATCACCCCCACGATGCAGAGAGGGGATACGGTCAATTGGCATACATTTAAATTCTCTAAGTGTGTGTGCCAGTGTGGCAAAATGTCTCGCCACCGGTGGTGTATTGAAATCCTCTGAGACAAGGGCTTTTTAAATAGAGGACCAATGTATAGCGATCCTCTCCTTAAATGCGTGAATGGTCTTTCCCACATAGAAAAAGTTGCAGGGACATCTGATCAGGTATATCACAAATCGACTGTTACAGTCAAGATGATGTCGGATTTCATATTTGGTACCAGACTTGGGGTCAAGAAAATGACCTCTATTTAAAAAGCCCTTGTCTCAGTGGATTTCAATACAACACCGGTGGCGAGACATTTTGCCACACTGGGACACACACTTAGAGAATTTAAATGTATGCCAATTGACCATATCCCACCTCTGCGTCATGGGGGTGATAGGAATAGGGCATTGTTATAGAAGGAATGCTATTGGATTGACCACTTAAACACTATTGTACCCAATTGGCTTAATGAGGGACAATACTTGAATTGCTTTCTTTAAAATAACCTATGCGGTGATATATGGTTCTAGATTTTTCCCAGGTTGTTTAATCATTATTTGTACATGTGCGCATTTGTTATGCCACATTTATGTTCTATGTTGTCTATGTGATTATTTGTTTGTCTATATTATAATGTGCTTATCATGGCATCATCTATATCCCACTCATTGACTAACTCACTGAAGAGCGTTGTTTATATTCAATGGTTAATATGTATGCGGCTGTGCTTCTTGTTGCAGCGCATTATCTGATGCATTGTTTGTTTATACAACGCTGGTTGCTATTGTATTTGGTTGTCATGACACCCGTGACGTCACTTCCTGATATGATGTCCGGTGTTCCGGTTGTTTACACACGGCATGTTGCATGTGTACTAAGCCGCACTTCCGGATTGTGTGGAGAAGACTGCAGGTGCGCACCTATCCACAGGTGAGTGAGATTGTCATATATGAGGTTGGGTATATATGCTGCCGCCATATGTCAGTTATGATGTCCTTGATGAAGGCGCTGGATGCGCCGAAACAGCTGTTGGACGGCTAACTGAGTTCACGTTCCCATGTACCATGACGGCTTTGGCAAGTTTATTTGACCACCCTGGCTTCTTTTCCTTGGTACCTGACCGTCTATATGTACATGTGCTATTATGGCGAACTTCATCATGTTTTTTACTGCTATTGAACATTAATACATTTTGTTGCATTTAATTTAAATGGATGTGCTGGCTCCTTTTTTACTATCAATACCAATGCTTATGTGCCAAGCACTCCAGCCTGTGGAGTTTGTTTATGGAGTGCTACCAGGACTTGTCTCTATGTAACATATAATATGCTAGTCGGCACTCACATTTTACAAAAAGTTTTTTTTTACATTTTTTTCAATTTTTTTCTGTGTTTTTGAGTGTTATCATCACATATTCGTTGTAGCATGGATGTGGCTACTAAACATGTGGATGATTTGACTAATGTCAAGAGAATTGATAACCAGGACATTTCAAGAATTTTGTTTTCTGACACCACTTCATTAGCTTTTGATGTGGATAGCCCTTCTGAAGTGTATTTTGATTTATTGAAATTGAAAAAAGAAAGGTGGAATTAAATCTCCACAGGCTTACTTTATCTCAATACTATAAAGAAAAAGTTATACCAAGGGGCATCCACATTAAGAATCAACCCACTATAGGCAGATCTAATGTGGGATTCTGTAAGCAATGGTGCCAAATTCTGAATTAATGTTCTTTCCAGTTAATGATACTGGTTATTGAACAAGTTAATACAGATTTGTTGTTGTTGGATAAAGAAATTCTTGCTTGTGAGAATGCTAGAATAGATATTCTTAAATCTGATACCACAGTGGATTGGTTGTCCAAACTTGAGAGAGCTGTGAATTTATTTCATACAGAATTGCTTGCTTTCAAAAAAGGAAAATATAAGAGGGTTAAGGATAATTATAAGGAATCACATGTCTATGGTTGGCTGCAGGGAAGAGATTCAAGACTGAATTGGAGAGGGGGTAATAGGTTTAGGAGAAGTAGAGTGGATAGGTATTTTTCTGACATTAATACATCAGCTAGTGACTCTGGCCCTCATTCAGAGCTGTACGCTCTGAGCAGAGCACACGCTCTGAATGAGGGCCGGGCTCCATTTTCATGGAGCGTCCTCCTGGACGCTCGTATAGCTGTGGGTCACCACCCACAGGCTATACGAGCGTGCATTGTGATGGTCACGATGGTCGAGACCATCGCGACCATCGAATTTGCGAGCCGGAGCCTGCGGTTGAGGTTTTCAACCGCAAGCTCCGGAATGATTTTGGCTCTATCAGAGCCAAAATCACTCCCACTGACATCACTAGTGATGTCAGAGGGCCGGCTTCTGATGGGAGGCGTTCCCGTGGGAACGCCCCCATCAGGGAGGCACACCCCCGGCATGCCCACCAAAGGGGGCGTGCTGTCAATCAACATTGACAGCACGCCCCCTTTGATCGGACACAATGAGCGAAGGACTTTCCTTCGCTCGTCGCGTCTGGCGCATGCGCACGACGGAGCTCCCTCCGTCGTGCGCATGCTCTGTCCGTAACATCGACCCACTTGCGAGAGGACAGCCACTCGCGAGTGGGTCTGAATCAGGCCCTCAGATCAGTCTCAACCTAAGTCTTTTTTAGGAGGCTCGGTGACGAGGAGCAGGCGTCAAAACTTAAAAGGCCAATCAGAAGGGGCGGTGGGAGAGGTTCCCAAAAATGTAAAAACAGGGACAAGGAGCAAAAAGAAACAGTAATATTTAAGTTATCTACATACCCATTGTCCGCTGCTGAGACGGCCATCTTAACTAAAGGCCTTTCCTTTGTTAAGACTTACAAACAACACTTATTTGAATTTGAGGATGAGCTTTATCGCTTTCATTGCTCCCTCAAACTCAAAGACTATTACAACAGACATACGAGTACAGCTATTGAGATTAAGGGTTTTAAGCCTAAAAGTCTCTGTGACCCTCCTGGTACTAATGCTTCTATTGAGACATTCATAAATTTGGTAAAAAATGATACACTGCCATTTATCAGTAAACAGAAGATGTCATATTCTAATTTAACACGCATTGAGAATTAGGCACTGATATCTTTGAAGAATAATCCTGATATAATTATTCGTGCTTTGGATAAAGGTGGATCGATAGTTGTTCTTAATAGAACAGATTACATAGGAGAGATCAAGAGACAATTATCAGATGCTTCATGCTATAGGGAACTTAGCTACGATCCAACCTATGTGTATAATAAAGAGATTGATGGGATCATAAATCTCAGTCTGTTGAATTGGTTGGATTGATGAGTCTACAGGGCAATTTCTTACACAGTCTCACCCGAGAATACCATTGATATGTGTCTTGCCTAAAATTCACAAAACTTTGGTAAAGCCGCCCGGTAGACCCATCATATCCTCCATTGGCTCATTATGTCAACCTCTTTCTAAGTATATTGATTTCTGGATTCAGTCAGTTGTTCAAAATACTGAATATTACCTTAAGGACATGACTGATTTCCTCAAAAAATTGGATAGGTTAGGCCCTATACCTAAGGGCAGCTTATTGGTTACTCTTGATATAACTAGTTTATAAACCAACATTGACCATGTTGATGGTATTGAGTCTGTCAGGAATATAATTTCCAACAGTCCACACTACAAGGGTCCTTGCATAGAGTTTGTATTACTGCTAATGGATATAGTTTTACGTAAATATTATTTTTTATTTGAAAATTCTTTTTACTTACAACTCAGAGGAACTGCGATGGGGTCCAATATGGCCCCATCATATGCAAATCTATATATGTATATGTATGAAAATCAACACATTATGTCACATCCTATTTTTTCAGAATTCATTTTCTTTTATGTACGCTATATAGACGACCTTTTTGTAGTGTGGACTGGATGAACTGAACTCCTGACTCAATTCATAGACACTCTCAATAGTTTGGACACCAATATTAGGTTTACATTGGCTTTTAGCAACATTACCATAAATTATATTGATATTTGTGTGTCTAATTGTGATGGTATCTTGTCTACTAAAATTTATCGTAAGGAGACTGATAAAACACTCTCCTTATGGCTGATAGCTTCCATCCGGCACCATTGAAGAAAGGGCTTCCTTTCTCGCAGTTGTTGCGAGTAGTGCGCATTACTTCTGATACCTATGATTTATCCACAACATTGTGGGAGATGGGACAGAGATTCATCGACAGAGGTTACCCAGATGTGGAAATTGACGATGCTATTTCAAGATGTTTGAATATTAGTCATGAGGACACATTGGTTACCCAACAATCCAAGTCTGATAAGGATCGGATGATTTTTACATCAACATATTCTATTGCCTCCAGACATATTCGGGACACGATCTTACGTCATTGGCATATTTTGCAGTCTGATGAAACTATTTGTCAAAATTGTATGAATAAACCTCTCTTTTGCTATAAGAGAAGAGAGAACTTTAAAGACGTACTTGCCAAGTCGGACATAGGGCCCATAAGGAATAAAAATTGGTTACTCGCTAAAAATGGAGCCTTTAAATGCCATGGGTGTGTCAATTGCCAATTTTTAATTTTGGGTTATCATTTTCTTGACCCCAAGTCTGGTACCAAATATGAAATCCGACATCATCTTGACTGTAACAGTTGATTTGTGGTATACCTGATCAGATGTCCCTGCAACTTTTTCTATGTGGGAAAGACCATTCGCGCACTTAAGGAGAGGATCGCTATACATCGGTCCTCTATTTAAAAAGCCCTTGTCTCAGTGGATTTCAATACAACACCGGTGGCGAGACATTTTGCCACACTGGGACACACACTTAGAGAATTTAAATGTATGCTAATTGACCATATCCCCCCTCTGCATCGTGGGTGTGATAGGAATAGGGCATTGTTACAGAAGGAATGCTATTGGATTGACCGCTTAAACACTGTTGTACCCAATGGGCTTAATGAGGGACAATACTTGAATTGCTTTCTTTAAAATAACCTATGCAGTGATATATGGTTCTAGATTTTTCCCAGGTTGTTTAATCATTATTTGTACATGTGCGCATTTGTTATGCCACATTTATGTTCTATGTTGTCTATGTGATTGTTTGTTTGTCTATATTATAATGTGCTTATCGTGGCATCATCTATATCCCACTCATTGACTAACTCACTGAAGAGCGTTGTTTATATTCAATGGTTAATATGTATGCGGCTGTGCTTTTTGTTGCAGCGCATTATCTGATGCATTGTTTGTTTATACAACACTGGTTGCTATTGTATTTGGTTGTCATGACACCCGTGACGCCACTTCCTTATATGACGTCCTGTGTTCCGGTTGTTTACACACGGCATGTTGCACATGTACTAAGCCGCACTTCCGGATTGTTATGATGTCCTTGATGAAGGCGATGGATTCGCCAAAACAGCTGTTGGATGGCTAACTGAGTTCATGTTCCCATGCACCATGATGGCTTTGGCAAGTTTATTTGACCACCCTGGATTCTTTTGCTTGGTACCTGACCATCTATATGTACATGTGCTATTATGGTGAACTTCATCATGTTTTTTACTGCTATTGAACATTATTAAATTTTGTTGCATTTAAATGGATGTGCTGGCTCCTTTTTTACTATCGATACCAATGCTTATGTGCCAAGCACTCCAGCCTGTGGAGTTTGTTTATGGAGTGCAACCTGGACTTCTCTCTCTCTCTCTCTCTCTATATATATATATATATATATATATATACATTTCCATCTCTCTAAGGAAAGATTAAAAATCTCAGCCTTCTCCTGAGATAAGTACTGCAGTTTTTTCTTAATGAATGTTTAGATGTGTGTATAGCTATATATTGGCCTATTATTATTATTATTATTATTATTATTATTACTATATACTCTGCAATTTTATTGTGTATTATGCAAGATCACAATGTGTGATCTTTCTTTTTTATAAATAAACATGCATTATCAATATTTCGATTAAGTGGCTTGAGTCTTATAATTGATATCTTTCAATCCCTGCGACTGCTTTCTTATATATATTATTATTCTTTATGAGGCTGACTACATCATTCAGTCGCATTGAGATTGTAAAGATTGTTTAAACTCTAACAAGCACCTGGGTTTTTTTTTTCCCATTTGTGTATACTTTATATAGTCATCCCTATAGCAGCTGGTATGAGTTGTTTTACTGATTTTAATGAGAGAATCAAGGGGAGACAAGATTTATTTTGTGATTCCTTACCTGAAGACAATAATCATATTTCATCTGAAAGTAATACTAATTGGTTAAGAGAAATGTATAAATTAGAGAATTTGGTGAAAACTGAACTGAAACATTCGTTACATGCCACAAATTTGAAAAAGTATAAAGATGAAAAGATAGTACCTCGGGGGTTACGATTAAATAGACTCTGTATATGTGAAAGTGATAAAGAATTGTTTGAAGAGTGGAATAATATACTTGACACCTGCTCACTTCAACTTATGTCTGTAATAATACATTACAGAATGAAGAAAGTAGAGGAGACAAAGGGAGAGATAGAGACCCAGAGGAAAAAAGTAGATTGCTTTAAAACAAATTTATTTTTTAAAGAAAAAGATGAAATGATTGGTAAAAAAATGATGGAGTTTGAAAGAATAACTATACAAAATAAAAAGAAGAAATATGTGAGGGATTGTGTTGATTATCAAAATGGTGAGATCAGATCTTACAAGAGAAAGTATCAGGGGATTCCTACCCAACAAGAATTGAGACCCTGTACTAAGAGAAATAGATATAATAGGAGTTATACTCATAAGAAGACTAATGATCCATATACTTACACAAATAACAGCCCTATATCACAGTCAGATCGGATGGATAGGAATGGGATGACTGAATCAGACAGTCATTATGTCAACCCAGAACAAACTGGAATGATAACCATACCAACGGACATAGTTCTGGTGCTATCCCTAAAGGACCTCACATAAGAAACTAACAAAATTCACAAACCAATAATCATAGGTTTTTTTTAGGGAACCACACACATCCTCCTCAGCTACAACTACACAATCGGTACAGTATATTAACAACCCCAAAAAGGAGATGGATATCAGATCCACTAGAGGAAAGAGAGGAGGGAAGAAAAAAGATCAGAGGAAATAAGGGAAACTAGTCAAACATCATTAAAGAGTAAATCTATCTTTTATTTATCAAGCAAAATATTAAATGAAGACCAAACATCGGTTCTAACTAGAGGTTTAAAGTTCTCACCCTCTATAGGTCCGAATATTTTCGAGTTATATGTGGACTTAAATCGCTTTATTAGAAACCTGTGCAGACAGAGATACTTTGCAAATAAAAAACTAGTAAAAATGGACTGTGATTACGAACCTATACTTTTAGATGATGGTGATACATATGCCCGCAATACTCTAGAAGAACTACTAGAGGAGACCAATGATGATAACCATAGGATAAAACTGTTTGATATAAAAGAAACAGAACAACAGTTTAGACTAAAATCTGAATTCTTTCCCATCAATAATAAAAGTGTGAGTATTGAATGTTTCTATAAAAAAGTCTTAATGATTTTAAGGATTTGTGTTCCAAATTTAAATCTAAAAATCAAAACCTTAATAGGTGGAAAAAACAGCCCTGTGAGAACTGAGCTCTGATAGCTCAATAATTATAAAAAAGGCTGATAAAAGGGGGGTATAGTCATTCTCAACAGAGATGACTATACCCTCGAGGCCCAATGCCAATTGAACGACACTATGATCTATCGAATATTTGATCAAGATCCTTCTTTTCAATATCTTGAGGAGCTTAAATCAATGCTTAATGATGCTCTCGTCCACGGAATTATTTATAAGGAGATACATTGGTTCCTACTAGTCTTTTTTCCTGTCACTTCTATATTTTATTATTTGCCCAAATTAACAAATCACTCACTGCACCACCTGGGCGCTCTATTATTTCTGGCATTAACTCACTCACTTTGCATTTATCTTATTATGTTGACTCTTTTCTTCAACCCTATGTTGCATGTTTAAGGTCTAAATCTGAAAGACACAATACATTTCCTAAATTTAATAGAAAGAAAAAATTGGAACGAAAAGTATGCCTTTCTCACACTTGATGTGAAATTGCTATACACACATATCCCCCATGGGTTGGGGATAAATGCGATGTCTAAATGTCTTTTAAAAGATAGGACCATAGAAGTTCCACATCATGACTTTATTAATAAAGCTATCCATTTTATTTTGACACATAATTATTTTATTTTTACTGACACTTTTTACTTATATGTGCTTGGAACAGCCATGGGGACCAGTTTCGCCCCGAGTTTTGCCAACCTTTACATGGGGGAGTTCAAGTCCAGACATGTTTGGGGGAGCGATTTTGGGGGGAGCCTGGTTTTTTATGGCCATTACATAGATGATCTTTTTATTAATTGGGGGGGATCTTTCTAGTGCACAAACTTTTGTTTCTTCTCTTAATTCTAATCACTTTAATCTTTCATTCATTTACATGTATAGTAGGGACCATGTTAATTTCCTGGATGTTACTTTGCAAATACTTAATAATAAAATTATCACATCAAACTATTATAAAGTAGTGAACTCTAATAATTATCTGCACTTCCAGAGCTGTCATTATCTCCCTTGGAAAACAAACATACCCAAGGGACAACTCATGCAGATTAGACACAATTGTTCTAATCTTATAGATTACACCGAACAGGCATCAACTCTGTGTAAGAGATTTAAAGAGAGAGGATATCCTCCCCAATTGGTAGAGAAAGCATGTAAGGAAGTGGCCAGTATGGATAGGACACATCTCTTACAATAAAAGAACAGGATAATCAATACCGCAGATGAGAAAAGGAATTTTGCATTTATTTCTACCTATAATGAATCCTCTGGTAAAATTGATCAAATTTTCAAGAAAAATTATCATTTGTCAAAATATGATTCAGTATTAAAAGAAATCCTCCCCGATAAACCTATGGTAGTACATAGAAAGAATAAGTCACACAAAAATATACTAGCCCAGAGTGTTCTCAAGACTGAATCAAAAGAACATCTCAAAACTGGCATAGATTGGCTACCAGTGAAACCAGCATGCTTCCACAAATGTGGGATGCATAAATGTATTACATGTCAACATACAAATAAAAAAACAACTTCTATTGAGGGACAAGATAGAAGCTTCATAATCAAACAGTTTATTAATTGTAACACCAAATATGTGATACACTTGCTCACATGTGGTTGTGAGAACATCAAATATGTAGGTAGCAAAATAAGGTGCCTGCGAGAAAGATTTTTAGAACATTGGAGAAATATCCTGAAAAAGAATCTTCTACATAGTGTTTCAAGGCATTTTAGTAGAACAAAATGGGGGTGAGGTGACCTCCTTAAAAGTAACAGGATTAGAAGCAATTCTGTCCACACTTAGAAAAGGGGACCATTATAGGATTTTGTGCTAACAGGAGATCTTTTGGATCTTCAATATGAACAGCCTGTTCCCGGATGGTTTAAATGAATAGATAGAACTAAACACTGTCTTCTGAAGTCCAATGAATATGCATTTATATATCTTTCTCCTTAATTTACTTTTAGCTGTGTTTTTTTTCCCCTATACTTCTGGTTCTTTATATATATATATATATATATATATATATATATATTTATAGATATAGATATATATGTATATATATATATATATATATATATATAATTTGAGTTTTGGTCCTATGATAGGAAGGCTGATTTCCATTTATATTTATATATTATGTATATTTTTTATTTTTAAATTAATTATGTGTATTTTTTTTCATTTTTCATTACTTAATATTTTAAATCATTGTTATATATTCATTATATTTATTTTTATTCATTTTATTTTCATCTTTATTTATTCATATTTTTGATTCTGATTTATTTTTTACAACTTATCTTATATCACATATTAATTATTATTATTATTATTATTATTATTATTATTATTATTATTATTATTATTATTATTATTATTATTATTATTATATTTACATTTTCTCTTGGTTTCTTTATTTCCTTATTTCATATAGTCATATCTGGTGATATTAAAAATAATGTATCCTTCTCTTTATCTATTCACTAAATATAAGGATGTGGATACTTGTGCACATCATTTTAAATTAATGCACTAAGTATTCCTAGTGGAAACACTATTCTCTAAGTGCAGAGTTGATTGATTAGATATTGTTATTCATTTATTCTCCTTTTTCTCTATGATAATTTCTGTTTCATATGTGTGATTTATATATACACAATTGTATACCTTTTTTTCTTAAGATAAGGGTTTAAATATAATTTTTACAAATGAAAAAGAAAAGTCCCCTTATAAATACATAATGATAAGTAAACAATGTAAAAATTATAATGAGGTGGGACTTAATAATGAGTTAATGAAATAAGTATGTATATATATATATATATATATATATATATATATGTTTGCATGTATGCATATGTGTACTTTATCTCTTAGTCTATCAACAGACACAAAATAGTCTATTAATGATGAAACAATGAAAGTGTGATTCTCATGATCAACTCTTTTTGGAATTATGTTTATGCACACTTAAGGTCAATAGATATATTCTCTCCTTTTGAAATCTCTCAATAGCATTTTCAAGTAAATTACTCAAGCAAATCATTCTAATTGTATAAAGCTGTATTAGATCAGGCCTAATAAGAATGCTACTTAAACACTGGAAACTGATCACAATGCATCTGCCTTGACAAAGACACCCATGTGACATCAAAACGTGTAGGTGATACCCTACAGTCACATGATCTCCAGGACACGGCTCATCTTAGCTGCCCAACCTTGGCTCACTAGACCTGGTGATGGCTCCTGCTTTGCACCTGCTGTTCAAGAAAACAAGTGCCGACCACCACACCTCCCGCTCACACTGAGAATCCAGCAACATGAGAACTGGAAGGACGAACTTTACCACACACCCAGCAGCTTTCGGTTATGAGACAGGAGCATCAGGTATGTCCGGGGAATCCTCCGAGAACCTGCCTACAATTCACACTGCTGGAGCAGACTGAATGGCACGGAGGTACAATCCCCGCACTGCAGCTTCCCCATTTTCATAAATCCATATATATTCAATTAAGATTCTCCCCGCTGGTCGGGTTGAGCGCAGTACCAGTCAGGTACTAGGGTGTCACCACCCTTTTCAACTTCATGCTGCAAAGGATTGGAGCTGGCAGGTAATAATATCAGGACTCATAGTCCATTCAGCCCATAAACAACCAGGGGCCTGCATTACAAAGACTATATATATATATATATATATATATATATATATATATATATTAGGGATGTGCAGGCTCGGTTCTACTCGGTTCCGTTCGGTTCTTTTTACCGGATCTTATTGGGTTTCAGCTGTCACGAGTTTTGGATAGCCAATAAGGTTCGGTAAAAAGAACCGAACGGAACCGAGTAGAACCGAGCCTGCACATCCCTAATATATATATATATATACTTTTCCATCTCTTTAAGGAAGGATTAAAAATCTGAGCCTTCTCCTGGGATCAGTACTGCAGTTTTTTCTTAATCAGTATTTAGATGTGTGTATAGCTATATGTTGGTCTATTATTATTATTATTATTATTATTATTATTATTATTAATAATATATGCTATAAAATTTTATTGTGTAATATGCAAGATCACATGTGTGATTTTTCTTTTATAGAAATAAACATTATGCTTTATTAATATTTCAATTAATTGGCTTGAGTCTTATAATTTATATATTTCAATCTCTGTTACTGCTTTCTTATATATAGCTAACAGACCTAAACAAAAACCCTCAGCCAATATGACATAGCTTCCTGAGTCATAGTGCAACTCCATTGCCTCAAAGCCCACAGATGAGCTGATTCTAAGTCAGATGCAGCTACATCCATGTCTGCACCTTTTGCCACTGTAGCTTCTGGAACTGTATGCTAATGCCACTACAGAGTCCTTTCGTGGTGCACAGCCATGTGTGAATGTGCATGGATTTAGAGGACTATTTTAAACAACTTTAGATACACAAATACCACTTGGTGCAACTTTAGACAACACTATAGGTCACGTCATTGAACATTGCTCCAGCCCTAAACTAGGTGCAGATTCTCGATCTGAGCATATTGCCCCCAATGTGAACAATGCAACATCTTTGTCCAGTACACAACCACTTTCAGTGATATGCCTATGACACAACCATAACACTCCCATAAGATGTAGCATCTTCATACATCTGATTAGCACTATAGAACACAAGCGCTATGTGACTTAAACATATGTGCAGTATAAAAACAATGCTCCACTGCATCCAACATCAACAGTGCCTGTGAATCAGAATCAGGCCCAAATTGTTTATACTATCTATCTCTCGGAAAAGCCACACAGTGGTTTTTAACACAAACAGATTAGCCTGGCACTGTGTCAGTTTTCAAACAATGTCAGTGTTTCTGTCCACATAAAGATTAATGAAAGCAATACATTATTTGATTACAGATGGATATTACATTGTAGTTTTTTTTATTTTTATTAAATATTTTATAATAATTATATCTTTAGGTCTAATGAGATGTATTTAAAAAAAAAAAGAATTTCACTTGCTAAATATTTTTTATATTAAAAATGTTATCATTTAATTGTTTGCCTTTAAAATATGAAGATTTTTTTTACCACTTATTAAATATTCAAACTGTCATTCACTTAAAAACTTAAATAAGCAATTTACTTAAAAAAATTACACAATGGTAAAATTGTTTAGATTAAATTAAAATGTATCTTTCTCAAATGACATCAGAACATATTTCATGTCATTTATTGGCATTTATATTAAAATAGGGAGTTGCATGCTTGTCTATATCTGTGCACAGTGTTCTTTCAACAAAAGCATTACTTATCTTGTAAAAAAAACATTTTTTAGCCTATATATAGGAACAGACTATTAACATCATTTTAAAGTTCTAACACTTTTAAGCAGTTTTATATTGTGTACAGAATGTTCAAGGCACAGTCAGGATGCTCAAATTATCCTACTGATAGGTCTAATAGCAGTATTTCTTATCTCCACTTTTTATACAATATACACATCATGCCTAAAAGCAAAAATTTGGCAAGAATCCACTTAAGTTTTGAGTGAGCAAACAGAGGGCCTGACGCAGAGATGGACGCTAATGCATTTGCAGCTGCAATTTCATATGGAACACAGCTGCAAAAATATGCTAATGCTTCAAAAGATCACCCATGCATACTGTAGGTATGCCAAATGTTGGATCCTTATCTGCGTACACTGTCGCTTACCAGCGTAAACATTGGTAACATCGATGGACATCAATTGGCCACCTTTCCCTTGTGGCTGGACTGACCAGCCACTGACTCGTCAGCACTACTGACACGCAGGTGTTCTAATTTATGTATGCCTATGTAAAGGCATTCAAGCGGCCAGGCATATCTGCATTTCGCGGACCACCCCCTGTCAACACCACCAAAAACTCACTTTGTGTCAATCACTCTGCAATGGGTCTCTATTGTCTGAATGATCGCAGTACAATTGCAGAGTTGACATTGCGTACATGCACTGCAATGCATATGCAATGGCACACAATCGCTCGATCTGCAAAAAAATTGCATTAGCATCCATGGTTCAACTTATTGCCATGTTTTGGGAGTGTTACAGGCATGTAGCTGAAGCGGTTGCAAACTCAGACCCATATTCATTCACATTGGTGGCCAAACTCTGTTGGAAAATTAGCACATATTCTTCAATTTACTAAGAATTGTGTCTGGCCAAGAATGAACAAGCTGGGCATCGCTGGGACACATGTAAGTTTTTTCTGTCAAACACAAAAAATTACTAAGAATTGTGTTTGACTGAATCTTGGTTACTGATGATCTATTGAATAGTGTTTGATCATGTGTGAGTTCAGTCATATAGTGCTGAAATAAATAGAATGTCTGTGAACAGTGTGTTCAGCAGAAGTACAGCACAGATCAGTGTGATCTATGCAAATTTAAGACAAAAGGATGTGGGCTCCCAAGCATGAATAGCCCTGGTCCTCTCAGCACATTCTGGTACAGGAAAATCAGGGAAAAAATTATGTGGGGTTCCCAATATTTTTCTATGACAAGCACTGGGCTCAAACAGACAGGTTGGTAATATTACAGCAGGGGAACACACACCATTTGTTCATCTTGCCAAATAATTCACTAGCCCCAATCTGGTAAGAGTGGGGCTAGCGATCCTTGGAAATTGGGGACCCCAAAAATATAATGGGGTCTGCCTCCCAAGGATCAACCAGTCGGACTAAAAATTCAGCACTCTTCCCTGCACTCCTGGATGTCACAATCGTTGCTGTGGAGACCACAGTCCTTACAGGTCCAGGCGCTCTTGTGGGGGTCTTCTGGTGGGGGTGCGGCTCCTGGAGATCAGTGCTGGGCACAGTGTGGCTTCCGCACTGTAGACTGATGGGTGCTGCCATCTTGGATTTGGGTCAGGTGACTGATTGGGGTAATCTGGTTGCAGCACAGCCTGGGAGTTCTAGCAGTCAATCCTGCACAATCTGGTAGTTCTTAAGGACTGTCAGGAAGTCCTTTAGTTGCCAGTGCAATGTCTATCACAGCGTATGCTGTGAGCTTGTTCTCTGTGCTCCCATTGTGTTCAGTGCCTTGCCTGCAGTTCCAGCCTTTATCCACCACTCCGGTCATGTCACGTCCTGCTCTGGTATCCCTCCAACTCCTGTTTGCCTGAGTGTGTCTCCGTTAACCACCTGCTGCTGGTGCTCCTGCCGACCCCGGTTCCTTGAGTTCAGCCAGATTCTCCACAGCTGTTCTCTTGCTCCAGCGTGCACGAGCTACCTACTCTACTCCTCCTTCCTTGACATTCATCAGTCATACCCCTCTGAGACTGGCTGCATTTCTATACCAAAAGGCAATCCTGCAAACTTCATCCGACTCCACTCTGGGTCCAAGCTCAAGTCAAGGTGTGACAGTTTGCACTGGCCAAATGGATTTGGCTAGTGGACAGAATCTAAGGACTATCCTACTTCAGGGTATTGCCAGCCACTTAAGAGAGTCTAGAAGCCTTGCAACAGCAAATGGTCCAGTTCCTACAAGAGATGTTGATATGTCAGGACACTCTGCAGGCCTCCCTAGTCACGGTAAGCATTCTTGCTGCCACTAATCAACAACCCGCTCCAGCTATTCCTGCTCCATCTGCTCCAACCCATCTTAATTTGCCAGCTCCGAACAATTTGGACGGGAACCCTAAGATGTGCCGAGGTTTTCTTAACCAATACAATGTCCACTTTATGCTGCAACCTGTGAACTTTCCATTTCCTAAATCTAAAGTGGCCTATATTGTATCCCTTCTGTCCGGGTCAACCCTAGATTGGGTTTCGCCTCTATGGGAGAGGTCCGATCCATTGCTAGACAACTACTTTGACTTCCTCACAGCCTTCTGGAGGATATTTGATGAACCAAGGAGAACCACTTCAGCATCTGCTCAGATCATGCGTTTACGTCAAGGGAATCACTCAGTCAGCCAGTACGTCATCCGTTTCCAAACCTTAGCCTCAGAATTGAAATGGAATGAGGAAACGCTGCTCTCCACCTTTTGGAGTGGTCTTTCTGATTGCATAAGTGATGACCTCGCCACACGAGATTTACCTGCCAGTCTCAATGACCTTATTTCTCTCTGCAATAAATTGGACTTACAATATCGAGAGTGGCAAAGTGAAAAGATCAAGGGAGACTGTTTGAGATTTCGACCTGCCAATACTTCTGTTACTACCCTGTCCGAACTGGTAAATGATGAACCCATGATTAACCGGGCTTGTCTCACTACTGAGGAACAGCAAAGACATCGGCGAGAAAATCTTTGCATGTACGGTGGAGAGACTGGCCATTTAGTTGCTACCTGCTCACATCGTCTGGGAAACTTCCACTCCTAACTGGCTCCAGAGACACCAGTTTGGGAGTTATGTCATCGTCTCCATCTAGAACTGAATCTACTTTGTCCATTACTCTGGAGGTTGTACAAGGTCCTAAAATTGTTTTCTCTCTCCTTGATTCAGGGGCTGCCGAGAATTTTTTTCACCGCTGAGCTTGTCTGGAAATTTCAGATTCCTGTGTTCCCTCTTGATCATACAGTCACCCTGTCTGCAGTGGACGGTAGTCAAATCGTCAATGGGATTGTTTCTTAATGAACTCAGCCTGTACAGGTTAGTGTGGGGGCCCTCCACTCAGAAACCATCCAATTTCTTGTTATTCCTAAAGCTTCTCATGGAATCACTCTTGGTTACCCCTGGTTATGTAAGCACACTCCAAGTATTGACTGTACCTCCATACAAATTCTATCTTGGAGAAATGCCTGTCATGTATCCTGTCTTCCTCGCATTAAACCCATTAAAGAGATTTATGTAGCAGAGAATGTGCAAATTCCTAGCCAGTACATTTCTTTTAGTGACGTCTTTTGTAAAATCGGGGCCGATACCCTACCTCCACATCGGGATTGGGACTGCCCCATCGATTTAGGTCCTGGCAAAACCCCTCCACGAGGTCATACCTATCCACTGTCCTTACCTGAGACCAAGGCCTTGTCAGAATATATACAAGAAAACCTACAAAAGGGTTTTTTCCGGCCTTCTTCTTCTCCAGCTGGTGCAGGCTTCTTCTTTGTGTCTAAAAAAGATGGAGGTCTGCACCCAGGCATCGAGTATTGGGGCTTAAATGACATCACCATTAAGAACCAATATCCATTTCCCGTCATTACTGAGCTTTTTGAAGAAGTAAAAGGAGCCACAATATTCACCTAATTGGATTTAAGAGGGGCATACAACCTTATTAGGATATGTTCAGGCAATGAATGGAAGACCACCTTCAACACACGGGACGGTCATTTTGAATACTTAGTAATGCCTTTTGGCCTCTGCAATGCTCCCGCTGTGTTCCAAAACTTTGTAAATTAAATCTTCCAGGACTTATTGTATGTTTCAGTAGTCGTCTACCTGGATTACATCCTAATATTTTCCTCCAGTATTGAAAAACATCGGTCTCAAGTGAAGGAGGTCCTGAGTCATCTGCAAAGGAACCACTTATACTGTAAAGCAGAGAAGTGTGAATTTGAGGTATCTTTGATTCCATTTTTAGGTTACGTCATCTCAGGTTCCGGCCTAGAAATGGATCCAAAAAAGGTACAGGTTTTCTTGGGCTGGTCTCATCCCAATTCACTGAAAGCAGTACAATGATATTTAGGTTTTGCTAATTATTATAGAAGGTTCATTAAGGGCTTCTCCACTCTCATGGCATCGATTTCCGCCTTGACTCGCAAGGGACCAGCTCCCTCTCAGTGGCCTCCCAAGGCTGAAACAGCTTTTCAAATGTTAAAGCAGGCCTTCATTCCACTCCTGTCCTGAGACAACCTGATGTCGATAGTCCATTCTTCCTAGAGCTGTGTAAAACTGTGTAAATTTGAAGATAATAAAATCCACCCCTGTGGTTACTTTTCTAAGAAATTTTACCCCATCAGAGAACAGGAGTTATTGGTGGTTAAACTAGCCTTTGAAGAATGGCTATACCTTCTCGAAGGGGCTACATTTCTCATTACCATATATACGGATCATCGGAACCTACTATTTCTGAAAACTATCCAGTGCCTCATTTCCCGCCTGGCACGATGGGCAATATTCTTTTCCCGCTTTAACTTCACTCTAACCTTCCATCCAGGTTCTTTAAATCAAAAACCGGATGCTCTCTCCCGTTCATTCTAATCTGAGGCTTCTACTGAAATACCTAAAGAAAAGCCAGTTCTTGAGTTCAAAGTATTTGCAGCCACCCATATTCAACCTCCTCCTGAGAAGATCTTTGTGACCCCAGATCTACGTAAACAACTGTTAACTTGGGCCCATTCCTCTTGCTCTTCTGGACACGTGAGCATATGTAAGACTCTGGAATTCCTACAGTGGTCCTACTGGTGGCCAGCCATGAGGTCTGTAATCACAGAATTTATCTCCTCCTGCACTCAATGTGCTCAACATAAAATGTCCAGACAAGCTCCTGCAGGTATTCTGGTCCCTTTGTATTTACAAACCCATCCCTGGACACACCTATCCATGGACTTTGTGACAGATTTACCAGTCTCCAAAAATTATACCCCATTTTTGTAGTGGTAGATTGATTCTCGAAAATGGTGCACTATATTCCTCTCAAGAAACTACCATCCACTTCTGAGTTGGCTTAACTTTTTGTTGTCAATATATTTCGTCTTCATGGACTCCCAACTAAAATTATTTCTGATCGAGGGGTACAGTTTGTGGCAAAATTCTGGAGAGCCCTATGTTCAGTCCTACAAGTCAAATTTACATTTTCTACTGCTTACCACCCTCAAACCAATGGATCTATGGAAAGGGTAAACCAAGATCTCAAAACATTCTTACGGATCCATATGTCATCATTCCAGAAGAACTGGGCAGATACTCTACCCTGGGCAGAGTTTGCTCATAATAGTTCCTATCATTCTTCTACTTGTCAAACCCCATTTTTTTAGTTTTTGGTCTACATCCCTGAGTACCAGAGTTTAAAGAAATTCCAGTTTTTGATGTAACCTCTACACTACAAGACTTTTCACGAATCTGGACTCAAGTTCATTCTTCCCTACAGAAAAATTCTGATCGATACAAATTTGGGGCTGCTAAGAGAAGAAGGGTCATTCCCAACATGAAAGAGGGTGATCAAGTATGGCTATCCACTCATAATCTTCGTCTCAGAGTTCCTTCAATGAAGTTTGCACCTTGCTTTATCGGTCCATTCCCCATCATTGAAGTGATTGACCCAGTAGCCTACAGATTGAAACTTCCACCCTACCTTAAAATATCAAATTCCTTCCACATCTCTCTGTTGAAATTTCTTATCCTTAATCACTTCCGCAAAGTTCTACCATGCCCTCCCAAGTCCTTACTAGGAGGGGCGTAGAGTTTGAAGTCAAGCAAATCATGGACTCTCAATTTCATTATGGTCAGCTTCAATACTTGATGGATTGGAGAGGTTATGGGAAGTGTCCAGAGGCCACCAATAAAGGAGATGGTACTGTCACGATCGGGGCTGAGGGGCTGCAGAGACATTGGTCCTTACTGGTCTGGGCGCTCTGGCGGGGGTCTTCTGGCCGGGGTGCAGGCTCCTGGAGATCAGCGCTGGGCACAGTGAGGCTCTGGAGAGTGAGGATGGCTATCAGGAGGTAGGTGAGAAGGGATGAGTCTAGCAGCACTTGTGCACTGTAGTCTGATGGGTGCTGCCATCTTGGATTCAGGTCAGGTGACTGATTGGGCCAATCCGGTTGCAGCATAGCATAGGAGTTCTAGCAGCCAATCCTGCACCATCTGGTAGTACTTAAGGACTGTCAGGAAGTCCTTTAGTTGCCAGTACAATGTCTATCACAGCGTATGCTTTGAGCTTGTTCGCTGTGCTCCCATTGTGTTCAGTGCCATTGCCCGCAGTTCCAGCCTGTATCCACCACTCTGGTCATGTCATGTCCTGCTCTCATATCCCTTCAACTCTTGTTTGCCTGAGTGTGTCTCCGGGAATCCACCTACCACTGGTGCTTCTATCGGCCACGGTCCCTTGAGTTCCGTCATATTCTGCACGGTTGACCCCGGTTCCTTGAGTTCAGCCAGATTATCCACAGCTGTTCTCTCGCTCCAACGTGCACCAGCTACCAACTCTGCTCTTCTATACTTTCCATTCATGAGTCATACCCCTCTGAGACAGGCTGCATTTCTGAACCAAAGGCAATCTTGTGAACTTCATCCGACTCCACTCCGGGTCCAAGTTCAAGTCAAAGTGTGACACTGGATATGGTAGGTGCAGGAGTAAGTTAGATATAGAAATTTATATTTTTGTTTACAGTGGGACTACCAGTCCCAGCAAACCTGCTCTGCAACACTTGTAGAGACACAAGTGCCATCAGACCAATGGACTTACTGTAAAGAAAATATAAATAAAAATATAAATAAAAAAACAGGAGGGGTGTGGCTTGGCAGCCAGAGGAGATGGATGTGTTTAGCTTGAGCTCCTGCCTGGGCCTCTAAATAATGCTCATTTACATGGGGACCTGTCTGGTATTTATATACACAGATTTGTACTTTTCAAAGCTAACTATTGATGGTTCAGGACTGGATTTCTCATTATAGCACATTAGATCCCAGTGTGCTGCTGCTAATATTCATGCTGCTGTTACTTAAATATTAATGTTGGTGTATTGTTGTAGTTTTATTGTTATATTATTGTTACTTTTATTCAAAATACATATATATACTGTATAAATATTATATGATAAAAAATGGCATCTAGATCTTTGTGTGGGTTCTACCATATCCCTATTATACTTTTATATTCTCATATTTTTCAGATACATAATATCAATTAGTGCAAAACCAATCTTTGTTTCTAGTATACAGTGACCATTCTGAGGACACAGTATTTGAGCTTACACAAGCAAATAATTGTTTTGCAACTTTTTCTAGACATAGTGATTTATAACTTTATTTTTTTATTTGCACCTGCTTAGTGTTTTTTTGTCATTACCAGTTTCACCCAGGCCCCTGCTTATACCCCCCTTTTTATTTTAGGCAGACTGAGAATGTTGTAGATGTTCTTTATCTAATATCTTCCTGCTTACCCTTACACACTATAAACTTTTTTTCAGTGTGTCATAGTTGATTTTGTAAGGGGTTTTATCTGCCTTTAGTGATTTATACTATGCCACCTGCTACTTGGCCGGGGTTCAGCTACACTGAACCTGTGCTATTATTTTTGAGGTTATAGTTTCCCAGAGTCTTGTAATTTCAGCATTTTTTTAATTATCATAAGGCTTTCTATTTATCTTTGATTCTTCTATATTTATTGTCTGCCACTGAAATAATGTTCTGAGCAGCTGGGATCCCCCCACAATCTATACCACAATGAGGTCAGATCATCTGCTCTTATGTTTATTAGGCCTATTTCTGCTTAGGCCACATTTTCTGGGGAATGTATCAAGCGATAGTCTGAATACCCCTACTTATCACAACAGTCTACACCTTAATACTCCATTCATTTTTTCTACTGGTGGATATGGTATTATCTCAGGGTTCTATGGGCATGAACAAAGTTGAAGACTCCCTATCCATCTCTCCATCCTGACTTACTTCAATTTGTGAGAACATCAGTCTTGTCTTATGCTTCTCCGGATGCCTCATATCAACCTCTCTCACTGGGTTTACACTCCTCCCCACACTCATCACTTGCAGGTGCTTCTATAGGTGCAGGACCACGAGAGTCCCTTGAACTTTCAGCCATTATGTTACTCCTTAAGTCTTAACCAACTATACAGGAGCTACCATCCAAGCAGGACTTTGAGCTACTTGAAGTCAGACTACAAGAGACAGCTCGCAAAGAGGTAGCAGCTCTTCAGGCAGACATCTCTCAGCTGATGTCCAGACTGGGGTCTTTAGAGGAAGTTAAGGAGTATATGGCTTAGTATTTACAAAGCCTCCTGGATACTGTCCATGCAAAGTCTAAAGGTTTGATCCTCCCACAACAAAAGATGGACAATCTAGATAACAGAGAACATTGAAACAATTTATGGGTTTGAGGTATTTCTGAAGATATCTCCACATAAGGACTGATATATATGCTTACCAAGATTTTCAATAAAATATTGGGTAGTGATCCCAGTGCACTTTTCACCTTTGACATGGCTCCTAGGGCACTGAAACCATGTGGGATTCTTCTGATAAACCAAGAGATGTTGTCTGTAGATTGCATTACTACACTTAAAAGGAGGAGATCCTGTGGAACATATGCAATGTGGAAGGAGTAGACTTTATTGGCAATTGTATCCAAATTTTTTAGAATCTTTCTTGGTACACACTTCATCATTGCAATTTATTGCAGCCCCTAACTGAAGCCCTATGCTCCAGTGACAGGAAATATAAATGTCTCTTCCCACTTTCTCTCCAGCCAACACATAATAGCAGGTCAGTTGTGTTCCTGGATCCATTAGACCTTGACACCTTCTTCTCTGTTCTGTGCTTGACTGCCCCTGTGTCACCAGATTGGGATGAAACCTAAATTCCAGACAGCAACATAGGCAGCGGCAGACAACATCTTCACCTGATGAAATGTGACTGTGATTTTGTGGTTCCCTACTTCTTGCCCCACACTTTGGTGGAGATGATTGTAAAGGACTGCCTGGTTATTAGTTGTTCTTTTGAATAATGTTTTCACTAAGGTGATATTACCATGGTGAATTAATCTATTACTTTTGTGTCTCTCTGTTTTCTCTTTGCTAAGTTTCGTTAGCTTTTGGGTGAGAATTTAATTTACATGTAAGCTGTTTGTAGATTTACAGTAGATGCTATTTTGTCTACTTTTTTATGCTCTACTGAGGCCTCTGTAGGTTATTGGCCCACTTAGGGACCCTTCATTAGGTTCTAATCAACCTATGTTTAAGAAATCGTATTGAGTGTTCTTTATTGTAATGCTATTCTAATGTATTTCAGACTGTTTTTGTTTATACTACATCTAGATGATTATTGTCTTGTATTTAATATTGTTTATGTATATGATTTGAGCTGAAGAGTCTTGTTATTTGTTATTAGTATTTGTTATTGGTGCTGCCACAGACCTCACAGTGCCCCTATACCACTGATGTTTTTCCTAATCATGGAGATATTTTTTTTTTATTTCCATGCTTGTTAGGAGCAGTGATTTTTCTTTTGTTCTCATTTCATATGTTGTTTTTCTAGACTGTATGCTGTTTTTCTCATTATTTTCCTTTTCTCTTTTGCATACCCCTATTCTTTCCTTCCTTCTTCTCCTCCAGGTGCTGGGTTTATGGACTGGGAATTTTGCTATTGATTACATTGCATCCCTTCTCAGTGTCATAGGCTATATAATAAGTTTGGCTCTGTCTTCCCTGATGACCTTTAATCTTAAAATAATTTTAATAAACTCTAAGGGTTTTAATATTCCAGAAAATAGATACAGATTTCTTAGGGAATTCCATGCAGACAGAGCATATGTGGCCTTTAAATACAAGAAAAGGTAGCACTGTACAGAATAAATAGACTATAATTCATATGTAAAAACCCCAATGGTTTAATAGAAAAAATATGTATTATAAGCTAATACGCACAGAATAATAATAAAATATGCATCATAAAAATATAATACAGATAAGTAATAAGTTAATAATGCATACAGAAAATGGATCCACTTAATAACTATGCTCACCAGCTGGGAGAAAGAAACCAAAATGTGCTACAAAGTGTATATCCAGGTCCTTTGTATCACTGAAATCAGTTATAACAGTGTATCCACAGTAAATGTAGTAGCTATTTATTGGAAGCCAGGGATAAGTTACTTTATGAATTATGGATCCATGAGTGATATATGTCCAAAGACACCAGGTGATAATAAAGTGCAGTCTGTTAACCCATCCTGTTGTCAGGAGACACCTGACAGTCTCCTCACTGCCAGTAGTATTAATGCAGTCTGCTCATGAATGGAAAGCTCAAGCGCATAGGTGAATCATGCCTGGGGTACTGATATAGAAGCGGTAATTGCCGATGTCTGTGTCCCTGTGACAGAGCCTGGTCTGGCTGCACACAGGCAGTGCAGTAAGACCACTTCTCATATTATCATGCAGCACACTCCAGCAGAGAATTACTGGTGGTAGATACCACTCCTTTTAGTGTACAAGCAGAAACCGTGCTGTTTGGAGGGTGGCTCACCAATGACATGCAACTGTATCACTGGTCTATGTTAAGAGGCAGGTAAGGTCTGTGCATAAAACAATTGCAGAAAATAGAATTGTACTAAATAGTAGGTGCTCCCAGTCCACTCACTCTGTATACTTAACATGTTTCACCAGCACTAGGCAGTTTTCTCAGAAGTTCCCTTGTTATGGAACTTTGGGAAGACAGACCAGATGTGGCCTTAATTCACGAAACTCATTATTCAGGAGGGCAGAGCTCCACCTCTCTGTAACCACGATTATCCATAGACATTTTAGTAACAATAGTCTAGGTAAGACTCTAGGTGTAGCAATTCTTTTTAATCGCCATCTACCCTTGTCTGATATTGGAACTCATGCACTTGCCGAGGGTAGAGGGTTGCTGATTAAGTGCATGATCCACAATCAGATTTTCACTTTTGTTAACATTTAAGCCGCAAATTTGCATCAAACTACTTTTTTAGATTGTTTATTTGATTGGTATATTAATTGCAGGAGGTGATGTTAATTGGGTCCTGCATCCTTCACTAGACTCATCCTCTGCATCCTCAAACCACCATGACAAATGGCATCATAAAGTTAATTGCCTGCTTCATGAAACTCAATTAGTTAATACTTGGAGACTACAGCATCCTGCTGATCGGGATTATACCTTTTTATTCTCATCTCATAATGTTTATTCCAGGATTAATTACCTGTTTTTAGAACACAAACATCATATGCTTGGGGATGCAGAGATTGGGAATCTTTTATGGTCGATTGGATCATGCACCAGTATCACTTACAGTTAGAATTTTTCACCCCCTGCCTGCTCTTCTTTTGTGGAGACTCAATGAGTTTCTCCTTCAGGAACCATGCCATAGGGACCAGCTGAAATGGTGTATTATTGATTATGTTTCTATGAATGAAAATCCAAATATGCCCACTATTATGTTGTGGGAAGCTTAAACATGTGTTCTAAGAGGTAAGCTGATTCAGCTGGATTCCTACATGAAAAAACAAAGGAAAGGGCAAAAGTCAATGCTTTTACAGATGATTCAAGCCCTTGAGATGCTTCATAAATCTTCTCTATCTGGCGATTCCCTTGCAGAGCTCACTGAGGCTAGACATTCTTTGAACAAGCTCATCTCAGGTTAAGTTAGATTATTGCAAGTATATGAGCCATTTTTTCCAATGGGGCAATAAGCTTAGTAATATGTTGGCAAGGGCATTATGTGCAAAATGAACCTTCGTGCATATACAACAATAGTGGAATATACTGGCCAAAAATGTAGCCTTGCATTCTGAAATTGCGGAAGCTTTCCATTCTTATTATTCTGGGCTTTATAACCTGGTAGAGAGCTCACCGAACCCAGCTAATGGGGTGGGTGCCACAGCAATTGTAGCATATCTCAGGAGTATTGACTTCCCCAAGTTAAGTGAAGAAGAGGTATTTGATTTGGATAGGCACTTTACACAGGAGGAGCCAGGTGAGGCAACCAACCATGGAAAAATGGATTCCCTATTCCCTATTATAAAACTTTTAGTGATGTTCTAAGGCCCATGATGCTCTGAGCCTACAATGTGGTCACTGATAAAGAGCTTCTCCCTGCTCAGTCCTTAGAAACCCACAATACCTTCATTCCTAGGGAGGGGAAAGATCCATCTCGATGCCCTAGTTATAAGCCCATATCCTTTTTAAATTTGGACTTACAATTGTATGCAAAACTCATTGAGCACAGGCTTAAGCTCC